>CM076579.1:1144700734-1146075436 GCA_034641835.2 Pinus albicaulis | reverse complement strand
AGTAAGCTTTAAATATTATGAAGTGCAAAGTGTAGGGAACGGGAAGATAACGTGGCATGGAGGGCCCCACGGCTATCGCAGATCGCGCTTCAGGGAATTTAGTTATAAACACTAGGGGAAAACTATTAAACTTGCATAGTGTGACGTGCGGGGAAATGAGAGGTGACGGGGAGGGAAGGTGGGTCCCAACCACTGCCCGTAGATTGCAAATATTAGATTTTTGTTATAAGTGGCAGGGGTCATACTTTAAAACCTGCGAAGTGCGGTGTGTCGGAAAATGGGAGGATGGAAGGTGGGGCCTAGATACATCACATATCGCATATCCTTACTGTTGAGCCTCAAATTTGTGCTTTCCTTCACCACATTTTACCTCATTTTCCCTTGTCCATTTCTATCTTAAACCCAATTGATCAATAAATATAGTTAAAATTACTTCTAGAATGATTTACATGACTGACTTGTTGAATTTTGTGATTTTTGCCATTGTTAAGCATTTTGACCGAAACTAGCTGCAGAATGCAGACATTCCGTAGCTAACCGGCGATTCTGCAGCTGCCTTCATGTTTGAGTATGTTCCAGGTGGCCTCTTGAGAAAAACCACATATGGGCATGATCCACGTCGTGTCTACATGGTTCGTTGCTCATCATGGAGGAAGAAATGGATTCTGGATACGGTTATGCACGTGGGAACACATTTATGAAGGGAGACTCCTACTAGGACTGTCTCAGTCCAGATGTCTTTTCTTCTTCACGTAGCCACCTCAAAGACTCCTAATATGATTTGGATAAGGAAAGACATTATTCCTAAATTGTTGTAATTATTGTTACTTGCATTTACTTTATAAACTCTTGAGTAGACCGAGAGCTTAGTTAGAGATTTTATGTTAGATTTGTTGCTAGATTTTGTGCAAACTCTGTGATACATTCCTGAAACGCAGAGTATCATGTTCAAACTTTTGCATCGTTAATGGAGCAGACAAATTTATTTTGAAGGCGTGATTTAATTGAGAGTTGAATGCTGTCAAGTGGTAGAGGGCCCCTGCCTCTTGCACGGATTTCTTTTGCGTAATTAGATAAGTTTTCTTCTAGCTGCCTTTACACTTTGCATTTGAATTAATAGTTATTTTTGTTAGTTACTGTAGATGTTCTCATTCTAACTCTTCCACCAGAAGATACTCTTCCAAAAGACCATAATGATGAATGTTGAATGACTATGGTATTGTAGAAATAGGAGTTGAATTTGTGGTTATTTTAACTAGCTACTGTAGTCGTATCCATTCTAGCTCTTACACAAGAAGACACTTTTCCAACAGATTAAAATGATGAATGTTGAATGACTATGGTATTGTAGGATTAGGAGTTGAATGTATAGTTGTTTTAATCAGTTACTGTAGTTATATTCATTCCAGCTCTTCCACAAGAAGACATTCTTCCAACAAATTATAATGATGAATGATGAAAAGCTATAGTACTGTAGGAATTAGTTGTAGATTTTGTTATTCACTATCACAGTCACATTTGTTCTAATCACTCTTCCACAAGAATAAATTCTTCCAAGACATCCTCAAGAAGTTCAAGACATGACCATGATAATGAATGATTTAGTTGTGTGTTTGTACTAAGTATCACCTCTGATCTTGCTCTTAAACGCTTGCCCAAGACATTATAAGAACGAGTAGGGTATGGATGTGATAACTTAGTTTTTCATTTGCTTTCAGTTCATTTGCTTTCAATTGCATACAATTATACAGTCAGAATTGTTCTACCCCTTCCAAAAGAAGGAACTCTTCCAAGATATCACTAATGATGAACAAACAGATTGTGTAACTTCATAGAATAATGCATGTTAGTATAGTTGAAAAGCTCTGGAGTTTCATTGCATTTAATTCATGTTCAGTTACTTTGTTTCAAAGTTTGATGATGACTTATAGTTCAACATTGTTCTAGTTTAGTAGCATCTTAGGTTCATTCTTAGATTAACTCATTGCACTTGCATCTCATATTCAAATTGCCATCCATTGCACAATAGATTACTTTATCTGTTAGGATTAACAAGACAGCCTTCATTATTCAAAAAACATCTTCTTGTTCTAAAAACTACAAATGATCCATAGCTATAGGAACAGAAGACAACATCACCATAAGGTCTGAAATCTCTCTGCAATCTCCTCATCATTTTATAAACAGAGCTCTTCCTCAAAAGAACTACTTTGAAAAAGAAACCAATAACTCTTTGAGTATAGGTTCTGTGACATTCAATTAAATTGCAGAATAGAACTAGGAATTAATCATAGAATAAAAGAGCTTAGGACAAAGTATTGCATCATCAGTGTTTAATTGTTTAGTTAGAGGATTTGCATATTTAGTGATCATTTCTCAAGATTAGTTTGTGTCATCTGCCTAAAAAGTCATTATCAAGCTTTTGCTTTCATTTAGTCATAGTTTAGATTCAGCTTCATTGTTTCCAATTGCATTTACCATTCCACACATTAGACTTAACTCTGTTTTGAACACCAACCTTTTTCTATTAGTTTTTCATAGACGATGCTTTTCATTCCGAACATAAAACACCAAAAGACAAACATCATAAATCAACATAAAAGACCAAAAACACTCACAACACACTCACACACAACGCATTAGGAAACAAGCACCTAGGTACATATGGTACACTTCACTTGAGCGAGTTTTACAAAATCCTGGTTGACAATTAAATGAGCTCAGCGTTTAGAGACTAGATTGAGACCCAACATTTGTGTGCGCCGTCAGCCGGGGAAGTGAAAACTAGGTAACCTTTGTTTCTTAGCATCCAAAAACAATTTTATGTGTAGGGAGAGAGAGATTCAAGGGGTAGATTTATAAGCAAGCACAGAGGCAGAAGTTTGATTTCTAAGAACACCACTTGTTTCATCTAGACCTGAGAGCTAGTACACCTTCAACTCAAACCCATCTTCCATCCTTTACTGATCCTGGACTTTTAGAAGATCTAAGGTCACCTATTCCATTAGAGAAACCTTCCACTTCATCCTTTCGAACCTCTGCCATAGAAGAAGATCTAAAAACTCTGTCGAAGGGACACAAACCTTTCTACTTCCACAGGAGAGTCAACCATGGCGGAAGCATAGGAGGAGGAGGAGTTGTTAATGGAGAACACACATTATTTCGAGGAGGTAGAGGTAGAGGTAGAGGAGGAAGAGGAGAGGAAAGGAGGTAGAGGGTGCGAGGGAGGAGAAGAGGTAGAATAGGAAGCTCTTTTGGGTCCCCTATACTTGATGAAGAAACCAATACAACCATGAAAAACATCTCACCTCTCCGTCGCTTCAGAACTTCTATGGACTTAAAAGTGAAGATCCCGAAACTTTCTTATTCGAATTTGAAGTCTTTGTGTCCAGGACTTATGACTATCTTCAAGATGCTCAAAAAATTGAAATTGTTTCCTTCGACTCTAAAAGGAGCTTGACGATTGAAGTGGTTTATGAGTTTTAAACAGGTAGTTCCATTAGAACATGGGAAGACATGAAACAAGCATTTCTAGAGAGATACTTGGATTATTGTATGCGGTTAATCATAAGGAAGAAGTGTTCAAGATGTTACAAAAAGAAGATGAAAACTTAGAAGATTTGTTGGAAATATTTAAATACAACATAAAAAGGGCACAAAATGGAAAACCTAGTATCAAGACACTTTAAAAGCTCTTTTGTTGAAAACCATTAGGGATGAATGGTTGGATATCCTTAACATGATGGGAAAAGGGGATATATCACAACTCACATTGCACGAAATATCGAGTTATGTATCAACCTTTTCCGCAGAGGAAATCCAAAATTGTCAAAGGTCCAGAGAGATCCCTTGCTCTTGCAAGGGCAAGTAAATCATGCAGGACGGTAAGTAGATCGAAAGGAAATAGGACACATGCTCTGATGATTTTTAAATCCTGACATCTTAGGGAGTCTTAGTGAACAAATAGTACACCCTCAAGATAGCAAAACAAGCAAAAGGCTGAATACGATGCTTTTGGCGTCTTTGTCCCAAATGTAGGGAAGAAACATGCCTTGAGAGAGTGTCCTCTAGATGTAAAAGTTGTAGAAACTCTGTGTTATTTTGTTCCGAGAAACATGAGAGATCAAGAGTTGTCCTTCTCTTCCTGGTCTCAAGGCTGTTTTTCAAGAAGAAACTTCTTGCCGAACTCCACAGAATCTCTTAACTTTGTATCTAGAAGACCTAGCGGGGGACCTCGGACACGAGGATTCCATGATCAAATGTATAATCAACCTCCACCTTGGAATTCTTATACGGCAACCTTGGCCCCAATTTCAAAAATCAATCTCAAGCTTGGGCACATAGGATCACAAGGTCCCTATGGAAGATACTCTCCATATTATCAAAAAGTATCCACCATCTATCCACCATATCCACATTTTTATCCTCAAAATCCTCAACAAGAATTTTTCCTCAAAATCTTCAACAAAATTTTCAACAAAATCCTCAACAACATCATCGAGAACCAACCTCATCAAAATCAACCACTTCCATTACCATTTCCTCAAAATCCAATCAATTTCTAGCTCGGCCCCATACCAAACCCCAATAATAAGAACCCTCGAGAATACATATATGATAGAGAAGGGCACAACAATTTCCAACTTATTGAGTACTCCTCTAGACCTTAGTGATGTTCAACTTGGAGTGCGGAAGGGATACTTGAGAAAAGGAAACCTTCTGTGATCATACAAGAACAAGATAATTCGAGGAAGACTTCCTACGTGGTAATAAAAGTCTTGAGGGAAGATACATCCCTTCAAGACCAAAACATTGAAAAAGCTGAAGACACAAAAGATCCGATAAATCCAACTCCGATCATTAGAGCAACCATCCACATCTACTTCTATACCTCCCTTTACGAAAGACTACAAATTGATAAAGGTGTAGAAAAACAAATAATGAGTGCCCAATTATGATTTCTTGGATGAATTGAGAAATGTTTGCATTAAAATTTCCATTGTGCAAGCCATCGAGGAAATCCCAATTTTAGCCAAAACAATAAAGGAGTTGATTATGAAGACAACAAGAAAAAGAATAAGAGAAACCAAGAAAATTCAACTCGGTAGGACAAATAGCGAGTACATTATGATGGGTAAGATTACTATTCCAAAGTATCTTGACCGGAAATCCGATTGTCAAAAAATTCACATCAATGGAATTGAAATTCAAAACACACTCATTGACTTAGGAGCGAGTAATCAAATATCATGAGTAGACGAAATCATGGACAAAGCTCGAAACTTCTAATCTTCTCTTTACACCCACACTATTACAATTATCGAATAGATCCGTGATCAGACTGACGGATGGGGTAATAGAAGACATTCCAGATGTCCCTAGACTCTTGGGAGTACCCACCCGTGGATTTCATGATCCCGACACCCAAGAATAATCTAGGAGGCCATCCCTGTTATACTAGGAAGACCTTGGTTGGCTACGACGCTGATGCTTTTTATTGGATTGTAGGTCGGTGATATGTATATTTTACGATGGTAGTTCAACAAAGAAATCTCACTTTTATATCCCTCCCTGTACTAGGACAATTCTAAGGTAATCTAGTATGACACTCAATGGATAGAGGATGAAGAATATTTACAACCACTCTTCACAATTTCTGAAATTAGTGAAGATAATCAAGTCTGAATACTCTAGAAAACTTTGAATCTTCTTGAACACAAACAAGAATCATTTCAAGAGAGATCCAATATTGAGTTCTTCGTCATCTAGACGGAATGTCTCTTCATTCTATGGACAAATTTAGAAATCTCACAAGTGAAATTCTTCGGGCAAAACCTTGAACATAAACAAAAACCTAGAAAGATCTCAACAGAAAAGAGTTAGTCGAAAAGTATTACATAAGACATTCTTCACGCATATGCATGGGAATACACTCGACATGAAAGGGATAAGTCCCAAGACTTGTACTCATCACATCTATATAGAGGCAAATTGCAAACCAATTAGACGAGTCCTCAAAGACTGGATGAATCCAAATCTTAGTGAGAATTGTCAAGGAAGAATTACAAAGATTGTTAAATGTTAACTTCATCTATCCTATTTCGGAGTAGTGTTGGGTTTATCCTTTAGTAATTGTACCTAAGAAAAATGGAAAATGGAGGGTGTGTGTTGACTACCGAGAGCGAATAAAGCTACTCTTAAAGACCATTTTCCCTTACCTTTTCATAGATCAAGTATTAGATACATTAGCGAGGTAAAAAGTACTTTTCATTCCCTGGATGGATTTTAGTGGTTACAATCAAATCCAAGTAGCACTTGAAGACCAAGATAAACCACATTTACTTGTCCTTGGGGTACCTATGCCTACCGAAGTATGTGCCATTTGGATTGTGCAATGCACCCGCAACATTCCAAAGGGCAAGATAGTGAATTTTTTTCTGATCCGATACATGACCGTGTGTAGGTGTACATGGATGATTTTTACAGCTTTATGGGGATACATTTGAAGAGGCTTTAGAAAACTTGGAAAAAGTCTTAAAAATATGTCAAGAAGCAAACCTTTCACTTAGTCATGAAAAATGTTTTTATGATGTTCACTGAAGGTATTGTTTTAGGGCACCACATCTGACATTTCGAGTGATGGGATTAGAGTAGATGAGGCGAGAAGTTGAAGTTATTTCTAACCTATCCATTCCAAATTGTCAAAAAGATGTTAAGAAGTTTTCTAGGATTCTACACAGTATATTATCGGAGATTTATAGAAAACTTCACCAAAATAGCATCTCCTCTCTTCAAATTACTCACCAAAGATTGTGAATTTTAAGTGGACTTCGATTGCCGGTTAGCTTTGAAACCCACGAAAACCAAAATTCTGAAGCACCTATATTAAGGGGACCTAACCGGAAGTTACCTTTTCATCTCTCGACGAGATACTCGATACTGACTCTAGGGAAGCAAGTATTGGGACGAAAGGTATTTAATTCCCTATGCCATCTACTATATCGAGTAAAAATTCGACTCTGCAGCAGTTAAACTATACTGTGAAATCGAAAAAGAGTTTTTAGTCTGTTGTTCATGCGCATATAATAAATCTCGGACACTATATAACGAGCTATGAAACTTTTTTGTTCACCTTTGATCATTACGCAATTAGATATTTAATGAATAAATCAATTACTAATGGCGTAGTTATAAGATGGTTGTTATTATTGCAAGAATTCAACAGTTACTATTCTAGATAGGCACGGAAAACAAAACAGCGTGGTCGATTTTCACTGTGCTAGAGTTCAAAATATCAAAGATGACACTCCGGTTGAAGATCAATTTCCGATGAATATCTTTTTGCAATCTCTACTCAAACTCCATGGTTCGTTGATATTGCCAATTATTTAGTTTCGTGAAAATTTCCTTTAATTATGAATGCAAGGGATAAAAGAAAAATCATTAATGATAGTGCAAGATATTCATGGGTCGCTAATGAGTTGTACAAGACAGGGTCAGGATTTGATCATTAGAAGGTGTGTTCGTGAAGAGATGAGATGCACGAAATTCTCAAGGCATGTCATGATGAACCTTGTGTGCGGACACTTTGCGTACAAGAGGAATGTACCTATAAGATCCTTAATTTCAGGATATTATTGGCCATCCTTGTTCAAAGATGCAAGGGAGTATGTAAGGTGTGACAGGTTGCCAAAGGGTGAGGGAAACCTTCTCCTTCGGGTGAGATGCCATTACAACCTCGGGTACACATTGAACCTTTTGAAAAATGGGCTTTGGATTTTGTAGGACCCTATTAGTCCTCCATCAAGACAAAAGAAATACATATTAGTTTTGCACCGATTATGTTACTAAGTGGGTAGAAGCTAAACCATTACTTGTTGCTAATGAATCATCCGTAATTACTTTTCTTTTTGAGGATATTTTTACTCGTTTTGGTGTCCCAAGGGAAATTGTTACAAATCAAGGAGCTCAATTTCACATCAAGGCTAATGGAGCAAATGATGGAGAATTACAAAATCAGTACATAGAACATCTACTCCTTATCATCCACAAGCAAATGGTCAAGGGGAATCCACTAATAAGGTCATTGAAGGGATCCATAACAAAAGACGTGTCTCATCTACATAGAAGAGGTGGGTAGATAGGCTTCCTGAAGCCTTGTGGGCCCATAGAACTACATGGAGAAACACAACGAGCCCATACTCATATGAGCTTGTTTATGGGAAGCAAGTTTTCGTTTCCTATAGAGTTCCCAAATCCAAACATTCAAGATGGCGGGCCTTTAACTGGACTTGATCTAACGGAGGCACAAAAGCATAGGCGGAGCAAATTAATGAGTTGGATGAGATCGGGAACAAGATGCTGATTCGAGAAAACAAGTCTAGTCCAACGACGAAGGGCTAGATGGCATGACAAGTACATCAAGGAGAGAGAAATTCAAAGAGGGTGACTGGGCTCTCTTGTTTGATTCAAAATTCAAGGATTTTCAAGGGAAATTCAGTTTCACATTGGCTTGGGCCATATGAAATTGTTTCGAATTTTTGATAATGGGGGCGGTAAAAATCAGAACCATAGATGAAGAAGAGGTCATTTTTTCTTGCGTGAATGGTCATAGACGTGAAGCTTATACCACAAGCCACTCTCAAGAGAAGATCTTTTGTCAAGAAGTTCCAAGAAGACAATGATGTGAAGTTAATGAAGAAGAGTCTCTCTTCTTCATCAACTTGATTAAATTTTACGAAGCATTTCTCTTTTGAAAAAAAAATAAAAAAAATAAAAAATAAAAAATATATAAAAAAAAATAAAAAAAAATAAAGGTATAAACATGAAAACCAATCATTGATTGGCATGTTTATACGGAAAAGATAGAGGTGAAACATCGAGTCTCTCGACACTCTAACTTTTCCCATTTCTTGTTTTTATATAAGCAAATTTGTTATAAAAATCATAAGTACTAATTCCATAGTACTTATGATTCATTTCTATCTCTCTACTCCATTCACTTATTCATCCATACTCCATCTCATCCATCATTCATATTTCACTCCATTCCACACATCTCATTCATCTCACTCCCATCTTCCATTCATTTCTGTATTTTCATGAAAAAACACAAAATTTGATATCTTGCTCAGTAGTGAATAAAATATGTCATGAATTGCGTCTGATAAAGCCATATGTTCCTTCTTCATTCCATTTCATGAGCCGAATCCATTTCATTCCATTATCCACTTCATACAAATCATAATCCATCATCCCATTTTCATACATACCACATAACATTTCTCCCATACTCAAAAACATTCACTTTTTCATGATTAAGAGTGTTCTACAGGGAACATTCTCAAGCAAATTTCAGTGGACATTGCAGTACCGATCGCTGTCCTTCTATGACTCGATGACTATTCAGCCCTACAAATCCCTGAAGGCATCAACCAGCGGTACACTCTAATTACAACAAGAGTGACTCGGTGTATTCATGAATCAAAAGCATCAAGAAAATTATGCAAGATTCCTCCGCGAAATGAGCTTGAGAGAAGACAAAGGCTAAAAAAATCAAAATAAAGGATGCGGGTAGCAAATTTAAATTACTGATGGCATTTCATAAAAGTTTTCAGTGCATAGTTTAGTTGTGGATTATTAGAAAAGGTTGTTTTTAATTGTTTTTATTGATCAAACACCAAACAAACCCTCTACAGACTTTGTATTAAAATCTTCCATTTCAAATTTCATATCCGATAGTATTTAAGCGATGTGAAATGACCAAAGCGTTTGAATTTCCCCACGACTCTTAACCAAGTTATTTAATGATGATGATTTCTCGATAAAATGTAAAATCCTCCGCTCGATCTCCTCAATCATTAATACAATCCCTCCACCTCACTCCACTACTCTATGCCATGACCATTTGCCATAACTTCATTCCATAGCCGGTGATTCCATTCCGAAGACGAGAGATATTATTATCATTAGGAGCGAGTAGAGCTAAAGAATAACAACATTGAGCATTGTAAACGCAAAAGCGAGAGCGCAGAGGTAAATTTGGAAGTATAATAGTGTGATGGGACTCAAAAGCCACTTGATCCCGGTAGGCTGCGATAGCATATCACTTTGTCGACTGGAATTCTGAAGCATTTTCACTATCAACTCGTAATTGTAGAGTCGTGTAAAGTTTGAAGATCTTTTGTTACCAAAAGACAGAGGTGTTAAAATTGAAGTCTTTACTACCTGAGAGAGAGCAGAGAGGTGTCGTAGTGATTGAGTGTGAAGACTTTCTTGCTGCGAGAGACAGGTGTTGCGGTTTGAAGCCTTGTTGTTACCAAAGACAGTAGGTGTTCGCAGATATTAAAACTGAAAACCATTTGCTACTAAGAGCCGGAGGTATTGCACAAATAGAAAGAAATGCGAAGCCATCTCTTGCATCGTCTATCGGATACATATCAGCGTTTGAAATTCGAAAGCGCTTTTCATCATCAAACAAAGGCATAGCACTCCTACATTCAATTGTCAACGAAGCATATCAATTCGAGGTTTTAAATTCATGTATTATCAATCAGAGGTATGTCATTCCAAAATTGAAGCCATTTTTCATTTAGAGCTTGAAGCCATTTTAATCCGAAAGTGAAAGTCATTGTTTTTGTGGGGTAGAAGAGTGTTAATTTGATATTGAAAAAATCATGGGTTTAATTGTAAGGTACCGACACTGTGGGTTCAAAATATTTAGAGGTTACCCACAATGCAAGGAAATGTTACAACAAATAGGATGGCTTCTAGATTTTTTGGAAAAATTTAATGGCTTCCATAAGGAAGTCACTAAAACATTTGCTCGCGATCATTCCAAGGAGGCAGAGTTGAAATAGGGATGTCAAGTGTTCTTGTCACCGAAGTTTTTATTGCAGAGGCTACAGTAAGATTGTCCGTAGCTGGGGAGAGATGGTTTTAAAAAATAGGGAATTCCACAATGACTCTACGGAAACAAATTTTGAAATCACCAAATATGGATGTTAGTGTATTCAAGAAAGGAATTTCAAGATCGCCTGTGAAAAGCAAATGGAGAAACATACTACTTCTTTTACAAAAATTTGTTACATGTGATGTGAGTATATGGGACTTTGTATCTTACCACATTAGACTAATGATGCATTTTTACGGAGAAGATTTAAATCTACCATATTTCTTGCATCAAAGTCTCGAAGAAGTGTAGCTTCCTGTGTTCGAAGGAGAAAAGAATTCAATTTTTAGAGACAAACCCCTGTATCATCATGGTTTTCAGTCAAAATTTTGATTGAGCATCATCTAGCTAAAACAAATGATACATGGAATGATTTCTTAATAAGAAATCATTTTGAAGAAACAAAAGAACCATCACCTAAACCCACAGCTCTACAAAGAGAAGTAGGAAATGGGGGGCTTTCAAAAGTTGAAATCGACAAACGGTACCAAGAGAGCGGTGAAGAAATCATTATTTTGGAGAAGTTGACTCGAATCAAGAGGCAACTTAGGGAAGAAAAGATAATCAAGAATTCCATACCCATGTAGAGAAAGGAGAGGGATCCTCTCAACCTAGGAGAAACCCGCAGTAAAGGGAAAAAAGTCAGAAGAAAACATCAATCAAACAAACAGTAATCAATATTGAAGATGAAGAAACATCCATTGAAGAGGATGATGAAGAATATTTTTATGAAGGCACCCACAGAGTTGATCCCTCGCTTCGAAACGGAAATTTATGACTATGTGGAAACTCTAGAGAGGAACTGATCTTTCCGATAGCAGCAGAGAGAGACCCTCAGTCCCTCAACATGCGAAATTGATATATTAAGAAGGGATAGGTATGAGTTGGAATTATTGAATAGACACATCAAAACAGTGAGAATGAAATTCTCAAAGATCAAATCAAGCTCAAAAGTCGATATGAACTCAACCTTATCCACCGCATATAGGCATAAGTGGAGAGGACCAATGAGAAATTGAAGACAAGGAACAAAAAGCTAATGTCGGGGCACTCACACCAATCTCGGGTTCAAACTTGTTATCGGGAAACCCGTAGAGACTCTAGCTACCGGACAAAGGAGAAGAAGGGGATTGAGATAGGTTCCTTGCTGTAAGCCTGCGAATTCATAGGGATAATTTGCATGAGGACATGCGAAAGAGGCAGCCAGTGGGGGTATGTTGAGCCTCAAATTTGTGCTTTCCTTTCACCACATTTTACCTCATTTTCCCTTGTCCATTTCTATCTTAAACCCAATTGATCAATAAATATAGTTAAAATTACTTCTAGAATGATTTACATGATTGACTTGTTGAATTTTTGTGATTTTTTTCCATTGTTAAGCATTTTGGCTAAGACACTGCATTGGAATGCGCGACATTCAGTAGCTAACCCAGCGATTCCGCGGCTACCTTCATGTTTGAGTATGTTCCGGGTGGCCTCTTGATAAAAACCGCATAGTGGGCATGATCCACGTCACTGGCCTACATGGTTCGTTGCTCATCATGGAGGAAGAGATGGATTCAGGGTACGGTTATGCACGATGGGAACACATTTATGAAAGGAGACTCCTACTAGGATTTCGTCTCGGCTCAGATGTCTTTTCTTCTTCACGCCCTAGCCACCCTCAAAGACTCCCAATATGATTCGGATAAGGAAAGACATTATTCCTAAATTTTTGTAATTATTGTTACTTGCATTTTACTTTCATAAACTCTTGAGTAGACCGAGAGCTTAGTTAGAGATTTTATGTTAGATTTTGTTGCTAGATTTTGTGCAAAGCTACGTGATACATTCCGAAAGCGCAGCAGTATCATGTTCAAACTTTTGCATCGTTAATGGAGCAGTACAAAGTTATTTTGAAGGCGTGATTTAATTCGGAGAGTTGAATGCGAGTCGAAGTGGTAGAGGGCTGCCTCTCGTGCAGATTTCTTTTGCGTAATTAGATAAGTTTTTCTTCTAGTTGCCTTTACACTTTCGCATTTTGAATTAATAGTTATTTTTGTTAGTTACCTAGTAGATGTTCTCATTCTAACTCTTCCACCGGGAAGATACTCTTCCAAAAGACCATAATGATGAATGTTGAGATGACTTATCGTATTGTAGAAATAGGAGTTGAATTTGTGGTTATTTTAACTAGCTACCGTAGTCGTATCCATTCTAGCTCTTCCCACAAGAAGACACTTTTCCAACGAGATTAAAATGATGAATGTTGAATGACTATGGTATTGTAGGATTAGGAGTTGAATGTATAGTTGTTTTAATCGATACTTGTAGTTATATTCATATCCGGCTCTTCCACAAGAAGACAGTGTCTTCCAACAAATTATAATGATGAATGATGAAAAGCTATAAAGTACTTTGTAGGAATTAGTTGTAGATTTTTTTTATTCACTATCACGATCACATTTGTTCTAATCACTCTTCCACAAGAAGAAATTCTTCCAAGACATCCTCAAAGAAGTTCAAGACATGACCGTGATAATGAATGATTTAGTTGTGTGTTTGTACTAAGTATCAATCTTCTCGATCTTGCTCTTAAAACGCTTGCACTCGAGACATTATAAGAACGAGTAGGGTATGGATGTGATAACTTAGTTTTTCATTTTCTTTCGGTTCATTTGCTTTCAATTGCATACAATTATACGATCGGAATTGTTCTACCCCTTCCAAAAAAGAAGGAACTCTTCCAAGATATCACTAATGATGAACACCATGCAGTTGTGCTTTAACTTCTCATAGAATAATGCATGTTAGTATAGTTGAAAAGCTCATCGAGTTTCATCGCATTTAATTCATGTTCCGCTTACTTTGTTTCAAAGTTTGATGATGACTTATAGTTCAACATTGTTCTAGTTTAGTAGCATCTTAGGTTCATTCTTAGATTAACTCATTGCACTCGTATCTCATATTCAAATTAAGCCATCCATTGCACAATAGATTACTTTGAATGTTAGGATTAACAAGACAACCTTCATTATTCACAAAACATCTTCTTGTTCTAAAAACTACAAACTTGATCCATAGCTATAGGAGCAGAAGACAACATCACCATAAGGGTCCGAAATCTCTCCGCAATCTCCTCATCATTTTATAAACATGATCTCTTCCTCAAAAGAACTACTTTGAAAAAGAAACCAATAACTCTTTCGAGTATAGGTTCTGTGACATTCAATTAAATTGCGTAATAGAACTAGGAATTAATCATAGAATACAAAAGAGCTTAGGACAAAGTATTGCATCATCGGTGTTTAATTGTTTAGTTAGAGGATTTGCATATTTAGTGATCATTTCTCAAGATTAGTTTGTGTCATGCCTACAAAAGTCATTATCAAGCTTTTGCTTTCATTTGAGTCATAGTTTAGATTCAGACTCTTTCATTGTTTCCAATTGCATTTACCATTCCACACATTAGACTTAACTCTGTTTTGAACACCAACCTTTTTCTATTAGTTTTCTAGACAGTTTCATTGTGAACATAAAACACCAAAAGACCAAAAACATCATAAATCAACATAAAAGACCAAAAACACCACAACACACTACACACAACGCATTAGGAAACAAGCACCTAGGTACATATGGTACACTTCACTTCAGCAGTTTACAAATCCTGGTCGACAATTAAATGAGCTCAGTTTATGAGACTAGATTGAGACCCAACACTTACCTTGTTCCTTTAGCACTACCCTTTGATACTTGTGAAGCGCGAAGCGTGGGGAGGGGGAAGTGACATGGTTGGAAAGGTCGGACCTCCTACAGCCTGCAAATCGTGATCCTTAGAATTGATTTTGGCGCTATCCTTTTGAATTTTCAAAGTGTGATTTTGTGCTTAGTGGGACTTACATAATGCCTTAAATGGAGTGGACGCCCCACAGAGGATTTTGATGTCATCCTTTCATTTCATCCTTTCTCTTCTTCCTCCTTTGCATCTCTACCTACCCGAACTACTCATCTAACATTTTTTCTTTCCTTTCTAGAGTGAATTTAGGATTGTAGACCATAAATGTTTTCTTTTAACATTCTAACCTAACCCCTATCCTTATTTTTCGTAATGGTTCAGATTAAGTTGTCAAATAAATCTCATTTTCTACCTATATACTGATAAGCCAAGATTAAATAGTTTGGCAAATATTTATTTCTAAATTATCAATAGAAATTGAAAATTGTCCAGTCATGATTAAACTGTATGATAGGACAGATCTAAAGAGTAGTGGAATTTGTAATTGCAACACTTTCCATCTTATTTATTTTTTGGGGTTCTTCTTTCTCTTCTTTTTCTTTTTCTTTTCATTTATACCCTCTTTTCTTTCTTTCTTTTCTATCTTTATTTGAAATCATTTGAATTTTGAAAAGTCTTTCAAAAATGAAAGCCTTGCACAAAAATGAAGCATCCAATCACCTTGAGATCCTATAATTTATAGGGTACTAACCGTGGCTCCAGCTGCGGATGGCGCTTCTTGAGAAGAAGTGTCAAGAACATGAGACCAGTAGCCTTGGATGCCCCCTTTTCTGCACATCTTTATCTGCTTTCATTTTTTTTCAAATGATTCCTTTTTGTTTTATGTCTGCTCATCAAACTAGGCTTAGGGACTTCACTCTAGGCCTCAACCTCATCCAATGAATTATTAAAACTATAATACTGTGGTATTTACAACAATGACAGTTTAATCCTGAGTTTAGAAGAAATAGTGTTTTAGAATCCTGCCATTGACAGGACCTCCGAGTACTTTAGTGCCATCCAACTCTTTGAGAAAGTAGGCATTATTTCCCCTGAAAGCATGGATGACGTATCAACCTTGCTAATGATTATCAAACTTTCCATGTTTTCCCTTATCTTCTCTCCTGGAATCCCATTTCAGAACCTTGTCACCTAAGCTAAAATCATCCTCCTTTATTCTCTTGTCAAATATTTTCTTAATATTCTCTTGCATCACTTGGGTTCTATTGTAAACTTCTTCTCTAGACTACTGTAGTTGAATGGTGTCATTAATCCTTCTTTTGATGTCATTTGGTTTAACTTGGATTTCTTGGATTAGTTTCATTACCAAAACTCCCAAGGAAGAAGGAAATATTGCATCCATTCCATAAACCAATTGGTATGGAGACATGCCAATTTATTTCTTTGTGGTGAACCTATTAGCCCACAGAGCATTGATCAGCTTGTTGTGCCATGATTTCTTGTTCTCCTCTAGAAGCCTTTTGATGATGGTCACCAGGATTTTATTGGAAGATTCAGACAATCCATTACCCTGAGGGTAGTAGGCTATTGAATGCCCCAGTGTTATATGATATTTGTGACAGAATTCAACCATCCTTTTGGATCTGAAGGCTGCAACATTGTATGTAATGATTTTCCTGGGACAACCAAATCTAGACAGGATATTGGTTTCTAGGAATTTTATGATGACTGAGTAAGTGGCATTTCGGGAAGGGGTGACCTCTATCCTTTGGTGAAATAATCTGTCACAGTAAGGATCCATTTGTGTTGAGAAAATGATGGAGGATGAATTTCTCCTATGAAGTCTAACCCCCACTACTAGAAAGGGCTTTCTACAGAAATGGGTTTCAGGGGCAAGGCGACAGTTTCCTCTTTCCTTCAAATATTTGACATTTATGACCGGCGGTAAACATCTTATCGACATCAGGGAAAATGGTGGGCCAATGGAAACCAAATCTTATGATTTTGTTGGCAGTGGTTTTCCAGTAGAGATGGCCACCAAAGTCACCTTCGTGGACTCCTACATTTCTCTTTCTTCATCACCCTTTAGTAAACATTTAAGAAAAATTCCTCCCATATCTTTCCAATACAAAACATTTTCCAAAATGCAGAACTTAAAATCTTTGAGTTTAATAAACCTAGCCTGTGTTTTAGAAAAACTGGGAGGAGCATTCAGATTAGAAAGTACATACAATATTTCATCATACCATGGAGAACTTAGGAATGATTCATCTAATTGTGGAGTCTTCAGTTCCTCCTGATTGTCTAATGCATGTATGACATTAATGTCTAGTGCATGTAAATTAGACTCTACCATGAATTCAGCTAGCCCTTGGCCCTTTATCAACTTGGTAGGCTTGATTTCCAAATCATACTCTAGGATCACTGCAATCCATTTCCCTCTTTTTCCATTAGGACCGATTTGTGTTAGGATGTGTTTGACTACTGCATTTGGAACATAAGCAATGATATGTGAATGTAAAATATAGACTATGAAATCTTTGACTTATTTAACCAATGCAAAAGCCTATTTTTCTATGATGTTATATTTCAGAGACACGTCTCTTAATGTATTGCTAAAAAAGGCTATTGGATGTTATTTTACTTCATCATTTTCCTGTAACAAAACATCAGCAATAGTGTGTTCAGATGAAAAGAAAAAAATCATGAAATATTTAGTGAAATTGGACTGATTAGTACTGGGGCCTTTGTCACTACTAGCTTGACCAGGTCAAAAGAGTGTTTTTCTTCCATGCTCCACTTTATTTCTGATCCCTTCTTTAGCATGTTAGTGATGTTTCCTAAAATTTATGCCAAGTTAGGTATGAATATTCTTAGGAAATTGATTTTACCAATGAAGGATTGGAGTTCTTTCAAATTTCTGGGATGGTTGATTATTAGTATTTCCTTAGTTCTGCTAGGGTCAATTTTGATTCCATCCTTAGAGATAATATGTCCTAATATTTTTCCCTCTTCTAAGTCAAACAATGTCTTCTTAGGGTTTAGGGAGAGTCCAAATTTTCTCCATTTATTGAAAACTCTTCTCAAGTGTGTTATTTGTTCTTCATTGATTTTAGAAAACACCAATATGTCATCCAAATAAATCACAATAAAATGGCCAATTTCATTAACAAATGCAATGTCCATGGCTCTTTGGAAGGTATCTCCAACATTCATTATTCCAAAGGGAATTTTCATATACATGCAAGTTCCCCAAGGAGTTGTAAAATTTGTCTTATGTTGGTCATCAGGGTGCAATAACACTTGATTGTAGCCAGAGAAACCATCCAACAGAGATATCCTACTGGAGCCCACTACCCTTTGCAATATGTGATCCATCTTAGGTAAGGGGTAGTTCTCCTTAAGAGATACCTTGCTAAGGTTTCTGAAGTCAATGGAGAGTTTGATCTCACCTATTTTCTTCCTGGTTGGGAAAATATTGGAAACCCATTATGAGTACCTAAGTGGCACTATGATTTTTTCTTCATACATTTTCTTGATCTCTTTCTCCACTAAAGGGATTAAAATAGGTTTATTCTTCGTAATTTCTATCTAAATGGATTTTGATTTTATTTAATTGGGATCTTGTGTTGAATGATGCTGGTATCATAGGGTTTCAGATCTTCATAGCTCCATGTAAATACATCAATAAATTATTTGAATAGGGATATATATCTCTTCTTCGTAACAATAGACAGAGATTTGGATAATTTGATGATTCTGGGGTTTTTATTTGTTCTTATATTACATTCTTCAATTTCTGCCCCAGGTGGTTCCATTCTGGGCTTCTTGGCTATGTCAATAAAGTCAAATAATTCTTCCAAAGGGACTAGCCCTCTGGGAAAGTTATTGTACTTAAGTTGGAGTACATAAAATTCTTCTTTTTCAGAGTATTTTTGGTTTTTTTGTATTATGTATAGTTTTGTTAGCTGGGATATTTACAGTGATATTTACATTGAAAACAACAATTTCCAAATCAGCAATTTGTTTTCCTTCTATACTTGGTTCATTAGGGAGGTTGTCTCCCTCACAATCCATGTCCACATTATTGTCTTCGAATTCATATTTTGATTGTAGGAAGCTTTCGATTTTTTTATCGCTACCAAACACTCGAAAATACCTCATGTTATCTGACACTGAAGTTCCATGTTTGACCTCAATTGTATGCTACTTGTTTGGGTGAGGAAGTTTACAGGTACTGGTTGAAAAATCCAAGCTGTTTTCTAGCACAATCTGGTTTCTAGGGATTACTACTAGGTCATATTCCTAAAAGGTTCTCAACGCATCAAGGGTTGTGTTTCTATAATCTCTTAACCTAGGGTTTTTTGCTGCATACAGAACTTTAACTTGGTTTATGACCAATTTATAGTCCCCATGCACATAGATCCTTTTTCCCCTGGCTTTTTTAGCATTTGTAGTCCTAAGAGAAAAGCTTCATACTTAGTGATGTTGTTTGTGCACTAAAAATTTAATTTGTATGAATGACCCTGTGCACTATTATCTATTGTTTTATACACCTAAATTCCTACTGTTACACAATAATTTGTCACCATCCCTGCAATCCCTCGTCCTGCACATTGGAGGGCTTATTCCATGACTTGTGAGTAGTGACATGACCTGAAACCACTTTCATGGCATCCCCCTTGACAAGGACAATCATTCCCCTAAAGATAATTTCCTGTGAAAAGCCCTAAAAATAGCCTTTTTAGCCTTGGCGCGACTAGCCAGTTCGGCCCTCGTGCCAATGGGGGAAATCCACCAAAGAGGGCACGCCAACTGGCGCTCTGTCCCAGTGTATCACCCGCACCAGGCTTAATAAGGAGTGTTTTTTAAAAATAAATGGCGGAAGTTTGATTCCAACCAACTCTTGAACGAGTCTCTAAAATGAGTTGGGAGGTTTGGCTCTGGATCTCCATGTAGGGGAAGTAGTTTTCCACCTATCATGGAAGCTTCCCTGAGGATAGGGCCAATCCCACCATTGTAGGGATCCCAACTCCCCTTCCACCATCTATGTAAGATTTTCATTTTCCCTTTGCAAGCTAGCCTAAATAGAGATGAATCAATTGTAAGGAGATTATCGTCAGATATCTGAAGAGAGAGAGACTTGTCCTTGTCCGGACAAGCTTTACCGAGACGTACTCCTTTGTCGACCCGCCGAAGGAAGATCCAACATCAGAGCTCAGGTTGTATCTTTCTTTGTTCTGATTAATAATAAGCGACTTCGATTATGGTTCCACTCAGATGTTCATGTTTTATGTTATGAGTTGTATCTTCTCTAATTAAATAGAGATGAATCAATTGTAAGGAGATTATCGTCAGACAGCTGAAGAGAGAGAGACTTGTCCTTGTCCCGACGTGCTTTACTGAGACATACTCCTCTGTCGACCCGTCGAAGGAAGATCCAACATCAAAACTCAGGTTGTATCTTTCTTTGTTCTGATTAATAATAAGTGACTTCGATTATGGTTCCACTCAGATTTTCATGTTTTATGTTATGAGTTGTATCTTCTCTAACTGATACATAATTGCATGTATTAGGTTTTACTCTTGTTTTTTTGTTGTTTCTTCTTGTATGGGCAGGTGTTTGATCACATTGAGTGAGAGAATTGTGATCTGCCAAAGCAGGGGATGGAAGCGCCATCTTCTCCACAAATGACGATAGTGTAGAACTTAAGGTAGGCCTCTTGTCGCATCTTGGTCTTTTGTAATTAGGAACTTACGTCTTAGTGTGACTCGGTTGTTGCTAGACCTAATCTGGGCTAGTAGGGATCGCCTCTATCCGCAGAGGGGATTTACCTCTCCAAAAAACTGGTGACTCCGCTAGGGAGACATTGATTGGAGTTTTTCTTGTCTTTTCGGTTGATTTTGGTCTTTTCCTGCTTGATCAGCTCTTGTGGTTCGCTCTTTTTCAGTGTTAAACTGTTGTTTAGCCTCACCATCCCTGATCTGCTTTTGGATTTCTCTTTTTCATCTTTTCCATTAGTAAACTCAACTGGCGCAGTTTTTTCTTTGACAGTCATGCCAACTGGTGCATGTTGCCAGTTTATCACCTGCGCTAATCCTGTTCCGGTGCTAGTTGCAGCCTGACAGTCGCGCCAATCCTGTAAGGTGCTAGGGTTTGCTCCTTTTTTGGATTTCTGAGCTTGTTCTGTGGTTTTGGTGTTACTTTTTCGACTGCCTGAGTGTTCTGGAGCCTTGTTTGACTAACTGTGACCTTCATCTTCTAGTTGTTTACCCTCTTCTATTGATTTTACTTTCTATCCCTAGGGCATCTAGGTGCTATAGTGTGTCTAGCCTCCCGTGGGAGTTTTTGGTCCTCGTTTGATCAGTAAATTTTTTTATCACTTCTTTTCATTCGTTTGGTGGTTTTCCACTATTGTATTGCGTTATTTGAGTGATTGGCTTCTTCTTCATTCGAATTCCACTTTGTCTCATTTTGAGCCTAGATTACATGGTTCATTTGAGTCTTTGGGATTTCTCTTAGATTTGAGGGACTTCTCTGTCAATTTGGGATCTGATTGTGTGTTTGAAATTGAGTGAACTTTCTTGTCTTTGCTCTTTTGCTACCGCTTCTCAAATTGTTCTTTGCATTGGTTTTCATTTTGTTTAGTGCACTTTTCTCTTAAACATTGAAAATACAAAAAATCTCTTTTTCTTTTGATTAGTTAATGTAAATTGAATCTTTTCTGTGTTATTAGTGATTTGTAGCCCTAAAAGAAAATATTTTAGTTTTCATTAGCATGCATTAGAGACACTAGTGGTTGTTTTCTGATCATTTTGTTATTGTGTGAAAGCTCTCGACCTTCCCATAGTTAGCTATTCATCGAACAAAATGATACATTGTGGCATGTAGTGTGCATTTAGGAGATTTTGTGAAATAACATTCGGTAGGGCCTGGAAATTGAAACATAATTGAAGATCAACATTAAAATTTATTCAATTAGCCTTAAAGCAACATTGAAACATTAACAAAATATTTAGAGGTCTAGGCTAGTGACGTGTTCCGGCGTCTTTAAACCTAGTAGTTGTCGTTCGCCTCTTGGCTTTAGACAACACTAGTACGGACTTGTGCTCCCTGTACCGTCACATATATAAAGGGAGACCCCACTAGGTTGCTATCCTTTATCCATAGGAAGCAAAGTCTGCTACCTTATACCCTTGATACACTGGACACAACATTCGGGAGATTGCCTGCATGTATGTCAAGTCCTTGGTTGATTTCTCTTTCATTTTGAAACCAAGGTGTATATTGCAGTTCACCGATATCTGGTACACCCTTTTCCTAGATTACTAGAGTAGTCATTTCGATCTTTTCTGACTCTGTAAATTTGAAAGGATCATCAAGCGCTTGTCCTTTCATGCTTGTTTCAAAAATGAAAGAGATAAAGTCACCTTTCATCCGTTTCTCAACTCTTAAAACATGAAATGGTGAAGTTTCTAAGTTTCAATTTGGTAAAATAAATCACCTGCGATCACCTGTTAAAATTTGCTTGTTGGCCGTTTGATTGTGTGCCTTGATTTTTCTTAGCCCGTGTGTTGTGTTTGATCTCTTCCTTTTGTCGTTACTATCACAGTGTTAGAACCCTCTGTTTTGTCTACTGGTAGTCCATATACAAACGATTCATCAGAGGTCTCTCAATCCTCTGCTGAACCTCAGCAGCCCATTGTCTCTGAGTTTCCCGACGGGGGACCAGTTCTATCTGAGCTTCCCTTTGGAGGACCAGTTGAGTTCAATTGGCCCTTATCCAACGCTTGGTATGGATTTGGAGTAGGGGAATACTTCCCTCCTCTCACAATGGGTTCGCCTTTTATAGCTGATGTTATGTCTCCTAGTCCTCGCTGTCTGCTACAAGATCTAGTGGAAGGTTCAGATATGGGCTCATCCAGCCATTCTCCTAGTGAGGAAATCCCCACGTCTGGTGAAGCTTACTAGTTGTTCCTAGAAGACAACCCCAAGTTATCTATCATGTCTTCGCCCAGTCCTTCACTTCCAGTGGGGTATAGACCCTTAAGTCAGATTATGACCGCTGTCTCCTCTATGGGAATATCAACTCCTTCTACAAGGCTAGTTATTCCTTCATTGGGGATGTCTCCTAGGACACCCATCACGTCATCCCCTCAGGTCACTTCAGTACCTGTCAGGCCCACTATCTGTGTGGCCGCATCTACACCCGTTGTTACCACTTAGTCCCTAAGGTCTGCGTCGCTTCCCGAAGACGTCTATATAGCATCTGCTATTCCGGATAGAATTTCTCCTGAAGAGTATTGATTGTCCCTACAACAATCAAACCCCGAGGTCAGTCAATCCTCCCAAGATCCCAACCGTCTGTATTTTTCGCATTATGCACAGGATGGTACCCCCATTTACATTTTTCCATATCAATACGATGAGCAGGGAAACCCTTTATGTTTACCCGCTCCAGAGGCTTATCTCCATGGTTAAGGTTTTCCGTCTAACCAGGCTGGGAAACCTTAAAACCCGCAAGGGAAACCCTTCCAGGGCCAACCTTTAGGGCAGCCTGGTTATCTTTATGACCCGTAAGGACAACCCTTACAAGGCCAACCTTCGGGCCACCAGAGGTTGTTATACAGTCCGCAAGGACAGTCCTACAACCCTTCAAGTCAACCTATCCAGCCTCACCCTGTGGTCCAACTTGGGCAGCCTCAAGGTCCCACAACTTAATCGGGGTACCAACCGGGGCCGTTGTACGGTCCTGGGGGGCAAGTCCAACCTTCTCAACCTATGGTGCAACATCAGCAACCTCAGTATCCTATTGGCCCGAATGTTGCACAACTAGGATCATTCTACGGTCCTGTTGCAGGTCAAACCGGTTATAAGGCACAACCTTGCCCCATTCTTCCACCAGGCCAACCAGCCCATCCGACACAGCCTAGTGTCCCACATCAGCTAGGTCAACTTGTACAACCTATGCAACCTGTTCACCCGGGTCAACCTGTTCAACCAGGGCAGCCCATTCAGCCAAGTCAACCTATCCAACCAGGCCAGCCTGCACATCTTGTCAACCCTGCTCAACAACTGATTTATTCGATGTTGCAACTGAATCAACCGGTGCACCCTACTTATCAGGCTCAGCAGGGCCCCAATTACCAGTAGCCCGCTCAACTCCAAGGCGGTTATTATCGTCAAGGTCAATCACGACCGCTTTACAACCCGCCCTAAGGTTCCCATTATTATCCTCAACAACCAAGCTATACCTATACTCAACAGCCAAATCCGCATACTGCTCAAATGGGGCCAACATATAATCAGGGTCCATACCCCGGTTATCAACCCCCGTACATTGGTTACCAGCAACTGTATCAGACTGGTTATACGGCCTATACCCCCTATTATCAGAATCCCCCAGGAAAAAACTCATGGGGGCAAGGATATGCTCAGCCAGGGTGGAGTACAGGTGCAGGTCCTTATCGAGGGCCTGTCATGCCTTTCAATCTATAGTTACCGTTCTTGGCCACCTTGTAGAAATTAGCTGAATAAATCACTTATTCAATGAAGATTAACCCGATCATACATCAATTTCGAATTGCATGCATAACACATAACCCTCTTCTACAATTAATTGTCACATGCGGAAATAATATGGAAGCAATCGCACATCAAATCAATCACACATTAACTCGAGAATGTAGCAGGGAAAGCCTGGGCGAAAACCCCTTGACTATTGTGTATATTATAATGGAGAAATCATGTAACAATCATAGTACAAAAACTCTTCACAGCTCTCATGCACTACCTCCCATGCTACACTATCAAGCTAGATCTAGCGAATCACTTGCTCCAATCCTTAGCCACTTGATAGCCAACCTTGATTGCGTATTGTAATGCTAGGTGATGGCCTCCTTATATAGATAAACCACCAGCCTAAACTTTGCAATACTCATAGCTTACTCCACCTATCTATGTGTTGCAAATAGCAACGGTATAGTTACAACTGATAGCTAACTCTACCCTTTCATCTATCTCTTTCACTGGTCTTCACTGAACTGATCATGCACTGTAGTGAACTGAAGTGTTCTTGAGTTGACTAATGAGTTAATATTTAGTAAATTAAATATTATTTAATTTACTCCACTCATATCTAATTGATTAGTTAGTTTAACTAATCTCAACTAGTTCAACTAAAACAAACAGAACACAACTCCACTACTTGTCCCGTTAACTCCTTCAAAACTTCTGCCACTGAAGTCTAACTGAAGCAAACCATGCAAGATGCCATCAAACCCTAGGAACCACGTGATTCCTTGTGTCAGTTGCATGAGCCACCTCCATGACTCAAACTGAAGTGCGCCAAGAGAGTAAACTGCTGTTTATAGTCAAAATATTATTAAGGGGAAATAATATTTGACTTCCATATTTTTAGGAGATCAGTCTAAAAATAGCCTGGGTCCTAAAAATTAGGGTCTCATCTATTTTTACCGACATGTCGCATCCACCAAGAATCTCCAAGTAGAATTCCCAAATTATGCTCCGTATGTCTAAAAATAGACATAGTCTAAAAATAGACTTTGCGCCAGAATTTGCCTGCGGGCCCACTTAGTGAAGGCGACTTCATTTCACTAGCTCCATCATCTTGCTGCATTCTCAACACTCCCTCTCAGCAAGATATGGATTATCTGCAATCCCTATCCTGCCTCTGTGGAATTCGAACTTGCTCCTGGTGAGCGCCTTCGTCAGGATGTCGGCATCCTGATCCTCCGGGGGAACATATGAAAGCATCATGATCCTCCGCTGAACACAATCTCTGATGTGATGGTACCTGATGTCGATATGTTTGGACCTATCATGAAAAACTGGATTAGCCGAGAGCTTGATGCAGCTCTGGTTATCACAGTAGATCACTGTAGGCTCCAAATGCAACCTGAACAAACCTGCGAGGATCTTTCTCATCCAAATAGCCTCACATGCAGCCAAGCTTGCTGCCATGTACTCGGCCTCTGCTGAACTGAGTGCCACGGATCTCTGCTTCCTGCTGTACCAGGAAACTGCTGTCGACCCAATGTTGAAAACTCCTCCAGAAGTGCTCTTCCGGTCTGTTGGGCTCCCTGCCCAATCTGCATCAGTGAAACCAGAAAGTTTCACTCCATCCTCCTGTCTGTACCATAGACCATATCCCGATGTGCCTCTGATATAGCGCAATACATGCTTGCCCGCCTTCCAAAGAGCTTGGTAGGCTTAACCATAGCTTGCGAAAGCTGGTTAACTGCCTGCACCTGTCGGTCGAAGTAGTGACAGACCATCAACGACCCTGACTGTCAGTGGGCACGGTGGCATCACTACCTCCTCCCCGAGTAGCATCTCCCCTTCCTCCGTCACGGGAAGGGGGTATCAACGGTTGCGGCCCGTGTTGAACCTCTCCAGAATCTCCCGAGCATACTTTCCCTGAGAAACAAACAGTCCTCCGCTGCGCTGCCAAATCTCCAATCCCGAGAAATAATGAAGGATGCCCAAGTCCTTCATCTCAAACTCTCGTGCAAGATCCTCCTTGCATGAAAGTATCAACTGCTCATCGCCAGTCAAAATCAGATCATCTACATACAGTACGATGATCAACGGCTTCCCCTCCACCACAATCTGGTACAGGTTTGGATCCGCCTCACTCTTGGAGAATCCAAGCCCGGTGAAGTAGCTGTCTATCCGAGTGTACCAAGCACGAGGTGCTTGCTTCAGCCCGTACAGTGCTCTCTTGAGTCGGCACACATGCGACTCACTGCTGAAGGTCTCAAAACCTTCAGGCTGCTCTATGTACACCTCTTCCTCAATAACTCCATTGAGGAACGCAGTCTTCACATCCATCTGATGAATGTGCCACCCCATCTGCGCTGAGAGAGCAAGGATCGTCCGTATGGAAGAGTACCTTACGACAGGTGCAAAAGTCTCCTCATAGTCAATCCCCTCGATCTGTGAGAAGCCACGGGCGACAAATCTCGCCTTGTACTTCTCCACACTCCCGTCAGCCGCCTGCTTCACCTTGTAGATCCATCGCGAACCTACAACAGATTTCCCAACCGGTCTTGGGACAATCTCCCATGCACTGTTCCTGATGATCGAATCATATTCTTCGATCATGGCATCAACCCATGCGGGTTCCTCCACAGCTTCCTCAAAAGAGGATGGCTCCGTCACAACACATTGACTCATAAGAGCCATGTATCCGGTGTACCGATCCGGTGACTGTCTCTGTCTGCGCTGTGCTGTAGGTGGTCCTACAACCTTCTCTGCATCCCGAGCCAGTCGCTCAGCTTCTGTAGTGCGCATGCGCCCTCTGATGGTTGGCGCTGCATGGGTGGTTTCTTCCACCTCTTGAACTTCCTCTTGTGGCTGATCCACATCCGGAAGCTCCTCCTTAGGAACTAACAGCTCCTCATCTGCATGCAAGTGTAGCTCCCTCTCAAGCGAACACTGCGTGGCTTTCTCCTCCTGAAATTTTATATCCCGTCGCACAACAGTCTTGCGACTGTCTGGCACATACACCCGATAGTTGTGAGGTGTATCAGTGTACCCCACAAATATTCCAACTTCAGCAGTTGGATCCGGCTTCCTTCTCGCATCCTTCGTCACATGCATGTAGACAGGAGAACCAAAAATCCACAAATGGGAAATATCAGGCCTCTTGCCAGAATAAGCCTCCTCTGGTGTACTCATGCCAAGAACCTTGTGAGGACAACGGTTCTGCACATACACTGCTATATTGCATGCCTCAGCCCACAAGTGAAGGGGTGGGCCCTGATCATGCAACATCGCCCGTGCAGCACCCACGATCGTTCTGTTCTTCCGCTCAGCCACCCCGTTCTGCTGTGGGTTATGGGGTGCGATGAGCTCTCTCCGAATCCCTTCTGCGCTGCAGAACTCCTTGAATTCAGCCAAGATGAATTCACCACCGTTATCACTCCTTAGAGCAATCACCTTCTTTCCCGACTCCTTCTCGACCAGTGCTTTAAACTCACAGAACTTCGCGAATGTATCGCTCTTCTTCGACATGAAGAAGATCCAGCACTTTCGAGAGAAATCATCAACAAAGATCACATAATACCGGTGCTTTGCTGTCGAAGCAACTGAGAAAGGACCACACACGTCTGTGTGAACTCTCTCAAGGATCGTCGTGGCGCGACTATCCTTCTCGTGAAAAGTGGCTTTCACATACTTCCCTAAAGTACACCCCTTGCACTGATCTGACTGCGCAAGAGTGCCCTTAGGAAGTCCAGTAGAAATCTGCTGCAGAATCTTCAAAGCTCCATGGTGAAGATGGCCCAATCTCCTGTGCCATAGTTCGCCCTCATCATCCCGACTCACCACATCTCCAGCCTTGCATGCCATAGCTGCGCAGTCATCTACCTGCAACTGATAAAGGTTCTGAGTTCGAACCCCTATCTTCCGGGTCTCTCCAGTAGTCTTACTGCGCAGGAAGGCTTTTCCTTCGCTGAAGACCACATCATACCCCTTATCCTCCAACATCGCTACTGAAATCAGGTTCTTCTTCAATCTGGGTACATGCATGACATCCTTTAGTACAAAGGGTTTACCAGACTCCCTCTGAAAGGATACGGTACCGATACCAGTTGCACTGTATCTACCATCATCGCCCATCTCGATGTGCATACCCAAATCCTTGTCCTCGAGATCTGAGAACAACTCCCGATCTCCCGTCATATGAAATAGTACGGCATCAAGAACCCTGCAGATCAGCATACTTGCCTTCGGCCTTACAGCTCGGTGGAAACGACAACACCCCACTTCCCGGGCTCATCTACGCCATGAGTGAACTTCGTGAGGTATTTAGGAAATCTTGTGCTTCTCCATCTGGTATTTCTGGGCTTATCTTTGATGACCAAACCTCATTAGTCACTCTTACTCTGAGATAGTCCGTCAAAAGCTTTCCACATAGGATATGGAGTAATATTACCATGAAAATGGATACAATATGATCCTTGACGCCCTCCAACAGGATCCTTCGACATTTCGCGATCTTCTTTTGCCATGCATCGACCAAAGCTGCATCGGTGGGCTTTGGGACATCCGCATCCACGAACTCCTTCAGACCATTATCTTCTAACACTGCTTCCATTCGATCCTTCCATGCAACATAGTTCGAACTGCCTTCAAGAGCATATTCGAGTCGCAAACCATTGAAAGAAGACATCTTTCAACACCGGCACCAAGAAAAACAACCTTCTGCAAAATTCGAATTCCAAACTCCAAGCTCTATCGCTTCCGATCTACACTTGAAAAACAAATTATTTCCAAATCAGAGATTGACTGCAAAGGGCATTCACCAGATCTTTCACCTTACAAAGAAGGATGAATATTCCGGAGGCTACCTGGCCCGCATGCAGACTCTGTCCGAGGAAATAAGTTTGCAATCACCGTAATAGATCTCGACAATTAATCTTGCTCTGATACCATGTAGAAATTAGCTGAATAAATCACTTATTCACTGAAGATTAACCTGGTCATATATCAATTTCGAATTGCATACATAACACATAACCTTCTTCTACAATTAATTGTCACATGCGGAAATAACAGAAGCAATCTCACATCAAATCAATCACACATTAACTCGGTATGTATGGGGAAAGCCTATAGCTGAAAACCCCGCAGCTATTGTGTATATTATAATGGAGAAATCATGTAACAATCATAGTACAAAAACTCTTCACAAGCTCTCATGCACTACCTCCCATGCTACACACTATCAAGTTAGATCTAGCAAATCACTTGCTCCAATCCTTAGCCACTTGATAGCCAACCTTGATTGCGTATTTGAATGCTAGGTGATGGCCTCCTTATATAGATAAACCACCAGCCTAAACTTTGCAATACTCATAGCTTACTCCACCTATCTATGTGTTGCAAATAACAACAGTATAGTTACAACTGATAGCTAACTCTACCCTTTCATCTATCTCTTTCACTGGTCTTCACTGAACTGATCATGCACTGTAGTGAACTGAAGTGTTCTTGAGTTGACTAATGAGTTAATATTTAGTAAATTAAATATTATTTAATTTACTCCACTCATATCTAATTGATTAGCTAGTTAACTAATCTCAACTAGTTAAACTGAAATAAATAGAACACAACTCCACTATTTGTCCCGTTAACTCCTCCAAAACTTCTGCCACTGAAGTCTAACTGAAGTAAACCATGCAAGATGCCATCAAACCTTAGGAACCACGTGATTCCTTGTGTCAGTTGCATGAGCCACCTCCATGACTCAAACTGAAGTGCGCCAAGAGAGTAAACTGCTGTTTATAGTCAAAATATTATTAAGGGTAAATAATATTTGACTTCCATATTATTAGGAGATCAGTCTAAAAATAGTCTGGGTCCTAAAAAATAGGGTCTCATCTATTTTTACCGACATGTCGCATCCATCAAGAATCTCCAAGTAGAATTCCCAAATTATGCTCCGTATGTCTAAAAATAAACATAGTCTAAAAATAGACTTTGCGCCAGAATTTGCCTGCGGGCCCACTTAGTGAAGGCGACTTCATTTCACTAAGCTCCATCATCTTGCTGCATTCTCAACACACCTTTGAATTACCAGATGTCTCTAAATTAACCAATGATCTGATTCATCACAATCCTTATTAGCCTTCGGTTCCGACCAAGGTACCCGACGACTGCCCTAAGTTTGAAGGTAAAGCTGGAGAGGACCCCCAAGCTCATGTAATGACCTACCATATGTGGTGTTCGTCCAATTCTTGGGTGGATGATTCAATTCGTCTACGTCTCTTCCAATGCACTCTTACCGGTGCTGCCGCTAAGTGGTATATAGAATTACCCCGTGGCATATTTCAAGACTTCAATATGTAATCTATGGCTTTTCTGACTCACTTCCAGTTATCGATGCGCTACGAAGCTGGGATGCATCTCCTAACTTCTTTGAAGCAGGATAAAGCCACCCACATATCCGATCATATTCATGAGTGGAGACATCATCGTAGATTGATCAAGTTTGATATACCTGATCAACTGCTCACTCATTGGTTCACCACCTCCTTTGTTAACAAAATCGCTCAAGATATTTCTATGGGGGCATGTGTGACTAAAGAACAAGCCATCGCACTTGCCCAGTACCTAGATCTGGTGTACTCCCAGTCTGGCATGCTTTATGATATTTTGACTGATGCTCTATGGCTAGGAACCTCAAAATCACCACATACCCCTGAGATGGATGGTGTTATTGGTTCCGTTTCTCAAAATTCTTGGAAATCCTCAAATGGGAAGAAGAAGTCCAATTCTTCCAATAATTCTGCTCTTCCCGCCCTTCCAGATTCTGGAAAAACTACAGAGGTCAATGCCGTTTGGGCTAATCCTATGGAAAAGGCCTCCAAAGGAAAGAATAAGGGCAAAGGAAAATCCAAACCTGACACCCCAAAACCAGAGTCTTCTAAACCTCGTACTGATGACGATTCCCAATGTAAACAGAAGTACCCCTGCCTTATTTGTGAGGAGACCATTATACCAAAGATTGTCCTCAACGATTTAAAGTTAGTCAACTTCTGAAAGGCTCCAAAGGGACTCTGGTAGTTCTCAAAGAACCGTTCCCATCTTAGCAGACCCAGATGGTTGAGCAGCCATCACCATCTGCACCATTTGGGTCCCAGGTCTTTATGATGAATGGTGCTGCACCTGTCTCAATTGCTATGCGTTCGAAGGATTATGTTGGATCATGCCAGGCAGCTGGGAAGGAAGTCGTGGATGGCCCACCTCCCCCACCTGTCTCTAGTCCTTTGGAAATTGAGAAGCCCAGCGCTGAACCTATTGTGAGGCCACCTTCTAAAGGTGTTCGGCGAAGATCTTCCTACAACCCAAATGCCTGTGCAGCTTAGTACTACAGTATTGTTGAGGATTTGGAATAGGCGGCTTATGCCATATCTACATTGGAAGTACTTCAAAGTTTCCCATCGCAATGGAAATCTCTATTGTCTGGAATTGGTGGAATTGATCCCGCCGATTCTAATCTTCTCACCTTCGACCTAGAAAATTTTGTCCCCTGACTTCCACATCAAATTTCTCTTGTTATAAAATTTGGGATCAACGGCCTTAACATCCATAGAGCCGTTGTGGATGAAGGTGCTTCCACCTGTGTTATGTCATCCACCTGGTGGAAGGCCATTGGCTCTCTGGCTCTTACATCGTCTCCCAATGCCTTAGAGGCATTTGATGGTCGGGAATTAAAACCCCTGGGTGTTCTCGAGACTTTGCCAATTACGTTACAGGGGAAGACAGTCAACGTAGAAGTAGAAGTAGTTAACGCCAAGCTTAAATACAATCTTATTCTCGATCGCAGTTGGACTCACGCCATGCTATACATGCCGTCCACCCTCTTCTGGCTTCTTAAGTTCCCTCATGAGGGAAAAATCGTTACTGTGGACCAGTTGTCTTTCTTCACCTCACCCTCTAAGAAAAACGTTCCTTACGTGGATCAGATCCCTAATCCCCTTGACAGTGTAGGACCCGGTCTCTTCAAAGACCCCATCCTCATGGGTATTTTTCCCATGCCACCACCGCACACCATTCAAGTTAATATGGTCTCTAGGGCCGATGACGCTTGGATCATCCCTTCACCTGAACAGGTGACCTCTTTCAGAGAATCAATGCCGTTAACTCTAGTTGAGATTAATTATTGTGAAATTGTCACTGCATCTGATCCTCCTCCCGAACATGCTCCTCCGAGCATGGCTCTGGATATATATTCTCAATCCCCTTGGCTCGGTGATGCAGATTCACATGACCCTTTAAGAGAATTTTTCCCTTCCGATGAAGCCATTGTTGAAACCATGTCTCTTGAAGATCTGCCGTGGAGCGATGGACATCATCATTCCTCATTCATGCGTGGCCTGGGGGTAATGTATGATTGTCTAGAGTGCTTCGCATCTCAGGTTCCCACTCCACCTCTTCAAACACCAATACTGACTCATGAGGTCCTTTTGAAGGGAAACTTGAGTAATATCACTCAAACTATGCTGATCGACATCTTCATCAAACTGGGGATAGTCGAGAATATTCATATGGGAGTGACTTGTTCTCTTGAAGAGATAAAAGTTTATACAAACCTTTTTCATGAATTCAGAGATGTTTTTGCATATTCCTATGAAGAGATGCCTGGGATTGATCCCAGCATAGTTGTGCATGAGATTCCTACCTATCCAGGTGCGAAACCATTGCATCAATGCCTACGCCTAGTGCATCCCTGAAAAGTCGTAGCTATTAAGGCAGAAGTTGAAAAAATTCTTAACGCGGGCTTTATCTATCCTATTCCCCTCACAGAATGGGTTTCGAGTATTGTCCCTGTAGATAAGAAACATGGCACTATACGCATCTGTGTTGACTACCGAGACATCAATCGGGCCTATCCTAAGGACAATTACCCCACTCCCTTTATAGATCAAATTATTGATGAATGCGTGGGGAGTGATATTTATTCCCTTATGGACGGATTTTCAGGGTACAATCAAATCAATAGTTTACCCTCTGATCAACACAAGACTGCCTTTATCTGTCCAGGGGGAACCTTCGCTTATAAAAAGCTCTTTTTCGATCTAAAAAACACTGGGGCCACCTTCCAACATGTTATGTCTTATGCTTTCCACAACATACGCCATATTGCTCAGCCATATCTAGACAATCTGCCGGCCCATTCAGCTTGGCGTGAGGACCACCCTGAACACGTTCGCCAGATTTTCCTCCACTGCAGGTGCTACAATATTAGGCTCAATCCTCATAAGTGCATCTTCTGCGTGGATTCTGGCCATATTTTGGGATTCATCGTCTCTAAATATGGAATTCGACTTGACCCCCTAAAGGTCGAGGCCATCGTTAACCTCCCATCCCCTTCCTCGTTACATCCGCTACAGAGTATGTAGGGGAAAGCTAACTTCTTAAGATTCTTCATTCTGAATTATGTGGAAGTGACCAAGGGCTTTACGTTTCTTTTGAAACAGGACGTTCCCTTCCATTGGGATGAGATTGCCCAACAATATTTTGATAAGCTTAAAACATTGCTCGTCAACACTCCGCTGATACGTCCTCCCGACTATCATCGTGATTTCACCCTTTATTTGGCCGCTGCGTTTAGCATAATAGCTATGGTTTTAGTACAGGATGATGATGATCGAAATGAACACATAGTTTATTATCTATCTCAGAATCTTCTCGACATGGAAACAAGCTATGCTTATGTTGAGAAGTTGGTGCTCGCCGTGGTTCAGGCCATCCAACGATTCCGCCACTACATCCTGTTGTGTACCATAATCATGGTTTCAGACTGCAACCCCATGACCTATATCTTGTCTCAACAATTGCTGGGGGGAAATTACTCCAAGTGGATTGTAATCCTTCAAGAGTTCGATTTAGATTTCACCACTGCTAAGTCGATGAAATCATTGGTTTTCATTGATCTGATTTTCTCTCTCCTGACAGACTCCGTTCCATCGAAATTTGAGGATCATATCCTGGATGAAACACTCTTTCTTATCAGCACCCGTGACCCATGGTACGGTGACATTATTGTGTATCTTCAAACATCCACATTCCGGTCTGAATTGAAAAAGGATGCCCAACGTCAGATTTGGCATCAATCTCAACCATACCACATTGTAGGAGATATCCTGTACCGTGTCAAAGTCGATTCCATGCTTTGCCAGTGCTTGAACCTGGAAGAGGCTGAAAGAGTCTTGAATGACTGTCACAGTGGCACCTGTGGTGGTCACATGTTCGGATATGCTATTGCCCAAAATATTCTGCGTGTGGGTTACTTCTAGCCGTCTATATTCAAAGACTGTATTGTTGCAGTCCGAAAATGTCATGCGTGCCAGGTCTTTCAGTGTAAGATGCGCGCGCCACCCCTACCCTTGCATCTTGTCATTACTGTTGGCCCTTTTTCTAAATGGGGCATATATTTTATGACATGTAACCCTCAATTGGTCGAGGGGCATGCTTATATAATCGTTGTCGTACACTACTTTACTAAGTGGTCCGAAGCGATGCCTACATTAGCTGTCGACTATAAGACAACTGCCCAATTTATTTTCAACCATGTTATTACACATTTCGGAGTCCCTCAAGCCATTTTTACCGATCATGGCACCCATTTTTGGGATTACATGATGGCTAAGCTGACGTCAAAGTTGGGCTTATGCCATGATAGCTCAACACCATACTACCCCCAGGCGAATGGCCAGGTTGAGGATGTGAACAAGGTTTTGGTCACAATGCTTCAACAAATGATTGGTATCCACAAATACAACTGACATCTCCAATTGTTCTCAGCTCTCTAGGCTTATCGAACGTCTGTAAAGAGCACAACTGGATTCACACATTTTCAATTGGTGTATGGCTTGGAAGCGACTCTCTCGGTTGAATGCGAAATTCCTTCTCTGAAGTTGGCTATGGAACTATTGCCTGACACTTCTCTAAAGGAAGAGCGTCTCTTGTATTTGGAACGACTGGATGAAACTCGCTGCTTAGCTGACTTGTTCATTGAGGCACAAAAAAAGCAGGTCAAATCCCACTTCGATCAATCAGTTTCTCCTCGTTCTTTCATTGAAGGAGACCTCGTCCTCCTATACGACCAAACACACAATAAACTTGGAGCAGGAAAATTCCAGCCCATGTGGCATGGGCCCTATATAGTTAAATGAGTATTAAAAAATGGGGCCTATGAGCTTATCGACTATGAAGGAGTTCCCCTAGCGCAACCTACGAATGGGCTGTACCTCAAAAAGTACTACACTTGAGTTATTCTCGTGTGTTGTGTGTGTACATAAGTGAGTGTTTTCATTTTTGTATGTGTGGTGTGGTGTGCTTTGTAAGCGTCTTTCTAATAATTGGGTCTTCCTGATTGTGCAGATGTCTATTACTCTTTTTGTCGGTTTCGCGGATGGTGCCTCCTGCAGTACCATGAATCTATCCTCGGCAGCCTGGGTAATCTACAATCCTGCTGGTGAGTTGGTTAATTTGCAAGGTGTTTGTCTAGGGCCTACCACAAATAATGTCGCGGAGTATAGTGTCATTTTAGAATTACTAAACGAGGTTGTTAACCTCAGTATTCATGCATTACTTGTGTATCTGGACTCACAGCTTGTAGTATTACAACTAAATGGTCATTATTCAGTTAGAAACCCATCCATTTTACGTCTGTATCTACGTATTCGTTTACTGGAAAGAAATTTTGATTACATTACATATCAAAATATACCCAGAGACATGAACGCGTTAACAGATGTAGTAGCTAATTTGGTTTTAGATAGACATTTTCACAACTTATAAAAAACATCATCACATGTAAAAAGATCCATCCAGAAATAGATACATACATACATACATACATACATACATACATACATATATATATATATATGTCAATAGTTTGTAGTTTGTGTACATCACATAAAGTCAAAAAATATACATGTTTGTATAATAATATTCGAAGACAACATTTCTCTCAAAAATATGCATATAAAAAGCCCTAGATGGCTAATCAGCATGGTGCTCATGGTAACATGTCACCACGCTCACCAATCGCCTCAACAGTTGATGGAGACGACTAGGCACCCCCACAGTGTGTCGCTGGTAAGCCAATGGGACATCTTCCAGCCATGCATAGTCCCGGATTCCCTGGGCGATGCCCTCTAGGTTCTGGATCAACTCACTCCCTTCGTCGCCCTTAGCTTGGGGGTCATATGCAAGAGGGGTCCTCCGTGCAAAGGGTGACATGACCGCGGGCCTCTTTGGGAAAAAATCTTCATACACATAGAGTTGTTGTTAGAATAGGCATGTATCACAAAAAAAAAATCATAAATACATAAAACATCAAAAAGAGTCATACCTAGCTCCTCGTCCCAGTCCTCTCCCTCTGGAAGTGGAAGATCTGGGTCTCCCGTGAAGTCGATACCTGCGTAGGGCCAATCCTCAACTACAATCAGCTGACGACGTAACCATACAAAAAACTTAGGCCTCCAGGACATCTGTTGGCCTCCTCCAGACCTGGGCATAAGTGCTACCCATCGAGCCATCCTCGGCTCCCTCAATGACAGCTTGGCGACTATCGCCCCTTGGCCCTGGAAAATTGGTAATCGTTCTAGAATGAACAGCACCAGAATGGAACCATACGCAAACTATTTTAGTTTGGCCTTCTTGCACTTTGTTAGTTTCCATTTGATTTTTGTTGTCACGGTAGTGGGCTAATCAAAAAGTGTAGGATTCATGCATTTGGAAGCTAGTAGGAGTTGCGCTTTGGTTGCCTCATGCGGGGCCTGTGATCCTGTAGCCCGTGTAATGGTGTGAAGCACTACCTGGAGTGGTAGATCGCGGACTGTGTGGATGTCTACTTTCCCACTAGCCGATCCTGTTTGTGCCCTTGGGCACACTCTTGCCATTACCATATCCATTTTCTCCCCAGAAGGTCTGTTGCCTATCATGATTGGCACTGGGCCTCTGTGCGACAATCTGGTTATGAAATAAACATCAGAGAATTCAAGTGCCAGTACTTGGTCTCGGAGTTTGAATACTTCTTCATTCTCGTCCCATATGCTAACCAAATACTACAATAGCTTAGGTTGAGCTTTTAAACATGGTGTGAGGAAGAACTTCTTGAGACCACAGTCCGGGAGGGTGTTCATGCAAGCTTCATTTTCCATGGCCATTTCTTCCTCTTCCCCATGTTCCCTCTCCTTCCACTCAATCACCATTGTGCCTGGATATCTGCACCAATTAAAAATATCTGCAATAATTAAAAATATCTGCACCAATTAGATCTCTGCAATAATTAAAAATTCATTTGAGTGGCTCACATTTTGGTAAATTAACCCGGAAATTTGAGTTGTGCCATTGGCGCAATTGTTTTTCTAACAGTTAGGCCAATTGGCGCGACCCCTTTGCAAAAAGAAGCCAATTGGCGTGGGTCCGTGCTCGATACCCGTGCCAATTGGCCAATCCCTAAATTTGCAAAAGGGTTCCTCCAAAGGTCAAATACACAATGGAAATTTACAAAAAATGAATAAAAAAAAAGCTAAGGGGAGCACCTCTTACCTGAAATGAATGAGAATCTAGATGATGTACTAGATTGGTCACAATCACTGCCACAAGTTTGCACACTGAAAGCTCAATGTTGCTCTCCAAATGAGGTAAAAAGTAAAAGTAAATATGTTTTTATCATTTGTGGCATATTTATAACTTTTGAAGTCAAAATTAGGTTTTTAAAGTCATTTTTCTGAATATTTTAATATATTTTGTCGAAAAATGGATTTTACACTCACTTTTGTGTGCAGTGACAGGTTTTTATGTGACTTGGACAGTGATACGAGTTGTATTTTATACTTTTTCGGACTCGGTAAAAACAAGAAAAATTAATTTATGGAGTCATCTTTCAACTCTTTTCTGACTCTCTAAACATGAAAAGATTTCCGAGTCCCTTGTCGTTTCGATCTCGTTAAAGTGGCTGTGAAACAACATCTTCCCAGTATACGTTTACCCCTTTTTTGGGCTGGGATATATTATTTACGAAAAAGGAATACCCTAGCTTATTGCGACTAGGAGGTTTTCTCAGACATAGTTTTCTACCTTTTCGGATCTGAGGAACTATTTACAAAAAGGGAATTTTGGAGTTTACTTTTCTGTTGTCTTTTCAAACTCTCTAACACATGAAAAGATGTCGAGTTCTTCCTTTGTTAGACTCGTTAAACCCTAATGACATCGGATCCAATCTTAATGACGATATTCAAGTTTCTCCTTCCTAGGGCTCATTAAATTTACTAGGATGGATTCGTCTGAAGGACAAACTTATATTACAAGCATATGCTATCCCCTTCAATCTTGTTCTAAAAAATAATTGGGGTACTTGCCAGAAATGGTGGGGAAAAATGGAACTAGTATCGTCATCGTGTCGGCAGTATTTCACTCTTGAACATGGCACTTGTCTGGATTCGTGTCGGGTTGGGGACATCTCATCTCATTATCTATTTTCCTCCGTGGGTTTGGGTAATCCCTTTTGACCTCTCATCTGCTCTTTGCCTCATCATCATGACCTCTAATCTTTTGATGTCAAATACTGCCATATCCACTATCGTGTTGCCGATATGTTCAAGAGAAGTTGACCTCTGCAGTTTCAACCTTCCTCTGATTCTCATCCAATCCTAATTCACAAACATTATTTTTCCTCTGTCTCACGTCGATGATGTAGGTAACACTATGGCCCACCTTCGATCAAGGTCACTTCCTGTCGACTTAAACTCATTATCCAGGAAGTTGATCTAGAGACTCCCTTTCGGTACCTTGGAGCCTGCATGCCTCAATGGCAGGTTCTTTGCATTCGATGCAAGGTTTTCATCATTGACCTTTGATCGGATGATTCTGTGGGTGTTCGACACCAAATCACTATTCAAATTCCATGGATTGTACCTATAGTACCTTGAGGGCCATTGTCATTATTGGTGGTTCCTCTCGCGTCTGTTAACAGCTTTCATCACTGGCTAGTAATCAGACGATGTTCTTGCATGTTCGACTTCAGCTCACTTATTCACATGCTTGAACTTGTACTTCGTTTAGGTCAAGATGGAGAGCAATACCCTAAATTTTGTTTGTTAGAATCCAGGTTGTGATTTTTTGGATTATTATGATTGGTTACATGACTCATTGATTGGATGGATGCAACCATACCTGAGTCTATTTATCGATCCTTACTGGATGGATACGTCCATGCCTTGGATCTTGATTATTGTATCCTCTGTTATGGATGGCTGCACCCATACCACATATATATCATGTATTTGAGATATCAATTGTATTTGTCTACGTAGGTTTTCCGACAGCAGTATTTTCAGTTGGGCGCGTTCTCGTAAAGCATTTCACCCCTGTCTCTCTTTCAGGCCTCATTCTTTAGGGGGCATCTGTTACATAGTAATTTGTCACCGTCCCTGTAATCCCTCGTCCCGCACATTGGAGGGATTATTTTGTGACCTGTGAGCAGTGACATGACCTGAAACCACTTTCATGGCATCCCCCTTGATAAGAAAAATCATTCCTCTGAAGACAATTTCCTGTGAAAAGCCCTAAAAATAGCCTTTTTAGCCTTGGCGCGACTAGCCAGTTCAGCCCTTGCACCAATGGGGGAAATCCACCAAAGAGGGCACGCCAACTGGCGCTCTATCCCAGTGTATCACTCATGCCAAGCTTAATAAGGAGTGTGTTTTAAAAATAAATGGTGGAATTTTGATTCCAACCAATTCCTGAACGAGTCTCTAAAATTAGTTGGGAGTTTCAGCTTCGGATCTCCATGTAGGGGAAGTAGTTTTCCACCTATCATGGAATCTTCCTTGAGGATAGGGCCAATCCCACTGTTGAGCCCCAAAGATGTCCTTCTTTTCCACCACATTTCACTTCATTTCCTTTGTCCCTCATCAATTACAAGCTTGAATGATCAATAGGATTGATTATGATTACTTTAAGAATGTATATAATGACTAACTTGCTATGTTTTCATGATTTTGTTGTTGTAGTAATTTTTGACTAGACTCAGCTATAGAATGCAGTCATTCTGTAGCCAGTCACCTATTCTGTAGCTATCTTCATGTTCATGCAGGTTCCAGGTGTCACCTCAAGGAAAAACACATATGGTCGTATTCCACATCACTCCCCCATCATTTCTTGCTCTCCACGAAGTCTGAGCTCGAGTCTACAGGTGGTTATGCACGTGGGAAACCAAAACTAGGAGATAGACTTCTAATAGGACAAGGACTATACATATGTCCTTAATCATAGTACAAGGCCACCACCAGAGTCCTAGTTTGATTTTAGTTGGGAAAGACATTTATTCATGTTTTATCTCAAATACAGTTATGTAATTTTGTTATAAGTATGGCTCGGGAGACCGAGAAACAACTAGCTAGATTTTGTTTTATTGCTAGATCTCAGAAGACCTTAATACTCTGTTTTGAAGAATTTCTCCTTTAATGAAAGAAGCATCACTTTATTGCAAGAGTTGAGTCAATATTGAGTAGATTTGCGTGCTAATATGGTGGTAGAGGGCCCCTGCTACCTGAGAAGCTTTGTTCATATGGTTTAGATAAGTAACTTAGCCTTGTTTCATTCCTAGTTTAGTCAATTTTTTGAACTTTGTGTTTTTATACTTACTTGCAGTGGATGCCACAGTCAGTCTTATCCTTACAAACTATTCCAAAATACCACTAACATTGGATGAGATATAACTGTAGTATTTTAGGAGTTAATTACATTTTTTTTCCGAAACTTTATGTTTTATGCTCATTTGCATTGAATGATACAGCCAGACTTGTTTTTACAAACTATTCCAAAATATCACTCATATTGAACGAGATAGGGCTGTAGTATTTCATAGAATTAGTTGCATTTTAGTTCAGTTGAAATACTCCGGAGGTAGATGTCACTCTAGTTTAATTATGTCACTATATTTCAAGTTTGATAATGGCACTCTAGTTTAACTCTATTCACTGTATTTTAAGTTAGATTAGTGGCATTCTAGTTCAGTTCCAGTTCACTGTATTTCAAGTTAGGTTAATGGCATTCTAGTTTAGTTGTGATCATTGTGTTTCAAGTTTGATCAATTGCATTCTAGTTCAATGTTATTCGTTGTTCTTTAAGTTGTATTAACTGTCAAAATTAGACTTCACGACCTTCATTGTTTACAAACTACTCTTGTTCTAACTTTATATTACTGCATCATCATATGGACAGGAATTAGTGATATCAGTTTAAGGCCTTGATTGTTCTGCAATCTTTTGCAATTTCACAAATAAGCCTTTTCCCAAAAACTATTCTAGAAAATCTCTAACTTTCGAATGAGGCTTAGTAGTGACAAGTTGAGCTGCAGAATGGATTAATCTTAGCATTAAAAGTTAATTCAGAGTAGAAATCTTATTGTGCTACAAATAATCTTTTCCAATTGTGTTCCAATAAACTTTTAGCCATGGATGAGATTCTTTGTAATATTGTAAGATGATTGTTTACTTAGGAGAACCTCATTTGCACTAAACTTGTCCTTTTCTCAAGCTATTCCAACATATTTCTAATGAATTAATTGGATGAGTTCATGTTATGAGTTATTGAGTTCATGTTGTGATTTATTTCCTTGCTATGAGTCATTATCAAAATTTGCATTTTCTGTTCTTTAGTATAGGTTTTTCTCTGTTTTTAGTGTGACCAACAACTGTTCTTTTTCAACATTTAATTCTTTTCCTTCTTAACATAAAACCAAAAAACCAAAAACATCATAAAAACACTAAACACAACGTAGTGAGAAACAAATACCTAGGCACATATAGTGCACCTCACTTCAGCAGTTTACTAACCCTAGTTGACAATTTATGACCTCAATTTAGGAACACTAAGTTGAGCACACACCCACCATTGTAGGGATCCCAAATCCCCTTCCACCATCTATATAAGCTTGTCATTTTCCCTTTGCAAGATAGCCTGAATAGAGCTGAATAAATTGTAAGGAGATTATCATCAGACAACCAAACAGAGAGAGAATTGTCCTTGTCTCGATGAGCTTTACCGAGACGTACTCCTCTGTCGACCCGCCGAAGGAAGATCCAGCGTCAGAGCTCAGGTTATATCTTTCTTTGTTCTGATTAATAATAAGCGACTTCGATTATGGTTCCACTTAGATGTTCATGTTTTATGTTATGAGTTGTATCTTATCTGACTGATACAAAATTGCATGTATTAGGTTTTACACTTGTTTGTTCATTGTTTCTTCTTGTACGTGTAGGTGTTCGATCACATTGAGCAAGAGAATTGTGATCTGCCAAAGTAGGGGACGAAATTCAGATTAGAAAGTACATACAATATTTCAACATACTATGGAGAACTTAGGAATGATTCATCTAATGGTGGAGTCGCCAGTTCCTCTTGATTGTCTAATGCATGTATCATGTTGATGTCTAGTGCATGTAAATTAGACTCTACCATCAATTCAGCTAGCCCTTGGCCCTTGATCAACTTGGTAGGCTTGATTTCCAAATCATACTCTAGGATCACTGCAATCCATTTCCCTCTTTTTCCATTAGGACCGTTTTGTGTTAGGATGTCTTTGACCACTACATTTGGAACATAAGAAATGATATGTGAATGTAAAATATATACTATGAAATCTTTGGGTTCTTTAACCAATTCAAAAGCCTATTTTTCCATGATGTTATATTTCAGAGACGCATCTCTTATTGTCTTGCTAAAAAAGGCTATTGGATGTTCTTTTCCTTTATCGTTTTTCTGTAACAAAACATCAACAATAGTGTGTTCATATGCAAACAAAAAAATCATGAAATATTTAGTGAAATTCGGACTGATTAGTACTAGGGCCTTTGTCACTACTAGCTTGACCAAGTCAAAAGAGTGTTTCGCTTCCATGGTCCACTTTATTTCTGATCCCTTCTTTAGCATGTTAGTGATGTTTCTTAAAATTTATGCCAAGTTAGGTATGAATATTCTTAGGAAATTGATTTTACCAATGAAGGATTGGAGTTCTTTCAAATTTCTGGGATGGCCGATTTTTAGTATTTCCTTAGTTCTACTAGGGTCAATTTTGATTCCATCCTTAGAGATAATATGTCCTAATAGTTTTCCCTCTTCTAAGTCAAACAATGTCTTCTTAGTGTTTAGGGAGAGTCCAAATTCTCTCCATTTATCGAAAACTCTTCTCAAGTGTGTTATATGTTCTTCATCGGTTTTAGAAAACACCAATATGTCATCCAAAGAAATCACAAAAAAATGGACAATTTCATCAGCAACTGCAATGTCCATGGCTCTTTTGAAGGTATCTCCAACATTCATTAGTCCAAAGGGAATTTTCGCATACATGCAAGTTCCCCAAGGAGTTGTAAAATTCGTCTTATGTTGGTCATCAAGGTGCAATAACACTTGATTGTAGCTAGAGAAACCATCCAATAGAGATATCCTACTCGAGCCCACTACCCTTTGCAATATGTGATCCATATTAGGTAAGGGGTAGTTGTCCTTAAGAGATACCTTACTAAGGTTTCTGAAGTCAATGGAGAGTTTGATCTCGCCTATTTTCTTCCTGGTTGGGACAATATTGGAAACCCATTATGAGTACCTAAGTGGCACTATGATTTTTTATTCATACATTTTATTGATCTCTTTCTCCACTAAAGGGATTAAAATAGGTTTTATTCTTCGTAATTTCTATCTAAATGGATTTTGATTTTCTTTACTTGGGATCTTGTGTTGAATGATGTTGGTATCATAGGATTTTAGATCTTCATAGCTCCATGCAAACACATCAATAAATTATGAATAGGGATATATATCTCTTCTTTATAACAACAGACATAGATTTGGATAATTTGATGATTCTGGGGTTCTGCTCTGTTCCTATATTACATTCTTCAATTTCTGCCCCAGGTGGTTCCATTTTGGGCTTCTTGGCTACGTCACTAAAGTAAAATAATTTTCCAAAGGGACTAGCCCTCTGGGCAAGTTATTGTACTTAAGTTGGAGTACATAAAATTCTTATTTTTCAGAGTATTTTTGGTTTTTTGTATTATGTATAGTTTTGTTAGCTGGGATATTTACAGTGATATTTACATTGAAAACAATAGTTTCCAAATCATCAATTTATTTTCCTTCTATACTTGGTTCATCAGGGAGGCTATCTCCCTCACAATCCATGTCCACATTATTGTCTTCGAATTCATCTTTCAATTGCAGGAAGCTTTCGATTTTTTTATCACTACCAAACACTTGAAAATACCTCAGGTTATCTGGAACTAAAGTTCCATGTTTGACCTCAATTGTATGCTACTTGTTTGGGTGAGGCAGTTTATGTTTGCTAGCAAAATCTAGTTTCTAGGGATTACTGCTAGGTCATATTCCTAAAAGGTTCTCAAGAAATCAAGGGTTGTGTTTGTATAATCTCTTAACCTAGGGTTTTTTGCTGCATACATAACTTTAACTTGGTTTATGACCAATTTAGATTCCCCATGCACATAGATCCCTTTTCCCCCAACTTTTTCAGCATTTGTAGTCCCAAGAGAAAAGCTTCATACTTAGCGATGTTGTTTGTGCACTAAATATTTAATTTGTATGAATGAACCTGTGCACTATTATCTATTGTGTTATACACCTAAATTCCTGCTGTTACACAGTAATTTGTCACCGTCCCTACAATCCCTCGTCCTGCACATTGGAGGGCTTATTTCGTGACCTGTGAGTAGTGACATGACTTGAAACCACTTTCATGGCATCCCCCTTGACAAGGACAATCATTCCCCTGAAGACAATTTCCTATGAAAATCCCTAAAAATGGCCTTTTTAGCCTTGGTGCAACTAGCTAGTTTAGTCCTTGCGCCAATGGGGGAAATCCACCAAAGAGGGCGCGCCAAATGGCGCTCTGTCCCAGTGTACCACCCACGCCAGGCTTAATAAGGAGTGTTTTTTAAAAATAAATGGGGGAAGTTTGATTCCAACCAACTCCTAAACGAGTCTCTAAAATGAGTTGGGAGGTTTGGCTCCGAATCTCCATGTAGGGGAAGTAGTTTTCCACCTATCATGGAAGCTTCCTTAAGGATAGGGCCAATCCCACAATTGTAGGGATCCCAACTCCCCTTCCACCATCTATATAAGCTTGTCATTTTCCCTTTGAAAGCTAGCCTGAACAAAGATGAATCAATTGTAAGGAGATTATCATTAGATAGCCAAAGAGAGAGAGACTTGTCCCTGAACCGACGAGCTTTACCAAGACGTACTCCTCTGTCAACCCGCTGAAGGAAGATCCAGCATCAGAGCTCAGGCTGTATCTTTCTTTGTTTTGATTAATAATAAGTGACTTTGATTATGGTTCCACTTATATGTTCATGTTTTATGTTATGAGTTGTATCTTCTCTGATTGATACAAAATTGCATGTATTAGGTTTTACGCTTGTTTGTTTGTTGTTTCTTTTTGTACGTGCAGTTGTTCGATCGAATTGAGCGAGAGAATTGTGATCTGCCAAAGCAGGGGACAGAAGTGCCATCTTCTCCACAAAAGACGGCAGTGTAGGACTCAAGGTAGGCCTCTTGTCGCATCTTGGTCTTTTGCAGTTAGGAACTTCTGTCTTAGCATGACTCGATTGTTGCTAGACCTGATCTAGGCTTATATGGATCGCCTCTGTCTGCAGAGGTGATTTACCTCTCCAACACCTACTCCTAAGCCAAATTTTCCACATGAACCATCAAAAATCATGTTCCAAAGAAGTTCATTTTCTGGACTGGGTTCCTCTGTTTGTATTTGAATGTCATGATTTTCTATGGGAACCTCTTCTATAGGGGAAACTTGCGATTCAATGTCTCCATCATTAAACAAAATGAAAGAATCGAGAGCAGTGTGAACAGAGTATATAGGGTGATTTTGAGGTGTCTCCTTGCTACTTACCTTGTACTTCATCAAGGTTTCCCTATAAAGTCTTCTCGATTGACCAAACACCGGAATGGTAGCGTAAGTCATGTCTAGTTGCATAGTCCCTTGTAATCTCCCCCCCCATGAGCGAGATAAAAAATTTCCATATTTTGGGGGAATTTGAGCCACAACAATGTCCATCACTAATATTTTTGCAGGTATTTGGGCCACAGTGATATAATGATCCTTGATCAGCCCTAGGCACTTGAATTTTCTAGAATCAAATGAGTATAAATCCCTATAGGTTCTGGTGATTTCGAGGCCAAGATTCTCCATGATATCCTTTGGCATAAGGTTGTGTGAGGCACCTGAATCCAACATGGCGTTATGACGTATCTTGTCATGAACATTTAGGATGACATAAAAAGGAGGGATCCCTCCTTCCTGTGGTCTGCCCTCAACCTGTGGCCCAAACAAAAGTTGAGGTTGTTCATCATTTAAGTTGACAGTATTTGTAACTTCCCCTATATTTTGCATTTTGAGGACCTGAGATATGTAGGCATTTTTGTTAATCAATTCAGCGAGAGGGATAGAAATATTCACTTTGGCAAGTTCACTCTCAATATTGAATGGTGTTTGAGTTTTTAGGGGATTTGACAACTCAATTATTTCATCCTCTGTTCTTTGGGAAACCTTAGGCTATTTTCTAGTACTGGGGATATCTATTTGAGCATTCCTAGTAGGAATATATATTGTTTTATTGGTATTGCTTTCTATATTTTGGTTTTCTAAGTTGGCTGCATTTTTTTTTTTTTTTCTATTGTTTTTTTGACTCCAGATTCAGATGCTTTTTTGAAGGACTTTCAGAACCCTTATTATTATAATTTTCTAAACCTTTATTTCTCCTTAAGTTATATTTTCTATGGACCACCATTATGGCATTCTCAGAACCCAGTTTGTAATCATCATATCCTTCGGATCTGAGGTTTTTTTGGGTTAGTGAGAACAACTCTTGTTCTTCTTGAGTGAAGAAAATATGATCATCTCCATCAATCCCTATTAAATTAATATGGTTTTCCTCAAATTCCTCCACTATTCCTTCATCATCATTCAAATATTTTTCTTGGAAAGGGGGTCTAATCTGCTGATCAGGACCTCTTTTCTCTCTCTGTCTAACTTGTGGAGGGTTTCTCCTCAGGTTCTGATTTCACTTTTGGGGTGTTGGTTGCGTTAGGGGAATTTTGAGGTCTAAAATGGGCCTCCTAAGAAAAATGTACAACAAAAATAAAATTTATAAGAACCAATAGGAATCAAGATGATGATGTCAATCATGGGGGATGATTCACCCATTTTTAAGTAAAAGGGTAAAAATATTAAAAAATAATAAAATAATAAAACTACTTTTTCAACTCGTATTTTCAATTTATCACCCAAATTGTTTACTCAAATTTCAAGTGGGAATACTCGTTGGATGTAGAATTTAATTCCTCATCCAATGAGTACCCATATTTCATACTTTTTATGGACCCTGCTACATGAAAAATGAGAAATACATGGAAAAACGTGATTGTAATAATGTTTTTCATGAATTTCTCATTTTTCGTGTAGTAGCATCTATCGAAATTATGCAACATGGGTACTCCTTGGATGAGGAATTAAATTTTGCATCCAAAAAGTATTCCCACTCAAAATTTGAGTAAAAAATTTGGGAGATAAGTTGAAAATACGAGTTGAAAAAGTAGTTTTTCCTTTTTTCCCTCTTAAGTTTGATGATGTAATCAAATCTTATTTTATTATTTCCACTATTACTTTATAATTTCCTTAGAAGGCCCATTTTAGACCTCAAAATTCCCCTAATGATTTTCTCTAGGCATTGCCCTTTCATTCAAACTCATATTTTTCATCATCCTTTCCATGGTCCTTACCAAATTGTCAATTTTGGCATCAGACGTAGAGGCTACAAGATCTTCCCTAATTGTGACTCTCCTCTCATTCCTCATCCTAGCCATTTTAGCTAACAAGTTGGCCTCTACACTCACAACATTCTTTTGCATTTCCTCTAAGTTTGATGAGTCTCTTTGCCTTAGTTGGTAGGCCATTTCTGGGTCAAATCCATCTGGGAATTTGAGCAGGACTATCCCCTGGGGTGGTCTCATATTAACCAGGAGTGCATTATATAAGGTGTTGAATCTAGCACAGTAATCTTACACACTCTCTTCAGGGGATATTTTAATAGTTTCATACTCTGATAGAATCTACAGTGGGTTTTTCTTGATTTCCCACCTATTGATGAATGTTTGTTGGAGAGAAGGGAGATCATGGATACTATTAGGATTTATACCTCTAAAGAATTTTCTGGCTCCCCCCCCTAAACTTTGGGAAAAAATTCTCAGCTGGACACTGTCATCATTGATTTCTTGCAAGTTGAAACATTCATTCATCTTATTAATGTGTTGTTTGGGTATTATTGGACCAGTGCTATCAAACTGGGGAATTTTTGACTGATGGTCTTCAGGCATAGGAGGTAGAGGTACTGGCAGCACCAATGGGGCATATCTGGTTTCCATGATTGGTGGAGGCAGTGGAGGGAGATGAACTGTGGGTGGGGGTGGATGTGTAGTGGTGCAGAATATGGGGGGATCAAAAACTATGAGGTCAGTCCAATTCTGATATTTGGTTTTGAATAGACCTAGTTCAAACTGAAAATCAAATTGGATGTCTTCCAATGTGAAAAATATATCAGGTAAGGAGTTAGATCTATGAAGAACCTTACTGCTGGTTAGACTCTCCGTTTTGAGAAGTTTCCTCAATATTTTCTCGGGATTATCTACGATGGAAGGAGGATTAGGATCCAGATGAGATCTAGTGGATATTCTTCGAGGAGCCAAAACTTAGCTAAAAATCACAAACAAATGATTATCGAAAATTGGAAGAACCAATATTTAAAATAAATTTGTATCATTAAGTGTTTTTTCGCTGGGGTTTCTTAATTTGAGTAAAAGGTGAAAACTTTCAGCCTTTTCCCCATTATGGTTTCCAATATGTTATCACTCTATAATTTAGAATATTGGCAAGACTAAACTATAAAGCACAACATCAAAACCGCTTGAAATGTAGGATCTAGCCCTCCTAGACTCAGAGAGGGATATCCCTATTAGATTTAGATTTGTTTAAGTTTAATAATGTTAGGCTAGTTAAATTGATTGTAAGAGTTAGTTTGTTTGATTATTCTTGGTTGGATAAAGGGGTCTTTCCTAAAAAATTTCCATTGGGATATGGAGTCAAAATAGGCTGGGTGTACACAGAAAATCCCAGAGCGACTGCAAGGCAATGTAGCTGTGAATACGTGTGTTTATAGCTAGGTGTAATTATGGGGTGGAGAAAGTGCTTTTAATAATGACTCAAGGGCAATTAAGGATTCTTAAATCATAGACCAGAAGAAAACATTGAAATTGTAAAGACAATCAAAATTAAGGTACTTTGAAACAAAAAATATTAATCTAACCTTCCTTCTTTAAAAATGGAATTATAAATGGACACATGAAGAGATTATAGTGAGAAAAACATTAAACATTAATGAGGGAAAAACATCGCCATGACACACAACAAATGAATCTTGCAGAATAGTCTCTTTATTGATGCTCCAGCTTGAAAATGAGAATAATTTCAATGAAAAGTGTTTACAATACCAGGGTCCAACCCTTGTTATAGAATAGAAACTCGTATTTAAACTATTTGCATCAGCTTGCCATTATTGGAAGGGAAATCAATTCATTTACAAACATGGGTAACTAAAAATGGGTCTGGGCGTCTCAAGCACATACACATGTGATTGTTTCTATACATATGTCTGAAGTAGAAGTGGAAGTTTCCTTTCATTGGAATGACTCTGGGGCAGGTTCTCGATGTCGTCGTGGAGCCATTATCTGATGTTGTGGTGATTTTTTGTGCTGGTGGATTTGATACACTGGATGCGTTGTTACTCACAATTTACTGAGCTGCTAGCTTCGTCACTGAACTGAGTTGTCATCCTTCCTGGAGCCTGTATAGATTTTCCAAAATTTTTGGAGTTGATATCTTGGTCCTATTTAGCTTCCTGTATACTTCGTCGGTCTCTGTGAACTTCACGAATGTTGGTTTCTACTGAAAAATGTGCTTCAACTCGTGTTGTATGAAGACATCATTGTTGATGGTCTCAAGAATGCTTTCCTGGTCATGGTGTTCTTCATATTTTTGAATTTGGCTGTGTCCTCAGAGATCTCTATGAGCTTCATTACATAATCCATCCTAGACATGAGTTTATCATTGATGACAAACAAGGATGGCAAGCCTGTATTGTATAGTGGCTCGATCCTGTTCAAAAACCTACTCACCCCAACTTCCAGCTGATGGCATATTTGTTCTAGCTGTGTGACCAGACTCTTCTTACTCAACACCCTTTTAACTTCAAGAACAGAGGTTTTTCTGTTAGCTACTTCCAGTTTCTCCAATTCATGGCTACTCTTGGAATTCAGGAATCTGATGATTTTGTTGGTAGTATGAGGCTTATCTCTAAGTTCCTCATTTGTTTTCTTGATGGCCACCTTCACTACATCAATCAGATCCCTTTTCTCAAAAATTATCTGAATTGAGGGCCATATATCATTTACAGACTCAATTATATCCAACGATATGATTTTCTTGAATCTTCCCATCATGCTGCCATTTGAGGACTCCTAAAGAGACTTCTGCAAAATTTCATTTAGATTTTTGCTAATTTGAAATTATGTGGTATGTGAAGTGTCTTTTCCTTCGATTTTCTCTAGCAGATCATTGAGCTGATTCTGTGGACTTTTGATCTCTGCTGACTGAAGATACATGTTATCCATTGCCTTGGCTAGTTGTTTAGCACTTTCCCCTGGTGCTCCTGTGGATGTTGTGGCCATTGGGATCACAGTGAGAGGAAATTATTGCAGGGGAATCATGGCCTTAGCTGCTTATTTTGCTACCCCCTTCACTGCATCCCTTATGACTTTCTTTCTTTCTTTGATCATCTTGTCCATCTCATCCTCCATTTTCTTGATCTGCTCCGCTTGTTCCACAATTAATTGAAACATCTCTACTTTCTATGCCTCAGACACTTCTATCTCCTTAGCCATAGGGTATTCTGTTACTGGCATCTTAAGCTACATCCTCAAAGCATCTATGTTTGTGTTATTCTTCCTCACAAGGATTTGTGCCACTGCTATGTCTAATGGATTGTACTCGAGCTGCATCACTAATTCCTCTAGAGATTTTATCTTATAATATTTGGCCATGGTAGAGATATTTTCCAATTTTAATTGTGACTGTGCATTGAAAAAGGTCACCTGTAGTTTTGAGAGACTCATGGTTGTGCTATTTAGGGTGGAGGAGACCATTTCCCCAGTCTTCTTTTGTATCTCCATTTGTTCTATGGGATGGATGTTCTTTTCATTAAACTCAACTTATGTCTTCTTGTAGTCCACTACACCTTTGGGCTGAGGAACTTGTGCTTCCAAGAAGGCCATCCTCATTCTTCCCTTCTCATAGTCAAAGGCTGATAGTAGTCTACTCTAGGAGCTCCCTGTTTTTTTCCAAAATTGATTGTAGGTGTTGGTCTTGAGGACCTCATTCCTTCTCTTGATCTCCCCTAATGTGCCATATATGTCCTCCTCCTCTTGTTCTGCACTGGAAGTAATTGTGGGAGCTTGCACTTTCGGCTGTTGGATTAGCATAGTGGAAGAGGATGTGGAGAATATTGGGAGGCCACCTGCTGAATATGAACTTGGCGAATCCCTAATTGTGATGGAAGTTTGCAGGTTTTTCTCATTTCATTGGTCAAGGCCCATGCTGATCCTATATTTCTTTCTATATCTCATTTTGAACTCCTGATTTGGTGAATCGATGTCCATGGAAGTTTGATCCTCCCTGGTCCTCTTGCACCCTATTTCCTTTTCAGGCTCCTTTACTTTGTCTCCCTATCTTGTGGAGCTGGTTTTTGGATCTCTGAAGTAGATATGGCCTATTCTTCAGCCTCCTGGAGGGTGTCTACCACTCATTATTCTTGATTCATGTACTTATATATCTCTAGTCTAGGGGTATGGATGTAGGGAGCGGACCTATTTTCTACCCTCTTCTTGGAGATGATCCCCATTGGATCATAGGACCAAGTGAAACTGGGTGTGAAATTCATCTCTTTCAGTATTCTATCTGCCTCTCCCCTTACTGTCCTGTTGTTACAGATGAATGGGCCTACTTGGGATTTGATCCTGAATTGTGATTTCTTCTTGGGAAAAAAAAAATGCAGCTCGTTAGCATCTATCATTTTCCTTATGTATTCAAGGGAAAATATCCTCATGGAGAGGTATTTGGGTAGCATATAGGGAGCCAATTCACTTCCATAATCCCCGATCTCTGTGTAGTTATGGTAGAGATACTAGTCTATTGTCCTGATCTGATCTGTCAGCTGCATCACTTTCTTGATTTCTTCACTAACCCTAGGCTCTGTGGTGCTGTTGAGTGCACTAATTTCCAGATGAAAAAATAGATCCACAAATTCCTTGTATGAATAGTCTTTCTTCTCCTTTCTCAATAGAGTTGTCCAAAAAAGGACATATTAAGCTTGAGAGTCTTCACCTTGCTTTGTCATGTCAAATTCGAACTCACTGGATTGAAAATAGGTGAACATGTGCACCAACACAAATGTGTATTTGAACACATCTTCTACTTGAAAATTCATGAACTTATCATGGATTTCATCAACAAGGAACTTAGCATAGCTTAACGTAACAATGGGTTGGGCTTCTACAGAGAGGATGGAAAAGAAACCAATTATGGATTCATCTATCCACTGATCGTTATGATAACCTAACACATAGGACAGGATACTGACAACATTCTTGGTCCTTTCTGGGAAGGAGTATGATGGATATGGGGGACTTGTAGCAAGTATTGGGGCATGGTGGGTCATGCAAAGCTCCAAGTTTTTGGTCTTGCTGGAAGAGTCTAACTCTTATAATCCTATAAGGGCCTCATATGAAAAATGGATGGTGTTCTCAACAATAGGGGCCTGCAACATTTCCTGGATGGATGGGGCATTTACATGAAACAAAATTTCTCCTGCAGAGTTTTCTATGGCCCTTTTCTTAATGTCATAGAAATACTTACATTTCCTAATTAGTTCAGGGTAGCTATGGGTCCTAAGGAAGATGTAGTATAGGAGCTTGGTCTTCCATAAGCTGATGCCATCTTCTTATTCAAGGATCTTATCCTCGAGCCCATAGTAGACATCAAACATTTCGAGGTCTGACTCCATTTTGTGTATCTTGTAATCATTATCATCCAGGGGAATATGGTCTAATTATACCTGGGGGTAGACCACAATATTTAATGGTTGTTGATCTATCTTAGGAGGCATGACTTTTTTTTTCTTTTTTACTGTTTGATTCACCTATAATGGAGAATGGGTTTCAAGAGAATGGGAATAAAGAAAGGAGAAAATGTATGAAATGATACTAGGGAACGTGGTAAGATCGAAGGGGATCAGGATCAAAACTGAATTACCTGAAACGAGATTGTAATCAAGCTCGTAGAGCACTGGTGTTCCTTCTTTGACATGTAGTTCACCCTTCGACCATAGTAGTAGTTCATGATCTCCTTTGCAGAAGTTCATAAGTGTCACAACCCGTGGAAATTCAGTAGAAAATGCAAGGTAAAATTTTGCGCCACAGTGAAATTGGGCATTAATAGGTGGCTAGAGGGTAACTATTGCGTTGGCATGGGTATGTTGGATAGCGAAATGACCATTCATGGTGCAACGATGATATTGGTAGGAGGGGATGTGACATGGAGAGATGGATAGGTGATGGATGGCACGACATGACGGAATTAGTAACGGTCACGGGCAATAGTGGTTTGGGGAATGCGGAAACCACGTTTCGGAGGGGGGCTCTGGCAGTAAGCGTTAATGGGGATGGGGGGTGTGAAGCAGCAGGAGCACAACACGAGGAGGAGGAGGTGGTAATGGATACCACCCATTTTTGACCCCCCCCCCCCCCCCCTTTGTTAATGCCAGTATGCTGAAGGGGGGGGTGAAATAAATTGATGGTCATTGATGGCGAGGTGAGGGGCAGAGATGAAGGGAAATGAGGGGGATGTTTAGTGGTGTGCGACAGGGTGACGTGACAGTGGGCCTAGGTCATGGGATGAGTGCTAGGGGGAGAACATGACGTGGTGAGGAGATGGGACACAGAAGCTATCGAACATCACACATCATAGGATTAATCTATGCACAGAAGAAGTAAAATTTAAATTATGCGAAGTGCGAAGTGCAAAGTGTGGGGAACAGGGAGTTGATGTGGCGGGGAGGCCCCATGACTATCACAGATCATGCTTCGGGAAATTTAGTTATCAACAGTAGGGGAAAACATTTAAACTTGCACAGTATGATGTGTGGGTAAACAAGAGGTGACGTGGAGGGAAGGTGGGGCCCGACCGCCTCCCACAAATTGTAGATCTTATATTTTTGTTATAAGTGGCAAGGGTTATACTTTAAAACTAGTGAAGTGCAGTGTGCGGGGAAATGGGAGGATGGAAGGTGGGGCCTGGCTGAATTGAATGTCGCATATCTTTACCTTGTTCCTTTAGCAATAAAATTTGAAACTTACGAAGCACAAAGCGTGGGGAGGGGAAGTGACATGGTGGGAAAGGTGGGACCTCCCACAGCCTGCAGATCACAATATTTAACATTTATTTTGGTGCTGTCCTTTTGAATTTGTGAAGTGTGATTTGGTGCTTAGTGGTACTTGCACATCACCTTCAATGGAGTGGAAACCCTTTAGAGGATTTTAAATTCATCCTTTCATTTCTTCCTTTCACTTCTTCCTTTCACTTCTTCCTCCTTTCCATATCTACCTACCTGAAATACTCATCTAATAATTTTTCCTTCCTTTGTAGGGTGCATTTAGGCTTGTAGACTTTGAACCTTTTATTTTAACATTATAACATAACCCCTATCCTTATTTCTCCTATTGGTTTAGATTAAGTTGTTGAACCAATTTCATTTTCTACCTATATACTGATAAGCCAAGATTAAATAGTTTGGAAAATCTTTATTTCTAACTTATCAACAGAATTTGAAAACTTTCCAGCCATGATTAAACTGTATGACTTAGCAGATATAAAGAGTAGTGGCATTTGGACTTGCAACACTTTCCATCTTATTTATTTTTTTGGGTTCTTCTTTCTCGTTTTTTCTTTTTATTTTCATTTATACCCTCTCTTCTTCTTCTTATTTTTCTATTTTTATTTGAAATCATGTTAAATTTTGAAAATCCTTTCAATAATGAAAACCTTGCATGAAAATGAAGTATCCAGTCACCTTGGGATCCTATAATTTATAGGGTACTAACATATACATTGCTTATTCATTTACAAATAAAAACATGAGTAGAGGCATATGTTAGTGTCTAAATGTTTTAGTGATCAAATACTCTCTTTTAGGTTTATTTGGTAGAAGTCCCTAGTCAAATTTTACAGTTTCAAATGAATTCTGAAATAAATTTTGTTCATTGGATGTTGTCTAGGTCAGATGCTTCTCCCTCCACCCACTCATGGCCATCATCAATTTCAAGGTCATGTCATTGTTGGACGGAATAGTTGTTCTTGTGGACAAGACAGACCTCCCAAATGTCCTACAGATAGCTAGCAACAAACGGACAAACAAAACTATATTTCTCTAGATATATTGCGATTTATAATTAAATGCTATAAATTTTTAACGATCCTACCTTTGATCCAACGTTTTTTTGTAGTAATAGTCCTTCAATCGCTTGAAAGAGTTCCCTTTGAAGATCTGCAATCATAAACAAGAAAACATGAAATAGCACTTGCATAGCATATATTCATAAATCATATCCATTATGGTGATCAAGGAATCCATAAAATAAACAATCAATTGGCAACTTATTGAGAAAAACAGATTTATTTGTATTAGCTTAAATAAGGAAGAGCCTTACAACCGTATCTGACTTGATGTTGTATAGGTCCTCCTAGGGTCCAGAGCAGGTGTTTCCTTTACTCAGATCAGCCTTTCACTCTTCCAACCGAGATATATATAGGTATGTAATCCTTCCCACATGTAATCTCAGCTAAAAGTGTCTAAGTTTCAACAACACTTTGCCTCCAACAATACTAAAACCTAAATTCATTCATGGTAACCCATTGAGGCTGCCCTATGCCTCTTTTTATAGTGGATAAGAGGAGGTTACAACTCCATACAAGAAGAGATAGATTCCTCCTTCAAAGGGATTAGTTCCTTACATCAAGGGGTTATCTCCTTATTGGATGGGATGCATGAACATGAAAGGAGCGATCTTTCCATCGCAGGAATGTTTCTAGAAGCTTCCAAAAATGACTTAAACTGAGCTTCTAGATTTTACTTGCGCCTTTTTAAACTTTTACAACGGTCCGCACTTTTAATAAATAGACAGTGCGTTTGGCTCCACAAGATTTATAGCGAAAAAGTGCGGGACTGTAGGCAAAACTAGGAGAAAGTGCGGTACCAAAGTTTTAAGGCTTTTATGACCTCTTCTCTTAGTTTCAAGGCTTGAATTTTGGAATTTTGATATTGTATACTTTTAAGGGAGTACTAAAATGTCATAGTGAAAAAATTCAGTGTAACAAATTTCCCCCTAAAGTGCGAATTCTGAGAATATTCGAAGAGTGATGTGCTTTATCATTTCAAGGATTAGCCTATGGACACCCCAGTCGGAACCCTGTAAAAAAATTCAATGAAACACACACACACACAAACACACACATATATATATATCATCGCTGAGGTAGGCATTCCCATACTCAGATAAAAAACTAACAAAACTTGTTCTGATACAGAAATGATTTTACTATTACATCAATAATGTAGACACAGCATGGACGCAGCCATCTGTAATGAATCTTCTACTGCATAATGAATAATAAAACTCCTCGCAACTTAGATGGTGGAAACTAGATCCAGGGTCTTGATTTCTACTTCCCAAACTATTACGATTCTATCCATGCGATTAAATGTGTTGAAGTCGAACATGGTAGAAACCACTTCTTTACTAGTCAATGATGTGAACTGTTAACAAGTGTGAGAGAAACCACCAATAAGACAATGGATCTCAATGTACTCAATACAATCCACGAAATGCAAATATGTGATCTGACGTCGAAAATTTCACGGAATCGTTCGATTGAAGGTCAAGGATGTAACCTGTCGTCGAAGGCGAGAAACCTGCCATTAAGGCACGCAGATTCCAAGGTACTGACGGATTCTAGATCAATTTCCTAGATGATGAGTTGTTGTCGATAGAAAGCGATCCGTCGTAAGAAAGCTTATGACGCGAAACCATAGATCAAGTTTTGAAGAATTTTTTTGCAAGGACTGACTCAAGGATGGTCAACGCGAATGGAGACAAGTGTTTGCAGATGAATGGTTTGTTTGATTGTCCTCTTGAACACATAACGACACTACATATGGTTTGGTGAAAATTTCCCTAAGTTAATACCCAGAAACTGGCTAAAGACTTTCAATGTGGTTTGATTAACTGATAGGCAAAGGATTTCCCAACCCAGGTAGAAGTGCGACAAAAAGTGTCATGTCCAAGAGTGTTGTAATGCTTTTACAAATCAAAGTGTGACAAACGAATCTATTTTTCTCTCTTTTCCCCCACCATTTCTGGCAAGTACCTCTTTATTTTTGACAAGCTTGAGGAGGATAACATCTGCTTGTTTATAAGTTCATCCTTCAGATGAGTCCAACTTAGTTTAAAATCAAACCCTAAGAAGGAGTGGTTCGTTCCTGTTTGTAATCAACAGATCCTTTACTGTTAAATTTTAACGAGTCTAGTATAGGAGAAACTCAGTGTTTTTTAGTTTTAGGGAGTCAGGAGAAAAACATAAGAAAACTCTGTGGGTGTTCTTTTTCGTAAATTTAGTCCCTCAGGCCCGAAAAAGGATAAAATAATGCAAGAGAGAACTCTATTGACCATTATTAGTCAATGTATACCTTTTTCGTAAATAGTCCATTTCAGTCTAGAAAAGGGGTAAACTTATACTGAAGGGACGACTTGTTCATTTACTTTAACGAGTTCGAATAGTCAAGTACTTGGCGATCTTTTCATTTTTAGAGAGTCTGAAAAGGGCTTAAAAGAGGACTCCATGGTTTCATTTTTTTGTAAAACTTAAAGAGCCCAAAAAAGTGATAAAAGTTTACTCTTCGTCAAAAATGACCAATTTTCCTGAAAAGTTCGTTATTCTGCACAAAAGTCTAAAAAATTAAACATACCTGTTTCAATAATAAAGATATTTTGAAAAAATAATTTTTAAAGTGAGAAATAAACAAATTTAAAATTCATCTATTCGAAAAAACTTATAAAAAGGAGTTTTTCAAGTTCATTTTTAATGTTTGAATTTGGAGTGAAGTTTTTAGAGCTCCAGGCAAAAAACGCTTCAGAGAAGATTCTGGGCAAACCGACCGTCGGATTCAAAAACCGTATGTTTCAGGTAATCCACAACCTCCTTATCTTGCATTTCATCTGTTCAGTTTTTTAATTTTAGGTCAAAATTTCATTTTTGGGAGGAAAATATGCCAAAAAATACGCCCTCGGGGGTCCGCACCTAATGCGCTAGGTACCTACGGACCCCGACATTTTTCTACAAAGAAAAATGGTGGGGCCCCACACTTTTAACATAGGTCCTGTGCATATCTATGCACTGTCCCTGCGCATAAAGTGTGGAGGCATTGTGGCAAGTTTAAAAACATATTTTCTTCCTAAATTACCCAAATTTTTTTCTTGAAAATGATTCTAATCCTTCATTTTACTTGTTGTAGGACATCTACAATGATCATTTGGTGAGAAAGGGAGCATGAAGAGGTAGATGAAGCAGTAATACTTCATCAACCAACTTTTCAAGCTTTAAGAGCATGTGGGCTTTACAAATTTTGGGCTATCTGTGGCATGAGAGCTCAAATGGATCATCTTACTTGGCTGGTAAGTAAATGGGATATTCAGGATTAGCGCTTCATGATCAGAGGTCACCGGCTCGAGATTGAGCTGGAAGACATCTATTTTTTGACTGGTTTGTCCAGGAGAGGTAGACCATTATCTCTATTTGGGGCTAGGCCATGTGGCCAGTCTATCGCCAGCCTATAATTAGAGTTTTGCAATGATGAGGCCAACCCCCGGGACAAACGGATTGACATAAAAACTATCATTCTTCCAAAGCTTAAAGTGATCGCTTTTACCGTTGTCAAGTTGTGCGAAAGTGCAACTTTGAATGTAGCCACTGGTTCTCATATGTGCATAGTAGTAGATTGCTTTCGAGGCACCATATACAACTGGTGTGAGGCAGTGTTGGAAAATGCAAAGGCCAAATTACCAGAGCAAAGAATGGGAAGCTAAAAAACTTTGGATATGGGTCCATTGTAGTCACCTTTTCTCTAGAGAGGATCCCCATGTTAGCCCCACAACACATTCCTGTCAATCCTGGTTGGCCTCAAGAGCCTAGGATGGTTCGTTGGGTTGCTTTGATGGCCCGCCACAGTGAGGGTGGGGAGATTGTGAGATTTCCCTCTACATATTTTCATTGGCTGGAACACCAAATTTTTGTTATAGAGGATTTTCCTTATGCTGGCATTGAATTTCATGGCGACCAGGAGATACCCCTTCCTCCAGGAGCTCAGTAGGATGAATCAGGTAAAAAATATTTTTTCACATGTTCTAGTTTCTAATTTTTATTTTCTTTTTTAATCATCCAAAACTGATAACAAAAATTTTCAAATGCAGATGTGGGTCCAACTCGACCAGCCATTCTCTGCCCCTTTGACCGGAGGCAAAGGGTTGCAGCAGCAGCAGCAACACCCCCACAGGATCAGACTGCAGAGATCCTGACTGACTTAGAGCACCATCTAGAGCGACTTACTATAGATATTCCTTAGAATACTATAGATGATGTCCTGCTCCGTCTACAGAGATATGTCATAGGTGTTCCTGGTCCATTCAGAAGGTTTTTAACTAGGGTGGCACGAGTAGTGGTGTATTATCATGATCATCACCACGGATAGTGGCTGATTGACTTTGTAGACTCATTTTTGTATCACTTTTTTCCGATCATAAGGCATTTTGAGCCTATGATCGAAGATGATGTACTATTTTTTAAACACTACATTTATAATATGATATACTATTACTTCCAATTTACTTGTTCAATCATGTTATGGAATGTTGATTTGTTACTTTGTTATCGCAAATGTCTATTTATAAAATTAGAAGCAATTGCATCTGCTAATGTATTTAAACTTCTTGAATGTGTTGATATTCAATATAATCCAATTCTCATTCTAAGAGATGAACCCTTAAAAATTACCTTAATAATACTGGATTTCTAATGGCATATACTCGATTTAACTGTAATACAATAAGTTCAAAATCTAACTTAACGATCAAACTTTGAATTCCAAATGAAATGGATTCCGATAATAATTCAATAACTGCACTATATTTGGCAATATTGTTTGTTGTTTGACCGAGACTTACCACATGCATCAATACTAACTCGTCAGTCGGTGAGTAAATAACCCAAGCTGCAGAAGAGATGTTCAGTGTACTACAACAAGTGCCATCAGCAAAACCAATATACATTTGAAAGGACGTCGACATCTGCAATATCAAAAGTATCCAGATAAGCGGGAATAATAGTAAGCGTACACTTACGCTAGGCACACATTTCTAGTCTATAGCACACCAGCTAAAAAATAACTAATATACAAAGAAGATCTCCACACGAAGTCAAGCATAATATCTCTTCAGATAAAGTCCATTTCTAGGTTTACCCAAAGAGGCCCTGTCAAAATCAATCAATTCATAGGCCCCTTTTGCTAGCTGTCACTTGACAATGTAAGGACCATGCCACATGGGTTCAAATTTCCCAGCCCCTAGTTTATCATTGGCTTGATCATAAATCAAAACTAGGTCTCCTTCTAAAATATTACGAGGGGTAACACTCCTATCATACTGAGCTTTCATTCTTTTCGCATGAGCCTTGGTAGCTAATGCAGTGGTGTGACAGTTCTCATCTAATTGAGCCAAGTATAAAAAATGTTTCTCCTCTTCAGAAGTGTCTGGTAATAACTCTATGGCTATATGGATTGACGGTATTTCACATTCAATGGGTAATACTGCTTCTAAACCATAAACCAGTTGAAAAGGGGTAAAACCTGTTGATGTTTTTGCTGAGGTTTGATATGCCCAAAGTGCTGAAAAGAGCATGGTGTGCCAACTCGACTTATGAATTCCAATTATTCATTTGATCATGGTGACTAAAACTTTATTAATTGCTTCAACTAAACCATTTTCCTACGGATAATATGGTGTAGAACTGTCATGGTGCAGGCCAAGCTGGTCTGTTAACTCGATCATCATGATATTTCGAAAATGGCTCCCGTGAACAGTAATTATTGCTTGGGGCACATTGAAATGAGCAATCACATGATTGAATACGAAAGTAGCTGCAGTTTTTCCATCTTCCGCAAATGTAGGCATTGCCTTGGCCCATTTTGTAAAATAATCTACTGCTAGAATAATGTACCCATGCCCCCCTGGCCGAGTGAGGGTTACGTATAAACTAAGCCTTTGCAGCCTTCCTTCAGTGATCAAACATGCTCTTACAAAGTGATTTTAAGGTGTCAAGGTCAAATTTTGTCATTTCAATGAGTCTTCAAGCAAAATTTGGTCACTAGGCATTAGGTCTAGGGTTTGCTTTCACTCTTTTCAAATTTGTCCAAATGTCAGTCCATGTCACCATTCAGATGAGTGTATCATCATTCAGGGGGTTGCCATCATCATGTCAGGTTCCAAAGAGTCATTTTACATCTCGTTCATGCTTCAGTTGTGCCTAGGTAAGGTCCATTTCCCTCTCCTAGGGTTTTGGAGGTGATTTCTCTTGGATGGTCAAATCATCGGAAAAACTTGTATCCTGATGTTCACACACCTTCCCATATCCTTAATATACCTCATTAAACACTTCCCATCACTGAGATCCCCCAAATTCCTCATTTTTGCACAAACCCTAGTTTCTAGCCAAAACTTGGCAATTTCCTAGGCTAGGCCTGTGTTTTGTCCTTTTGGACCCCTTCCCCTCACTCAATCTCTGTGATTCCACTTCCCCCTGCTTCCTAACATCCCTCCCTACTTCCCAAAATTTCCCCAAGAATTTATAAGCCCCCTATCCCCTTCATTTCGCTTCATTTCGACAAAATCCCTTGTTCCACACATCGGGATCGGTTTCACTCAAAAGATATTTCAGAGCAATAAAAGATGAAATTTTGGAAACTGAGAGAGGTTTTTGTCCACAACCTTCCAAGGAAGAAAACCATCCTTCAATTTTTACACAGGTATCATGGTTTTAGAGAAATGTCAAAAATACCGTTGCCTCAGGAGAATTGAATGCACCTCTGAAGTGACCTTGGTAAAATCAAGATTTATCCTAGCATGGTTGGCTAAATGACTTGCTTGATGATTCAAAGGATAACTAGACACAAATATATTTCCAATGAGCTATCATGAGCTCAATTTGGAGTTGAGGAAGACCTTCAAAAGTTGACTGCAACAGCGCTCTGCCTTGAGGCAGCCTCATTCTGATCATTTTGACTAGTGTTGGGAGATTTGATTTTTGACAGGGTAAATGAAATCCAAATTGCCTAATTCCACTTGTGTTGGAAAGTAGACTCCAATAGCTTTCCAACGAGCTATCACACGCCCGATTTGGACACCGGGAAGGCCTCCAAAAGCTTCCTGCAAGAGGCTGCGCGACCCACGCAGAGGCAGAGCGACCCACGCAGGTCAGTTCAGCAGTGTAAGTTTGCAAGGGGCGCGACCCACCTGGGCTGAGCGACCCACGCAGAGGCTGCGTGACCCACGCAGATACAGAGGTTTGAAACTTCATTTTGAGCGCCCAGTATTGCTTGGGATCGATTCATCGGCCTTCAAACAGGTTATTTGCAATTGCTTGATGTTTTTAAATGCACCGGTGGCATCGTTGGTGGTTTCAAACATTTCAAATGGAGGATTTAAACCCTACAGTCATGGCAGCTTTGTTTCTTCAGGGTTTAAAATGTATATGGATGGTTTTATGAGCATTTTACCACCTTGTATCATTGATATATATCCACCTTGGCATATGTGTTAAAACCCCACTGTTTTCATACCCATTATACCATCGTGGCCATCGTTATTGCTTTACCATTGTCAAGGCTTGTGTTCCATGGTGATTATGGTCGTGTTGTGTCTCACTGCCCAATGATTAAAACATTCTCATAACTCTATTTTCACTGCCCATTTACACTTATAACTCTGTTGTTATGGCCCATTGACAAACACGTTCATATGATGCATTGCTCCCTTTGACAAGATTTGCCCAATATTCTAAAGGCTGCCCACTTCCTTTGGTCAAGTTTTACTTGTAATTAAACAGAGATATTATCATTGCTTGTTTCCTTATGGTGCTTTGACGGTGGAGAATATTTGTTGGGTGTTAAAACGCACATCATAACTTTGTTTTCACTGCATTTATATCAGTATACATAGTGCCAATAGCTTGTTCAGAGCCATGTCAGAGACAGAGTCGGTGTAGGAGCAGGAGTCGAACAGTGACTCAATCGTTGAGGTTGATGCACTGAGATGGAGCATACCAGTGCACCAGTAGTGGTAACATATCAGAGAAGCCACAGAGCTTTGTTTCAACATCACGACGAGTACTATCTTCACCCGGGGTGGAAGGGGTCTCGTTGACTTCATCAGCAACGCGAGTACTATCTCCACATGGCGTGGAAGGGGTCTCGCCTTCTTCATCACCGCAGGTACATTCACAGGATAATGATGGAGACAAAGACACCAAGGTCCCATTTTTCATTTTCAACAGGTTGAACATACACATTGCTACATCATGACTGACAACAACACATCATACAACCGAGACAGTGTTTTCATCACAGGAACTGCATGCACCAGGAAAGCACTAAAATGGCGGAAAAGGCCTAATCCACTTCGGATTTTGGCCGAGGCTTCATTGACTGGGCAGGACACATGATGGAGGACCTCCGCTCCGAATTTGGGCAAATTCGGAGAAAATTTTTTCATTTTCAAATTTTTGGTCTAAAAAACAGGTTTTGCAGCTACGTGGGTCGCGCGCTCATGCGCTCGCATTTTTTTGAGACACTTGCTGGAGGAGATTTTTACATTTTTGGATTTTTCATGGTTAATTATGCATCCTCTGAAGTCAACTTAGCATTTCAACAAAAACTGGATGGTCAAACAGCTCAAAAACACCATGAAAACCACCTTGCTGCCACCTTTTGCACCAGCAGGAAGTACCTCTGGGAGAATGAGGTTTTTGAGGGTCAAATCAACTCCAAATTCAGAAATTCCACTTGGGTTGGAAAGTAGACATCCAGGGCTTTCCAACGAGCTATCATGAGCTCAATGTGGATGCCGGGAGCTACCTCAAAATCAGCCTGGAACATGAGCGACCCACGCAGTTTAGGAGCGACCCACCTAGAAATTTTTCTGAATTTTCAGCTGCCAGCTCAGTATTTCGCCTATTATGGACCAGTTTTGCTTATGGATAGAATTTTTGGGTTTTTATGATGTAAATTCATGTTGGACATGTAACTTTGGCTTGTTTTTATCTATTCTAGAAGATTCACTCTCAAAAGGGTAAAAAATCATGTAATGGATCAGTTTCCACTCTTTTAGAGGCAAGCTGTTAGCTGCCTAGATTGTAGTTCCATGATTAGAATTGGTTGAAACTGATCCCTGAAGAGGGAATTCGACCCCTAGAGGTGGGGAAAGGTGTTAGAGTGCTCTATATATTGTAATTTCTCAATCCTTTTCAGAGGTTGGAGAGGTTGGAGAGGTTGGACTCTTGGGATACTTTTGATACTATTGTACATACTTTCATATTTTGGCTAAGGAAAGATCAGGGGTTTTGCGGCACTTGTTGGGATCCTTGTGGTGTTCTGTTCTTGATGATGTTTCTCCTTTGTTTACTGTAAGTTTCTTCATGTTTAATGTTGCCATCCTTTCATTATGCTTCTGAACTAAAGTGAATGAGTGAAATAAGGTTGAATCCATTGTTTACAGTGCTTAGCCTTTGAATTCAGTTAGTTCTATATGTTTTCAGCTGTTTGGAGAGGATCCAAGTTCTTCTTTGCCCTCTTCAGCTCCTCATCAGTCTAATCTATCCATAAAATCCAATTCGAAGCATCAAGATCATCACCTACCTCGCCCCAGCTTGAACTCTGCAAAGGTCTGACCTTATCCCCGGACCCAAAACTTGTTTTCCCATTACTCCAGCGAAAACCCAAAAAACCAAAATCAAACATACCTATTTCTTTACTAGCCTAAAATCAGTTCTTATTGTAAGTCATCTCGCATCTTATTGCTTATTTTCTCGAGATTGACGGAGAGAGCCCTCTCCTGTCCTCGTAGGGCTAGCTACGAGGCTGAGCGTGGTTTGATGTAGCCTTGAGTTTTACTTCATTTCAGCCTGAGGTAGATTTGAGTGCTAACAACATGTAAGAAATCGATGCCCCATTTTGCAAAAGGATCGATAGCAATTATGGGGTGAAGAGGAGTAGGTGGTGCACGCATTTTTCGATCGAAGATTTGACAATTATGACATTTTCGAACCGCGTAAATACAATCTTTAAACATAGACAACCAGAAATATCATGCGCGCAATATCTTTTGGGATGTGGCGTACCCAGACATATGAACACATGCTCCGGAGTGATAGTCATTTAAAACCTTTTCGGATTCGTCATGAGTTAGACAACGTCAAAAAATCGAATCCGTACCACGACGGTAAAGTGTGTCACCAACAATGTGATATTGTCGAGACTGAAAATGAACTTTTTGTCGTTGTGACCGTGAAAGCTCAGGCCGAAAATATTGGGTTTGAAGATATATGATAATATCTCCATACCATGGATCAATGGTACTAATAAGAAACAAGGATTCATCCACGATTGGTTGTTCCGCCACAATTTCTGTATCAGTACGTGGGAAATCACACAAAAGTTCAGCAAATATCAATGATTTATTGGATTTGGACTTTTCAAATTCCAAATTAAACTCCTACATTATAACAATCCATTTGGAGTATTTGCCCCCTAGAAATTGTTTGGTCAAGATGTACATCATAGGGTTGCAATCAGAGATCACTGTCGTTTTGCGTAAAAGTATGTAGTGACGAAAACGTTGGATAGCTTGAACAACTGCCAAGGCCAATTTCTCCACATGCGAGTATTTGATCTCAGTCGAATGCAAATTTCGACTAAGATAGTAAATCACATGTTCACTATGGAATTCATCTTCCTGAACTAAAACCATCCCTATCGTGGAATCAGAAGCGGCGAGGTACAAAAAGTAATCTTGGTTGTAGTTGGGAGGATGCAATAACAGTGCATGGGTCAACGCTTTTTTCAAAGCATCAAAATATTGATCAGCGACCTCGTCCCAAAAGAATGGGATATTCTGTTTCAATAACCTAGTGAAACCTTTTTTTAACTCGATGTAGTTAGAAATGAATCGATGTAAAAAGTTTTCTTTCCCTTGCAAACTTTGGAGTTGGCGAAGAGTAGAAGGAGGAGGTAAATTGATGATTTCCCCAACCTTCGATGGGTCGACACGAATGCCTGCCTTTGAGACAATAAATCCCAATAATCGTCTGGATTCTACACATAAAACACATTTGTGAGGATTCAAACGAATCTTATAGTGCCTACATCGCATAAATATGGCTCGTAAATGAGTAATATGATCTGCTCTGCGTGAATATTGAGCAGGAAAATCATCGAGGTAGGGTTGCACAATATGCTTAATGTCGTGAAATGCATAAGACATGGCCCTTTGAAAAGTGGTGCCAGTGTTCTTAAGGCCAAAAGGTAATTTGCGATAAGCAAAAGTTCCCCATGGACAAATTAAAGTTGTTTTAGGTTGATCTGCAAGGAGTATGTTTATTTGATTGTAGCCGAAAAATCCATCCATGAATGAGAACATTTCACTTCCAGCACAATCGTTAATAATTTGATCGATGTAAGGGGTTGGATAATTGTCTTTAGGAAAAGCTCGATTTATATCCCTATAGTCGATACATACTCTTATTTTTCCCTGTTTTTTATTGACTGGAACAATATTAGATACACAATCTGTTAATGGGATTGGATAAATAAAACCTGAATGAAGGAATTTTTCAACTTCTGCTTTGATAGCAGCAGCTTTTCTCGGATGAATCTGACGTAATTTCTGTCTGACTTGTTTGGCATCCAGGTATGTCTTAATTTCATGTACAATGATTGACGGATCGATTCCTGGCATTTCTTCATATGATCAGGAAAAGATGTCACGGAATTCCTAAAATAGGGCGTTATATGCTTGAATTTCTTCAGGCATACAAGAAGCACCTATGTGAATGTTTTCAACAATTCCAGGTTTCACTAAAATGTCAAGAGGAACCGTCGTAGAAATATTTTCTAAATTCAATTCAGAATTGGCATGTGAAAGAGGATTCTAAGGTTCTTTGACGTAATCAGTGGTAAAAATAGAGGAAAAATCATTTTCAAAATGATCAAGATCAGGTAAAAATGAAGACCTATGGTGTAGATCTTCCCATGGTAATTCATCTACCGACAAGAATTCACGAATATGCTCATCAGTATGGAAAACTTGTTGAGCAGGATCGGGAATTGGTGTCGAAGCTAAACTCGATATTAAAAATGACTCTTGATTGATCACATTCACTGGATCAGATTTTGTTGAAGGGATATCAGAAAATGACTGTACTTGCTGATATGCTAGCTCAAAAGGACTCAAAGGCATCGGGCCCTCGAAAGAATCCAATTCTGATTCTGAAGGTACTATCTAAGGATCATCAAAGGAAATAGTACTTGATGTAATCATATTTATATTAGCAATAGGAGTTTGTACGTTAGGAGGAGGCAGGAAAAAGTTCCCAGTAAACCTGAATCTTTAATCAAACCTACTCCGACATCCTTATAAGGGATATTCGATTTTCTGATATGTTGGATACTATCAATACAAGCTGGGTCAGATGAATAATATGAGAGTTGATCTATCTTAATGATCTTTCCTTTATGAGGAAACATGATGAGACGAAAGATCGATGATACAATAGCAGTCATAGCGTAAGACCAACTGTGACCCAAAAGAAGGTTATAATCCAAAGGGGCATCAGCCACTTCAACATCTAGATTAACTATTTTACCTTCGACCTCTATTGGTAGATCTTGTAAAATACCATACGGCTGAAAACCTCTTCCATCAAACGCTTTGAGAATAGTTGGTGATTGGTTGATTGTTGGAGAACCAAGTGATTTCCAACATTTTATCGACATTATACACATAGAAACCCCTTCATTAACAACAGTATGAAATATACACTTGTATTTGACTATTACCAGAATCTGAAAAGCCATTTGATGAGGCAGGCGCGGTGTAAAATTTTCTAAATCGAATATCATGAGGTTCGAATCCTGGAGATCTACAACTCCTAAGGCTGAAAAAAGTAATTTTCTTTGGGAAGGGCATGATTGCAATACTTCCAAAGCCGACATTGCTGAAGGGGAAATTTCCAAATCTTCAACAATATTGTAATTCTGAGTAGCTCTCGCATGTGGATTAAAAGCTGATTTACGAAGTACACCTTTTGCAGGTATTTTAATCACTAAGTCAGGATTTTGTTTCTCGATCTGTAACGGATCAAAAACTGAGGGAGATGTAGTTGATGCAGAATTGGATGTTTTTGCGTCTTTACCAGTATTTATACTACCGTAATCTTGCGATCGCATCGCAAACATGAAAATATCCTCAACCGGATTGGAGGAAGATCCAACCATGTTACTATCTTGAGTGGGAAAGGGATCCTTCAAGACAGAAGGTATAAGCGAACCTTTAATGAATTTTTCTACTTCGGATCTATGTGGGCATTATTTTTTAAAATGATCCTGGTCACAGATGAGACAAGGATATCGAGGTTTGCGTTTTTCGTTAGTTGGTTCAATTGTATCAATTTTCTCTTTTGAAGATTTCTTCTTCTTATTCTTACCTTTCTTCTTACCACCGTTTTTTTATTTAGCCGTAGATGTCTCTACAACATGGATATCGGCAGAAGTTTCTAGGGAAGAATCTCCTTTGGGTGAATCGGGTAAAGTGATAATAGGAGAAGTAGTCTTGGAAGAATTCTTCTTACTCTTACCAGCACTAACAGAACCAATTACACCATCAGCGGCATGAGAGCTAGAAGGAGTTGCAGTTAACTGACCAGGTCTTGGTAAATCGGGGATTTTATCATATAGAGTACCTGACTGAGTATAGACAAGGTCAAGGTACTGAGCCTGAGCAATGACTTGCTCTTCTGTAACAACGCCTCCTTTGGCCACATCTTCAGTAATGTTGGGAAATAATGATTTAATAAACCATTCATCCAAAATTTGATCAAGAATAAAGACTTTCACTAAACGCCTTCTACGTCTCCATTCATGAATGTGATCAGATATGTACGTAGACGTAGACTGCTTTAATAAAGTCAGTAATTCTGTGCCATTGTCGTATCTGACAGGCAACTGAAAATGAGTTAAGAAAGTTGTAGCTAACGCGTTAAAATTATTAAAAGAGCCACGTGGTAACTCAATGTACCATTTGGTAGCTGGACCAATGAGATTTCTCTGAAAAAGACGTAATCGAATAGAATCATCGACTAGCGAATTGGATGCGCACCAGAGGTGATAAGTCATAACGTGATTAGATGGGTCCTCTCTTGACTTACCTTCGAATTTTGGAATATCATTGGGAAACTTGTTAGGCATCGACGGCCAATATGGAAGATAAAAAATGGGATCGTTCATAAGGCGTGACAGATCCAGTAAATCTAAAGTAGCTATGAATGGTAACCAATGGCTAGGGTCTTGATAACCTTGAGTGATCAAACCAGTGCCAGGAGGAGGATAGCCAGGATATCTTACAATCGGATGTGCATTTTGGATCATGTAAACTCCTGGGTAACCAGGATTAACCGGACCATACTGGGGTCATTGAGGGATTTGATAAGTATACCCAGGGTATGGCTGATACTGATACACTGGATTTTGCGTAGCTTGACCAATTTGATACTGTCCCTGGTACGGTTGATAAGTAAAATTAGGTTGACTAGAAACAATCGTAATTGTACCAGCTTTTCCCGTAGGCATCTGGGTCGTAGTCTGACTTGTAGGTCCCGAATGTGGTACAGAAGCTTGAGGAATTTGCATTGACGCAGGGATAGACCGGAGCTACAGATACTCCAGAAACAGGTGTTGTAGGTTTAACAGAGGTTGCAGTAGTTGCAGCAGTTTGAGGCAGATTCTGAGGTGTACTAGGCCCAGGCTGCTGAACAGAACTAGGTGCAGGGATTTCAACAGTAGGCTGAACAGGTTGTTGGGTTGGACCAGAAACTAAAGGTTGTCCAGGTTGATTAGGTAACTGCACATTAGGTTGCATAGTCTGTTGAACTTGCGATGGATTCCACACCATGTTCATTCCGGGGTATTGACCCGTAGAAGGTTGTACACATGAAGGACCATAGCTTGGTTGAATGTAGGGTTGATAATTAAGTGGTAAATTTCCAACTCCTTGTAAAAATGATTGACCGGAAGGCGGTTGGAAACCTTGAGTTGGGTACTGACCTTGAGGTTGATAACCCTGAGGCATGTACTGAATTTGGGGTTGATAAGGACCCTGAGGAATATACTGAGTCTGGGGTTGACCTTGGGGTATGTACTGTCCTTGAGGTTGATAACCTTGAGGTATGTACTATCCTTGAGGTTGTTCTCCAGGTAAATGACACTGTCCTACAGTTTGTCCTGGTAGAAAATTACCTTGAGGCTGCCCCCCAAGCAATAACTAAGTACCTTGAGGTTGCCCCCTAGGCAGTAACTGACTACCTTGAGGTTTCCCCCCAGGCGGTAACTGACTACCTTGAGGTTGAGGATTTGGAATATTACCAGACATCATAAAAAATTTCTCTACGTTCGATGTTTCAGTTTTAATTCCATTCGTACCATTTGATAACACTTGTTCAGTTGGTTGAGGAATTTCTCCTGAGAAAGTACCAAAGAGTGACTGGTACCCCGAAGGAACAGAAGGACCACCGTATAAAAATGTTTCCGGTGATTGGGAAAACATAGATGACTCACTTGACATGATTGATAAGGATAATAACCCCTTGGTGTAGGATGAAAAGGAATTCGGGGTGGTGAAAAACTAAGACCTAGGTTCTCTAAAAAATCTGTCAATGACAAATACCAGGTGTCACTTCTAAAAGGACTATAGAATATAGATTCATGCTCACTAAGATTCAAAGTTTGTTGGGTTTCGGGAAGAGTTACTTCTTCGTTTGGACCGACAAGTTCTTCAATGGAAATGAGGTCAGAAGGAAGATTTTCAGTGATAATATGTCTTACCCTAGGTGAACCAGGATCACTAGAAGTTGGAGTAAAAAATCCTGAAGATGGTTCCAAAACAGCAGGTTCAGTGTCAGGTTCTTCAGCGAATTCACTGGAAGGAGAAATACTACCAGTAAGCTCGAAAACTGAAATCGGCTCTTGAATATACTCTGTTGCTTGTAGTTGATAATCAGGATGCACAACTATAGATGACTCTCCTACTTTTGTTGATCTAATTCTACTGTCAGTAGTTGATACTAGAGCTCGCAACCCTTCAAGTTGGCTTGGTGTATATTCAGGGGGCTTCCCTTGAAGTCTGCGCAATTGTCTCGGTAATTTAGCCACGATTAAAACTTATTAATCACACGCAATCAAATGAAAATTTCAATAAAAAATCCTAGAGTCACTAAGGAAACAAAAAATGAATCACACGCTTAAAAATATAGGAGATCAAACCACACACAAACAGTAACTTGCCACACTAAAAACACTAGTTGGTGATGAAATCCAACTTCGTAGTATTTAATGCAGAAAAGGCGGTTGGAACAGTTACCCCGACAACTTGCTTAATGAAACAGACCAGTGCAAGTTTCTCCACTTAAACCATCTCGAGTGAAGATAACCCTCCGGAGAGTCCAAGTGAGTCTAGTCAACGTTTGCTCCAGGTACATTGGGATCTTTCCACCACCATCACCGTAGGAAAAAACTGTAAGATTATGGTCACTATGGTTACCAACAGGAACTAATATACCTGGGGGAACAGTCTACAGTCCGACATACGCGCAAGAGTAGAGTAACAAAGCTCAATCCCCTTGAAGGCTCCTTGACATAATCCAAGGTATACCGACAAGTGACCCCAGGCTCCTTGACAATGGTCTATCTGAGGTTTACCGTTATTAATACACACAAATCTTCTATCGTTCCCAATGAGATAGAATTGATTATCCCACTGGTTCATATATGACCTTGTGCTTGACTCCTTTAAGAGGAGCTTCCCATAGCATACAAGCGACTATTGGATTTTTTCCTACCGCAAGATTAACAATTTGTTTGTTTTAATTGTCTTGGAGAGTTAATTAATTCTTACTCCAAGACACTAGCCTAAGCTATATTGGTGAAAAGAGCCCTAGAAATATAAAAGTTACTAAGTTAATTTTAATTTAAGCGTTGATTTTATAAGGCTGTTTCTTAAGACAATAGGTGTGAAAGTGAAATTGATGATATGAAATGACCCGACTCAAATCATACTAAAAAAATGCATCTATAATGAGAAACAATCTGTTTTCTTTCAATGAATTCTAGCTAAAGGAAGAGTTGAGAAATGAAATCTTTTTAAAAAACAAATCTTTCCTTCAAACAAGAATAAATGAAACGAAATCCAATTTCAATGAGAACTCAAAATGATCTATGCTCAATAAAAATCCCTTTTGTTCAATATTGAAACTGCAAACTAAGCTTTTTCTTCAAAAGACACTACAATTTCTAGAAAAGCACTCAAAGCTAAAACACTATTTTGAGATCTAACAATTCTAAGACTAATTTTGAATTAAAACTTCAAATATTTTAAGGATGTCTTACTTATCTTGTGATCTAACTAAGAAATTCTTTGTTTGAATCCGAAAGAACTCAAAAAAACATCCAATTTTCGTTTTTTACGTGAAATTCCAAACTTATTAACAAAAGTTTAAACGATTTGCAAATGAGAAAAATAGGATCTAAAAAACTCATAAAACAATTTTTGCTATGATGTCAGACTCAGCAAGAAAATAAGAGAATACCAGTGATCTACAGGCATACCAAGGTTTCTAATATTTGAGCGGGATGTAGGACAAAGAAAAAATCATCATAACATGCAAATCTTTCATAAAATCAATCAAAAATAAAATGTTGAAACAAACTCTTAACCAAGGCTCTCTGATAGAAGATACAGGTCTGGGTAATCACTGAGAACCTAAAAAACCAATTCAGAAAAAAATATTCTAAGATTTTTCAAAATTTTGACAGCATCCGCAGGATCTAGTGCAATCCAGTGCGGTCCCGCACTGTGGGTAAAGGAAAAGTGTGAAACTGCCCGCACTGGTTCAAAAGGAGAAGAGTGGACACAAGAAAACAAGAGAAAAAAAGCAAAAAATTCTCAAAAAATTATCAAGGATTCTACAGGGATTAACTACCCAAGCCAATATAAATCAACAAAAATCAGGAAACATAAGTTCATAAATCAAAAGTAAAAGAAATCAAAGCTCAAATTCTTCCCCAGCGGAGTCGCCATTTTTTTGGACGGATAAGTCATTCTTGCAAACAAGACAGACCTCCCAAGTCTCCTACGGACAGCTAGCAACAAATGGACAAACAAAACTATCTTTCTCTAGATATATTGCGATTCATAATTAAATGATATAAAGGTTTTAATGATCTTACCTTTGATCCAACGCTTGTTTGTAGTAGTAGTCCTTCAGTCACCCGAAAGAGTTATCTTCGTAGATCTACAATCACAAACAAACAAACATCAAATAGCACCTGCATAAGAATATATTCATAAATCATATCCATTATGGTGATCAAGGAATCCATAAAATAAACAATCAATTGACAACTTATTGAGAAAAATGGATTTATTTGTATTAACTTAAATAAGGAAGAGCGTTACAACTGTGTCTGCCTTGATGTTGTACAGGTCCTCCTAAGGTTCGGAGCAGGCATTTCCTTTACTCAGATCAGCCTTTCACTCTTCCAACCGAGATACATACAGGTATGTAATCCTTCCCACATGAACTCTCAGCTAAAAGGGTCTAAGTTTCAACAGCACTTCGCCTCCAGCAATACTAAAAATTCAATTCATCAATGGTTAACCCCTTGAGGCTGCCCTATGCTTCTTTTTATAGTGGAGAAGAGGAGGTTACATCTCCATACAAGAAGGGATAGAGTCTCCTTAAAAGGGATTAGTTCCTTACATCAAGGGGTTAGCTCCTTATTGGATGGGATGCATGAACATGAAAGGAGTGTACTTCCCACCACAGGAATGTTTCTAGAAGCTTCTAAAAATGACTTTAACTGAGCCTCTACATTTTACTTGCGCCTTTTTAAAGAAATCTTTACGGAGTCTGCACTTTATTTTAACAAGAAGACGTTTGTTTTTCTAATACGATTTATAGCCAAAAAGTGCGGGACCGCAGGAAAAATTAGGAGAAAGTGCGGTACCAGAGTTTTAAGGCTTTTATGAGCTTTTCTCTTAGTTTCAAGGCTTGATATTGGGAAATTTGATATTGTAGGCTTTTAGGGTAGTACTAAAATGTCAAGGTGACAGGTTAAAATTCTTGGACAAATCCCTAAACCCTTAACCTCTAAATCATTATGATCTCCCTAACCCCAATCCCTAATCCCTTAACCACTACTAAATCATTACTCCCCTAACCCCTAAATGTACCTAGATCCCCTAACCCCTAAGCCCCCAATACCTAACCCCTTAACTTGCACTAACTCATTATTCTAGTCCTAACCCCTAACCGCTAAACCCTAAACCTATAACCCCTAATCTCCTATTCATCGAACCCCTAAGCCCCTAAAAACTATGCCATGAAAACCCTCCAAAAAATTCTTAAATGATGGGAATTCCTATTCAATATGCATGAAGCTAGTCATGGAATGTGACAAGTCATCCAAGATACATCCAAATATTTGATTTGTGCCTTGGGGAATGTGAAATAACGAGTAAGATACAATCACTGGTGAGAAAATCATTGGTTCGAAACTATGTGGGAAAAATTCCAGTCAAGCTAAGGGATGGTGTGGCCTAGGTTGGATGCGATCCCTAGGTGATTTTGATGGCTTAAAAGCCCTTGGTTCATGGCTACTCAAATCACATGTTAGGCATGCAACTCATCTCAAAACTCACATTACCTAACAAAATAAAAGTAATGGATTAATGCACAACTTATTTATTTCCTGGGCATATGTCTAGGTATGTTGATATAATTTATTTACTTATTCATTAGGAATAACATATAATGGTTCAATATATGGAACATTAGAATTTAAATATGAATATTTGTATTTTCAAAAGTTTGCATATAAGGATTAGAATATGCACTAAAACATTTGTGTGACATATCATTATGTATATTATTATTATTATTCATACAATACAACCCTTCCGCTCATTATGTATATTATTATCATTCATATATTATTATTATTATTAGATTTTATATCTATTCAAAAAAAATTTCCCGTTCTACTTGTTCCACCTATTCAAATTTTCTTAATCGATCTATTCAATTTTTTTCCCGATGTGCACTTGTTCAACCTTTATGCCTTCTTTCCCATGATTCCATTCTTCCCTATGATGCTTTCTTTTTTCCAGATTCTTGCAGAAGCATGGACGCTCTGAAACCCTAAAGCGGCCACAGTCCATTAATAGCTCGAAAGCCATAGTAGCTAGTGGAGATATTTCGAGTTTTGTCGATGTTCAGAAATCTGTGGGAGATCTGAAGAGAAATCGATCATGGAAGAATTCTCTCTTGTTCTGGAAGAATTAGATTGGTATTTCCCTTGTTTTACCCCATTCAAATTCGTTATTTTCTTCTATGCTATCTTGGTTATGAGATATAGATGGTTGTAGGTCTGAATTTCTGCACTCTATCTTTTGTGTGCCTGTTCAAATTATATCTTTTATTTTAAGTTGAACTGCTTCACATAATCAGTTGGAAGTAAACTCTGACCCAGATACAATCATGTCCTCTGATCCAGAAACAATCATCTCCTCTAATCCAGAAACGACTCAATTTGCGGAAGATCAATCCCCATAAATGCCAATAGTGCCACAGTTTGTACCACCGACCGAGGAACAACAAACTCTATTAAGCAAGGAGGCATTCACTCGTATAATTGAAACCTACAGGCAAGCTGATGGTGCAGGGGGAAGGGATTTGTGATGTTCACTTCTTGCACGATTGATTGCTTAGGTATATGCTCATAAAGTTTTTTTATCAATAGTCTGTATGAACTGCTTTAGAGATACTGGAATCTGACTTTGCCTCGTCATCAATGTTTGGCTTTAATGATTGCATTCTGAACGTTGAAAAGCCTCTTTATAAAGGCGGTTTTTTATCAAGTCAAGACATCATTTCCCCATTACTGTTTTATATTAAATTTCTTCTTTGATTGAGAAAATTTGCAAGGTTGAATGTTATAATTTGTTATTCATAAGTGTCAAAAAGTTGTTATTTTATGTGGAGACAAGATAAAGCTTGGATAGGATACACAAAACACTCACAATAGATGAATATAGAAATTTTGACAAAAAATATTTCCAGAAATAGTGTTCAGACATATTTCCATTCAAAGATGGAATCCTTGGAAATGTTTCCTGTGCAACAGCCGTCACATATTAATTGAGTTGATTTGTGTGCATGATTTTTCATTTTTTCTTTTTCACATTGGATTCTTGTGACTTGAAATATTTATGCTCTGCGTACAACCATGATGAATTTTTCTAATGTGGTTTGAGCTAGGTATAGAGAGTCATGTCCTATTGCAAAAAAAGTTTAATTGTTTAATATGTTATAATAATCTGATCAAATATTAGCCCATGAGATTCAATTTTTCTAGTGTGTAGTTCAAGATATAGGAAACACGGGTGTTTAGTTGCCTGGCTGTGGTAATTTTTTGGGCTCCTTTTCAAATTCGAGACAATTAAATGTGATAAATTTTGTTATTGAAGCATACTGAGGAAAACACTAATATGGTAATACCTCCTCTACAAATGAAAAGCGATTCTTCAACAAATTAGTGTCTACACTAAATCCTTGTACAGAAGATTCTTACTGAAGTGCCTGCTTGCACCATTACTGATTCTAACACCTTTCGCTCAAAATAATGTCACCTTATTATATGACATCTGCAACCAACCACATTAACATGGTAGTCAAGCAAGGGTGTCGACTGCCTCACATTCTTTGGACTTCATATTTATGGATGAGAGTTTCTCATTTCAAAATCCATGGGTGGTAAAGGTGGAGGCCCTCTATGGGATCTCCATTTCACTATTTTTTGACAACATTGTCCTTCTATTTCACGAATCCAAAAACAAAAGTACATTTTGAGCTCATTCTGGGATGAACATGGTCTTCAAGTCCACCTTGAAAACACAAAAGCATGTAAGTAATCTCTCCTTCTTTTCAAGGATAGCAGGTAGAAATGGTGACATCCTAGTCTTTCCTTTGAATGCTATTATTTGGTTCATCTTTTAACTTGTTTTCGACATTTGTATCAATGTTGAACAAAGGATTGCAACATTAACAACCTTGGAGAGACGATGTTTCCAACTTCAGTTTTAGGATATTCAGGCTAAGTTCTGGTTTCTTGACACCATGGTGATTCATTCTCTCCTTTTTTTCAAGGTTTGGAGTTTGGAGCCCATACCTACAAAAAACAAGTCACGACTCAATTGAGAGAGGTTACTCATTGCTATTCTCTCATTTATGGGAAACACTGTTGTAATATGACCCACCTAAATTGCAAGGCCACTGCCTTTTCCTCATGAAATCATCCTCCATATCTTGAAGGTTGAAATAGAATATTGCAACATACACTGCTTCATTTTTCTTTTGCTACTTTTGTAGGACATTAATAAACCATTGAAAATCTGAGGCTTCTCACCTGGTTAACAACTCTAAGGTACCGAGAGATACGTTAAGAAATATTTCTATGTGTTTCTTGTCTTAAAGAGAAGAACATATTCACTACTGGTTCCACCTATTAAAGATCCAGGATCTGTGTTTCTGCAGATCCAGGTTGTTGGCATGGGGATCAGACTCAGGGTTCAAGCTCCCTAGCCAAAAAAACCCCATAAGCATTGACACTTTCAATCTCTAGAGGCTGGAGAAGGTCTCACCCGAGACACTTATAGGAATTGCAGAACCATCTGATCATGATTCTGTGTAAAGGATGAAGCACTCTAGATTCTAGAATGTCAAAAATAAAACCATTATCTTGCTATATCTTGGGCAATCCCAACACAAGGTCCAATTCCATAGTGATGTCAACCCAAGGTCCATTTATTACTAGCAAAAGCTATATACTCTTATATTCTTCAAACTTCCTTTGGTAAACTAGCAAGTTGGACAAGATGGCACATTCCTATCCACATCCCTATGCATGTGATCTGAGCACCCATATGTAAGCTTATTGGACAATTGAGGATTCAATATGGTATATATGAATTTCTATGAAAGTTGTAGTCAAACTATCAAATGTAGTTAGCAAACTAGTACATCCCAATGGACAAGAAACTGACAATATTAAATAAACAATATCGACAGATATCTCAAATAGTGCTCAATTGATATTGCAATATCAATTACAAATTTACAATATAATGTAGTTTCAGAGTGTTATACTGAATTTAGAGAATATTGGGCCACATACTACAATCATAACTCTATGACTTATAAGACTAGAGATACCTTATGCAGAAAGGCATATGAAGGGTGTTCTGGAAAATTTAGTATGAACTTGTGAGACTATGAGAGTGGAGATGCTTGATAGTCGATGTCAAGTTGCTGTAAGTTTAGTCTTGCTGATGTTCAATGCTTGAGAATGCAAGAGAGAGAGCCTGGGCATAAGGGATTCAAATGACGATGCAATAATTCCAATACAATAAACACATACAATATTTATAGGTGAAGAAGTTCTAACCATCAATTGGAGCCATTGGCAGTTCAATTGAATAACAGCTGGAAGCTGCAATAGCTCATCATCTATGTTGTTTACTTATTGATTACTATGATGGAACCTGTCGTCGGATATGAAGGTTCGGTATTGCGACACTTGTAACATGGAACTTCAGCACCAGAAGAGGGACTTGGCAAGCAAGCTTGCTGCAGCAGAATCACAATTTAATGCTCTTGGAAAGCTCAATGAGGTATGCTGCTATAGACACACACATACAAGTGCCTTTTGCAACATATATTATTCATTTGAAAGTCGATTCCAGTATGAATACATAGGGTTAACATTACAGTGATCACCATGCTCTGTAAATGGTTTAGTTAAAATTTACCATCATTATATCAATATTATTATTAATCGTAGCAATGGAATTAACTGGAATTACACTCAAGTCATCTGTGACGACAAAATTGACACTCTTCTTCACTCACATATCTCGTTGTATGTACTGTATCCTTGGTGGCTACAGGGGGCATCTTGTCCACTAACTTCACTTCACGGTTTAAAGTAAGGGATGCACATCTCTCTGCCTCACCCAGCATGCTGAAAATAATGAAATTTCATAAAAAATCATAAATATCAACAAAATAATATCATTGGAAATTCTTACCTTTGGATTTTTCTTATATGTTTACTTCAGATGAGTAGATTTAGTTCAGTGTGGGCAGTTCAGGTCACCATAAACTTTAGAGACGACTTGAACTCCATTGTGCATATTAAATGCTAACCTTGATTAGGAAAATGTTATCGCTTAATTAATAACAAAGGGATTTACCATGTCAATGGGATTTTCTAGAATTTCAGCACAAATTTTAAAATTCTAGATGCATAATTCTAGATTTAATGCAGTTAGTAATATTCATTAGGCTTTCTAGATGGGTATTTCAATTTTCTTATAAATAACTACTTGACCAATTTGTGTAGAGTGATATGGTGGCAAAGGTTGAAGCTGAGGCATCTGTACTAAGGCACACAAATGAAAATCTCTGCAAGCAAGTTGAGGGCTTGCAAATGAACCGATTCAGTGAAGTTGAGGAACTCATTTATTTGTGTTGGGTCAACTCATGTTTGCGTTATGAACTTCGAAATTCAAATACAACCCCTTGAAAGATGTCAACAGTGGACCTTAAGGATAGTTTGAGTCCAAAATCACAGGATATTGCTAAACAGCTTATGCTGGAATATGCAGTGTTTGAACATTCAGAACCTCAACGAAAATGCCAGTCAAATAATGATTCAAAGAGCTTGTCCTCTTATTCATCGAACACATCTGAAGTTGCAGAGTACGATGACTTGTCAATGGAAATCTTTCCAGCACGGATTATCACATCAAAGAAGTCTAATCTGTTTCAAAAACTAAAAAAGTGGGCTAAAAGTAGTGATGATTGGCAAATATTACATGGTGACTATCTTTCTGAGAAGAACTCTGAGAAGGGGAAAATCCTTTGGGCACACTCAGTGTCCTGATTTTTCTTTTTATATTTTCTATCAGAGGCTAGTTGGTCCAATATGACAGTAATTTGAAGTCTTTTCATAATACTTTGTTACACATGACTTTCATTTTCTTCTTGCAGAATTTCTATAAATGAATGGATATCTTGTGGACTGTTGTAAACAAATTTAGTTCTATTACCATGCTCAAGAGAATTTAATGTTTGTCATTATTGGAGGACAGAGATATACCATAAGAGCTCGGTTCTGTGTTGTAGCCTTTTATTAAGACTTGAATCAGTTAAACCCTCGGACCTATTGCAACCCTATATTGAGGCTTGGTTCTATTGAAGCCGCCATACTTTGGACCTCTTCATTGCAGTCTCAGGCCAGGGATATAGCTACAGGATTTTGACATATTTTATGCGGTGAACATCTATTAAAATCTCAGATTATCTCCTATTTACTGATGCTTGGACAGAACTTTCGAATTAGCTAAGTCACCTATTTTTATGTATGAGCTCAGTGTTAAGTTACAAGACTGTGATAAGACTCGGTGACTTATGTTTCGTATACCAATCTAGCTTGTAAAGCTCGGTCCTGTGGAATTGAGCCCAAGAACACCTCAGACTTACCTTTGTGGAAGTAGAGTGGTGATAACACATATGTGGAGTATATTTGAAGGGTAAATTAGTGCTTCCTTGGAGTTCAGATAGAACACATCTGTAGAAGTGTATACCAGTGTTTATTTGAAGCTCATGTAAGACAGATTTGTGGAGGATTAAAGATTCAACTGTGGAGGGCTCGATGATATTGGAGGCATGAAAAATCAACACTATGATGGAAATTTTGATTTATAGACCACTTTCCACCACCATTTATGTTTAACGTTCCTTTCTACTGAATTTAGGTGAATGTACCCAAGTTTGTGCATGTAGATCCCATAGGGAGAATGTGACCAAACTAGTTCATCATCTTTGTTAGTAAGCCTTATACAAGACTATGTCAATGCTTCCAAATACATATTCCTTTCCTCATGAAATCCTACATCCAACTCCAATACTTATGTCATTTTACATCCTTGCCTCCAAATGGTAAATTGAGTTGGGTTGTCGAAATGTGGTAGTTTAGTGTTCCCATTGTCACGAAGAAAATTCATTATAGGTTGTGCCATCCAATGTTTGTCACCACTTCTTGGCCATGGATCGACTCTAATTCTAACCTTATGTCCATTTCCTACTTTATATGCCAGACCAAAATCAATTAAATTGAAATATTTTAAAACATCTCTCCATAACAGAAATATTAACCTCATAAATTTTAGTCTATTTAATCCATTCCTCGATAAAATTTGGTGCAATATATTTGTGTTGAACCACATTAGACAATATATATATTTTTTTAAATATTTTTAACCAAGCGTCGGAAGATCGACGCCTTAGACGTCAAAAGAGCGACATTATTTTTTTAATATTTTGACTTTTTTGTCAGAAGACCGACGCCTTAAACATCGGAAGAGCAACGTTAATTTTTTTAATATTTTTATATTTGCATCGGAAGACCGACGCCTCGATCATCGGAAGAGCGACATTTCTTTTTTAAATATTTTTATCTTTTTCGTCGCTAAAGCAACGTTACATAAGCGTCGGACTAAACGTCGGATGATATTTCGTCGGAATTGTGATAGTTTGTAAAGCGTCAGAATTAAACGTTGGAAGCCATAATGTCGAAATTGCGACGTTTTTATGAAAACCTGAAAAGCGTCGGAAGACCTACAGTTTGTGATCATTGGAAGACCGACATTTGTGGGTCATCGGAAGACCGACGCTTATAAAACGACAGAATAGCGACACTTTGCAAAACGTCGGAAAAAGTGTCGGTATTGCAACACTTTTGCAAAGCGTCGAAATTGCGACATAATGGCTAACCACATTTTGTCTGGCCTCAAACTGTCGCTCTTGCAATGACTATGTGTCGGAATAGCGACGAAGTGGCCATCGGAAATTGGGCCAAATTTTCTAGTGTCCAACTAGATTATTTCTGCAATCAAAGACGAGAGAATAGAAAACAACATACAAATATACAAATATCTACTTATCTTAACCGAATCGAGGCAGGATTAGATCTTAGAATACATACACAATTGAGAATGAAATTCATAAGATATACGCATACATATGAGAAAATGAACATATATATTATGAAGAAAGTAGGAGGAGAATATTACAACGATAGATCGACTCATCATCAACCTACTCAACTTCATTATGTCCTCAACACACGAATCATATTAGCGAGCGTATCAATACTTCCATCTCTCATCGGTGAGAATCCAACATCATAGCATTACACGAATTTCTCCCTCCCTAGCACTTAGATGAGTGCTCGATTTATAGGAAAATTGAACGTATTTTTCTTAATAAATGGAATTGAATGGCTTTCTAATAATAGGTGAGACATGTTTCCAAGTTCGGAAGGTGATGGATGAACACTTGTATTCAAGTAAGACACCTATGAGCTCTTCCGGAAATCCTTTGGACATGGGAGATTCCGGAAAAATGATTTCACTCCCGAAAGCCAACACACCCTTGAGTGTCGGGAAGTGCCTTTGGAATGCACCTTTGCATGGAGATAAGTGCAATGTAGTTAGGCCCATGCGAGAGGAGCGTTGATGAGTCGATGGGTCATATAATATATACTCAAACCTTGGAAATCTCACAATTGAAGCCATCGTGGAATGTATTCACTTAGGGGAATATAGCAACTAAATTAAGGGGATGATAGACCCTATTCATTTGTTATTGGGGGATAATGCCTTTGACCGGGACTTGGGGGATGATGCCCAAATTGACTTGTAGAGCTTCCCCCTAAAGTGTGAAATCAAAATAATAATAATAATTGGATGAGATGCTTTACGATGTGATGAGTAGTATACAAAGTGGACGGTGACCTGCATCGATTTCTGATACATTTACATCATGATATCTTACATCTTGGACATCAATTGCGAGGGAGGCATACCCATGCTCAACACATCAACTTTCATAATAGGTACATAATTTAGAAAGTCGTCTACATCATAATTTTGCTCGATATAGACATGCCTATAGATATAGGCCCATGTTTGGATGACAATCTGTATGTAAATACATCGTACATATGATGTGTACAATTTCCTGAAATCGCGGCCGGATGGATGAAACTATATATGTGGTCTTCTTATCTTGTTCACTCGATCGTTCCAGTACAAGTCTAACCATGCGAATATGAGTCGAATTCGAACATGGGAAGACATCATGCAGTTGCTTGATGATGTGAGATGTTAACGGACGTGAGGAAACAACCTTTGATTTTAATGGTTCTCGAGGTACTACGATTACATTTTGCAAGTTGTGAATAGATTATTTGACGTCGAATGCCGACAAAATGGCTTTCGGGGAGTCGAACGTCGGAAGTGAAAACTTGTCGATGATGTAGCAAGCTCCAGTTACTAGAAAGATGTTTCTAAGTCAACTTCCTAGATGATGAGTTGATGTCGACGGGAAGAAAATTTATCGCAAAATGGGAATAATGATTTTGGAGACAATGTGATTTATTGTAGGAATATTCGAGATGTTGTCATTAAAATGAAGGTGAATGAGTATTACGAGAAGATGAGGAATTACTAGATGACTTCTCTTGAACATATCGGTGACATTGTAATGAGGTACAGCGACGATGACCCAAAGGCGATGATGGTATGATGAACCTTAAAAAATATTACCCAACCCAAAAAGTCATAGTGATGGAGTGAAAGTGTCATGTTCACGAGTGACCTACTACCATAAAGTTTTATTTTCTTTTTCCCAAATTTTCCCCGGTCATTGTTGACGATACCTCTTTATTTTTTAACAAGCTTGAGGACGTAACATATGCTTGATCTATAATTCTACCCTTCGGATGGAATCCATCGCTATTTAATGATTTAACGAGTCTAGCGATAATGAAACTCGATCTTGCCATGATTGAAAATTTCATCACTATTTTATGTTTTAACGAGTCTAATGATAGTGAAAACACGATCATTTTTCATGTTTAGAGAGTTTGAAAAAGGGGACAAAAATAAAACTCCATGAGTCCTTTTTCGTAAATTTGTCGCTCAAGTCTGAAAAAGTGTAAAATGATACCTGAGAAAACCTCTTATCCATGTTCGACTAAGGTGTTCCTTTTTCGTAAATAATCTATCTCAGTCTGGAAAAGGGTTAAACTTATACTGAGTAGATGTCGTTTCATTTACTTTTACGAGCTTGAAAAGACAAGTGCTCAACAATATTTTCATATTATCGGAGTCTGAAAAGAGATAAAAGAAGACTCCATGGGGTTCCTTTTTTGCATTTATCAAAGCTCAAAAAATAGATAAAAGTGCGCTTTAATTCCTTTTTCATTTTTATCAAAGCTCAAAAAAAGAGGATAAAAGTATGCTTTGTGGTCAAATCATTCTTGAATAGTTGTGCACACTAAACTCACTGTATCAACTATAAAAGCTATTCATAGAACCATCAAACAGATTAAAAATACCTGTTTCATAGTAAAAATGAATAAAAACCATAGTCACAAATTTAAATATGATTAAAATAATCTAAATGACTAATAAAAATAGTTTTTACCATTCCATAGTTACCATTTGAAAATTAGGAGCTTTGAACCAATTTTTCTCTCAAACTTTAGTGGTTGATTGCAACAGTTTCAGTGGATGATTTCTCTTACCGTTTGATCCAGGTTGGAGCTATGAAACTTCTCTTTCTTTTAGTATCATTTATGTTGCATTTCATCGTAAATTTTTAGGGTTTTGAGCCCCTTAAATGTAAATATATTACGCTCTGATGGCAACCCACCCTTGAATGTCGAAAGATGTATTGTAGTGCACTGAAATTGAAGTCCGGGTGCACTCCAACACTCTGTCCCTTGACCTGGGGTGCGTTGGGCGCATTTCTCATTTTTTTTTCTTACCGTGTGCCCAAAATTTCCCAATTTTTTTGCATGAAATGGATCCTAATGAAGCTTATGATTGGCTTTCAGGTATTGATCGGATCAAAACGACTATTTCGTGGTGAGAAAGAGAACATGAAGAACAAGATATGATTGCCCTAAACAATTTGGGTACAGTAAGAGCCCTCAGGGATTGTGGGTTGCTTAAATACTTCAGATTATTAGGGATGAGGCAACATATGGAACTATTGGAGTTCCTAGTTCTTTCATGGGATCCGGTATTTTAGGATTTTCACATTGGGGACAAAGGGCTAACAATATTGGTTGAGGATATTTACTTTCTCAAAAGATTATCGAGACGAGGTTCTCCTAATTCCCTTGCAAGATCTGCTCTTGGAGGAGAGATAATGAGGGATTACATACACCAAAATTTCCAGCCAGGCACTGAACCAAGTAAATATGGGAAAACAAATATCCGTGATGTGTATGATTTTCCTTTGAGAACCATCCTTTTTAATATTGCAAAGCGTGTTGGTTCCGCAACACTACATGTTGCAAACCAATCATACATGCAGTATGCTCTTGAGTGCCTAGAACTGAAAGTATTCAAGTGGGCTGAAGTAGTACTCTTTCAGATGAAAAAACAGCTGACTAAAGAAAAGGGTGGTAGGAAGAATAATTTCAACTATGGATCGATCTTGATTTCCTTCATTTTAGAGTGATTTCCATTGATGCAGGCATAGCATGTTACACTGAGTATATCTAGTCCTAGATATCCTCGAATGTAGATATGGGTTGAATTGATGTCTAGACATGTTAGTCAATCAACCATCATATTCTCTACTGCATTCTTTTCCTGGTTTAGACGACAGATGGTTGCCATAGATGAGTATCCATATGCAGACGTAGATTTTCGTGGAGATCTAGAATTGATTCTACCATATGGCACTCAATGGGGTGCAATTGGTAAGAATGTTTTGACCATGTTGTTTGATTTTTGAGGTTTCTAGATGTTTTTTTTATTTTTTGATGTTTCCCAAGACTAAACTAAAGTTTTGATGTACATAGATGTGGGTCATGTTCAACTAGTGGGTCAACCAGAGCAGGCATCAGATGAGCCAACAGAGATGGTTATCGGGAGACAAGTCCTTCGGGATTTAGATTTGACCGAGACTCTTTCCGAGATGTAGCATCACGTCAAGGGATTGACTCTTGGGATACTGGATTGCCGGATCGAGGAGTTACCTACGAGACTGCAACGCCACACTATTGATGTTCCTAACCATTGGATGCGATTATTGTGTAGGATAGCTAGAGTAGTTGCTTGTAATCACGAGCATCACTAGTTTACTTTGACATGTTTTGAATACATTTTGAGGTCAAATGACCAATGTGTCTTGGGCACAAATTTTGTAAAAACCTAAACTATCTATCTATTTATTTTCAGTGTTTTCATATGTTTAATGAGAAATCCTATTCAATTATGTGATGTGAATTGAAAATGTGTCTTTACATGTGTTGCAAATGTCTGTTTAAAACATAATTCGCTAAGGAATCAGTTAATGTGTTCAATTTTTTGTAAATGTGTTGATATCGAATATAATCAAAATGTCTTTCCAACAGTCGAACTCTTAGGAACATACGATGAAGTGTTGGATTTCGGACAATATAAACGCTAGTAAGTTACAATACAACAAATGGTGAGTCTAACCTAATGATGATGCAGTTAATGCCAAATGAAATGGCATCATAGAGAAGTTCGATTAAAGCGTTATACTCAATGATATTGTTTGTGGATCAACCGATACGAATCCCTTGCAAACTCACTAACTCGCCACCTAGAGTGAAAATGGCCCATGCTACAGAGGATAGGTTCTGCGTACTACGACTAGCACCATCAACGTACCCAATGAATGGTTCCAAAGATTTAGACATCTGCAATGAAATGTAAAGTGGATTACTAACTTCAAGAAAACTCTAGAAAAACAAACTAAGACAATAAATTCAAATCAAAGCATATATAAAATATAATACAAAATTTTACTACGTTAAATTAAGCATATTAATGTTTGAGATACAACCCAGCTTGAGGTTGTGCCAATGGAATTCCATCATAATCAACTAACTCGTAGGCACCCTTAGCCAGAACTCTTTTGACAATGTAGGGGCCATGCCATAGTGGATCAGATTTTCATGTTCCTATTAAATCAGTTTCCTGATCATAAAGAAATACCAGGTCTCCCTCTGAGAAGATGCGAGGCTTGACATGTTGGTCATATTGTGCCTTCATTCGTCTCTTATGTGCTTCGTTGGCCAATGCAGCTTCACGACGCGTTTCATCTAGATGGATGAGGTTAAAAAGACGTGCTTCTTCATTAGAGGTGTTAGGTAGTAGGTCAATAGCGATTTTTAATGACAGAATTTCACATTGGATTGGAAAGATAGCTTCCAGACCATACACCAATTGAAAGGGGGTAAATACGGTTACATTTCTCACTGAGGTTCGATATGCGCACAAAGTTGAGTACAAGATTAAATGCCAATTTCATTTGTGAACCCCTATCATTCGTTGAAGCATTCGCTTAAGGATCTTGTTAATGGATTCAACTTGTCCATTGGATTGTGGATAATAAGGGGTAGAACTATCATGCGTCAGTACTAATTTTAGTCAACTCATTCATCATGTTATTGTGAAAATTCTTACCGTGATCTGTAACTATAGCTTGTGTTACACCAAACCATGAGATGACATGATTGAAAAATAACAATGCAATTTTTTTTCCTGTGTTATTGAACGTAGGCATCGCTTCGGCCCACTTGGTAAAGTAGTCGACTGCAACAATAATATAACCATGCCCCCTAGATGAATGAGGGTTGTAGGTCATGAAGTCAATGCCCCATTTTACAAATGGTCCCACAATGATGACATGATGCATTGGTGCTGGTGGCATGCAGATTTTATGATCAAATATCTGGCATCCATGACAACTTCTGATCAAGAGGATGCAGTCGTGAAATATGGTAGGCCAAAAGTAACCAGCGCATAGAATCTTCTGCGCGGTGGCGTATCCAGAAAAATTTCCACCACAAGCTATAGCATGAAAATCATTTAAAACTTTCTCGGCCTCCTCATGAGTGAGGCACCTCCTTAAAATAGTGTCGACACCACAACGATAAATTGTATCACCGATTATCAGATAATCTTTGGTTTGGTATCAAATACGTCACTTTTGTGAGCAAGAGGTATCAGGCTGGAAAGTTTAGGTTTGGAGATAAATGATAAAATCCCCATACCAAGGGTCAGATGACCTAATCAAAAATAGATACTCATCTGGAATTGATGGTTCTGATGTAGTTTCAGTACTATCAAAGGGAAGGTCGCAGAGAAGATCAACCAAAACTAAAGACTTCTTTGACTTGGATTTTATGAATTCCAAATCAAATTCCTACAAAATGACAATCCATTTTGAATATTTTACCCCCAGCAATTAATGTGACAGAATGTATGTGGTTGCAATCCAAAATGACAATGGTCTTTCGGAGCAAGATATAATGGCGAAATCTTTGGACAACTTGAACGATCGCCAAGGTGATCTTTTCGACATATGAATACTTAACTTCCGTATCATTGAGATTACGACTAAAATAATATATTAGATGTTCTATCCCATCTTCTTCTTGGTCCAAAACCATAGAAATGGTCTTATCTGTCGTGATGATATATAGGAAATAATCACTCTGATAATTAGGGGGATACATTAATGATGCTCGGATCAGGGTATCTTTAAAAGCATAAAAAGAAGCTTGCACAACCTTATCCAAATGGAAATAAATCCCCATTTTCAAGAGACGAGTAAATCCTTTATCCATTTTGGCATAGTTGGGTATGAAACTCCTTAGGAAGTTAGCCTTTCCTTGAAGTTTCTGTAACTGAAGTAAGTTTGATGGTGCAGGAAAATCAAGAATGGCCTAGACCTTAAATGAATCGATTCAAATTCCATATTTTGAGATGACGAAGCCAAGTAAGCGACCAGAACAAACACAAAACACACATTTGTGTGGATTGAGGCATATCTTGTAGTGTCGGCATCGTAAAAATATAGATCTCAAATGCGTCGGGTGATTAATATGTTTTCGTGAATGTGTGGGTAAATCATCTAGATATGGTTGAACATTGTGCTTGATGTCATTGAAATCATAATCCATTTCTCTCTGAAATGTTTCCCCAACATTATTTAAAACAAATGGGAGTTTATGATAAGCAAATTTTCCCCAGGGACAGATGAATGTTGTCTTATATTGATCCTCTAGGCGAATATTAATTTGATTGTAACTGGAGAATCCATCAATGAACGAAAATATTTCACACCCGACACATTCGTCAATAATCTGGTCGATAAAGGGAGTAGGATAGTTATCATTTGGAAAAGCAAGATTGACATCCCGATAATTGACGCACACTCTAATTGTCCCTTGTTTCTTCATGACAGGAACAATGTTGGAAACCCAATAAGTAAGCAAAACAGGGTAAATGAAACCAATACGCAAAATTTTTTCAACTTCTGCTTTAATGGAAGCAACCTTATTCAGATGAACAGGACGAAGGCGTTGATGTACCGGTCTGACATCAGGGTACATTTTAATTGTGTGTTCAACAATACTAATATCTATGCCCGGCATTTACTCATAAGACCAAGCAAATATATCTCGGAATTCATGAAAAAGAGAGTGATAAGTTTTGAATTCGGATGGAGAACAAGACACACTGACATGAATGTTTTCTACAACGCCGGGTTTGGTCGAAATATCAATAGAAATGGTTTCTTCAATATTTGATAATTTTTGCTCAGATTCGATGGCACTAATTGGAATATAATATGAAAATAAAGTAGAGATCGTAGGGTGATATAGCTCAATAATCTTATCTTCGTTGTAATCCAGAAGATGGGAACGATGATGATGATCTTCCCATGGTTCTCCTTCTGGCATCATGGATTCGAAAATATTCTCACCAGTCAATAATGCGGATGAAAAATGATCAGATGGAGTACCAAAATCTAATGAACGATTGACCCAAACGATTGACGACGATGAATCATGATGTGCCGCCCAAGCCAAGTAGATTGGTTGCTATGCCAACTCAATTGGGCTTGGCGGAAGAAATTTGCCCATGATATCAGCTTCAGAATCACTAGTAATATTCCTTAAGTCAGATCAAGTGCAAGATATCATGAAACAGGTCTCTATTCTTGAAATTTCCACTGACGTCACAGGCGGCGGTAATGCAAAGGTGCCCATTAGGGAAGAATCCTTTAAGATCCCTACACCAATGTTTTGAAGTTCTAGCTAGGGTGTGTGAACTAACGAAATGCTTTCAGTTACCTCGGAATTAGAGGAAAAGAAGGAGAGTTGATTGATGACTGTGATAACACCTTTATGAGGAAAGCTGATCATTCTAAAGTAAGTAGATACGATCACAGTCATAGTGTAAACTCATGGCCTTCCAAGTAAAATTTTGTAGTCAAGGCGTCTGTCAATGACCTCAAATTCAACAGTTACATTTTTTCCCCCTAGTTTGACATGCAGGTTATTGATGATACCACAAGGCTTATATGTATGACCATCAAAAGCTTTCAATGTCGTAGGTGATTGAGATAAGTGAGGCAAGCCAAGCGACTTCCAGCAATTTAGAGACATAATACAAGTAGATTCTCCCTCATCAATAATAATGCAATGAACGAGGTGATTGTGAACATTTACTTGGATCAAGAATGCGAATTCTGCTGGTAATTGTGGCACATAGCCCGTATGATTAAAGACTAAAATATTGGAATCTATCGAGTCAATTCCACCAATTGTCGACAACAAAGCCTGCTTCTGGGAGGGACAATTTTGAAGTACCTCAAGCATCGACATAGATGAAGGTGACTGACCTAGATCTTCAACTATATTATAATTTTGCGCTGCTCAGGCTCGAGGATTGAATGTCAATTTGTGGACGACTCCCTTCGGTGGCTTTATTGTTAACTCTGGAATAACAGTTAGTGGAATTGATTCAGTGGACGGATTCATGGTCGAGGTAGTAGGTTGATCAGTAGCCTGAATACTGTAATCTGTATTTCATGTAGATACCAAAACATCATTTTTTGGCTTTGTGACAGATAACATAAGCACTTGGGAACTAGAAGCAGGATCCGTAGTAACCATGTTTATGTCTGGATTTGGTAAAGGATTTGTCAATACAACAAATTTAGTCGAGGTCTTAAGAAAATTTAAGACTTTGGCGCGGTGAGGAAAGTCTCAAACAAAGTGCTCCTCATTACATATCAGGCAAGGGTAACGAGGTTTCCAATTACTTCCAGATTGTTGATCAGATGATTGTTCCTGCAGGGTTGAATTTTGTTTTTTCTTCACTTTCCCCTTTTTCTTGCTTCCAGGTTTCTTGTCACTTTTTCCTTTTTCAGATGACACAACATGAATTTAGGAATAAGGTGCAAGATAATATGTAGTTTAGTTGTGAGTGTTCACAGACCCAATCATACTATTGTTGGCATGAGAGTCCTCAAATGGAGGAGAAACAATAAAATTTGATCGTGGCGCGTTTGGAATTTTCTCATAGAGCATGCCAGACTGGGTGTAAATCAAATCTAAGTACTGGGCACAAGAAATGACCCGCTCTTCAGTGACGACGTCACCTTTAGCTACATCCTTGGTGATAGGTGTCAACAAGGACTTAATAAACCAATCAGCGAGGAGCTGATCAGGAACAAATGTTTTGACCATTCTACGATGACGACGCCGCTTATGAATATGATCAGAAATGTGAGTAGTAGTTGTCTGTTTAAATTTGGTCAGTATTTCCGTTCCAGTTTCATATTGTATGGGTAAATGGAAGTGGGTTAAAAAGGTAGTGGCTAAGGTAGTGAAATTATCAAATGAAGCTCGTGGTAATTCAATGTACCACTTTGTGGCTAGATTACTGAGCATACGCTGGAAAATACATAGTCAAATGGATTCATCATTTAAGGAGTTGGATGAGCACCATGGAAAATTTTAGGAGCTAATATTCGCAGGAAGGCTAATTTTCTATGTTTTTTCCAAAAACATTATTCGCTAATTTCCATTTTTTCTAAAAATAATTCGCCCAAGTTTTATAGTATAAAATTATTTTACCTTAAAAAACGCCAAAATTTTATATAGACTAATATATTATAATCAAAATTTTAGATATTTTTACAAAAATATCATCAAACATTTTACAATTTTTTTTAATGGATTACCAAGATTCGCCAAGGTTTCTAAACTTTCAAATAGATATCCATCCTTAAAATTTTCCCTAATGAGCACCACAAATGATAAGTCATAACATGCATTGACGTGTCTTCTCCAAGGTTTCCATTGAGTTTAGGAATTTCGGAGGGTAATTTATGTGGTATCACCAGCCACCAAGGAGAATAGTTGATTAGATCATTGGTAAGCTGGTTTAAATCAGGGAATTCAAAAGTTGCGACAAAGGGAAACTATCGATTCAAGTCAAGTTGAGCATAACTATGATATGATGGAATTGCTTGGGAAACAAGCCTTTGAGCACCAGCATAACGCATTTGTTGGTGGTAACCCAGATATGGGTTGTTTTGATGACCAAATGCTTGAGGGATCTATTGACCAAGACCCGGGTAAGTTGCTTGTTGTTGGAATTATTGTTGTGGCATTTGAGGTTATGGCTGCCAAGGTGACTACCCATAAATATTATAACCCAAACCATAATAGCTTGGACTCGATTTTGAATAGGTAAGACTGGTAGTAGCCTGTGACATCCCATAAAATGATAATCCAACTTGTGATTGAAATATTTCAGATACAGGTGGTTTTTGTAAGCCAACCGAAGGAGTTGGAGTCTATAGGCCCAAAAATTGAGGGTAATGGGTTGAAGGACCCGCCTAAGATGGTTGAGGTACATCAAATTGAGCTTGTAATAGGGGTAATGAATTATTAACAAGTGGAGTAGATGTAGGTGCAATAGGTTGAACCGGTTGATATGAATGCACAACTGTTTGTGGTTGAACGAGTAGCATAGGCTTCCATTGACAAACAATCATTCCAAAATTAGGGTGACCATTAAACGACGGAGTAATATCAAAATGGGTGACCATAGGTTTCCCCCCAACATGAGGAGTATAATAAGATGGAATATATTGTTCTCAAAATGGTGGGAGGCCAGTCAAGATTGTACTGGATGGAATATACCCAGATGGACTAGCTTGATGTTGCACTACAGATGTATATCAAGGATCAAGTCGTTCAGTACTCATTATAGATGTACTAGATAAAATACCAGAGGATGACATGGGTGAAGTCCATGGGTTTGAAAATTCACCAAAGTAGGTTCCAAATAATGATTGGTAACTCAGTGGGACGGAAGGACCACCATAAAGATGTGACTCAGGTGATGTGGTCAACATTGACGGAGTAGCAACAATAAATGTTGTCGCAACTATAAGAGACGGTACAACCAGAGATTTTGACTCAACCATGGTCAAGCGACCCAGTGTATACCCTACAAGATCTATGGGGACTTGAATTTAAACAGGATCAAAAGAAGCAACGTAAGTCAACTGAGGAATAGACTCATTAAGATAAAGCCCTGATCCAAAATGAATTGGAGTTGAAGGGTGAGTTTCTTGTTGATGTTTTTCCTCAATCGAAATCAAACTAGGTGGAAGAATTTCATCGTCAGGCCCAAGATATATTTTAGGTGGTTGACTGCATGAAAGGGAAGACTCAATGGCTAAGATCGACTGAGGAGAGACCAATACAGGAACAACTTCCAGTTGTTCGACTTAGGGATCTAGATGTTCTAGTAAAAGAACGATGGGATCCAGATCAACTTCCAGTTGAACAAGGTTGGGTTTGGAAGGTACAGTCTCACTGATTGAATGTATAGTGTCCACAAGTAGATGTGAGGACTCTGTTTCGACAACAATGGATAAACTAGGATGTGTAGAAATGACTCAAGACGAATCTGGTAGATGTGATGAAGATGATGCACCAGATATACTGATGGTACTGGTTTCAGTAGAACGGGGTTGCCTTCGCCGACTAGAAATGGCTTCCAGTGGTAAAGGTGGTTTCAGTGCTATTCTACGCAAACGACGGGGAAAGGGATGTTCTTATTCCACGATGACTAATTGATTTTATTACAGAAACAAATAAAGAAATAAAAGGGTGATAATAGGCAAAAGGTTTACCAAGTAATTGTGAATTGCATAATAACTCCCGATGAACCAAGAAGTACGGGCAAGAAATCTCCCTGAATGTTGTGTTTGATGTATCACAAGTTACAAGGCAGATGACTCAGTTACCTATGGATGGTAAGCAACCTAAATTTTTCCTCCCAAATATACCCGAAGGTACGTGGAGGCCCAAGTCTGTATTAGCATTTTCTAATGCAAAACTGCACAGTGAGAGCACCCCCTTATACTTTTTGTACTAGAACACTGCCCTATATACCCAGAGGTACGTGGACAAGCTCCGATATACTTACATACCTGGAGTGTGATTTCACACTCGGAATGTATCGCAGACAAGTTAGTGACAACTACTATGTTTAATGACACTGGAACACGTCTCTAGCCTAGACCTTCTAAGTGTTATCGTTAATGTTACAATGCTTTCTTAGGTTGATTGAGGTGAATTTTATTTTGATCTTGTTTAAAAGTTTGTCTTTGAGGTTCATCGTGTGATGTAATGGGAAATTCCTAAAATGAAAACTAAATGAGAAGAAAAACTTTCAATTCATTTTTTTCAATGAAAATCCTAGCTACTAAGGGATAGAGAAATAAAATATTGAGAATACAACAAAGAGCATAAACTAATTGAAAATTTCCATAATTTGTTCCTATGCAACACATACAATCTCTAAATGCACATGCATGTTTTTCCTTTAATTTTCCTTTAATGTGAATGAGTAAAAAGAAACTAAATGCACAAATAAATAAAACAAATGTTTTTTTTTGAGAAACGAGGAATGAAACAACAATTTCTTTTGGGAAAATGAATAATCAAACGACAATTTTCCTGTAGGAAATGAGGAATGAAACAAAAATTTCCTTTTCGAAAATAGAATTGATATAATGCAAAAATTAACTACTTTGAATTTAATTTTCCAATGATAAAGAAAACAACCAATGAAACATTGAACAAATAACTTTTCAAAGGAGGAAGAAAAAGTAATGTTTACTGGTCTCTAAGAGCAATCAGACATCTGAGAATACGACAGACAAATGGCTGAAACTGAAAGCAAAGTCAAATTTTGATGGAATTTGGCTCGCTGAGGGGGCAAGACACCCTGTAAGGGTAGACAGTGTGTTGTAGTGCACCCTTGAACTGATTAGATCTGAGAATACATACACAATTGAGAATGAAATTCAAAGATATATGCATACATATGATAAAATGAACATATATATTTATTAAGAAAGTAGGAGGAGAAGATTACAACCAATAGATCGATTCATCGTAAACCTACTCCAAATTAATTCTGTCCTCATCACATCAAGCATCATCTCAGCAGCATAACAGTACTTCCAGCTCTCATCAACTGAGAATCCAACAGCATAACATTACACAAATTTCTCCCTCCCTAGCACTTAGATGAATGCTCAATTTATAGGGAAATTGAAGGTAGTTTCTCAATAAATGAAATTGAATGGATTTCTAATAATAGGTGAGACATGTTTCCAAGTTCAGTGGTGATGGATGAACACTTGTATTCGAAGTATGACACCTATGAGCTCTTCTAGAAGGCACTGGAAATGTGGAGATTCCTAGAACAATGATGATTTCTCTCTCAGGGGACCAACGCACCCTTAAGTTTCGGGAAGTGCACTGCAGTGCACCTTTGCATGGAGTTAAGTGCACTACAACACATTTAGACCCATGCAGAGGAGCGTTCATGAGTCAATGGGTCATATAATCTATACTTCAAACCTTGGAAATCTCACAATTGAGTCCATCAATGGAATGAATTTATCTTAGGGCGTATAGAAACTGAATTAGGGGATGATAGACCCTATTCATTGGTCTTGGGGGATGATGCCAAATTTGACCCGGTCTTGGGGAATGATTCCCAAATTGACCTGTAATAGATCAAATGCTTCAAGTGTGGTGAACTTGGTCACTACACTTCCTAGTGTCCTTTGAAGCATAAGGACAAGGATGAAAAGAATGATCTGAAGGCAGCAACCGCGAAGATTGATGAGGATGGGTATGCCATGAGTGCTCATGCATCTCCAGGAGGGAGATGGGGCAACATTGAGTTATATTTTAGCAGAACTACAATTGGGCAGGATCCTAGAGGATTCCACCTCTCGTATCAAAACCTTGCTACGGGTGCCCATATTTAGCAGTAGCAGGCTGGAGGATAAATTTTTAGTTGGTGCAGAGGAGTGTAGAGACGACAATTGCAGTGGATAGCAGTGCCAACTTATAAGCAACGTAGAGTAGAGCTGCAACAGGACAATGCAGGGCAGAGCGGCAAGAACGCAATGCATTACAGGGAAAATGTAGTTGCTATCAACAATCTGTGTTTTCAACACCGAGATGCATCCTGAATACGTTCATATTTTTGGACGTTTTTAGTTGCTTCTCTCAACAGTTTATTTGCAGTACAGTGTTAGCAGTGGTAGTGTTATCTGCAAATGCAGCATTTGAGAGGGAGTTGCAATACAGATGCAATGTTGATCACGGCATGGTCAGCACTAGTACAATGCAACAACAACGCAGTGATTGATGGGAAACATGTAAGACATCATCAGTGCAGAGGGAGATACTTCTGAGTCAGAACAATATGCAACAAGGAATAACTGTTAGAGCACATTCCTCACAAAGAGGGAGTGTTGATTTTTGGTAGCATCGGATGTGCTCTAAGTGTCAAATTTTGTGAAGAGGCCTAGACACATGCATTACAAATAACCCATAAATCGTTTTGGGAAATTCCTTCCAGAAACAATTTTATAAGAGAAATTAATTATTTTTAATGAGGACCCTAAGTCTAACTTAGGAAATTAAAATAATTAATCAGTATTAATGTTAATTATGGATGAAACTTCCAGAAAAAGCAGATCAAGTCTAATTTAATATTAGTCATTGATTTGAGATCTAATCTCGAGCGTTGATTTGTCAACGAGAAGACTATAAAGGAATGCTTGAGGGTCATTTGTAAGATACAACGAGAGAGTCTAGAAATCGAATTTTTCTGATGCAGCAGTGCTCAGATGAAAATCAAATCTAAGTAATTCTTGATTGCAGTGAGGGGCGGTAATTTTGGTTGGATATTTTCCTGAGTTGGAGAATACACAACAGAGAAGGAAGAGAGCAGATCAACAAAGGTAGCGTAGTCCCATGCAGAGGCAGCGCTGCAGCCTCAAGGGAATTTGAGATTCAACTGAGGGTCAACCAAATCTAGTTTCGGAGAGCTGGGGTGTGAGACCGGAAGAGGCCAGAAGGGTAGATCCATCCAGCAGAAGAACAATGGCGCAGAATCCATGCAGTCCCCACACGGAGTGATGCAGAGACTACGTAGTGACTGTACAGAGACTGCGCAACACAGTGGAGGGCTTGCAGATCTGGGGTTGTTGGTCAGTCAGGCTTCTAGATCAGTGTGAGATTTATCTCATGAATTTTTTTCAATTATATTCTTTGCAGGGATTCCAGAAAGGCATCCCAGATTTGTATTAATAAATTTACTACATAATATATAAACCCTCAAATCTGTTGCATCGTTTTTCCTGCATTGGGTTTTTGTGGGGACGTTTGTCCAAAAATAATGGTGTCCTATGTTTGCATTATTCTTTCTTGCTCAGTTTCCTTTTCACAAATTTATTTTAAAGAGTGAAGACTCCTTCAGGATTTCAAGAAGTAATCTGTTAATAACTTGTTAAATCTGAATTTACAATTAGGAGAAGTAATTCAGTTGTAGCAGTATGGATTCTTAGATCTGGGATCTTGGAATTTTCACATGGTATCAAAGTTTGAATTGTGAAACAAGAAGAGAAGATCCAATGTGTGAAAGAGGTAGAAAAGCTACAGAAAGAAGAAATTCAAATCCCCAGAGGGATTGCGCAGCCCAGGCCTAGAGGGTTGAAGTTTATGGGTAGATCTCTCTCTGACTGAGTCGACGGAGAGGTAAGATCTCTAGATCGGAATTTTGTTACGCCAGAGGGAGCAGCGCAGAGCCTCATTACAGATCTGGGGGGACGCAGTTTTGCAAGCATAGTTTTGATTTTTCTGGGCAAAAATTGTAAGAAGAAGAAGAAGCAACATAGTGAGGGAATTTTCTCTCTCAGGAGATTCCTAGTTGGGGAATTTTAGTTCTTCCAAGATCCGAGTAGTAGATCTAGGCATCAGATCTATGAGCTCGATAAGGAGTGTGTAAGCCTATCTAGTGCTGCAAATAGGGGGAATAAGAGGAGCAGATTAGACAGATATGACATCCATGGCAGCTCACGAGATTAGAGATCGGGACTGGTTGGAGGGAGCCTCCAACTACGTGATCTGGAAGGCAATGATTACTTGTGATGAATACGATCTCAATATCTTTGTGGAGAACATGATAACTGTACCTGCAGATCCAGATCTATTGAAGCAGTACAAGGCTAATATGACGAAGGCGAAAATGTTAATCCTTGATGAAGTCAAGGATCACATTATTTCCCATATAGCTGGCAAAGATACTGTCAGGCAGATGTGGGAAGCCTTGGCCACGATGTATGAGGTATCTTATGAGCAGCAGAAGATGTACATTGAGAAAAAATTGAGGATGGCGCAGATGTGGAAAGGGGAACGCATAGATTTGGTCCTATCAAGACTTCAGGAAATTCATGACCAACTTGCAGCAGTTGGGTCTACCCCTTCTCCTACAATGATGGTGACACTGACATTGAATGTAGTCACTGATGATTGGAAACTATTTGTACAGAGAATCCTGGAAAGAGCAACCTTTCCAGGCTGGGTGGAGATGTGGGTTGTTCTTCAACAAGAAGAGATAAGGAGAGACTTGTTCAAGTGAAAACTTGATGGCAGCAGTGGCAATGGATCGAAGGTGAAGCATGAGGAGGAAGATGCAACCCTTGCATCCAAAGGGAAACTAGAGCAACAAAGACGTGAGAAAGACGTCTCGAAGATCAAATGCGTCAAGAGTGGTGAACTTGGTCGCTATGCTTCCTAGTGTCCTTTGAAGCATAAGGACAAGGATGAAAAGAATGATCTGAAGGCTGTAAACGCGAAGATCGATGAGGATGAGTACACCATGAGTGTTCACGCATCTCTAAGAGGGAGACGGGATGACATTGAGTTGTAGTTCAACAAAACTACAATTGGGAAGGGCCTTGGAGGAGTCCACCTCTCGGATCACAACCTTGCTACGAGTTCCCATATTCAGCAGTAGCAGGATGGAGTTTTTAGTTGGTGCAAAGGAGTGCAAAGACGACAATTACAGTGGATAGCAGCGCAGAGCAGAGCTGCAGCAGCACAACACAATTCAGAGAAGCAACAACACAGTGCGTTAGAGGTACAACGCATTAGTTATCATCAGTATGTGTTTTCAGCACCGAGATGCATCATGAACACTTGTTCAGATTTTTGGACGTTTTCAGTTGCTTCTATTAGCAGCTGAGTTGTAGTACAATATTAGCAGTGGCAGTGCTAGCATCATATGCAACATTTTAGAGGGAGTTGCAGTACAGATGAAGATTTTATCGTGGCTGGGTCAACAATAGTACAGTGCAACAATAGTGCAATGATTGATGGGTATCATGTTATACATCATCAGCGCAGAAGGAGTTGCTCCAGAGTCATAATAATATGCAACAAGGCATAACTATTAGAGCACATTCCTCACTAAGAGGGAGTGTTGATTTTGGTAGCGTCGAATGTGCTCTAAGTCTCAACTTTTGTGGAGAGGCTTAGACACATGCATTACAAATAACCCATAAATCATTTTGGGAAATTCCTTCCAGAAATAGTTTTATAAGAACAAATAATTATTTTTAATGAGGGCCCTAAGTCTAACTTAGGAAATTAAAAATAATTAATCAGTATTAATGTAAAATGTGGATGAAACTTACAGAAAAAGCAGATCAAGTCTAATTTAATCTTAGTCATTGATTGGAGATATAAGATCAGTTGTTGATTTTTTAAGGAGAAGACTATAAAGGAAGGATTGAGGGTCATTTGTAAGATACACCGAGAGAGTCTAGAGATAAAAATTTTCTGACGGAGCAGTGCTCGAACAAAAATCAGATCTAAGTGATTCTTGATTGCAGTGAGGGGCAGTAATTCTGGTTGGAGATTTTCCATATATGGAGAATACACAACAAAGAAGGCAAAGAGAATATCAACAAAGGAAATGTAGCAGTTATGTGGAGCCAACGCAGTCCCACACAGAGGCAGCACTGTTGCCTCAAGGGAATTCAAGATTCAATGGAGGGTCAACTAGATCTAGTGTCGGAGAGTTGGGGTGTGAGACCGGAAGAGGGCAGAAGGGAAGATCTAGCCAGCAGAGGACCAGTGGTGCAAAAGCCACGTAGTCTCCACACAGAGTGAGGCAGAGACTGTGTAGTGACTGTGCAATGCAGTGGAGGGCTTACAAATCTAGGGTTGTTAGAAAATTGGGCTTCTAGATTAGTGTGATATTTCTCTCACAAAATTTTTGTCACTCACATTCTATGCAGGGATTTCTAGAAAGGCGTCCTATATTTATATTCAGAAATTTATTGCATAATATATAAACCCTCAAATCTGCTACATCGATTTTCTCGCATTGGGTTTTTCCGAGGACGTTTGTCCAAATATAACGGTGTCTTTTGTTTTCATTATTCTTTCTTTCTTAGTTTCCTTTTCACAAATGTATTTTAATGAGCGAAGGTTGCTTCAGTAACTTCTTCAGTATTTCTAGAAGTAATCTATTAATAAATTTTTAAATCCCAATTGACAAGTAGGAGTAGTTCAGTTGTAGCAGTAGGGATTCTTAGATATGGTATCTTGGAATTTTCACAACATTCACTATGTAGAGGTAGCGCAGGGAAGTTCATTTTGGGTGCTGATCAGTGTTAGGTTCCCGTGGAGGAGTGAGGTTTGTCTCACAAGTTCTTTCTAGTTAGCTTCTCTACATGATTTGATAGATCTGTAAATCATAGACTTGTACTCAAAAAATTTATTGCATAATATACAAACCCTTAGTTGTTGCACTGGTTTTCCTGCATTGGGCTTTTCTGGGGACATTAGTCCAAAAATAACCATGTCACATGTGTTTATGATTTCGTCTTGTTCATTTTTGTTTATGCACTTGTAATTTTTCGCAGTTTATTTAGTAAAGGTTGCAGTTTTTTTAATTCAATGTTGTCATAGCAATAAACTGAATAATTAATTTATCAGTTAGAAGAATTAATACCATTTGTTGCAATAGGATTTCAGATTTGAGGAATTTTCACACTATGTGTATTGACGCTTGTAATGTTGTTGTTTGGTCATGGAGTTTTATTGGGAAACCATTGCTTATGGTTGGAGAGGTTGGCCCTATGAGTTTCATGGATTGCTCCCTTAATCAGCGGGATTCTAACCTTATTACCATGGGGTTTGGCTAGTGGGTTGAGCTTGTTCCTTTCTACATGAAGCTACTATGGGATGCTTTTCACATGGTTCTAGTTTTGAACATGTGGTGGATGGATTTATTCAACCTCTTCTTGGGATAGATGTTTTTTTATTCAACAAGAGAACATATGTGGAAGTTATTATGAATACCTCCCTAGATAAGAGGGAGTGTTGAATTTTGTATCTATGGTCAATCTTCATATTCAAGTTTTATTCCTTCAAATATTTAAGAAAATATAAATGTATATGTATTCCAAGTTGGCTTCAAAATGATGAAAATTTGAATTTTAGAAATACGAATTATTGCCTCTAAAATGTAAAGTCAGCTTCTCTATTTTTTAATTCGGGCCAGTAAAGGGACGCACCATTTCAATTTCTTGTGATGCCGATAAACAGGCCATTCGTCCTCCTCAAACAAAATTTAGGATCACTACTAAGTTAATATTATGACCACTTTTGATATGAATTTGGATCTCTTCTGACCAATAACTATGGTCTCGCGGTCAAACCCCATGACCTAAGGGAGCAATATAGGCTTGATGTATATAGGGCCAATCTCCCTAACCAATGAAAATGGTCTCCTAGTCAAACCCCATGACCTAAGGGAGAAATCCAAGCCTCAGAATCAATCTCCCCAACCATAATGGTTTCTCGGTCAAACTCAATGACCTAAGGGAGTAATCAAGCATTGATGCCAATGGCGCTACTCCTTAGCCAAATCCCATGGCTATCCCGATCAAAACCCATGACCCAAGGATATTCTCTTCCCTTTGATGCTAAATTTTAGGCTCATCAAAATTCTATTCAACCAAGGGAAGCATTCTCAATCACTCCAAACTTGTTCAACAACTTAATCATAGGAATACATAGGAGCCTCACTGCTCCACATGCTTTGACCTATCATCATGCACTTGATCAAACAATATTGAAGCTTCTCTACTTTAAAACTTGCAAAACAAAATTCAATACATTATGACCATTATGAATTTGTATATTCCAACAATTTTATTTAATCATAAGAAACATATTTTGATCAATATACCATTTTGGTATTACAATACATGTTGTGCCACATGCCTTGGCTCAACCATAAACCAACTAACTAGCATCCATCATCACGAATGCTTTTCGAGCCATTTTAATGTTGAAACAAATATTGCTAAGACAATCTAGGTTGCTCCCTTTGCCACTCAGCTTCATTAGATTGGATACCATGGGAATGACCATGGACTTGTTGTCTATCATTCCGAATATACCATCCTTTTGACTAAGGAAAATCTCATATATTTTCTTCCATGCTTCTAGTCCTAAGAAGTAATGTATCCAACCAAGATCCTTCTACTCAAATTTAGAATTCAATTCTCTTTATCCTTATTGCTTCCTCTATCACGATGGAAAATCTTTATGTCGCAGCTGATCCATATGTCATGTGAATCCTTGGCTTGTCTGCTTCTTCTAAACACTGATATTTTTGGCATTATTCCATATATCAGTACAATTTATCCCTCTTAAACATAAATCATTCTAGTGAGAATCCTCTATAATGATGGCAAATATTTTTTCCGCATCTATCATGTGAATCCTTGGCTTGTCTGCTTCTTCTAGACAAGGAGCCTTTCTAGCATGATTCCATACATCAATACAATTAATCCCTCTTAAACAAAAATCATTCTAGGGAGAATCCTTTTGTCATATGCTTTGCTTCGTTCTTCCAATACTTCCATATGTTGCTAAAGCTTTAGTAGTTGATACAATGTACATGCAATCCTCACTGGGAGGTCACAGAGGAATGATTAACCTAGAAAAATAAATAAAGACAAGAGGCTAACTAATAGTAAAATGCCAAAAAGTCAAGTCCCACTAACACAACCGGTTGAGGATGGGCCTCATTAGCAAGGCAACCCAGGATCAAACCTTAAAAAGGTTGTTGCACCTGTGTTAGGGGTAGAAGACATGTTATAAATCTAGTCAGCTTAGGGTTGGTGTGGCCTAGGCTGGGTGCGATCCCTGGGTGATTTTGATGACTTAGATGCCCCTGGGTCGTGGTTTCTCAAGCCATAGGTCAAGCCTGGATAAACATAGATCACTTGAAAAAATAAAATAAAATAGTAAAACACCAAAAAGAGTAATCAATGAGGAGATATATAAGATAATTGTCTGTTGAGGATAGAAGGGAATTCTTCAACTCCCTATTGATCCTTACCGTCTCACAAAATCGATTTGCAAGCTCATAATCCTTGTATTCATCATCAATTACTTTCTTGCATGAGCTAGAGTCTCTTCTTTCAGTGGATGCATTGATCTAGGTCCATTTCTAGGATTTTATCCACAAACCCTAGGGTTTTCTCATCCAAGTCTTTTAGTCACCTAAGGTTTATAAACCCTTGGATTTCCAAGCCCCCTTTGCAACAAAATTTGATATGTGCTAATTGGAATATGTTTCTTTATAGGTGAATAGCTCTTTTCTTTTCTAGTTCAAATTGTACCAACAACACAATCATCCCATACAAGGCACCTTTTGCATAATCTTGCTTAGTCATACAGGATATTTCCACAATAGTACAAGTAATATGACATAAGAGGCTTAGATATTTGCAACAACACTTCCGCCTTAGAATACATCTTTGATCCATGCTTCTTAGTAGGTCACATCCCACCTTTAGGCCTTATTGAATCATACCTTATTGAAATGGTGTGAGAATGATCCACTTATGGTATATCTCTAGTTATGGGATATGTAACTTTGATGTTGCAAGGAGTTTTACTTGGAGATGGAGACCCAACTATAAAATTCCATCTTACATACACTGAACATCTTCTGTGACAAGCAATGCCAAATTTCCAATTCCCAAGAATCCAAGTAGAGTCTCAATGTATCAAGGTAATGATTTACTTCTTGACCTGGTAGTGACAAGAGGTGACTATGCAAACTGTGTTTAAAATTTCTAACCACTTACTAATTTTTTTATCAAACTATATCATAAATTTGTCAACATTCTTGAATCTTCATGCTTTCACTATGGGTCAGTTAAGTCTCAAAATGTCACAGTGTCAATTATATAATTATTTATCTCGTGCCAACTAAACCCTAATTTTTATGTTATTTTCAATACTTATGTAAGGAACTCCACTAGTAATTCAATCTTTGATACTTCATATCACGCTAACAAAAATTTAGGGCTTAAATATCCATCAAAATTTGGCATAGGTCAAGCCATATTTATAAATATTCAACGTTCCTCTAAAGCACCCCTATGATTATCAACAAGATCTTCAGTAAAGACTGCTTCACAAAAGTAAGATATTTTCATCCCTTTTCAAACTCTAAAATTACCCTCAAGAAAACTTTAGTCTTTGAAGAAGAGCTTGGCCTCCTTTGTGAAAAAAGACTTCATGAGGGTAGTATGGCATTCAATGACTCACCTATACATTCAAATTTTTTCTTAAGCTTCCTTGCAACTTGAATTGACTTCCAACAATGGCCTCTCCAAGGCACCTTGGGGTGATCTATTTTTATCCTTGATTCCTACCCAGACTAGTGCATAGTGGTCCTCTATAGTTGTGGGGAACAAATCCTTCATCAATGTCTAGATTATGAAAAAACTTGGAAATTTCTTCAACCTCTTTCAGACATTACATTTTCAAAATGGGATTTTAATGCTCAAATTGAGGCCTTATTTAGTTTCATCTAAGCTTGCGGCCTAACCTCTTTAAGGTTTCAGACCCTTTCGATCAATGCCATAGCAATAACTTCATCATCGCTCATTGTACATAAGTTCTTAGTACATCTCATGTAGCGACTTGTCTTTTCATGAGTATATCATATGAAATCAACAACTAGAACTCACACCATGCACATTAGCGAGTCTCTTACATTTTTAGTGTTAAAAGAACTTAACAGTCCTCAATGTTGATTTATGGTAGCACCGGTTGTGCTCTAGCCTTGTAATTTTGTATACAGACTAAGACACATGTATTCCATAATACCTAGAAAGGATTTTGGAAAATTCCACTTAGAGATGGTTTAATTAAAATAATTAATCATTTTTTAATGTTTTCCTAAGTCTAAAGTAGGGAAACTGATTAATTAAAGGGTATTAATTAAACTAAGTGTGAATCTTCTAGATAAAGTCATGGATCACCTCCAAATTAATCTTAGCCCTTGATTATGTTTTAATCTTGGTCGTTGAAGGGTCAACAAAAGAATATAAGAAGGAGGGTGAGGGGCCTATGGAAAACACATTGAGCATTTGGCATTTTCGAGCTTGTGAGAGAGACAAAACTTTTTGATCAAGATCGAATCACTAGGGCTGGGTTTGCTAAGTGATTTGATTTAGTGATCAGTTTCAGAAAGGGGTAGATGCAGTAACTGGTCAGGAGGACCAAGAGTACATTTCAGAGAGAGGCAGCACAGTCACCTGGAGGGGTGACACAGTTCCTGAAGGGAATCACGCAGAAGTGACGCAGTGCCTTCTTGATTCAATACAAAGATAGCTGGAAGCTAGGGTTTCTGAGCCAAGAGCGCCAAAACTCAGTTTCTTATCAACTTGATCATTTGCAGAGGAGAGGTTACACAATTCTTTAGCTTTCCCACGTAGGCTTACGCAGTTCCAACATAGGCATCACGCAGAGGTAGAGAGGGGCTTCATCAACGCTGTTTAGATCAGTCGGGGAGTTGTAGAGTGAGGTATATCTCACATTTCTTATATTGCCAAGATTTTCTCTGAAGGGTGAGCCAGATATTGGCACCCTAGTTGTACTCAAGATTCTGTTGCTTAATAATATAAAACCCTCAGATCTACTGCACCAGTTTTCCCGCGTTGGGTTTTTCCAGGGACTTAGTCCAAAAATAACTGTGTCAAATGTGGATGTTTTTCATTATATTGTGTTCAGTTTGTTTCAGCACTTAGATTTACTCTACAACATTATTTTTTTTTACTTCTTTAGTAATTACTTTTATATTTCACTGTAATGAAATAATTATGGAAAATAATAGGAGAAGCAATTTAGATTTGTTGCAGTAGGAATCCAGATTTAGGATTTCTCACACTCAATATACAATAACCTTATTAACCTCAATACTCAAATCTTATACAACATTAATCAACAATTTCCATTAGCAATACATCAAATCTTTGGCATTCCATGTGGCATTCAATGCTCACTCAACCATGTAGATTAATTCAATATACTTCATTCCTTCTTACAATTCATGACATATTTTCATCCTTAGCAATTTAGACAACAACCAACAAGACTTAATCTTCAAATAGATCTGAGTACTTGATATTCTTCAAATACTCAACAACATAGCTTTTTTTTCCCTAAAGAAGATCTTGTCTCAAAATCAAAAGCAACATAAATCAATTTAGATTATGTCCACAGACCAGTGCATCCAACAACGACCACAACAATGAATTTTAAAGGATTATAATTAATATCTCTAAGTAAAAACACCCCTACACTCTCAGATTTAAATATAATAGCCAATTTTCCAAATCCAATAAACATTGGTCATCAAACAAAATTTACTAGTATGGGTTAGCATACTCATATCTCTTCAATACATTCACCAAACTCAACCATAAAATAAGTCATAAGATGCTTTTAAATCAAAAACTTAAATAGCGCTTAGATCAGATCTTCCTTCGTCCTCAAGCAAACTCAAACTACGACTCAAAGTGACCACAGAATGCAGCTACCTCAAGCCTAACTCGACCTATTCTTTTTGGTTAAACTATGGTTACTTAGACCCCTTTCTTTTGTGGCTCAACAGAGTTATTTTGACCCTTCTCTTTTGTGGCTCAACAGAGTTATTTTGACCCTTCTCTTTTGTGGCTCAATAAGCCTATTTTGGCCCTTGACAGGCCTTAAACGTACTTCAAAATTCACCCTTAGATCAAGCCTCAGAATAGGCCTTGAATCTTCCTTAGACTCAGATTCTGCCTAACGAAGTACCATAGAAATAAAAATTAAAAAATGAAACCCAAAAACATCATGAAACCTAGCCTCTTTTGAAATATAATATGTCCTATTAGGGTCCTATAAATATAGGATTCATAATTTTGAATTGAATTTTGATAGTCTTGTAAAATATGTACATAGCTTGTTTTCTGCAAGTTGTTTTCCCATATTTTGAAAAAAAAAAAAAAAAAATCAAAATCAAAATAAAAAAGAGGGTAAAAAGTCCTAAAAGAAAGATCAAAGGACTTAAAAAATATATAGACCCCAAAAGAAAAAGGATGAAAATAAAACATGAAAGTGTGTAAGTCCAAATGCCATTACTTTTTACTTTTTGCAAATGGTTATGGCAGAGTGTCAATAAATGCCATAATCCATGATGAGTTAAACTGTTTAAACTTGACTTGTCATGTTTTCAATTTCCATGCTTTAGATAGTGAATAAAGTTTTGTCAGACAGTTTAATCCTGACAAATCAGTAGATAGGTAGAGAATAATGAGGAGTTCATCAGTTTAATCTGAGCCCTCGAATGAAATAAGGTAGAACTAGATAGTTTATGCTTTCGAAAGAATAAATTTTTCAAGGTTGCAAGCCTAAATGCACCTGCTAAAAGGAAGAAAAAAAAATGTTAGAGTAATGTTGGGTAGGCAAAAATAAGTGGGAAAAATCATGTAATATTCATCACCAAGAAAAAATCACTAATTTCCCTTCCCCTGTAAGTATTCAGTATTCTATACTACTAGTCAAAAAGTCTCAGAGCATTTCTCTGACTTTTGTTGGGACCGGACCCAAGGCTCGATGACTGGATAGTGGAAAATGTTGAGTTCTTATGATTAAAATCCCCTTTACCATTATTTATCCTTCATTCATAAATTTTAACTCATTTTCATAAGTAAAGATTCATTCTCACTTAATGAAACATAAAACTCCATTTGATTAACTTAGAAACATACAAAAACCCTCAAAAATACTTTATCCTAAGTAAATTGGTGAAATGATGAAATGAAAAGCTTTGCTTTATTTATTAACTTTACTTGGTCATTTAGTGTATTTTTGTGTACTCCATTACCCCTTGTCATATTAAATTTTGACTTATGCTATTAATTCCCTAAAAATATCTTGCCCTATCTATATAATTCCCTTTATCTAAAATACCCCCTAAAACCCACTATTATAAAGATTTTGGACCAAAGATATTATCCACATGTTAAAATGAAAACCCAAATAATGCACCCTTCGGTATAAAACTAACCTTAATGAAATATCCCGCCCCCTATGGTTATTAAACCCTTCAATGGTTTGAAACTATATAATAAAATAATTTTTGCGCCCATACATATGTTTAAAACTAAACATACTTCCCCGCCTATCACATTTTATCCTAAGTGTTGAAACAAATAAAGTCTTTTATAAGTTTCAACCCCTGCGTATTTGTAATACACGTATCAACTCTTCCTCGCATGAGTTTTTAACCCAAGGTGCTATCACGATAAGACTAAGGTTTATGATCCATTGAAATTAAGCTTTTCCCGTTCATTCTATTCCTGCTGTGTAAAGCCTCAAGATTTACATAGGCTAACCCAGGGCTAACCATATACCCCTGCCCATATACATAAAACCCTTTGTGTATATAAAAAATTAATCAAATTCGTATATTAATCAGCGCCAGTGCCCATAAAAGACCCCGGTCTCACCATGCTAGTGTCCGCACCTTCCCAGCTAATCGTGACCCTTCGCTCTCGATCATGAGATCTAACGGTCTTTAATCCATGTCGCGCCCACAAAGTGAGCGTGCGCCCCAGAGAAAAACGGACGCGAAATGGGTTGTTTCACCCATTCCGCCTCTCGTGACGTGGCGAAAATTTATTGGATCGTGTTCGTTTCAACAAAAAACCCCTTACTAAATCCGCAGTCGGTTTCGCATTTCAAACTAAATCCGCTCCCGCCTAAGTTTTAACTTGCAATAAATGATAAAGTCCAAATTAAAATAAAAGTTAAACCTTTGGAAAAACACATATCATTTCCTTTTCGCACAGTATATCCATCATTTTTCTTTTCTCCCAACTATATTAAGCCGTTTTCAAGCATTTCTCTCTCACAACCTTAGAAGTTCACCACTAAAGTCTGATTAGGAGCAGCTCTCTACTCCAGCAATCTGGACCAGACCTCAGAAACGACCAACAGCTTTCAAAACCCTTTTTCAACAGCTGAATACCTTCTTTTCAAGGTATTTTCCAACGATTAAAACCTGCAAAGTCAATTATAAACCATCAATAAATAAACTAGGCCTTTAATTAAGAGAATTCAGTTCTGGATAAAATTTCCCAAAAACACCAAAAAGAGGCCAAACCCTGGCCAATTTTTCCAAGAAGTTCTGTATTGCAAAAATCACTCCTTGAAGCCAATTTCCTCAAGTTTTAAGCCCCTGAAGACCAAATTCAAAGACATAGAAGGACTTAAAGCCTAAAGATACCTTAAAAACCTTTTTTTCCAGTCAAAATTCACTCAGGAAACCCTCATTTCCTGTTTTATCCCAGTTTACTTTCTCTTAAAAGCCTTTTTGAGAAATAACACCAACAAAAATTATCTTTAGCCTATGAATTGTCGAATTTAGCTTGTGCTAAAGAAAAATACTCCTGCAAGAAATCTAATCTTGCAGTAGTTATCCAAAATAACTAAGAAACAGAGCACAAGCAAACCTGTTAGATCCAAAACACTTAAATCTGAAGGATGTAAAGCCCCTAAACCTACCACAGTCATCACTGCCAAATCTGCTGCAACAGTAAATCCCCTCCAACCACCTGTAGTTTTTGTAGAAAGCCTCCCTTTGACTGATGTTGACTACAAAATTGTTGATCCTGTTGTAGAATTCAACCTCTTGGATATACACAATTGGTGTTATTAAAAGTACCTAGACAAGGATGAAATACCCATTTGGGAGACTCATTTGCCCAAATATATAGTTCCATTGACCCATCCTGGCCAAGATCTTATCAGATTATGTCAAAAATATTATGAACCAAATCAAAGGGCCATAGTCAATGCTAATAGAGAAATCCTTTTCACCATCACTGCAGAGTCAGTAAACCAGATGCTTCAATTACATTTTGATCCTCAGTCAACTCCCTTGTCTATATAAGCTTTGAACCAGTTGTACTTAGGCCCAGACTTCCCTAGGAAGTTCAAGATATTTCAAAATTTTATGCCTTCCCATGTTGACATTCCTAAAATAAACCCTCCTTATTCCACTGCTAAATTCCCTAAAGGGTCTAGACATATTATCTCTATGCTCTCCTTTATACTTGGATACTTTACAGATGGACCCACTGATGAGTCCATTCTAGGTTTCGTGTCCACCTTGTCTCCAGGCCAACCTCCATCAGTCATTTTTTACTTTGTTGGTTTCATAGCCAACAATATCCATCATCAGCTGATAAAATTACCCACTGAAGGAGTTTTTAGATACTCATATTATCTTTTTCACTTATTATTATTATTTCAAGATGATGAGTTTTCTATTGCATTATGAAAGATGGACTTGGAGGGTAAGCCTCTATCCATTATCTTCTATACTTCCTTGCTCAGGAAAGAGGGCAGTGATTTCACCTACATAGATTTTTCAGACCTTTCTCTACATCCAGCAATGAACATTTTGTATAAAGCAAAGCAACCCAGAGTCAGTGAAGAAATGAAAAGAATCCTGCAACTTTCAGAACAGAGTAAAATGGGAGATTGGTATCTCTATGAGAAGCATACAGAGTTAAGAATTTTTGGATCCAACTTATTACCTTATAAGTTTCCTAGATATATGAACATGTGAATTTTTGCACTAGAGTATTTGAGACAAATTCTCAATTCTAATTCTATTAACTTCATGGCTGCTAGAAAAAAGACTCAATTTAATTTAAAAAATCAAGCTGGTCCCTTTATCATAAACCACAGAGAGGCAGAAAAATAAATCACAAAGAGATTAGCAGAGTTTAAATTTCAAGAAAGTTTTCCATGGAACTATGATCCTCAAGGGATCCTGAGAAGTCTAAGGGTAAAAGGCAAATCGACTCCCTTCATACATGAGCTTAAACCAGAGATTGAGAAATTTTCCAACGAAGTTGAATGGTTGGAAAGTACACTGATAGATATAGCAAGTAATACAGAGACAACAGGTAAAATGGATACAACACAGGCTCTAGAACTTGTAAAACAGCGAGAGACATCAGCAAAGAGAAACAGGGAAGAGGGAGGTTATACAACAGAGACAAAAACTGAAACCAAATTCAAAATAATCTATAAAAAGAGGCTTAAACTCAGTTCAGTTGACAAGGAAAATGTAACCATTGATGCTGATGAGACAGAAGTAACCAATGATGTTATAGCCACAACTATAATCAATGAAACCCTTATAGAAATAGAAAAGGAATCAACTGCTAATCAGAATGATACACATATGATTAAGAAGCAACATAACATGGAGGCCTCTTCCTCACAATCATCTGAGGAAAAGGACTTGGATATCAAGGAGAAATACAAGCAGATTAAGCAGAAGAATGAGGAGATCAAAACAAAGATATATTCTCAATTCCTCAAACAGAAGCCTAGAAATCAAAATAGGCTATTGTAAACCTTTGATTATTCTAGTAACAAGATGATCATCTCATTTCTACAACCTACTACCTCCACTCCTAAAACAACAGTTGATTATAAGAAGGTGGACCTTGAAGTTGATATAGAAACTGTCCATGATCTATATCAAATTTAATTTCACAGACAAAGCTCAGAGATGCTTTATTCTATAGTAGCAACCAAGGTAATGAGTGCAAATAAGCTACAGAACACCATCATTAATATGCAGGATCAGATGAAGATAGACAAGGCATCTTTATATGCCAAGGATCTAAGGATTAAGGCCTTAGAGGGATTAGTTTTACAGGTAGGATATGATCCCTCAAACATTCAAGCAGCGGAACTATTGATCAAGAAAAAGAATGATGACATAACAGCTTTGAGGAAACAACTCAAGCTTCCTCAAAGTGAGCATCCACAAACCAAGGAAATCCTTCAAGATCGGAGTGAGAAAGAAGAAATGATGAAGCTCATTCTTAAACTGACTGCTCAAATCAAAGAGATGGAGACCCAAATGGATCACCTTGTCAAAGAAAAAGAGATTGTAAAGGAACATGAAACTCCTATAATTCCTACAATTATTCCAGTAATAACTATAGCAGTGCCCTCCACTTTAGGAGAGAAACTAGCACCAAAAGAAACACTGGCAACTGCAGTGCCAGTGATTTCAGCTACTACTTCAGCAATAGACTCTTCTACCACACATGTTCAACAAACAGATGAAGCAGGCCGGATTGTTAAATCTATGGAGGAAATGTCTTTGAAAACTAATGAAATCAACAACCTAAAGAAGATGATTGATAATATTGAAGCTACAAACAAGACAACACTGATAACTGCTAAAAACCATGAACAAAAGGCAATCAGACTAGGAGAACAAATCAAAAGCTTACAAAAAGAGTTAACTTTCACTGAGCAGATTTCATACATAAAGAATCATCTATGGACAACCATAATTGAAGCCATTCACACTCAATGGCCTTCAATCCAGGTTATATATGAGCAGAGAGATTTATTATTAGCAGCTCAGGCAGAGATTCAAAAGACCAAGGATGAGTTAACTGAAAAGCCTGCTCAGGCTTTAAAACTCATCACATTCTTGAACATCAAGAACAGGGAAGAACTGGAGGAATCACAGGTATTGGACATAACAGAAACAATCTTATAGATTAAAAAGGTTGTAACTAAGAAGAATTTGATGAACAATCTAGAAGAGAAATGTGAATCAATGAACATTGCCATAACAAAGTTTACGGTTAAATACACAAACTATTAAGAGAGAGGGGCCTGTCAGACATCCATGTTTTTAATGAAAAACTAATGCCCCAGAAATATTATGGTAAAAATATTAGGGAATTTGCTAAGGAGCAAGTCAACAAACCATTAACACAAGGCACTCCCATAGGAAAAGTCCTCCTTCAGCATTTTGAAGATCTGTTCTTTTTACAACATGAGATTAAACATATCTTTGTTTTCAAGCCCACTTTTGCTAAATACACAAAGGCTGATGAAAATTTCAGGAAGCTGAAGAATGTTCAAATTCCCAAGGCAAAACAATGGCAAGAATTTACTGATTTGATGTAACAATAAGAGGTAAAACAGTGAAGGAAGAGTACCTTGAAAAACAGTAAAAAAGAACAGTGAAATAAAAATATAGTCTGCTAATTTTACTGCAAAAAGACATATTTTTACAGCAGTAAATAGTGATCTAATAGTAAAAGTGTATCAACGTTAAAGAGTATCAGATGAAAGAGTGTCAGCGAAGGCAAGTCAAAAGCCTGATATTTTCTAGCAGCTAGTAAGCAGGACAGCTAGTCAATCAAAAGATCCTTGTTAGATAAAATAGTTCTATTTATTTTGGATAAGAGGACAACTTGCTGATTTGTTAAGCAGCTGCCGCTCTTATTATGTAAAGATATTTTCTTTTTCCTAAAGATATTCCTAGATTTCTCCTAGGATATTTGTAATTACGTTTTGTATAAATACTTCTACATTAGAAGTATTCAGTGTGGAATAAAATTGTTGGACTTACAATAGAAATTTTTGTTGAACATTGGAGGCTATTTTGTGTTTGAATTCAAAGTAGCGGACTGGACAAGCTGACTGGCATCATAATTCAGGATCTCTGTGATAATCTGATGAGTGAAGTACTTCCTACTTGTCACTGTTTCCTTTTCTAAGTTTCATGCATTCATTTTATGTTTGTTCTGTCTGAATGTGTAACTACGAGTATTACTACAGGATTAGTCAAGTGCTCCTTGTCTTTAACTAGTTGCCATTTTAATGTTATCTTCTGATTTCTGGTGCAAGGAACCCTTAATTGCTCCTTCTCCCGTTTGACCTCTGCCTTCTACTTCCATCTTCCAGATCAAAGGATCCTTAAGTGCCCCTTATCCTGATCATACCACCTCACAAAAAACCACTTTCCCAAATCTCTGAGGATTATCTATCTTGCCCTGAATATATTTGTACATTTTTTGCCTTGATTTCTAGTGCTTCTAGCTTGATTTAGACTCCATAGCCTAATGGACAAGTAGATTTATCTCTATCTTACCTCCAAGTGATTTTTTCCCACCAAACCCTTTAAACCAAAACCAAATTGTACTTTCATAACTAGCCTAATATTATAAATAAATAAAAAAGTTAAACTTTAAAGAGAGAGCCCTCTCTGAACCCTAGGAAGGCTAGATCCTAGAGTTTGAAGTAGGTTTGTGGTTACTTCGGACTATTTCTCTTGAACCTTGAGAAATTACTGAGTGATAACATACTGTCGACCATACTGGGGAACTAACCAATCTCCAGTCTTAAATTTAGTCTTTAAGGAAAATATTTAAATTATCCTTTTTACTTTAAGATTACTTTTATAGGTCGTGGGTATAAAAACAATGATTCTGGCTTCTAGGAAAACCTACTATACCATGCCTAACCCGGATCCTAAACCTGCAGTTATAGTAGATAACCCAGATCAGATTGGTAAAAAGAAAAAACAAACTGTCAATTTAGAAACTGAAATGCCATTAAGAAAAGCTAATTCTTTACCTAAAGAGTTAGTAACTCTAAATGATATTGATTTTGATCTGAATTTTTAATATTCATTGTTTAAAACTAAATCTGAAGCTGATTTGAAAAATATTGTTATAGATCCTATTTTCATTCCATTTTTTAATGCAAAACAGAAAAATATTTCAGTAGGAACAAAATCAAATAAATGTGAATATCAAAATACAATTGAAAAGATTAATGTTTCATTGATTAAAGATATTAATGAAGCTATTGAATTAGCTCATTTGTTGTCTTACATAAAACCTCCAGTTTCTCAATTGCATACAACAATAATACCAACAGCAGATTCATCTTTATATGTTGTTACTTCATTTATAGATACTACTGCAAGTTCATATACAAATCATTTCATTCCTAGATTGCCTTTGTAGCCTAGGATATTATTTCCTTCATCCACTCAATCCACTGCATCCACTACTTCGCATTCAGATTCTATAAGCACCACATCTTTATTTCCTTGCAATTCCATTTACATACCAGCTTCATTTCCCAGCTCTTCAACTACAGTTTTCAGTTCATCAACTGCCATATCCAACACTGCCCCTATCATTACTGTTATACCTCCCAGCTCAGCAAAGCTTCAAGCCATGGTTGCTAGGTATGCTCCCCTTGTCTTACCCCAAAACCTCCATGACATGCCTCAAGTTTATCAAAAAAATGTACCACTGTTTGATGGCATTTAATAATATACTTCTCAACAAAATGTAACTAAAATGATAGATTTCTGTGAAATTGATGAGTCAAATTTCCATATGAGGTTATTTGCCCAGAGTTTGAAAGGAGAAGTTCAAAAATGGTTCAAAAATTTAGCTCCTGGTAATGTAGCTGATTTAGCTGTATTTCATAGAATATTTTTAAATAAATGGGAAAAGAAAAAGAACCCCCTTCAAATTTTGTCTGAGTTTGATGCCATGAAAATATCTCCTACTAAGTCTGTCCAAGAGTATTGCACTAGGTACAACAGTGTATACAATACAATACCTGCAAATCTTAAACCTACACCTTATTATGTTCTACTCAAATTCCCTGATGGATTTGATTCAGATATGGCCTATCGATTAAGAGAAAGAGATGCCCAAACCTTAGAATAGATGCAATTAGATGTTGTCAGTGTAGAAATCAATATTTTAGCTAGGAAGGCCAGACTTAGAAATGAAAGAAGAGTTACAATTAAAGAAGAAAGTTCAAACTCAGATGGTCAAATAGATTTAATTGATAAAACTTTAGAAAGGGTGGTAGATAGATTAGATAATATAGAAAGAAAACCTCAATGGGATAATCAACCTCAGATCAGAAATCCCAATTTCAGAAAAAAACAATAATTCTAGAAAAGCTAAAGAAACAGCTCCAGACCAAAACATTAGGCCCCCATTCCAGGAGAACTATGCTAGAAATTCTCAAAATAATGATGAAGATGAGGATAACATCAATATTATAATGGGAATAGATGAAAACAATACCATTTTCCTCACTCAAGAGGATCAAGAAGTATTTGAGCTTCAACAGCTCATATTAGAATCTGGTGAATCCTTTGACTACAAACAAGGTTATGACTTTGCTATAAATGAAATTCACAGTCAGTATAACCTTAGAAACAAGAAAAATAATGATTCTTCTACTAAAAACAATTCCCAAAATCAAAATAAGAAAAATGTAGAAGCCCCAAAAACAAAAGTTTTGCAAGTTCTCCCAAGGGGAAATAAGCAAAATTCCAATCCTTCCAGTCCTAAAAAATCAACAAGTCCCAAAATTGTTGATATTACTGATGAAGTATCTCAATCTTCCAAAGATGCACAGAAAGCTAATACTACTAAAGCTTCTAATTCAGTAAAAACAACAAATTCTAATCCTAAAAATATTTCTACTGATTATAAATAAGCAAATCCTAGAACAAATAATCCTAGAACACCTGCTGATAATTCTAAGTCTGATAAAACTTCTGCTGCCACACAAACAGTCGCTAAAAAGAAAATTAAAAGCAGCAAAACTCAAGAAACTCAGACATAGAATGTTAAGACAACTTAAGATAGGAATACAACTGTTGAAAATCAAGAAAAACCAACTTAGATTACAGTTACTAAAGATGAATTAGTTCAAATTAGTAAATCTCAACCCTCATTCAATATTTAATCTGAAATTACTAAGTTAAAAATACCTATTCCTTCAACAAAATTGGTTAAAAATGACTTATACAAATCAACCATAACTGAAACTTTGAATATGAATGATGGTGAAGATGCCATTAATTTGAATGATGATCAACCAGAGTTGATTTTTGGCCCTGATGTGAATGGAAAGCATTCAGATGGATCAGTCCCTCCTTTCTATATCTGTCTTACCATCCATGATCAGATTTTACACAACGCTATGTTAGAATTAGGAGCTTCCCATAACTTAATGCCCAAAGCTATCATGGAAACTCTTAATCTAGAAATAACCATGCCTTACAAAGATTTGTTTTCATTTGATTCTAGCAAAATTAAGTGCTTAGGATTAATTAAAGACTTATGTGTGAATTTAGTTCAGTACCCTAATAAGAGTATGGTAATGTACATTGTAGTAGCTGACATCCCACCAAAGTATGGTATGCTTCTTTCTCACTCATGGGGAGCAAAGTTGCAAGGATCTCTACAATTGGACATGAGCTATGCTACTATATTAGTGTTTGGTCAACCTAAAAAGCTATATAGGTAAACATTAATGAAATTCATGGTCAGTAGTACTAAGATATCCCTAAATTACCCCATTTATTCTACACCAACTGACCTTGACTCTTTTATTTTATGTAACTCTGATAACAATGAAATCCAAACTGAACTGATTGATAAAAAGCCAAAACCAAACAATGACAACATATTTCATGAGTCCCTTTAGCACTTAGAATTTGATGGCTCTGTGAAAAAATCAGAAGCTGGAGCAGGAGTATGGATTACAAATATGGAAACTAATCATTAAGAAGAACATGCCTTCAGACTCAACTTCAAATGCACCAACAATATGGCTGAGTATGAGGAACTCATTCTAGGCCTCCAAATCATCAGAAACTTAGGAGGAAAAAGAATACTAATTATGGGAGATTCATAATTAATCATAAAGTAAATAAATGGAGATTATTCTGTTTATAATCCTACACTAGCCAAATATAGAGATACAGTGATAGATTTAACTGATGATTTATTGGAATGCAAGTTCGCTGCTATACCCAAAAAACAAAATATTCAAGCACATTGTCTAGCAACTTTTGCTAGTACTTGTAACTTACCATTCCAACCAACTCATAGGTACACTGCTGAGGTTAAACATAGACCAATTATCCCAGACAACCTCAAGTACTGGCAGATTTTCTCTCAAGATGAACAGATTTACCATTTCTTAAATAATGAGGAAGAATTTCAAAATTGTAAAATAGATATAGACTGTAAAATAGATTCAGATTTTGATTGTGAAATAGATATGGCATAAATGTACATAAGTTTTATAAACCTACTGTATTTACTCAATCTGACATAGACAGCTTAGAGAAGGTAGATATTGATGAAATCATTGAAGAAGAAATTGACATGTTAGATCTAAAAGATAATTTTTTGGACTGTAAAATAGATTCAGATTTTGATTGTGAAATAGATAACATAAATGTACATAAGTTTGATAAACCTACTGTATTTACTCAATCTGACATAGACAGCTTAGAGAAGGTAGATATTAATGAAATCATTGAATAAGAAATTGACATGTTAGATCTAAAAGATATTTTTTTGCCAAAAGGTTTAACTCCTTTGGAAGACCTTTTTGAATACCTAAAAAGCCAAAAATGGAACCAATCAGGCCTAACATTGAGGAATGTAACATTGGAATAGAATTAAAACCAAAAATGATTAAATTGTCTAAATATTTACCTCCACAAGAAAAGGAAAAATAAATTGATCTTTTAAAGGAATATCAAGATGTGTTTGCTTGGAGTTATGAAGATATCAAAGCTTATGACACAAACATAATCCAACACAAAATTCCCATAAAAGTTGATCAAAAACCCTTCAAACAAAAATTAAGGAGAATTAATCCTGTTCTATTACCTTTGATAGAAAAGGAAGTAAAATGCATGTATGATGCTCAGATTATTGCACCAATTAGATATTCTGATTGGGTTTCAAACCTAGTTCCAACAAGAAAGAAAACTGGAGAAATTAGGTTATGTGTCAACTTTAGAAATCTTAACAAAGTGTATTTAAAGGATAATTACCCTTTACCAAAGATGGATCATATTTTACAAAGGGTAGTTGGCTCCTCTAGAATTTCTTTGTTAGATGGTTTTTCAGGATACAACTAGATCCTAGTCCAAAAGGAAAATTAGGCTAAAACAACTTTCACCACTCCTTGGGGCACTTTCATGTATGTGAAAATGCCCTTTGGTATGATGAATGCAGGAGAAACCTTTCAGAGAGCTATGGAAATAGCCTTTGCAAAGGAGATTCATGACTTCTTGGTAATTTATCTAGATGACATTACTGAATTTTCCAAATCAAATAATGAACACTTGGATCATTTGAAACATGTCTTTATTAAATGTAGGAAATTTGGCATCTCTTTAAATCCCAAGAAAACTCTCTTTGGATTAAAGGAAGGTAAGTTACTAGGACACATAATTTCCAAGGAAGGTATTAGGATAGATCCTGCTAGGATAGAAACAATTCTGAACATTCATCCACCTAGAAACATCAAAGAGTTACAAGCATTTTTAGATAAAATTAATTTTTTGAGAGGATTTATTTCTAACTTAGCTGAAATCATCGGAGAAATGAATAACATGCTTAAAAAGGACTCAATTTTAAAATGGACTATTGAAGCCAAACAATCATTTGAATCCATAAAGTACACTTTAACTAAAACACTAGTCCTAAGCAGTCCATATTTCAAGAAAGACTTTATAATTTTTTCTTTTGCATCAGAACATACCATTGCTGCAATTTTACTGCAAAAAAATGATCAAGGTTTTGAACAGCCTATAGCTTTTTTCAGTAAGACCCTTAGAGATGCACCTCTGAAATATAACACAATGGAGAAACAAGCCTTAGTCTTGGTTAAGGCCATAAAATATTTCAGAGTTTACATTCTCTATTCCCACATAATTGCCTATGTCCCTAATTCTGTAGTTAAAGACATTCTTACTTAGGATGGCCCTGATGGAAGAAGAGGTAAGTGGACTGCCACTATACTAGAATATGACATAGAGATTAAACCAACTAAACTCATTAAAGGACAAGGATTAGCCAGATTGATGGATGAATCCAATTGCAATGCATTAGACATAAATTTTATTGCTCATATTGATGACCAGGAAGAGATGGCGACTCCAACTATCAGTGAAGCCTTTCTAGATTCACCTTGGTACTTAGATATTATCTTTGTACTTACCAACTTGCAAGCTCCTCCTGGATTATCAAGGACAAAAGCCAAATTTCTTAAACTTAAAGCAATGAGATTTTGTATTTTAGATAATGTGCTTTTTTGGAAAGAACAAAGTGGGATATTATTAAATTGTTTACTGAAAGAAGAAGCTGACAAAATACTTGAAGAATTTCATGCAGGTGCCTGTGGAGGACATTTATATTGGAAAATTACTATGGATAAGATCCTTAGAGCTGGTTTTTACTGGCCTACCTTATTTGTTGATGTTAAAAAATTTGTTACTTCATGTCATAAATGTCAAATCTTTGAAGACAAGAAGAAATTGTTACCTTTACCCTTAAATCCTATTTTAACTGAGATACCATTTCAACAATGGGGTTTAGACTTCATTGGAGAAATTCACCCCCCATTCTCTGGCCAACATAGGTGGATTTTGACTGCCACTGATTACTTTACAAAGTGGATTGAAGCCATTCCTACTAGCTAAGCCATTGATACAGTCATAATTTCTTTCATTGAAAGCAACATTTTGTGAAGATTTGGATGCCCTCAGAAAATAATTACTGATAATGTAGCAGCATTTAAGTCTAAAAAGATGATTTCCTTTTGTCATAAATATCATATTACCCTAGGTCACTCTACTGCATATTATCCCCAGGGTAATGGCCTAGCTGAATCTTCGAATAAAAGTCTTGTAGATATCATTAAAAAATTACTTGAAGGCAACAAAAAGATTTGGAATAAAATTTAGTCTATGCCTTATGGGCAGATAGACTAACTACTAAAAAATTTATTGGCACTTCCCCTTACCAGATTGTATATGGGATGGATGCAGTTTTTCCATCATCCTTAGGTGTTCCAATAATGAAGATTATTCAAGAATCACAAGTGGAAATCAATAATATACAAAGGAGGATAAACCAAACTATTCATCTACAACAAACAAGGGAAGAAGTTTATGAAAAATCTCAAGTCATTCAGGATAAAATCAATAAAATTTTTGATAGAAGAAGTAAAGAAGAGGACTTTTACATTAGAGATCAAGTTTTAAAGTGAGATTCTAGGAGAGAGGACAAAGGTAAGCATGGGAAGTTTGATTTTCTATGGAAAGGACCTTATGTAATTTATGGATATAGGGGTAAAAATTCTTTCTTTATCAAAGATTTGGATGGAACAAATATTCAAGAAGGACCAGTTAATGGTAGAATGTTCAAACACTACTATTCCTCTGAATTAACCAATAGTTAGTCCCAGTTACTTTTACATCATTGTAAATATCCATTGAAGTTTTTAGATTGGATTGGATATTTTCTTTCCAAAGTTGAAGCCCGAAGAGAAGGCCCTAAGCTTTGAAGAGTAAGATGTCATAAATATGAGTTTTTGCAGAAAACAAAAGACAATTTCTGGATCATCATGGTCAAAATTGAAGGCCACTAGTCTTAGAGTTCTTGACATTTCACCAGGAAATGCCATCCCCATGTGAAGCCGCTGTTAGGGTCCTATAAATATAGGATTCATAATTTTGAATTGACTTTTGATAGTATTGTAAAATATGTACATACCTTGCTTTCTGCAAGTTGTTTTCCCATATTTTGAAAAAATAAAATCAAAATCAAAATCAAAAATCAAAAAGAGGGTAAAAAGTCCTAAAAGAAAGATCAAAGGACTTAAAAAATATATAGACCCCAAAAGAAAAAGGATGAAAATAAAACATGAAAGTGTGCAAGTCAAATGCCACTACTTTTTACTTTTTGCAAATGATTATGGCAGAGTGTCAATAAATGCCATAATCCATGATGAGTTAAACTGTTTAAACTTGACTTGTCATGTTTTTAATTTCCATGTTTTAGATAGTGAGTAAAGTTTTGTCAGACAGTTTAATCCTGAAAAATCAGTAGATAGGTAAAGAATAATGAGGAGCTCATCAGTTTAATCTGAGCCCTCAAATGAAATAAGGTAGAATTAGATATTTTATGCTTTTGAAAGAATAAATGTTTCAAGGTTGCAAGCCTAAATGCACCTGCTAAAAGGAAGAAAAAATGTTAAAGTAACATTGGGTAGGTAGAAAGAAGTGGGAAAAAACATGTAATATTCATCACTGGGCAAAAATCACTAATTTCCCTTCCCCTGTAAGTATTTAGTATTCTATACTACCAGTAAAAAAGGCTCAGAGAATTTCTCTGACTTTTGTTGGGACCAGACCCAAGGCTCGATGACTGGATAGTGGAAAATGTTGAGTTCTTATGAATAAAATCCCCTTTACCATTATTTATCCTTCATTCATACATTTTAACTCATTTTCATAAGTAAAGATTCATTCTCACTTAATGAAACATAAAACTCCATTTGATTAACTTATAAACATACAAAAATCCTCAAAATACTTTATCCAAAGTAAATTGGTGAAATGATGAAATGAAAAGCTTTGCTTTATTTATTCACTTTACTTGGTCATTTGTCATTTAGTGTATTTTCGTGTATTCCATTTCCCCTTGTCATATTAACTTTTGAATTATGCTATTAATTTCCTAAAAATACCTTGTCCTATCTATATAATTCCCTTTATCTTAAATACCCTCTAAAACCCACTATTATAAAGATTTTGGACCAAAGATATTATCCACATGTTAAAACGAAAACCCAAATAATGTGCTCTTTGGTCTAAAACTAACCTTAATGAAATATCCCGCCCCCTATGGTTATTAAACCCTTCAATGGTTTAAAACTATATAATAAAATAATTTTTGCGCCCATACATATGTTTAAAACTAAACATACTTCCCCGCCTATCACATTTTATCCTAAGTGTTGAAACAAATAAAGTCTTTTATAAGTTTCAACCCCTGCGCCTTTGCAATACACATATCAACTCTTCCCCGCATGAGTTTTTAACCCAAGGTGCTATCATGATAAGACTAAGGTTTATGATCCATTGAAATTAAGCTTTTCCCGTTCATTCTATCCCCACTGTATAAAGCCTCAAGCTTTACATAGGCTAACCCAAGGCTAACCATATGCCCCCGCCCATATACATGAAACCCTTTGTGTATATAAAAAATTAATCAAAGTCGTATATTAATCAACGCCAACGCCCATAAAAGACCCCAGTCCCACCATGCCATTGTCCACACCTTCCCAGCTAATCGTGACCCTTCGCTCCTAATCATGAGATCTAACGTCTTTAATCCATGTTGCGCCCACAAAGTGATCGTTCGCCCAAGAGAAAAACGGACACGAAATGAGTTGTTTCACCCATTCCGCCACCCGTGATGTGGCGAAAATTTATTGGATCACGTTCGTTTCAACAAAAACCACTTACTTCCGGAAACGAACGCGAAAACTGCTCCCGGTTTCGCATTTCAAACTAAATCCACTCCCGCCTTAAGTTTTAACCTGCAATAAATGATAAAGTCCAAATTAAAATAAAAGTTAAACCTTTGGAAAAACACTTATCATTTCCTTTTCACGCAGTATATCCATCATTTTCCTTTGCTCCCGACTGTATTAAGCCGTTTTCAAGCATTTCTCTCTCACAACCTTAGAATTTCACCATTAAAGTCTAATTAGGAGCGGCTCTTTGCTCCAGAAACCCGGACCAGTCCTCAGAAATTACCAATAGCTTTCAAGACCCTTTTTCAACAGCCGAATACCTTCTTTTCAAGGTATTTTCTGACGATTAAAACTTGCAAAATCAATTCTAAATTGTTAATAAATAAACCAGGACTTTAATTAAGAGAATTCACCGGATAAAATTGCCCAAAAACGCCAAAAAGAGGCCAAACCCTAGCCAATTTTTTCCAGGTAGTTCTGTATTGCAAAAATCACCCCTTGAATCCAATTTCCTCAAGTTTTAAGCCCCTAAAGACCAAATTCAAAGACGTATAAGGACTTAAAGCCTAAAGATACCTTAAAACCTTTTTTTTTCAGTCAAAATTTACTTAGGAAACCCTCGTTTCCTATTCTATCCCAGTTTACTTTCTCTGAAAAGCCTAATTGAGAAATAAAACCAACATAAATTATCTTTAGCCTAAGAATTGCCCAATTTATCTTGTGCTAAAGAAAAATACTCCTGTAAACAATCTAATCTTGCAGTAGTTATCCAAAATGACTAAGAAACAGAGCACAAGCAAACCTGTTAGATCCAAAACACTTAAATCTAAAGGATGTAAAGCCCCTAAACCTACCCCAGTCATCACTGCCAAATCTGCTGCAACAGTAAATCCCCTCTAACCACCTTTAGTTGTTGTAGAAAGCCTCCCTTTGACTGATGTTGACTACAAAATTGTTGATCCTGTTGTAGAATTCAACCTCTTGGATATACACGATTGGTGCTATTAAAAGTACCTGGACAAAGATGAAACACCCATTTGGGAGACTCATTTGCTCAAATATATAGTTCCATTGACCCATCCTGGCCAAGATCTTATCAGATTATGTCAAAAATATTATGAACCAGATCAAAGGGCCATAGTCAATGCTGATAGAGAAATCCTTTTCACCATCACAGCAGAGTCAGTAAACCAGATGCTTCAATTACAGTTTGATCCTCAGTCAGTTCCCTTGTCTATAGAAGCTTTGACCCAGTTGTACTTAGGCCTAGACTTCCCTAGGAAGTTCATGATATTTCAAAATTTTATGCCTTCCCATGTTGACATTCCTAAAATAAACCCTCCTTATTCCACTACTAAATTCCCTAAAGGGTCTAGACATATTATCTCTATGCTCTCCTTTATACTTGGATACTTTACAGATGGACACACTGATGAGTCCATTCTAGGTTTCTTGTCCACCTTGTCTCCAGGCCAACCTCCATCAGTCATTTTTGACTTTGTTGGTTTCATAGCCAACAATATCCATCATCAGCTGATAAAATTACCCACTGAAGGAGTTTTTAGATACTCATCTTATCTGTTTCACTTATTCTTATTCTTTCAAGCTGATGAGTTTCCTATTGCATTACGAAAGATGGACTTGGAGGGTAAGCCTCTATCCATTATCTTCTAGACTACCTTGCTCAGGAAAAAGGGCAGTGATTTCACCTACACAGATTTTTCAAACCTTTTTCTACATCCAGCAATGAACATTTTGTATAAAGCAAAGCAACCCAAAGTCAGTGAGGAAATGAAAAGAAACCTGTAACTTTCAGAACAGAGTAAAATGGGAGATTGGTATCTCTATGAGAAGCATACAGAGTTAAGAATTTTTGGATCCAACTTATTACCTTATAAGTTGCCTAGATATATGAGCATGAGAATTTTTGCACTGGAGTATTTGAGACAAATTCTCAATTCTGATTCTATTAACTTCATGGCTGCTAGAAAAAAGACTCAATTTAAGTTAAAGAATTAGGTTGGTCCCTTTATCATAAACCACAGAGATTCAGAAAAAGAAATCACAAAGAGATTAGCAAAGTTTAAATTTCAATAAATTTTTCCATGGAACTATGATCCTCAAGGGATCCTGAGCAGTCCAAGGGTAAAATGCAAATTGACTCCCTTCATACATGAGCTTAAAACTGAGATTGAGAAATTTGACAACCAAGTTGAATGGCTAGAAAATACACTGATAGATACAACAAATAATACAAAGACAACAAGTAAAATGGATACAGCACAGGCTCTAGAACTTGTAAAACAACCAGAGACATCAGCAAAGCGAAACAGGGAAGAGGGAGGTTATACAGCAGAGACAACAACTTAAACCAAATTCAAAATAATCTATAACAAGAGGCTTAAACTCAGTTCAGTTGACAAGGAAAAAGTAACCATTGATGTTGATGAGACAAAAGCTCCAGTAACCAATGATGATATAGCCACAACTATAATCAATGAAACCCTTATAGAAATAGAAAAGGAATCAATTTCTAATCAGAATGATACACAGATGATTAAGAAGCAGCATAACATGGAGGCCTCTTCCTCACAATTAGCTAAGGAAAAGGACTTGGATATCAAGGAGAAATATAAGCAAATTAAGGAGAAGAATGAGGAGATCAAAAAAAATATATATTCTCAATTCCTCAAACAGAAGCCTGGAAGTCAAAATAGGCTATTGTCAGCCTTTGATTATTCTAGTAATAAGATGATCATGTCATTTCTACAACCTACTACCTCCACTCCTAAAACAACAGCTGATTATAAGAAGGTGGACATTGAGGTTGATACAGAAACTGTCCATGAGCTAGATCAAATTGAATTCAGGGAAAATTTTAAGAACCCCCCTAAATTTATATATATAATAAATAGGCGAATCCCCATGATACATAGGAAAAATGGAAGGCGATTTCATTAATAATATAATATGTATATATAATTTTTTGGCAAATCTCTCACGAGATTATATTATCTTGTAAAATCATGGCGAATCACCAGTACAAATGGTGAATCACTACTACAAAATGGTGAATCCTTGTCTAGTGGAGTTCGGGGTGTTATTTCCAATGAAGATATGGTAGTTGAACCAGGAGTAGAAGGAAGAGAACCACCGAGACCAAGCTACTCGTGAGGGAAGTAGTTCTCGTGTAGTTTGGAAAACACATTCTTCTATTTCTGCTAAGTGTAGTGTTGTTGCTCATGCTACTACTAGCACTGATATTGAGGTTGGAGAGGAGTTTGAGGAAGCATGGAAGGTAGCAGTGGTGGAGAATTACAAAGAGTACCCCATGATGGACTCCATTTTTCCCTTTGGTATTTGTGCCTGCAGGATCTTCTGTCCATTGAACCAACAATTAACCGTTCAACCAACAATCAACTTGACTGATTTGATTAGGTACGAGTCAACTTAGACTAATCTTCAAAACTATGCTTTGCACTATCCCATATTTATCACACTAATGCTACACAACATTGTGCATTTGCACCCAACTCTCATGCATGCACACAAAATTTTCATTAATGTCTATAACCCTAACCAAGTGAGAATTAATCAACAATTTGCACCAAAGTTTGTTAGTGTTGAGAGTTCATAAGAAATTTAGATCCATGGTACGTTAAATAAATTTTGAAATAACCTCCACAAATTCGACCACAATAGAGAAAACTTGTGATAAATTTTAAACCTACAAAAATTAGGATTCATGTTCCTAGGAACGATCATAAGAAGTAGTTGGCATATAGGTCGAGTTTTGAACCTTGACACATTGATAATGCAATGGCTTAGGTCAAAACTCACACATTGAAAAGTCATCAATGAAGAGAATACAAGATCATTATGAATTACACTTACTCCAAACTTCCTACCAAATTCTACTTGATTGTCCGCAACTCAGCTATACATAATCTTATAGGAAATAAAAATTCCACAAAGCCTTCTTCACATAGCTAATAAATGGCCATTGGAAGAGCACCCCTTATATAATAGTAATAGTAGCAATCAATAGATTATTTCATATTGAACTTCATAGCCATAGTGCTCCTTTGTATTGTATGATGTATTCAACTTGCATTATCAAATATAGATAAAATCATACTTTTGATTGATCCATTTAAAACATACTTGTGCACGATGTTGAATGCAATGCCAATCAAGGAGTAAAGTCGGTTTAACGTGTAATGATGTATAAAATAATGGAACATAGATGGAACATAGACTGATTTCATTTAGATATAGGTAACCCTCTGAATGTAGACCATTCCTTGAAGAACATTTTTATTGATGAGGAATTTAATACAATATTCAATTTTCAAACTAAAAATATTATTTCTATAGATTTGTGTATGGGCTAAACAATAAATAAAAAATTTAGCTATCCTTGGGGTGGTCAATATTTATAAATTTCATTTATACTTACTTTACCATGTATATCATATACCTATCAACCACAAACATGAAAAGTTGTGGAATTCACAGTGATGATCTGCTTTGGAAACACAACCAACCTTTATTATTATCAATATTAACTTTTATATAGTAGCACATATGTAGATAAAATTTCTAGCTTCCAAAGAGACAAACTTGCTTCTCCAACATGATGGCACATTCTTAACTACTAACATTTCTGATTGCTGAATGTAAGAAAGCTTTCTAAGTACATCTAATCTACTACGAGGCTCGAACTCCTAGACTATGTTCTTTTTTACCATGTATCTATAGGTTGTAGCCTTCTTCTTGTTTGAAGAGGATTTGTCTATTATCAGAACTACCTTCCCTGCCTCTGATGCCTTGAAGGAATTGCAAATTGACTCATCAGATGAAGACAACTTTTTGTTCTTTTCAATTAGAGTTGAATAGCTTCCCTGTGCACTCAACAAAAACTCTGAGCGATAGGAAACATCCCACCCACCAACTATGAGGTCCCACAGAATTGTTGCTCCCGCCTGAACAATAGACAACTTGAATGTGAGAATTCGAAAACAAAGAAAAATCCCAATCAAATATATCTTGAGGATGAACTCGATCTCAAATCCAAAACCCATAAAATTTATATCCAAAACTAAAACTCATCAAATTTGGAAGTATATTGGAAACAAAACCGAAGCAAAAGAGCTAAATTTGAATGCAGGAACTGACACAAAATCTGCAAACTTGAGCAATTTTTGACGTACATTATTTTGTTTGACAAAACAGATCAGGGAAGAAAGGCCTCAGGGAAGACCACACTAGACTTGGGGTAAGTAAAAACCACCAAGGTGAAGCATGGGAACAAGAATACAACCAAAAATGATCTATAATTTTGTTCAATCTGTGATCCATCCATAGGACAAAATTTTTCTCCTAGGGGTTACCCACTTGGGTGTGTAACAAAGCCCATCAAACAGTTTATGAAGCTGTTGACCCTTCTCTTCTAAGAGTGAAAATAAAATGACATAGGAGCGATGGAGGAAAGAGAGATATTTGGTGTAGAGGATTTTGGACACCCTTAATCTTCTCATTAACCTGAAGAATACCAGAAGTTAAAGATTTGTTTTCAAAGCAGAAGTAAATTTAAAGTGGCCAGTCAAGGATATGATAGCTGCTCAGGTGAAAGAGAATTTGGAAAGGATCAAGAAGATAGTAAAGATATGCATTTTTAGCACAGATTCTACCACAGAAGCTCAACAAGAATAATGGACACTGGTAGGGATTGAAGAGGAACTCCTAGCATCAGGGAAGAAGCCACAAGCAGTTATCATTAAAAGAGAAATCATCCTAACTACTGCCCTCTAGATTTCTCAACATTTTCTACCCGTCTGATGTTTGGTCAGACAAAAAGCTTGTGGCTTGCCAGTTGTGGTTCTATTATTTTATTGAGCAACAACTCTGTACATTTAAAACAATAATAAAAAGAAGATTTCAATTATAAAAAAGAACAGACTCTTGATTTTTTAATGCTCAGTGTCTTTCTTATTCTTTAACTTGAATACAGTGTGACTATTGTCAGAATAATCTGCTAAATATGAACATAGGATGCATCACTGCTAAAAAGGTATGGCTAAGGTGAATAACAACCTTTCATCTTTGACTTTCCGATTGTTTGGAATCTTGAGGGAAAAGATTGGAGAGGCAGGGGCCAAGCTTGGTTCAAGAGAGACAAGTGGGAATTGGATTGCATATTTACTCTATGATATTATAATTTATAGATGAGACTAGACAGATAGACATCCTCGAAGGCTTATTGTTGCTCTGTAGACTTTCAAAAGGCTTTTGGCACTGCACTGTTCCCAGGAATTTACCCATCAAGCAGCTTCGTGTCCTTGGACTACTTGAGGACATTGTTTCTGGTGTGATGCAGCTTTATGATAGAATGATTGGCAGTTTTTGCGATTACTACAGATTTTCTGAAGGTATCACGAGTATTAGGGGTGTCAAGTGGGTGTGTGTTCTCTCTCCCAGACTAGTTGGGATCTACATTGATTACCAACAATTCATCAGGGAATTTACTCAATCTCAGGATAGTTGCCTACTTCATCAGATCCTAGTTTCATTCCTTTTATTTGTAGATGTTGTTGTATAATTGGCCTCCACTCCAGAGGGGTCATAGAGTTAACTCGATGCATTGGATATATTTTGCAATAATTGATAACCGACAATTAACCTTGGGAAATTATGATCTCTAATACCACAAAAGAGGCCCTCTCCAAGTATATCATTTTCCCTTTCTGTGGAAGTTAATGAAGATTACCACATTTTATGCTTAGGGGTCGAAAACCATTATTTTTCAAATACTGAGAATGAATTAAAATGGATGTTATATTTTTCATAGTGATCATCAAAATAATGGATGTTATATTTTGGACAGTGATAGTCAAAATCAATCTTGTGTTTCATGCTTGTATTGAAAATGAATGTTGTATTTGAGGCAATAATGATAAGTAGTTCTACCAAGGAAGCCATCTCAATCTCATCCTTTTATTATGTATTCCTTTGCAGCTGTACTTATGTAATTACAACAGGTGACCCATCAAATTGAAAACCTATCTGAAATGAATACTGATCAGTGCCATACAAGAGAGGTTAATAAATATAAAGTTTTATGAAGCCTTCAATATAGGAGTCTTTCCAGATTTCAAAAACTAGGCTCATATTCTGTCAACTTAAAATGTTACCTGCATTAACAAAATAGAAGGATAGCTGTTGTAGAAAGAAGAAACTGCTTGCAAAATACTCTGCCAACCATGTGGTGGCCAATGTCAACCTTTATGTAACAAAGATGAGCATTGAAATATCGGTAGACCAGACACAATTTTGTGGATTACAGGCTAATGAGATTTCCTAATACATCAACACTTAACTGTGACCTCAGGTGTTTCAATATTAAAAATGATTTCTAACATAGACAATTGAATTGATTTTATTGTTGATATATTATTGTTATTTAACTGACATTGTAGTAGGAGTCAATTATGGCATCTGCAAGATACTCACATTTGGATAAAGGCAGCCCAGCCAAGGAGATACTCCCATCCTTTTTCAGGTAGACATGCCACTTCTTTGTCATGTTCTCACTCTGTTTGAATTGAAAAGATGTATTAGGGCAAGAAACAGTAAAACCAACATTGATTTAAAAAGCTGGAATTCTGAAATGGTGAAAAGTTACCAAACGTTTTCTTATGGCGTCGTCTACCCAGCCTTCAAATTTTCCCAGGCGGCCAAAAATGGTTGGAACTCGGTAAAAAAAATTCAAAAAATATGACAGTAGGAATTTTTTAACGAGTTTTTAAGGGTGGAAATGAATTGAACACCATCAAAAACTCCTGGGACACCCAAAATCTTTAAGTTTGACAACTGTAACCTGAATTTACAAAAATTCTTGCTAGATTTTATCAAAATCCGGTAGGAATTTCCATAATTTTCCAGACAACTTTGAAAGCTAGATAGACTACGACCTTTCTTACTTGAGCCTTATTAAGACCTGTGAAGGAAAACATGCCAATCTGTTTGAGGACAAAGGAGCAATATTTCCCATTCTTATCCTTTACAGAAAGATTATCATATAGTCGCTGCCTCACACCCTTGATTCTTCCAGACATAAGTTCCATTTCAGATTTCCATTCATCAAACATGGCAGGATTGCCTACAACATTTGCCACAATTTGAGCCCCATGAACTGGAGGATTCAAGTACATTGGTCTAGCAAGCCTTTTAAGTTGGCTTTTCACCCTGCCAGAAGTGCATGGACAAATGCAGTTAGCGTTCCATTTAAATAATGCTGGAAGTTGAAGATATTCCAGTAATAAACATATCCACTAGAAAGAATATAATCCAAAGTTTATTAGTGGTACCTATTGGCAACATCTGTGAGGAGCACACAACATTAATAGCTCCTATCATTTCTGCGTAGAGACCGAGGTTCTTGCTGTAGGATTGAGCAACAAAAACTTCCATCCCACAAGCTACAAATAGCCTCACAGATGATGCATTCGCATCAAGACTGCCACTTGCAAATCCCTGCAAGTTCAGGTAAAATCGCATATTAAATTGCAAAAATAGGGGTCCTTTTAGACCAATTGTCAGTTCATTACAACAAAGGATTACTAGACACACAACAACAGAGAGGCTGCACAGAGGAGGAGAGAGGAAGGTGAACCAAGCAAGCATATTCACCCAGGGAGAGCCTCTATGGATGCCCATTGGCATAAAGGCCAGTACCTCATGAATGGCATTTTGGAAATGCTTCTAAGACTATAACATCACATATCTCTTCCACCTGGGTTGTAAGATCACTTAGCTTCTTTCAATGTAATGAGTGAAAACAATAGAACTGTGAACTCAGCCTTTAAACAGAGCCTATCACTTTTGCTACACTAAAAAAATGTTGAAGATGACAATCACTTTCTTGAAAGTTTTAGCTTATACTCACATTCTATCTAAATTTCAAAAATCTACCACACTATCTAAAAATCCCATTTCCAATAAAACTTAATTAATAAGTAAATAATGGAAGGCATTGGACTGCTGATTGCAAGGGCTACCTTTTCTAAATTTAATCTATTCGATCGTACGTTAATTTGGGTTTGAGCTACTAGTTGCAAGGGAATAACTCTTCTGAAGTTTAATTTGATTATCTATAACAAGTTAATTTTGATTGTCTAAAATCATTGATTTTGATTTGAATCCTATGACTGTCGATGAATATCATCTGATAGAGAATTTTGAGTGTTGCATCTAATGGGGATTTCACAATAGCACCTAGTCTCAATCATTTATATCAATAAAACCAATAGCACAATAGCACTTAGTGTCAAGCATTTATATCCATAAAACCACTTATGATAGAGAATTTTGAGTATTGCATCTAATGGGGATTTCACAATAGCACCTAGTCTCAATCATTTATATCAATAAAACCAATGGCACAATAACACTTAGTCTCAAGCATTTATATCCATAAAACCGTCTATTTTGATATGATATCTTTGATTTTTAAAATAGACAATTTTAGGTTCTCAACAAGTCATTACATATTATGTTGGAGTAATCATCACACCACTACAAAATCCGTAATTCTCACTATAGAGATTGTAATTACCCCCAAACCTCTTCATATCATAATCATAACGAATGATTTCAAAAGTAACGATGCTAACTACCTAACCACTTTAGCAACATCCTCACATTTTTAATATATGAGTTGCATTTTTACCTGAACTATAGAACTATAACGTGCTTGTCACACCCTTGATGAACTTGATGTCTTTCGAGATGTTTTAACTATTCATCACTGACAGTGCATGAGAACTACTTTTGGACAAGAACTATCTACATTTTTAGCTTTAAAAGAAAAATATTCCATAACACAATTTTGGATTAACGTTCAAATGGAAATTTTCAAAATCCCAAACACCTTTTTCACAGATTTCTCTTGTATCTAGAAATTTTTTGAACATATATGCTAGGCATTGTAAAGTATTTGTCACTTGTGGCTATACACGATAACGGGAACTCTTGTGTTTTGTTACTCGAGAGTTCTTGGGTTTGTGCATGACATGATGAGGCTATGCTTATGTTCCTTCTATTATAGCAGACACTATAGTATTTTTTTTAATAATGCAATACCTAATGTTTCAATATTTCTGCGAAGACTTTGAAAAAAAATTCTGCAACAAATATAAGATTTTATATAGCTTAATTTGCATCCTGCACGGTCTGCAAATTTATTTACTCTATCCATGATTGTGTACCACTGTAGAAAGTCGCTGGTCTCATAAGGTTGGAGAATTAAATGACTGCAATGGATAACAGTTGAGAACTGAGATACCCTAGCAATGGACTCTATAGTTTTCACAAACCTACCATGCACAGATCTACTCGACCTGCCTATTGGTCGATAACATGTGTTCTATGATTCATCATATGTACAGAACCAATAAAATTTACTAAAAGTGTGAAACTGAAATTTTGTATCAATGTTCATATAATATCTATGAAAGAAAAAAACATAATTCAACTAAGTCTTAACTGCAATACCTATTTTGCAATGCATAAATTGAGAATGAAGCAAGTGTGACACTACATTATCTTATGTATAAGGCATAAAGATGCAATTCTTCATATGATACTATAAATCTTAAAAGGTCCGAGTCAACTTAAATATAGAACTATTCAAGTGTTTACATGGCAAGCTCAGCAGATTGTGTAAATGTTTTAAACACCTTTAGATCATTTACATGTTTCAAATTGATATAAGTTTATCCTCAATTGATCGATTAAGCGCCTATTATGGAAAAAAAAAATTAAAAGTATTTAAAAGGGAATGCTAGCCTATGTTGTGTCAGTGATCATGGGATCAATCTCTTTTCCATAGAATTTCATTTTCTGACTCTATATCCACAGAATTTATAATTGTGATTGCTTCAAAGACTAAAGGAATCAGATAAAAAGGACTAAAATGTAATTCTTGTGAGCATGGGTCAATCAATGGCCTTGGATATATATTTTGGTGGATTTATGAAATGTTGGTGATTATGCACTGTGGGTTTCTAGCTGCCATGGGTTTTAACACATCACTTTTAATTATACCATCCTATTTTATATTGCCCATACAATATTGCCTTCCTAGTTTCACAGTAATTTTCAATGGCAGAAGAAAAGATGACAATGCACCCACGAGCTTTAATAAAGAATCAAGTCAGAAGATATACTCTCAAAACATTTTCAGGATTGTATAAGAATATCTAAGTTTTACATTCATTCACTTCCATGCAAAATCAGCATTTCTGATGAAATAGTTTGACATCCAATGTTTAACTGATTTCTTTCACAGCAACCAATTTAAAAAGTAAGTTACATAAACAACAACTAATAGAATATATAGCAACTGTATTTCTCACAAACGTTTAATACAACAACATACATGTAATCTTAAATAAGACATCCACAAAAGGATAATACAGTAGATTCATATGGAAAGCAAAGACAATACAGATTAAACAGAAGCACTGAAAACAGCCAAAGGTTCGTTCTTCTTATCTTTGAGGTAATTAATTCGAAGGATACTGTGTTGATGGGAACACTACAGACCACATGTTGTAGTCATGATTCAGAGCTTGAGCCTGAGAGAGGTGTTGCACATGTTGTGACACAGAAGCTGAAGCTGGTGTTGCATGCTTGTAATTGGCTTCGTCCAGCAACTGATCCTCAGTCATAAAGGACTCCAGAAAATAAGAGAGTATATCTGAATTGCAATCTTCAGTGGTTGGGCACAGTGGATTTATATTGCCTTGAAGGGTACGAGAATTTGCACCATCGTTTTCCTTGTAGCTTTCTTGATGGGTTTCTTCATTGGGTGCACGGTGTTGAATGAAATTAGCTGAAAAACTTTCGTTATATTGATGTCCACCTCTCAAAGAATTTCTAGCAGTTGCTTGATAACCTTGATCTGAGAAATGTGGGGCACTGTCTAACCCTGATGAGGGTGCCATGAAAAAGCTACTTGTCAGTGTGTTTGTTCTCAAATATGGAGACCAATCATGGCCCTCTAAGCTCAAATCCTGATTAGGGTAACAATATGGAATTTGCGAGGGTTGATTAACATGAACAACTCCATTAACTGATTGTTGTGGCAACTTACCTGATCCTTTTCTTAAATCAGAAACATCAGATGAATAAGTACCCTCACTTCCAATATAAGTAGATTGAGTAGCTTTGGCAGTGCTAGAGGAATTTGCAACAGTGTGAAGGCTATCAATTGCTGATGTATCAGGATGATCATTAACATTCTTGCTCAGTTCTGGGGAATGGCAAATGTTGTCAACAACTTTGCAGGCTTCAATATTGTCAGACATTGCTATTTCAGTTTCTTGCAGCTGAATTTTTTGAGAATCAAAAGTTGGGTTGTTGGTATCTTCAGAGTTCACGTTGTCAACTCCTTGGCTTTTATCACTACGTAACTGCTCAAGCTCTGATTCAGAAAGGGGTTTGTGCGTCCTTGGATCTATCCCTTCACTGATCAGTTTTTTACTAAGGTGCGTATTCCAGTAGTCCTTGATTTCGTTATCAGTGCGCCTAGGCATTCGCCCAGCTATCAAGGACCACCTAAAAATCCAAATGGATGTGATGCACCGACTTTCACTCTAATCTAACCTAACCTAATTTACCCATATATCATTTTTGAATCTCATGAAGGAAAGGAACGTACTTGTTTCCAAGAAGGCGATGCAGTCTGAGAATAAGGTCTTCCTCATCGGGAAAAATCTGTCCTCGTTTGACATCAGGCCGCAAATAATTCATCCATCGTAGTCTACAGCTTTTGCCACAACGCAACAACCCTATAATTATACCAGAAAATACAATTTAGAGTGCAAATTATCAATAATTTTCTAACCATATGCTTATACATTTGTTGCATCGACCATATTTACTCTATTTAAAGCCTGTACGCAAAATTAAACAGTCAGAAAAATAATTCGAACCATGGGAACAAATACTAATTGAAGTCATTTGATTTTCATATACAATTAGATTCGTGAAAATAAATGACGAGGCAGCTGTATGATCATAATTTGTTTCTCTAAAAGCCTCACGGACCAGAGAGGGTCGGTCAAGTCCCTCGCTCAGCCAGCAAGAAGATCGGTGTGCACAAAGCCCTAGCCACCTCTCCTAAATTCTGGTGAACCGTTGAAAAAATGGGGCAAATCACTCTAACCCCTCCCTCCGACCTTGTAAATCCAGGTGAATGCCATGGAAATCTGCTCCAACTAAAGAAAATCGGGGGCGAATTTCATTTTTTCAGTTTTATGCGCCTTTTTTTTGGTAGGCTAATATTTAATAATTAATTATTTTTAAAATAATTATTCGGCTAACTTTATTAAACTATAGAAAATGGGTTTTATATAAAAAATTCGCCCTATTAAAATTTAAAATCCCTTAAAATTTGCCTTTGGACTAAAATTCGCCCCTAAAATTTTCCCTGATTGAATTTCATAGACAAAGCTCAGAGATGCTTTATTCTACAGTAGCAACCAAGGCAATGAGTGCAAATGAGCTATAGAACACCATCATTAATATGCAGGATCAAATGAAGATAGACAAGGCATCTTTATATGCTAAGGATCTAAGGATTAAGGCCTTAGAGGAATTAGTTTTACAGGCGGGATATGATCCCTCAAACATTCAAGCAGCAGAACTATTGATCAAGAAAAAGAACGATGGCATAGCAGCTTTGAGGAAACAACTCAAGCTTCCTCAAAGTGAGAATCCACAAACCAAGGAAATCCTTCAAGATCAGAGTGAGAAAGAAGAAATGATGAAGCTCATTCTTAAACTGACTGCTCAAATCAAAGAGATGGAGACCCAAATGGATCACCTTGTCAAAGAAAAAGAGATTGTAAAGGAACATGAAACTCCTATAATTCCTACAATTATTCCAGTAATAACTATAGCAGTGCCCTCCACTTTAGGAGAGAAACTAGCACCAAAAGAAACACTGGCAACTGCAGTGCCAGTGATTTCAGCTACTACTTCAGCAATAGAATCTTCTACCACACATGTTCAACAAACAGATGAAGCAGGCCAGATTGTTAAAGCTATGGAGGAAATGTATTTGAAAACCAATGAAATCAACAGCCTAAAGAAGATGATTGATAATCTTGAAGCTACAAACAAGACAACACTGATAACTGCTAAAAACCATGAACAAAAGGCAATCAGACTGGGAGAACAAAACAAAAGCTTACAAAAAGAGTTAACTTTCACTTAGTAGATTTCATACATAAAGAATCATCTATGGACAAACATAATTGCAGCCATTTACACTCAATGGCCTTCAATTCAGGTTTTATATGAGCAGAGAGATTTATTATTAGCAGCTCACACAAAGATTCAAAAGACCAATGATGAGTTAACTGATAAGCCTTCTCATGCTTTAAAACTCATCACATTCTTGAACAGCAAGAACAGGGCGGAACTAGAGGAATTACAGGTATTGGACAGAACAAAAACAATCTTACAGATTAAAAAGGTTGTAACTAAGAAGAATTTGATGAACAGTCTGGAAGAGAAATGTGAATCAATGAACATTGCCATAACAAATTTTATGGTAAAATACACAAACTTAAGACAGAGGGGCCTGTGAGACATCCATGTTTTTAATGAAAAACTAATGCCCAAGAAAGATTATGATAAAAAGATCAGGGAATTTGCTAAGGAGCAAGTCAACAAATCATTAACACAAGGCACTCCCACAGGAAAAGTCCTCCTTCAGCATTTCGAAGATCTGTTCTTTTTACAACATGAGATTAAACATCTCTTTGTTTTCAAGCCCACTTTTGCTAAATACACAAAGGTTGATGAAAATTTCAGGAAGATGAAGAATGTTCAAATTCCCAAGGCAGAATAGTGGCAAGCATTTACTGATTTGATGTAATAATAAGATGTAAAACAGTGAAGGAAGATTACCTTGAAAAATAGTAAAAAAGAACAGTGAAATAAAAAGACAGGCTGCCGATTTTACTGCAAAAAGACATATTTTTACAGTAGTAAACAGTGACCTAATAGTCAAAGTGTATCAGCGTTAAAGAGTATCAGGTAAAGAGTATCAGATGAAAGAGTGTCAGCGAAGGCAAGTCAAAAGCCTGATATTTTCTAGCAGTCAACAAGCAAGATAGCTAGTCAATCAAAAGATCCTTGTTAGATAAAACAGTTCTATTTATTTTGGAAAAGAGGACAACTTGCTGATTTGTTAAGCAACTGTCCCTTTTATTATGTAAAGAGATTTTATTTTTCCTAAAGATATTCCTAGATTTCTCCTAGGATATTTGTAATTACATTTTTTATAAATACTTCTACATTAGAAGTATTTAGCGTGAAATAAAATTGTTGGGTTTACTATAGACATTTTTTTTGAACATTGAAGGCTATTGTGTGTTTGAATTCGAAGTAGTAGACTGGACAAGCTGACTGGCATCATAATTCAGGATCCCTCTGATAAGCTGATGAGTGAAGTACTTCCTATTTGTCACTGTTTCCTTTTCTAAGTTTCATGCATTCATTTTATGTTTGTTCTGTCTGAATGTGTAACTACGAGTATTACTACAGGATTAGTCAAGTGCTCCATGTCTTTAATTAGTTGCCATTTTAATGTTTTCTTCTGATTTCCGGTGCAAGGAACCCTTAATTGCTCCTTCTCCCATTTTACCTCTGCCTTCTACTTCCATTCTCCGAATCAAAGGATTCTTAGGTGCCCTTTATCTCGATCATACCACCTCACAAAAAATCACTTTCCCAAATCTCTTAGGGTTATCTGTCTTGCCCTAAATATATTTGTACCTTTTTGGCTTTGATTTCTAGTGCTACTAGCTTGATTTAAATTCCATAGCCCAATGGACAAGTAGATTTCTCTCTATCTTACCTCCAAGTGAATTTTTTCCCACCAAACCCTTTAAACCAAAACCAAATTGTACTTTCATAACTAGCTTAATATTATAAATCAAAACAAAGTTAAACTTTAAAGAGAAAGCCCTCTCTGAATCCTAGGAAGGCTAGATCCTAGAGTTTGAAGTAGGTTTGTGGTTACCTCAGACTATTTCTCTTGAACCTGGAGAAATTACTGAGTGATAACATGTCCTAAGTACAAGAAGATTTAGACTAGGGCTTCTAGGGTTGGTGACAAACCCTAGAGGATAACTTGGAACAAACTGGCTTCTTCAAGGCTGCTCTTCCATCCATAGCTCTCATACCATGTTGATTTTACAATGATTTCATTTAATGATAATTAATTCCAATGAATTTATCCATTAGATTATCTTAATCGGCTTTAATCATTACACAATTATACAAGAAAATATTAACAATAAACAAGGATGCCAATAAGATCGAGAAGAGATAGCCAAACACAACAAGAAACACACAATTTACCCTTGGAAACCCCTAAACCAAGGGAAAAACCCAACAAAATTTTATCCAATTCAATAAGGAATACATATAATCTTTCCAATCAAAACAAAGGCAAATTGCCCAGTATTGTTCATAAGCCAAAGTGAACCAGTTGGTTAGACAAATTGGTCTGCCTTAGAGAGATACTATGCCCATGAACATGTCCTACCACATATAGTAACTTAATAAGAACCAAAGAAGAGTTATTTGAATTTCATCTTAAGAGAGGTCCACATTCATCCCAAAACTGCTCTGAATCTTATCTCAAAAGTGATTTTGAATTGTGTGTTGAGGACAAATGGCCTATTTATAAACATTACAAGAACTTGAAATGGTCTCTCCCTTTACTCGAGCTGACTTGAAAAATGGAGAAGCCAACTTCACATTTTAGAGGCAAAAATTCATATTTTCATCTTTTTGAAGCCAACTTGGAGTGCATACACAAATATCTTTTCTTCAATATTTAAAGGGCTAAAACTTGAATATGAAGACCGAACACAACTACAAAATTCAACATTAACCATGTTGATAAGATATGGATCTTTTTCTATTCTGGACCACTTTAGTAATCAACCTTGAAAACCACATTATATCATGAATGTTATATTACAAAGTGAAATATGAGAATTCTAACTTCTTGTTTATATACTTGTTTATCCTTGGATATACCATAACTCTTAAAATTCATTATTTACAAAATAATGAATTAATGTTAGTGATTGGTAAGACCATTTATTAAGGCACTCATTCATTAAAAATCTTCATGGTGGTTAATGTTCTCATAAATTTTGAAATCGCGGAGAAGCAAGGTTAAAAGAAAACTTAGCAAGATTAGATTTTGTTGGACAATGACATCCCTTTATGATCGCTATGCATTATTTGATTCATTTATTATGATAATTATAGAAACCTCATTTGTACATTAAATTGTAGTTATATATGCATCTCAACTTACCTATTAAGTATAAACATATAATATCTTCTTCTTCTTCTTCTTTCTTTTTTTTCTTTTTTTTTGTATCTAGATGATTTGGCAATTGGGCTAGTCTCATACTCGCGTGACACGGGGTTGATTCTAACCGCTACAGGTTCCTATGTATACCCCTTTTGCAAGCATAGGTAAATTACATGGATTTGAACCTCAAACCTCCTCACACATAAAACATCATTTTCACGGTCGTCACCAATTGAGCTACCCCCAAGAGCGATAAACATGTAATATCTTCAACATAACTCATAAACATAAATATCTTAAACACAATTGGAAGACATAAGTGTTAATATTATGATGCCTCTAGTCACTATAACATCACTTCAAATACATCAAAAATGTTTTTGTCAATGTATTGATGGTTACCCACTTTCTAATCTAATGCTAAGTGGGTTGTGGATATATGGTCAACAATGTCCACCTTATGTCCACCTTATGTTGAGGCAAAATAACCAAAAGGATTGTTACTTTTCGAACATTAAAAAGTAAACTAATGCTCATCCAATCATTGTGAAGTAAGCAACTTTGTAATATTTCTCTGTAAGTTCAGCATCACCAATGATTGCAAATGAAACAATATAACTAATTTTGCACACATTCAGAACAAAACGATAAGAAAATAATTCCAAGACTGTCATGGAATATTGTGATCTTAGTACATAAGATTGTGAATCACCTTGCTACATCAAGTTAAAAGTCGATAAAATTGAAAAACTTCTTAGTTTGATAAAGACCATGTCAACATACTTACCTTCTATATTGCACATTTGTTAGTGATTTTTTATAAAACTGTGTTTTCTACCAATCTCTTCAAGAAAAATAACATCTCAACACTCTAATGTTACAATGACAGGCACCATCCTAACGAAATAGCCCAACATTCTATCTTCGCCTTCTAACTTGAGTAGAGTTCAACACTAGGGTTATAATCAATGCCCTCAAGCTAACGTCTCCATGTTCTAGTCACACAGGACAACATTCTTCTTTTCTTGAGTGAAAAAGTAAATGAACACTCCATTGGTAAAGAGCATGTTACCTATACAACTTTGAAAAAGGTTTGGTCAATAAAGGAACATGGACTAATTAAATGACAGGTCTAAGTAGACAACATGAACTTTTCTTCCGTTGAGCTGTTTAAACATACAGGACATATTTAGTTATAAAACAGCATGTTAGGAGATAAAAGGTCAATTCTGGCAATACCTATGAGCATATCTTACCAACTACAAGATATCAATCAACAAGGTTGCATTAACCTCTATCAAACGAGTATGGATATCACAGAATGTTGTTTTACTGATGGTTGATGAACTTACCAAAATAGAAAGAATCACCACAATTGAAAAGACATTATCACAGCAACAAAAATAAACACCAAATGTTCCGCTACAGTAAATGGCAAAAGACATTGAACTCATCAGTGATTTATAAAAATACAACGGGCTTTTAACAACTATCAACAAGGTTGCGTATGCCTTTATCAACTGTGCAAGAGTATGGGAGAATATTGGTTTTTTTGATGGCTTATAAACTTACAAAAATCAAAAGCCTCACCAAAATTGAAAGGCAATGTCACAATAACAAAATATTCAAAGTGTTCTAGTATGGTAAACCACAAAAGACATTTTCATCAAGTGTTCTATCATGGACGATGATAAAAGACATTAAACTCATCAAGGATTTTATGAAAATATTTCATTCATTGTTAGGGAAAAGATAAATAATTCAGTAAAGCGGCTTATACTATTGGCCCACTGAAAAGATATACTTTGAAATCTAATGTGGCCAGGCTCTTCTTTACTTGACTATGAGCAGTTTTGTAGAAGTTGATTCTGACATAGCTCAGCCAAGGTCTCGAATCATCGATTTGGGAAATTTTGGAAAAGAATCAGTGAACTGCAAAAAGATTGACAAACGTGAACACGTACATAGTTTTTTTTTTCAACTAAATTAAAACAGAAACACCAACACAAAACATCACATTTTCTCGAAAAAAGTACTTCAAAACAAAGTTCTCAGATATCGGATCAAAATTAGCAAGCATATGTGAGAAAAGAGATCCCCAAAATCAATTTTAATTTTTTATAGACATATCTTCGCCCACAAACCGATTTTTTGGAAACTTCAGGAATCACGAGCAAAAAGTGACAATTTTTCTTCAAGTACTCATTTCATGAATGACTTGTTCATTAGTTGGCAGGGTATGCGACACTACTCCAAGGGTCATACAAGTATATCCAAGATTAACTTTACTATTTATCAATTAAATTGTATTTCTTTCATCTAAAGGATCTACTCACTCATATTCCTATCCTAAATCATAATATCTGAGAATAATATCAAAATAATTCGGAGCTCTTGCAGATTTCTTAGTAAAGCACCTTTAATGCGCAGAATAGGATCTCTTCTAACAGAAAGAAATGATTACACTCTTTTTGTAGCCTGGTATCTATTGTTCTATTCCTATAGTGCACGTTAAATTCCATGCTTATGTAAAACAACTAATTGTATGGAAAAATCCAAATCATAGAATTCTAACTAAACAAAACCACCTATCGTTATGTAGGATCGAGTCTATGTAAAAGCCACTTCATGGAGAAATATCTATTAGATAATGCTGAGTTATGATACAACACAATCCATGAAAATGTTATTGTCATAATGGAAACCATAATAATTTACATATTCACCAAAATCAATATAATATAAACTATTTATGAAGACTGCAACATGCAGTGGTTTTCATGATGCAAACTTTCAAAATTTCACAGCAACCCTCCACCCCCTCACCATTAAAAAGAAATTACTTAAGAAAAATGCAGCAGGCTAATGTTCATTGTGATCCATTCACTAGCATAACCAAGTTAAATAGAAGCTAAAGATCCTCGTCCTAATCTGATAGGAACCTCCAATGGTAAACCTGGAGTAGGCTCCAATACTTGCACATCCAGCGAAGCCTTCGATAACAAAGCCTGCTCATAACATGAATTCAAATAAACAAAAGACTGTTTATAACATGAATTCTAGTAATCAAAAGCACAAAAATGAAACTACATAATGCGCACTTGAAAATATCATTCTATTCATCATTTACAATGGTAGTAACAAATTAGATGATAGACTCATGATTTTAGTCTTTGATTATCATCACCTTAAGAAGAGTTAAATTAAATGATAGAATCATATATTTGGCTCTGATTATCATCACCTTAGGAATTTTACCTTTCCGAGTTACTACAAGTGTTTACACCGTGCTGGGTAGTGCTTCGTGTGATTGGGAGTGCATGGTGTGTTGATTCCCCTTAGTTTTATTATGGTTGACATACACATTGGAGATAGTTGACTCAAGGATTGGTAGACCTTCTCTTGATGCTTATGTGGCACACAACCTTAAGGGTTGGAGACCTAGAAGTCATGATGACATTATTCATGATGCACAAAAGGTGAGGTTGGTTGCTTGCTTGGAGAACAACTCACCCTGAAGGAGTGTTGGGCATCTTGGAGGATAGTGTTGAGCCCCAGATGACATGGGGACACTTCGTTGCTTGCATTGAGGCTCATAGTTGACTTGAAGATGCTTGGGTTGAGAAGTGATCAAGTAGGAGGGGTGGATTTGGAAGTACACATGGCTTAGGAGGGAGCAACGAAGCATTGAAGGTCTTTGGAGGAGGAGCATTGGACACATCTCGTGGAGTGCTTAACCTTGGACCCTTTCTTGTTGGACATGCATGCCTTGGAGCTTAAAATCCATAACCTAGAGATGGAGTGCTTCACGAGTGGGCCTATCTAGTGTGTAGACAAGTTGCTTGTTGTGGACTAGGTTCACTTGTTATTGTTGGTCTCCCTCACCTTTCATATAAATGAAGGGATAAGTGAGTCCTTTGATCATATTCGTTCTTAATACTTATTCAATCTTGTAATCACATGCTTGTATTTGACATGTGAGAACTAAAGCAAACTAGTTCCTTTGTACTTTTTCTTCATTGTATTTGCTCTCTTTGCCATAAGCACTAAGGTTTTTGAAGGAATTAAAGGAAGACTAGGGTTAGGGTTTTGCCATAAGAAGACATGGAAGCTGGGGTTTGGGAAAAACCCTAGGAAAGCAAAAGGAACACTTGATTTTTAGTTCTTTTAAAAGAAAAATATCAGGGTTTTGTTGCATTTGGAAACCCTAGAGCTACCTAGAATGCTTGATGTGGAGAAAATAGAGGGAGACTATCTTGTACACTTGCATGATGTAACTAAAGGTGCAAAGGAGGACTTTCCAGTGTGTATGCTAGCTTGTTGAGGAACTTTGGTGGAGAATCCTACGTTGGTTAGGAGTGATTCCTAGCCAAGAGGAGTTGTTGGCTAGGATTTTCTTATTATTTTCCTAGCTAAGGTTGGAGAGCTTGACTTGTACGAGCTTGTACTAACCTGTGTTATATACTTCATCTTTCATATATATGTATATAGTGTTCAATATGTCCAAACTGTGTACTTGCAGATTTGAATTTCAGCTTCTATTTTCTTCACGTTTGAATAGATTATACCTCTGGATATACATGCCAATTTGAAATAACTTTAAGCAGAATTTGTTAATTGGTTTAACACATTTAGAAGGTAAAGGGGGAGATTTACTCCTGTAATAATCTGCTGTAACAAGTCAATTTCAGATCTGTAATTTGTTTAGGAGGTGAGCCCTAAGAGATAAAACTTTGTTAAACTCAAGTACACTTGATTGTTATTTATTTTCTTGGGCTGTCTTGTGAATTGGGGTGAAGAGAAGAGAAGTATTGGCTGCAGTAAATTTATATTTTAGATTCAGCCCTGGGGCTGAAAGGTGAAGGAAATAAATCCAAGAAACCTTGAAGCTGAGGTGAAATTTCTGAATTTGTATTAATTGTAAAGGAACCCAAATTTCTATAAATAATAGTTGATTTCTGCAGAAGATAACATTTTGGAATACCAGTGCTTGAAAGAGAGGAATAGAAGAAGTGTTTCCTTATAGCTCATATTGCTTAGTATAGATGACTATCAGTTATTGAAGATTATTCAAGCATGGAAGGACACAAGAAGGAAATCCAGTATTCAAGATGAAAACTTAAATTATGAGAAATTTTTGTCAAGTTGATAGAAATACTAAAAATATCGTTGGGGTGTGTTGTCGCCCAAACTATACAAGCAAGATGCAGCAATGCTTAGGACGGAGGTTGTCACACTTCTATGTCCTAGCTGTCTCCATACAACAAGCTATGGGGAGGTAGTCCCTATGAAATGTGAAGATGGGAGATTTGTTGGCAACCAACAAGTCCGGGAGACACAACTGAATGGCCTAGAAACTTGGTTGAATTAGCAAGCTAAATGATTTGATTGGTGTAATTTTTTGAAGATTTTCTATGCTTGAAGCAACTTTACTTTTCTTACAGCAATCACACAAATAGTTAAGTAAAATGCTGATAGAACATATAAGTGGATCTTATAGAAGACAAACCAGAAACAGAAAAATGTGGTGGTGCATTACGGTGGTCAACAGGATGCTTCAACCAGCAAAGTCTCCTTGGTCAGCCAACCCAGAATGTGTCACAACAGTCCTCCAATCAGCAACCGAGTCAACCCAAGTCAACTCCAAAAAGTCAACGCTGTCCAGAAAAGTCAACGCAGGGCAGCAAGCTAAAAGTCAACGCAGCAGCAGTTTGGTCAACCCTTTGACCTCGATTTCTGTGCCAAACAGTACGGCCTTCCAAAATCAAACTTCCCAACAATTTTCAGCCCTTTCGGACCATGCGTTGACCAAAGTCAACGCTGGTCAAACTTCCAGCAAAACCCTAGCTGCAGAAATTCGTCCTTCAGCTCAGCCGTACAGATTCGTCCTCCTTCTTCTTCACACGTGTGGGCTGAACTCGTCCTCCAAGGAGCTTGTACTAAATCAGATGAGAGAAGAAGATGTGTGTTGAGTTGTGGTGAAATGCTCTCCAACTTTGCTTGTATTTATATCCATCATTGGGGTGTGTGACACATCTGCTGGGGGTGTAAAACCTTAAGGCCGACCTGCACATATAATTTATTATTAATAATAAATTCAAAATAAATGTTCTGCTCATCGGATTAAGATATATTTTATATGGATTTTACACCTCTCCGAAAGAGGAATCCAACAAAAATATTAGCCACTTAATCTGAGCATCACAACATGGAGTTTGGACCTAGTTGTCCAAATTTAACAATTGGACTATCATGGAAGACTAGTGCCTTAAATGGAGTCAATTACTTGCTTAAGATAGATTACTTACCAAGTTACCGGATGAACAGTTGTTGCTTAAGGATGCTTCACTATGAGATGCAAATCCTACAATCTAAATGAGATACAAAATCTTGGTTTATTTTAAGTTATATGCCTATCTAAGTGTATCTTTCCTCTTAAATGTTTTGAAGCTAGTCTCTAGAGTAGGTTGTGAGAGAGAAACCAAGGGGATGCAAGCTAGAGTTTGATTAATGATCCCTCCCCTTCAATTCAACCTACCAATGCCTCCGGTGTTGTAGAGACTGTGGCTTTGACAACTGCATAGTGCGTTGTAGAGAATGTGGCTTTGACAACTACAAGGTCACCGTGTTAACCACTAAAGAGGTTCTAGACTCCTCAAGCTAGATGAGAAAGGTGGGTCTATCTCACTATTGATCAAGCTTATGCTTGGAAGTTAATTAATTAATGCTAGAGGCTAGTCCTAAGATGCAAATGCAAGATATGACTGGATTTTCTTAAGGTGAGATTATTAAATTTCTTAAGTACTTAGAGATGAACAATCTTGAAAAAAATGAAGTACTTAGTCAATGGACAATGGTAACCTTCAGCACAAGAGAAAGTGTTCAAATTAAACGTTGCCGGAAAATGTTGCCAATAATATCAAGAGACAATTGCTTAAGAGATAAACAAGATCAAGTTGACAAGATCAATGCTTCTTAACACAATTAGCAGCCTTCAAAATCATAACAATGAATTGCCAATATGCCAATTAGATACAATGAAGAGTTTCTTATGGACACAATTAGATCCCTTATCCCAATTTAGATTAAATTCGATTAAGGTGCTTTAAGAGTGACTTAGAATCCACAAGAGCTATCGAACTCAACAATGAGCCATGTATCCATTTATCCAACAATAATGATAGCAATGAGAAACAAGAGCATTAATCACAATGTTACTTGTTAAGCCAATCTCATTAGACAATTATCAAATCAATGCACTTGTGTGTGTTTGGTGTTGATGCAAGAGTGCAAATGGATGCCAATGATGCAGAAATGCAATGGAATGCAAGATGGGGCAGAAAATAAATAAATGGATTCAACAGCAAGATAAAAAGCCAATTCCAATAGATAATTCTCATACAATACACACAAGATACAAGGAACAGGAGCCGAGTGAAATTAGATGACTGCCAACCGCTTTTAACACCACTGATATTTATATCAGACCTTTATGCAGTAAATTTCAGACCTCAAATTATTATTTCAGCCTTAATGATCAAATATGCCAAGAGATGTAAGCCCAATGAGTGCAACTAACAAGTAAGCAGCCGAGGTTGGAGCATAGTAATTTGTCATTATATACGAGTCACTACGCAACATTTCTTTCTCTCCGATGTCGGGTTTCGATATCCAATTGGATAGGGATCATTTGCGATATAATGATGAAATATGACTACCAATTGTTGAGATTTTGTGTATTTGGGGTAGCATCAATTGTGCTCTAGGTCCCAAATTTTGAGGAAGGACTAGAGTTCACCTGATCTACAAGACCCATAAAAGGATTTGGGAAATTTCATCTGGTTTAGGAGATATTAAATTAATTAATTATTTTAATGTATTTCCTAAGTTAAAACTTAGGAAAATAAAATAATTAAAGTGAATTTAATTAAACATGTGATGAAATTGTCTTAAGTCACACGGATCAAGCTTTCTTTTAATGTTAGCCATTGATTAAAGATTTAATCTTCGCCGTTGATTTGTCAACAAGAAAAGTATAAAGGAAAGGCTTGGGGTTATTTGTAAGACACACAAAGGCAGAGCACTGAAGCTAAGCTGAGATTCTAGGGTGGGGTTGCTAAGAAATCTCAAGTGTTTCAGTGGCAGAGAGGGGAATTTAGACCAAGGGGATGATTTGATCCTGGGGTCTAGAATACACAAGAAGTAGAGAAGAGATCAAGAGCATAAAGACAGAAGGCAAAGAAGCCAGCCAGAAAGGCATCTACGCCAGCCTCTCCCTCATATGACGACGTAGCAAGAAAGAATACGACAAGAAGAAGAACAAGGACAACGTGATTTTCAGGAAACCCTTCAAGGGTTACGCAGAGACCCTTAGGGGCAGAGAATGACCGCGCTCACTCCACCGGGTAACGTAGTCCTTCCATTGAAAACGCCGAGCATTTGAGGCCTTCGAGGTTGACGCAGCTGACGTAGTGTCTTTAGGGGCAGATCCGGGGTTTCTAGGCCTAGGATCCGTCGAGTTCAGAATCCCGTTTGAGGGTGTGGATTAGTTAGTATTGTTGGTCTTAGATCGCCCAGGTGTCGCAGAGAGTTTTCTTCATAGGTTTTCTAGATCCTGGGAACCGTAGCCAGGTATCGTAAATATTCTTAATAATAGAGCCCTCCAGCAGCCAAAGACAGGTTTTCCCACATTGGGTTTTTCCAGGGACAGTTTGTCCGTAAATCACTGTGTCACTTTTGTCTATGTGTGCATGTGTTTATTCTAGATCTGAATTGGTAGAGATCTGTTATGTGTTTTGTTTTGATGTTAACTTGAATTTATTCTGTTGATAACTTGTATAAGTAGGAGAAGCTTAACCGGATTAACAAAAATAATTTATGCATAAGGATTAAGATTCAGAAATTTCTACACCAATAAGTTATTATGCCACTGTTATATAATTTTATCACTGTTGTAAGTGCTTTTATGTGGCCCATATTAGATCTGAAATTAACCCAACAGTCCACAAAAAATTCACTTATATGCACTCAAATTGACTTAAGATCAATTGTTAATGTCTTAGGTGAATTATTAATGAATTTAGGTTTAATTAAAAATGTGTTTAGGCTTTAAATATGCTGCTGTCATAAAGTACTTCAGAATTTAAAACAAGGATGGTGATGAAATCAGAGGGTTAGAGAGAAAACCAAGAGGCCTAGTGGCCTTGTAGATGGCTAGTGAGACTTCCAATGAACTTGGGAACTTGCAACCACAAACTTAGCTCTAAAAGCACTGCCAAACCAAATGTTACTATGTTAGAGATAAAAAATCAAATCAATAACTGAGCAATGGCTGAAAAGGGGCTAAAATGATAGGCTAGGGTTAGGAAACCCCAACAATAGGGCTAGAAATGGCCAATGAAGGGCTAGAAGGGAGAAACAAAGACAAAGATGAGGGAAAAGAGGCCTTAGAAGGCCACAACAAGGGAGATCAAGCGGGCTAACGTCAAACCAAAGAAGGTTGACTCTGGGCTAGGAGACACTCTAAAAGGGCTAACGACCAAGAAAAAATGCCTTTTAGGGCTACGTCCAGGGGTAGAAGGGTGGTTGAGGGCCCTATGAGGCTCCCCAAACCCACGACCAAGGGTGACAAGGGAGGTTGACGTCGTTTGAGGCTTGCGGCTAGGCCAAGGAAGGGGGCCGAGGGCTTTAAGAGCCCACAACAAGCCCTAAAAGGGTTGTGACCAAGGCAAGGAGGGGGGTTGAGGACCCTAGAAGGTCTCTAGGCCTTACAACTAGGGCAAAGGAGGGGGGAGAAGGGCACTATAAGGTCTCTATGCCTTACGGCTAGGGCAAAGGATGGGGGAGAAGGGCCTTATAAGGTCTCTATGCCTTACGGCTAGGGCAAAGGAGGGAAGACGGTTACGCCTTAGGGCCTAAAAAAAATTTTGAAGCTTGCAATTGCCAAAAAATGCCAAAATCACTGCCAAAAGGCTAGACAACTTCCCTTCTTTAGCTAGACATTGAGTTGCTGGAAGCTCGGGAGTCTAGATCTTACCCTCAAGGGTCTATATTAGTGTTCCTTGCTTGGTTGAATAGCCCCAGAAAAATTTGTTGCTTCAAACCATTGAGCTATCACCTACAAAAATGAATCAAAGAATGCCAAACTCCAAACATATATACAAAAATTATAAAATCCCAAATACCCAAATGCTGCAAAATAAAATGGGTTAGGAAATAATTTACAAATTATTTACAAATGTACAATATTTACAAAATAATAATTTTGGAAAAATATTTTTGAATAAATAGCAATGGAGGATTAATTTTGAAAATATAGATATTGGCCAAAACCCTCCTGCAAAATCAATTACCACAATGAAATCTCAGAGCCCAAACATAGTCGGCTCTTCCCCACGGTCTGTGAACTTGGAGCCCAAGGGCTAGTGTACCTATAACTCTCTATAACTTTCTCAAAGTAAAATTGTTAGATCATATGGTGAATCAGATCACCTATGATAGCATGTACCAATAGAATGTTCTTATCACCGACAAATGACATAACAATTTATTTAAAAATATTCAGCTCAATATAAGATCACATATAGCTAACACATACCACAGATCCACACAAGAAGAGCAGGATGAACTAAACCCGAAAGACTTTCTATTATGATAAAATAATGTTCCCAGAAGAGCAGCAACTCAATACCAACGTTCAAGAATTACATCATCCAAAGATAGAAAATAAAAGCTCAATCGCTTCTTTATATAAAGAAACCTCTCCAAGTGGAAATAATGGCTAGTTGGCTTGATCCTCGTCAAAATAATCTCGACCATTGAAAATAATTTGATCATCTTTTAATCTCCATCAGGATCAAGATGAAGAGCAGAATTAACCAAGCTAGCAAGATTTCTTCTAGTATAAGCTTTCGTAAATGGATGAATAAGTGGATTCGCCACCCAAACAAGAAACTAACCCAAAAGTCTAGGAGCTAAAGGTGCAAATAGAAGGTGAACAAGGTGATGAGAAGATTGGTGAAAAGATGAAGAATAAGGAGATGAAAAGATGAAGAGATGGAGAGAATGTTGTGAAAATCAAAGACAAAAAAATTCTATCCCTGACAACGGTGCCAAAAAATGAGGAGATGAAAAGATGAAGAGATGGAGAGAATGTCGTGAAAATCAAAGACAAAAAAATTCTATCCCTGACAACAGTGCCAAAAAATGTTTATCGCCCAAACTGTATTGGCAAGATGCAACAACGCTCAGAACGGGGGCTGTCACTTTGATCCCTGCCCTCTCCATTCTAGTTGTCTCCCTACAACAAGCTATGCGGGCTAGTCACTATGAAATGTGAGGATGGGAGACTTGTTGGAAACCAACAAGTCCAAGAGACACAACTAAATGGCCTAGCAACTTAGTTGAATTAGCAAGCTAAATGATTTGATTGGATTATCGTGGAAGACCAGTGCCTTAAATGGAGTCAATTACTTTCTTAAGATAAATAATTTACTAAGTTACCAGATGAACAGTTGCTGCTTAAGGATGCTTCACTATGAGATGCAAATCCTACAATTTAAATGAGATGTAGCATCTTGGTTTGTTTTAAGTTATAAACCTATCTAAGTGTATCTTTCATCTTAACTGTTTTGAAGCTGGTCTCTAGAGTAGGTTGTGAGAGAGAAACCATGGGGAAGCAAACTAGGGCTTGATTAACGATCCCTCCCCTTGGGTTCTAACCACCCGATGCTTCCGGCGCTGCAAGGTCACCGTGTTAACCACTAAAGAGGTTTTTGACTCAAGCTAAATGAGAAAGGTGGGCCTATCTCTCTATCGATCAAGATTATGCTTGGAAGTTAATTAATTAATGCAAGAGGTTAGTCCTAAGACTCAAACGCAAGATTTGAGTGAATTTTTTTAAGGTGAGACTATTAAATTTCTTAAGTACTTAAAGACAAACAATCTTGAAAAAAATGAAGTACTTAGTCAATGGGCAATGATAGCCTTCACCACAAGAGAAAGTGCTCAAATTAAACAATGCCAAAAAATGTTGCCAATAATATCAAGGGACAATTTCTTAAAAGATAAACAAGATTAAGTTAATAAGATCAGTGTTGCTTAACACAATTAGCAGCCTTCAAGATAATAACAATGGATTACCAATATGTCAATTAGATACAATGAAGAACTTCTTATGGACACAATTAGATCCCTTATCCTAATTTAGATTAAATTCGATTAAGGTGCTTTAAGAGTGACTTAAAATCCACAAGAGCTATCTAACTCAACAATGAGCCATGTATCCACTTATCCAACAATAATGATAGCAATGAGAAACAACAACATTAATCACAATGTTACTTGTTAAGCCAATGTCATTAGAAAATTATCAAATCAATTAAAGCACTTGTGTATGTTTGATGCAAGAGTGCAAATGGATGCCAATGATGCATAAATGCAATGGAATGCAAGATGGGGAAGCAAATAAATAAATGAATACAACAGAAAGATAGAAACCCAATTCCACTAGATAATGCTTATACAATATGCACAATATGCAAGGTTCAAGAGCCAAGTGAAATTAGATGATTGTCAACCACTTTTAACATCACTGTGATATTTATATCAGACCTTTATGGTGTAAATTTCAAATCTCAAATTATTATTTCAGCCTTAAAAAATGATCGAATATGCCAAGAGATGTAAGCAACAAAGCAAACTATCAAATGGGAATTGTATCGAGTTTTCATTTTTTTGAGGTAGCAAAAAATCATCCATTTTTTAAATGAGCTTATTTAAAATACACTTTTTTTTTAACATATTTTTGATACTTTTAATTTTCTTTTGTATTAAATATGCACATTTTTTTTTAAATGTTAGTGATTTTTATGCCAATTTTGAGAAGTATTGACGCAATATCAACTCTTTTTTTGGGCTTATTTTTGACAGTTCAAATTTTCTTATGTATTAAGTATGGATATTTTATTTGAAATATTGGTGATTTTCATGTGGATTTTTAAAAGTGTTGATGCATATTTTTTTTAGCATATTTTTGACACTTTAAATTTTCAGGTGTCCTAAGTATGAATAATTTTTTAAAAATGTTTGTTATTTAACCATTTTTTATGATGTCTTATCCCTCTTCTTGTTTTTCATCCAAAGGTGTTCACTTTTTAAGGGTTTTTCAGGTTTGATTTTTTTTTTGGCAATGTTTTTTCATAATGAAATGTTCTTTTTTTTGTGGAGTTAAAAATAATAATAATAAAATTAATATTTTGACGTAAATTTTATTTATATATTTATATATCATTAATTAATGCTTCAATACATAAAATAATTGTCATTAAAAAAAAATTAAACATTTGAAAAAAAAATGCACATATTGCATATAGATATAATTAAAAAAATACGTGTTTCGGGATTTTTTCACAAAAAAATAACATGTTCAATAAAATAATAAAAAATAAAATGGAAAAATAGCAAATTTTATGAATTTTATGAATTTTATGTCAAAAAAATGAGGACATTTGAAGTTTTTCTACAAAAATAATGATTCATTTAATATTTGAAGTTAAAAAATATAGTAGAAAACAAAAAAAAATTAATTAAAAAGAAAACATTTAGCACCAAAATAGGGAAAAAAAATATTTAGAAAATAAAAATAAAAATAAAAACTAACCATGTTAAAATAAAATTTCAATTAAAAAAAAACAAACAATTTCACAAAATAAAACATCACTACTGATTTAAAAATTAATATATAACTCTATAATTTAAAAAAAAAAAATTCAATCGACAAAATAAATAAATTAATAAATAAATTTAAATAAATAAATAAAAAATAAAAACTAGCAACCTGACCTCATTATGTGTCAATTTAATAGTCGATTTTAAAGTTTTCGTTATAATGGATCAAGTCTACCCCTACAATGTGTCAATTTTATGGTTGATTTTTAAATTTTGATTCTAATGGGTTGAATTCGTCTACACTGTGTGTCAATTTGAAGGTTTATTTTTAAATTTTTGTTGCATTGTGTCAAGTTGTCTTAAACTAATATTTTAAAATAGCTATACTTTTAACGTTTCAAAAAGAAATTACTCTTGGTATAATAACTCTTTCATTCAGATGTTCATTTTTTAAATTGTTTTTAGTCATATAGTTTTTCCATAATGCTATGTTTGAAATATGTTGTAACTTAAGGTTTTTTGTAGTTATGATCTTTAGTTTTAATTTCATGGTTGAAAATATGTCAAAATTTTAAAGTTTTTCTGAGCCATGATTTTTATCTTTAATGCTATGGTTGAAAACAAAGATGAGTATTTTATTTTTAACACCATCTCTGAAAATTGTTGAAAGTTTAAGACTTTTCAGAGACGTGATATTTTATTTTCAACACCATGCCTGAAAATCCTTGGAAATTAAAGGTTTTTCGGAGTCGGGATCTTTTATCCTTAATGTCATTGATAAAAAAATATTAAAAATTTACCTTGAAAAAAAAAATGGTGTTATTCCAACATCAACACTTTTCGTTTTCAGTGTTTTTTGCATTAAAAAAATGGTTTTCATTGATTTTTACTATCATTGTTAAAAATGTTAAAATTTAACCAAAAAATAATAATAATAATAATAATAATTATTCCAACATCAACATTTTTCGTTTTCGAGCAAATTTTTTTTTTTTTTTTTTTGGGTTTTTTGGCTAGAGTTCTTGTTTTGAGTTTACAGTTCTCGTTTGATAGTTTACTTTGTTGAACCCAATGAGTGCAAGTGACAATATAATGATGAAATGACTCCCAAAGACTTATTATGCCAGTCTTATATAATTTTATCACTGTTGTGAGTGCTTTTATGTGGTTGTAGCAAACGTATCAGATTTTAAATTAACCCAACAGTCAACAAGAAATTCACTTATATGCACTCAAATTGACTTAAGATCAATTGTTAATGCCTTAGGTGAATTATTAATGAGTTTAGGTTTAGTTAAAAATGTGTTTAGGTTTTAAATATGTTGTTGTCATAAAATACTTCAGAATTTAAAACAAGGATAGTGATGAAATCATAGGGTTAGAGAGCAAACCAAGAGGCCTAGTGGCCTTGTAGATGGCTAGTGAGGCTTCCAATGAACTTGGGAACATGCAACCACAAAGTTAGCTCTAAAATCGCTGCAAAACCAAATGTTAGAGATAAAAAAATCAAATCAATAACTGAGTAATGACTGAATGAGGGCTAGAATGATAGGCCAGGGTTAGGAAACCCCAACACTAGGGCTACAAATGGCCAATAAAAGGCTGGAAGGGGGAAACAAAAGTAGAGATGAGGGAATATAGGCCTTAGAAGGCCACAACAAGGGAGATCAAGCACTTAGGGTTGACGTCAAGCCTAATAAGGCTTACGTTGGGCTAGGAGAGGCCCTAAAAGGGCTAAAGCGCTGCAACCAAGGGTATAAGGGGGGTCGAGGCCCTTGGAGGCCTGCGGCTAGGCAAAGGAAAGGGACTAAGGGCTTTAAAAGCCCACTACAAGCCCTAAAAAGGTTGCGACCAATGCAAGGAGGGGAGTTGAGGGCACTAGAAGGCCCCTAGGATTTATGACTAGGGCAAAGGAGGGAGGACAGATAGGCCTTAGGGCCTAAAAATATTCTGAAGCCTGCAATTGCCAGAAAATGCCAAAATCACTGCCAAAAAGCTTGACGACTTCCCTTCTTCAGCTAGGCGTTGAGTTGCTGGGAGTTGGGGAGGCTAGATCTTACCCTTAAGGGCCTAAATCAACCTTCCTTGCTTAGTTGAATAACCCCATAAAATTTTGTTGCTTCAAAGCCTTAAGCTATCACTTGCAAAAATGAATCAAAGAATGCCAAACCCCAAATACCCAAATGTTGCAAAATAAAATGGGTTAGGAAATTATTTACAAAGTATTTACAAATGTACAATATTTACAAAATAATAATTTTGGAAAAATATTTTTGAATAAATAGCAATGGATGAATAATTTCGAAAAAATAGATATTGGCCAAAACCCTCCTGCAAAATCAATTACCACAACGGAATCTCAAAGCCCGAACATAGTTAGATCTTTCCAACAGTCTGTGAACTTGGATTCCAAGGGATAACACACATGTAAATCTCTATAACATTTTCAAAGTAAAATTGTTAGATCATATGGTGATTCAGATCACCTAAGATAGCATGTACCAATAGAATCTTCTTATCACAAACAAATGAAATAACAATTTGAATTAATTTAACAATATTCAGCTCAATATAGGATTACGCATAGCTAACACATACCACAGATCAACAGAAGAAGAACACCATGAATTGAACCCCAAAGTCTTTCTATTATGATAAAATAATGTTCCCAACAAAGCAATAGTTCAATGCCAGCATTCAAGAATTACACCATCCAAAGATAGAAAATAGAAGCTCAACAACTTCTTTATATAGAGAAATCCCTTCAAGTGGAAAATTATAGCTAGTTGGCTTAATCCTCATCAAAATAATCCCGACCGTTGAAAATATCTTGATCATCTTTTAATCCCCACCGTTGAATTTTTAATTTTGAGGAAAAATTCGAATTTTTCTTAAAACCCACTTTTAATTAATCCAAATTCCTCAAAAATTTGATTTTGACTTTACCACCAAGGTCCAAGGGTTCAAATTTTCTTAAAATATCCATTTTTCCCTTGGTGGAGTACCTCCAAAAATTGACTTCTCTTTGAACCACAAATTTATTATTATTTTCCATTTAGAGAGACATTAATTTCTCTATAATTATTTTTTAATTCAAAATTAATTAATTTAGCCAAAAAAATTAATTGATTGACACTAGAGGGGATTTAATGATTTTTCCACCCTAAAATATTTTAGCTATGGTGTCTAGCTATGAGTAACCATGCACGGAAATATTTTTTACATCAAATTATTACAATATCAACCCTTGAAAGGGGAAATACACATTTAGACTCAGACCCTCAATAAATTACCCAATTTTGCGACACAATATGATCTAGTATGAAACTAAGCGTGCTTGTAATAAAATAATTTAGCTAAATGTGCTAGAATTATTCTCAAATACACTTTTACAAAAGAATCAGTATAACACTAGGACTCACCTAAGACTTTGTCAACGAATTCCACCCTAGCTTTGGGGTGTAAGCTGGAAGAAAAAATCTATCAATTATCTGTATTTAGAAACACATAATTCGGTGAGGTTCAAAAACTTCCTAGGATGAAATCCTTAGTCATAATCAGAGGCTTACCTAGGTGTTGTTACATAATTAAACAATCATACTAGCATCATTTACAATACAACTTACAGAAATTTAGTTTACAATGATACAATAGTGTTGACTGATGACTTTGAACTTTTGAAAAAAATTCTTCACATCTTCATACTTAGCTTCCTTGGATTGTTGACGAAGTGTGGTCAATGGGTTGATAATGGAGCACAAACTGTTCATTTTCAATAAACAAGTAAATGAGGTAGAAAAGATACTTGCAGCATAATCAAAATATAAATATCTTAGAAATGATATTAACTAGAAAGAACTAAATAATTTTAGATTACTCCATGTTGGGAAAACTAGTAATATTGTTAATGCTCTTTCTAACGAAGGGGTTAGATGCTCCCGCTTAGCAATTTTACTAAGGAAATACATTTTGCACAAATTTGGTATTTTGACATGATGGACCTAGGAAAAGTGGGTTAGGACCCCACTTTGCAATTTTGATCAAGGGAGGCTCAAACATAGGAAAAAAGAGGCAAATTGAATTCCAAGCGGAAAGTGGGGGTCACTCCAAGAGGGAATATGCACTTGGAGAAATTCACACTTGTGGAGAGAAAGGGAAAAGAAGGGGGACGAATTATGAGTCCCACATGGAGAGAGGAGTACAAGGATAAATAGGAGAAGCATACTTCATTTTGGGACTTTTTGCTAGTTTAAGAATTGAGCTTCTTGTACGCTTGTGTTGTTCAGCCAAGTCTACATGTGTTGTTGATCACAAGAGATTTTCGAGGGGAAATCTCACCTCCATCTTCGTTGAACTTCGAGTGCCACCCTAAGGGAGTCCTTTATTACATATCAGAGTTGGTCTGAAGGGTATTGCTAGGGAATTCAAACTTCATTTGGAGCAAACTGGGCGTAGTTAGAGGAACACACACTTGTGGCAGAAATTGCTCCAAGTCTTATCATCTTTTGGGCTTTTTGAGGAGTCATTGCCTTGTTATTTGTCGAAGGTTTGGGGTGTTTTGCAAGGCTAGATTCAAAGGAACTGGGAGTAGCATTTATCTAGCATTTTGATAGTGCACAAAGGGGTTCTGGCTTGGCTTGCGCAGGGGTGAGAAGCTGGGAGATTTATAGAAAAATATTGTCAGGCATTGGGGGTTTGGCTGAGAAGGTTTTGTAGTTGGATCCTTGTGGAGTTTCCGAGAGTCTTGGGAGGTTGTTTGCAGGTGCTTATTCCTATAGTGTGCATTTCTGGCTAGAGAAGGGAGTGCGTAATTTCGAGGGCTTTCGGGCCAATTGAAATTAGCGCGATTACATGTTGGAATTGTTGAGCTTGTGGAGTAGAGGTTGTGGTTAATTTCTCAAAATTTTTGGAGAAGTATGGAGGTTGAATCAATACATCTTTCCTAGAAACAACAACATAATTTTTGGGTGGACACAGATTTAGCAGCAAAGCCATTTCCGACACTTGGGCAATTCCATTTCTCACCTGGGATCTTGTCTCGTTTGTTGTAGCAAGCACAAGTGCACCTATTCCATATATATTTGTACTCCTCTTGCTTTAGTTAATAAAATTGACTCAGCTTGGCACAGTTTTGGAGTAAATTGTTGTTGTTAATGCATGGACTGAATTTTGTGTTGCATGTTGTATTTTTTTCTTTATTATCACTGTTATTTCCTAGTAGGATTATTATAGTGGTATCAGAACACCGGTCTTGGCTCAGTAGTGGGATAAATCTTCTATGACCCTAGAAAACAAGCAAAACATTACCTACAGGAAGAATAGGTACAAAAGCAGAGAAAGGGATTTGGAGATCACACATGATTCTGAGGCCCTGGAGCAGGAAATAGAAAAGGCAAGCATGGTGGAACCAATGAGCATAGAAGAGGCAACCTTCAATAACCTCTTGAAGTCTTTGAATGATTTGGCCAAGGGGCATAAAGAAATGTTGGATGAAATTAAGTAGCAGAATCGGGACAAAAGCTTCCATTGGGAGTTCATAATAGGGGAAAGTTCAAATGCATCCCATAAGTTCAACCATCATTCGCCCTTGACCCATCCTCATGCTTTAGTTCGGCCGACACGATCCACCATACCCACATTTTTGCCACTAGGAGCTGGAGAGCAGATGGGACAGGATAGGATGCCTATGGGGGAGTATTTCCACGAGTGGCAGTTGATGGGGGAGGAGTTTCGAGCTGCACTAAGCTTTAGAGACTATTTCCAGCTCAAGCAAAACAACAAGGGCAGGGGTGCAAGAAGCTCAGGCACGCAGAGCTCAGAGTTGCAGCGTACCATTAGGAGATTGTATCTCCATACATTTGATGGGTCATCCAAGTGCAGGACTAGAGCATGGGTGGAGAAACTAGACACTTTTTTTCAACATAGTCAAATGACAGAGGTGGAAGCCATTAAAATGGCTACTTTTCACTTGGAGGGGGAGGCACGTGATTAGTGGTTGCATGGATTGACTACTCTAGGGCATGTTGGTGTGACCTCTTATGAGGACTTTACACAAAAGATTGTTGAGCGATTTGACAGGAGGGATCCTTAGGCCCATTTCAGAGAGTTGACCCAACTCAAACAAACCGACAACCTAAGGCATTACATAGCGGAGTTCTTGAGGGTGTCCGTGATGGTGCCGGAACTATTAGAGGTTAGGAGGGTTTACACATTTGTGGAGGGATTGGTTGAGCCTTTCCATGGTCCAGTGAAGTCGAGCAGTCCCACTACTCTTCAGGAGACAGTGAACCGCACACAGGACTTGCAAGATGCCATTCTTAGGACGAGAACACCAGCGCCACCACAAGCCCCTTTTCCACAAAGAGGCCAAGACACTGGACCCCCACCACAGAGAGATGTTAAGGGGCGTGGGTAGCTAAACGATGAGACTAAGAGAGACCTTCGCAGGAGGAAGTTGATATTCACTTGCCAGGAGCCATAGGAACCTGGGCATAGGTGCACCAAGGACAAGGCCCATTACATAGAGGTGTTCTCGGACAACCAGTCGAAGGATGATATTGAGTAGTGTTGAGAATTTAGAGGGTTGGTGATTAATTCAAATTCTCTTCTTGATAATTACTTGTGAGCTTACTTGAGTTACTTATGTCTTCTCTTCTTTAGCTTATGTAGTCTTTGATCAAGTCAATTATCAAAATACACAAGACACAAAATTAGGCTCCTAGAGCCAGGGAAAAACCTCTCCCTCTTGGAGAGGAAAACCCGTAAGGAATTCTTCTTATGGATCTTCAAATGACAAGTTCCATGACCAAGACTCAGACCCTTGATCTACGAATGTCTCCAAGACCTTGTTAATGCTTCTTTGTATACTTCACAACGCTGATCGTTCTCTCCTGCACCAACTTGCACTGACCTGCACCACCACTAGAGACTTCAGTCTCTAATTATATCTTCCTTGATTTAGTCTTTGGTTATCAACATACTTCTTCTTGTTTCAGGTTCAATTGAGATATATTTCTTTCCTTTTGTGTACTGAAGATAGGAAGGTAAATCTCATATTTACCTTCCTTCTATTCTCTTACTTTCACGCTTTGATATCCACACTTCTTTTCATCCTCAATCCGCACTGTTATAGTGATCTGAAGTCCGCACTAGGTTCAGACTTGACCGCAACTCCTTTATACTAGTCTTCACTTCTTAGACCCTGATCCGAATGTATATATCAGACTTTACCTGTTCTTGAAGTCTGCACTGAACACCATACTTGTCATCAAATTCACCTCAGGTTTGCACGCAATATCATTCAAGATTGATCGCAGCTTATACTTGATGATCTGCACCCTTTTCGTTAGAGCTATCAGCACTTGTTCCAGACTTCTTCACGTTGTAGTTACCTCAGAGAAGTCCGCATTTCCTATCTGTCTGAAGACCACACTTTTAACACAGATATATCCGCACTTAACCATTGTAAAAACTTCAAAGAGATCCGCATGCTGGGTGGTGTCAAATGAGCCGCAGGTCCCTTCATATATATAGTGCTTTGACTTGCTTTTAGGCCGATCCTACAACAAGTTTGTAGGTCGACATCCTCACTGTATATAGGCCGACTTCATCACTGATTAATAAGTCTATCTTCCAACGTTGAATGTGGGTTGTCTTGAGGGTGGTTATGAGCCATTCTTCCACAAGGTCTTGGAGTACATTCTTCAGACTAGTCACTTCATATACATGACTCTTAATTACACTTATAAATAGAAGACAAACCTTAATAGACATCAAGAAGAAGTCTGTTGACCTATAATAAAATCTTGCTCATGAAACCCATGAAGCAAGTATAACAAAAATACATTTTATTATCTTTGTCTTCTTCTTTACATAAATACATAATTTCATAGTCAATATGAAGACCGATCCTAGTTACACTTTTCAACAAGTAAGAGGCGAATGTAGGAGGCAGTGAGCCGCAAACTATTGGAGGAGGTGGAGGAGGAGGAGCACCACCCCCACTAGATGCAGACATTTTTAGACCCATTGGAGGGGTTATCGCTTCACTAAGGGGAGTCCCCAAGTATTTAACACTGAGGATCAGAGGCACAATACAGGGGTAGCGTGTAGCAGTTTTGATGGATGGGCCACCCACAATTTCATTGATGCGGAGATGGTGGAGTGGAGAGGCATATAGGCAGAGGGCTTTGAGGATTTTTCAATGCTGGTACCAGGAGATGGGACTATGCAGTGTACCATGTACGTCCCTAGTCTGACAATGACTATGGGAAATTATTCAGAGACCGGTCACTTCTTTGTGGTCAATGTTCCAGACACCAATAACATAGTTACCGATCAAACTGGAACTATTACCTCAAAACAAGAACTCTAGCTGAAAAAAATTCAAAAAACATGAAAAAACAACCCAAAAACGAAAAGTGTGTCTTCCAGAACGCACTGTTTTTTTTAGGGTCAAATTTCAACATTTTTTTAAATTATGCTAAAAACCAATTTTTTTCTTGAAAAAACACCCTCGAAACAAAAAGTGTTGATGATGGAATAACATCGCTAATTTTTTGTGTGCAAAAAACAACGTGAAAACGAAAAGTGTTGATGCTGGAATAACGTCGTCAATTTTTTATGTGCAAAAAACACCTTGAAAATGAAAAGTGTTAATGTTGGAATAACGTCTTTTTCTTTTCGGGATAAATTCTCAACAATTTTTAATAATGACATTAAAGATAAAACATCATGACCCGGAAAAACCTTAAAATTTCAATGATAAACATGGCATTAAAAATCAAATATCAAGTCATAAAATTCCAACAACTTTTAGGCATGATATTAAAGATAATCTATTATTGTGTCTCTGAAAAACCTTAAAAATCCAAGGATGGCATTAAAGATAAAAGATCACGTTTATGAAAATAAAATTCCAATGATTTTAGGCATGGTATTAAAGATAAAATATCACTTGTTAAAAAAAATAAAAAATAAAAAATAAATAAAATAGGGGAAAATTCAAAAAAACACACAATTTAAAGAAAAAAACAAAAGAAAAAACTAATTTTATTTTTTTTAAGTTATGATGATGATGATGATGATGGTTAATGTCTACTGAGACCAAACTTTGGTCTATCGGACCTAAAGAAACAAATTATTTAGTTTGTTTTAAAATTGTACTCCTATGCTCAAAGAGCGTGTTAATGTTGGAATAACGTATTTCTCTTTTCGGAGAAAATTGTCAACAGTTTCTAATAATGACATTAAAGATAAAATATCATGACTCTTAAAAACCTTAAAATTTCAACGATAAACATGGCATTAAAGATCAAATATCAAGTCTTAAAATTTCAACTATTTTTAGGCATGGTATTAAAGATAATCTATTATCGTGTCTCTGAAAAACCTTAAAAATCTAAGGATGACATTAAAGATTAAAGATCATGTTTATGAAAATAAAATTCCAATGATTTTAGGCATGGTATTAAAGATAAAATATCACTTGTAAAAAAAAAAAATTTAAAACAAAAAATTTCAAAAATAAAATAAAAAAGGGAAAAATTCAAAAAAACACACAATTTAAAGAAAAATAAAATAAAAATTAACCAAAACAAAAACAAAAAAACAAGAACTAATTTTATTTTTTTAAAGTTATGATGATGATAATGATGGTTAACGTCCACTTAGACCAAACTTTGGTCTATTGAACCTAAAGAAACGAATTATTTAGTTTGTTTTAAAATTGTACTCCTATGTTGAAAGAGCTTGGAGAGAAACGTCCCGAGCTCATTATAATTTTGACATGTTAAAAGGCTAGGAAGGTCGGTATTGCAACAAAGATAATGAAACTGAGATCTAATGTGGGTGTATGCAGGGCACTCTAAGAGGAAATGATTTTCATCCTCAATGTTCATATTCTCACAGATACAGAAAATCCTTTCCACCCATGGTGTTTTAGGAACTGCCTAACGACCTGTTTCACTATGGAGTTCATGAGAGTTCGTTCTTATCTTAGCTATATTAATTTTTTTCTTCAAGCTAGTTAAAACAGAGAGATACTTTTGATCTTCTAGAGTAGGGTTGATGACCTCCTTATAATATCTTAATTTTCTTTTAGCCTCTAAATCTTTCTCTCACCACATTTTCTCTTTAAACTTAGAAGTAACAATATTTTTAATGTTATTAATATTTTGCAATGCAACATTTTCGTCGATCTCCCAATGGCTTAACCAAGCCCTGGTACCTTTATACCAACCTCGTTTGAGCCTTAGGTGGTTTTGGCTGGAATTTAAAGCTAGCTCAGGAAGTCTATTATTATTATTATTATTATTAATAAACTGCATAATCCATTTTTGCCAGATTTTTACAAAGATCGAGTTTAATCAAGCTTTGCAAAAATGGTGTGCGGCGCTAGGGTTTCCAGAACAAAGGTCCTCCGTAGCTATGCGGCGGCACCTCTCAAGCTCGCTGCTACTCGGCTACAAATCCAAGCACGAAGGTCCTCATCCTTGGACACAACCAACCCTCGTTCAATGACCTGGTGTGGTTTCCTCGCAGCGATGGCTGTGCAGGGTACCTGACACATATTAACTCAGCCCCAAGTGGTTTCAGGACAGACCTGGTGCACCTGCATTGGAGAATGGTAGATCCGCAACCATTTCTCCACTATCGGGCACCCACGATTAGTGGCTCTCGACGTTGGCATCCAATGGCACTTGGTAGAAATGGTTGCCATTATGCTTCAAGCAGGACCGGTGGATTGGCCCTCATCGTTCTAGCCCCAAAAAGAAGACGGAGACAGACAAGGGGCCAATCACAGGCACAAGGCAAGACCAGGAAGTGGGTAGTCTTGGCGATAGACTAGGACAGTCGTCCCTCCCCTGCATATTATGGATTTGACGCAGGAACAAAACCGTCTTTCTGGTTTCCTCCGTAGCGAATTAGGTATACCTGCGCAGTGGAAAATCGGAGATGCGAGAGACTGCCTCAGGACGGAGGAGGAGAGGTAAGGGGAGAATATCCTTATAGGCGTGCAGGTGAGAGAGGTTGCGGCACATTACGAGACCAGAGATGGGATTGCAGTAGAGGGCCAGTGACGGGTGGCCCTACCCACAATCTCTGTCCTGAAGCAGTCAATAGGCGCAGTTGGGACTTAGAGCAAAGTCTTTCCGTCGATGGGGGTCAGGATCTGCAGGCCCATCTTCTCTGGATCCAGCAGGATCGCCATCTGCGGGTAATACCTCCCCCTAGAGTTTTTTCTTTCTCTCGCCGCTTTGTTTGTATTGTTTACAAAAGGTTAAAAATCGAATGGGGCCACTAGTTCGTAATAAGGGTAGTGCAAGGGTTCACGACCCACTGCTCACCATTGCGGCACAAAACATGGGAAGGGTGTGTGGTTGCTCCCATAAATGGGCACCCCATGAACTCTACCCCTTTAGACCCAAGACAAAGCAGATACTCAGATGATGGAGTCAGCGCGGAAAACCCCATTCCACACAGTCAAGAAGGGGATTATACTCCCCAGACTAGTTTCCAGATTTTCATGAAATTTTTTTATTGGAAAACAAAACCCTGTGGGTACAAGAGGAGGACTTGGTCACAAATCTGAAATACAAGATCCAAGTGGCAACAGGTATCCCGGAGTCACAACAAAGCCTGATTTACACAGGGAAGGTACTGCAGGAAGAAGCCCAATTAAAAGAATATCACATTCAAAGGAATTCTTCCATTGTCCTGAACCTAAGACTTAAAGGGGGAACCCCTAGAACAAAAGCGTCTGCAAGAACTGATCAGAACAAAACTACAGGACCAATAAGGGGTGCCAATTCTGCCAAAGCTGGCACCTCAAGTGGACCCTCATACAAGAACATTCTGCAGGGGAAAAACAAAATACCAACAACTTCAGAATCAGTGGAAAACACCCCCAAACCATACATTGTAGAGCAACTAAATTGCGTGCCAGAACTGAATATTAAGGCAACAGAGAACGACAATCATCGATCCACATTTGAAACACAGGTAGTATATGTAGGTTTACTTGTTTTTGGCCCAAACCAATGGAGCTTTTCCATTGGATTTTCACCAACTGGACTATGGATTGCAATATCCATCTTTGCTCCAAGGGGTATTTTATTGTCAAGTTCACCTCTACAGAAGCCAGAGATATAATACTCAGGGCAGGACCATGGTTCTGAGGATCAACCGGTCTCTTTATCACACCTTGGTTTCATGATTTTGACGCAAACAAGATGGAGATTACCAGAATGCCGGTATGGGTCTGGTTGTATAATCTCCTGCTACATTTCTGGAATGAACTTGTATTAGAATGCATTGGAAACACTATAGGGAGATATATTAAAACAGACATCCAAAGGCTGGAGGAGATAATTTGTACCTTTGAAGTTTGCACGCTTCTGCGTTGAAGTGGACCTCAGCAAAGGTTTACCAGAAAGTATACAATTGATTCATAATCAACAAAAATGGAAGCAACACCTTGATTATGAAAACACAACATTTAGGTGCAGGATATGTAGGAAACCGGCCATCTACAAAACACATGCCCGGACGGCAAAAGAGAAAATAGGAAGAAGAAGAAGACAGGGAAAGCAACCAAGGGCTGGCAATTCCCCTTAGGTGGCCCAGAGCAAGAAACAGAAAATGAAGGGGACATTCCCATTCAGAACGAAAGTACACAGGTTGCCACTAATCTAGGGGCATCTGACCAAGAACAACAAGATCCAATTGTGTCCAACATGATGCCTCAGCCGATGCAAACCACGGAGGTGTTAACGGCCACAGGGGACGGTTCTACTATAAGTTCAAGAGTGAATAAAAGATCACATGTGTCAAAAATCTCGGACTCCAAGAAAGAAAATTCTATGAGGAACGATGAGTTGGCCCTGGTTCCTTCTTCCCTACATTCAAGGACTTGGCAGATAGTGCAAAAGAGAAAGGGCAAGCGTGAAAAGCCTAGTTCTGCTGGCAAATTAAAAAAAAATAAAAAATAAAAGATAATATATATATATTGGTAGCCTCGCTACATTGACTAGTGTGCTTGAGAACACGGGCCCTTTGGGCGTCTTGAAATGCTTAAATGCATCTGCAAAATGTAACTTTCATTAATAATTAATAGAAAGTTGCTGATTTTTTCTTTGGAAAAAAAAAAAAAACCTCATAATTAAAAAAAAATGAAAAAATAAAATAATTTAAATAAAAAATTTAAAATTTGTTAAAATTAAAAAAAATAAAAAATAAAAAAAAAATATTAAAATAAAAAATAACTTAAATTTACAAATTTAAATTTGAAAAAAAATTAAAAAGAAAAATAAAATAAAATAATAAAAATTTAAATTTAAAAATAAAAATAAAAAAAATTAAATAAAATTAAAATTAAAAATATATATATAAATATATGAAAAATACATTTTTAGATTAAAAAAGTTTAAAAAATCAATTTTTTTTGAATTAAAAAAAATTAAAAGAAAAGATTAATTTTTTTTTAAATAATAAAAAAAAAACATATAAATTTAAAAATATGAAATAAATTAACAAATAAATAAATAAATTTTAAAAAAATTAAAAAAAGTTGAAAAATTAAATTAACAAATATATATATATATATATATATATATATATATATATATATTAAAAACAAAATTTTAAAAAATTTATTAATAAAAAAATTAATTAAAAGAAAAAATGTGTTTTACCGCAGCCGTGCGGCCGCGGGATTCGGCCGGTGGGCGGCGGGAGAGCCGGTCACAAGGCTCGACCAACGGTGCAGCGGGAGGGCTGCCATAAAACCCTTTTTTTTTATTTAATTTTGTTTTCTATTTTTTTTAAATTTAATTTATATTTTTAATTTTTTTTTACTTAATTTTTTTTTAATTTAATATATATATATATATATATATATATATATATATATATATATATATATATAATTTAAAAAATGTGTTTTATATTATTTATTTTTATTTTTATTTGTTCTGATTTTTATTTATTTATTTTAAATTTAAAAAAATAATGAATTATGTATTTTTCTTATTCTTTGAAAATGTATTTTTCATATATGTATTTTGTTTTTTATTTAAATTTTCTTTTTAAATATTTAATGGCTTATTTATTTATTTATTTATTTAAGTTTCCGAATTTTAATTATTTTGTATTTTAGTATTTTGATTATTTTAAAATTTTGATTATTTTAATTATTTTTTAATTTTAGTTATTTAATTTTATCATTTTCTTTTATTTTAATGTTTATTTTACATTTTTTTTTTTTTTAAATTTAAGTTTCCGAATTTTAATTATTTTGTATTTTAGTATTTTGATTATTTTAAATTTTTTGATTATTTTAGTTTTTTTTTTATTTTAATTATTTTATTTTGTCATTTTATTTAATTATGTTGTTTTTTTAAACTTAAAACAAATTTGTTTTTTTGTTATTTTTTTTTTTTTTCTTTAAATTATGAGTTTTTTTGAATTTTTCCTTTCTTTTTAAATTTTTACACTTTTATTAAATTTTTTTCATATTTGAATTATTTTTTTTTTTAACCAAGACGAAAATCACTACTCTAAACAAAAAAGATTGATGTTGCATCAACGCTTTTCAAAATTAGCATGAAAATCTCTGAAATTTTAAAACAAATGTTCATACTTGATAAATAAAAAAATTTAAAGTGTCAAAAAAATCATCGTTTTTCTAAATGGACATGACATTTAAAAAAAAATTTAAAAGAAAATTTAAAGTTTCAAAAATACTCTTAAAAAAAAAAAAAACAAGTTATTTTACGTCACCACTTTTCAAATTTGACATGAAAATCATGAGATTTAAAATTAAAAAAAAATAAAATAAAATGATAAGAAAATTTAAAGTGCCAAAACTATGCGAAAAAAAGGGTGATTCTACATCACCACTTTTCAAAATCATGTGTTTTTTTTTTGCTACCTCAAAAAAATGGATACTAGGTAATTTTCCCGTTTGAGCGGTAACTATGTTCAACGTGGTGATGGGTGTCCAATGGCTCTACTCCTTAGGACAGGTCACTACTTATTGGAGGAAGTTGGAGATGGAATTCATAGGGCCATATGTGAAGCTGGTGGTGTTGAGGGAGATGCATTCATATCAGTGAAGCACCACTCGTATAAGACATGTGGGTATTCATGAGCTCTATAGCGAGTCGGGTCACTCGAATAGAACCCGCGCTCTCTACCCTTACCTGCTCAAACTCGTATTAAACTCGCCTACCCGCATAAGACCCGTGGGTTTCTCATAGGACCTATATCGGACCCCTATAAGATCCGTCCCACAACAAAATGCAAAAAAATTTGCATTTTGCTCAATTTTTTTTATTTTTCTATTTTTTTGGAAATGAGGTGGATGAAAAGGGAATTTGGAGGGAAGGAAATGTTTTATAAGCACCTCCCTCCCTTTTGGAGGCATAGGCAAGGAAAGTGCCAAGGTTTTTTTCAATGCTCATAATCATGGAATGCTGGTAAACGCAGGGACCATTATCTACTCCTAGCGTTTGGAGCAGGGATATGGTTTCAGGCGATGCAGAATTGGACATTTTGAAAGCAACAGATGTTTAGAGAGTTGTATAGTCCTCTATTTTCTTGGGAGTAGCAAAATTGGTGAAGTGATAGCACTGGCGGAGTAGCAGCACATTGTAACAGCAAGACAGAGTTACAACACTGGCGGAGTCACGACACTGGCGGAGTAGTAGCACAGTGTAGCAACAAGGCGGAGACACAGCACTGACAGAGTAGCAACACTGGCAGAGTAGCAGCACTCTGTAACAGCAAGGCGAAGTCACAGCACTGGCGGAGTAGCAGCACTGTCGAAGTCACGACACTAGCGGAGTAGCAGCGTTGCCACAGTAGCAACACACTGTAACAACAAGGCGGAGTCACAACATTGATGGAGTAGTAGCACTGGTAGAGTAGCAACACTGGCGGAGTAGCAGCACACTGTCCAGGTAGGGTTCATGATCTTTGTTTCATTGTTTTGTCGCTTGCATGTGATTTTTTTTTAATTTTATGTAATCAATTCAGTTTTAATTTTTTTTTTCACTTGCAATTTGCAATTTTTTTGGCCTTCTGGCCGAGTTTCTCAGCCACACAACAGCCCTGTGTGGCTGAGAAACTCAGCCACAGGGCTTGCGGTTTGCCTCCTTAGCCACATGGCCCAAAACAATTGTAAATTTAAAAAATTTAAAAAACCAAAAGACCATTTTTTTTTTTTAAATATCAATTAGATTTTAAAATTTTAATTTTTTTCTTCCAAATTTCGTCACCATGCCACCAAAGGGTTCTAGAAAGTCTCGCGATCCGAGATGGGTACATGGTCAACAAGTCATTGCTGGTAATGACGACCATGTCAAGTGCAATTATTGCAATGCCACAATGCATGCAGGCATAAACAAGGTAAAATACCACCTAGCTAGAATTCTTGGGAATGGTGTGGGATGCTGTCAAAATTGCCCTGATGAAGCCACTACTGAAATGGCAGCGACTTTGGAAGCCATTAAAAAAGAAACTTCTAAGAGGGAAAGAAGGAAGTATGAGATTGTTGGGATAGGTATATCTTCATCTCAGAGTGAAACACAGATTCAAATTCTAGGTATTCGTAACTCCTCTTCAAGTGTTGTGGCAAACAGGAATATAACCTCTCTTTTTTTCACTCCTCATACAACTCCAAGATCTCAACCAACCTTGGATAGTTTTAATGAAAAGAAGAGAAAGGAGGCAGATATGGCAGTGAGGAGGTTTTGGTACCATAACAGTCTTTCATTCAACTATGAAAAGTCATATTTTTATCAGTCCATGGTGGATACCATTGCAAGCGCTGGCCCTGGATACAAAGCCCCATCTTATAATGCACTTAGGGGGAAAGAGCTAGATGAGGAGCTTGAGTGTGTCAAGGAACAATTGGAGAGCATTAAAAGCTCATGGAAAATTACAAGTTGTACAATTATGTTTGATGGGTGGACAGATCAGAGGGGTAGAACAATAATAAATTTTGTTGTAGCTTGCCCTAAAGGAACCATGTTCCTAAAATCCATTGATGCATCTGCAAATGTAAAAGATGCACATTTGATTTTTAAATTGTTGGCTGATGTGGTGGAGGAAGTTGGGGTTGCAAATGTTGTCCAAGTAATCACGGACAATGCAGCAAATTATGTAGCAGCTGGAAGGTTGCTTTGTGCCAAATATCCCACCATTTTTGGAGTCCATGCGCTAACCATTGCATAGACTTGATACTAGAGGAAATTGGGAAGTTGGAGTGTGTGCAGGATGTTGTGCAAGAATCCAAACAAATTACCAAGTATATTTATAATCGTGCTTGGTGTTGAACCTTATGAGGGAATTCACACAGGGTGAGCTTAGTCGCCTAATTGTCGCACGGTTTGCTACAAACTTTCTTTCCCTCCAAAGCCTTTTGTATGAGTACCAAGCTTTGCGAAGAATGTTTTGTAGCCAGCAATGGGTATTTTGGATAGATAGCACAAAACCAGAAGCATTGTCTGTGAAAGCATCTGTCTTTGGTGATAGTTTGTGGGACAAAGTCACTGAGATTGTCTGCTTCACTGAGCCCCTTGTGAAAGTCTTGCGATTGATGGATGGAGAGAAACCTCAAATGAGATATATTTATGAGGGCATGGATAGGGCCAAAGAGGCCATCAAGACTTTCTATAAGGGAGATGAATCTAAATATCTCCCTATATGGCAAATTATTGATTCCAGGTGGGATAGACAACTAGATTCACCATTGCATGCAGCGGGAGCATATCTCAATCCAATCTTATTATATAATGAGGGGTCTAACATTCAAAGAGATCTCGAGGTGATGAGAGGTGTCATGATATGCATTGAGAAGATGTTTTTGGATTTAGATATTCAAGGCAAAATCAACCTACAACAAGATATGCACAAGGAAGAATATCGCATGTTTGGATTCGGCTCATGCCAACGTCTCAAGGACAAGAAAATGCCTTGAAAGTGCAAATTGTTAGAACTTAGCTTGTAACTTTGCTAGTTCTCTTTTATATGTTTGGCATTGCAAACTGATAATCTTTCTTGTTATTTTTTTACAGCTCATTGGTGGATAGATTGTGGCTCTGAGGCACCGCAATTACAAGAATTCACCATCATAGTTCTGAGTCAATGTTGTAGTGCTTGTTCTTGTGAGCGTAATTGGTCAGTGTTTGAGCACATCCACAGCAAAAAGACAAACAGGTTGGAGCATAAGAAGTTGGAGAAGTTGGTTTTCATATACTACAACCTTCGAATGCTCACAAAACAAGTGAAACCAAAGGATACAAATCCAATTTTATTGGATACTATTGATTTAAAGTCTGATTGGGCTGTGGTGGAGGAGCCCCCTAATTTGAGTTGCCTTGATGAAGAGACTGAGGATCTCTCTAGTTTGCCATCTCAAATGGAGACTCCCAATACACCTGCCTCACAGTTGCTTCAGCCTTCCGATGCTACCATGAGCTCCACGAGGGCTTATTATAGGCATGGTCATCCATGAGTGATGAGACTCAAGATTGTTACGAGACAATCATTTATCATTTATGACAGGTATTTGAATTTTGAACTCGCTGACATTTTTTATTTTAATTATGGAGTCATGATTCCTTTTCTTATTCAGTATCTAAATGTTTTGCTTACAAAAATCAAATATGCTAAGTTGTACTTTTATAGATATGAGATGATGTTATGAATTATTGGATATACTGTGGTTTTTATAACTTATAAGGACTGAAATTATCATTAGTTTCTTTTTTCTGCTTAAAATTTACCATATTTTAATTTTTTTTGCATTTTGACGAGTCTTATAAAAGTTTTATACGAGTCGTTCTCGAGTCTTATATGAGTCGACTAGTCAATGGTCGAACGAGTCTTATACGAGTACAAGTCGTGCAACATTGATTCATACCCACTGCAGACCGTATCGACACACTGAATGGAGGTTGATCTACAACATGGAGATATAGAGTGGGCGGTGGAGCTCAAGATCACAGAGATGGGAACTCATCCACAACCTGTACATCTGGATATTCAGGAGATATTGGTTAGGTACCCAATAGTTTTTGGGGATGTTCCTCTAGGAAAAACACCAGATAGGGGATTTGAGCACATCATTGAGTTGGAAGAGAGAGTTTATGTAGTTATCATTGTTGATATTTTGTGTATTTGGGGTAGCATCAGTTGTGCTCTAGGTCCCAAATGTTGTGGAGGGACTAGAGTAGACTTGATCTACAAGACCCATAAATGGATTTGAGAAATTTCAAGTTGTGTTGAATTTATTCAAATAATTAATTATTTTTAATGGATTTCCTAAGTCTTAGGAAAATACAATAATTAAAGTGAATTAATTAACACAAGTGTTGAAATTGTCCTAAGTCACATGGATCAAATAGTCTTTTAATCCCAGTCGTTGATGGATGATTTAATCTCGGTCGTTGAAGGGTTCAACGAAAAAGTATAAGAGAAAGACTTGAGGGTCAGTTGAACACACACAATTTCTGTAAAACTGAGGAATACATCTGGAATTCTAGGGCAGGTTTGCTAATAATTTCCAGGGGAATTTCCTGCAGTGAGGGGTAGTATTGGCTGAGGGAATGTTTTGATTCCAAGAGCCGAGAGACAGCAAGAGGCAAGAGGAGCAGCTCAAGGATAGCGCAGAGAAGCAACGCAGCAGCTACGCGGGTGTTGTGCAGCCGCTACGCAGGACAACGCAGAGGCACTAGGATGCTTCAAAAATCACGCAGAGGGTCTTTTAGGGCCAGCGTGAGGCTATGAGTCCCTTCCAGGGGTGACGCAATCCCTTCTGGTGCAGCGCAGTGGCATTTGAGGCTAGCAGAGCTGACGTTGAGGCTTCCAGGGCAGCACTGAGGGTTTCTAGGGTCGGATCCGAGCTGAGTCCTGTAAATCCCATTTGAGGGTGTGGATCAGTCAGATATTTGGCACTAGAACTTCAGGTTAGCTGCAGATTTTATATCTTTTATTCTCTGTCGGGTTTTCCAAGGTTGGAATCCAGATTCGCTGTACTCAAAACTACTTAATAATAAAATCCTCATGTCTGCTAAACTGGTTTTCCCGCTTTGGGTTTTTCCGAGGACTTATGTCCAAAAATCCATGTGTCACTTTGTTACATGAGTGAATTATTTAGTAAATGATCTGCATGTGTAGGTTGTAGTTGTGTTTATTTTCGGTATTTTCTAAATCTAATTTCTAGAAATAACTTGTATAAATTAAATCAAGTACGAGGAAATAAACCAATACACTGCAGTAGAATTTCCACAATCACTACCCCTTACAGGCATCCCAAGGCCTATCAAGATGAGATTAAGCAGGCTATCCAGGAGCTGTTGGGATTGGAGCACATCAGACCCAATTCTAGTCTTTTTGCTTCTTCGGTGGCGTTGGTGAAGAAGGATGAGACCCTCTGTATGTGTATTGAATACAAAGCTCTACGCAAGAGGGACCTTGAAGAACTAGTACTCGATTCCACACATAGATGAGTTGACGGATGAGCTCAGGGGGGCCAAATTCTTCGCTAAGATAGACCTGCGCTCAGGGTACTATCAAATTCCGGTGAGAGAGAAGAATATCCCGAAGACCGCCTTCAGGTGGCACTATGGACACTTCGAGTTTTTGGTGATGCCCTTTGGATTAATCAATGCACCAGCTACCTTCCAGTCTTGCATGAACCACATGTTCTGCAAGCAGTTGCGCATATATGTCTTGGTATTCTTTGACAACATTTTGATCTATAGTAGGACCTGGGAGGAGCATTTGCAACATGTGGAGGAGGTATTGCACATCCTCGAGGAGCAACAACTGTATGCCAAGATGTCCAAATGTGAGTTTGGGTTGACAGAGATGTTATACCTTGGCCACATCAGCAGAGAGAATGGGATGCAAGTACATCAGGAGAGGATTCAGGGCATTCTGAATTGGCCCACACCCAGGAATGTGATGGAGTTGAGGGGATTCCTAGGCATTTGCACCTATTACAGGAAGTTTGTGAGGGGATTTTCATAGCTGGCAGCACCCCTGACAGATTTGACGAAGAAGGGGGCTTTTGTGTGGACAGGAGAGGCGCAAGAGACTTTTGAGCGCCTGAAGGAGGTCATGAGTAGTTGTCTAGTGTTGGATCTACTAGATTTTTCGCAACGATTCGTCCTGGAGTGTGATGCCTCTAGAGAGGGACTTGGAGCAGTTTTGATGCAAAATGGGCATCCTATTGAATTTGAGAGCCAAAAGTTGGAGAAGCATGAGAGATTGTACTCCATATATGAGAAGGAGATGTTGGCCATCATGCCTGCGTTGGCCAAGTTTCAGCAGTATTTGGTGGGCAACAAGTTCAAGGTTAAGATTGACCACAACAACCTTCGTTTCTTTCTGGAGCAAAAGAGACTAAATGAAAGACAGCAAAAGTGGGTCAGCAAATTACAAGCATGTGATTTTGACATTGAGTATGTCAAGGGTCGGCATAACGTGGTAGTGGGTGCATTGTCTAGGAGGCATGTGACTCTCTCTTATGAGCATTGATTAAGATTGGAGGGCCCTACTACTAGTTGATTGCTCCAAGGATCAACGTGAATGTGAGATCCTGGATATCTTAGTAGGTGATGAGAGGTACAGGGTGTTGAACAAGGTGATCTATTACAAAAACTGGATTTACTTGGTACCTGGCTCCCAATTGCGGGAGAAGATCATGCAAGAAACACATGACCACCCTCTTGCAGGACATCAGGGGTTCACCAAGACTTACAGGACCATCAAAGAGCGCTTCACCTAGAAGGGCCTCTAGGAGGACGTACTGAGTCACATTCGGGAATGTGATTACTTCTAGAGGAATAAGGGAGAGCTGACATCCCTGTTGTATCTTACGAGACAATCCCTTGGTTGTGAAAGGAATCAGTGCTTAAGCCATTTTAAAAGTGTGTCACAAAAATTATTTTATCATGAGGTCTTTGTTCTATCCCTTTGAAGACTAGTTTTCTAAAACCCTTAATGATTTGGAATAATAAAATATTTCATAATGCCATTCACTGCTGATATCTGAATGAAAAGAAGAACTGCAGGGGAAACTCAAAGTAATATGCTGAAAACATAGGATCTACCACTTTTAAGTTTCATAGGAAATTCATGGAGAGAGAAGACACTCGAAATAATATGTTGTAAACACAGAATCTATTACTTTAACGTTTCATCTAGAGTTTGTGAAGAGAGGGGAAACTCAAAATAATACGTTGTAAACACATAATCTACTACTTTTAAGTTTCAGAGAGAATTTGTGAAAGGAGAAGAGATGGAGTGAAGGAGTGCAAATTAAGGTTGTTTAACTCTTACTCACAGATGTAATTAAGAGACCGGTTGCTACATTACTTCACTTCATTCAAAGAAGAAGGGACACAAAATGGCGCAAGAAACACGAATCACCATCAACAGTTGCAGGAAACTTACTGCTTCTTTCATTTAACCATCAGAAAAAGAAGTACAAAATGTAATCCCCTAAGAGGTCTAGAACTCGGAACCCTGCTTCACTCTTTCTCTCTTCCTTAAATACAAACAAAAGCAGTTTTAACTGCTCGAGCTTCTTGAAACTCCTAAATTGCCTAAACTGTTAAACTACTTATTACATTGCAATCGAGGACACCATTGTAGCTTCGATCTTAACAAAGAAAACAAAATACACTTGGAATATAATCCTTTTGTTGAGTCTGATTTGTTGCTGATGTGTCTCCTTCCGTTTCGGCTGTGATGTCCTAACAGTCTACATAAACACATCTCCGCCCGAATCTGCCCATGCTTTTGTGTTTCAAACACTGTCATCATGTCACCTGCTACTCGACTCTACCTATTCTGCGCGTGCTTGTTGTGTTTAGTCTTCTCTTCTCCTTTGCTCTGCGTCGGGTCACTTACCTGAGTCTCTCTGCTGTGTTTTGCCTATTTCTTCATAAAATAGCGCACAAACCTCATAATCCTGGACTTGAAATCCTTTAGATTTCATCTTGTAACCACATCGCGTCTGTGCCGACATCGCACTTCGCATTTTGTTGTCTTTAACTTTTCCTTAGCACTTATCTTTTAAAACTTGCAATGTGCACTATGCGATCGAGTCCCACCTGGCATCGCACATCACACTTCAGCGACTTTACCGCTTAACTCCTGCGATTATCCTTTAAAACTTGCGATTTGTGATTTGCAATCGGGCTCCACCGCATCGCACATCGTACTTCGACGATTATAACACTTACCCTTTGCACTTAACTTTTAAAACTTGTGATATGCGGGCCAAGGCCACGTCATTACCACATCATCTGCCACCTCAGCGTGCCACGTCATCATAAATCAACTGCGATCTGTGGGGTCGGGGCCACATCATCTGCCGCGTCAGCTTGCTACATCATCGCATATCGCACTTCGGGGAATTTAACATTTACCTCCGCACTTATTCTTTAAAACTTGCGATTTGCGATTTGCGATCAGGGCCCATCGCATCGTATATGGCACTTTGGCGATTTTAACATTTACCTCCCGCGCCTATCCTTTGAAACTTGTCATTTGCGATTTGCGATTTAATCTCCGTCATCCATCTCTCCGCTTCAATTATGCGCTTTGATCCTGACCGTCTATTTTCCCCTTTGCGCCTCCTGCAAAACTCTTAAGTTTTCAAGGGAAATGCGCCATTTCTCCGCCTTCAGGAAATTAGTTTGTTTTCTCCAAGGTGTATCCCTCCTGAGCTTATTCGGTGTTCTGCCGCGCTAGTCCCTCCTGAGCTTGCAAATGAGCCCGACTCGACCTTGTTCGGTGTGCAATGTTCTGAATGTGCACATCGGTCCGGCTCATGAACTGTTCTGCACGTGAATGAGCCCGACTTGACCCCTTCTGCACGCTTTTCTCTTTGTTGCTCCTTTGGCTTAGATTACACCTCAAATGTTGTTGCTTCCTTGATTTTGGTTCTGGTGCACATGTGATGACGAATCCTTGTTGAGCTTGTGGTTATCCTTTCGAGCATATTGCAGGTCTTCTTGAAATTTTAACAATTGTTACTCAATAACCTTGAATTGCTCAAAACCTCTCTTGACTTTTAGCTGAGTCGAATTAGGCTATAACATCTAGCTCCAATTGGGGACAACATTTTGGTAGCAAAGTGCCGAGAACTCGTAGATCGGTAGCCTTTATTGGGCATGGAGTCAAGGAGCACTTGTAGATCAGTAGCCTTTATTGGGCATGGATTCAAAGAGCACTTGTTGATCAACAGACTTTATTGGGCATGGAGTCAATCCCAAATGGGAGACAATCCAGAATGAAAACCTCCAAAAACTTGCTACACTTTGGACTCCATCCTTTATTCTTAAACTGAAAATACTACAACTAAAAATGCTCAACTTCTGAGCTTATTTATGCACAACTCCTATCTATATACATGGTTGAACTTAATTAGGTGAAGTTAGCCTTCCAATGGCACCAACCGAGCATCTGTGTGTTAGACTTGATGCCCCCATACTATGGAAATTTGAAAATCAAAACAGGGATGTACAATGAAAATTTTCCAGATACAGAGCTTTGCACATACCCTTGCATAAATGCTTGTTGCTGACAAAAGAAAGTTGTCATATAGTCAACCATGGGATCATAGAACTAATGAGACAAATTTTCAGTTGCTTCCTTTTCTTGAACATCTTGCTGATGTAGACTTCTTTGAACAAGGCAGCGTCCTTCACTGTTTGACTCCTCAATTTGAGGTTGTATGTGAGAAGATTGATTGTTGTTTTCTGTTGATAACCATTTAAATCGGAAAGATAAATCTAAGGTTTGTTCCTCATTATGTTGATGTTCTTCATATAATGCCAATTCTTGACAAAACTCTTCCCCCTCCCGCAAACACACTTGAGAAGCTCCACTAGTTTCTCCTCTATTCACAAAATCATTAAAATTATGAAAATTGAAATGATCTTCCAGGCTTTCAGCGTGTAGTTCAGTTGTTGCAACGAATTTCTGACCAGAATCCCCAGAATGCTTGAATTCTTGTATTTCAGCAATACAAGAATTCCCTAACCCCTTTTGAAAATCCTTGTTCATCTCTGAATTTGCATTCTCTTGTAAAGCAATTCCAATGTTTTCTTGACAGGCCCTCTTGTCTTCAACAAAACTTGTTCTTTCAACATGACAGGAGAAATTTCTACAATCCCACACATTATCTTCGATTTCCTGTGCATAAAGAAACATCAGCTCTAGAGTGCAAGGCTTTCTCTCCTTCAGATAAAAAGCCAAGACAACAGAAAGAGCCCTCAAATAGTAAACCATAGTTGCAGCTTCAGGAGGTCGAATCTCTTTTAGCATGCTGAAATAAATTTTAAACCTCCAATTAAACTCAATGATTGATTCATTGCTCTGCCTCTAGATAGAATATAATTCCAAAAGGTGTTTTTCATATGACTTACGCTCGCCCCAATATCTAAGAAATATATCTTGAAAATTTTGCCAAGAACTAATTGAACTTGCTTCCAAACGCTGGAACCATTACTGAGCACCCTGCTTTAACGAATGACGAAACATCCTTAAAGCCACGTCTTCATAAAAAAATTGAAATTTGTCCAGAAATTACTCAAATTCCAAGATATGTTGTTCAACTGAAATTTCTTCCTCCTCTCCAGAAAAACTTGGCAAAAATTTGAATCCTTTTGAAGGATATTGATGGAGGATTGTGGGTAGCACCAAGGGTTTGAAAATCACATTGGTTCCAAGCTGGAAAGAAGCGGATTTCTTATGAGGTAGAATGTTATCACCCAAAGATGATGAATCCTCACCTTTATGCCCAGACTGTGACAGATCACCTTCAGGAATAGTAATGCAACAGTCATCTCTCCTTTCATATTTAGGAGATAAATTGTGTCAAGATCACTAATACAATCAAAGGAAAAATCTTTTGTCTCCAATAAAGAATGTACATTTTGGGCCTTATAATCTTCTAAGAAAATAAAGCAGGAAACAATCTTCTTGATATGTAAGAGAAAATAGACCACCAAACTGATAGTGAAAATAAAACTTCTTTAAAAAATTCAAACTTTGATATCTGTATTTTCCATGGTGCTTTCTCATTTTCTTGCCCGTAGAATTCCTCATCTAATGAAACCTTCATCAGTGGAGTCGCCAGATGAATAATACACAACCAAATTTGTATCTAAATCTTGTTCACCATCAAGAAATAGATTTCAATACCCAGGGAAAAATAACTTTGTGCCTTCATCCCCGACAACGACGCCAAAAAATGTTGTATCTTAAGAGACAATCCCTCGGTTGTGAAAGGAATCAGTGCTTAAGCCATTTTAAAAGTGTGTCACAAAAGTAATTTTATCATGAGGTCTTTGTTCTATCCCTCTGAAGACTAGCTTTCTAAAACCCTTAATGATCTGGAATAATAAAAGATTTCATAATGCCATTCACTGTTGATATCTGAATGAAAAGAAGAACTGCAGGGGAAACTCAAAGTAATACACTGAAAACATAGGATCTACCACTTTTAAGTATTAGAGGAAATTCATGGAGAGAGAGGAAACTTGAAATAATATGTTGTAAACACAGAATCTATTACTTTAAAGTTTCATCAGGAGTTTGTGAAGAGAGGGGAAACTCAAAATAATATGCTGTAAACACAGAATCTATTACTTTTAAGTTTCAGAGAGAATTTCTGAAAGGAGAAGAGATGGAGCGAAGGACAACAAATTAAGGTTATTTAACTCTTACTCACAAATGTAATTAAGAGACTGGTTGCTACATTACTTCACTTCATTCAAAGAAGAAGAAGGGACACAAAATGGCACAAGAAACACAAATCACCATCAACAGTTGCAGGAAACTTACTGCTTCTTTCATTTACCCATCAGAAAAAGAAGTACAAAATGTAATCCCCCAAGACGTCCAGAACTCGGAACACTGCTTCACTCTTTCTCTCTTCCTTAAATACAAACAAAAGTAGTTTGTAATTTCTCGAGCTTCTTGAAACTCCTAAACTACCTAAACTGTTAAACTACTTATTGCATTGCAATCGAGGACACCATTGTAGCTTCGATCTTAACAAAGAAAACAAAATACACTTGGAATATAATTCTTTTGTTGAGTCTGATTTGTTGTCGATGGGTCTCCTTCTGTTTCGGTTGTGATGTCCTAACAGTCTGCATAAACACATCTCCACCTGACTCTGCCCATGCTTTTGCGTTTCGAACGCTGTCATCATGTCACCTGCTACCCGACATTGCCTCTTCTGCGCGTGCCTGCTGTGTTTAGTCTTCTCTTCTCCTTTGCTCTGCGTCGGATCACTTACCCGAATCTCTCTGCCGTGTTTTGCCTATTTCTTCATAAAATGGCGCACAAACCTCATAATCCCAGACTTGAAATTCTTTAAATTCATCTTGGAACCACATTGCATCCGTGCCGACATCGCACTTTGCATTTTGCTATCTTTAACTTTTCCTTAGCACTTATCTTTTAAAACTTGCGATGTGCGCTATGCGATCGGGTCCCACCTGGCATCGCACATCGCACTTCGGCGACTTTACCACTTACCTCCTGCGGTTATCCTTTAAAACTTGTGATTTGCGATTTGCGATCGAGCCCCACCGCATCGCACATTGCACTTCGACAATTATAACACTTATCCTTTGCACTTAACTTTTAAAACTTGCGATGTGCGGTATGCGAGCCAAGGCCACGTCACCTTGCCACATCACCGCCACGTTATATGTCGCGTCATCTTGCCACGTCATCATAAATCAATTGCGATTTGTGGGGTCGGGGCCACGTCACCTTGCCACGTCATTGCATATTGGACTTCGGTGCATTTAACATTTACCTCCGCACTTATTCTTTAAAACTTGCGATTTGCAATTTGCGATCGGGCCCCACTGCATCGCATATCGCACTTCAGCAATTTTAACATTTACCTCCCATGCCTATCCTTTGAAACTTGCAATTTGCAATTTGTGATTTAATCTCCGTCGTCCATCTCTCCGCTTCAATTCTACGCTTTGATCCTAACCGTCTATTTTCCCCTTTCCGCTTCTTGCAAAACTCTTAAGTTTTTAAGGGAAATGCGCCATTTCTCCGCCTTCGGGAAATTAGTTTGTTTGCTCCATGGTGTAACCCTCTTGAGCTTATCCAGAGTTCTGTCGTGCTAGTCCCTCCTGAGCTTATGAATGAGCCCGACTCGACCCTGTCTGGTGTGCAATGTTCTGAACATGCCCATCGGTCTGGCTCTTAAACTGTTCTACACATGAATGAGCCCGACTTGACCCCTTCTACACACTTCTCTTTTTGCTGCTCCTCTGCCTTAGATTACACCTCAAATGCTACTGCTTCCTTGATTTTGGCTTTGGTGCACATGTGATGACGAATCCTCGTTGAGCCCATGGTTATCCTTTCGAGCATATTGCAGGTCTTCTTGAAATTTTAACAATTGTTCCTCAATAACATTGCATTGCTCAGAACCTCTCTTGACTTTTAGCTGAGTCGAATTAGGCTACAACAATCCCCATTCTTGAGGGGAAGTGGGAGAGTGTGTCTGTGGACTTTATCATGGGATTTCCAGCACTGTAGGGACAAGATTACATTTATGTAGTGGCTGATAGGCTGATTAAGTATGCCCACTTCTTCGCCATACCCTTTCAGTACTCAACCTCATAGGTGGCCGAGTTGTTTTTCAGGGAGGTGTGCTGGCTACATGGTCTCCCCAAGTCCATAGTTAGTGACAGAGATAGCAAGTTCTTGGGAGGATTTTGGCAGGAGTTGTTTTGCCTTGTGGGGACTGAGCTCACACTTAGTACCAGCTAACACCCAAAAATGAATGGACAGATTGAGATTGTGAACAAGTGGTTGGAGAGGTACTTGCGCAATTATGTGATCGAGCAACAACGCGCGTGGGTGAGATAGCTTCATCTTGGAGAGTACTACTACAACACTTTGTACCACATGTCGATAGGTATGTCTCCATTTCATGCTTTATATGGTTATGATGTTCTGACCTTTGCTCATATGATGTTTGGAGACAACCGGGCCTTAGGGGCCAAGAATTGGATAAAAGAGAGCCAAGACATACTTAGAGCTCTCAAGGATAATCTCCAGGCAACCCAAAACTAGCAGAAGGTATATGCAGATAGGCATGGGATTGAGAAACACTTTAAGGTTGGGGACGTGGTTTTTCTGAGGTTCCAACCATACAAGCAGTCCATCATGAAGCAGCAGGAAGCTGAGAAGCTCAAGCCACGCTTCTATGGACCATACAGGTTGACTAGACGAGTTGGAAAGGTGGCATATGAGCTGGAACTCGCACCCGAGGGCAAAGTGCACAATGTATTTCATGTTTCGTGCCTGAAGAAGGCTTTGCGGTAGCAAGTGACAACCACCACGAAGTTACTACCTCTAGATGATGATAGGCATTTAGTGTTGGTGCCGAAATCCATTTTGGAGGTAAGGAAAAGGAAGCTCAGGAGCAAGACCAATAGAGAATTCTTGGTGAAGTGGAAGGAACTACCTGCGGAGATGTGGGAAGGAGAGCAGGGTCATCAGCACCCATCACTGCAGTTGCTTGAGAGAAAACAACATCTAGGTAGGAAGGACTATGATGTTCCCACTTAGCAATTTTTCTAAGTAAATACATTGTGCACAATTTTGGTTTTTGACATGGTTGACTTAGGAAAGGGGGTTAGGAAGACACCACTTTGCAATTTTGATTAAGGGAGGCTCAAACATAGGAAAAAGGAGGCAAATCAAATTCCAAGTGGGAAGTGTGGGCCACTCCAAGAGGGATATGCACCCCTTCGAGAAATTCGCGCTTGTGGAGAGAAAGGGAAATAAGGGGGACGAATTATGGGTCCCACATGGAGAGAGAAGGAGCCCAAGGATAAATAGGAGGAACATGCATCATTTTGGGACTTTTTGCTAATTTGAGAATTGAGCTTCTTGTACGCTTGTGTTGTTCAACCAAGTCTACACGTGTTGTTGAGCACAGGAGATTTTCGAGGGGAGATCTCACCTCCATCTTCGGTGGACTTCGAGTGCCACCCTAGGGTAGTCCCCTGTTACATCTTAGAGCTGGTCTGGAGGGTATTGCTGGGGAATTCGAACTTCATTTGGAGTAGATTGGGTCCAGTTAGAGGAGCACACACTTGTGAGAGAAATTGCTCTAGGTCTTATCAGATTTTGGGCTTTCTAGGTTGTCGTTTGTGAAAATTCCTAGATCTGACAATCTTAGGAATCCTACTACAACAATCTGCGTTTACTTCTCCTGTTATGTAAATTACAATTACAGAATTAATTCAGAATTTATTATTGAAGCACTTGCTAAAGCAGCCTACACTTAAATATGATTCTGAAACAAGGAAACTGAGCAAGAAATCAATCACACATAGGACACCTTTATTTTGGACTAAGTCCCCGAAAAAACCCAATGCGAGAAAACCGGTGCAGCAGATCTGAGGGTTTGTATTATTAAGCAGTAGCAATTTCTGAATACATCTTTGAATACCTCAAGGGTTATTCAGTTACATAGAGAGTAATACTAACAGAAATAATTGTGAGTTTTACCTCACTCAATCACTAGAAAATCCGACTGATCCGAACACTAGAAGAGCTGCCCCTGGAGGTCTCTGTGCAGTCACTGCGTAGGCCCTACGTCACCTCATCTAGGAACTGCACACCCCAGCAATGGATTGATTTGACTCCCGGAATCACAGATCTCAGCCTCCCGGTCTCACACCCTGGCTTACGACTTCTGGATCAGTTCCGACAGTGAAATCTCGGAAATCCTCTCAGCCACTGCACAGCCTCTGCATAGCCCTGCGTGGCTCTGCGTCAGCCTGACTGGCTTTGTTCTGGTTGTGCTGGGTGTCTCTCTCCCTCTCTCTACTGATGATTCTCCGACTGAAAAAATCTCTCTCCGGAAGCTACTCTGCCCCTCACTGCACTGAATAACTTAGATTTGATCTTCGTCTGAGCACTTGCTCCGTCAGAAGAATTCGATCTCAAAATTCACACCGTGTGTGTCTTTCCAAACGACTCTCGAGCCTTCCTTTATAGTCTTCTTGTTGAGATATCAATAGCCAATATTAGATCTCTAATCAACAGCTAAGATTATAACATGACTTGATCTTTGCTTTTTCTAGATCATTCACACTATGTTTTATTAATGTCTTTTAATTATTTAATTTCGCTAAGTTAGACTTAGGGTCTCCATTAAAATAACTAATTTTTATAATAAAACATGAACCAAGTGGAATTTTCACAAACGGTTTCCGGGTTCTTTAGAATACTAGTGTCTAAGCCTTTCCACCAAATTTGGGGCTTAGAGCACTTCCAATGCTACCAAAAATAAACACTCCCTCTTAGCGAGGAAAGTGCTTTAACAATATGCCTGCTGCATACTGCTCTAACCCTGAAGCATCCTCTGTGTTGCTGATGTGTGACAAGTTGTCCACCAACCTCTACGCTGCTACTGTAAATGTATTGTTGCCCATGACATTGCCACTGCCACTGCCACTGTTGCATCTGTACTACAACTCCCTCTCAATTGCTGCATCTGCTATGCTGCTAACACTGCAACTTAGCTGCCGAGAGAAGCAGCTAAAATCACCCAAAGACTGAACAAGTGTTCAGTGGACGCACCTCGGTGTTGAAGAATCTGACTACTGATAACTACTACGTTATCCCTCTGATGCACTGCACTGCGTTGTTATTGCTACGTTGTTGTTGTAGCTCTGCTCTGCGCTGCTCTAGAAGTAGGAGTTGCTACGTACTGCAACTATCACTCCATCACTCCTCAGCTCCCACTGAAGACTCCTCCATCCCGCTACTGCAAATATGGGCTCCCCTAGCAAGGTAATGATCCATGAGGTGGGCTCCTCAAGGATCCTGCCCAACTGAAGTTCGGAGTGAACTACAGTTCAATATCACCCCACTTCTCACCTGGAGAAGCATGTGCACTCATGGTGAACTCATCCTGCTCAATCCTTGCGGTTGCAACTTTTGGATCGTGCTTCTCATCCTTGTCCTTTTTCTTCAAAGGACTATGATGCAAAGTGGCCCATCTCACCACATCTTAAGCATTTCACCTTCGAGACATCTCTCTTTTGTCTCTGTTGTCCTTGCTGCCCTTTCGATGAGAGGATTGCATTCTCCTCCTCCTCCGAACTCTTATATCCGCTTTCGCTGCTACCGTCAAGCTTGCACTTGACTACATCCCTCCTCAGCTCTTCCTCTTGAAGCGCTGACCACATCTGCTCCCAACTAGGAAGCATAGCCTTGCCCAAAATGCTTTGGACAAAAACTTGCCACTCCTCCGTGACTACGTTAAGGGCTAGCCTCACCATAGTTGTTGAAGATGGGGTGGATCCCACAGCTGCCAACTGATCTCGAATCTCTTGAAGTCTCGTAAGGAATGAAGCAATGCACTCCCCCTTCTGCATCTAGGTCATCCGGAGCTTCTGCTCTAAGTACATCTTCCGCTGCTCGGAAGTTCCTTCGTACAGCAAGGACAAGGCCTCCCACATCTCCCTGGCGGTGTTCTTGCCAACTACATGAGAGACTATGTGATACTTGACACTATCAAGGATCATCCTCTTGGCCTTTGCCCTATCGGACCAGTACTTCTTAAGTTGATCCGGATCTCAATGTACAACAACCACATTCACCACGAACGTCTTGAGATCATATTCATCTAGAAGGAATTTGATCCCTTTCCTTCCAGATTACATAGTTGGAGGTGTTGATTTTTGCATCAGAAAGTGCTCTAAGTCTCAAATTTGGTGTAGAGGCTTAGACACTAGTATTCCAAAGAACCCATAAAGCGTTTGTGGAAATTCCACTCAAATTTTGTTTTATTTGAAAAAATAATTATTTTGATGGGGACCCTAAGTCTAAACTTAGGGAAATTAAATAATTAAAGGGTATTAAATAAAACAGAGTGTGAATCTTCTAGAGGACATCGATCAAGTCATGTTATAATCTTAGTCATTGATTAGACATCTAATATAGGTCATTGATATGCCAACGAGAAGATTATAAAGGAAGACTTGAGGGTCATTTGGAAAACACACCAAGACACTGAATTGATCTAAGATCGAAATTTCTGGGGTGGGTTTGCTGAGAAATTCGAGCTAGAGATCTGACCAGTGAGGGGTAGAGCTAGCATCCGAAGAGGAAGAGATTTTCTCAGCCAGTGGAGCATCAGTCAGAGAGAGACCAAAGCCAGCACTGAAGGAAGAGAGTTGACATAATGAGGCAGAGGAAGGATTTTCGAAATTTCGCTGGGGGATCAGTTTCGGAGGTCAAGATCCAGAAAGTGGCACCAGGAGGTTGTTCCTCAGGGTAAACAGAGGCAAAGTGACTTGGTTGAGGGCCAACGCTGAGCCAGGAAGGGGGTGATTCAGTGGCTAGAAGTTTCAGCGCTGGATTTACGCAGAGGTTGCGCAGAGCTTCTTCGGGTCAATTTTTTCTTCATTCGGATCAGCTGAGAACTCAGTGATTGATTGAGGTAAATCCTCACAAATTCTTCTGCCAGTATTTCTCTCTATAATTGAATTACCCTAGGGGTATTCCAAGATGTATTCAGACATTGCTACTGCATAATAATAAAATCGTCAGATCTGTTGCACCAGTCTTCCTGCATTGGGTTTTTCCGGGGACTTAGTCCAAAATAAAGGTCTCATATGTGTGAATGATTTCCTTGTTTCAGAATCATAATTATTGTAGTGTAGGTTGCTTCAGTATTTCATGAATGTATTCACAAATAATTGTGTAAAGTAAATTACACAATAGATGAAGTAATTCGGATGGTTGCAATAGGATTCCTTAGATTGATTGAGATCTAGGAATTTTCACATGGTATCAGAGCATTGATGTGAAACAGGAAGGACGGATCTGATTTCTGAAGTGAAGGTTGTTTGTGTTGCAGTGCAGTAGAACAAATCCATTGAAGGATTGCGCAGCTCTAGCCAGGAGGGCTAAGATTTTTGTGGCAGTCTCTCTTTGAGTGAGTCGACAGAGAGAAAGGGCTTCCAGATTCGAGATCTTGCTGTGGCAGAGGGAGCAACGCAGAGCCTCCACACAGAAGACAGAGAGACACAGTTTTCTGGAGTTGTTACCAAGAAGAAAAGCATTAGAAGGAGTCAAGAGCACATATTGAGGGAATTCTTCCTCAGTGATTTCCTAGCCAGCGAAGTTGGCATTTCTCAGTTGCTGAGCAATAGAGGAGCAGCAGAACTTACAATTCCACCAAGGAGTGCGTAAGCCTACCAGGTGCTGCGCAATAGGGAGAAAGATGGATCAGATTTGACAGTTTTTCGGCTGAGATGGCAGCTCACGGACTTCGTGATCAAGATCGGTTGGAGGGCTCCTCCAAGTATATGATTTGGAAGGAACAAGCCATGTTCCTTCTAGACGAATATGATCTGAAGGTGTTTGTGGAGAACGTTGTAGTTGTACCTACAGATCCGGATCAAACAAGAAGTACAAGGCTGATATGGCAAAGGCGAAGAGGTTGCTCCTTAATGGTGTCAAGGATCACATCATCTCACATGTCGCTGGAAAGAATACTACCAGGGAAATGTGGGTAGCCTTGCATGACCTATATGAGGGATCTTCTGAGCAGCAGAAGTTTCGTATGATCCAGATGCGGAAAGGGGAGCGCATGGCTTCATAGCTCATGCGGTTTCATGAGGTTCGAGATTAGCTGTCAGCAGTAGGTGCTACACCTACAACTACAACCATGGTACGGATGGCCCTTAATAGTGTCACGGAGGAGTGGGAAGTATTTGTCCAAACCATACTAGGTCAGGCAGCGTTACCTAGCTGGGAGCAGTTGTGGTCATCTTTCCAGCAGGGAGAGCTCAGGAGAGACCTTGTCAAGTGCAAACTTGATGGAAGCATTAGAAGCGGATCGAAATCCGTGGAGGAAAATGATAACACAGCCCTTGCACCGAAGGGAGAGCAGGCACAACGGAAACAGAAGTGTGATGCTTCAAAGGTCAAGTGCTTCAGATGTGGTGAGATGGGCCATTATGCATCTCAGTCTCCTTTGAAGAAGAAGGACAAAGACGACAAGCATAAACTGAAGGTTGCAGCCACGAGAATCGAGGAGGATGAGGTGGGCACGAGTGCTGACGCTTCTCGAGGAGAGAAGTTGGGTGATATTGAACTATAGTTCTTCTTGGACTTCAGTTGAGCAGCATCCTTGAGGAGCCCACCTCATGGATCATTACCTTGCTATAGGAGCCCATGATCAGCAGTAGTAGGATGGAGGAGTTTCATAGGAGACGAGGAGTGATGGAGACGACAATGCAGTAGATAACAGCATTCATTTATGGAGCAGCGCAGAGCAGAGGCAGCAGAAGCAGCACTGTGCTTACGCAGTGCAGAGCAGCAACAACGCAGAGCATCCAAGGGACAACGCAGTAGCCATCAACAGTCAGATTCTTCAACACCAAGGTGCATCCACTGAACACTTGTTTAGTTTTGGGTGAGTTTCAGATGTTTCTCTCAACAGATGAGTTGCGGTGCAGATGCAATGTTAACAGTGGCAGTGTTAGCAGCATAGCAGATGTAGCACTTGAGAGGGAGTTGTAGTTCAGATGCAGCAGTGGAAGTTGCAGTGTTATGGGTAGAGGTACAATGGCAGCAGCAACGTAGTGTTGGTGGATAGCATGAGCAGCGCAGAGGATGCTTCAGGGTCAAAGCAGTATGCAGCAGGCATTATTGCTAGAGCACTTTCCTCGCTAAAAGGGAGTGTTGATTTTTGTAGCATCAGAAATTGCTCTAAGTCTCAAATTTGGTGTAGAGGCTTAGGCACTAGTATTCAAAAGAACCCAGAAAGCATTTGTGGAAATTCCACTCGGATTTTGTTTTATTTGAAAATTTAATTATTTTAATGGGGACCCTATGTCTAAACTTAGGGAAATTAAATAAGTAAAGGGTATTAAATAAAACAGAGTGTGAATCTTCTAGAGGACATCGATCAGTCATGTTATAATCTTAGTTGTTGATTAGACATCTAATCCGGGTCGTTTATATGTCAATAAGAAGACTATAAAGGAAGGCTTGAGGGTCATTTCGAAAACACACCGAGACACTGAATTGATCTAAGATCGAAATTTCTAGGGGGTGTTTGCTGAGAAATTCGAGCTATATATTTAAGCAGTGAGGGGCAGAGATAACATCCGGAGAGGAAGATATTTTCTAAGCCAGTGGAGCATCAGTCAGAGAGAGGCAGAGGCGATCTAACCAAAGCCATCACTTAAGGAAGAGTGTTGATGCAGTGACTGTGTAGGCTCACGCAAAACCAGCGTAGAGGTAGAGGAAGGATTTTTGGAATTTTGCTGGTGGATCAGTTTCAGAGGCCGGGATTCGAAAAGTGGCACGGGGAGGCTGTTCCTCAGAGTCCACAAAGGCAAACGACTTGGTTGAGGGCCAATGCTGACCCTGGAAGGGGGTGACGCAGTGGCTGGAAGTTCTAGCGCTAGATCTGCGCAGAGCTTCTCTAGGGCAGTGTTTTCTTCATTTGGATCAACTGGGAACTCAGTGATTGAGTGAGGTAAATTCTCACAAATTCTTCTACCAGTATTTCTCTCTAGACATTGCTACTGCATAATAATAAAACCCTCAGATTTGTTGCGTTGGTTTTCCCGCATTGGGTTTTTCCAGGGACTTAGTCCAAAATAAAGGTGTCATATGTGTGAAAGATTTCCATGTTCAGTTTCCTTGTTTCAGAATCATAATTATTGTAGTGTAGGTTGCTTCAGTGATTGCTTCAGTATTTCATGAATGTATTCAGAAATAATTGTGTAAAGTAAATTACACAATAGATGAAGTAATTCGGATGGTTGCAGTAGGATTCCTTAGATTGATTGAGATCTAGGAATTTTCACAGGAGGAACCCTCCAACCGGTCCTAATCTCTAAGACCATGAGTTGCCATCTCAGTCAAACACTGTCGAACTTCTCCCTCTTTCATCCCCTCTACGCAACACTAGGCAGGCTTATGCATTCCTTCTAGAGCTCGTAGATCTGCTGCTCAGATCCTAGAAAAAATGTTGAATTCCCCGACTAGGAACTCACTGAGGAAGAATTCCCCGCTATGTGCTCTTTTCTTTCTTCTGATGCTTTTCTACTCGGCTACTACCTGTAGAAAAACTCTGTCCCTCTAGCTCTGTGTAGCTCCCTCTGTTACAACTTATTGGAAAGTGTAACTAGGCTCGGTCTTCATATTGAGTATGTAATTATGTGTTTATGTAATGAAGAAGACAAAGATAATAAAATATGTTTTTGGTAAGCTTGCTTCATGGGTTTCGTGAGCAAGGTTTTATTAAAGGTCAAAAGACTTCTTCTTGATGTCTTTTAGGGTTTTGTCATCTTGTCATAAATGTACTAATTAAGAGTCATGTTTATGAAGAGTCAAGTCACACTTGTATGCCTCAAGACCTTGTGAATTAAGCTTGAAGATATGGCACAAATTATGCTCAAGATCAGCGTTGGAATACTCTTCAAGTCAGCCTTCAATAAGCTCTACAAGTTGGCCTATAAAACAGTGCTCAAGTCGGCCTCATTACATATGGACAAGTCAGCTTAATTTCAGGTAGGGTCAACTATATATACCCTATATACTGCACAAAAAGTGGATATAGAATCTCATTCTTCTCTGAGTCTTTCGATAAGGTTTAAGTGAAAAGGATTGCAGATTACATAAACAAGGAACAAAGTTATACAGCACGAAGAAAGTGTGAAGAAGGGAGACATAATATAATATATATGCAAAGTTTACAAGGTCTGATTGCAGAAATAACTTCAGTCATATATGACTGTGTTAAGGTGCGGAAATAAGACTGTGGTCAAGTACAAAGAAGAACTGTATTGAAGTGCGGATATATGTTTGTGTTAAGTATGAGAGAGGTCTGCAATAAGTGCGAGAAGGGATTGTGCTAAAGTAAGGGCTATGTTAAGTTGTGTAAGGATGTCATTATAGTATAAGGTGGACTGCTCATTGAAAGGATATAAGACAAAGTGTACAGTCAACAAGGTGAAGTGAAGATACAAAGTAAGACAGTCTATGACACGGTGCTGATATAAGAAGCCAAGTAGAGACCAAGCTCTCTAGTCTTGGTGTAGAACGGTGCAAGAAAGAAGTATCAGCTCAAGGAGGCAATAAAGACGCTGTGAAAGGGTCTTGGAGGCATACAAGAGTCAAGGGTCTGTGTCATGGTCATGGTGCTTGTCATCTGAAAGTCTATAAGAAGAATTTCTTGCGGGTTTTCCTCTCCAAGAGGGAGAGTTTTTGGCCCTAGCTCGAAGAGCCTAAATTTGTGTCTCTTGTGTTTTTGGTAATTGACTTGATGAAAGACACAATAAGATAAGAAGAGAAGACATACATAAAAGAAGTAAGCTCACAAGTAATTATCAAGTAGAGAATTTGAATTAAACCTAGCCCTACCTAATTCTCAAAATGGTATCAGAGCTAAGGTGTTGAAGACAAGAGCTACTTGACAAGGAGACATTCAAGGAAGCAAGGATCAAAGTCAAAGTCAAAGTTTGCATCAAAAGACAAATCAGTTTGCAAGAAAGATTCTTCAATATAATGCAAAGGATCCACTTATCAAGCAGATAATCTTTGCCATCAAAGATTCATGACATTGAAGACATTATTGGAAGACACATCATCAAGCTCCTATCCTTCAAATATCCAACATCTACATTGGAGAATTCAATCTAAGTTGGAGTTCCTATCTTCATCTTCATCATTATCAAGGAAGCTGCTAGAAGGAGGAAGTCACCCTATTCAAGTAAGTATCTATGACCTCATCTAAATCTGTCAAAATGACTTATTGCAAAGAGAGCAACAAATTGGTTGGGTCATCAAACTTTAGTGCATGGAAGAAAAGGACAAATTTGAATCTAACCGAAGATGAAGTTATGGGCTACATCAAAGGATCCATAGTTCAACCCTCAAAAGAAGATGCTCTAGCTCATGCTAATTACATGAAAGGAGAAATCAGAGCCCAGAGGATTCTCATAGAATCCATTAAGGACTTACTCATATGCTATGTATCAAAAATGGAAATTGCAAAAGAAATATATGAGAAACTGGTGGAGATATTCTCTGTAAGTATTGCAGGAGAAGCAATCTCTCTGAGAAAAGAACTATACAAGATGAAATTGTCAAGAGAAGAAGGAATCACTTCATATTTTATGAGGATTTTTGAAATAAGAGACCAACTACAGGAATTAGGAGAAGTAATGTTCGATAATGAGATGACTACAGTGGTGTTGAATGCTCTACCGGAGGAATGGGTAAACTTCACTTCAAGATTATATGGGAAGAAAGAAGCAACACCATTGCACGATCTATGGTCTCTATGTAAAATAGAGGAAAAATATTCAAAGCCAAAGCTGATACAGAATCAAGTGAAGGGAATCAAGCCTTTGCAGCCATGTCCAAGAAGAAAGGAAGATTCGATAAGTTTGGTCCTGAGAATAACAGAAGAAATATGGACAAAGTACGATGCTTTGGATGTAACGAACTTGGGCATTATAAAAGGGATTGTCCTAAAGCTAGGAAGGACAAGAGGAAAAAGGAAGAAGCCCGTGTCACAGATGAAAGGGAAGAACCTGATGCAAAGAAATCTATGAAAGAAGAAGTGAAAGATCTCTATATGATTGAGATCATATTCCTCTTTAAGTGATTTCTGTTGGTTGTAAAATAGTATGATAGGAAGCAATATTAATAGCATCATGATAGAAGCATGGAAGGAAGACTTGAAGAAGTAGCTCTTGGAAACCTCACTGATAACAACATTGATGGAAGGCAGTCATCAAGATTAAGGGTCATCATTCAATAATCAATATGCAAACAGGGGCTAACATTTTTCTAATGGAGTTCTCTATGGATTCACTGGTTAGAAAGAAAGCAAAAGCTCTCATCGAGAATTCTATGTTACAGAATTCTAGGATTAGGATGAGATGACATATTGATGAAGCAGGTCAAGGAAATGAAGTTCTTCATTCTAGTAGAATTGTTGCAGGATGACTCAAAAGGAAAAGGATGAGATACATATATCTATATGCTGACATTGGATGTTGTGAAGTCATGTCATATGGTTGCAGGTGATGGACTTCTGTCTTTAGAAGTATGATCAAAGGAAGAAGGATCTCTTCTAGTGCACAGGTTGCCAGTAACAGATGAAATCAAACATGTCCTCATATGAAATAAGAGGTGGTTGTATACAAGCAAGGAGCTAGATACTGGAAGTTCCTGGGATTAAAGCTGTGTGGAGAAAGAAAGGAAGAGATCATGAAGTGCGACCATGTCAAGAGGCAGTTATCATCCGGAAGCCAAGAAGATGTGACTAGGAGATATCCTGGGAAGAAATGTAGACTCTGATAGAAGTATGGTAAAGAAGAGGACCCTTGACAATACATATCTTTGGGAGATGTGTCAATCTGAATAAAGGATGTCGATGCCTACAGGAGGATGTCATGGTGAAAGATCATCACTAAGGTAACTTTTGATTTAAAAGTTCTTATGTATATGTTTATTTGGATAAGTTTATGCAGGGCTGCAAATCATGTGGAAGGATGTAAGATCCTTGGGAGATGGTTCAAAGGAAAGCAGCATGGCATAAATATGGACCAGATGAGAAGGACTAATGAACCACTTTCAGGTGGATGACATGACTCATGGATGAAAGTGATGGATGATTTGTGCCCTATGAAGCCAAAAGTTGAAGATTCCTCAATATCAAAATCCATGACATCGAGGGGAGGAATTCTTCATGAGCAGTCGGGTGTCTCACCATTGCTGCTGCACTTCCCTGGTTAAGAGGAGCCTGGTGGTAATTTTCTTACTTAGAAGAAACTTGAAGTAAGTCCTCCCTGAGTTAAGAGGGAGTGACATATATGATTCTCTAATTCATGTGTCATGCACTAGACCAGGTCTAACAGCCTTAAGTCTTAGTGAAGGCCATGAGGAGAGAATGAATCGACACATCATTTTGGTCTTCACCTGGAAGACAGAATGGAGGATTGGGTAATCATTTGGCATCTGATACTCTTTGAGAATGAGATAGGGCATTCAAGATAAGAGTAGTCAGGGACCGATATTCTTTGAGGGTTGTCATTTGAGGGTTGTCAACCCAAGAAAAGAATAGTCCAAGAAGGTCATACTCTAGGAACACCTGGGTGGAGTATGTACCTTGGAGATACAATGATTATGGTGTCTATAAGTCATGTGTCTTGCCAGCATTGTAGCCCATTGTCTCGCTGAGAGATGGGCATGTTAGTCAAGGCCTTGCACTAGGACAATGTTGGTTGTTATGATGCTATACAGATGTGATTACCAATCCGATTCTTCTTATGAGATTCTTCGGATTGAAAATGACCATGTACCATTATGAATACCTCCCTAGTTAAGAGGGAGTGCTGGAAAGTGTAACTAGGTTCGGTCTTCATATTGACTATGTAATTATGTATTTATGTAATGAAGAAGACAAAGATAATAAAATATGTTTTTGGTAAGCTTGCTTCATGGGTTTCATGAGCAAGGTTTTATTATAGGTCAAAAGACTTCTTGATGTCTTTTAGGGTTTTGTCATCTTGTCATAAATGTACTAATTAAGAGTCATGTTTATGAAGAGTCAAGTCATAGTTGTATGCCTCAAGACCTTGTCAATTAAGCTTGATGACATGGCACAAATGATGCTCAAGATCAGTGTTGGAATACTCTTCAAGTCAGCCTTCAAAAAGCTCTACAAGTCGGCCTATAAAACAATGCTCAAGTCGGCCTCATTACATATGGACAGGTAGGCTCAATTTCAGGTAGGGTCAACTATATATATCCCGTATATTGCACAGAAAAGTGGATATATAATCCATTCTTCTCTAAGTCTTTTGATAAGGTTTAAGTGAAAAGGATTGCGGATTACATACACAAGGAACAGGGTTATACAACAAGAAGAAAGTGTGAATAAGGGAGACATAATATAATATATATGCGAAGTTTACAAACTCTGATTGCATAAATACCTTCAGTCATATATGACTGTGTTAAGGTGTGGAAATAGGACTCTGAAGGACTGTATTAAAGTGTGGAAATAACACTGTGGTCAAGTGCGAAGAAGAACTGTATTGAAGTGTGGATATATGACTGTGTTAAGTATGAGAAAGGTCTGCAATAAGTGCGAGAAGGGACTATGCTAAAGTAAGGGCTATATTAAGCTCTGTAAGGATGTCATTATAGTATAAGGTGGACTGGTCATTGAAAGGATATAAGACAAGTGTACAGTCAACACGGTGAAGTGAAGATACAAAGTAAGACAGTCTATGACACGGCACTGATATAAGGAGCCAAGTAGAGACACAGCTCTCTAGTCTTGGTGCAGAACGATGCAGGACAGTGCAAGAAAGAAGGTTCAACTCAAGGAGGCAATAAAGAAGTTGCAACAAGGTCTTCGAGACATAGAAGATTCAAGGGTCTGTGTCATGGTCATGGTACTTGTCATCTAAAAGTCTATAAGAATAATTTCTTGTAGGTTTTACTCTCCAAGAGGGAGAGGTTTTGGCCCTGGCTCGAAGAGCTTAAATCTGTGTCTCTTGTGTCTTTGGTAATTGACTTGATGAAAGACATAATAAGCCAAGAAGAGAAGACATAAGTAAAAGATGTAAGCTCACAAGTAATTATCATAAAGAAAATTTGAATTAAACCTAGCCCTACCTAATTCTCCAGATCTGCCTCGGCAAAATCTCGAACTGGAAGTCCTACTTCTTTATCGACTCACTCAGAGAGAGACAACCTCAAAAAAATCAAACCTTCTGGCTAGAATTGCGCAATTCCCTTGGGGATTTGATTTGCTGCTGCAGCAGCAATTCGACCTTCTCTTTCAGTATCAGAGCTGCTCTTCTTGTTTCACATTAAATGCTATGATACCATTTGAAAATTCCTAGACCTGACAATCTTAGAAATCCTACTGCAACAATCTGACTTTACTTCTCCTATTATGTAAATTACATTTACAGAATTAATTCAAAATGAATTATTGAAGTAAGTACTGAAGCAACCTACAATTAATTAAATATGATTTTGAAACAAGGAAACTGAGCAAGAAAACGATCACACATAGGACACCTTTATTTTGGACTAAGTCCCCGGAAAAACCCAATGCAGGAAAACTGGTGCAGCAGATCTAAGGGTTTGTATTATTAAGGAGTAGCAATTTCTGAATACATCTCTGAATACCTCAAGGGTTATTCAGTTACAGAGATAAATACTGGTAGAAAGAATTGTGAGTTTTAACTCACTCGATCACTAGAAATCTGGTTGATCCAGACACTGGAAGAGCTGCCCCTGGAGGTCTTTACGCAGTCACTGCGTAGGCCCTGCGCCACCTCCTCTAGTCACTGCGTCACCCTAGCAATAGGTCGATCTGACTCCTGGAATCACAGATCTCAGCTTCCCAGTCTCACACCCCAGCTTTCGGCTTCTGGATCAATTCCGACAGTGAAATCTCGGAAACCCTCTCAGCCACAACGCAACCTCTGTGTAGCCCTACGTGGCTCTGCACTGGCTCTGCGTTGGCTATGCTAGATGTCTCTCTGCCTCTCTCTGTTGATGATTCTCTGGATGATAAAATCTCTCTCCGGAAGCTACCCCCTCACTGCACTGAATCACTTAGATTTGATCTTCGTCTAAGCACTTGCTCCGTCAAAAGAATTCGATCTCAAGATTCACTCCGTGTGTGTCTTTACAAATGATCCTCAAGCCTTCCTTTATAGTCTTCTCATTGAGATATCAATGGTTGAGATTAGATCTCTAATCAACAGCTAAGATTATAATATGACCTGATCTTTGCTTTTTCTAGATCATTCACACTGTTTTATTAATGTCCTTTAATTATTTAATTTCGCTAAGTTAGACTTAGGGTCTCCATTAAAATAATCAATTTTTATAATAAAACATAAACCGAGTGGAATTTTCACAAACGGTTTCTGGGTTCTTTGGAATACCAATGTCTAAGCCTCTCCACAAAATTTGGGGCTTAGAGCACATTCGATGCTACCAAAAATCAACACCATTGCCTTATTATTTGTCGGAGATTTGGGGTGTTTTTCAGGGTTCGATTCGAGGGAGTTGGGAGCAACATTTATCTAGCAATTTGACAGTGCGCAAATGGGTTCTACCTTGGTCCACACACGGGTGAGAGGCTGGGAGATTTGTGGAGAAGTATTGTCGATAGTTGGGGGTTTGGCCGGGGAGGTTTTGCAGTTGAATTCTTGTGGAGTTTATGGGAGTCTTGGGAGGTTGTTTGCAGGTGCTTATTCCTATAGTGCACATTTTTGGCTGGAGAAGGGAGCGTGTATGTTTGGGGGCTTTTGGGTCAGCCAGAAAATAGCCCAATTTCTTGTTGGGTTCTGTTGAGCCGGTGGAGTAGAGGTTGTGGCTAATTTATCGGAATTTTTGGAGCAGTCTAGAGGGTTAATCAACAAATCTTTCTTAGCAACAACAACATTTTTTTTGCATGGACACAGATTTAGTAGTAGAGCCATTTCCGGCACTTGGGAAATTCTATTTCTCACCTGGGATCTTGTCTCGTTTGTTGTAGCAAGCCCAGGTGCACTCCTCTTGCTTCCGTTAGTAAAATGGTTCAACTTGGCACAGTTTTGAAGTAAATTGTTGTTGTTAATGCTTGGACTAAATTTTGTGTTGCATGTTGTAGTTTTTGGTTGATTATCATTGTTATTTCCTAGTAGGAATATTACAAGTGTTGGGACTACATTTTCTTTGATGCCTTGTTTATTAAAGGCAGGTCCTTTTCATTGATTGTACAAGGCTTCTCGAATGAAAGACTAGTACAGCATTCCAAACACAATGAATCTGTTTTGGTGGACTCCAGTAATGAGGAAGTGAACAAAGGCAAGGCTCTGATTATCATCACGATAAACATAGTTTATTTATGCAATAAGTAAAATATTGAGATATCAATGCCTAAAAGACAAGAATTGAAGAAGCACTTCCTTATGGCTCATATTGCCTTGGTATAAATGACTATCAGTTGAAAATTATTCAAATATGGAAGGACATAAGAAGGAAATACAACATAGGAAGCAATAGAAAACTTGAATTTCTATAAATCTTTTGCCAAGTCAACAAAACGATTCAAAAACACCCTGGGATCATGATGTAATTCCTTTTATAGAGAACTAGAAACATAGAGAATAAAACATTCAATTTTAATAAAAGAGTAAATGAAGTAGAACTTGCTACATGCAGCCAAATCAGAAGATAATTATCCTGGAAATCAACACAACTAGAAATCACTAAATAATTTTATATTACTCTCCATACTGGGAAAACTAGTAATTTTGGGACCACGTGTTTCTTTGATGGCTTATTTATTAGAGACAAGTATTTTTGGAGGTAATGGCCTTCAATTTCAATCGTTGTTTGTAGGCCATTCGTTAGGGTTTGGTTCTCACCTCGAGCCTAATCAGTGATGCTACATGATTTGGATCCCTGTGAGTAGGTCCACATGTGAATCACTCCAACCGTAAGTGACAATTTCAAGCTCCAAGGCATGCACATCTGCCTGTTAAGATTTGTGTATTTGGGGTAGCATCAGTTGTGCTCTAGCTCCCAAACTTTGTGGAGGGACTAGAGTTCACCTGATCTACAAGGCCCATAAATGGATTTGGGAAATTTCCTATGGTTTAGGAGATATTAAATTAATTAATTATTTTAACGTATTTCCTAAGTTAAAACTTAGGAAAATAAAATAATTAAAATGAATTTAATTAAACATGTGATGAAATTGTTTTAAGTCACACGGATCAAGCTTTCTTTTAATCTTAGCCATTGATTCAAGATCTGATCATGGCCATTGATTTGTCAACGAGAAAAGTATAAAGGAAAAGCTTGGGGTCATTTGTAAAGATACATAGAGGCAGAGCACTAAAGCTAAGTTGAGATCCTAGGGCAGGGTTGCTAAGAATACTCAGAAGTGTTTCAGCCAATGTTGCACGAAGCGGGGACGAAGCGGGGACGTTTTTTGGAAGCGGGGACGCGGAAGCGTCATTTCCAAAAAATCTAGGAAGCGAAGCGTCTCGGAAGCGTCTACTATATATATATTTTTTTATTTTTATTTTTTTGCATTTATATTAAAAAAATATCCAAAATACCAAATTAATTCTAGAAGATATGGAAGCATGCATATTTGTACATAAATCAAAATAGATATGACATCCATTGTACATTAATGATTAATTTTTGAGCATCAACCATTTAGATGCATCAACCATCTATAATCTAGATTCTTCTCCTCTTGTCTAGCCTTTGCCTCTACCTTGATTATCTAGGGACATTAGTCAAAATTGCCCAATTTTGATCAAACCCTAATGCAAGCCTTAAAATATGCTAGAAAGAACTTAACATGCTTGATTGATTATTTTGACTTGATTGAAATGTAATTTTTTGCTAACGACATGAAAAATGAGTTCAACAATTAACACCACCAACACTAGGGTACATATAGGGCTTGGTGCTCTTGATTAAATGCTAATCACATACCCTCATACATGATATAATCTAATGACATGCCACCGTACCATTGATCCTGAATTCCTGAAAACTGTTAAGTCTGCTGAATTTTGAAGAGGATATGAAATTCTATTTTCTCCATATGAAGTCCGATCAGGCTGGAACCACTCTCAAACATCCTGAGTCATTTCATGGTAATGTTAAAAATTTAAGTAAAAGGATGAAAATGAAAAATAAATGAAAATGTCACTTTTACTTTAAGAATTTAACATTACCATGAGCGAGCATCTAAGAAACATCTAAGGAGGTAAAAGAGAGCTTATATTTTTTTCATCCTATCCCTAACTCAGCACTAACTCACCTACTAACCCAACCAAAGACAAAAATAAAAAAATAAAAAAAATTGTTTTTTGACCTACATTAGTCGGATCCGTACGGCGCTGTACGGAACCGCTGGCGATCCGTACGGATCCGTACAGCGATCCGCCGTACGAACCGCGGATCCGCTGTACGGAACCGCGGATCCCTGCGTACGGATCCGATTTGGCAGGAATCGCAATTTTTTTTAGGAACCGCGGGTCCGGGTACGGATCCCGTACGGTTCCGTACGGGACGTGGTTCCGGGCTTGGAGCCGGGGGGGGGGGGGCGTTTCCTGCAACATTGGTTTCAGCTGTAGAGAGGGGAATTTAGACCAAGGGGATGATCTGATCCCAGGGTCTAGAATACACAAGAGGCAGAGAAGAGATCAGCTCAAGGACAGCGTAGAGGAAGGCAGCAGCAGCAAGGGCAGCGTAATTTTCAGGAAACCCTTCAAGGGTTACGCAAAGACCCTTAGGGGCAGCGTAGTGACTGCGTCACCCATTCTGGGGTAATGCAGTCCCTTCCAGAGCAGCGCTGAGGGTTTGGAGGCCATCCAAGGCTAACACAGAGGCTTTCAGAGGCTTTAGAGGCTGACGCAGAGCCTTTCAGGGGCAGCGTTGGGGTTTCTAGGCCTAGATTTGGCTGAGTTCTGTAAATCCCATTTGAGGGTGTGGATTAGTCATTATTTTGGCCCTAGATCAACTAGTGAGTTGTAGACCTAGAGTTTTCTCTGTCGGGTTTTCCAGATCTAGAACCCAGAGTTGTGTATTCCGAAATATTCTTAATAATAGAACCCTCCAGCCGCCAGAGACCGATTTTCCCACCTTGGGTTTTTCTGGGGACTATTTGTCCAAAAATAACTGTGTCACTTTGTCAATGTGTGCATGTGCTTATTCTAGATCTGAATTGGTAGAGATCTGTTATGTGTTTTGCTTCGATGTTAACTTGAATTTATTCAGTTGATGACTTATCTAAGTAGGAGGAGCTTAATCGGATTAACAATAATGATTTCTGCATAAGATATAAGATTCAGAAATTTCTACATGGTATCAGAGCAATTGCAGATCTAGGAGGGTCACCAGTAGGAGAATCTGAAGGATCTAGCTGCAGAAAGCAGCAGAGAAGCAAATCTGAAGGGACAGCACAGTTTTCAGGAGCAGATTCACGCAGAGGGAAGGGTAACGATGTCTAGTGCTGTGTCCTAGCAAGCCCACGCAATTACTGCGCAGAGGCAACTCAGAAACAGTGTTGGTTGGGTCTGAACCCAGCCAGTGTGATTCAGATCTGAATCTGTCGGATCCAGAAAAGTCTGCAGAGAAGTTGCAGAAATTCAGAAGAGTTGGTGGGGTTAAATTTCTGAAGTTTTCAGATTTTTAGCCTTAGCACAAGTGACAAAGATTGGGAAGAGATCATCTTCTCAGAGAGTTTCTTGCCAAAGGAAACTTGTAGTTTGATCAGAGGATCAAAGAAGAAACTGAATCATAGTTGATTTGGTAGATTTCCAAGGAGGGAAATCAAGTGTTAGAGGGAGCAGAGGGTGTCTAGTTCGTAAAGGACCCTAGATCCAGATCTCTAGTATAGAGAGGAGGAGCTCCGACACATTTTGAGCAGATGGCTCCTCATGGACTGCGTGTTCAGGATAGGCTAGAGAGCCTCTCAAACTTTTCGGAGTGGAAAGCAAGGATCCTGATTGTCCTTGAGGCGTACAATCTAAGAGACCATGCAGAGCAGCCTCTGGCCACACCGACGGATGCGGATCTCCTACGGAAGCATAGGGAAGCTACTGGGCATGCCAAGTGGCTGATTATGGATAGTATCAAAGACCATATTGTACCACACATAGCTGAGAATAAGACAGCTAACGAAATGTGGAAGGCCTTGACTTCCCTGTATGAGGGAAAATCAGCCCAAAGGATAATGCTGTTGGAGACCCAAAATGAGGTCATTCATGACGACCAAGGGAGAAGACATGGAACACTTCCTCTTGAGACTGCAGGCAATCAGGGATCAACTGACTGCAACAGGTGCAACCGTAGATGATGCAGTGATAGTCAGGACTGCCCTCAATGCAGTCACGGATGAGTGGGAAACCTTTGTCCAAAGTATCTTGGGCAGAGCGGACCTCCCAGATTGGGACAGCTTGTGGTCAATCCTATGGCAAGAAGAACTACGCAGATTCACCAAGAGGCAGCATAGCCCTGCGTTGAGCAAAGGAAAGTAGGAAGAGGAAGAAGATGCAACCTTGGCATCAAAGAAGCAGCCAAAGAAGAAGAAGGATCTTTCAAAGATCAAGTGCTTTCAGTGTGCTGAAATGGGACATTATGCCAGTCATTGTCCAGAAAAGAAAAGGGACAAGGAAGCATCTTCTTCCAAGGCAGCCGTGGCAGATGATGGGTCAGGAGATGATGTAGCCATGAGTGCTCATGAACCACAGAGTTGGGGTGACATGAAAATGTAGAGGAGCTACATGGAAGAGAGGCGGGATCCTTGAGCAGCTCATCTCTTGGATCACAAGTGAGCTACGGCAACCTTAAGACAGTAGCACGGCAAGTGGAGCAGAGGGTCCATAGATCACAAATGAGGCAGAGGCAGAGGCAAATCTGAAGGCTGGGAGGAGCAGTGCAGAACAAAGCAGTAGCAGCGCAGAGCAGAGCTGCTTACGCAGTGCAGAAAGCTTCAGAGGGACAGCGCAGTGCAGCAATAGCGTGATATATTTCAGCACAAGGAGCTAATGTGACTTCAGTAGTGCAGAGGGAGTCTGATTACGCAGGCAGAGTTGTAGTTGTGCATCGTTCTTTAGATGGCGGCACAGATCTGTAGCCTATGGAGCTTCAATGATGAGGATGCAGCCAATCTGATTTGTCTGTCAAAGATTGGGTAGGAGATTCAGTTGTTTCTCTCAACAACTGAAGTTGCAGTGCAACATATCAGCAGTGGCAGTGCTATGAGCAGCACAGATGCAGCATTTTGAGAGGGAGCTGCAGTAATAAGTTGTAGTGGCAGTGGCAGAGTCATGGGCAGCAGCACAGAATGGCAGCAGTAGTGCAGAGTTGAGTGGCACAGTACCAATACTCAAAGTCATATAATGCATAGTGTGATGTATTGCTAGAGCACACCCTTGATGCTAAGAGGGAATGTTGAGATTTTGTGTATTTGGGGTAGCATCAGTTGTGCTCTGGCTCCCAAACTTTGTGGAGGGACTAGAGTTCACCTGATCTACAAGACCCAGAAATGGATTTGGGAAATTTCATTTGGTTTAGGAGATATTAAATTAATTAATTATTTTAATGTATTTCCTAAGTTAAAACTTAGGAAAATAAAATAATTAAAGTGAATTTAATTAAACGTGTGATGAAATTGTCTTAAGTCACACAGATCAAGCTTTCTTTTAATCTTAGCCATTGATTCAAGATCTGATCATGGCCATTGATTTGTTAATGAGAAAAGTATAAAGGAAAGGCTTGGGGTCATTTGTAAAGACACACAGAGGCAGAGCACTGAAGCTAAGCTGAGATTCTAGGGCGGGGTTGCTAAGAATACTCAAAAGTGTTTCAGCTGCAGAGAGGGGAATTTAGACCAATGGGATGATCTGATCCCAGGGTCTAGAATACACAAGGGGCAGAGAAGAGATCAGCTCAAGGACAGCGTAGAGGAAGGCAGCAGCAGCAAGGACAGCGTAATTTTCAGGAAACCCTTAGGGGCAGCGTAGTGACTGCGTCACCCATTATAGGGTAACACAGTTCCTTCCGGAGCAGCGTTGAGCGTTTGGAGGCCATCCAAGGCTGACACAGAGGCTTTCAGGGGCTTCAGAGGCTGAGGCTGAGCCTTTCAGGGGCAGCGCTGGGGTTTCTAGGCCTAGATTTGGCTGAGTTCTATAAATCACGTTTGAGGGTGTGGATTAGTCATTATTTTGGCCCTAGATCAGCCAATGATCTGTAGATCTAGAGTTTTCTCTGTTAGGTTTTCTAGATCTGAAACCCAGAGTTGTGTATTCAGAAATTTTCTTAATAATAAAACCCTCCATCAACCAGAGACCGGTTTTCTCACCTTGGGTTTTTCGAGGACTATTTGTCCAGAAATAACTGTCACTTTGTCAATGTGTGCATGTGCTTATTCTAGATCTGAATTGGCAGAGATTTGTTATGTGTTTTTCTTCGATGTTAACTTGAATTTATTCAATTGATAACTTATCTAAGTAGGAGGAGCTTAACAGGATTAACAGTAATAATTTCTGCATAAGATATAAGATTTCGAAATTTCTACACTGCCAACCAAGGTGAGCACTCCATAGTGTGTCCAACACTCCTCCTCCAAAGGCCTACAATGATCTAATGCTCCATCCTAAGCCATGTGTACCTTTGGGTCCACCACACCTACATGACCACCCCTCGACCCAGTCAACCTCAAGTCAATTACAAACCTCCATGCAAGGTACCAAGTGTCTCCATTCAACCTATTGCTTCAAAATCTAGTAGGTCTTGTGAGATGCCTCACAAGGCGAAAGCCAAATCGAGACACAATGATGAGGTGGATAACTCTTGTTCTTTAGTGGAATTTTACTACACGAGAGGCTTCCCAGTTTAGGTCACCTATAGGATATTCTTGGTCAAGGGTTCAAAGTTGACAATTGAATAGGCTTACCAAAGATACTCAAGCTAAGGCCAAGGATCGATTCTACTAAACAAAGAATAGCATACCTTAGAAGCAGCCTATAAAGAACTTGTGGCCCGAGGTTTTTGATATCTGATCTAAAAGTGGCACAACAATGCATACAATGAGAGATAAAAGGTTTGTTATAAGGGTATAATCAACAATAGGATCCAAAAACCTTCAATTGATCCTAAGTTGAAACCTTAGCGTAGAATTAGGGTTTTTCTAGTCTTAGAATTGCCTAAAGTTGATGACGTCAGCACTAGGGAGGGATTTCCAACCATGCAAATTGCTAGATTTTGACATTTTAAAACTCAGCAAGGTAGAACGTCCTCCAACTAGCTCAATGCTCAATGCATAGCTAAATTTGGCCTCAAACCCTAACCTTAGCGGCTTGCCTTGAAGGGCCAAAATTTTCAAAGCTCAAAATATTAGGGGTTGAAATTTTAGGGAGAGAATAAAAAGAAGATATTTTTGAATTTTTTTATTTTTGACCATCTATATGGAACCCAGTTCCTACTTGTATGATGGAGTCTAAGAGAAAAATTACTACGAAGATATCAAACCCTAAAATGGAGTAAGGGGGGAACCCTACTTTTCCACTTTCAAAAGCCTAGCTATCACTATATGATGGGATGAAATCGAAGGAAAAGCTCTTTAGGAGGTTCTTAAGGGATGTTCAAGATTCTTCAATTAAAACATACAATATTTCACCAAAATTTCATATGAAGATAAACAATTGAACAAGAACATAGAAAACCATAGCAAATATATTGCATGCAATAATCATTAAAATATGTTCAACAAAAGTACACACAATATATCCATGAACAATCCTTCATTATCCCAAAGTGACGTCTCCACAACAAGGATTAGTCTCCAATACCAAAAATATCCACAAAGATCACATATCCACAAGGGTACTAGGTGACAAGAGCTAGGCCAAAATCCTTAAGGAGGCCAAAATAGTCCACAAGTGATGATGAAATACAATAATGTCAATTTCTGAACATGTTCTATGCCATTTCAGATTAGGGCACAAAATACTAAAGCAAATAGAACAAGTAAATCGATCGATGGAAGACAAGCCAACAAAGAAGAAGAATGATGGCGTTACGGCGATCAGCAAGATGCTTCAACTAGCAAAGTCTCCAATAGGTCATTCAGCCAAGTGTGTCACACAACCCCAAGACAACCCAGACAAAGAATACTCCAGAAAGACGCAGCACCAAGAACGCAGCTCCATTGCCATCAAGAGAGAAGAAAATCCTCCACACATTGTGTGCATAATGAACTCCAAGTCTCTCCAATATATAGGCATCTTATATTCCAGGCCGACCTATTACATAAGTGGAATAAATTCAAAGTACATGTTCTGCTCATCCAATCATGATGATCTTTAGATCAATCTTACACCTCTCCAAAAGAGGAATCCAATAAAAATATTGGAATTGTCATCTAAGCAACACAACTCGAAGTTTGGACCTAGTTGTCCAAATTTAACACTCCCTCTCAACTAGGGAGAACTCCGTCCACTAGTGCAATCCAAACATCGTGCGTCATCCCGCCGTAACTTGATTCACTGGCTTCTTTATTTCAGAACAAAAGTGGGTCAGTCACCAAGACATCATTCCCGGTTGACAAATTCAGCCCAGAGGTCCGAAACCTCTATAGGACTCAGAGAGTCACATACCAACCCGAAGTTGGTTTATCTGACCTAAATTCAGTAGGAGGTTCGAAACCTCTATAGACTTGATCCCAGATCAAGTGGTTGCACCATGCCATCCTAGATAGAGAGTACGGCAATCTCTGATGCGTCCATCAACCTTTGCTACTAGTCTCTAGCTTTTCCCACCTCATTGGCAAAATGAGAGGTACTTCCCATGAGTCTGGAACTCAAATGGGTAGGAGGCATACGGGGCACATATAATGAGAGGTAAACCAACTCAATCATCACAACGGTGGGGCAGAAGCACACCAACAAGGTTCGGCAAACCTAGCCTTGTGGTTGCTTATAGCTCCGACAAGCTATCCCCAAAGCCCCCCAAAGATCCAAGAGCTCATCGTCCAACAGGTCCCTCCAAATAGGGTCGTTCCATGATTCCAAGATTCTCACTAAAGGTTAGGAACATGACCTTCCCCAAGGGCATTGTGAGAATATCCGCGACCTGCTCATCAGTTCCTATATGATCAAGCATTACGGCACCTCGTTGTACCATATCTTGGATAAAGTGGTACCAGCCATCAACATGCTTGGATCAATCATGGAACCCGGGATTCTATGACAAACAAATCCCCCTCTAGTTATCACAAAGGATAACGGTGGCATCTAGCACATGCTCGAACAGTTCACTGAAGAGCTTTCGCAACTGAGTGACTTCACACCAAGCCATACATGTTGCAATGTATTCGACTTCAGCGGTTCTCAAGGCTACCGACTTCAGATTCCTGCCCGAAGCAGATCTACGTGTGGAGCAGCATCCAGATGTGCTCTTGCGATCCACCACATTGCCAACCCAAACGGCATCAGTATATCCATGGAGTGTCATACTCCCGGCAGTGTATCTCAGCCCATGGTCTATAGTGCCCCAGAGATATCTCAAGAGTTCCATGGAGCCAACCCAATGAATGTTATGAGGATCAACCATGTGTTGACTCAAAGTGTTCACTGCACAACATATGTCCAGACGGATGTTCCCTAAGAACATCACGACCCCTACGAGTTAACGATACTTAGTAGGATTTGCTAGCACAGGTGCAGCAGCGCTGCCACTCAACTTCTTAAAGTTTAGCTCCATCGGTGTCGACACGGACTTACAGTCCACCATACCAAATCCTTCCAGAAGCTTCACAATATATTTTCCTTGAGGAAGGAAAATCTCGCCAGGTCTCTGCCAGACCTCAGGGCCTAGGAAATAATGCATCAGTCCTAGGTCCTTCATCTCGAACTCAGAGGTGAGCTCCCTCTTACACTGATGAATGAGAGGGTCAGCATTTGTCAGGAAGAGATCGTCCACATAGAGAACCAGAATGAGAGGCTTTTCTCTATCAACCTTGAAGTAAAGGTTTGAATCATCATTACTACGAGTGAAGCCCAACTTCATCAAGTATCTATCCTCTCGTACCAAGCCCTAGGGGCTAGCCAACCTGTAAACATGGGTGTCTCGATCCTGGACTTTGAATCCCAAAGGTTGCTCTTCATACACCTCTTCCTTTATCGCATCATGCAGGAAAGTGATCTTCACATCCATCTGATGAAGATTCTGTCCTTGCGTAGCAGCAAGGGTAATAATAGATTACAAGTGTAATAATAATCAGTGCCTTCCTAGAGAAGTCACAGGCAACACATTTTCTATCAGATCCATGCTTGATCTTATATCGAGGTGACAACAGCTTTGTCCTTCGGTCTCGGGACCAGATCCCAGATGTCATCCTTCATAATGGACTCGTATTCTTTGTGTATAGCACCCTTACAGACTTGATGTTTAACGGCTTCTTCATGATGTACTCATGGCATCTAGATACCTTTGGTATTTATATGGCTTCTTGCTTTTCCGGAATTTCCCCCTTGAAGCCATATATCATTGAGCCATGAGGGTCGTCTTTCTTTCAACAATGATATTAGCTCAGGAGCACATACAGTTGTATTCTCCCTCTTAATGCCAGCTTCTCTTGTGAGAGAAGACATCTATTTTAAATGAGGACATCCCAAACACCAACTTGGAAAGGAGTTTTGCACTCAGGGGCCTGAAGCTTATTCTCCTACTGTCAAAGCCATCAAGAATCATAGCCATACACTGTCATATAGTTGTCATGAATCTTGACACGTATCATATATTGTCATATCATTGATTTCAGTGATGCTATAGTATTATTTATCATAGAAGATATCAATCTTCATGGTTATATATTTTCCATATGCCTTTGAAGGTACCACAGATATAGATTCTGCCAGCTGTCATATGGTGAGGTTATACATATTTTGTCATAACCCACAGATTTTGTTAAGGCCCTAAACACTCCAACAGCTGCCTAGAGGACCATGGCTTCACCTCCACAAGATCCTCCTTCCTAAGTTATTCATGATGGAAACTTTCTTGAGTTAAGGTTACTGTCACATGTTTACTACTAATATGAATTTTGTAAACATAGGTATAACTATCTATGTCACTGTCATAATGACAATAACATAGAATCATAGATTACATTCTTACTTCCTTTCTGCGAGTGTTGCTGCCCATAGCCTTCACTGTCATTTCCATTCTCATTTATTGTCACTGACATCAACAAAGATGCAACAGAACCCATGGTGAGCATGTACAAAAGGCTAACACTACCCATTTTTGTACTAGAACTTTGGCCTATGGTTTAAAGACAAGTGGCAGAAGGCAGATTCCTTTTCCAGGTAGACAGTTTATCACAAATATATATTACACAGGACCAACAACAGTAAAAATGGGTGAAATTTGAGTAGCCTCCACCAGAGAAAAGAGAAGGAGACGACCAACTCTTTCATATCGAGATACAAGTCAGGAGGACAAGGGTGGATGCTCCCTTCAACTTCAGTTTACAAGCCAACCTCATATTTACTATGTTTCCACTTTAGTTGCATATGCCTTTTAATACATTTCAACTACTACCTTTTTGGCTAACAAATTTATCACAGTAATACTTACAAAAACTACTACATCAGCATCCAAAGCATGGGTATTTTAATATTGTACCTTGTAAGAAGGTTCATCCCAGTAAAGAAAAAAAACACCTTCGAGCATCTGCTGGCTCAAACTGAGTAACTGAGATGCCCAGGAATGCTGAGAGAGGAAACAAATACATACATACCATCATACACACAGAAAACCGCGTTTGTCATCCCAAGCATAAAGGGAGGCGCCCCTTGGTCTTTCCGATGTAGGCAACTACCTCAAACTCTGGTAGCCTGTGAAGAGTTATCCCATCCAACAACAAAAGCAACAGTCTTCGCGAATGGAGCACATCCATGCTCATAACTGCCTTCTTCGCAAATCCAACCATCGTTCTCTCCAAGACGTATGCCTCAGTTATAATGCCACTTCCATTGCTCTCATCTGATGGTATGTTTTGTTTGGACATGGATTCTGGCACGTAGATTCTGAGGGAACCGTCCATGCATCCAAATAGGTGTTGACATCCCCATGAGCCCACGCTTTCAATCTTGGCAGGGCAAACCTTCACTAGTTGATTTGAATCATAAGCATTGTGCACCATTTTCGTTGAATTGTAATTACTTCTTCGTTCTTAAATTTCTTTGAACAGTCTTCGATCTGGTGATCTCTTCCTCAACTCACAAAATCAAGTGAATTGTGATGAACAAAGATACATCTACGGCAAGGGATTGAAGAGAACAAGAGCATCGATAATAGTAAAGAGGAAAATAGCTTGTGACAAAGATTCACGACATCGTTGTTGATGCCAGAGCAGCCCCTTCAGATGTAAAGTTGGGAGAGCTTTGCTTTTATTCTTGAGCAAAGAGGGCACGCTACTTTTCGATTAGAGGCTCACCTTTGTGATCTTTGTGACTTGAAGGTTTGTTTCTCTCTTGGATGGTTTACAACAAAATCTACCAGTGATATATATTTGAAACAATGAGATTGCACCTTTGCGATCTCTGTGACTTCAAGGTTTGTTTCTCTCTTATGTGATGCTATAAGATGCTGAAGGTATGCCATGTGATGCCATACAATGCTATGTGATGCCATGAGATGCTCAGATATGTGCGAGAGCCATAACAAAATTCATTGTGCTACAGAGCGAGTGTAAAAAAAAAACGTGATGCCATGCGATACCATACGACACTATTTGATATCCGATGCCAAATGTGTTGCTCTTATCAACTCCTGTATGAGACAAACACAAACGCCAAACTACCGCATGGAACACATTTGCATTGAGGAATCAGAAATCTCGGTTCTTCGCTCGTCATTGAAATGAAGCGATGCCAATGTTGCAATATGCTGCCAATGTAAATCGAATGTGATGCCCATAATTAAAGTGATGCCTCTAACGACAGATATCCAGACTCCAGACATTCTTCTCTTCTCTCGATGTTCACGGTGAGATTCTGTTTACGTAAACTGAACCCGTAATTGCCAAATCCCAAACAGAAGCCCCAGGTTTGTAATGGGTTAGCAAGACAGACAGATGCAGAGAGGTGAAGAAATGAATACATGGGCTAGGTGTCGGTAAACAAATTGTCCACGCTGAAGATTAGCTGCCGATAAAAAATTTGTCCACGTTGTCTCTAAGGATGAGGTAGGGACTGCGGCCCACCTATAGCAGCATATGCTGCTATTCACTGCACCTAAGACACATTTATGTAGGCTGAAACAACCTTTGCTGCCTCGGCCTCCCCTCATAGTAATTCGGTCTTCAAGATAACCCTAAAACAGAGCTCAAAAACCCACGTTGTCTTATCTTTCCTTGTTGCGGCTAGGGCAAAGAATTTCACCTCTCCAACGAGTCTTTCTGAAGTGTGAGTGATTGCTCTCAACACAAGTTGAACTTTGTCTTCACCTTTGCTCTGATACCATGTTAATTTCTGAACATGTTCTATGCCATTTTAGATTAGGGCACAAAATACTGAAGCAGTGAGAACAAGTAAATCGATCGATGGAAGACAAGCCAACAAAGAAGAAGAATGATGGCGTTACGGAAATCAGCAGGATGCTTCAACTAGCAAAGTCTCCAATAGGTCATTCAGCCAAGCATGTCACACAACCCCAAGACAACCCAGACAAAGAATACTCCACAAAGACGCAGCACCAAGAATGCAGCTCCATTGCCATCAAGAGAGAAGAAAATCCTCCACACATTGTCTGTATAATGAACTCCAAGTCTCTCCAATATATAGGCATCTTTGGGGGTGTGTGACACGTCCTTTAAGACATTTAAGTCTATATTATATTCCAAGTCGACCTAGCACATAAGTGGAATAAATTCAAAGTACATGTTCTGCTCATCCGATCGTGATGATCTTTAGATCAATCTTACACCTCTCCAAAAGAGGAATCCAATAAAAATATTGGGATCGTCATCTGCACAGCACAACCCGGAGTTTGGACCTAGTTGTCCAAATTTAACAAATAATGAGGTGACCTGTATTTATATGAGGTCTACCTTATCTAATTTTAGCCTATGAAGCCCCTAAACAAGTTTGATAATGGGTAAACATATAATAATCCTTGGGTTACAAGCCAACCCACTAACTCAATGTGAAAACTTGCCATAAAAGACCCACGTGTGTGAGCCATAAGCCTCTAAATGATGACATCATGCTTTTTTGGGGCTTCAAATGCCATGTGATGGTGAGTATAAGGCTAAAGGTATTTCCATGTGTCATTGTCATCCATGATTTGACAAATATCCCTCAAATCCAAGCTCAAAGAAGCTCCAAGGGTCCCAAATCCTGCTGGGGTGTCACCATGTCATCTCCAAGGGTCTCTAATGGTCATGTAATGCCTCCTCTCTTAGTGTTAGGGCTCCATCAAGTGCAACAAGCCCTCCCTACTCATCTCATGGAAGATCATCCTCATCCAAGCTCTGAAACATGGTCTGACCATCAGGTAGTGTCAAGGCTAGCCTAGGGGCATGCTAGGTCCACCGTCCAGTGGTGCAAAAATGAAGAATCCTATGTGCTAGGCCAAAGAATATCACTGTCCTAGTTCCTGGGGGTCTTTGGGATGTGCATCAGTTGCTCAAGTCATCATATTGCCCAACACTCTGATGTAAGTGGGAAATGTTGTTGAATTCAAAATGTAATGTAATTTTATCATCAAAATATTTATTAGATTCATTATTATTATTATTATTTTATTTTTGGTCAAAGCATGTTCTTCATGGTCATAGATTCAAAAGAGTAAAAAAGAGTATATTATGAGTCAAAAAGAAATATATTTGAGTCAAGTCCTATTTGGACTTTTGTAAGAAAAGAAAAAGATTTTTTATTTTGAGAGTCAACACAAAACCAAGTCGGCCCTCCTTGGACAAGTCAGCCTATGTGGCAGCTATTCGACCCTCTTGGATAGCTATATATACAAGTCAATTCGACCTCTTGGAAGATCGTTCATTCATGCAACACAACACACAAATTTCTATGCCAAAACAAGAAGATAAGACAACCAAAGTCAAAGCAGAGATAAAGTTTGAGTTTTTTGCCTTTTTTCAGCTCACACGTGTGGAGATTCTATGGCACCTCTGCAAAAATTACAGTGCGAAAATTCGGCTATCACTGCAAGTCCGAAATATTTTGTGATTTAACCAGATTTCAAAATGGTTTGACCAACGCTGAATTTTGTTGTCTTTGACTTGATTGGAGGAGACTTGGCGGAGGGTTGACATGGATATTTGTGGCAGTTTTGGTCTTGGTCTTGGTCTTGGGTATTGGATATCTCATTTTGATTTGATTCTATAAGAGAAGGATTGTTGGGCTTTTCCCTTTGTGGGGTTTTTCCCTGGCTTGGAGACTAATTTCTGGTGTTCTTTGTCTCTTTGTGATCTTCATGTTTTGCACATTTGTATAATTACTTGATGAAGAAGATAATATAAGTAATAAGAAGCCAACAAATATTCACTAGCTATTATCAAGTTAAGAGAGATCAATCATTGTCTTCTAGCACTTGGTTTCTCAACATGTTATCAAAGCTAAGGTGAAGGAAGGAAGCTTGAAGATCACAACTTGTTGGCATATTTGAAGATGCTATTGCAGCAATTACTCTACAAAGAAAGAAGGTTTGAAGATCATATTGTTGAAGACATCCTCATAGTAGCCATCTCTCTCTTGAGGACATTGTTGAAGGCTCTTGAAAATATTATCAACACTCTTGCTCACTCATCAACATTCTTATAACAACTTCTTCTTCTTTGACAAGTACTCTACTATACCCCATGTCTAATCCTCCCAACCAAATGACATCTATTTGTAAGGAAGGAAATAAACTTGATGAAGCTTCTAACTTCAAGGCTTGGAAAAAGAGAACTGATTTGGTTCTCAAAGAAAATGAGGTTATGCAATTTGTTGAAAGCAATGTTCCAGTACTAGACAAGAACAATGCTCAAGAAGTGGCTAAATACAATAGGGGAGAAATTGAAGCTCAAAGGATTCTCTTTGAGTCTATCAAAGACCATCTTATCTCTTTTGTTTCAGATTTGTCCACATCCAAAGAAGTCTATGATAAATTGGTAAAATTATATTCCGTCAGTAATATCAGTCAAAAGATATTTCCAAGGAATCAACTCTATGGAGCAAGAATGACAAAAGATGAAGATGTGGTTTCATACTTCATGAAAATATCAAAAATAAAGGATCGACTTCAAGGACTTGGGGAAACCATATTTGATTATGAACTAATCACTTCTGTAATCAATGCTCTACCTCCAACTTGATATGGTTTTGCAGGAGGAATTTATGCAAGAAAAGATACTCCATCTTTTGAAGAACTTTAGGCACTATGTGTTCTAGAAGAAACAATGTTGAAGGCTAACGATAATACTGAACACAATAACGAAAAATATCAAGCTTGTTGAAAAAGTAACTAGTTTCAGTCTTCATAATTGTTGTTGTACTCATTTCAATATGTATCCTATATAACAAACAAAAGAAGAAACGAAAAAGTTATTGTTTTGAAAGCATGGGTTTCATGCTCATTATTGATGGCCTTCTAGGTAAAAGCATGTTCTTCATGCTTATAGGGTTTGTTAGGTCTTAGGATTTATTGTCATAAGTCAAAGGAGTCAACATCATGTTTATAAGACCCTTCTGGGAAAAATGTAATTGTAAAACGAATTATTTTTTAGTCTAAAAAGTCTTGAAAACTCCAAAAGTACAAGTCGGCCTTGGCAGTGTTATATCCCCAATTTTGATTTTTCATTTAAGGAGATTAATGGAGTTTATTGGGGAGGTGCTCAGCATAGCACAATTTTGTAGTTCGAGTTTTGGAGACGATTTCAGCTTGAGGAGCTTAGGTCAAAAGGCAAGATTGCAACTCATTCGAGGGTTGGGGCCACATGAGAGAGAGAGAGAGGAAGGGAATCTGCACTTGTGGAGCAAGAGAGAGAAAAATAAAGGGGGGTGAACTAGTGGCGAGTGGGGGCTACCAAGGGAGAGAGAAGCCAACAGTTATAAATAGAGCAAGGAGGCTCTCATTTGGGACATCTTGGATCATTTTAGCTTTAATCACTAGTTCTCTTGAGCTGCTAAGCCAAGACAACTCGTGTTGTTTAGCACAAGGATTTCTCGTGCGGGAATTCCACTCTACCTTCGGTGAACTGCGAGTCACACCCTAGGAGAGCAGACGGGATTCCATTTAGGACTTTTCCAGGAGCTTAATTGCAGAGGACACTTTAGCTGGTGCATATTGCCAAGGGTGTAGAAGCAGAATTTGTGGAGCTTATTGGAACTAGTTTAGTGGGTGCTTTGGACCGAGATTTTGTCAGGAGATTCCTTTGCTTTGGAGGGTGGATCTAGAAGCATTCTTGGGAGATGAAGTGAAGCGAGTTTTGGGGGACGAATTTCTTCCCAATATTCAGTGCCCAAGAGTTTTTGAAGAGAGGTTGTGTAGGGGTAGAAGCAAGAGGGAAAGTGGGGAGTCTGGGCCAAGAGAAATAGGGGAATTCCGGAGGAGAATTTAGCTCGAGTTGGGAGAAATTTCCCATGGTGGATTCAAAATTAAATCAGTTGTATTAATACCGAAGGGCATTTCTGGTTATATTGGGCAATTCGCACTTGTTGAGGGGCACCAAGGAGTGGTGGATTCAACCCTAATCCTTTCTGGGTTTTTGTGGGTTTGGTGAGAGGAGTTTGGGGCTAATTTCCCGGAATTTTCTGGACAGTATTTCCGGCAATAATTAGTGTTCAAGTTAATAGCCAACAACAAAAAATGTTGGAGAAGGGCAGAATTTACTCCGAGACCATTTCCACCACTTGGGTCTGTGGGATATTTCTAGGTTTGGTTGGGCTTATTGAGGAGAGGTGCTGGCTAAAATTTTAGAATTTTCTGAGCACATTTGAGGGCTGAATTCCCATTTCCTTCCAGCAGCAGTGGCAGTAATTTTTTGGGTCAATGCAGAGGTTTTTTGGTGGAGTCATTCCAACACTTGGGCATCACAATTAACTTTAGCATTTTTCTTTGCGGCACATTGGTGGGAGTTGTTTGGCAGCTAATGTCCTCAATTGTAAAAATATGCAGTTAGAGTTCTCAACCAAACTTGCAGTGCTTTTGGGTGTGAGCGCAATTGGTCTATTTTTTAACAGATTCACACGAAGAAGAATAACCATTTGGAACAAAAACGGTTAAATGATCTTGTCTTTGTGCTATATAACCTTCGACAAAGACACAACCAATTGTTGAATAGAAGACCCAATACAGATCTCATTGTGTTGGACGATATTGATTCAACTTCGGAATTAGTGGATTGGGGTTAACTTGATAAGTTTGACCTTGATTTCGATATTGATGCCATGGAGTTGGGGGGTGTTGACCCCAATGCAAATCTGATAATCGAAGCAAGAGCTAAAGGAAGCAAACCACCAAGACCAAGCATGGCACATGGCGAGGGAAGCAATAGTCATGCAACTCGACAAATTTGTGCTTCTTGTTTTGCTAGGTAGCCTACGCCTAGTGTTGTTGCTACTACTAGTACTACTACTAAGGTTACATAGGAGTTTTAAGAGTCCTCAAACTCTTAGCCAGATGATGTTTATGTAGTTCCTAGTGATGATCACATGTAGTAGTGGTGATGAGCTTGATGAGCGATCATGTTGATCAGTGATTTGTAGTAGGCTAGTGGCCTAGTAGCTTTAGTCGTAGCATTGTTTTTGGACTCTAGAAGCGATTTAGAGCCTCATTGGTTATGTATTTTGCTGATGATACATATTACACTTGGTGCCATTTTGATATATGCTATTATGCACCCATACATGGTATATAGATGAGCAGACATCGCATATTTTGTCTCTAATGGTTTGGAATCTTGGAAGTAATTTTTTCATTAAAACTAAATTATTTTACGTATTTTTTTCAATTCCGGTTTATTGAATCTATTCAATCCAGTTTGATCCTGGTTCCGGTTTGAATCTGCCTAATAAATGCTTTGCATGTCAAGTGGAAGATCATCTCATTGGTGGTTTCCCTTGCAAAATGTTGAAACCAAATCTGGAACTGAGTAGAGATCCAATCCAAAAGGAACAGAAAATCCCTTTGGAATCTAGAAAACAATATCTCAAACAAACACATACCAAAATTAGACATATTATCTTGATTAAGCTTTTCAACTCCAATTATTTTCACTACATAAACATATAAAAAAGGTTGCAAATGTTTCTCCTTATTGCACCTACTTCAAGATATGATCACCATCCAAACAAATACTACAAGGTGAAAGTTAGAAAGGAAGGACACATAAATCCACTAGTCAATCAAGTAGAAATATGTCATTAATATCAATAGAACTATATCGAAACATAACTTGTTGGGAGCACATAAATCCATCCGGAGTACTAGACCCACATTAAGGTAGAAAAAGTCTCTATAGAAAGCACGACATTCAGACATCTTTTGTACTATCTCATAACTTTTTAGATTTTTAAAATGTTATAATCAAGATTGGAAAAGCAGTATATAGGGAAGTGAATAGTTTTAACATTTGAAGTCTGTGTTCACCCTTTCAGCTTGTTATTTCAAACTGGAAATCAAAACTAACCTTGAATGACTCCATTGTCCCATCTTTGTAAAGAATACTTGAAAGAATGCCTTTGCTCTCAAGATCTCCATTGTTCATTGGCACAACAAACCTATGCGCAAAGAAAACTCAGCAAGAAGAAAATATCATCTCATAGTTCTACATGACTTGAACGAAGACAAAGTTTCAACCATCCAGATAACATATATTTTTTGAAATTATGAACATTTTCACTCTTAAATCTAAGAGCACTACAAAACAAATTTATACCTGGCATTTAATAATCGTGCCAATTCAACTGCATCCTCCTGTCCAGAGACAAGAGTAAATGCAGGAAGTAACTGTTTGATAACAGGCGTTATGATGACATCAGCATCTTTTCCTTCTAATAGAGCTTTGTTATATACACAATGAGGCTCATAGTATAGTATAAATTTTGGATCCTGTGCTTCTATAAAGTACCTGGAAGATAAAATTGAACAATCTCATCAAGGTAATCATACCCAATAAAATAATTAGCATTCTAAAACAATGAAGATAGATCAACAATAACTCCAGGCAAGCTACATTAGGGTCTATTGCAAATGGATTGCTTTTTCATATTAAGACAGGCAAAGAATATTGTTGAACAAACTTGAGAAGTAATATGCCATTCACAAAACATACTATCATTCCCCTATGACAGGGGTTGCTTTGATCACATCTGCGATAGTTTACTATGATCAGTTTAACATCAAGACACAAACCTTCTCGTCAATTGTTATATTCAAGCCAATCCCATGGGCAAACGGTCGATACAAAAGAAATAAAAGTGCTACAGTAAAATCGATATCATTTCATTCAAGAGAAGGGTCATTTTTGCTTGATTCTCGTTAAACTTAAATTTTTTGTAAAATTTGTTTGTTCAAATACTCCCCTTGAAACTGCAGATGTTTCCATTACTAACTACAAACCTAGACATACTTTCAACGTGATGAGTTGCTACAAATAAAACAAAGTAAGCATGTTTAATGTTTGGCGACAATTACACTGATCTAAGGCCTTGTTACCCCTCTTTCAGCTGGAGTACATATCTGCACATTTTCGTTCTTGGCAGCATCATTCTAACCCCAAAGAATGCTAGTCAAAAGCCTTGTAGGCCATGTGGAGGTTATGTATTATGGTATCCTAGGTCTATTATGGTTGGCCATGGTCAGTCCTGCCAATACCCACTCTCAACTCCTTTCATCCTAGATAGGATTTGAGGACTTAGTGTGGTTCTTTTGGGAATCATGGTTTAGTTGAACCATTGGTTATGTAGCATTGCTTGCACATTGTACGGCCAATCCAACTCATGTCCTACGCACACATATGTCATTCTCGTTGCCACAAAATCTAGCAGGCCTTCGAGAGGGGCACCCTGTTACGCTCAAACAAGCAGGGGTCCTAGGAGGGGATCCTATAGAGAAACTACTAGGTCAAGGGGCAACAATGGACTGATAGCCCACTGTCACCTCAGCTAAGGCACCCTGCTCTTTACAGACTTTCGCCGATGGGAGGAGATCCAATATGAGGAATCACGGGATGAATAAATCAATTAAAGGGTGAAAGGTGATTCCCGAGGCCCATTCACAAGAGAGACTCAATAATATGGTTGTCTTGCTTGAAAAGCAAGGTGATAGGCTCTCTAAGAAAGGCAGGGAGGATTCTTAAGACTAGGATTTTGGAATATATGTCTTGTCAAGAGGGTTCCTAGACCTGAAAATCCTTATGGAGAATTGTTCTTTATTTGATCTTTGTGGAATTAGAGTTGTAAGGTTGCGAGACCACACAAGACCAAGTGGACCCAGAATTAGGTCAAGGATGTGGAGTTGATTGACCAAAGACGGGATTGACCTAATTATGGAAGAGAAGAGGATCAAAGGACAAATTTTCGTTTGAGAATTGAATGTAATGACCCAAATGAGCACACTAGCAAAGGGAAATCTAGGGCAAGAAACGATCCTTGGGCTAGGGCTTGCTATATCTCAAGATCCTGCCGTCGAAATTTCTTGAAATTTGGAGGGCCTCTAGAGAAAACCCTAGTGAAGTTATGGGCAAGAGATCGAACTTTTTTTATGGCTACAATGTGAGAAAAATGATGCCCTAGGTGGCCTACGAAAGCTAGGCCTAGAAATGGAAGGAAAAGTGAGAGAAATATTCTTTAAAAGTGATCATCTATGGAAGGATTAGTGCCTCATCTTTTGGTAGAGATGGAGTCAAGGATAATTTATCGTTTGGAAAGGATTTACCCAATCAAGGAGGCCTTCAAGCAACTTCGTGTGGCATTAGGGTATGAGAGCAGCTACTCAACGTCCTTACACTTTGATATGCAATAATCGATGACTTATCAAGATGTATTCAACAACAATAATCTCTAGGAATATTCACCCATTCATACATGGCCCATGCAATGATGCAAAGCTACAAAAGATCAAAATTTCCACAATTTCGTATAGGAAAGCAATGAATTTCAGACTTGTATAGCGAAAATCCTAGCAACATTTCATGTGAAAAAGTAAAAAACAAGAATAAGCATAAAAAAGATCACTTACATGTACAAATGAGTATATCCAATCATCAAATCCTGCCAATAATGAAGCTCCAAGACAAGAGAAATAGATCCAAACATCAAAATTCATCCATGTAATCCAAACTCGTCCTCCAAAAGGGAATGTGAAATTCTCAAGTAGCTACTAAATCCCAATCCAAGTGATGATGAGAGAATGAAACACCTCTCATCTATTTATACAACCTCTAATGAGTTTGATTTGCCTAATTTGACCAAATTGAGCCCCAAATAATAAAATAATGTGCAATAATAACATCCCTTGGTGACAAGACCACCAAGATAGCTCAATAACATAAGAATAAGCCTCTCAAGAGGGTAGAATGATCAATAAAATGAGTCGTTAGACCTTTGAGGAGGCCTAATGAAGTCCAGAGTGTGCCATGATGTGAGAATGGACCTCAAACATAGTGGACATGGGGTTGGCCCCTTGTTTACAAACCAATCCTTGTGGTGCTTCCAAGTGGGTATGGGAGCACAAGGACATCCTCATAGGTCTCCAAGTGGATCGAAAGTGTCTATAAAACATTTTTAAGGGCTAGGATGATGACATAAGCCCTCCCTTTTTCCACTGCACTGATACAAATCCTCATCTGAACCATGGAACATCTGCCAAGTGTGTGGTGCAAGAGTGTAGTCGATTGGGCATGGTGAACTAGGTGCATCATCCTCATCCAAAAGGTAGAACACAAGCAATCAATGGGTGGTGTTGGGGATCCATAAAGTACTCTTTTCTATGGTGGAGGCCCATGGCTCTCAACGCTCACCCTACAACTGCCAATCTGGCCCTATAGAGTGCTAGGACCCTGTATAAGGAGACCAAGCCCCAAACGGAGACCCACCTGCAATCTTGCATAAGATCCAATGCGTCCCCTTGCCCTCCAATACAACAAATCATCAAAATAGTCAATTAAAAGAGCTTACAAGTGATGGAACCAATGGGGCACTTCATGGTGGCATGCCCTGTTAGTTTTTGTAGCATCGGATGTGTTCTAGCAACGAGATTTGGTGGAGAGGCTAGAATTATGCATTCTCTAAAACCTAGAAATCGTTTTTGAAAATTCCACCTAGAGACGACTTAATTAAAATAATTAATTAATTTTTAATATTCCCTAAGTCTAAACTTAGGAAATACGATTAATTAAAAGGCATTAATCAAGTTAGGTACGAATCTTCTAGAAAAAGGCATGGATCAAGTTCTAGTTAATATTAGCCATCGATTAAGTCTTAATCATGGTAGTTGATGTCTCAACGAGAGATTATAAGAAGAAACTCGATGGGGCTTGTAGAACACACTAGTGCAATTACTCAGTTGCCCAAGCAGATCGATTTTCTTAGTGGCTGAAGTTCAGCAGAGGAGATAGAGCCAGCGGGTGAGTTGCAGGTGAGAGAGAGAGAGTGTATCAGTAGTGGTACGAGAAGTGCAGGACAAATTCAAGAAGGGTTAGTGTGAGGAGAGACGCAGTACACCAAAGTAATGTGCAGAGGGTGACACAGTTAGACCAGCGTAAGGGCAAAGGGTTCGTTTCGGGGTCAGAGAATCGTTGTGGAGAGTGAGAAATTTGTCACTAAATTTCTCTCAGTATTTTTCCTTTGTTTTGTGGTCTGAATTCTTGTACTTGAATTATTGTTGAAGAATTAATAAAGAAACCCTCATCTGATGCACTGGTTTTCCCACATTGGGTTTTTACGGGGACAATTTGTAATGTTCCCATTTTTGGTATCACCCGTGACAGGGCTAGGAGGGACTTCCAGAGTTAGGAGCAGACAGGTCACATGTACAGATTGGTGCTATCAGTGGGCTCAGGAGCTTTTCGAAGGAGTTTTGAGGAGTTTTCATGGTGTTCGGAGGCATTCGCTTGATATACTCCACCATCCGAGCAGTTTGGCTTTCGTTCCGATGCATTCCGATAACTTTCGAAATTTTGAGTTATTTATGGGCTTAACTCAGCTGATTATGCTCAAGGTGGCATTCCGGGAGGAATACACGATGGAACACCTTAGTGTAATAGCTCATTGGAACCGGGATGAGGAGACCTACACGATGGGACAGTTAGACAGAGATTTCAGTGACCGGAGGAGGCGTGGTAGCCGATATACCCTTTTTCTGCATTAAAAAGGAATATTTTATAATATTTTAATGAAAGGGAAAAGTGCTCCATAAATAAAATAATAATAAAATAATGCTCTAGAAGGATCCAAGGGATCTATAAAAGGAGGGAGAGCTATCTCATTTGGGCATTATGGATATGTTATTGATATTGAGAGCTAGACTTCTGTCTACTTCAGCACGCCGGTTGTTTAGTCGGTCTGCAGCACTGTTTAGTGCGAACTGAGTGTCTCCGGTCGGAGATCTCACCCTTGGCTCGTGGATAGTTATGCTCGGCCGAGCGCGTTTTTCCTTCGGCCCGCCAGGTTTGCTTCGGTGGATGTTTTGCAAGAGGAGTCGCTTCTTGAGGATCATGTTGGCCTAGAGAGAGGACGCAGTTTCAGTTGAGGAGGACGCAGTCTTTGTTGGGTGGTTATTTGGCAGTGGTTTCAGCGTTTTTCAGCCTTGAGGAGGTTGCCATTTCAGCCGGAGGTTTTGCAAGAGGATTCAGGCCCTTTCCTCAGCGTGTTCCTTGAGCTTCTGCGCTGTTCCTAGAGGCACAACGTTTTTGTAGGAGGAGGGTTTCTGGGGGTGATTTTCGGAGGTGGTCCGTTTGGCATATGGTTTTTGGGTTTTGTTTGGAGCAGCGAGTATAGGTGATCTGTAGATTTTTAGCTCATTCCGGCAAGGGGATCAGCATTGCACTTTTAGTTTTGGGCTTCTTTCCAAAGAAGAAGAAGCATTTTCAGCTTCTTCCAAAATAGCTGATGCAGCTGTAGCAAATGTATTTCATTTTCCCCGAGAGGATTTTTCACTTGCCTTGAGCAAGGATAGGTGCATTTATTCTGATTATCCATTGTATCTCATTATATTCTCAGATTAATAAAATGGCTTAGCATTTCCGGCATTTTTATGTCTATTTGTTCCATATTCTAGTTCCGGCATTTTGCTCTATATAGCTGCTTGTTGTTTTGCTGTGTATTACTGTTTATTTCCCATTGGGGATATTACACAATTGTCCAAAAATAACTATGTCAATATCTTTATGTGTGTGCTAGAATTTCCCTAATTTTCCAGCATTTATATTTTCCGCAGTATTTGTTTTGTGAAGGCTGCAATGTATATGTTTCGATATTTTCCGTAGGGAACTGCAAATAATTTGTTTAATAAATTTAACAAATATAAGAAATATTATCAGTTGTTGTAGTAGGATTCTGGATTTCAGAATTTTCACATGGTATCAGAGCGCAGATAGAAGCCAGATAAGCATAGTCGCAGAGAGGAGGAGCTTCGTAGCACTGCGTAAGCAGCTACTCAAAACCCCAAAGGTCGCGCAGTCCATTTAGCCAGGAGGGCAACTTTTGAGGAAAAAGTTGTTTCTTTGAGAGAGTTGACAAAGAAAAAATTTCCAGATTGAATATTGTCAGAAGCAGAGGGAGCAACATTATTTTCCTTGCAGAGCAGATCTTCAGCTGGGACGCAGTATTTTGCAACAGCAAAATTGGTGTTGGAAAGGAAAGGAGAAATAACACAGACAATCATGGATAGAATCAACAGTCAAGAAGCCTCAAAATTATCTTCCGCGTTGGAGGATGAGTTTGGCATCATCCTAGTGTCTGGTATATTGATAGTGGAGCTTCAACTCATATCACAGGAGTTAGAGAATATTTCTCTAGCTATCAAGAGGAGCAGATGGACTTCTAGATCACTATGGGCAACAGAACTAAGTGTACTCTTGTAGGAAGAGGCACCATAGAATTTTAGACGAAAACAGGAACCAGTACCAATGCTACTAATGTACTGCATGTGCCAGGATTGGGTATGAACCTAATTTCAGTGTCTCAGTTACAGGACAAGGGATGCGATGTACACTTCGTAGGGAAGAAAGTGTATGTCAAACACTAGCTAGAAGAAAGTAAGACAAATTGGAGCTCGAAGAAACAGGTTATATAGGTTGCAGATTGATTCTCCAATGGCACTGATAGTTAGTACTAATAGCAGTGAGAAGGAGTTGAACGAACTATGGCACAGGAGGATGGGACATTTACACCATGGAGCACTTAGGATGCTTAGATAAGTCGTAACAGGAGTTCCAGTTCTCAGCACAGAGCACGATGATGTGTGTAGAGGATGCGTACTTGGGAAGCACGCAAAGGCAACATTTACTAGAAGTGACAGTAGAGAAAATGGCATGTTGGGATTGATACAATCAGATATTTGCGGCCCTATGTCCATTAGAGCTCTTAGCTGTGGCGAATATTTCGTCACCTTTATTGATAATCATTCCAGGAAGACCTGTATCTATTTCTTATAGACCAAAGATGAGGTCTTTTGATCGGTTCAGAGAGTTCAAGGCTCTCGTAGCAAACGCGACAAGGAAAAGGATCAAGGTGCTACGTTCAGAAAATGGTGAAAAATACACGGATAAAGACTTCATAGAATTATGCACAAGGAAAGGCATCAAAAGATAATGGACAGCTCCATATAATCCACAGCAGAATCGTGTAGCAGAACGAAAGAACAAAACAATAATTAGGGCCACAAAGGCTATCTTGTATGACTAGGATTTGCCTAGATTTTTATGGAAAGAGGCATGCAGCACAGCGGTGTACATTCAAAACAAAAATCCTCATAGAGCATTGGGGAAGAAAACCCCAGAGGGGGTCTTCACAAGAAAGAATCCTGAAGTAAGTCATTTGAGGATATTCGGGAGTATAGCTTACTACCACATACCAGATGAAAAGCACAATAAATTGGATCAGACTGCAGAGAAAGGGTTCCTTGTAGGGTATAGCGAGACCTCAAAGGCATACAGGATCTACATTCCTAGCAGTAGGAAGATTTTAGTGAGGCGAGATGTAAAATTCATCGAAGATGGAGCTTTCAGAAGTTCTTAAGAGATGCCTGCAGGTAATCACTTAGCAGAAGTTTTGTTAGTCCAGCAGCAGGGACACCAGGTGGGACAAGCAGGAGGACAGTCACAGGGATCGAGTACAGTGACCAGTACCAGTATCTCCTCAGGGGTAGGAGATCCAGGGAGTTCTCAGCAGACAAAGCAGCAGGATCAAAAGGAGGAATTGATTGAACCTCCCACCACCAGTGGTAGAGCAAGTAGGGAAGTGCGTCAGACCTTGAGGGACATAGAGGAGTTTGTCGGAGCTCCTATGATAGAGAAGAGGCATCTCAAGAAGCCTGACAGATATCAAGCTTTGGTAGCTCAGGTTGCAGAACCCTCCAACTTTCAAGGAGTCGCACAACATCAAGTGTGGGTAGATGCCTTGGTAGAAGAATACAGTTCTATCATGACAAATAATGTTTGGAGGTACTGCCTAGACTAGAAGATAGATTGGTTGTAGGTTCCCGATGGATCTACAAGATCAAGTACGCTGCAGATGGTAGTGAAGAGAAGTCCAAGGCTAGATTGATGGCAAAGGGTTATGCACAAAAGGAAGGGATAGACTATGAGGAGACCTTCGCCCCAGTTGTAAGATATACCTCTATCACATCCGTTATATCCCTAGCAGTGCAGATGGGATGGGAGATTCACCAGATGGACATCAAGATGACATTCTTGAAAGAGGTGATAGAAGAAGAGGTGTAGATGGAGCAGCCTGAAGGCTTCGAAACACATGAGAAGCGTACTCATGTATGCAGGTAGAAGAAAGCCCTATACGGGCTCAAGCAGGCACCCAAGGCATGGTATTGTCCTATTGACAATTATTTGCGGTAGTTGGGATTCATCAAGAGTGATGCAAATCCCAATATCTACTATTTGATGGTGGAGAATGAACCTCTCATTCTAGTTTTGTATGTGGATGACCTTTTTTTGACAGGATCATCATGGCTCATAAAGGACTGCAATAAGGGTTTTCACAAGAAAGGCACAATTTATGTCCAAGGTTCCAATTGGAGGCAATTTGCCTTCTTCATTGAAGTCTATTCAATGAGGCACAAGACGTAGGGGTTGATTGATGAGTTGAGTGTTGGTGTACCCTATTACACACCACCTGTGGGTAGTATGTATAGGAGAAAATTTTTCTCCTAGATGGTCCTCAGCCGGTAGCCAACATCCCCTTGTAGCCACCAAATAGCTCGATGTGCCATTATCTCTGCCACCTGAGCCACCCATGTGGTCCCTTGCCTGTTTGTTATGATTTTATGTTTAAAGGTTTGAAGGTGGGCCTCCCGACCCCGAAGGTATCGCTTTTCATTAGTATAGTTGAATAATTTTCCTTACTTGTCATGGGCACTTTGGGGCATGGATTGGTGCGGGGATTCGACAGAAAGAGTGGGCTAGGTATGTACTCTTGTCTCCACTACCTTATTTTGTGTTTATCCTTGTATCCTAATCTTGTGGGATAATCTCCTTTCCTAGCCATTAACTTTAGGGTTGGCCCTACATGGGAAATCTCGATTTTGGTTGCGTTGTCTCACTTCCTGACACCATATACATCAATCTCTTCCACTCATTTTAGCCCCATTCATCTCTTTTCCCATCCAGGTCCACATGTGTCCATTGGGTCCACATAGGCTTAGCCTCTCCCTTCCCTTGTCCACACCTTGGGTCAAGCCTGGAAAGACGCCCCAGAGGTGGATACAGCTAAAAAGAAAAGAAAAAGCATAATTTGGCCACTTTCAACTAAAAATGTACCACAAAATGCAAAAGATGGTCGGGACATACAAATTTAACACATGGGCAAAAGCAAAATATAAGCTCTACCCCTCATCCATGGCCATCACCCTGGTTCCTATAGGCCCTAGATGAGCCCCCTCCATCATTAAGGAACCCATGATTGTCCCAATCCCTGGTGGGGGGTAAACTGCCCCACCTTAAGGGGATAACCACTACTATATATTACACATCATGCTCTCATCCTCTAGAGCCAGAAGCAGTTATCCAAAAAAAATTATCAAAGGCAAAAGGCATATGAAGAAGGGTGGAAAAACAAAGGCCGAGGTAACTCATGTACCGCGATTTGCTCCCTCCTACACTCACATACCTAGGTGTGGGCTTCCCTTATTATATCTACCCTTGTACCATGACATGGGCCTGTTTGTTTTTTAGCATCAGATGTGTTCTAGTTATGAAACTTGTTGGAGAGGCTAGAATACATGGGATCTCCATAACCTAGAAATCGTTTCTGGAAATTCCACCTAGAGATGACTTAATTAGATTATTAACCTTTTTCTTTAATATTTTCTAATTCTAAACTTAGGGAATATGGTTAATTAATCATAATTAATTAAGAGATGACAATAGTCTAGAAAATCACACGAATCGACTTCAAGATGATCCTAGCCCTTGATTAAGATTTAATCTTGGTCATTGGAGTCCCAACAGAGGATTATAAGAAGTTGATGGCCATTTGGAGAACACACTTCAGCAGTTCGATTTCCTTGGCAGATTGATTTTCAGAAAGTAGCAGTGGTTGTTGGAGTGACAGAGATCAATGCAGAGTCAGCAAGGGGCAAAGACAGTGATCCGAAGGAATTTTTTCTAGATCTAGAGAGGCAACAGCAAGGGACCGAATTATTCCAAGTGAGGCAGCGCAGAGGACTATGTAGTTTCTTCTGACGAGCAATTCAATTTGGATGGAGGAAAAAATCAATACAGCTTCCAGAGGCTTGGAGAATCAGTTTCCTCAATAGAGACAGGCAGAAAGACTTCATTAGAGGTAGTTTCGGGCTTAGAAGTTCAAGGGTTTGCACAAGCACTGCGTAGAAGCTGGCGTGGAGGGTCCAGGAGGACAACTTTTCTGAAGGAAATTTGTCGGGGTTGCTTGTGGAGGAAGGGAAATTCCCTTAGGAAATTTTGGCCAGATTTACTTGCTATTTGGATTGCCAATTGGGGATCCATAGATTGTACTCAGATTTCACTACTGCTTAATAACAAAAACCTCAGCGGTTTCACCAGTTTTCCCAAGTTGGGTTTTTCCGGGGAAATTTGTCCAAAAATAATTGTTTTGATGCATGAGCAGCAAAATTCCAACAATTACCTATGCAATGGGACATAGATTTTCATGGGAGAGCTACCAAGAATTCACCACTAAGGACATGCATTCACCTGTTATGTATGAGTAATGCATGCAATAGATCACACAGCTTAGCATCCAATAGGTTTTCAATAAATTAGGGCACAATTGCAATAACTAGAATCAACAATATTCCATACATTAGACATGAAAATGATAGATATTCAACATTTAGATACACTTACAAGATAACATGCAAAGATTCCATTCCATTCATCCAAAGAATAGCTCCAAAGTACAATGATTTAGCTCCAAATCTCAAAATTCATCAACTATCTGATTTTATCCACGAGTTCAAGAGGCCGAAATGCACAAGAATGTTGAATATCCAAGTGTGATGTGATGATGAGATGCAAATGAAGGCCTTCTCTATTTATATGAGGATATCGAGTTCTAATTTAGCCTATTAGCCCCTTAAAAGGATAAAATAATGTCCAAGTAACACTCTAGGTGACAAGCCGACCTAGTAGCCAATGAAACAAACTCAATTTAACCCACGCATGTGAGCCGAAATAGAGAATATGCTAATGTCATGCTAGCTTAAGCCCTCTGACGACCAGCAATGAGGGCTAGGGGTCCCATTAAGTGTGTAGAAGCCCTCTAAAATAATTTCCTATGGGTTAGCCCTCATTCTTTGTCAAACGCACTCTATGGACACCAATTTTGGTTTTCAAGCACAAAATGTGGTCTCATGGATCTCCAGATGGTCAAAATACCTATCATAATGCTCCAATGCTGAGGGCTCTCAAGGTGGTGCTAGCTCTCCCATGTCTCAAGGTGTGAGATCATCCTCTTCTGAGCCCTGGATTTAGCTACCAAACCTCAAGAAGTGCTAAGCCGACTAAGATATGCTTGGTCCAAGTGCATCATCCCATAAAAGTCATCTATGTGGGAAAAAGTGTTGGAACGTTGTGGGTGTTGGAGGTACCCATGGTTATTTGTGATGCTCTAGTGTTGTTCAGAGACCCGTGGCTCTCAACATCGCACTTATATGTGCCAATATGATCCTTTGAAGGACTTGAGCCCTAGTTAAGCCGCCTAAGCCATGACGAAACCACTTGACAATTACATACAATATCCAGTGGTAGCATCTACATCATTAGGTATATTTACAGTTTTTCATCTAAATGAACCAAGCTTGCAATTAACGAGCAATTTGGCACTAAAAACAAGGCTTCCGCTCCACAATCAAGGCTTTGGACTCGTTATAGTGTTACCTATTGAGAAATCCAAGGAGGTGGCAGTTAATTGATTTCTCTCATTATGACATTATCTTGTGACGTTTTCGTTATTATTATTAGTTCTTTCGATTTAGCTTTTCTTATCATCAAGATTAATGCCAAGCAACCAATAGAAAAAGACACAAGATGTAGGCACGCTGCCAGGGCAAAACCCCTGTTAAATTCTGAAGATGTTCTATGCTTCGGTGCAAATATACTTTACTCCTTTTCTAGGGCACAATGAAAGTAAGATGCAGATAGAACATACCAATAGATCGATGGAAGACAAGCCAAAAAGAGGGATATAGGATGGTGGCGTTACAGTGATCAGCGAGATGCTTCAACCAGCCAAGTCTTCATAACATCAGCCACCCACATATGTCACACAACCCCAAGACGTCCCATCAAGAATACTCCACCAAGATGCTGCACCAAGAAGCCCTAAACGCAGAACCAAGAACACAGCTCCATCACCATCAAGAGAGAAGAAAATGCCTCCACACATTGTGTGTCTAATGAACTCCAAGTCTCTCCAATATATAGGAATCATTGGAGGTGTGTGACACATCTCTTATGCATGTGGGATAAAACAAGCTGACCTTGCACATGTGGAATAAATTCACAATACATGTTATGCTCATCCGATCAAGATGATCTTTAGATCGATCTTGCACCTCTCTGAAAGAGGAACCCAATAAAAATATTGGCATCGTCATCTGAGCATCACATCATGGAGTTTGGACCTAGTTGTCCAAAATTAACACTCCCTCTTAACTAGGGAGAACTCCATCCACCAGTGCCATCCAAACATCGTGCGTCATCCCGTCGTAACTTGCTTCGCTGGCTTCTTTATTTCAAAACAAAAGGTGAGTCACAAAGACATCACTCACAGCAAACCCGAAATCAGATCACAGGTCTGAAACCTCTATAGAACTCAAAGGAGTCACACACCAACCCGAAGTTGGTTTCATTGTCCCGAAGTCAGTTGGAGGTCCGAAACCTCTCTTGGACTCGAGAGAGTCATATACTAACCTGAAGTCAGTTGGAGGTCCGAAACCTCGCTAAACTTGATCCAAGATCAAGGGTTGGACACGTGCTATCCTAGACATAGAAAGTACGGGAATCTCTGATGCATCCATCGGTCTTGCTATGGTCTCTATTCACATTTCCCACCTCATTGGCCAAATGAGAGGTACTTCCCATGAGTCTGAAACTCCATGGGTAGGATGCATACGGGGTACAAATCAAAGAGAGGTAAACCAACACAATATCATCACGGGGGGGCGGAAGCACACCAACTAGGTTTGGCAAGCCTAGCCCTGTGGTTACTTATAGCACTAAGAAGCTATCCCCAAAACCCCCTTGGAGCTCCCAGAGCTCATCGTCCAACAAGACCCTCCAAATAGGGTCGTTCCATGATTCCAAGATTCTCACAGATGGTTAGGAACATGACCTTCCCCAAGGGCATTGTGAGAATATCCGCGACTTGCTCATCAGTTCCTATATGATTGAGCCTTACGGCGCCTCACTATACCATTATCCCGGATAAAGTGGTACCAACCATAAACATGCTTGGATCAATCGTGGAACCCGAGATTATATGAAAAACGAATCCCCCTCTGGTTATCACAAAGGATAACAGTGGCATCTAGCACATGCTTGAACAGCTCACTGAAGAGCTTTCGCAACCAAGTGACTTCACCACATGTATTTGGCCTCAGTGGTGCTCAAGGCTACCGACTTCAGATTCCTGCCCGAAGCAGATCTACGTGTGAGGAGTGTTATCGCTTGCCGCCTACACCTACCTACAGTTAGTGAGAAAAGCCTTCAACCCCACAGGTGTGGTTGGTGGCAAGGAACTCAGAGAAGGGGCTGTCACCTATTCCCAACTCTCTCCGTTTAAGCTATCTCCTAGGTTAGCTAAGGGGGGTGGTCCCTAAAGGAAAACTAAGTTAAAGATGTGAGATTTCTAGGAGCATTGATTAGAAGGAATTACTTATCAAAGATGACTTGATTTCCAATATGTAAACAAGCATATAAGTATATGAGCAATATTCAATGATGTGTTCAAAATATAGACCAGTGCTTTAAAGTAGATAACAAATGCTTGCTCAAAAATGAAATTCAAGATATAATGACAATAATCCCACAAAGGAAGTGTTAGACCAAGATCACAATATGCAATTAAATTTGCAACACCAAATAAAGATACTTGCCAATGAAACGAGATATATCAATCATCTATAAGCATAATGATCATTAAAATGACAACATGCAATGAAGTTGTATGTAGAAGCAAATTTCCAAGTACCATAGAATTAAACTTGTTGCAAAATTTAAAGAATTAAAATGCTTGCATCCAAAGTGCTTCTTGAGATAATATTTGCATGTGAATCTTTAAACCATCAAGATAGCAAAAAATTTGGGAACTTTGCAAGTAAATGTGATGAGATAGTGCTCTTGGTTTATTTTATTAATTAGTTCTACAATAAGGTTACAATTGAACTCTAATCCTCAGACCTCACCCTCGCCCAAATATTTGGATCTCACAGTGAGGAGTCCATAGAGGTAGAGGGTCCCTAAAACGTTTATTCAACCAACTTAAGTTGGAGTTAAATTTTAGAGATGCAAGTCTAGTATGAAAAGTGAAATGCCTAAATGATATAAAAGTGAGTTTGCAAGTGCTATTGAAAAGATGGAGATGATTCAATTAAATATGCTTCATAGTTAGAACAATAACTCAAGTTGCCATAAATTGAAAGTGCCATGCTTCTTTACTTGTAGTATATTGTGAAACTTATCCAAATGAGAAATAGATCACAAAACATAAGTAAGTGATGGCAAATGAGATTGCAAATTAAGAAATTAAAGGACTATGCGATTTGTGTTACTTCCCAATTAGAGCATGCATATATGATGTGAAAGAAAATGGAAATGTCAAAACCACTAAGTCAATCCATCTACAAATTCTCTCCTTTGAAATGGAGAAATAGGGATGCCAATGGGTAAAACTCACGCTCCCACAACAAAAACTGAAATTTTTTATTAATTTTACAAGAAGGAAATGACCATGAGGCCTTTTCTAAACCAAGGAAAGTCTTTACAAATAAAAATTAAGACCATAGACTTTTCTTTGATGAGAATTTCTAAAAAAAAAACTCAAAAGAATTCAGACTTTACAATAGGAGAAGAGAAGCTAAGCCTCTTCAATTCCCACCACCAAAGAAAAAAGAGTTATCTTCCTCATTTGAAATTCAGAGCCCAAAGGTCCTGCAACAACTAGTTAGTAATTTCTTGCAGTTGTCCACTCAAGCTGTCACAAGAAAAAGTTCGGAAGAGGGCTACAAAACCAATCAAATATTAGATAGATAAAATTACAAAATATTGCAGAACAATTTACAAAGGGCTAAGCCAAAGATGTCGAGTAAACTCTCCTCTTTGCTTAGTCATCTTCAAGCTCTTAGATAGCAATAAAAGCAATGAAGTATAATGTTTTAAAAGATATTCAAATTTAGAAGTATTCAGCTTGTATACAAGCTATGTCCCAAAACCCCTGCAAAACCACTTTGTAAGATAAGACTATGAAGGTTCAAAGAACAAATGAGAGCTCCTTTGAAAATGTATCAAGAGTGGGTTGGTCTCTCCAAAGACTTCCCTCAACACTTGATTCTTTGATCCCAACAAGATGTTCCCTCTACAAAACTTCAATCAATAATTAGTTCCATATAGATCTAGCAATAAACAATGATAAGAAACTCTAGAGATTTATTTGAAACCAACTAGAGCATTCTATACCTAGAGCATACTCCTAAATCAAATGTCAATGTAAGATAACTCTACATTAACAAATCTACAAGAGCATATGAAAACAAATTAGATCAAAGCATGAGTAAAAGGAATTTTACCAATGATCAACAATTCATCACACTCCAAAAGGACGAACACCTCATGAATGAAACCCCAAAGTCTTTATTGATATTTCTGAAAGTGTACAAGGCAGCAGCGCTTCCGCAAGCACAATAGCTAGTAAACAATGATTACAATATGAGAGCCCATGGCTCTATTATATAGAAAGTTGGGAGCAAATCCCAATGAAGAACCATATGCCAAGTGGTGAGAGAGAGGAGATCTCAAGGCAAATTCGAATTTGGTAAGTGGAGCTCCAATGCCAAGTGTAAAAATCGAATTCTGGCAAGTGGGCATCATTTTCTTCTTCCCTTATGTGCCAAATTCGAATTTTATGATGAAATGACATGTGTATATGGTTGGTAACCCATGTGGGGACAATTTCCCACCAAAATCTCTACCAAATATTCTCCCAAATATGCATTAATTTCACAAATTCGAATTTCCAAGTAAGCAACTCTCATTTAATGCCAGAAATTCGATTTTATTTGAGCACATGTCTTTTCCTTGATTTTAGGAGTCCATATCACCTTGGGACTTCACTTTAACTCCTCCATAATTTTCCACCTCATTTCCACCTCATTTAGCATGTGTGGATATTTATTTTTCTCCATTTATTTAATTTCTGGCTTAATTAATTGCCAGATTTCCCACTAAACTTAGGAAAAGTGGGTTTTGAGGGTTCAAAACACATTTTTAACTCCTCAAAGTGTGTCATAGTAGAAAGTTGAGCGTGAGAGGTGTAATTTTGATTACTCATACCCCATACAACTTCTCTAGACAACACTTATTACAATTCAATTACAATTTTTATTGCAATTTTCGACTTGCGGGAAATCTAAAAAATTAAAAAATCACTACCTAACCAAATTCCACGAATTTTTTTGTGTAATCTAGTATGGTAATATACATTGACTCTAGACACTAGGAGTCACCCAAGGCCTCACCATCAAGCCGTACTCCGGCTTTGGGGTAAAATTGAAGGAAAAAACTCAATTAATTATTAACTCTTAGTAGGGAGATGATAATTAACCAAGTAAAAAAAACCTCCCAGAGTAATACTCACTTGATGGCAAGGTCCCAGGCTACCTAGGCCTGTTACAGACTCAATACTGACTCAAAACTCATCATTACTAGCATCACTTATTACAATTCCCCGTAGGGCGTGGAATTTGGGTACAAGAGAAAATGATAAGAAGTAGAAATAGAGTTTAAAAACTCTGTTGAACTGATGATATCTGATGATATCTGATGGTACAAATGTCTCCTGGTTCATCCTTGGGCATGGAGTCTTCTCATTATCATCAAGTGCCACTTCAGTGGTCAACATTTGGCTCCATATGGGGATGCATGCTAGATATGAAGTGATAGTGTGCAAGAACCTGGGATCTGCATCCACCGACCAAAGATATATATTAGCAGTATCCATTCAAAATAACATCAAATAAAATCCAGTACAGAAATGGAAATTTATTCTAGGAAACATAAATCACAATTTATTCATGAAATAAAACTTCTTAAACAAAATTTACAAGGGATAAGGTTAGAAATATGATACAAAAAGATGCCCTATGGCATCAAATGTCTTCGGTGAAATCCATCTTGAGAACCTGCCTACTGACAGGCAAATCCATAGGCTCTTTCTCTGATGTGCCTTGTCCAATTTTGACTATCTTAGGACTATGAATTGCCCCACTGTTAACCTGTTTGTGGCCATTAGATACACCAAACCTCTTCCTTTTCATTTTTCGACTTTTGATGCGTTGAGGTTTGATCCTGCTCAAAATTGGTGATTCATTTTTTATATCATTTTTCTTTTTTCATTTTTTTTTTCTTCTTGGTTAGTTGGGATGGCGATGATGATGCAATTACTGTCAATCCTACAACTTTGTCTTGAAAATGCTCTGACGGAAGATTTCAAGTACCCAAGCCTTTTGAGCTATGCCTAATCTCTTCCTTTTGAATCCATTCTGTTAAGGGGGGAAGAAAATTTGTCAACACAACATCACTTCCTGTCTGGCATGATCTATAGATAATCTCATTGTTGGGTCTCCTTGGATCCTCAACATGATATCTTTCGTTTAACTCCCGATCAAGTCTGACAAGGTTATTATCTGGCATGGGAATGGTGGCATATGACAAGTCCATTTGAAGGCTACCACCTAAATCTGATGCCCATTTTCTTGATAGGAGCATTCCCCATGAATCAGGAACATCTATCACAACAATATCCATAGTCATTATTCTGTTTGGGTATGCAGCTAGGAAAACCTGTAAATCTTTAATTATCCCACACACTTCAATTCTTTTAGAATCCATTGAACATATGTTGTGATAGGGCCTAGATACCCTTAAATTCAGTTGCTCCATGACTTTTTTGGTCATGACATTTGATGAAGCCCCTGAATCAAGCATGCAGTTGTGTAAAAGATGATCATTCACTATCAAAGAAACATAAAATGGTAGATGATCTTCGTTCCCCACATAATAGTTCATACTTTTCAATACAATTTCTTCATCTTCTTGTTCATTATTAGGCTTTTCTTCTCTTTGAGTAACTTCAAGTGCACTTAGTAACTTGGCCCTTTGAGATGGTATCTTTAAAAGCTCTGTCACTGGGATAGAAACCTTTGCATTATTCACCCAATTGCCCAAGTCAAAATTTAATTCTGAAGTAGGAGGAGAAAAATTTCTGTGATTATTCCGGTCTTGAATATCCCTTCTCTGATAAGTCATCCCTTTGTGTTTTGCCATAGCAAGAATTTGTCCAGATGTAGGCTTTTCCCCAAAAATCTTAGTGACTTTGTCAAAATTTGCAATCATATTGTCAACCCCAAGATTATTAGGACTATGGTCAATCTCTTGATTACTTTCAATGGTGTATATTTGATCTTCCATGGAGAACATATTGATTTGACCACTAGTTCCTACATGTTCATCTTCCAACTTGCTACCTTCCATAATTCTTTTTACAGATGGGCATGTGGCTTCTTCATGGAACTCATTACATGGCCTACAAAAAGGGGGAATCTGATCTACCATGTTGGTGGATTCCAATGGATTTGGAGGCCTATAATCTTGTTGAGGGCCTTTATTCTTTTTCCATCCATTATTTGGCCTAGGTTGGAATCTTTGCACTTGTGATCTTTCCATGGCCACCAACCTATTTTGCATGGCTTGTATTTCTTTAGTGTGGTTTGCTTCCATGCTCTTGATGAGTTGAGTTAATTCCTTAATAGGATCATTGGTAGCCTCTTCCTTGGCCTTGCCTTTGGAATCATTCGATTTCGATGGCCCTCTAGTGAAACCAGGAATCTCAGATTTCCCTGATTGCTTTCTGGCCCTCTCCATTTTCAAGGCTTCAGTTTGAGCTACACCCAAAGTTGTAGGCTCCTTTCTTCTCAACTCATAAGCAGTGTCAACACCAAAAGAATCCAGATAGGAACATAAGAGAAATTCATCAAGAGGTTTAACAGTAGTAGGCATGCTTTTAACCAATTCATTGAATCTCTTGTTAAACTCCTCCATGGTTTCATTCTCATTTTTCTTCATGGTGCTAATGGCACTGATCAAATGACTATTCTCTCTTCTCTCTCCATACTTTCTGATGAAAGCATTAACAATCGCTTGTAAAGAATCATACGAGTTAGCAGGTTGCTCAGTGAACCAATCAAGAGCATCCTCTTCCAAAGAGAGAACGAAAAGCCTCATCTTTACATCCTCATAGTTAGCAACGTTACACCACTTAAAGATGCAAACATTAAAGTTCTTCACATGTGATGCAGCGCTAATGGCATTGTTACCTTGAAAAGAAGGCAACCTTTCAATAGCCTTGTCAGGGATATTGTGAGTATAGCCATTAATGTTAGTAAAGTTACAAGGAGAAAAAAGATCATTCATGATGTTAGGCTCAACTTGCCCTTGAAACAGCAAATGAATGTCAGAAATAGCCTCTTGCCCAAGACTAGCAAGAGTTCTACTATGAGAAAGTCTATTTAACCTCTCTCTAAAAACCCTTTCAGGATCAGGAGAGGGGCTAACTAGACCACTTGAATTTCTCCTAGTAGAGACTCTTGCAAAATTAGGATTGAGTGGAGTCGCCACTTGAGCAAGAATCTAAATCTAAAATTCAAATATGCCAAAACTAAAAGTTAGTCGTTTTCTCAGGTACAAGAAGACTTGTCCCCGGCAACGGCGCCAAAAAATGTTATCGCTTGCCTCCTACACCTACCTACAGTTAGTGAGAAAAGCCTTCAACCCCACAGGTGTGGTTGGTGGAAAGGAACTCAGAGAAGGGGCTGTCACCTATTCCCAACTCTCTCCGTTTAAGCTATCTCCTAGGTTAGCTAAGGGGGTGGTCCCTAAAGGAAAACTAAGTTAAAGATGTGAGATTTCTAGGAGAATTGATTAGAAGGAATTACTTATTTAGGATGACTCGATTCCAATATGTAAACAAGCATATAAGTATATGAGCAATATTCAATGATGTGTTCAAAATATAGACCAGTGCTTTAAAGTAGATAACAAATGCTTGCTCAAAAATGAAATTCAAGATATAATGACAATAATCCCACAAATGAAGTGTTAGACCAAGATCACAATATGAAATTAAATTTGCAACACCAAATAAGGATATTTGCCAATGAAACGAGATATATCAATCATCCATAAGCATAATGATCATTAAAATGACAACATCAAAAAAGTTGTATGTAGAAGCAAATTTCCAAGTACCATAGAATTAAACTTGTTGCAAAATTTAAAGAATTAAAATGCTTCATCCAAAGTGCTTCTTGAGATAATATTTGCATGTAAATTTTTAAACCATCAAGATAGCAAAAATTTGGGAACTTTGCAAGTAAATGTGATGAGATAGTGCTCTTGGTTTATTTTATTAATTAGTTCTACAACAAGGTTACAATTGAACTCTAATCCTCAGACCTCACCCTCGCCCAAATATTTGGATCTCACAATGAGGAGTCCATAGAGGTAGAGGGTCCCTAAAACGTCTATTCAACCAACTTAAGTTGGAGGTAAATTTTAGAGATGCAAGTCTAGTATGAAAGTGAAATGCCTTAATGATATAAAAGTGAGTTTGCAAGTGCTATTGAAAAGATGGAGATGATTCAATTAAATATGCTTCATAGTTAGAACAATAACTCAAGTTGCCATAAATTGAAAGTGCTATGCTTCTTTACTTGTAGTATATTGTGAAACTTATCCAAATGAAAAATAGATCACAAAACATAAGTAAGTGATGGCAAATGAGATTGCAAATTAAGAAATTAAATGACTATGCGATTTGTGTTACTTTCCACTTAGAGCATGCATATGTGATGTGAAAAAAAAACGGAAACGTCAAAACCACTAAGTCAATCCATCTACAAATTCTCTCCTTTGGAATGGAGAGATAAGGATGCCAATGGGTAAAACCCACGCTCCCACAACAAAAACAGAAATTTTTATTAACTTTACAAGAATGAAATGACCATGAGGGCTTTTCTAAACCAAGGAAAGTCTTTACAAATAAAAATTGAGATCATAGACTTTTCCTCGATGAGAATTTCTAAGAACTCAAAATAAATTCAGACTTTACAATAGGAGAAGAGAAGCTAAGCCTCTTCTATGCCCACAACCAAAGAAGAGAGAGTTATCTTTCTCATTTGAAATTCAACCCAAAGGTCCTGCAACAACTTGTTAGTAATTTCTTGCAGTTGTCCACTCAAGCTGTCACAAGAAAAAAATTCGAAAGAGGGCTACAAAACCAATCAAATATTAGATAGATAAAATTACAAAATATTGCACAACAATTTACAAAGAGCTAAGCCAAAGAGTTCGAGTAAATTCTCCTCTTTGCTTAGTCATATTCAAGCTCTTAGATAGCAAATGAAAGCAATGAAGTATAATGTTTTAAAAGATATTCAAATTTAGAAGTATTTGGCTTGTATACAAGCTATGTCTCAAAACCCCTGCAAAACCACTTTGTAAGATAAGACTATGAAGGTTCAAAGAACAAATGAGAGCTCTTTTGAGAATGTATCAAGAGTGGGTTGGTCTCTCCAAAGACTTCCCCCAACACTTGATTCTTTGATCCCAACAAGATGTTCCCTCTACAAAACTTCAATCAAGAATTAGTTCCATATAAATCTAGCAATAAACAATGATAAGAAACTTTAGAGATTTATTTGAAACCAACTAGAGCATTCTATACCTAGAGCATACTCCTAAATCAAATGTCAATGTAAGATAGCTCTACATTAACAAATCTACAAGAGCATATGAAAACAAATTAGATCAAAGCATGAGTAAGAGGAATTATACCAATGATCAACAATTCATCACACTCCAAAAGGAGGAACATCTCATGAATGAAACCCCCAAGTCTTTATTGATATTTCTGAAAGTGTACAAGGCAGCAGCGCTTCCGCAAGCACAATAGCTAGTAAACAATGAATACAATATGAGAGCCCATGGCTCTATTATATAGAAAGTTGGGAGCAAATCCCAATGAAGAACCATATGCCAAGTGGTGAGAGGGAGGAGATCTCAAGGCAAATTCGAATTTGGTAAGTGGAGCTCCAATACCAAGTGTAAAAATCGAATTCTGGCAAGTGGGCATCATTTTCTTCTTCCTTATGTGCTAAATTCGAATTTTATGATGAAATGACATGTGTATATGGTTGGTAACCCATGTGGGGACAATTTCCCACCAAAATATCCACCAAATATTCTCCCAAATCCTCCCAAATATGCATTAATTTCACAAATTCGAATTTCCAAGTAAGCAACTCTCATTTAATGCTGGAAATTCAATTTTATTTGAGCACATGTCTTTTCCTTGATTTTAGGAGTCCATATCACCTTGGGACTTCACTTTAACTCCTCCATAATTTTCCACCTCATTTCCACCTCAATTAGCATGTGTGGATATTTATTTTTCTCCATTTATTTAATTTCTGGCTTAATTAATTGCTAGATTTCCCACTAAACTTAGGAAAAGTGGGTTTTGAGGGCTCAAAACACATTTTTAACCCCTCAAAGTGTCATAGTAGAAAGTTGAACGTGAGAGGTGTAATTTTGATCACTCATACCCCATACAACTTCTCTAGACAACACTTATTACAATTCAATTACAATTTTTATTGCAATTTTCGACTCGCGGGAAATCTAAAAAATTAAAAAATCACTACCTAGACCTAACCAAATTCCACGAAATTTTTTGTGTGATCTAGTATGGTAATATACATTGACTCTAGACACTAGAAGTCACCCAAAGCCTCACCATCAAGCCGTACTCCGGCTTTGGGGTAAAATTGAAGGAAAAAACTCAATTAATTATTAACTCCTAGTAGGGAGATGATAATTAACCAAGTAAAAAAAAACCTCCCAGAGTAATACTCACTTGTTGGAAAGGTCCCAGGCTACCTAGGCCTGTTACAGACTCAATACTGACTCAAAACTCATCATTACTAGCATCACTTATTACAATTCCCCATAGGGCGTGGAATCTGGGTACAAGAGAAAATGATAAGAAGTAGAAATAGAGTTTAAAAACTCTGTTAAACTGATGATATCTGATGGTACAAATGTCTCCTGGTTCATCCTTGGGCATGGAGTCTTCTAATTATCATCAAGTGCCACTCTAGTGGTCAACAAGGAGCATCCAGATGTGCTCTTGCAATCCACCACACTTCCAACCCAATCGGCATCGGTATATCCATGGAGTGTCATACTCCCGTCAGTGTATCTCAGCCCATGGTCTATCGTGCCTCAGAGATATCTCAAGAGTTTCATGGCACCAACCTAGTGAATGTTATGAGGGTTAACCATGTGTTGACTCAATGTGTTCACTGCACAACATACGTCCAGACGGATGTTCCCTAAGAACATCAAGGCCCCTACGAGTTAAAGATACTCAGTAGGATTTACTAGCACAAGCCCAACAGTGCTCCCACTCAACTTCTTAAAGTTGAGCTCAATCGGTGTCGACCCGGACATACAGTCCACCATACCAAATATTTCCAGAACTTTCACAATGTATTTTCCTTCAAAAAAGAAAATCTCGTCGGATCTCTGCCAGACCTCTAGTCCTAGGTCCTTTATCTCGAACTTAGCAGCGAGCTCCCTCTTGTACTGATGAATGAGAGGGTCAGCACCTGTCAGAAAGAGGTCGTCCACATACAGCACCAAAATGAGAGACTTTTCTCTATCAACCATGAAGTAAAGTTTTGAATCATCATTACTACGAGTGAAGCCCAACTTCATCAAGTAGCTATCTTGTAGAAATTTATAAATCTTAATTCTTATGCAGAAATTATTCTTGTTAATTTGGTTAAGCTTCTCCTAATTAACCATGTTATCAACTGAATAAATTCAAGTTAACATCAAAGCAAAACACATAACAGAACTCTACCAATTCAGATCTAGAATAAGCACATGCACACATAGACAAAGTGACAGTTATTTCTAGACAAACTTTCCTCGGAAAAACTCTGTTGTCGCACAGATTGTCCAGGCACCGCGACAACGGCTCAAATTGGGGGCTGTCACTCTTATCCCCAATCTCTCTATTTAAGCTGTCTCCTTGCAAGCTAAGGGAGGTGGACCCTATTATAAATGAGGATGACAAATCCACGAGACACAGCTAAAACATCAAATACTTGATAGAATGAACGAGATTCTACAGATCTAAATTAGATTTCACGTTTAAGATCAGTGCTTTATGGAGTCAAACAAAATCCCGTTATGCAATTATAAATAAGTAAGTGACGATTTACTGCTGCTTATTAAAACACGATTGATCACAATGATATTCAATTGAAAAACACCACAACCATGAAGCAATAAGATGAAAATGCCAGAATGCTTGAAAATTTCCGAAAATAAGATATTCCAATATTACCCAGCTTGAAAATCAAAATTTTCCACAGTGAAACTTTAGATGAAAATAAAATTAGCGCATTTTACTATAGAAAAATTGAAATTTTTTATATTTTTGTATTTTCTAAAAAAAATTTCAGAAATTTTTTGGCATTTTTTATTTTTTTGTTTTTTTTTAAATTATTTTTTGAATCTAAAATTCAAAATCTAAATAAAAGTTCTAAACAAAGTTAAATCTAAACAAGACTAAAAATTAAACTAAGCTAGAAACTAAACTAAGGTTAAATTTAAATTTAAAGCCAAATTAAGTCAATATCTAAACTAAACTAGAAGTTAGAATTAAACTAAATCTAAAAAAAAGAAATCAAATCCTAAATCTAAAACTAGGCTATCAAAATCATAAAGCCATACACCCTAAAAAATAACGCTATCATAAACTAAACTTAAAACTATATTACAAATCTAAAAAATAAACAACAAAGATTAAAACTAAACACTATCAAAATCGAAATGACAAGCTAACCCATAAACGTGAGTTTTGATTTTTAAATGTGCCTTTGTCGGTTTTTTTTTAGTGCAGGTCGAAGAGGCAAGAGTTGGACGGCGTGAAGAATGGCTCACGTTGACGGCTTGCAGAGATGCTTTGACAGCACGATGGAGAAATCCAAGTTTAATGAAGGTCGATGATGAATGAAGGTCTCGACGAGAAGCTAAGTTCGACGGAAGAGAAGGCGGAGTTCAAACCTGCAGACGGTGGCTAGGTGAGTCGATTTGAGGGCAAACAGAAAGAAGCTGATATGGAAGGATTAACGCAACGAATGAATCGATTGACCGCAGACAGAGGAAAACGCTGGACGCGGGTTCGATGCAGAGAGAAATGAGAAGTGCGCAAGAAAGACGGCTAGGAAGGAAAGGCTTGGATCACTGCCATTCGAATCCATCGCTATCGTCCAGCTTTTTCCGTCCGATATGCTGTTCCAAAATTTCATTTCCATTTTTTCTGCCCGTCCAAGCTTCCCTTTTTTGTCGTGCTCCATTCCGTCTGGTGTCCAAACTGCAAAACGACAAAGCTCGAACCCGCGTCCATAACCTGGCTCCTCGACCTGCACCTATTTCTCTGCCCTTCGTCTTCATCGACCCGAGCTTCTCCTCCGTTCGACCTCTGTATGCCGTTGTCCAGCTCTTGCAAGCTCTTGCGTACTCCAACCTGCAATACGAAAAATCAAATGCACATATAAAAAGAAACAAACGAAATGTAAGCATAGGCGTTAATTTCTTAAGAGCGGATTCATTTTTGTTTTGAGTTAGCGTTAAAGTTTTTATGCGATTTTTTAATTTGTTAGCGTTAGTTTAGTGTATAGTCTTGATCAGTGTTAGATTTTTTTATTTTTTTTAGGGTCTTAAATTTTATTTAGAGTTTAGTTGCGTTTTGTTTAGTCTTATCTTCATTCGATTGTATAGATTTTGTTTTGTTTTGTTTTTCGACTTTTGTTTCAATATTTAGTTTTGTTAAAATTAGGTTGTAAATTTTTTTTTATTTGTATTTTTTAATGATTCATTTTTTTTAGATTTGTTTAATTTTAGTTTTAATTTAGTTAGATTTTAAATTTTGATTTAGTTTAATTTTTAGATTTTCGGCTTTAGTTTTAGATTTAGATTTTCAATTGATTTCAAAATTTAAATAAAATAATAATAAAAAAAAATAAAAAAATTTCAAAAATTCTAAAAAAATTTAGAAAACATAAAATATAAATTTTTTTTTAAATTTTCTATAGTCAAATGTACTGAATTTTTTCTATCTAAAATTTGACTCTGGATCATTTTGAGTTTCGAACTGGGTTATAATTGGAATATCTTAATTTCGGGAATATTTCAAGCATTGGACATTTTTATCTCAATGGTCGTTTCATAATAAGTTTTGGCCTCAGTATCTTAATGAATGATTGTGGCATTTTCTATTTAGATATCATTGTGATCAATCGTGTTTTAATAAGAAGCAGTTAATCGTCACTTACTTGTTTATAATTGCATAACGGGATTTTGTTTGACTCCATAAGGCACTGGTCTTAAATGTGAAATCTAATTTAGATCTGTGAATCCTGTTATTTTTATCAAGTATTTGGTGTTTTAGCTGTGTCTCCTGGATTTGTCCTCTTCATTTCTAATAGGGTCTACCTCCCTTAGCTTGCAAGGAGACAGCTTAAAGAGAGAGATTGGGGATAAAAGTGACAGCCCCCAATCTGAGCCGTTGTCGTGGTGCCTGAACAATCTGTGCGACAACAAACCCAATGTGGGAAAACTGATCTCTGGCTGCTGAAGGGCTCTATTATTAAGAATATTTCTGAATATACAACTCTGGGTTCCAGATATGGAAAACCCTACAGAGAAAACTCTAGATCTGCAGCACCTAGCTGATCTAAGACCAACAATACTGACTGATCCACACCCTCAAATGAGATTTACAGAACTCAACCAAATCTAGGCCTAGAAACCCCAGATCTGACCCTGAAAGACATTGCGTCAGCCTCTAAAGGCCTCCAAATGCTCAGCGCTGTCACTGGAAGAGACTGCGTTACCCCGGATTGGGTGATGCAGTCACTACACTGCCCCTAAGGGTCTCTGCGTAACCCCTGAAGGGTTTCCTGAAAATCACACTGTCCTTGCTACTGCTGCTGCTACCGTCTGTTGCTGTCATCTGCTACTGCAGCTGCTGCCTTCCTCTGCGATGTCTTTCCTGATCTCTTCTCTGCTTCTTATGTATTCTAGACCCCGAGATCAGATCATCCCCTTGGTCTAAATTCCCCTCTCTGCAACTAAAATACTTGAGAATTCTTAGCAACCCCGATCTAGAATCTCAGCTTAGCTTCAATGCTCTACCTCTGTGTGTCTTACAAATGACCCCAAACCTTTCCTTTATACTTTTCTCATTGACAAATCAACGGCCAAGATTAAATCTTTAATCAATGGCTAAGATTAAAAGAAAGCTTGATCCATGTGACTTAAGACAATTTCATCACATGTTTAATTAAATTCACTTTAATTATTTTATTTTCCTAAGTTTTAACTCAGGAAATACATTAAAATAATCAATTAATTTAATATCTCTTAAACCAGATGAAATTTCCCAAATCCATTTCTGGGTCTTGTAGATCAGGTGAACTCTAGTCCTTCCTCAAAATTTGGGACCTAGAGCACAACTGATGCTACCCCAAATACAAAAAATCTCAACACTCCCTCTTAGCATCAATGGTGTGCTCTACATGTGCATTACATGATTTTGGAAACTGGTTATGTGCTGCTAAAGATTAGCCTCCTGCCACTCAACTCTACACTGCAGCTGTCATTCTGTACTACTGCCCATGACTCTACCACTGCCACTGCAACCACTGTACTGCAGCTCCCTCTCAATATGTTGCATCTGTGCTTCTCATAGCACTGTCACTGTTGATCTGTTGCACTGCAACTTCAATTGTTGAGAGAAACAACTAAATCTCCTGCCCAATCTTTGACAGACAAGTCAGATGGGCTGCATCCTCATCACTAAAGCTCCATAGGCTACAGATCTGTGTTGGCATCTAAAGAATGATGCACAGCTACAGCTCTGCCTACGTAATCAGACTCCCTCTGCACTACTGAAGTCACATCAACTCTTTGTGTTGAAATCTATCACGTCGTTGCTGCACTGTGTTGTCTCTCTGAAGCTCTCTGCGTTGCTATAGCTCTGCACTGCACTACGTAAGAAGTACTACATTGCGCTGTGAACTCACATCAACCTCTGTGCTGCTACTGCTTCCACGCTACTGCTGCTATGCTCTGTGCTGCTCCTCCCAGCCTCCAGATCTGCCTCTACTTATGCCTCATCTGTGATCTATGCACCTACTGCTCCACTTGTTCTGCATGATCTCTTAGACCATATGCCTCTAGGACAATCAGGATCCTAGCTTTCCATACAGAAAAGTTTGAGAGGCCCTCTAGCCTATCCTGATCACGCAGTCCATGAGGAGCCATCTGCTCAGAATGTGTCGGAGCTCCTCTTCTCTATGCTAGAGATCTTGGATCTAGGGTCCTTTTCAAACTGGGAACCCTCTGCTCCCTCTGACACTTGATTTCCCTCCTTGGAAATCTACCAAATCAACTATGATTCAGCTTCTTCTTTGATCCTCTGACCAAACTGCAAGTTTCCTTTGGCAAGAACACTCTAAGAAGCTGATCTCTTCCTAAACTTTGTCACTTGTGCTAAGGTTAAAAATCTGAAAACTTTAGAAGTTTAACCCCACCAGCTCTTCTGAATTTCTGCAGACTTTTTCTGGATCTGACCGATTCAGATCTAAATCACACTGGCTAGCTCAAACCCAACCAGCGTTGTTTCTAAGCTGCCTCTACGCAGTAATCGTGTGGGCTTGCTAGGCCACAGCGTTGGACAGCGTCACCCTTTCCTTTGTGTGAATCTCCTCCTGAAAACTGCATTGTCCCTTCAAATTTGCTTTTCTGCTGCCTTTCCAGCTGCTTTCTGCAGCTAGATCCTTCAGATGCTTCAGTTGATGGCCCTTCTAGATCTGCAATTGCTCTGATACCATGTAGAAATTTATGAATCTTAATCCTTATGTAGAAATTATTCCTATTAATCCGGTTAAGGTTCTCCTACTTATACAAGTTATCAACTAAATAAATTCAAGTTAACATCAAAGCAAAACACATAACAAATCTCTACCAATTTAAATCTAGAATAAGCACAGGCACACATATACAAAGTGACACAGTTATTTCTGGACAAACTGTCCCCGAAAAAACCCAATGTGGGAAAACTGGTCTCTGGCTACTGAAGGGCTCTATTATTAAGAATATTTCTGAATACACAACTCTGGGTTCCAGATCTGGAAAACCCTACAGAGAAAACTCTAGATCTGCAGCACCTAGCTAATCTAAGACCAACAATACTGACTGATCCACACCCTCAAACAGGATTTACAGAACTCAGCCAGATATAGACCTAGAAACCCCAGATCTGCCCCTGAAAGACACTACGTCAGCCTCTGAAGGCCTCCAATTGCTCAGCGCTGTCACTGGAAGGGACTGTGTTACCCTAGACTGGGTGACACAATCACTACGCTGCCCCTAAGGGTCTCTGCGTAACCCCTGAAGGGTTTCCTGAAAATCACACTGTCCTTGCTGCTACTGCTCCCGTCTGCTGCCGTTGCTGCTGCCGTCTGCTACTGCTGTTGTTGTCGTCTGCTACTGTTGCCATCTGCTGCTGCAGTCTGTTGCTGCTGTTGTTGTCGTCTATTGCTGTTGCTGCTGTAGTTTGTTGCTGCCATCTGTTGCCTTCCTCTGCGATGTCTTTCCTAATCTCTTCTCTGCTTCTTGCGTATTCTAGACCCCAGGATCAGATCATCCCCTTGGTCTAAATTCCCCTCTGCAACTGAAACACTTGAGAATTCTTAGCAACCCCGCCCTAGAATCTCAGTTTAGCTTCAATGCTCTGCCTCTGTGTGTCTTACAAATAACCCCAAGCCTTTCCCTTATACTTTTCTCGTTGACAAATCAACGGCTAAGATTAAATCTTTAATCAATGGCTAAGATTAAAAGAAAGCTTGATTCGTGTGACTTAAGACAAATTCATCACATGTTTAATTAAATTCACTTTAATTATTTTATTTTCCTAAGTTTTAACTTAGGAAATACATTAAAATAATTAATTAATTTAATATCTCCTAAACCAAATGAAATTTCCCAAATCCATTTCTGGGTCTTGTAGATCAGGTGAACTCTAGTCCTTCCTCAAAATTTGGGACCTAGACCACAACTGATGCTACCCCAAATACACAAAATCTCAACATATCTATCCTCTCGTACAAAGCCCTGGGGGCTAGCCAACCTGCAAACATGGGTGTCTCGATCTTGGACTTCAAATCCCAGAGGTTTCTCTTCATACACCTCTTCCTTTATCACACCATGCAGAAAGGTGGTCTTCACATCCATCTGATAAAGATTCCGTCCTTGCGTAGCAGCAAGGGTAATAATAGATTACAGGCGCAATCATAATCAATGCCTTCCTAGAGAGAAGTCTCAGGCAACACATTTTCCCGTCAAATCCATGCTTGATCTTATATCGAGGTGACAACAACTTTGTCCTGTGGTCTAGGGACCATATCCCAGACATCACCCTTCATAATGGACTCGTACTTTTTGTGTATCGCATCCTTCCAGACTTGATGCTTTACAGCTTCTTCAAATGATCCAGGCGCATATTTTACTCATGGCAGCTAGATACCTCTGGTCTTTATATGGCTTCTTGTTTTTCTTTCGGAATTTCCCCCTTGAAGCCATATGTCTTTGAGCCATGAGGGTTTTCTTTCTTTTAGCAATGATATTAGCTCAGGAGCATATACGGTTGTAGTCTCCCTCTTAATGCCAACTCCTCTTGTGAGAGAAGTCATCTATTTTAAATGAGGGCATCCCAGACACCAACTCGCAAAGGAGTTTTGTACTCATGGGCCTAAATCTTATTCTCTCATTGTCAAAGCCATACAAGAATCATAGCCATACACTGTCATATAGTTGTCATGCATCTAGACACATATCATATACTGTCATATCATTGATTTCAGTGTTGCCATGATATTATCATATACATCATTTGTTCAAAACTTCACAAGCTTTGTTGACCAGGGTTCCAAATACTTGACGGTTCAAGATTCCAACAACATGACTGTCCAAGGCTCCAAAAACTTCACAGTTCGCACTTTCAAGTTTATCATTACGCAAAGTGTTACGACTATCTTGGTCTTGACTGATTGAGCCTCCACAAAGATATAACGGAGTCACTGAAGCAACTATAATAATGTGACAAGGACTTCTCCAGTATCTTTAAAAGATTATAGTCCTTCACAATGTTGTATTGCTGGTCAATCAAGATAGCAGAGATCTGATTTTGAGCCACCAGATCGGTTGTGCTGTAGATGATTACCTTCCAAGTTTAAGACTTCACCTAGATTACAAAAACCATGCTACCCACAAATCTGAGCTCCACCGAGACTGTGATGCCCACAGATTCGGGCTCCAATGTGAGACTGATGCTGTCACAAGCTTACTGTATGTCTATCTATGTCACTGTGATAATGACAGTGACATAGAATCACAGATTACTTTCTTAGCTCCTCAAATTTGCGGCTACAAAAATAATACACCCAGCCTCTCCACCATGAGCTGTTATAGAGATTCTGTCATCACTGACATATCGTCATCATAGAGATACTAACACAACTGTTGCCATACATCATTGACATAGATGCACTGTCACAACTGTCATGGAGAAACTGTCAAGGCATTGTCACAACTGTCAAGGCACTGTCACAATTGTCATGGAGAAAGTGTCATCAAGAGAATGTTAAAATCACTGTCATATGAACACTGCATGTATCATAAGCAAGATCATTGTCATTATGTAACATAAGCAAGGTCACTGTTATACATCAAGAGCACATATGTATCAAGGTATTCATCCAAGTTACTATCATATACAACCATATTAAGGGTCACTGTTATGCGCTAAGGTCACTATCATATCTGAAATTCGGTGGCTACCTATTCGAAGTTTTGTGGTTGGCTGAGCCAAGTCCGAGCCCTTACACCTAATCTGAGCCATTGCAATTTATACTACAGGTATTAATTCATAATTTTAACCTTAGATTTTTCCCTTAACTCTTCCTTCTCGACCTCCTGAGATTGTTGTTCCTGTGATTTGCACTGAAATTTTGTGTCTTCTTCGTTGGCCTAGCTGTGACGTCCGAATGCTCTGCATGCACGTCTGTCCCGGAGAAACAACAACCAGCCACAATTGTGTAAAGTATTGTCATACATTTTCCACCTTGGATTTATTTAGACATTAAAAAAAAATTTGCTTCAGTTGATGTTGAAATTGATAAATTTAATCCTGCATCGTGAACTACCTCACGCCAACCGAAATGTCTCCAACTTTCGTTGATATGACGGTGCCAAAACACCATCCATGGTGCAGATTTATGGTGGAGATGTGCCTGTCAAATTTTTTTTGTGTATTTTCGTAAGGCCAGTGATTAATAATGAGATTATACACGTGATCACACCATTGGAACACGAAACTATTCAACATCCACAAAAAAATCGAAATGCCCAAATAAGATGTTAATCAGAATCCTCTTGAAACTGAAACTAGAAGCAATCAGAATCATTCTCTCTCATAGCTGACCTAAATTTTGCCCAGAATTAGAATGGTCCGATTACCAGGCCAAATGCATAAACTCAAAAATATTTTTGAATGACCACAGCCACTATTTTGAAATCTTGTACGCTGCATTTGCTCTGGAAGCTATGACTTGCATGTGAAAAATCCTACATCTGGATTCCTACTGCAACAAATCTGAATTACTTCTCCTATTATTTTGATAATTATTTCATTACATTGAAATACCAAAGTAATTACTGAAGCAGTTTACACAAATAATGTTGCAGAATAAATCTAAGTGCTGAAACATTAAAAATGATTAATTAATTTAATTAAAAATCATCTCTAAGTGGAATTTTCCAAAACCATTTCTGGGTTTTATGGAATACATGTGTCTTAGCCTATATACAAAATTACAAGGCTAGAGCACATCCGATGCTACCATAAATCAACACTCTCTCTTAGCGAGGAAAGTGCTCTAGCAAAACACCTCAATGCGCTGATGATCTGACTTCTAGAACATCTGTTGCTGTGTTGTTGATGCTGCTCACCAACACTGCACAAAAATGTTGAAATTGTATTACTGTTGACTCTGCATACTGCTGCCAACTGCCATTGTACTGCAACTCCCTCTAAATTCTGCAACCATGTTGCTGCACTGCGTGAGCACTACTCTGCACTGCGTTGCTGCTGCTGCTGCTGCTTCTGTTGCTGATTGCAACAGAAAAACATCTGAAATTGGACAAGTAGATCTGCAACTGAAAAATAAGTCTGACTGTTGCTAGTTTCTGCACTAGCTCTCTAAAAAATACTGCGTTGTTGTTGCTCTGCACTGTGCTGCACCAGTGTGCACTGCGCTGCTGCTGCTCAACTGCTGCTGTTGCTGCCTCTTCTCTGCGCTGATCAGGCTCTAGTACTGCTAGCCACTGCATCATCTCATCATCTTCCGCTATAACTGTCCATCTTGCTACTGTCTTTAGGTTGTCATAGCTCACATGTGATCCAAGAGTTTCGAAAATACTCAAGGATCCCACTTCCTTGTAGATTCTGGATCTACAAATCCAAATCAGGCCACTTTTCTCCTTTTGGAATATGGGCTAATATAGCACAATCTTTCTCTACCTCAATCTTGGCAGCTCCTGCATGTGGGTCTTCCTTCTCCTCTTTATCCTTTTTTTTAAGAGGACATTGTGTGGCATAATGCCCCTTTTCTCCACACCGGAAGCACTTGATCTTGGATAGATCTTTCTTCTTCTGCTTTTGTTACCCTTTTGATGCAAGGGCAGTGTTATCTTCTTCCTCCTTCTTGACTTTTGAAATGCTACTGCCATCCTCCAAGTGGATTTTTAGGAGATCTCTCCTCAACTCCTCTTGCTGTAATGTTGCCCACATTGCTTCCCATCCTGGAAGCCTTTCTCTGCCCAATATACTTTGGATGAAGACTTGATAATCTTCTGAAACAGAGTTCAGCGTGAGCCTTACTAGCTCTGAGTCTTTAGGAGCAGATCCTATTGCAGATAGTTGATCCCGATTCTCCTGAATCTGAGACAAGGAGGAGTCAAAACGCTCTCCCTTCTTCATCCTGATATTCCGCATCTTCTCTTCAAGGTACATCTTTCGCTGCTCGGAAGATCCTTGGTACAGCTTTTCTAGCCCTATCCACATTTCTCTAGCAGTGTTTTTGGCTGCTATGTGAGGTACAATGTGATCCTTCACTCCGTCTAGGATCAATCTCTTGGCTCTAGCCATATTCTTTTTGAACTGCCTCAGGTGTTTTGCATCAAGAGGTTCTGCACCTCGCTGTCTATGAGGGCTTTTAGATCGTGTTCATCAAGGAGAAATTCTATCCTTGATTTCTAGAGAACGTGGTTGGAGGCACCCTCCAATCTATCTTGGTCACGTAGTCCGTCGCTGGCCATCTCCTCAACTGTCGATATCTTGCTCTAACCCTATGCTCAGCGAGACTTACGCACTCCTTGTGGAGTAAGTCACTCCTTTTGCTGCTGCACGAGAAAAACTAGGTTTCTTTGAGTAAGAAACTCTCTGAGATCAAGAAATCCCCAACTGTGTTTTTCAGAAATTTTCTGACGCTTATGCACCAGCTCTTATTGTTGTGCAGTAACTGCGTCCTTCAGCTACGCTGCCTCTTCTGCAACTGAAAATTCTTACCCCTCTGTCAACTCTCTTAGAGGGAGCCTTTTCTGCACTGGAATGCCCTCCTGGCCTGGACAGTGTAATCTTCTGGGAGGGTCTGCTGCTGCTTACACAGATCGCAGACTCTACAGCATTGATCTGCTTGTTCTCTTTCTTTCTCCTACACTTCAGCTTCAATAAGCTTCGATTCCATGTGAAAAATCCTAGACCTAGATTCCTACTGCAACAAATCTGAATTACTTCTGCTATTATTTTGTTAATTATTTCATTACATTGAAATACTGAAGTAATTACTGAAGCAGTCTATACAAACAATGCTACGGAATAAATCTAAGTGCTGAAACAATCTGAACAAAATAAAATGAAAAACAACCACATTGACACAGTTATTTTTGGACTAAGTTCCCGGAAAAACCGAACTTGGGAAAACCGCTGCAGCAGATTTGAGGGTTTGTATTATTAAGCAGCAGAATCTTGAATACAACTAGGGTGCCAACATCCGGCTCACCCTTTAGAGAAATGTAGACAGCAAAAATGACTGTGAGATATACCTCACTCAACAAGTCTCTGGCTGATCAAAAACAGCGCTAATGAAGCCCTCACTGCCTCTGTGTGACTGCTTACGCTAGATCTGCGTAAGCCTGCGTAGGCAAGCTAGAGGGACTACGTCACCCTTTCCTGTAGCTGATCTGGCTAATCTGAAGCTGGATCTTGGCCCTCCTGGCTCAAAACCCCAGCCTCTATCTTTCTCCGGACTGACTCCAAGAGACACTGCGCTAGCTCTACGTGATTCTTTGTAGTAACTGCGTCACCTTAGCCAGAAACTGAGCTGTCTCTCTCCTGTGTTGATGTTGCCTCTCTCTGAAATGTATTCTTGGTCCTCCTAACCAATCTTTGCTTCTGCCCCTCTCTGGATCTGATCACTGAATCAAATCACTTAGCAAACCAGCCCTAGTGATTTGTTCTTGATCAAAAACTGTCTCCTCACACAAATTCGAAAATGCTCAATGGCTCAAGTGTCAAGTGTGTTTTCCATAGGCCCCTCACCCTCCTTCTTATAATCTTCCATTGACTCTTCAATGGTCCAGATTAAAACATAATCAAGGGCTAAGATTAACTTGGAGGTGATCCATGACTTTATCTAGAAGATTCACACTTGATTTAATTAATACACTTTAATTAATCAAATTCGCTAAGTTTAGACTTAGGAAAACATTAAAAATGATTAATTAATTTAATTAAATCATCTCTAAGTGGAATTTTCCAAAACCATTTCTGGGTTTTATGGAATACATGTGTCTTAGCCTATATACAACATTACAAGGCTAGAGCACATCCAATGCTACCATAAATCAACATTGCACCTTCAGCCGCCAATAATAGATGCAACTTACTAGATTATTCTAGCTGAACTGTGCATAGCTATGCGAGGAATATGTCGGATACAGACAATCTTGATCCAGAGTCTCGAGTCATTCATAACCGCCACCAGCATCATAGTTTCTATCCCGATCGGCAAGCGTCGATTCATGGTGTTAATGCACATGCTCATGTAGCTACACACCATGTCCCTATGCGCAGGATACTGGTGCTAGGCCAAAACTATGGATTCACATCCTTCAGCACTGCAATTTATGCGCAGAAGTACTCAGAAGATTATTTAACAGGAAATGAAGGATCCATTTCCGTGCAGTCCGAGGGCCTTCAAATTGATAATACGACCTTTGTACTCGTCCTCAATAATTACGATGGACAGGTGGCCCTTCAATACAACGCGGGTCTCAGCTAAGTAGTCACAAGGAGATACGCTGATAAATTTTGGTGGACAAGCGGCCCTTTAATGCAATGCGGCCCTCAACTGGGCAATTATAAGGAATTGCACTATAATTCTGGTGGACAGGCAGTACTTCAATAATTTTCTCAAAATATTTGGCCCAACGCTGCAACACCTCCTTCTTCAGGTGTCATGCAATCATTTAGAAGAAAATACGAGCCCACTATCAAACTGTCCTTATTTCTCTTGCTGCCCTAGATACAAGATGATGGGCTTTGTCTTCTCCTTAGCTCCAATACCATGTTAAATTCTGAAGATGTTCTATGCTTAGGTGCAAATATACTTTACTCCTTTTCTAGGGCACAATGAAAGTAAGATGCAGATAGAACATACCAATAGATCGATGGAAGACAAGCCAAAAACAGAGATATAGGATGGTGGCGTTACGGCGATCAACAGGATGCTTCAACCAGCAAAGTCTTCATAAGGTCAGCCACCCACATATGTCACACAACTCCAAGACGTCCCATCAAGAATACTCCACAAAGACGCTACACGAAGAAGCCCTAAACGCAGAACCAAGAACGCAACTCCATCACCATCAAGAGAGAAGAAAATGCCTCCACACATTGTGTGTCTAATGAACTCCAAGTCTCTCCAATATATAGGAATCATTGGGGCTGTGTGACACATCTCTTATGCATGTGGGATAAAACAGGCCAACCTTGCACATGTGGAATAAATTCACAATACATGTTCTGCTCATCCGATCAAGATGATCTTTAGATCGATCTTGCACCTCTCCGAAAGAAGAACCCAATAAAAATATTGGCATCGTCATCTGAACATCACATCATGGATTTTGGACCTAGTTGTCCAAAATTAACAACCCCACCCTTTGGGGGAAACCTAGTCCAAATTATTCCTTCAGTAGATTCAAGATGGGACGATCAAGACCTTAACTAGACTATAGACTCCTTCCATCAAGCCATCCTTTCACTATGTTTGCATTGAGTATTTGCCACTGTGTTGCACCGAGATCTCATCACTGTAATACTACCGAGATCTCATCACTGTTATGGCACCGAGATGTCCTTATTGTATAACCACTGAGACTTCATTACAGTCATGGCACCGAGATATCACCTCTACAATAACACTGAAATCTTATCATTGCAATAGCACTGGGTCTGAGATTTGTTGTAGTACCGAGTCCAAGTCCTTGTCACTATGGAGGCATCTTTATTGAAGTGGCATTGAACCTTCCTTCATATGGTAGCTCCGCACTTTAAGACCTTCTTGTTGTGATTGCACTGATACCTTGCCACTATGGTTACACCGAAACTGTGAATGCATTGTGACCGTGATAGCATTACAATGTGGTAGCATCGAGGCTCTTGACTGTAGCACCGAGGCCTTGAATGAGATCCTGAACAGATGTAGACCCTCGAGACCCTTGACACTAAGATTATCTGAACTTCATTTCTGTGATTCCTTACATTAGTTCACTGAACTCCATCTTTGTGGTATCCCGAAGTTGTGCTCCTGAAAATTACCGAAGTTATCTTTGCAATTGTCATCTGAAATTTTCAGACGTGATCTAAAGTTGTTGACTGTGTATTATGTGAAATCCTTACACTAGTATTTATAGTTGTTGCCTATCATAAATAAGCCGAAATGATCATCATGAAGAGTTGGGTCCCTCTGTTAGGCCGACATGTGTTTATGGAGAGAAGTCGACTTGCAGACTTTGACGAAGACTTGATGAATAGGTTGACTTGAAGATTTTGATGAAGAGGCCGAGGATGACTTGATGGAGGAGTCTTTGACCAAAAAATCATTGACAACAACCTAATTACATGATTCAAAAGCCCAAAATGGGTCAATTTAAATCTATAATGACTAATCCTCGAAGTCCACAATGGGGACCTTGATCTAATATGACCCAAGCATGAAACCCATGCTTTAATAATTCATTTAATAATAATAAATTCTTTTTGACAAATATATTAATAATGAAGACCGAACCTACTTACATTCTTCAACACTCCCTCTTAACTAGGGAGGTATTCATATGTAATTAAAGAGGTACATGGAAAATCTCACTTTATCTATGAAGAAGTTTAGGCATCGCAATGCCATGGACTAGATTCCTGACCGAGGCAATCTATCCATTTTGTCTCTCAACAGTTTAGGCACCGCAATGCCACGGAGTAGATTCCTGATGAGGGCAACCTATCCAAGTAGGAATAAGATGGACTAAAGCTTTCAACCTTTATAGGTACCATTAGGATTACTTACTAACCATCAACCCTGGGAACTAGTTGCACATCCACCTGATGCCACCCTCCCTACCAGACATCAAAACTAAGTGACGGCTCGATGTCTTTCCAGGAAATGCTTCACTCACAAAGCCTCAACAACAAATCTCTCCCGATCAAACTGATCGATCACCATCATACTTATCAAATCTTCGAGAGACTTATTTGTACAAACATAACCCCAATCAGTAAGACACTTTCAAATATACATCATTAAAAACAAACCTTCGGGGTCTCGATGTTGCTCTTAAACTAATCTCAGTAGGATTATCAGTCGAACCTTGAGAGAAGATTCCTTTTCCTACTTCACATGTAGCAACATATCTTTCAGCATGTATTCTCCAATCAAAAACTATGCTATGCCCTCCCTCTTAACCAAGGAGATTTCTTTTATCCAAGCTCCCTCTTAATGTAGGGAGATTAACTTCTTCCTTCAGTGTTTGGAGAATCTTTCATGGCTTCCATCCTTCTCATCATGCTTATCATATCAACTTCTCTTACGGACATCTTCACCAACTTGTATATATTATGTACCTTCACCGCTTAGATAGCAAGTACAACCAAATCTATAAAAGCATGAAGTTAGTCATAATGAAATCTTATAGTAGCAAAAGCACTTAGACTTTATAAACATTAAGAGACTATACTTCAATACTTCTAGCCCAAGTTTGTTACAAGCCTTAAGTCATATCGGCAACTCAATCAAGATGACAAAAGATAAGTTTTGTCATATGGTGATCCCTATAAAATAAGTCAAAAGAAAATAACGGTATCTAATAACTTTCGAAAGTCATATGATAACTTTTTACTAGGGTTTTATATCAACCCTAGATTTCATACAATCACAGCATGATCAACATCAATAGCTTCTACTAGGGTTCGATGCAAACCCTAGATTTCTCTAATAACATCATCCTAGAAATTTAAACTTTGACTAGGGCTTGTTTCCAAACCCTAGGACTTATGACCATTAATAATTTGGTCAACACACATATCTAGGAGATTGCTATCATACATAAGCATATCATATGTTGGACAATATTAATACAATAGACATATATCGACCTAGACTAAGCTAGGGTTTCAACCAAATGAACACATACCTAGGGTTTCATTCCTAGGACTTTAAGTAAATAACAAGGACTTTGCTTGTAGACCTAACCAAAACCTAGGGGTTCGGTTCATAACAAAGCAAACCCTTATTATATCAAAACTTCAAAGGTTTGGGATTTCGAACAGCACCATTTCAACCCTAATAAGTTAGAGCTTCCATGATCATACCAAAACCCCAAACATGACATCATCACTATATCAATCAGAATAGCAATTTCCTCATTAATACCTAAGTAGGTTTAGGGTTTCACACATTAAATCATACCCTTAGGTTAGGGTTTTCCAGAGAACCTTTTTATGGTTCTTTTATACAAACAATCAGAGATATAAGGTGGGTAGATTTATCAGATGATGAATCACCCTAAACAAGAATATTTAAGATCCTAGAGAGCTTTCACAAAGCAATTGTTAGTAATGTAGAATCGATATGCCAAAGAGAATAACAAAATTTCATGAACTAAGACATACCTTTGACAAACCTTTTTAACTCCAATACTTTGTGATGCCTTCTTTCATACTCCTTGAGCATTTAACAAGTCCTGGTCTTCTATACCTGTAATACATACTTTCAAGCAAAACATGTGATACCAAGTCCATGATTTAATTTCTCAAGTTAGATCTCTTATGCAACCATGCTGGATGGAATCCTATGATATCGAAGATCAAGTTGTTAATTTACTTGACATCCTAGATTGCTTGTAAATCCTAGAGGGTAAGGCTGCATGTTATCTAGGGATTACAATTTTTACTCTAGACTAGCAAGAATCATTAGATATATTACAAATATAAAAAACTCATGAACATACGTACCTTGTGATTTACGTGCCTTTGATTTGATAGCTTGTTGCATGTACATTTTGTTAAGTAGGGAGTACTTACTTGATTTCTTTTAAGCTGATTCCTTGTGCTTGAACTCTCATCTCAGATCCTTGATAGATAGTTGTACTAGGTTTCATTTCTTTAACAAGTGGAAGACATAATATACTTCTTTACTATTTTAACCTTATACCTGACCATAGCAGTGTTTCAGTTCTTATAGAGCTTCGACCACACATTACCGAGTCCAAATTCTCCTTTATGACTATGACAGGTACCATTGTAGTGAAATAGGCATCACTGTAATTTTACTGGACTTATTCTCTGTGACAGGCACCACTTTAACGATACTAAAATGTATTTATAGCACAGAGACTTATACCACACTGATAGAACCGAGTCTTATATTAGCATCATTGAAATATCATCATTGAGGTTACTGTGGTCATGTAATAGCACTGAATTGAGGCAAAGGTAGCTCTGAGACTGTGTTTTCATTGAGACTGAGGTACTACTGAGATCCTTCTTCCTATACTGACACAGAGATCTGCTTCCTGTAGTACCGACACCTTCTTTATCACCGAGACCTTGTTCTCTGAAATGTTAATCCGAATTTGTTTTCTAATCTGAAATTGCACATGATCACCCTGTTGTCGCACAAATTGTCTAGGCTCCGCGACAACGACTCAGATCGGGGGCTGTCACCCTGATCCCCAATCTCTCTATCTAAGCTGTCTCCTTGCAAGTTAAGGGAGGTAGACCCTATAATAAATGATGGACAAGAATCCAGGAGACACAGCTAAAACACCAAATACTTGATAAAATTAACGAGATTTCACAGATTGATTATGTTAAAACTAGTGCCTTATGGAGTCAAACAAGATCCCGTTATGCAATTAAAAATAAGTATTGGATGTATAACTTCTGCTAAATGATAATAATGATATTCAATAGAAAGTGCCACGATCATTCATTAAGATACTTGAGCCAATTAACAAAGCTTATCATGAAACGATCATTTAAGATAAAAATGCCCGATGCTTGAAGTATTTTCGAAATTATGATGCTTCAATTATAACCCAGTTCGAAAATCAAAATGTTCCACAGTCAAACTTTAGATAAAAATAAAATTAGCGCATTTGACTATAGAAAATTTGAAATTTTTTATGTTTTTATATTTTCTAAATTTTTAGGATTTTTGGAATTTATTATTTTTTTATTTATTTTTTGAATCTAAACTTAAAAATTTAAATCAAAGTTACAACTTAAATCTAAATCCTAAAGTTAGATCTAAAATTAAAATAAAACTAAAATCTAAATTAAAACCAAAAATTTTAAAACTAAGCTTAAACTAAATTAAAATTAAAACAATAACAATTATTAAAACTAAACTAAAACATCAAAATCTAAAAACTAAACTAAAATTCAACTAAATTAAAATCTAAAAATAAAAAAAATAAAAACTAATCTAAAATAAAACTAAAACTTAACCAAAATCTACGCTAATCTATTACAAATCGAATCAAAATAAAAAAATATAAATTCTATCTAACTATACACTACATAAAACCGAAACAAAATTTTTCAAACGCAGATTTGATTTTTGATGTCAGTGTGAACTTGTCGTTTTTTTGCAAATCGAAAGGCTTAGGACGAGGGCGGAAGAACTGACTGGACAGCGGCACGATGGGAATGAAATTACAGGCAGAGGAAACGGCTAGAAGAAGCTTGGTTGAAGGTTGATGTAGTGCAGGTTGGAGCTGAACTGACTGGACGACGTGAAGAAATGAGGGTGAGGACGGCAATGGAGAGAACGAAGAGCAGATTGAGGGTTCGCGTGGAGATAAAAAGGGTCGATGAGGAATTCAAATGACAGCGTAGGCAGAGATGAGGTCGGACGAGGGTTAAGGGAGAAAGCTTGGTCGGCAGTGCAGAGGAAGACGTTAAAAGCAGCATAGAGAATGGTGATGAATGGAAGTCGATGGCAAAGACGGTTAGGAGAATGTGAGGACAGGAATGAAATGAAGGCGTTGAATGCAGATGAATGATGAATGCTGAATGTGTATGCAGAGAGCATTGATATGGGCAGCGAGGCAGCAAACAAAGACAGCGAATAAACCCAGTACACACAAATTCCCCAACAAATTTAAATTTTCTTCAGTTTACGCTTAGATTTTATGCTCCCTTAAATCGAAACAATGTCCAGATTCGTCGACAATAGGGATTTGAGGTCAGATCTGGCCTTTGGAGGCTAGATCTGCCTTAGATCTTTAAAAAAAAATTCTGATTTAAACCCAAAACCTGCAAGAAACCAGCCAGATCTGAAGATATACACACCAAGAAACGATTAAACCCTTACAATTTCAAAACTAAAAAAAATTTACAAATTTACAAATTAGTTTACAAATCTGAGACCCTCATGGCCAGATTTGAATCCATTTAGCACAATTTTCAGAGATTTAAAATTTTTAGAAGAGGCACAAGCCTTAGAAAATCCTGCAAGATCACAAACTTTGTAAGATAGACTTGGAATTTAACAAATAATGAGCTTTTCTGATTTATGTTTATTGAGAGTCGGCTGGTCCAACCGAAGACTTCCCCAGACGCTCAATCTTAAAAAAAATTTCCCTGCACACTTAGATCTGAATCTTAGATTGATAGAGATTTAAGAAAATAACTTGAGATCTTTCAGAAAAATCAAAATGTCATTTTATGAATCCAGAAAACTGCACAAGATACCTCTATGCAGATTAATCCATGAAGGCCATCAACCATAAAATGCAAAAGCAAAGTAGCAGAGTTTAGAGACAATTCACCACATAGATCTAAGAAGAAACATCAAAATTTGTAACCCCAAAGTCTTTATGCTTTATTACTCCAAAATTTACGAGAGCTTCCAAGACAGGTGCACGATTCTCAGATCGGATGATTCAAGATTGACAAAGACCTCTAAATTTATAGGAAAAAATCTCCAACGGCTAGTTTGGATGATCCTTGTCAAAATAATCTCAACCGTCCAAAAGATTTAAACATCTTTTAATCAGGAGCGTTGAAATTATAAATTTGGGAAAAAAGCGAATTTATCATTTAATGCAATTTTAATTAACTCAAAAATATTATTTTTGAGTTAATTACCCCAAAATTTTGACTTTGACTAAACCACCAAGGCCCAAAGGTCCAAAATTTCTTAAAATTCTTAATATTCCCTTGGCCTGGGGCTTTTAAAAATCATTTTCTAAGGACTCACAAATTTTGCCTTTGAAAGATTTAATCCTAACTTAGAACCCTAAATTAATTAAATTTCTGGTTTAAGATTTTTTAAATTAATTGACCAGAAAATTTAATTAATTGACTGAGAGGGGATTTTAATTATTTTTCCAACCCTCTTTACATGAGATAATACATTTACATACATGAAGGGGGAATACCCATTCGTATAGACCCTCAAATAAATACCCAATTCTGCGACTCAAAACATGATTTAGTAGACCAAGTAGCTCAAACTACTTTTACAAGGACTAGATAGAAAACACTAGGACTCACTTAGCATGCTAATGACAAAATCCACCCTAGCTTTGGGGTGAGGCTGGAGGGAAAAACTCTGCCGATCACTTTCGTGAATCAGCGAGACAAAAAACCTCCTAGGATAGAAATTATCAACAACATACTAGGCTTACCTAGGTCGTTACATACATTGACGGTCTTACTTAGATCATTTACATCATTACATGCAGAATGGGTTTATAACAAAATGTCGACAGACAATGAAATCTGGATGACGTGAAACTCGAACATGATAAGTCCCATTTGAAAAAATGGGGGTGTACTGCTGTGGGGTCGTTGACAAAGTGTGGTCAACACACCCATTCTTTGAATTGTCTTATTATGATTTGGACCTTTTGAGCTATCCTCTGAAGTCAACCCTACATGATGCCTTTGAATCCTTCTTGACTTGATCTAACTGATCTTCAATACAAGTGCACTCAACTGATCTTCAAACAACCTTTGATCATGCCCATAGCTCTGATACCATGTTGAGAAATCCAAGGAGATGGCAGCTAATTGATTTCTCTTATTATGACATTATCTTGTGATGTTTTCGTTATTATTATTACTTCTTTTGATTTAGCTTTTCTTATTATCAAGATTAATGTCAAGCAACCCATAGAAGAAGACACAAGATGTAGGCACGCTGCCAGGGCAAAACCCCACTCTTTTGGGAAAACCCAGTCAAAATTCTTCCTTCAGTAGATTCAAGATGGGACGACCAAGACCTTAACTAGAATATGGACTCCTTCCATCAAGCCATCCCTTCACTATGTTTGCATTGAGTATTTGTCACTTTGTTGCACCGACATCTCATCACTGTAATACTACAGAGATCTCATCATTTTTATGGCACCGAGATATCATTATTGTATTACCGCCGAGACTTCATTAAAATCACAGCACAAAGATCTCACCTCTGCAGTAACAGTGAAATCTTATCATTGCAATAGCACTAGGTCTAAGTTTTGTTGTAGCACCGAGTCCAATTCCTTGTCACTATGGAGGCATCTTTATTGAAGTGGCATCAAACCTTCCTTCATATGGTAGCTTCGAATTGTAAGACCTTCTTGATCGCACCGAAACCTTGCCACTATGGTTACACCGAAACTGTGAATGCATTGTGAGTGTGATAGCAATACACTGTGGTAGCACGAAGGCTCTTGACCGTAGCACTGAGGCCTTGAACAAGAACTTTAACAGATGTACACCCTTGAGACCCTTGACACTGAGATTAGCTGAGCTTCTTTTATGTGATTCCTTGCATTAGTTCATTGAACTACATCTCTGTCGTATCCCGAAGTTGTACTCCTAAAATCCACCAAACTTATCTCTGCAATCGTCATCTGAAATTTTCATAGGTGATCTCAGAGGTGATCTGAAGTTGTTGACTGTGTATTATGCGAAATCCTTACGCTGGTATTTATAGTTGTTTCCTATCATAAATAAGTCAATGTGATCATCATGAAGAGTTGTGTCCCTGTGTTAGGCCGACATGTGTTTATGGAGAGAAGCCGACTTGCAGACTTTGATGAAGACTTGATGAAGAGGCTGACTTGAAGATTTTGATGAAGAGGTTGAGGATGACTTGATGGGGAAGTCTTTGACCAAACAATATTTGACAACAACCTAATTACATGATTCAAAATCCCAAAATGGGTCAATTTAAATCTGCAATGACTAATCCTACAATGGGGACCTTGATCTAATATGCCCCAAGCATGAAAGCGATGCTTTAATAAGTCATTTAATAATAATAAATTCTTTTTGACAAATATATTAATAATGAAGACCGAACCTAGTTACATCCTTCAACATTACCTTCCTAGGTCGAAGTGGTTAATAGACCACACTATTAGGTGTTTCCAACCCCTAAGGGGAAATGACATGTCCATGGTCCACCCTTCAATTGATCGATGTCGTGTGAATAATGATGGAAAGGAGGGGAGAAAACCTCATGGCCAAGTTCCATGGTCAAAAGCACTAGCTATGATGGGCTCCTCATCCTAAGTGTATAGATGTGGAGGAGCAATTGTGGATGCATGAGTTACCAACTCGGCCATTTTTTTTCCACCCCTCTTGTGCGCCTTTTAATTTTTCATGATTTTTCTTTCTATTACGACTCGTAGCTCAAGAGTTAGAACTTTCTTTGTATGATGTATAGTAGTGATTACCTCCTTAAGGGTAAGGCAGCTCATTGGCCACCAGGGGTTGGGACATGCAAGGGTTCCCTCTCATAATATGTAGAGCAACATGTGCTCAAGAACTAGGTGATGGCCATAATGAGTGAGGTAGAGCTCGATGATTGTTGTAGCATCGGATGTGCTCTAGCCTTGAGATTTTGCAGAGAGGCTAAGACACATGCATTCTCCAAAACCCAGAAATCATTTGGGAAAATTCCACCTGGAAGTGACTTAATTAAAATAATTAATCAGTTTTTAATATTTCCTAAGTCTAAACTTATGAAATATGATAAATTAAAGGGTATTAATTACGCCGGGTGCGACTCTTCTAGATAAAGGCGTGGATTGAGTCCAAGCTAATTTGAGCCATCGATTAAGATCTAATCCTAGTCGTTGATATGTAAATGAGAGATTATAAGAAGGAGCTCGATGGGTACTTGGAGAACACACTGGAGATTTGCAGAGATCGATTTTGCTAGGAGATAGAATTCTTAGAGTAGCAACGCTGAGTTGCCAGAGAGAGATCCAGTGATTTCATTGCAGTGAGGGGCAGAGATAGTAGACCGGAGGAAGGTTTCCAAATCTGGGGAGTGCAAGAAAGAGAAGACATTGAGAGTCACAGAGAGGCTGCGTAGTGCCATGCAGAGGCAGCGCAGAGCTTCAGAAGGATTCCGCTATTTTGCTGATAGATAGTCGAGATCCAGTGTCGAAAGCCAGGGTGTGAGTCTAGAGGGCCAGCGAATCGAGTTTCCAATGGGCAGAAGATCAGAAGGAGAAGGTGACAGTCCCTTGAGTTGTGACGCAGTGACTGCGTAGGCTAACACAGTTATAGCACAGACACAGCGCAGGGTTGCTCATCCTGAGCTCATATTAGTGTCGGACTGCCAGTGATAGTGTGATATTTTCTCACTAACTCTTTTGTCAGTATTTCTATGTATCGGATAGGCAGTCTAGGCATCCAACGATTTTTACTCAGATTACTACTGCATAATAATAAAACCCTCAGCTATTGCACCGGTTTTCCCAATGTTGGATTTTTCCGGGGACGATTGTCCAAAAATAACAATGTACTTGTGTGTGTGTGTTTATATCTTTCCTGCGTTGTATTTTCCGCAGTTTTTTATGTTGTGTAGGCTGTAGTGTATTTGATTTCGATATTTACTATGTAACACCGTAAATAATTTGTTCATTAATTAACAAATAGGAGAAATCTAATAAGTTGTTGCAATAGGATTTCATTAGTGAAATTTTCACATGGTATCGGAGCACAAATAAGAAGCAGAGGAGCTCAATTGCAGAAGGAAAGAGGGTGATTCGAGGCACTGCGTAGGCAGCTGCTCGAATCCCCAGGAGGCTATGCATTCCAAAGCCCAGCAGGGCAAATTTTTTGAGGAAATTTGTGTCTCTGAGTGAGTCGACAGTGAACAAAATTTCCAGATCAAGAATTGCCAAAGGTAGAGGGAGCAGCGCAAAAAATTCCACACAAAGCAGATCTTCAGCTAGGACGCAGTCATTTTGCAACAGTAGCTGGCAGAATAGCGTCAGGAGGAAAGAAGAGCACACTGAGGGAATTTTGTCCTCAGAAAATTTCTAGCCCAGAAATTCTATTTTTCCACACAAAGTAGTAGTAGCCAAGAGAAGATTTACCCACTCCAGTAGGGAGTGCATAGAGTCAGTCAACACCTGTGCAGAGGGATAGAGGCAGAGTTCGACTTTTTGTATGGCGAGATGGCATTAGTTGGCTTCAGAGATCAAGATCGGTTAGACGCACCGTCTAACTATGTGATCTGGAAGGCAAGGATTTCCTTCCTTCTGGATGAGTACGATCTAAAAACCTACATCGATAATGTGGTGGTTGTCCCCACAAATCCAAATAAGAATAAGACGTACACAAAAGAGATGGCTAAGGCGAAGAGGATGGTCCTTGATGGAGTTCGAGATCATGTTGTATCTCACATAGCGGCCATGGGAACTGCCAAAGAGATGTGGGACTCCCTTGCCATGCTGTACGAGGAATCTTCCGAGCATCAAAAGATGTATCTGGAGGAAAAACTGAGGACTACAAGTATGCAAATGGGGAAGCGCATAAACCACTTTCTCCACGGGCTTCCAGATGTCCGAGATCAGTTGGCAGGGGTAGGGTCAGCGCCTCAGGGCTACAGAGATGGCGCAGATAGCTCTAAATGCAATCTCAGAAGGATGGAAAGTGTTTGTCCAAAAGCACTTGGGCAAAGAGACATTCCCAAAGTGGGATAGGATGTGGACAGATCTGCAGCAGGAGGAGCTGAGGCGAGACTTGGTGAAGAGCACCTTAGGAGGCAGCAGCAATAATGGGACGAAGGCAGAGGTGAAGGAAGATGAGAATGCAACCCTCACATCAATGGGGCAACTGGAGCAGCGCAGAAGAAAGAAGGACGTTTCGAAGCTCAAGTGCTTCAGATGTGGTGAACTTTGTCACTACGCTACCCAGTGTTCGCTCAAAAAGAGGGACAAAAAGGAGAGTCAAGATCAGCAAGCTGCATCCGCAGAGATCGACAAGCTATCCTCCATATTGGAGGAAAAGTTTGCCATGATCACTGACATACCTCCAGGGGTGAGATGCGGTAATTTGGTTTTGTAACCCCATAGAGCTACAGGATGGGCAGGATCCTTGCGGAGTCCACCCCTTGGATCAATTCCTTGCTACGAGAGCCCATAACAACAGTGGCAGGATGGACCAGTGACAGTTGGTGCAGTCAGGTGCCAGAGTGACAGACGCAGTGGCTAGTAGTGTCAAAAACTGAGCAGCACAGAGCAGAGTTGGCAGCAGTTAAGTAGCACAGCGCAGAGTCAGCAGCAGCGCAGAGGCTTCAATGACAACGTAGAGACTAGCAACAGTCAGGACTCGGGTGACAGATGCATCAGATTGAACACAGTTGGTTCAATATGATGGACATCTCTCAGTTGCAGCAGCAGCAAATGAGAGACAATTGCAGATGTTGCAGTGTAGATGCAGTAGTTGGCAGCAACATGCAAAGTCAACAGCAGCACAGATGCAGTGCATAATCAGAGTTGCGCAGTAATTGGTGGGCAGTGAGGCCAGACATCAGCAGCATATTAGGAGGTGATACAAAGTCAGAGTATTGCTATCAAGAGGGTCGTAGTACTAGAGCACTTTCCTCACCAAGAGAGAGTGTTGATTTTTGTAGCATCAGAAGTGCTCTAGCCTCGAGACTTTGCAGAGAGGTTAAGGCACATGCATTCTCCAAGACCCATAAATCGTTTGGGAAAATTCCACTCGGAAGTAACTTAATTAAAATAATTAATTGGTTTTTAATATTTCCGAAGTCTAAACTTAGCAAAAATAATTAAGTAAATGGTATTAATTAAGTTGGGTAAGAATCTTCTAGATAAAGGCATGGATCGAGTCCAAGTTAATTTGAGCCATCGATTAAGATCTAATCTTGGTCGTTGATATGTCAACAAGAGATTATAAGAAGGAGCTCGATTGGCACTTGGAGAAAACACTGGAGATTTATAGAGATCGATTTTGTTGGGAGATCAAATTCTCAGAGTAGCAGTGTTGAGTTTCCAAAGAGAGATCCAAGTATTTCGTTGCAGTGAGGGGAAAAGATGGTAGACCAGAGGAAGGTTTCCAAATCCAGGGAGTGCAAGGCAGAGAAGACATCGAGAGTCACAGAGAGGTTATGCAGTGCCACGTAGAGGCAGTGCAGAGCTTCAAAGTGAGTCCGCTATTTTGCTGAGAGACAATCGAGATCTAGTGTCGAAAGTTGGGCTGTGAGTCCGGAGGGCCAGGGAGTAAAGTTTCCAATGGGCAGATGATCAAAAGGAGAAGGTGACACAGTCCCTTGAGCTATGACATTGTGATTGCATAGGCTGATGCAATTACAGTGCAGGGAAGCTCATCTTGAGCTCAGATCAATGTCGGATTGCCAGTGACAGTGTGAGATTTTCTCTCTAACTCTTTCGTTAGTATTTCTTTGTATCGTATAGCCAGTTTGGGCATCCAATGATTTGTACTCAGATTACTACTGCATAATAATAAAACCCTCAGTTGCTACACCGGTTTTCCCAAGTTGCATTTTTCCAGGGACGATTGTCCAAAAATAACTTTGTACTTGTGTGTGTGTCTATCTTTCCTGCGTTGTATTTTCCGCAGTGTTTTATGTTGTGTAGGCTGCAGTGTATTTGATTTCAATATTTATTGTGTAACGTCGTAAATAATTTGTTCAATTATTAACAAATAGGAGAAATCTAATCGGTTGTTGCAGTAGGATTTCATTAGTGAAATTTTCACAAAGCTCATGTTGGGATTTTTCCACGTGCTAATGTGTATGTCGTAGCCATATTTTGCAATTTGATCATCTTTTGCTTTTATTTGTGGCCATTATTTTCTTTTTCCTTTTCTTTTAGTTGCATCAACCTCCCAAGGTCAAGTTCCAAGCCCTATCCAAGTATGAAAATGTATGGTGTTGATCTCAGTGAACCAATGGTCAATTGACCTGAAGAAGGGAGGTGGAATATGACATTGATAATGTAAGATAGAAAGTGGTGCGTATGGAATAGTGAGATATGGGACTATGTTATCTCAATTGGGGTATGTCAAGCAGTGCCCCTCCAATACCCATTAGGCCATTAGGAGAGGTCCCACTGGACTAGGATGAAACATTAACCCCCCATTTAAGGTGAGGGAACAAAATGACAATCAAAACCACTCTTCCTTCCAAGTTAGTCCATAATCCATGTCAAATGCCCGATTGCAAAATGAATAAAGTACCTTTTGATCAAAAGCCCACTTTCCAAAATGCGCTCATGCCAAATGGGAGAGGAAACATATGACTAATGCAAGTGGCAGAGAAATGGATGGCACATCATCATCGGCTATGAGCAGTTGTCAAGGACTATTGGCTATCAGCTGAAGAGATGATAGAAGAAAAAACTCCCCTAAAGGATTATCCACTTTTGGTGGGTAAAAATCCCCACATGGGTATTTTATTGTGTATGTATGCATTCTTTGGCCATGGTATACTCATAATATCTTAGTTCTTCAACATGGCAAACTCACATTTTCCAAAATTTCACGTTTCTCAAGGAAATTTGTGGATCACAGTGCATAAGGTCCTATGGAATCAAAAGTCAACAAAGGCTTAGATCACTCAGCATATTTTATACTTGCCACATGATGCAGAATTTTTCAAAAATGTCAAAGAAGCAGGGAGTATCCTTAGTCAAAGGGAGCCATCCTCCTTTATGAGGAAACATTAGGTCAAATCTTGGTCAAAAGAGACATGCAAAGTATGAAAAGGCATCTACAAATCTTTTGCAAGACAACCCATGTCCCAGAATTGGGAAATCAAACAAGGACTTGGAGATATACACTTGGGGTCATCTTTATAAGGGGACAACGTCATGTGTCAGGGATAGGAGATCCTTTCAAGCAAATGAAAGTGAATGATGAACCTGCTGCCACAAAATCTAGTGAATCCAATGAAAGGCCTCAGCGGGAAAGCGTTGCCACTATCACCTCAACAACATTCCTCTTTCTCTTTAGTGGGGTTTCCACTACAAAGGAAGCTTCCCTAAATCACCTATAAGGTATTCCAATCCTAAGGCTCAAAGTGATTAATTTTTGAAAGTCTAAAGTTGGATAAAGGGCTTGGCAAGGCCAAAGATGACCAAAATTTTCAATCCTAGGGTTCAAGCACTCTAGGGTTAGACCAATAAGAGGGTTGTTATAAGTTAGGGTTTCAATGATCTTCAATATTAGGGCATGCAATGCCATATAGCAGGTTAAGAGAAATCCTCCAAGTGATCTTCAACAAGAGAGGTGTTGGAAATTGTAACTACGTTCGGTCTTCATAATGACCTTTTGTAAACATGACATTGTATATTTTGCATAAAGAAGGAAAAATAATTTTATTTTATTTAAAGCATGGGTTTCATGCTCAAGTCTAGTTCAAAAGCATGTTCTTCGTGCTTCTAGGTCTTTCTAGGTCTTTTGAGGACAGAGAAGAATTTATGTCATGTATTATAGTCCCATTTGGGCTCATTGTAACAATTAAAAATGTTTATTTTTGTCAAGAGAAAGCCATTTATTCCTCCAAGACCAAGTCGGCCCCAGTCAAGGAGAAATTGGCCTTAAGGAGGGCATTTCAACCCCTCAAGAAGGCTATAAGTAAGAGGGATGTTGTTTTCCATGATACTGGAGTCTAGGATAGAATCTTAAATCACTAACGCTACCAATCCAAGTATTACAACAAGACTACTTTGCACAACGGAACAATATACAACAATGAATCTACTAGTGCACAAAAAATATACAACTTTTTACAAATTTATACAACAACCCAACTTCCTTATATTAATCAACCAGATAATACAATAGTCCAAGGCTCCCATACTAGGGATAATCGTCGTTATACATCCACTGATACAAGACAACAACTAGGGCTTGGTATCAGTCCTTTGACAACTAATCTACCCTGAACAAAGTACCCTAACCATCTAGCCGATGTAGAGCTCCTCACAGCTGCCTTGGTTGTACCCTGTACACATTTGCCGATCCTTCAGCTCTCAATCTGCAGCAACACAACTCTACCTCTATCAATGAACTAGCTCCATTAGGTCACTGAACTCGGCTACACCTACTCTATCATTGATCGTCAGTCCTTCCACACATCAACACATTGAGACTCCTGTCGAGATGTTCACAACTCTGTTTGTGAACAACTCTCTGTATAAATTTCTGAATCTTACACTTTGTGCAGAAATTATTAGTGTTAATTTGGTTATGCTCCTACTTAGACAAGTTATTAAATGAATAAATTCAAGTTAAAATCGAAGCAAAACACATAACAGATCTCTACCAATTCAGATCTAGAACAAGTTCATGCACACATTAACAAAGTGACAGTTATTTCTGGACAAATAGTCCCCGGAAAAACCCAATGCGGAAAAACCGATCTCTGGCTACTGGAGGGTTTAATTATTAAGAATATTTCTGAATACACAAATATGGATTCCAGATCTGGAAATCCCGACAGTGAAAATACTAGATCTACAGCTCACCGGCTGATCTAGGGCCAAAATAATGATTGATCCACACCCTCAAACAGGATTTACAGAACTCGGTCAAGATTAGGGCCTAGAAACCCCAGCGTTGCCCCTAAAAGCCTAAGTTGCACCGAAACGGTTACAGGAATGGATACGGATACGGGGTTTGAAACGGATACGGAAAATTTTCAAAAAATCAGGATACGATACAGCAAGGAAACAGCATATATATATTTCATATTACCATTCATCTTTTAGAATCTAGAATCTATATCCAAAAATACATAATCATCGTCATGAATTTAACATAAACAAATATCATCAATTCAGCATAAACATTGTCACCATCATTAGTTATTATTATATCATTCAACATATTATCAACATCATTAATAATGTAATCAGAAATGCTACAGCCTTTTTGCTTTCGAGTCCAACTCCTTCAAAGAACGTGTCATGCATGGCAGATGATATCTATCTTCCTTGCATGGCAATTAAAAGGCCCATGGGATCATTGGGATATTCCGTCAAGACCTATTTGAACATTTCAATCTTCTCAATCAGTTTCGTCTCTTGACTATATGCAGGCAAAAGATTGGCTAGAGAAGATTTGTTATATTGGGGGATTTATGAAATCAAGAGCAAAATCAATGACAATTAAAAAAACCTTAACCACACTGAAAATTAATCGCTCAAATAGATCTCTTTAAGAAGACATTCATTAAACCCTTTTGTATGCATTTTTTAACATCTATCTTTTTCTTAGTAAGAATCCTTGATAAATATATGGAGTGTCGTTGTTTATAAAGATTTAGAAGAGACATTATGATGAGACTATGTTTATAATGAGTTTATTTGCAAATCAGATTTCTTCATTTTTATTATTTATTTATGGCTATACAAATTTTCATGCTTTTTAACATTTTAAGCGTGGATTCTGATCACAATTTTTTTGGATCTGTTTCCCACGATTTTTGTGGATCCGTTTCCAGAAACAGATCCAAAAAAATTTAAATCCCATGGAAACGTATCCAATTCCAAATATGATGTTTCCGATTTTTTGAAACGGCACAAAAACGTTTTTAGAGTGTTTTCGACAAGAATCGTATCCGTTTACGTATCGAAAATGGGGATCCGCGTTTCCGGAAAATTCTTCAGGAGTTTCCGGTAACTTAGCTGAAAGCCTCTGCGTCAGCCTCTGAAGCCCCTCAAACCCTCAGCGCTATTCCGGAAGAGACTATGTTACCCCAGACTAGGTGACCCAGTCACTACGCTGCCCTCAAGGGTCTCTGCGTAACCCCTGAGGGTTTCCTGCTGAAAATCACGTTGTCCTTGCTGCTGTTGTTGCTCTCTTCTTCTGCGTTGTCCTTGAGCTAATCTCTGCCTCTTGTGTATTCTAGACCCCTGGATCAGATCATGCCCTTGGCCTAAATTCCACTCTCTGCAGCTGAAACACTTCTGAGTTATTCTTAGCAAACCCTGCCCTAGAATCTCATCTTAGCTTCAGTGCTCTGCCTCTGTGTGTCTTTACAAATGACCCCAAGCCTTTCCTTTATACTTTTCTCGTTGACAAATCAACGGCCATGATAAGATCTTGAATCAATGGCTAAGATTAAAAGAAAGCTTGATCTGTGTGACTTAAGACAATTTCATCACATGTTTAATTAAATTCACTTTAATTATTTAAGTTCCCTAAGTTTTAACTTAGGAAATACACTTAAAATAATTAATTAATTTAATATCTCCTAAACCATATGAAATTTCCCAAATCCATTTCTGGGTCTTGTAGATCAAGTGTACTCTAGTCCCTCCACAAAATTTGGGAGCTAGAACACAACTGATGCTACCCCAAATACACAAAATCTCAACACTCTCAACTGCCAACTACTGCTCCTCAGCACTTTTGGGACTTTCTGTTGAGAAATCAATGCTAGTAGGATTTAGGATTTGATTCCTCTTTCTTTATAATTACTTGTGAATTATGATAGCTCCTTTGACTTCTTAATTAGTTTATCTTTCATCAAGTAATTACCAAATTATATATGTATGAAGATCACAAGAACAAGAGACACAAGATGTAGGCGCTCAGGAGGGAAAAACCCCTATAAAGGGAAAACCCAATCACAAACACTTCCTTCAATAGATTCAAATCAAGATGAGACACTTCCAGACTTCTTAGACCTAGACAAAGGCCTCCTCCAACCACCAAGTCAGCCCTTCCCTGCAACAGATGATCTTGAAAAAAATACTCCAAGTGACAGCTTCCCAACAGCAACTTCAGTCCAGAATTTTGGTTCCCCAGCAGCAAAACTTCAACCCCCAGCTTTAGAATTTTGGACATGTAGTAGACATAGATATTCGGCCCCAGCAACTGCCCAAAAAAACTTTGAACGTGTGAGAGAAAGGTATCCCAAAACTCGATTTAGCTTTTCCCATCAAACTTCATCCTTCTCCAGCTTCTTCGCTCTCTTTTTCTGCTTCTCTGTCTTGTAGATCGAACTTGTTGAGTGAGTGAGTGAAATAGGTTGAATTGCCTCTCCTTATATAGCCTTTTTATTGAGTCGAATTGCCCTCATGTAAGTGTGAAAGTTTCAAAATAGAAACCCTACTGTAATATCTAGATCTACTTCACCTACTTGTTTAATTAACATTAACAAGTTATTTTACTAAATTATTCAGAAAAACATTAAAGTAGACACTAATTGTAGCCTACACATCTATAGATCATTTACTGAACAATTCACACATGTGACAAGATTACACACGATTTTTTAGACAAATGTCCTCGGAAAAACCCAATGCGGGAAAACCGGTGCAGTAGCTCTAGAGGGTTTTATTATTATGCAGAATTTGAATACAACATTCTGGGCACCAGAAATGGTTGGCCCTACAAAGAAATTACACGACAGTTTGTACCTTTCACTCGGAGATAGAAGATATGGTTGTATCACACCCTCAAACGGGATTTACAAATCATGAGCCCCTTCTCGCCCACTGGAACCCTCAGCGCTGCCTCTGTAGCCTCTACGTCAGCCCTCACTGGTCAGCATCACCACTGCGTCACCTTGACTGGTGTTGTGCTGCCTCTGCGCTGCACCGACTGAGCCTGTGTCACCTCTGCTGCTGTTATGTTGCCCCTGCACTGCGCTGGCTGGCTCTGCGTCACCCTAGTTGGGCTTACGCAACCTCTGCGTGGTACTGGCTGAACTGCGTCCTCTGGGTTGGCTCTGTGCTGACTGGTACTCACTGCCCCTCTGCTACTGTATTCTCAACCTTGGATCAGATCATCCCTTGCCGTACTCTGCCCTTCACTACACTGCAAACTCGCTTTGAATTTCTCAGCAAATCCCACCCCAGAAATTCGACTTAGCCTCAATTCTCTGTCAATGAAGCCTTTCCTTTATACTTTTCTCATTGGAAAACCAACGATCGTGATCTAATCTCTAATCGACGGCTCAAATTAAAAGATTGTTTGATCTACGTCACTTAGAACATTTCATCACATGTGTTTAATTAATTCACTTTAATTTTTCTAATTCCCTAAGTTACACCTAGGGTCCTCATTAAAAAAATTAATTATTAGAATAACTTCAACACCAGATGAAATTTCTCCAAACACTTTCTGGGTTTTGGAGATCTCGTGTGTCTTAGCCCCTCCACAAAATTCTATGGCTAGAGCACACCCGATGCTACCTCAAAATCTCAACAGTAGACCGACTTTTTGGGGACAAGGCTGGCCTAGTGTGTAGCTGACAAAATATGTTTTTGACTCAAAAATAATTCTTTTTACATGATACAAAAGCCCAAGAAGGGTCTAATAAAAATGACAATGACTCGAATGACTCAAGACAAAACCTAGAAGCCTTCAATGGAGGCTTTGACCCAGAAAACATTGACCCAAGCATGAAACCCGTGCTTTAATAAGTCATTTTCTTTAATAATAATTTTTCCTTTTGACAAGTACAATTATAAGACTGAACCCAGTTACATTCTTCAACACTCCCTCTCAACTAGGGAGGTATTCATAATTATATACATATAAGAGTACATGGAAGATTTTCAAAATGAAATGAACTATGAAGAGTTCTACCACACTCAATGCTTCGGACTAGATACCTGACCAGGGTAATCTATCTAGGTGGGACTAAGGGGACTCAAGCTTTAGCTAACTCTAGGTACCATCAGGCTTTTAAGCTCTACCCCAACCCAGCGATCTAGGTGCGTATCCAAGGTCAAAGCTCCATGACCAATGCCACCCTCCTTCTTCGAGATCTAGACATCAACACATAGGTCGGCCAAATGTCCTCCAAAGCATCTTACCATTAGATGCGTCATCTCTCCTTATCAACCAAATCTATAATATCAACTAACCCAGGCATGCATTTAAAATATTCAAACTTATTATTCGAAAGAGATTTTGTCAGCACATCAGCTCCCAATTCATCTGTCATAATATACTGTAGCTTCACGACCCCATCTTGTACCAAGCTCTTAATGTAGTGGTACTTGTTGTTAATACGCTTTGTCCTTGCATGGAATATGGGGTCTTTAGACATCTTGATGTTGTTTTGATTATCACAATTTATCATTGTAGGATCCAGAGGCTTTCCAAACAAATCTCACAATTTTTTTCTCAACCAAACAACTTCCTTTCCTTTTTCACATGCAACAACATATTCTACTTCAGCACTACTTAACGCAAAAGGATCTTGTTTTGTACTCATCCATGAAATCATTGCAGATCCAAAACTGAAACATCCACCGGTAGTGCTTCTTCCATCATTCTCACTGCCACCCCAATTGGAATCGGTAAAACATGTTAGCTTGACTTCCTTTCCATCATACTCAGACAGTGATGTATTATGCCACGTAGATATCTCAAGATATGCTTAGAAGTTATCCAATAGTCATAACGAGGCTCCAACTGAAAATGACTAAGAAAATTTACGGCAAAACATATATCAGGTATCATATTTACCAGGTATATCAGAGAGCCCACCAACTTACGATAGCTAGTAGGATCGACGAGGTTAGATTCAAAGCTTCTCAACTTCTTGATATTAGTGATCATGGGAGTAGTCATAGGCTTGGAATCCATCACACCGAATCTCTGCAATATCTCGATTATGTATCTACCTTGACCCAGATATATCTCTCTAGGTTTCTGCCAGACTTCCAAACCCAAGTAATAGTGCATAAGTCCCATATCTTTCATTTCGAATTTGGTTGCCAACATTTTCTTGCATTCTTGTATTCTTCGCTCCACACCTGTAATAAACAAATCATCCACATAAATTAGTATAATCACTGGTTCATTCTTCACCACCTTAATGTAGAGATTTGCATATGCAGAACTTTTTACCACCCCAATTCTTAAGAGATATACATCCATTCTTGCATACCATGCCTTAGGAGCTTTCTTCAAGCCATATAGAGATTTCTTGAGTCTGCAAACATGTTTGTATCTGTTATTTATTTTGAAACCTTCCAGTTGTTCAATGTATACTTCTTCATCAATGGTTCCATTTAGAAATGTTGTTTTCACATCCATTTGATGGATATTCCATCCCATAGTAGCAGCTAGCGAAACCAAAGATCTTATAGAAGTATACCTGGCAGTAGGAGCAAGGTTTTTTCATACTCTGTGTCTTCCTTTTGTGAGAGACCGTTTGTAACAAATCTAGCTTTGTATTTGTCTCTACTTCCATCTATAGCATGTTTGATATTGTAAATCCATTTTGAGGGGACAACAAATTTGTCTCTTGGTCTAGGAACGATTTCCCAAGCCCCAATCTTCATGATGGATTGGTATTCTTCTTGTATCGTCTTCTTCCATTCTTCTTAATGAGCAACTTCTCCAAATGTAGTTTGTTCAATTTCTATAAATTTTGTCATATATGTTGCATATCCTGAATATCTCTTTGGTCTTTTGCTTTCTCTAAAAGTTCCTTTAGTAGCTCCATGTCCTTCGGCATCTTCAAGTGTAGCTTTTAACCAATTTGACCTCTTCGCTGTTTCGGGAATAATTACAAGTTGAATAGGCTCACTTGGTCCTTCTTCTTCTTCTTGGTTTGTAGTTATCTTATCATGATGCTCTTCTTTAAATAGTGGTATATCTTCGTCATTGGAATCGATTGGAATATCCTTGGATATTTTGTAGGCATGAATTTCATTGAATATAACATCCCTGCTTACTTCAATTTGTCTTCCTTCCTTGATGTAGATTCTATATGCTTTTTGCAGAAATATTGTAGTCAATGAAGATCTCTTTTATGCTTGTAGAATCTAATTTCTTTCGCTTGTCTTTTGGAACATGGATGTATGTGAGACACCCAAAGATTCGGAGATGGTCCACACATGGATTCTTCCCTGTAAATGCTTCTTTTGGTGTCATATTATCAAGGATTCTGTAAGGACTTCTATTTTGTATATATACTATTGTTATTGTTGCTTCTCCCCACAAAAACTTTGGTAGGTCTTGATCAAATATCATAGTTCGAATACATTCTTCAATAGTTCTATTTTTCCATTCTACAACTCCATTCTGCTCGGGATTGTCAGGCACAATGAGCTCCCTCTTAATGTTTGCTTCTTTACAACATGCAATTAGTTATTTTGAAGTGTATTCCCCACCATTGTCTGATCTCAAAGTCTTTATCTTGCTTTCGGTTAGGGTCTCCACTTCAAATCTAAACTCAAACTTTTCAAATACTTTGTCATTTGTCTTGAGAAGGTAGAGCCATGTCTTTCTAGAATGATCATCAATAAAGGTCACATAATAAAGATGGCCTCCAAGAGACTTGTTAGACATTGGCCCACACACATCAAAATGAATGAGGTCTAATATTTCTTTAGACCTTGTGTCACTACTTGTAAAAGATTTCCTTGTATTCTTTCCCAACGCAAATCCCTTACACGCTCCAAGATCTTCCTTGATGTTGGGGACGCCATTTACCATTTGACTAAGAGAGGGTATTATCTTGTAATGAATATGCCCATATCTTTTATGCCATAGTTCGATAGGATTGATCTCCATGTGAACTAGGGCTTGAGGAGATAGTATTATAACTCTATATAGCCTTCCTTCACGAACTCCAATAACTTTTGCCTTATCAATGCTTGAATATTTTCCCCAAACCAAAACTTTACCATCTACAAAGGAAACCCTATCTCCTTTATCTTCTAAATAAGAAATTGAAAGTAAATTCTTTTTCAAACCTGGAACATATAGTATAATCTTGAGGTGTAGCTTTGCTCCATTTTCCAGCTTCAATGATGTAAATCCAAGGCCCTTGACTACATAATTTTTGTTGTCTTAGCTCCACTACATGAGATGATGATTCCTTTGATAGAGTATGAAGTTGTCCACTTTTTCCCGTCATTGTTGAGATTTTGTGTATTTGGGGTAGCATCAGTTGTGCTCTAGGTCCCAAATTTTGAGGAAGGACTAGAGTTCACCTGATCTACAAGACCCAGAAATGGATTTGGGAAATTTCATCTGGTTTAGGAGATATTAAATTAATTAATTATTTTAATGTATTTCCTAAGTTAAAACTTATGAAAATAAAATAATTAAAGTGAATTTAATTAAACATGTGATGAAATTGTCTTAAGTCACACGGATCAAGCTTTCTTTTAATCTTAGCCATTGATTAAAGATTTAATCTTGGCCATTGATTTGTCAACGAGAAAAGTATAAAGGAAAGGTTTGGGGTCATTTGTAAAGATACATAGAGGCAGAGCATTGAAGCTAAGCTGAGATTCTAGGGCGGGGTTGCTAAGAATTCTCAAGTGTTTCAGTTACAGGGAGGGGAATTTAGACCAAGGGGATGATCTGATCTCGGGGTCTAGAATACACAAGAAGTAGAGAAGAGACCAGGAAAGACAGCGCAGAGAAAGGTAGCAGAAGATGACAGAAACATCAGCAGCAGCAGTAGCAAGGACAACGTGATTTTCAGGAAACCCTTCAGGGGTTACGCAAAGACCCTTAGGGGCAGCGGACCGCGCTCACCCGGGTCAGGCAACGGCAGCTCCTTCCGAAAGGACAAAGACCGAGCATTTGAGGCCGAGGCTGACGGCATTTCTTTGGGGGCGTGGACCGGGGTTTCTACGCCCAGATCTCGCCGAGTTTTGCATCCGCTTAGTGTGTGGACTACCGTATTGTTGGTCTTAGATCAACTAGGTGCTGCAAATCTAGAGTTTTCTCTGTAGGGTTTTCCAGATCTGAACCCAGAGTTGTGTATTCAGAAATATTCTTAATAATAGAGCCCTCCAGCAGCCAGAGACCGGTTTTTCCACATTGGGTTTTTCCGGGGACAGTTTGTCCAGAAATAACTGTGTCACTTTGTCTATGTGTGCATGTGCTTATTCTAGATCTGAATTGGTAGAGATCTGTTATGTGTTTTGCTTTGATGTTAACTTGAATTTATTCAGTTGATAACTTGTATAAGTAGGAGAAGCTTAACCAAATTAACAGAAACAATTTCTGTATAAGAATTAAGATTCAGAAATTTCTACATGGTATCAGAGCAATTGCGGATCTAGAAAGGTCACCAATTGAAGCATCTGAAATATCTAGCTGCAGAAAACAGCTGGAAAGCCAGCAGAAGAGCAGATCTTAAGGGACAACGCAGTTTTTAGGAGGAGATTCATGCAGAGGGAAGGGTGACGTTGTCCAATGTTGTGTCCTAGCAAGCCCATGCAATTACTGCGTAGAGGCAACTCAGAAACAACGCTGATTAGGTCTAAAGTCAGCCAGTGTGATTCAGATCTGAATCAGTCAGATCCAAAAAAAGTCTACAGAAAAGTTGCAGAAATTCAGTGGAGTTGGTGGAGTTAAACTTCTGAAGTTTTTAGATTTTTAACCTTAGCACAAGTGACAAAGTTTGGGAAGAGATCAGCTTCTCAAAGAGTTTCTTGCTAAAGGAAACTTGCAGTTTGGTCAAAGGATCAAAGAAGAAGTTGAATCATAGCTGATTTGGTAGATTTCCAAGGAGGGAAATCAAGTGTCAGAGGGAGCAGAGGGTTCCCAGTTTGAAAAGGACCCTAGATCCAAGATCTCTAACATAGAGAAGAGGAGCTCCGACACATTCTGAGCAGATGGCTCCTCATGGACTGCAGCCGAAGAAGAAGAAGAATCTTTCTAAGATCAAGTGCTTCCAGTGTGGCGAAATGGGACATTTTGCCAGCCATTGTCCAGAAAAGAAGAAGGACAAGGAAGCATCTTCTTCCAACGCAGCGGTGACAAATGATGAATCAAGAGATGATGTAGCCATGAGTGCTCATGAACCACGGAGGTGGGGCGACATGGACATGTAGAGGAGCTACATGGAAGTGAGGCAGGATCCTTGAGCAGCTCATCTCTTGGATCACAAGCGAGCTACGACAGCCTTAAGACAGTAGCAGGACAAGTGGAGCAGTGGGTGCATAGATCACAGATGAGGCATAAGCAGAGGCAGATTTGGAGGCTAGGAGGAGGAGCACAGAGCATAGCAGTAGCAGTGTAGAAGCAATAGTAGCGCAGAGGCTTATGTGACTTCAACAACGCAGTGCAGTACTGCTTACGCAGTGCAGAGTTGCAACAGTGCAGAGAGCTTCAGAGGGACAGCGCAATGCAACAGCAACGTGATAGATTTCAGCACAAGGAGCTGATGTGACTTCAGTAATGCAGAGGAAGTCTGATTAAGCAGGCAGAGTTGTAGCTATGCATCGTTCTTTAGATGCTAGCACAGATTTGTAGCCTATGGAGCTTCAGTGATGAGGATGCAGCCCATCTGACTTTTTTGTCAAAGATTGGGCAGGAGATTCAGTTGTTTCTCTCAACAACTGAAGTTGCAGTGCAGAGAATCAGCAGTGGCAATGCTATGAGCAACATAGATGCAACAAATTGAGAGGGAGCTGCAGTACAGTGGTTGCAGTGGCAGTGGCAGAGTCATGGGCAGCAGTACAAAATGGCATTAGCAGTGCAGAGTTGAGTGGCAGGAGGCCAAGCTTCAGCAGCATAGAACCAGTGCCCAAAATCATGTAATCCATAAGTGTGATGTATTGCTAGAGCACACCCTTGATGCTAAGAGGGAGTGTTGATATTTTGTGTATTTGGGGTAGCATCAGTTGTGCTCTAGGTCCCAAATTTTGAGGAAGGACTAGAGTTCACCTGATCTACAAGACCCAGAAATGGATTTCGGAAATTTCATCTGGTTAAGGAGATATTAAATTAATTAATTATTTTAATGTATTTCCTATGTTAAAACTTAGGAAAATAAAATAATTAAAGTGAATTTAATTAAACATGTGATGAAATTGTTTTAAGTCACACAGATCAAGCTTTCTTTTAATCTTAGCCATTGATTAAAGATTTAATCTTGGCCGTTGATTTGTCAACGAGAAAAGTACAAAGGAAAGGCTTAGGGTCATTGACTCATTTGTACGACACACAGAGGAAGAGAACTGAAGCTAAGCTGAGATTCTAGGGCAGGGTTGCTAAGAATTCTCAGAAGTGTTTCAGTTGCAGAGAGGGGAATTTAGACCAAGGGGATGATCTAATCTCGGGGTCTAGAATACACAAGAAGCAGAGAAGAGATCAAGAAACACAGCGCAGAGGAAGGCAGCAGCAGCAAGGATAGCGTGATTTTCAGGAAACCCTTCAGGGGTTACGCAAAGACCCTTAGGGGCAGCGTAGTGACTGCGTCACCCAGCCTGGGGTAACACAGTCCCTTCCAGTGACAGCGCTGAGTATTTGAAGGCCTTCAGAGGCTGACGCAGTGTCTTTCAAGGGCAGATCTGGGGTTTCTAGGCCTAGATCTGGTTGAGTTCTGTAAATCCCGTTTGAGGGTGTGGATCAGTTAGTATTGTTGGTCTTGGATCAGCCAGGTGCTGCAGATCTATAGTTTTCTCTATAGGGTTTTCCAGATCTGAAACCCAGAGTTGTGTATTTAGAAATATTCTTAATAATAGAGCCCTCCAGCAGCCAGAGACAATTTTTCCCACATTGGGTTTTTCCGAGGGCAGTTTGTCCATAAATAAATGTGTCACTTTGTCTATGTGTGCATGTGCTTATTCTAGATCTGAATTGGTAGAGATATGTTATATGTTTTTCTTTGATGTTAACTTGAATTTATTCAGTTGATAGCTTGTATAAGTAGGAGAAGCTTAACTAGATTAACAGAAATAATTTCTGCATAAGGATTAAGATTCAGAAATTTCTACACGTCAGCGAGTCTGCCCAGACCTGCTTCTACTCAAGAGTGTGTTTCTTATTCTTATGCAATACCTCTAGTCTCGGTCAATTTCAGTCTTTGTGTCTTTACCCTTGGCCAAGAAATTCTTTCGGAGATAAAAACAATCGGATTTGGATTCGAGAAATAAAGTGATCGACCTTTAGCTATGGGAGAATTTGGGAATTCGGAAGGATTTTTGACCTAAGGCAACAGAGGACTTCAATAAAAGGCATTTAAGCGTAAGTGGAGGTATTTTTCCATAATAAATGTACTCAACAGTGGTGCGGTGCAGTTTCTGGCAATTTTCAGGGTGGTTTTGTTGGTAATTCCCTTGGTTTTTCCACCACTACCACCGCCTCCATTGTTTCTATTGTTGTTCCTTGTTGTCATTATGCTCGCTCACATTGCCCTCGCACCCTTACCATTTGATAGCCCTCTGCCTGTTGTTACTTATGTCTAATCGATTCTTGTTACTCCCAATTCTTCTCCCGCAACAGAAGCGTAGTAAGTCTCAACACCACACTTGGTATCGCGCTCCTCTCACAGTCATACTCCACAGTTGCACAGTTCATACCTCCCATCACTCCATACCACCAGTCCTCCCTCAAACTACGCATATTGTTGAGATTTTGGGGTAGCATTGTGTGTGCTCTAGCTCCGAAACTTTGTGGAGGGGCTAAGACACACGTGATCTCCAAGATCCAAAAAGCGTTTGGAGAAATTTCATCCGATGTATAAGTTATTCAAATAATTAACTTTTTTAATGAAGACCCTAAGTCTAACTTAGGGAAATAAGAAAATTAAAGTGAATTAATTTACACATGTGATGAAATGTTCTAAGTGACATGGATCAAGGAATTTTTTAATCTTAGTCGTTGATAAGGGATTAGAACATGACCGTTGGTTTGCCAACGAGAAAAGTATAAGAGAAAGGCTTGGGGTCAGTTGGAGAATACACACACACATTACAAAGCACTGAGCTAAGTCGAATTTCTTGGGCGGGGTTTGCGAAGGAATTCGAGGTGAGTTTGCAGTGCAGTGAGGGGCAAAGATCGGCAAGGGATGATTTGATCTGAGGCAGAGAATATAGCAGCAGAGAGGCAGCTTGTACGAGGCAGTGCAGAGGATATCTAGAGGGACGCAATCCAGCCAGGACCACGCAGAAGACTGTGCAGAGGCTGCGCAAGCCCAGCCAAGGTGATGCAGACCCAGCCAGCGTAGCACACCACCAGCCAGGGTGACGCAGGAACAGCCAGGGAAGCGCAGCACTAGTCAGGGTGACGCAGTGGGTACGCTGGCCAGTAGGGGCTGATGCAGAGGCTACAGAGACAGCGCTGAGGGTTCCAATGGGCCAGAAAGGGCTCAAATTCATAATTCCCCAGAGAGGATTGGATCAGCCATATTTTTTGTCTCCGAGTGAAAGGTACAACTGTTGTGTAATCTCTCTGTAAGGAAAACTGTTTTTGGTGCCTATATAACTGTATTCAGATTCTGCATAATAATAAAACCCTCTAGAGCTGTTGCACCAATTTTACCGCATTGGGTTTTTCCGGAGACATTTGTCCAAAACTTTTGTGTAATTTTGTCACATGTGCGTGTTGTTCAGTAAATGATCTGTAGAATGTGTAGACTGCAGTTTGTATTTGCTTTAATGTTTTTCTGAATATTCAGATTAATAACTTGTTAAATAATCAAACAAGTAGGTGAAGTAGATCAAGACACTGCAATAGGGTTTCTGTTTTGAAACTTTCACATGGTATCAGAGGATTGCAGATCAAGCTGATCCACCAGTAAAGCAGCTGAAGATAATTGCTGCAGGAAGGGCAGATGAAGCAACAAAGATCCAGAAGAGGGCAGCGCAGCACCAGGAGGGACACAGCCCAACCGAGATGACGCAGAGTCATCTAAGTGACACTGAGGCAACGCAGAGTCTTCCAAAGAGACACAGGGGTAGCCTGCGCTGCGCAGTCAATGCGCAGAGGCTGTGTTGGGCCAGTCTGCTCACGCAGAGGCCAGCTAGAGGGACGCAGTCTGTGTGGAGAATTGTTGTGCAGATTGCCAAAGTCTGGAAGTGCAGCTTCGGATCTTCAATAGTTGTTGGTGTGGCACAGGTTCTGTCGCTGCACAACAGTGCCTAGCAAAGGTGATGAAAGTGGGAGGGGAACAGTGGCTCAGCAGATTCTCTAGCCAAGGAATCCGAGTGTCATCAAGGGAGTGATCATAGAGGACTAATTCGTCAGAATTGAAATCATTGGTCAGAGGGAGCAAATTCTCTAGAGGGTTATTTCGCCGAGAAGCCCAGATCTAGTCCTTTGTTGAGTGTAGCAGCAGCGGAAGGGAGAAGAGTTTGTGTTTCGACAGTTAAGTAGAAATGGTTTCTCATGGGCTGAGAGATCAGGATAGGTTGGACGGCGTGTCCAACTTTGTTATCTAGAGGGCCAGAATCCTGACAGTCCTGGATGAGTACGGCATCAAGGACTACACAAAAAACACCATAGTTGTGCCTATCGATGCAGATCCCCTGAAGAAGTATAACGAGAGTCAGGCGTGGGCTAAGCGCCTGATCATGGATGGAGTGAAGGATTACGTGGTCCCTCATATTGTCAAAAAGAACACAGCAAATGAGATATGGACAACTCTTAACACAATCTATCAGGGAACCTCCGTCCAAAGGAAAATGCTTTTGGAGAATCAGATGTGGTTGCTCCAGATGCAGAAGGGTGAGGAAAACGATCCCTTCCTCTTCAGACTTCAGACTATCCGGGACAAGCTGATTGCCATGGGGACAACTCCGGATGAAGGGCTCTTAGTGAGGACTGCCCTAAATGCAGTCACCGATGAATGGGAAACGTTTGTCCAAAGCATCTTGGGCAGAGCAGCGTTACCATCCTAGGCGTACATGTGGACAATCCTCCGTCAGGAGGAAATTAGGAGATTTACCAAGAGGCAAAGCAACAACGATGGAGTCAAAGTAAAGAAAGAGGAGGAGGAGGATGCAGCCCTTGCATCTAAGGGACAAAGGCAACAAGGGAAGAAGATGAAGGACCTATCAAAGGTCCGGTGCTTTAAATGTGGCGAACTTGGACACTTTGCCAGCTCTTGTCCTAAGAGGAAGGACAAGGAATCTTCTGATGCCAAGGCAGCAGCAACAAAAGTGGACGATGGTAGTGACGATGACGTAGCCATGAGTGCTCATGAACCAAGGAGGTGGGGTGACATTGATCTACAGAGCAGCTACAGATGGGTGGCAAGATCCTTGAGGTGCCCAGACTCTTGGATCACATAAGAGCTATGGGAGCCTTAAGACAGTAGCAAGATGACTGGAGCAATGGGTGCAAGAGATCACATTGAAGCAGAGGGCAGAGCAAGGACGTTGTAGATGGGAGCAGCGCGGTGTAGAGGCAGCAGCAGCATAGAAGCAGCAACATAGAGGCTGATGAGACTTCCGCAGCGCAGAGGGGGAGTGCTTACGCAGTGCAGAGCAGCAGCAGCGTAATGGCTTTAGAGAAACAGTGCAGCATAGCAGCCAAGGGAGTTTCAATGATATGATGCAGCCCAACTGAATTGTCTGTCAGTGACTGTGTGGTTCTTCAATTGCTTACTTCTCAGCAACTGAGTTGCAGTGCAGCAGTTGGCAGCACGATGCAGCAATTTGAGAGGGAGCTGCAATACAGATGTTGTAGTGTCAGTGACAGAGACATGGGCAGCAACGCAGGAAGCAACAGCGCAGTGGATGAAGGGCAGCAGGCCAAGCATCAGCGTGGAGACCGATGCTAGAGATTAGGGCAATGCTTCAGTGTGGAAGTATTACTAAAGCACACTCCTCGCTAAGAGGGAGTGTTGAGATTTTGGAGTAGCATCAGGTGTGCTCTAGCTCCGAAACTTTGCGGAGGGGCTAAGACACACAAGATCTCCAAGACCCAAAAAGCATTTGGAGAAATTTCATCCGGTGTATGAGTTATTCAAATAATTAATTTTTTTAATGAGGACCCTAAGTCTAACTTAGGGAAATAAGAAAATTAAAGTGAATTAATTTACACATGTGATGAAATGTTCTAAGTGACGTGGATCAAGCAATCTTTTAATTTGAGTCGTTGATAAGGGATTAGATCACAGTCGTTGGTTTTCCAACGAGAAAAGTATAAGAGCAGGGCTTGGGGTCAGTTGGAGAATACACACACACATTGCAGAACAATGAAGCTAAGTCGAATTTTTGGGGTGGGGTTTGCTGAGGAATTCGAAGTGAGTTTGTTGTGCAGTGAGGGGCAGATATCGGCAAGGGATAATATGATCTGAGGCTGACAATACAGCAGCAGAGAGTTAGCTTGCACCAGGCAGCGGAGAGGACAGCCAAAGGGACGCAGTCCAGCCAAGACCATGCAGAAGACTACGCAAAGGCTGCGTAAGCCCAACCAGAGTGACGTAGACCCAGCCAGCGTAGCACAGGGGCAGCGCAGCACCAGCCAAGGTGACGCAGGCCCAGCTAGGGCAGCGCAGCACCAATTACGGTGATGCAGTGGATACATTGGCCAATAGGGGCTGATGCAGAGGTTGCAGAGACAGTACTGAGGATTCCAGTGGGCCAAAAAGGGCTTGAATTTGTAATTCCCCGGAGAGGGCTGGATCAGCCATATTTTCTGTCTCTGAGTGAAAGGTACAATTGTTGCGTAATTTCTCTGTAAGGCAGACCATTTATAGTGCCTATATAACTGTATTCAAATTTTGCATAATAATAAAACCCTCTAACGCTGTTGCACCAGTTTTCCCGCATTGGGTTTTTCTGGGGACATTTGTCCGAAAAATCTGTGTAATTTTGTCACATGTACGTGTTGTTCAGTAAATGATCTGTAGAATGTGTAGACTGCAGTTTGTATTTGCTTTAGTGTTTTTCTTAATATTCAGATTAATAACTTGTTAATTAATCAAACAAGTAGGTGAAGTAGACCAAGACACTGCAGTAGGGTTTCTTTTTTAAACTTTCACACACATAATATCGCTCCACCACTGTGTGTTGCCTCCTCCCACCACGTGCTGCCTCTCCCACCGCGCTTCTCCCTCTCAGCATCGTGCTCCCACCGAAGTTGTAACTCTCGCTCCCCAACTCCACAACACCGATTTCTCCACACAGTTGATTAGCCTTTCACCTGTAAATAACTCTTCGAGAGAAAGCATAGAGAATGGTTTGTAATTTTCCAGGGGTTTATTCTTCCAAGTTTATGTCGAGCTCAGATTGTTTTGGAAAAATCCTAAATTTTCCACCGGAATCCATGAAGACGGAAAAGAATATAGGCAGCTAATGCAGCAAGGCCATATTTGCAAACTCATGCTCATTCATTTCACAAATAACCTTCATTACAATATTGCGAGAAGCCGAGCTTGTCGATAGAGTAGTGCAATGGGCAGAGGAAGAGGTTGTAAAACCACAATTTCGAGTGGGCAAATATGCAGTTCACTCGGATAAAAGCTTGGATATTTTGAAAAGGAAGCATTATTACAGCGACAGCTACACAAAGGAAAGTCCAAGTTTGTGGGGATTGTAGGAGTTGGCAAAGTAGGAAAGACGACATGGAATCGAAGCCTCGTCAAAAGGCTACAAACAGAGGCTGACCCAAATGTTGTTCACGTGTTGTCGAATTGTAGGTTTGCGGTGCTTTACATTCAGCGGTTTATGTGTATTTTGCCTAGGAGTCGTGAATTCGAATGCAAAATTATTTCTGGTCGGTTTTGTGAGAATTGTATCGGAGCTAGTATGTGTGTTAAACTCGTCTCCTCATAATCCATATGGTTTGACTATCCCGTGAGTTGAGTGTTGCTTAAACTCCGTTGACTACCCTGTGTTGGTGTCTCCTCATTATGCCTTAAATCCTGGTATATGCACACATTAAAGTTTACATAGTGTATTGAAGTATTGGCATATAAGTCTTTGCATATTACATTGAATTGAAATTTTTTTATAGAAGGTTATCAAAGACAGTTCTTATCAGCAGATAGTTATTTTCTAAATGGCCAAAATTGAAAATTTATTAGTGTTATTGAGAACTCTAATCATATCTACTATTGAAAGCACAGTTAATATCAGCAAGGACACTCTTTCCGACATCAGAATCTGTCTGCAAAATGTATAAGAAAAGATAGAGTTTTTGCAGTTGGAGTCTCAGCTACAACAATGTAGTCGTCATTCTAAACTTGTTTGTCTTCAGAACAGTCCTCTATTTGAAACTGAGATGGACTCCCATCAGCATCAAGAATATAAAATTGAGGTTGGTTCACATTCAATGCCCATTTCAAGAGCAGATTCATATGCAGATGCAGAAGCTTAGGTTCCACTTCCCAAGCCCATCATCAGACCTTGGGAAGAGCTTGTTCATAACAAGCAAAGAACAAGTCTTGGATATGACAAGGATGTGTCCTTTCATATTCTAGACTATTCCAACCACATTCAATTTCAAAGTGTTGGATTTCTTTATGACAGTCCACCTTCAGATTTTTCAGATTATGCCCCTCTTCCACAACAGCAACAACAAAATGTTAAATGCCAACATTTTGACTGAATTGGCCATATGAAAGATCACTGTTTTGATCTTCACCCATGTGAGCACTGTCATAAAACCACTCATTCTTCAAACAGATTCTTCAAAAACAAGCCTCCTGCAAGAACAAAGTTTCATCTTGGATGGATCGCTTATTGGCAATGGGCATCAACAGCCAAGAAGATGTTTCAGTCATATGTCAAAATCTCTTCTAGAATATTAAATGACTTGCAGTTGACATGGGGGGAAATGATGGTCATCTACAAGCTTCAAAGCCTAATCAAGCGAGCCTGAGCCACAATCTGCCATACCAGATTCAGAGTTGTAGCTAGAGATAGAGATGCCCATGAGCATGCCTTTGGTTGGTGGTCAGCCTTAAACCATGTATGCGAGGTTGAGCTTCTCCCTCTTCAAAGAATTGGGGACACTTGCTTTTGCAGAAGACTTCAACTTCTTGCCATTTTTGGAGGAGTTCCAGGAAATGCATCAAGCATTCCAGAGTTAGTGGTCATCCTTAAACCATCGCAGTTTGAGACTGTTGGGAATCACGATTGTCGCTAGACCAAAACCCGCAGGTGTTAGTCAATGATCGCATCGCCAGAGATAAGGATCCATGAGAGGCAGTCAGTCCATGTCGCGAAACACACGGGGAGCATTGGTTTGTCCAATGTCCAAAAATCTTCCCTGCAATGTGAGCTGGGTGTGTATCGAACTCGTGACCTACGCTCTAATACCAATTGTTGGGAATCACGATTGTCGTTAGACCAAAACCCGCAAGTGTTAGTCAACGATCGCATTGCCAGAGATAACGATCCACGAGAGGCGGTTAGTCCATGTTGCGAAACACACAGGGAACATTGGTTTATCCAATGTCCAACAGAGACCTCCCTTTTCAGGTTGAAGTTCTCCCTTTTTATGCGGGTTGCAGACCTCCCTTTTCCAGGTTGAAGGTCTCCCTCTTCAAAACATTAGGAGCACTTCCTCTAGCAAAAGACCTCATCTTCTTGCCAGATTTGGAAGAGTTCCAGGAACTGCACTAAGCGTTCCAGTGTTGGTGATCATCCTTAAACCACCACCTTATACCTATATCTCCGAGAACTCATTCAACCTAGTGTTGTCATGCATACTTTGCACATTTGTATTACAACTCTCTTCTTGGACTCATACATACCCCTTCGGATTAAGGGGGGGAATGTTGGACACCTAATCCTCCTAGGGATAGTGTGGAACGCGACGACTAAAGGGACTCCAAGAGACCCTGGAATATGGAATCCAAGGGTCACTCCAATGTACAATAAATATGTATCATTGTGAATAATAGATGCAATCTCACGCTTATCTTTCATATCTTGTGCATACCATGTGTATGTTTAACAAATTTTTGTTTTCTTTTTAAGTTTTTACTATGTTGAGATTGCAACAAGATGATGAGCTTAGTGAAAAGAGTCGCCTTCACTAAGTAGGCCCGCAGGCTATTTTTGGCGCAAAGTCTATTTTTAGACTATGTCTATTTTTAGACATATGGATCATGTTCTATGAGTTGCCGGATGCTATTTGTGGATGGTTGGTCAAGTCGGAAAAAATAGATGGACTTCTATTTTTAGACATACTGGGCGGAATCTATTTTTAGATTGCCAGTCTAAAAATAGATATGTCAAATATTATTAGCTCTTAATAATATTTGGACTACAAACATTATCTTATTCTCTTGGAGCACTTCAGTTAAGTGCACAGATGTGGCACAGGAGCTGACAGAAGGAATTACGCTATTCCTGAGGGTTATGTGGAGCTATTGCATGGATACTTCAATTAGAACTCATGTGACAGAGTTTGGTGGAGTTGATTGAGGAAGTTAGTGGAGTTGTATTCAGTTTAACTAATCTAAACATAGTTGAGCTATTTGTATTTAGTTTAACTAATTGATAAAATTAGTGAGAGTGGTGTGAATTAATTATTAATTAATTCACTAATTATAAACTCATTAATCAACGAAAGAATGCATCAGTTAACTTCAGTGCATGGACAGTTTTAGTGGAGACCAGTGCAGAAATAGGTGAAAGAGCAGGTTAACTATCAGTTGTGACTATACTGTTGCATATTTGCAACAACCAGTGATTGGTGAAGCCCATGAGGATTGCGCAGTACAAGCCAAGTGGTTTATGTTATTTAATGAGCCATCCCATAGCATTGATTACGCAATAGAGGCTAGCTATCAAGTGGCAAAAGTTTGGAGCATGTGATTTGCTAGATCTAGCTTGATAGTGTGTAGCAATTCAAGGTTGTGCTGAGAGCTTGTGAGGAGCTTTGTACTATGATTGTTACATGATCTTCATGACATATAATATACAGATAGTTGGGGTTTTCAGCTTTAAGCTTTCCCATTAAATATTGTGTTCATATGTGTGATTGTTTGTGGTTTTAATGTATGCATGCAATTGATTTTATTTCCGCATGTGATGATCAATGGTAGAAGAGATTCTGTATTATGCATGAAGCTAAAATAGTGTGTGATCAGAAGAATCTCGGTGAATAATATCTCAGTTATTCAAAATTTCTACATGGTATCAGAGCGATATTGATCATTGGAGCAATTGCAAAACATTGAAGCGGTTGAGTTTTGTGCTGGTGGAATTCGAATTTGCAACAGTGTTTTCTTGGTGTCAAAGTTGAGATGTCTTTCAACGGATTGCGATTGGAGTATGCCCTTGAGGGCAGCTCGAATTATATTGCATGGAAGGACAGGATGGAGGCGGTGCTGGATGACAATGGGTTGAAGGAGTTCATAGATGCAGAAATTCCAAAGCCTACTTCTAGTGATGATGTCGTACTTGACGCATGGCAAAAGAAGACAGCAAAGTGTCGAAGGATTCTATTGGAGGGCGTGAAGGATCACATAGTATCCAACCTTCATGGTAAGGCTTCTCCATTCTTGATGTGGAAAGCTTTGACAGATTTATTCCAAAGCAAGAGCGACCAGAGGAAGTTGGCGCTCAAGGAAAAACTCAGGAACATAAAGATGGAGAAAGGCGACAGTATGCCCAAGTACTCTTCATCGTAAGCTCCATCCAATGGGGCAGTGGGATGAGCTGGGAAGTGTGGGGGTTACTATATATGAAGAAGACTTGGTGAGCTTGGCTCTCCTCGGGCTTCCGAAGAGTTGGCATAGCTACGAGGACTCTGTCAATGGATGGGAGAAACTACCAGGACGGGAGCGACTTTGGTCGGATCTTTTGCAAGAGGAGATAAGGCGAAGTACCAGGGACGGATCTTCATCAAAGAACTCAGATGAAGAAAATTGCGCTTTGGCTGCCAAAGCAAAGAAGGGGAAGAGCAAGAAAGCTTCTCAATCCAGTGCAAAAGGCAAGAAGCAGGACATGTCCAAGGTGAAGTGCTTTCACTGTCACCAACACGGACATTACGCCACTAATTGTCCACACAAGAAGAAAAATAAGCAGGTTGCTGGATCTGCAGCTGGTGAGGCCTTAGCCTCACAGTTTGAGCTGGATTTTTCGCTGATCGCATGCTTGGTCTCAAGTGTGATGGGTTCAGTATGGTTTCTTGACAGAGGTGCATCTTTTCACATGACAGGGGATCGAGATTTGTTTACTGCTCTGGATGAGAAAGATCTTGGAGTGCACATCGAGATGGGCGATGATGGTAGATACAGTGCGACCGTTATCGGTACCATTTCCTTTGAGAGGGAGTCTGGTAAACCCTTCGTATTGAAGGAAGTGATGCATGTTCCAGGATTGAAGAAGAATCTGATCTCTATGGCGATGTTAGAAGACAAGGGATATGATGTTGTCTTTAACGAGGGAAAGGCTTTCGCGCGATCGGAACGGCGGTAAGGACCGGAGGATAGGGGTTCGAGTTAAGAACCTTTATCGATTGCGGGTAGTGCGTTTCACCGCGACAGCAAGCGAGAGCAAGGCGGAAGAGGTGTTAGCGGGGATGATGGCGAGTTGTGGCACCGGAGATTGGGCCACCTTCACCATGGAGCTTTGAAGATACTGCAGCAGATTTCTACTGGGCTTCCTAAGGGCACTCTTGCGCAGTCAGATCAGTGCAAGGGGTGTACCTTGGGAAAATTTGTGAAAGCCACCTTTCACGAGAAGGATAGTCGCGCCACGACGATCCTTGAGAGAGTTCACACAGACGTGTGTGGACCTTTCTCAGTAGCTTCGACAGCAAAGCACAAGTACTATGTGATCTTTGTTGATGATTTCTCTCGGAAGTGCTGGATCTTCTTCATGCAGAAGAAGAGCGAACATACTCAAAGTTAAGTGAGTTCAAGGCAACGGTTGAGAAAGAATCGAAGCGGTGAAGAGAGCTCTTAGGAGCGACAATGGTGGTGAATTCGTCTGCAGCGAATTCAAGGACTTTTCAGAGCGCAAAAGGAATTCGAAGGCTCATAGCACCTCATAACCCACGAGCGAACAAGGTTGCGCACGGCGGAAAATAAACGATCGTGGGTGCGCACGGGCGATGTTGCGCAATCGGGGGCCTGCCCATTCACTTGTGGGCGGAGGCATGCAATGCGTAGTGTATGTGCGGAACCGACGCTCCTCACGGGATACTTGCGCGTGCACGAGAGCGTTTTTACGGTAAGAAGCCTGATATTTCCCATTTGAGGATTTTTGGTTCACATGTTTACATTCATGTGACGAAGGATGCCAAGAAGAAGCTGGAGTCGACCATAGAGGTTGGGATATTTTTGGGGTACACTGATATGCCCCACAACTATCGTGTGTATTTTCCAGACAGTCGCAAGACTGTTGTGCGACGGGATATCAAATTTCATGAGGAGAAAGCCATGAAGTGTTTGCTTGAGAGGGAGCCACACTTGCATGCAGATGAGGAGCTATTAGTTCCTAAGGATGAGCCTCAGGATGTGGATCAGCCACAAGATGAGGTTCATGGAGTGGAAGAGACCACTCAGGCAACGCCAACCATCAGAGAGCGGAAGCGCACTACAAAAGCTAAGCGACTGGCTCAAGATGCAGAGAAGATTGTAGGAGCACCTACATCACAACGCAGACAGAGACAGTCACCTGATCGGTATACTGGATACATGGCTCTTATGAGCAAGTGTATCGTGACAGAGCCATCCTCTTTCGAAGAAGCTGTGGAGGATCCCGCATGGGTAGATAACATGGTGGAAGAGTATGATTTGATTGTCAGAAACAGTGCATGGGAGATTGTCCCGAGGCCAGAGGGGAAATCAGTGGTGGGTTCGAGATGGATCTACAAAGTGAAGCAGGCAGCTGACAGGAGTAGGCAAGATTTCTTGCCCGAGGCTTCTCACAGATTGAGGGGATCGATTATGAGGAGACCTTTGCACTTGTTGCAAGGTATTCTTCCATACGAACGATTCTTCCTCTCTCAGCGCAGATGGGGTGGCACATTCATCGGATGGATGTGAAGACTGCGTTCCTCAACGGAGTGATTGAGGAGGAGGTGTACATAGAGCAACCCGAAGGTTTCGAGATCTTCAGCAGCGAGTCGCATGTGTGCAGGCTCAAGAGAGCGTTGTATGGGTTGAAACAAGCACCTCGTGCTTGGTACACACGGATAGACAGTTATTTCACCGGACTTGGATTCTCCAAGAGTGAGGCGGATCCGAACCTATACCAGATTTTGGTGGAGGGTAAGTTGCTGATCATTGTACTTTATGTAGATGATTTGATTTTGACAGGTGATGAGCTGTTGATACTCTCATGCAAGGATGATCTTGTAAAAGAGTTTGAGATGAAGGACTTGGGCCTCCTTCATTATTTCCTGGGATTGGAAATTTGGCAGCGCAGTGATGGACTGTTTGTTTCTCAAGGCAAGTATGCCCGGGAGATACTGGAGAAGTTCAACATGCATGGCTGCAAGCCTGTTGATACTCCTCTTCCTGGTGGATGGAGGAAGGAGGATGCTACTTCGGCGAAGGTAGTGGATGCCACTGTTTATCGACAGTTGGTGGGGTCGCTTATGTATCTGGTCAATACACGACCCGACATATGCTATGCTGTGAACCAGCTTTCACAAGCTATGGTTAAGCCAACCAAGCTCTTCTGGAAGGCAAGCAAGCATGTATTGAGATATCTCAGAGGCACATCGGGATATGGATTATGGTACAGACAGTCGGATGAGGTGAGGCTATGTGGCTTCACGGATGCAGATTGGGCAGGGATCCCAACGAACAGAAAGAGCACATCTGGAGGGATTTTCAGTATCGGGTCAACAACAGTTTCTTGGTACAGCAGGAAGCAGAGATCCATGGCACTCAGTTCAGCAGAGGCCAAGTATATGGCAGCGATTTTGGCTGCATGCGAGGCTATATGGATGAGGAAGATCCTAGTCGGGTTGTTCAGTTCACACTTAGATCCTACTGTGATTTATTGTGATAATCAGAGTTGAATTAAACTCTCGGTTAATCCAGTATTTCATGATAGATCTAAACACATTGACATACGGTATCATCATATCAGAGATTGTGTGCAGCGGAAGATCATGTTACTTTCATACATTCCTACGGAGGATCAGGATGTTGATATCTTGACGAAGGTGCTCACCAGGAGCAAATTCGAATACCACAGGGGTAGGATAGGGGTTGCAGATAATCCATATCTTGTTGAGAGGGAGTGTTGAGATTGCAACAAGATGATGAGCTTAGTGAAAAGAGTCGCCTTCACTAAGTGGGCCCGCAGGCTATTTTTGGCGCAAGTATATTTTTAGACATGTCGATCATATTCTATGAGTTGCAGGATGCTATTTGTGGATGGTTAGTCAAGTTGGAAAAATAGATGGACTTCTATTTTTAGACATATTGGGCGGAATCTATTTTTAGATTGCCAGTCTAAAAATAGATATGTCGAATATTATTAGCTCTTAATAATATTTGGACTATAAACATTATCTTATTCTCTTGGAGCACTTCGGTTAAGTGCACAGATGTGGCACAGGAGCTGACAGAAGGAATTACGCTATTCCTGAGGGTTAAGTGGAGCTATTGCATGGATACTTCAGTTAGAACTCATGTGACGGAGTTTGGTGGAGTTGATTGAGGAAGTTAGTGGAGTTGTATTCAGTTTAACTAATCTAAACATAGTTGAGCTATTTGTATTCAGTTTAACTAATTGATACAATTAGTGAGAATGGTGTGAATTAATTATTAATTAATTCACTAATTATAAACTCATTAATCAACTAAAGAATGCATCAGTTAACTTCAGTGCATGGACAGTTTCAGTGGAGACCAGTGCGGAAATAGGTGAAAGAGCAGGTTAACTATCAGTTGTGACTATACAGTTGCTATTTGCAACACACAGATAGGTGGAGAAGCCCATGAGGATTGCGCAGTACAAGCCAGGTGGTTTATGTTATTTAATGAGCCATCCCATAACATTGATTACGCAATAGAGGTTGGCTATCAAGTGGCAAAAGATTGGAGCATGTGTTTTGCTAGATCTAGCTTGATAGTGTGTAGCAATTCAAGGTTGTGCTGAGAGCTTGTGAGGAGATTTGTACTATGATTGTTACATGATCTCCATGACATATAATATACAGATAGTTGGGGTTTTCAGCTTTAAGCTTTCCCATTAAATGTTGTGTTCATATGTGTGATTGTTTGTGGTTTTAATGTGTGCATGCAATTGATTTTATTTCCGCATGTAATGATCAATGGTAGAAGAGATTCTGTATTGTGCATGAAGTCAAATAGTGTGTGATCAGGAGAATCTCGGTGAATAATATATCAGTTATTCAATTTTCTACATACTATTTAGTATTTAGTACTTACTACTCAAAAACACTTGCCGCTTGCTAGGTCTTTGGTGGCAAAAATTTGGTAGTGATATGCCAGATTTGAAGAGATTTGCCATTCGAATCTTAAACCAATCATGCAGTGCTTCACGTTGTGAGCGCAACTGGAGCATGTTTGAGAAAATACATTCTAAGAAGTGCAATCGATTGACACAAAAGCGTTTAAATGACCTTGTATTTGTCCATTACAAAAGCACCATTCAGTTTGGAAAAGTAACAAAGTTGTCACCTCAGTTTATTGGGCCATTTAATTTTCTGGGAAAAGTTGGACCTGTCTCCTATCGTCTTGCACTGCCACCCCACTTGCATAAATTTCATAATGTTTGTCATGTATTTGTACTAAGACATTACATAGCTGAAAAATATCATAACCTTTGATGGAAGGAACTGCAGGTATCGGACGAGAAAACCATTTCGGTCGAACCATTACGTATACTAGAACGTAGGGTTCGACAACTCAAGAACTGCCTGGTAGACCAAGTTAAGGTCCAATGGGACAAGCATAGTCTTGGATCGGCTACCTAGGAAGAAACGAAGGCCATATGCCAGAAATTGTTTATTTGTGGTAGCATCATATGTGTTCTAAGTCTTAAATTTTGCAGAGAGGCTTAGACACATGTATTCCAAAATACCCAGAAAGCGTTTTGAGAAATTCCACCTGAATGGAGTTTTATTAAAATAATTAATTATTTTTAATGGGAGCCTACGTCTAAACTTAGGGAATTAAAATAATTAAAGTATATTAATAGAACTGGGTGTGAATCTTCTAGAAAAAGACAAATATCAAGTCAAGTTAATCTTCGCCCTTGATTATGTTTTAATCTGGGTTGTTGATTTCTCAACGAGAAAATTATAAGAGAAGGCTTGATGGGAATTTGGAACTAACATCGAGAGAGAGTCTAGAGATCGATTTCTCAAGTGAGTAGCACAGAGCAGCAGGAGATATCATCGATTTGGTTCTTGCAATGAGGGGCAGAGATACTTACGGTTGGAGATTTTTCCTAAGCCAGGAATACATCGCAAAGAAGGCAGAGAGAGGACGTAGAAGAGGCAGCGTAAGGCTATGCTAGGCAGCAAAGTGCCACACAGAGGCAGTGTTGAAGCCTTGAGGAGATCCGCAATTTTGCTGAGGTTGAGATCAGTTTCAATGTCAGGAGTCGAGGTGTGAGATCGAAGGGCCCAAGATTGAAGCATCTAGCCAGTAGAAAGACCAACCGAAAGAAGTGATGCATTTCCCATCCAGTGTGACACAGATCAACGCAGAGGCAGCGTGGGGCTTGTCAGTTTGGGGTTGGATCAGTGTCGATTCTTTAGTGATAGTGTGAGGAATTTTCTCACTAACTCTCTGCCAGTAATTTTTCTCTGTATGGATGGCCAGTAAGGCATCCTAGATTGTATTCAGAACTACTCCATAATAATACAAACCCTCAGTTGTTGCACCGGTTTTCCCGCATTGGGTTTTTTTGGGGACATTTGTCCAAAAATAATGGTGTCATATGTGTGTCTATTTTTCTTCTTGCTCAATTTTTGTTTCCGTATATTATTTTATGTAGTGAAGGTTGTTGTGTGATGTATTCACTATTTTTCATAGAACAACTGCAAATAAATTGTAAAATAAATGAATAACAATTAGGTGAATATTTTCCAATTGCTGCAATAGGATTCTGGTTTAGGAATTTTCACATGATATCATAGCAGCGCAGGGGAAGCAAGAGAGTAGACCAGAAGAGCTCAGTGTTGAAGAGAAAGAGGGAGATCGAATAGTTGCATATGCAGCAGATCGAATCCCCAAGGGTTTGCTCAGTCCAAGCCAGGAAGGGCAAGATTTGCGAGGAAGTCTCTCTCTGAGTGAGTTGACAGAGAGGTAAGACTTTCCAGTTTGTGATTTGTCAGCGACGGAGGGAGTAGCGCAACAAAAAATTCAGCGTAGAGAAATTTTCTATGTGACGCGGTTTTTTGTTGCAGCAGTCGCTGGTGCAGAAAACGTCGGAAAAAGGAAGAAGAAAACACTGATTTGAGGGATTTTCTTCCTCAGTGAGTTCTGAGCCAAGGAATTCTATTTCTCAGTTGCAAAGAAGCAGTAGCGAGGAGAATATCTAGTAACTCCAGCAGGGAGTGCGTAGTCCAGCCTAGCAGCTGCGCAAAGGAGAGAGGGAGCAGTTTGACTTTTATTGGCAGAGATGGCATCTAACGGGCTAAGAGATCAAGATCGGTTGGAGGGTGCCTCTAACTATGTGATTTGGCAGGCAAGGATCAAGTGTCTATTAGATCCTCATTGCCTCGGCCTCCTGCCAGAGGAACACAACTTATCAAACAGCCCCCTAAATATGACATCCAAGCCTTTCTTCCTTCATTAAGGATCTTCTGTGACTATTTCAGAGAGAAGAACCATGAGATAGATGTGTGAAATGAGGTTGTAAGAACCTCTAGATATACTAGTTGATGGGGTTGAAGAGACGTGACTATTGGCCTTGATGAGCCGACATATCGGTGAGGCCGACCTTGATGATTTACATGTGAGAGAACATAAATTCAAAAACTCATTTCTCCTTATCCAAATTTGATGATCTTTAGGTTGATTTTGGTCCTCTCGAAAAGAGGAATTCAATGCTACAATTATCTTACCCAAAGGAGTTGTCCAAAGTGGAATTTGGCCCTAGTTTCCAAATTTAACAAGTCTACATATTAACTAAATAAATAAAAAATGTGTCCAAGTATAGGGTAATGAACCAATTATTGAAGTACTAAGTAAATACTGAACTCATTAGAATAGAATGAATGTTTTGAGTGGGGGTACTTAACGTATGTATCGTATGTATCGTCATCATAATATATAACTAGAATATGTTATACAAAATTAAAGTAAATACCATGGGTTATACAAAGTACATTAGGGATACAATATATATATATATATATATATATATTATATAAAAGGGAAACTATAATATATACATATTAATTTGTTATACAAATTAAAAAGAAACTTTAATACAAATATTATATTAACTAAAAGTAAGCATACTTTGGATATCTTACAATTAAAAGTAAATGTAACACAAACAAGAAATATAATTAAAAGAAGGTGGTGCCCTCAAAACTGTTAACCCCCTTGTCACAGCCTACAGGATGGTAACCGCCTGCAATTTCCTGATGTAATATCCCCAACGGGAAATAGGCAGCAATACAAGCATACAACTATATAGAAAAATGCTGGAAACAGAATATAGAACAAATACACATAAAATGCCAGGAATGCTAAGCCATTTTATTAATCTGAGAATATAAATGGGTACAATGGATAATCAGAATAAGAGCACCTATCCTTGCACCAAGCAAGTGAAGAACCCTCTCAGAAACAGGAAATGGCTACTACAGAAACTGCTTCCCAGCTGCTGGAAGAAACTGCCGTAAACTGCTGCTCCTGGAAAGAACTGGAACTAGAGGCTGATCCCCTCACCGGAATGAGCTAAAAATCTACAGATCACCTGTACTCGCTGCTCCGGACAAAACCCAGAAATCATAGACCAAACGGACCACCTCCGAAAATCACCCCCAGAAACCCTCCTCCTACAAAAACGCTGTGCCTCCAGGAACAGCGCAGAAGCGCAAGGAACACACTGAGAAAAGGGCCTGAATCCTCCTGCAAAACCTCCGGCTGAAATGGCAACCTCCTCGAGGCTGAAAAACGCTGAAACCACTGCCAAATCACCACACAACAACGTTGCTCAACAAAGACTGCGTCCTCCCTGCTGAAACTGCGTCCTCTCTCCTGGACTGCGCAATCACTCCAAGAGACCAACTCCTTTGCAACGTCCACCCGAAAATCCACTGCAAACCACCTATAGAAACTGAAGGAAATACCTTGCTCGAGCAGGCACTCGAAGTCCCCCGGAGCCAAGGGTGAGATCTCCGACCGGAGACACTCAGTTCGCACTAAACAGTGCTGCAGACCGACTAAACAACCGGTGTGCTGAAGTAGACAGAAGTCTAGCTCTCAATATCAATAACATATCAATAATGCCAAATGGAGTGAAACCCCCACCTTTTATAGTGCTAGCTCCCTCAAAACCCTAACTGCGTCCTTGAGTTCCTCTTTGACTTGCGCAGTTACCTTAGGAGTTTACGTGAGGCCTCTCTCATGTGTGTGTGGACCCCCAAGGCTTTCCCCTTTAAGTTACAACGTTGCCTCTTCTAGGGAAACACTTTATTTTATTTAAGTGAGTTAGACCCCTTTTCTCACTTTTATTTATTAATTAACTATAGTCGGCAAAACTATACAAAAATCAAATATTCCAATTAGCGGTGCTAATTAGGAATATTACAGTCTCCCCCGGCAAAACGTTGCTTGTCCTCAAGCAACTGAAGTGATGGATGTTGTAAAGTCTGCTCGCTCTCCCAAGTGGCATCCTCATCCGGCAAAAATTGCTTGTTCTCGAGCAATGCTTGAACAAGCCTACTCTCTAGCTGATGCTCCCCACCGATACTGCAAAATGTGCCTGGGTCCCACTGAAACCTCTCTGTCTCCTGCATCACCCTGATACGAAGGGATATCTCAATGCCAGGATCCCAAACTGGCCTCTCACGGTACCAGCCAACCAATATTCCTCCCGGATCCCATCGCCACTGTGGCCAATAATCGCACAAGTCCCACAGCTCGGACTGTGCACTGCCTCTGGCTATGACCAATGCTCTAAGAGGTGAAGACCACCAACAAGCATCAATGCTCTCGGGCTCCTGCTGCGTTGTACCTGTAGCTACATATGCTGCCCCTCCCACTGCATACCAACTCATCACCTCTCTCCAATCCACGTCATGACTCAATCCCATGCTGATCCTGCTCTCCTGAAATTGGGAAGGAGTCCTGAAGTAACGACAACTGGTGCCCTCCTGCCGACTGGGATCTGTAACATCTACTATGTCCAAGGGCCCCTGCTCTGTTGTGCTCTCTACGAAGAATACCATACCATCAAGAGGGTACCAACTCATGATCTCCCGCCAGTCCATCCTAGAAGAAGAATCTGATGTAGCAACAACAACGGTATATGGAACATGCCTGGGATGTTGCCGCCAGCCTGTAATCAACTCCCACTGCTCTACCCTGTCTGTCAATGGAAGCTGCCTATAGAAGGAAGCCCCTCTCTCTATAATGGGCAAAAGTGGGCAAGGTATGCTGCAAGCTCCATCGATGTACTCCTGGAGAGTGCTACCCACTAAAAACGTTGCAGCTCTGCTGACTGCGAGTACATCTATCTGTGCGTCATCCCAGTGTCGACCCCAAGATGGATGCTCCAACATATCCAACAGCTCCTGCTGTCTACTAGCCCCCTGCATAACAATCCCATCAACCTCCAACACCTCCAGAGGATATGGATCTGCAACAGCTGTCACCGTACTCGATGTTAATGCAGCTGACTGCTCCTCCTCAATGGTTGTCCCCGCGGTTAGCTGCATATCCACCACAGACTCGACGTGAGTGCCCATCTGGCTCTCTCTCAAAGGAATATCATGCCTGATGTGAGTAGTGTCCTCCTCTGTCGACTCAGGCTCCATCACCTGCTGCTCTAGCTGAATTGTCACAAGTGACTCTTCACCCAGAGTATCTCTCACAGAGTCCCATGACTGCTCACCTGGACACTTAAATATAGCTCCGGTCTACTGTCACCATCCATGCATGACTGCCCTCGCTCCCCAGAAGCGACCTCAACTGATCCTATGGACTCATGTGAAAAGGAGTCCTCACCCTGGCATACAGAAGGAATGCCCTCCTGTTCTACCTCCGCCATCTCATTTGCATCGAACATGCCATCCATCCTCTCGACAAAGTGTCGATACAGTGTCTGGAGCCCAGACACATACTGGGATACTACCTCTGCTGTACCCCGTATCCTCTGCTCATGCATGATCTCGACATGCCCTGAGGGAAAAATGATGCATGTCTCACTCATGACCTACTCCCCAAGCGTAGGCTCAGTGATGATTGATGCACCACCTCTACAAAGGATCATCTCATCCCCCAACCTGTGGCTGTCAACTAGCACACCAACCCAGTGCCACTGCTGAGAAGTCTCTCGGCTAGTGTACTGAGTGTCATCCAAATATCTTGGGTGAACCTCGCATACCCTGCTGCTCACGCCCAAAGTGCCAAGGATCGAAAACATAATCAACTGTACCTGTGACTGATGTCGAAGCGAGTCAGGTGTGTGAGTCCCCACAGATACTGCCAAGTATCGCTCCTCTGTCTCTCCGTCGATCTTGGGTGAAATACCCCCAAAGGTAAGCCCAGTGTCCCTGTCCATGAGTCTCTCTGGAAGCAATGCTCTAAGACCCTGCCGTGTAGCACCGTATGCCCTCGCATACCACTGATCATCCATACACTCCTCAACATGCCACTGCACACTGAGGCATACCTCGGTATGCTGCTGGATACCATGTGCTACTGCTGTAGCACCCTGTACCGTCTCATGCCCTGACTGTGTCCAGGCATCGGTCACTCTTCGCATGCTCTCAATGTGATGTAGGATACTCCTACTCCACAATGCAGTCCCACACACTATGGTACACCACCATGCTACTCCATGTCCACCGGCAATCCACCACTCAATGCTAGAGGCTCCCACACATCCCTAGATGTGATGTCCTAGAGCTGTGCCTCTACAGGTCCGACTACCACCAATCGGTAACATCGTCTCCACCGTCGCATCACTATACCTGCCGACGAAAGGATCATCACTCCAAATACTCCTCAAGGGGTCCGAGAAGTGAATCTCCCTGTGTGTCAGTAGTGTTACCACCACTGCTCGACTCTGCTGCGTCCTCTGTGCCCCACACAAAGGTGAAGAATCCTTGGCCCCATACAAGGTGCCATCTAGTGGCCTGCCAATGCCACCTCCTCCGACAAGCTCCTGCCAAGGTGTGCTGACCACCCCGTGACCCCGTGTATGAATGTCAAGCCAAGACAACCTAGGGAGTCTGCCCATAAACTGGTTGGCCACTGAAGCTGACCGACACTCCCCTAGCGAATACGCATGCTCTGCTACTACGCCAACTGTATCTCCCAAGACATAGTCAACTGACCTGCCTGGGAAATGATAGGTGATCCCACCTGGATCCCAATGCCAATCTAGGGTTCCTGTACTCCCCATGCATAGAGAATCCTGCTGAGCTACACTCGGATCTATCACTATCTCCATAGCCCGCTCCACTGAGTACCAACTCAAAATCTCTCTCCATCCAACCTCAACATATGGGTGCTGTACCCTGTGCAACTCTGATCGTCTCATACCGCTATCCAAGCCAACATATGAAATCTGACTAGGTGGCTCTGCCTCTCTCTCTCCAATGGGAAGAGATGACCCAACAACACTGCTAGTCCCATCCATGCATACCTGAAGGGGAATGATCTGATGCTGCAATGTGCCCTCGGGTTGTACCATCAGGGAATCCAGTTGTTCCCCAATGCGGGCCAACTTGGCCGCTGACTTGGCACAAGTCACTCTCATACCCTCCAGCTCCTGGTCCTGCAACAAAATGGCCTCCCGTACTGACGTGGCCTTCTCTCTCAAAACTCGAAGGTCCGTCCGAAGCCGATGATACTGCTGTCTGCGACCATCATCCAGTACCTTTGTACCTGCTAGTGCCTCATCGAAGGTGGATACATCTCCTGACACTGCACTCATCTGTGTGCTGCTACCACCCGAAGACTCGGACGCGACTCCGGTCATCACCTCAATGGATGGCTCTACTGAGGTAGGCTCTACCTTCTCCACTACCACATCAACCGACATGGCCAAGGAGGTCTCCAAGGAGGGTGAATCCTGTGTCACACTAGGTGTACCCTCGGACTCCCTGCAACCCTGTGTTCCCTCATCCTCTTCTCCACTGCTCTCGGAGAAGACCTCAATGAAGTGTGCCTTCCCTGCCGCACACCTGTGTCCTGGTGCCCATGGCTCCCGGCAAGTGAAGCACAACCGCTCCCTCCTCAGCTCTCTCCTGGCCTCATCATCAAACTGCCCTCGTCCAGGATTCGCCTTGGGAGGCGAAGCCCTCGTGTCCTTACCCTTAGGCTGGAAGGCCTGTCTCTGGGGATAAGGTGTCCGAGTCCTGGGTAAGACATCCTGTAAGTCCCGAGTCCTGCTGATGGCATCCTGAAGGGTAGCTGGTCTGGTCGACCGGACTAGGCCACGAAGTGGCTCTGACAATCCCTCCACAAACATGTAAACCATCTGAGCCGCCGACAAATCAGGGACCATCACCGAAATCCTCAAGAAGTCTGAAATGTATGTCTCTGCACTCCCAGACTGTTTGAGCTTCGTCAGCTCAACAAAATGCTGCTCCGGATCCCTCCTTTCAAAGCGCTCTATCACCCTCCGGGTAAACTCGGCATATGTCGTCACTGCAGAATGTCCGAGTGTCGTCATCCCATGGAACCACCAGTCCTGGGCCTCACCATCCAGATGCAATGTTGCCACCTTAATGGCCTCTGACTGCGACATCTGGTTAAGCTGGAAATAGATGTCCAGCTTCTCCACCCAAGACTTTGCCGAACTGTTTGATGAGCCATCAAACGTGGGCAAATGAAATCTGCTAGCTGCGCGGTGGTCATCACGGTGGTGCCTGTGCCCCTGGTGATGATCACGGGATCTAATGCCATACTGGACCTTGAGATAGCTTTCGAAGGTGAGAGAATCCATGAATGCCGGTCCGAAAGCCTGATACTCTGCAAAAATGCCAGCCATCCGATCCGGATCTATCTCTCGCTGTACTGCTGTCCCCCATCTCCTCGAATCATCACCACCTGCCATTGGCATTTTCTGCTAGGTGCCTACAGGCTCCTCAGAAACTGCACGACTGCTGCATAACCATACTGCTCCTTAACTTAGACCTCCGATTTACCCACTGAAAACTACTCAGAAAATTCCAGGAATTTGGGAAGGTGATCCTTGCCCAAAACCCAGAAAAACCCAGAAAACGTTTCTTCTAATTCCAAACTTCAAAATTTGACCCTTTATATTTTGGCCCTTTTTCCAATTGCGTTTTTGGTACTGCAACTGCTATTGCTCTGTATGATCTCTTTCCCGATGTCATAGACCACAGGCTGAGCCAGGATTATGCTTTGATACCACTGTAATATCCCCAACGGGAAATAGGCAGCAATACAAGCATACAACTATATAGAAAAATGCCGGAAACAGAATATAGAGCAAGTACACATAAAATTCCAGAAATGCTAAGCCATTTTATTAATCTGAGAATATAATGAGATACAATGGATAATCAGAATAAATGCACCTATCCTTGCACCAGGCAAGTGAAGAATCCTCTCAGAAAAATAGGAAATGGCTACTACAGAAACTGCTTCCCAGCTGCTGGAAGAAACTGCCGTAAACTGCTGCTGCTGGAAAGAACTGGAACTAGAGGCTGATCCCCTCGCCGGAATGAGCTAAAAATCTACAGATCACCTGTACTCGCTGCTCCGGACAAAACCCAGAAATCATAGACCAAACGGACCACCTCCGAAAATCACCCCCAAAAACCCTCCTCCTACAAAAACGCTGTGCCTCCAGGAACAGCGCAGAAGCTCAAGGAACACGCTGAGAAAGGGGCCTGAATCCCCCTGCAAAACCTCCGGCTGAAATGGCAACCTCCTCGAGGCTGAAAAACGCTGAAACCACTGCCAAATCACCACACAACAACGTTGCTCAACAATGACTGCGTCCTCTCTGCTGAAACTACGTCCTCTCTCCTGGACTGCACAGTCACTCCAAGAGACCAACTCCTCTGCAACGTCCACCCGAAAATCCACTGCAAACCACCTATAGAAACTGAAGGAAATACCTTGCTCGAGCAGGCACTCGAAGTCCCCCGGAGCCAAGGGTGAGATCTCCGACCAGAGACACTCAGTTCGCACTAAACAGTGCTGCAGACCGACTAAACAACCGGCGTGCTGAAGTAGACAGAAGTCTAGCTCTCAATATCAATAACATATCAATGATGCCAAATGGAGTGAAACCCCCACCTTTTATAGTGCTAGCTCCCTCAAAACCCTAACTGCGTCCTTGAGTTCCTCCTTGACCTGCGCAGTTACCTTAGGAGTTTACGTGAGGCCTCTCTCATGTGTGTGTGGACCACCAAGGCTTTCCTCTTTAAGTTACAACGTTGCCTCTACTAGGGAAACACTTTATTTTATTTAAGTGAGTTAGACCCCTTTTCTCACTTTTATTTATTAATTAACTATAGTCGGCAAAACTATACAAAAATCAAATATTCCAATTAGCGGTGCTAATTAGGAATATTACACCTGAAAAGATTTTATTGAAGGCGGTGGAGAGAATGGGGCGGTGAAGGAATCCTGGCGATATAAGGAGAAGAGGAGGAATTTAGAGGGCAAATGGAAAAATAATCCAAGGAGCATGAACAAGGGTTGGATTTCTAACTATGGGAAGAGCAGAGGCTGTAAAAATACAGAGGGAAACACAGCGGCATGAGAAATTGTTCTTGGGGTTTTGGGCACGGGGGCCAGAAGACATCAAATAAGAAGTCTTCTGGATATCGGAACCGGATAGGTTGATCCCAGATAGGCTTGGAGGAAAAGGCCGGTTTGGTAGCAGGAGCGGGAGAAACTGCAGACCAAAAACGCCTTCACACGAGAGATTTAGGTAAGTACTTGCAAATGAATTGTTCAATTCCAGCTATAATTCACTGTCTGGGTAAATATGGGATCTGGGTATAACTTTCATTAAATTCTGTTATTTTGTTAATTGTCAAATTTAGGGCTTTAGATTTGGTATGGAATCTGAGCATAATTTTCATTAAATTCTGTTATTTTGTTAATTGTCAAATTTAGGGCTTTAGAGCAAGAATTATAGGTAACAGACCCTTTTCAGTTATACATCACTAAATATCAATTAATATGTCAAAATGATATTAAGTTAAAAGCTATGAGAAAAACAACACCTGGCTATATTAAACCTATGTTAATAATTGTTATAATAAACAGCAGTCAGAAATGGATTGGGCCAATGGTTGGCAACCTCAACCTATTAGCTTATACGATTCTGGATGAGAATTAAGAAAGAATTTGTGTGCCTGTGGCAACCTCATATCAACTTACAAATTTCCAGATGAGGTTCATGTATTTCTCTCTCTCTCTCTCTATATATATATAGAGAGAGAGACAGACAGAGACAGAGACACAGAGAGTTCCAAGCCTAAACAGTTCTTTCCAATACTCTTGTAATGATACCTTTTACATGATAAGTTGCTCAATATCCAATTCATAGGCTAAAAGCATCTCATATGTAATCAAATCTAAAGAACCAAAACAAAAATGTTTAGAGCGCAAAACTCACTGCAAGAAAAGGTAAAATGCTTAAAATAATCACATATAGCTCTATCATATCTCAAGTTCTTTGTGCATCCTGAACCTACAAGGATTCATGCTTCATGGTTACTATTCTTTAGCCCAATAACTAAAAATTAAGTTGGTTTAAATATTTCAACTTCTTTACTACCTAGCATTCAGGGAATTGTCCTTTTTGTATTCTTCTCTTTGTAGAGTATGTTATTTCAAGTTCTTTGTGCATCCTCGATCTACAAGGATTCATGCTTCACAGTTTCTAATCTTTCACCCAATAACTAAAAACTAAGTTGGTTTAAATATTTCAACTTCTTTACTACCTAGCATTCAAGGAATTGTTCTTTTTGTATTCTTCTCTTTGCAGAGTATGTTTATCATTTTCAGTTATGATCCTTCTTGCCTTTTAAAACCTCGGTTATTTCATTATTTTTTTTTCGTTTTGTTCTCTTCTAATAAGGACATTTGTTGTTGACCTGTGAGCCTCCATGGCATTTGCATAGCATATTTATCTCCTTAAGAGTGACTTTGATTCATAGTTTCTGACATCTTACTGAATGTTTGAGGGTGACAATTGGACCCTTATAAATTTAAGTACAAGATTAATGGCTTTTCCACTGCCATTGTGGGAACTTAGTCCACCTATGAATCAGACTATTGAGTATTCAATACACGTATGCATCATTCTAGTGACTAAATTTTCCATTCTGTTGAGATATTTTTTAACATTTGTTGTTCATTTGACCTCTTCCCATTCATCATTTTCAAATATGAATCTATCTATTGTGGTTGCTTTAAGTTTCCCCATATTTTGAGAAAGTGGTTTCTATGCAAACCCTTAAGGTGCAGAACAACTGTTTGTAATTTATAGTCCGGTTGGGTCTCACAATTGAAAACAGTAATCTACTGATTTAAGCCACCCTTGAAATGTAGATCAACTCCCTCTTTGGTCAAACTCGAGAAAGGTTATGCCCTTGGATATTCAACATTTAGATGTTGGAAATACCATTAGGGGGGGGGGGGGGGGCGGTTGGGGGTGAATCAGTATTTCCTTACAATTGTTAAATTATCTCAGTTAAGATTATTAATTAAATCAGAACACAAGATGTACAGCAAGAAAAATAATTTTATTAATGAAGAACAATAAGGACTCCAATTCTCTTATACAAAACAAGCTCCAACTTGTACAACATATTCTTCTGCTTCTCCAAGGCTCCAAACTTGGGTGAGGACTCCAATCCTCACTTCAATTCCAAGCTCCAACTTGGTCCACATGAGGACTCCAATACTCTAATCTCAATCTAGGCTCCAATCTGGGTATTCACAAGGCTACAACCCTGTGTGAGGACTCCACTCCTCTAGGGCTCCAACCCTCTCTGCTTGCGTCAATCCTTTAAGCTTCAAGTCTTCCAAAGTTTTCTACAATAAGACTTGATAGAACTCTTCAACAATACTTCAGCAATCCTTCAAGGATGCCTGCTCCAACAATGCTTCACTCTTCTAACTAGGGCTCTGTAGCAATATACTGAGGTCCCTTGATTAGGACTTGAACAGGCCTGTAGAAGGCCAAGTTTAGCTCCTTAGGTTGTCACAAAAATCACAGAATGGTCTGCTCTGGTTATTTGCTTCTAGGCCGAATGCTTCTGTTGTGGAGGTTTGCTAGTCACATGGATCACAAGAGGGTGTGATCTCTGCTTACAAGAGAGTTGCGATTTATGCCTTCAAGAAAGGTCAAATTAGCTCAGAAAGAAAACAAGGTCCGTTCCCAACAAGTCCCAAAATCCCACAGAAAAATAAGCAGCGAAAAATCCCACGAAATATCTTGTTCTGCTCCTTCTTACTTCTTCAGATCCACAATGTTCTTCTAATCCTTGACCAAATTTTGTTTTCTGTATGCTTGGTCGAGTTCTTCTTGTCTGTATTTTTGGACGAGTTCTGTACTTTAGCTCCCTTCAAAAATGCCCTTCAAATGGCAGAACAGAAACACCTGTGTATGCTCAATTAAGACTTTACTACTCTTTACTTCAAGAACAGACAGATAAATTTGCTCCATTTAATTCACTTATAGAAGGAAATGTTCCTTCTACTTGCTTGCCTCAGATCCGAACTCTGCTTTGCATGTTTGACCAAGAGGATGAGGTGAAATGAGGATGCACGATTTTTATTTACACTTGTTCGAACATGATTTGAAAAGACATGTCTTTTGGGGTTGGAGGGCCGACATGAGCATGTAGGCCGATCTGTCATCACTAAGAGCCAACATGTCCTAAGGAGAAATAGATTTGTCCTAATGATGCTTTCGTTAGCCAATTGATTTCCATTGTATAGCCTATGGCCAGAGTAGATGAGAGACCTAACCGGATCATGTCTTTTATATAATAAACAAAATTCCAGTGATGTATTACATGTTTGGAAGTAAACAGTTAAGGAATTTTTTTGCGATACTCGGAAGCATGCTATTTATTCCTGGGTTTTTACACCCAGCTTGCATACTATGCTTACAAGGATTACAAAGGGTTCCTTTTCAGACATTCCACTAGTTTGAGGAATTTCACACCCACTACAGCACTGTTGACAATGACTATGGTAAACAGAACTTCAATGCGTTTTACCTTCTGTTCTGTCTAGGCAGTTTTACATAAAAAGTGTTATTTTATTTCCAGGCAACTGAGCAAGGGTTGGTGAGTTACATAACCGAGAATTACTCAGGTATTAATGAACTGGTCTACATTGTACAGAAAATATTGTATATACTTACATTCTATCTTGTATATAGTCTACATCAACCATACTTAGATTATGACAATATACAGTTATGAATTTTTCTTTTGGACCTTCAGAAGAGCTCGTGTGACGGAAACCCCAGCATGACTCTCCAAGCTCTCCAATACATGTCAAATAGTGATATCGTCAGAGCTTTGACATCAATGACAAATACTGACCAACATTAGGCTCTTGAATAGTGGTGGTGGTAATTTCCTTTCTGTACTAGAAGAGCACATACTTTGTTCACTGTTTGCAATTTAAATTCCATCACAATTATATCCTGCAAAAATTATATTTCCCTACTCTATATGAAATTATAAATAGATGGTCAAAGACCTTATCAACAACTTTGAGTAGTCCTCAAAAGAGTTTCATGTTTGACTAAAGCTATGGTATTATATGTTTCATTGAACCAATGAGCAAGTAGATTTACTTAATCTAAATTGCACTAATAGTAGTACAGTAGATGAAAACAACCATTTGCTTACTCATCTATAAGGAAACTAGTATGTGGTCCTGGTGAGTGTTATGCAATCATTCTATCGAATATAATTAGTAACAAAGAAGATTGCTCATTGCTTTAAATGAACAATGGATGAACCCATATGGAGATTGAAATCTTCCAGACTTTTAACAAATAGAAGTAGACCTAACCCGTTCTCAGGGCGCTGCCAAGGTGGGCCAAGAATAGGCCCCGCTGATGCACGAATATCTATCTCTGAATCATTTTTTCCCCTCAACCTTGTGCTTTGACCGGGTTCTATGTAGATCACCTGAATGAACCAACAAAAGATGTAAAACAACTTGAGCACTAAATTTCAAATACCAAATCAAACAAAGATGGTACTGGAAGCACATCCATCCCATATATGTAAAATCAAAATTCCGATGGATAAATCTGAGATCATTTATTTCAATTCCATAGGGGCTTGAATCCAACAGTAAGATCTCGTGAGAACTGAAATAAACTGGAAAAATCCCACAATGTTTTCCCATTATGCGCTTTGCATATTCTACAGTGATCCTTGAATCTCTAATTATGATCACTTCCACATGCAATCAGTCCTAATACTTCATAAACAATGGTAGAAGAACTACAACTTCTAAAATCTGATACCATTAGAAAAGAGGAAAGATAACAATATGCTTTATTCTTGCACAATGCATTATTTTGGCCAGAAAAACTTGCGCAATGCATTATTTTGGCCAGCATAAGAATGTCATTTGGAGCATAAGTGGATAGAAAATTAGAAATTCTTTGTCCAAAAATCAAGATAAATACAAGGAAAAGTGTAATATCCCCATTTTTTGGTTTCCCTTGTGATGCAGTTAGGGAGGGTTATCGTCAGTCAAGTCACAAAAGTGAGATTACATCATCAATGGGCCTGGAGGGTTTTGCAGAAGTTTTATGGGGTCGATTTTACTGTATTTCATCATTATGATCAGTTTCGATTCTTGGTTCCTGTTGTCACCCAAGTTGTACAAGCAAGATGGGACAACACTCCAGACAGGGGTTGTCACTCTGATCCCCGCCCTCTTGGTTCTAGTTGTCTCCCTACAGCAAGCTATGGGGGGTAGTCCCTCTAAAATGTGAAGATGGGAGACTTGTTGAGATCCAACAATTTTGGGAGACACAATTGAATGGCTTAGCAACTTGGTCGAATTAGCAAGTTAAATGATTTATCGTGAAGATCAGTGCCTTAAATGGAGTCAATTACTTGCTTAAAATGAATTATTTACCAAGTCACTGGATGAACAGTTGTTTCTTAAGGATGCTTCACTATCCTAAATGAGATGCAAGTCCTACAATCTAGGTGAGATGCAAAATCTTGGTTTATTTTAGTTAGATGTTTACTCTAAATGTATCATTCCTCTTAACTGTTTTGAAGCTAGTCTCTAGAGTAGGTTGTGAGAGATGTTAGCCACCTACAATATTTGTTATACCAAAAGGTGGCTAAGACTGTTTGAGCCTTCAAGGAACAAATTTCATGACTAAAAATTGTTCGCTCTTGAAGACTCCTAAAGGCCTCATGCCTTTCCTCTGTCCAAAGCTTCACTGATATTCCCATTTTACACTTCGAAAGCCTGCTGATTTCCAAGCCAAATTACTGCTGCAAAGGCCCTTTTTCCTCCTCCCACTGCAAAACTAGCCTTCATTTGTTTCCCTATTTCTCCATGAAACTCCTTTGTTTATCATGAGTTCTCTTCTTCCACTCATGAAAATCACTTTCACAGCGTTAAAGACTCCCTCTTTAACCTTTACCGAAACCCCCAAATCTATTGAAAACCTTGAAAAATTTCATAAAAATAGAGTTTTATTACTATGGTCTTAAGCCCCCTTGGGCTAAGTCCTAAACCCCTTTACCCATTAACCCTCGGGCACGTCACTTCCCATGTGCCCGTGGCCCCGCAGTCGGGCGCCTGACCTTTTTATTATATGTTTTTTCGCCCTGCCCCTCTTAAAACCTTTGTTTTAATTTAAACCTTGGGTTTTAAATTATTTTACATTTTTTCGCCGGTACCATTTTTAAACCATTCCGCACCGTCGATCTGATCTGCAGATCGGACGGTGCGGAGTTTGTCTCCCGTGGTCCCCACCGTCCATAAGTCGATTGCCCAAAACCGGCGGAATCCATCGCACCGCCTTTGGGCGAAAAGTTGTTTTCCCCCGATCGCCAGCGATTCCATACACTGCTTGACACATGGCTTGACCACTGTTCCGAAAACCGTTGTCCATCGCGCGTTATCGTTCGGACGAGGACGCCCAGCGATATTGCCGTGGACCGTCTGATCTGAAGCCACCCATCCAACGGCTATCGCTCGCCGAAGATGCCCGACACTTAACGTGGTCCCAGTGCGGCATTTAATCAACCTCCGCCGTCGATCTGATCTGCAGATCGACGGTCCACATTCCATCGCCCTGTTTCCTCCGTTTGACTTTCAACCTCCGCTCCCAACCATTGATCTCTGCACGATCAATGGCTTAGATTCAATCTTCTTCTGCCCATTCTACGATCTCTCCCGATTAATCCCAACCGTTGGATGATGCCATCCAACGGCCACACTCCCTCCACACGTCCTTTGAAGCAGTCAACCTACATATGCATGGATTTTATAACATTTTTTGTATTTTGCAGGGTTTTAAGTGATTTTCCGCTATAACCGAAGAAATGCGAAGGCGGAGGGTGAAAATCCTCCCGCCTTCGACTCACCGAGGGAAAATCATTCACAGCTATCGAATTTCACGTTTCATCAGTGTTTCTTCAAGCATTGATGCCACATGACCCTGCGCAGCCCTACACACCAGCAGAAAAATATGAATCCAACACAGGGAAAGAGCATCAGGGACAAAGATCAAAAAGAACCAGAAACAGAGAATGGAGAACAGATTTGTGGGGATCACGGCTAAGAATGTTTATCAAAAGCCTAATCCCCGATGTAAAACACAGTTTACAAAAAACCTAAAGTGTTCTATCGACAGGAATGCCTCCACCGCCACATCTAAGGCAAATTGATTCCTCTCATCTGCCACAGTGCCACCTGTTCCTCAAAGTACTCAATCAAAGGCCAAAGTTATTGATCAAATGAAGATTTTCGCCTCAGCGCAGCTAGAGAGTTACTTCTGCAGGGAATACTAATGCAAATAATATCTACAAAGTAACCCCGACATCACATAGAGCCTCAAAGGTCAACAAAAGCTCCCACAGAGCTTAATCTTTATGTAAAATCATTTAATACAAAGGATATGTATGTAAGTTTCTTCATTGAGCCCCTCAAAGGCCCAGAAACCATTTAAGTCTGTATTAATTGTAATTGAGATCTTTTATCAGATCTCACCCTTCTATATATACTTCTTCAAAAGATGAGTGAGGGGTTGGTTGTAGAACTTTGATATACACTTGAGCTTAAACTTCTGATTGTACATAGTATTCACTGGCTCTTGGAGCTCTGCTGGTGATAGATAGGTTAGGCTGAGATGTGTAGATGGTTGCTGGAGTGTAAAAATTCTGGTAAACTTGAATAAGTATATATTATTATTGAAAAAAGATGAGATGAATACAATGGGGAATCACCGAGGCTTTAAATATAGCCTTATGGTGTCCCTTGGCGAAGAGGCATGATCTTTGATCATGCCCTTTCACTTAATAAAACCTAAGATAACTATATCTAACTAATAATTAATAAAATATACATAACATTTCCCCTCTCTTAAAGATGCTTTGTCCTCAAAGCATATGTAATGATGGACAATGATGACGAACGCCTGGGTTTCTTGGGCGGTGGGCTCTTGCTTCCCACATTTTAAAAAAATCGTGAAGCATCTTCTCGAGCTCCATCTGTTGGTGATGTGGATAGTGACAAGATTTGATATTGACAGGGTCAGGTCCTTTCTTGACTTCTATTGGATGTTCATGTTCCTTATTAGGAGGTATTTTTATTGGCAGGTCTTGGAAGACTTTTTTGTGTTTCCTAACTATTCCTTGTTCTTCTGGTGATTTTTCGTGATTTCTCTTTAGATTTAGAGGTAAGTTACCAACAATTAGCGTTCGATGCAACTTCTCCTCATCATCAAATGCTTCCTTAAATTTCCTCCAACTGATAGCAAGCGTCGTCTTTTTCCACCAAATATAACAATTATATGCTTCTCCTTCCATTTTCATGGAACCATGCTTAATTTTTTCGTCATCACTAGTAATGTCATAAATCTCAAAATATTCTTCTGCTTTATTAAGCCATGCAACGCTATTTTTTTCATTACCATCAAACTTGGGTAGCTCGATTTTGGCTTTTCGCTGATATGCTAATGGTGGAACAAGAAGAGGATATTGATTAGCAAATGCATTCCAGAGCTGCTTATTTTGAAAATCTGCATTACTATCTTCTTGATGATGTGGGGAATCGGTTTTTTCCTGATGCTCTTCTGAGTTCCCTGAATCTGCAGAATTGTTTTGTTGATTTTGTTCCATGTTAGGAAATATTGGGGATTCTGTCTGACTTAACTTATCTATCTTATCATTTAGCTTATTGAAGAGTTCTGTGGTCTCATGATAATTTAGCCACATTTGTCTTTCTATTCGATTTGTCGTGTCATGAACCTTTTTGATGTCGTCGGAGTGTCCTGCAACTGTACCTTCAAGATCGACTAATCTTTTTCCAAATTCTTCGGAATTATTATTGATTTGTTTCTCAAGATCCACCAATTTCTTCTGGAATTCGACCATCGACATCGATGAAGACATTGAACGTGTATGAGGTGGTGAATATTTTTCTGTCAATTTTTCCCCTTTTTTTAAAAATTAATTAATTAATTAATATTTAATTAATTAATTAAATTAATTTTTTTTGAAATAATAATAATTATTATTATATATATATATATATATTTTTAAAATAATAATAATAATTATTATTATTATTATTTTATTATTTGAATTATATATATATATATATATGAGGAAGAAATTTTGTTAACTTTGAAAAGTCATGTTGTTTTTAAAAGTCACGTTGTTTTGAAAAGGGTGAATGGGTTTTAATACCATGGGCAATTACCATGGGCTCCAAAACCACGAGCTTGTAAAACATGAGTAATTACTCTTCCTTATTCTTTTTACTTTGTCTTCACATGTACGTATATGTACTTCTTTATATATATATCTCTTTTTACTTTTTCTTTTTTTCTTTGGAACTATTTTCTTTTAAATTATTTTTTTTCCTTTTAATTTATTTCCCCCTTTATGTTAACTTTCCTTCTTTCTTTTATTTTAAAAAACAAATGTTGCTACACACAAGCACTTGGTTTTTTTTTTAAATCTGCAATTTTAGAATTTTCTTGTAATTCCTTAATTCTGGGTGATCACACAGATCCCGAAGAGCGATGACTCTGATACCAATGGAGTGTAAAAACTCTGGTAAACTTGAATAAGTATATATTATTATTGATAAAAGATGAGATGATTACAATGGGGAATCACGGAGGCTTTAAATATAGCCTTATGGTGTCCCTTGGCGAAGAGGCATGATCTTTGATCATGCTCTTTCACTTAATAAAACCTAAGATAACTATATCTAACTAATAATTAATAAAATATACATAACAGTTGCTAGCCTAAAGCACTAGACTTAAAGTTGTAACTAGTTTGGAGCATCAATACAAGCTGATTTATGGGATCCTGGTCTATGTTGACGGTGATGTTTCTCTAATTGTTACTTGTTATTTTGTTTCTGTTTTCACTGTGTTTCATATTCTCTTATAAAGAACAGCATGCATAGAGTTAGAACCTACTGTACATCAGTAACCTTCTCTGATTGAAAATCTTTATCCGAATGTTTTCTTCAAAACTGTGTTATTTAGGAATATTTTAATTCAGTTCAAGCATAGGAATGCTGGCGTTCCCTCGTCTTATTGTCTTAGCTGAATATATTCTTAAATGTTATTTTCAGTATATGTTTTGTGAAGATGAACTGAAGAAGATATGGTGAGCCTTGGTCCTAGTTTTGTCCCCACAACTATCTGGATGTTTCCCTTTGGAATGTGTTAAAAGCTGGCTAGTTTAAAAGTACTTACTAGATCTTAGGCCATTCTGTGTTATCTTTGTGTTTGTCTTGAAAGTAACTAAGTAAAGAAGAGCTAGGAGAGGATTTGTGGTGAGCCCGGCCCACTAGTTTCTACTTCAAAGGTTGTTTCCAGGTTTCCCTTTGTTTTTAAAAAATAAATAAATAAAATGTGTTCTATTGAAAGCATATCAAAGGCTGGCTAGTTTAAAAGTACTTACCAGATCCTAGTTTACTTTTATGTTTTTCTTGAGTCCATGTCAAAGACTGACTAGTTTAAAAGTACTTATCAAATCATGGGCTGCTCTTGTTCTGCAACTGTTTGTCTCTCCTTCTTATTGTATCAATTCATTCCATAAATCAACCTTCAAAGAGATCCTTAGACATAGATGACTTGCCCCATGGACCACTCTTGCCTCTAGCTGTTCCAATTAAACCCTATTATGACTCCATAGCCCAATGGACTAAAATCTGCAATTATCTATCTTTTTGGCCGAAGCTTACTCTGGTTGCTTGCAACTTCTCACCTTTGGAACTTTTTACCTTCAGGACTTTCTGCCCCAAACAATAATCATGCTCAACCTTCGAAAAACAAACAAAACCCTTGACCTTCATAACTAGCCTAATATCATAAACCCAAACTTCAAAGACAAATCCATCTTTGCACTTATTGGAGAGATCCCTCTCCAGATTCAGGAGGGCTAGATCCTAGAATCCCAAAGTTGGTTGAAACGATGTTGCTTCTGCAGTTTAAGTCTTACCAATCTGCTAAAATTACAGATCCCTAACAAGAGAGAAGCCAAGGGGAAGCAAGCAAAGGCTTGGTTTGTGATACCTCCCCTTAGGTTCTAACCACCCGATGCCTCTGGCGCTACAAACACTGTGGCTCTGACAACTGCAAGGTCATCGTGTTAACCATTAAAGAGATATTAAGCTCCTCAAGCTAGATGAGAAAGGTGGACCTATATCTCTACTGACCAAGCTTAAGTTTGGAAGTAAATTGATTAATGCAAGAGACTAATCCTAGTATACAAGTGCAAGAGATGGATGAGTGCTCTTAAGGTGAGATTGCTCAATTACTTAAATATTCAATTACAAGGATCTCCAATTATGAACAATGAAATACTTAAACAATAAACAATCTCAACCACAAGAGTAAGTGCTTACGTTTAACGATGCCAGAAAATGATGCCAATAGACAATAGCTCAAGTGATAAACGAATTACCAATATGTCAACAATGAGCAATAAATCCACTTATCCAATGACAATATAGCCATGAGAAATTAAAAGAATTTATCCACAATGTCACTTAGAGCAATTAGCCAATCACACTGAACACTTATCAACTTGATTAGAGCACTTGTGTGTGTTGATTCAAGAGTGCAAATAGATGTCAATGGTGTAGAAAGAAATATAGATCAGACAATAACACATTATTGCAGCAATAAAAAAATCACCCAACTACTCAATTTAACACTTATCTAAGATCCACAAAATATAAGCAACAAGAGTTAAATGAGAATAGATGACTTTCAACCACTTTATATCACCGCTTTAATTTTTATATCAGGCATTATGCAGTAAATTTCAGACCTTGAAATATTATTACAGCCTTCAGAAAATGATCAAATATGAATGGAGGAGAAAGACCAATGAGTGCAAGTGACAATATAATGGTGAAATATGATTACCAACGAGTTATTATGCCATTGTTATGAAATTTAACCACTTCTGCAAGTTTTTTTTAGGTGGTTGTCTCAAACATATCAGATCTGAAACTACTCAATTAATCCACCAGAAAACCACTTATATGCACTCAAATCAACTTAGGCTTACTTCTTGATGCATTAGGTGAGTTATTAATGAATTTAGGCTTATAAAAAATATCTTAGGCCTTCCAATATACTGCTCTCATGAAATACTTCAGAATTTAAAATTTATGAGTGTGACAAAATTAGTGGGTTAGAGAGCAAACCAAAATGCCAGGAGGCCTAGTTGAGGGCTAGTTTGACTTCCAATGAACTTTGGTACCTGCAACCACCAAATTAGCTCTAATATTGCTACAATACCACAATGTTAGCCCACTAAAATAGTGCAAAAATAAGAGATGACTGAATACAAGGCAAGGGCAAAAGCTAGAAGGCTAGAAAACCCCAAGACTAGGGCTAGAAATGACAAATGAGAGGCTAGAAGGGAAAACAGGGGTAAGAAAAGTCCAATAAGGCCCGAAAAAGGTCACAGCAAGGGAGGACAAGCCCACAAGGGCTGACATCAAGCCCTTAGAGGCTGACGCGAGGGCAGAAAGGGACCTATTATCGCTTGCCACCTACACTTACCTGCAGTTAGTGGGAAAAGCCTTCAACCCCACACTTGTGGTAGGTGGCAAGGAACTCAGAGAAGGGGTTGTCACCTATTCCCAACTCTCTCCATTTAAGCTATCTCCTAGGTTAGCTAAGGGGGGTGGTCCTTAAAGGAAAACTAAGTTAAAGATGCGAGATTTCTAGGAGAATTGATTAGAAGGAATTACTTATCAAAGATGACTCGATTCCAATATGTAAACAAACATATAAGTATATGAGTAATATTCAATGATGTGTTCAAAATATAGACCAATGCTTTAAAGTAGATGACAAATGCTTGCTCAAAAATGAAATTCAAGATATAATGACAATAATCCCACAAAGGAAGTGTTAAACCAAAATCACAAGATGCAATTAAATTTGCAACACCAAATAAGGGTATTTGCCAATGAAATGAGATATATCAATCATCCATAAGCATAATGATCATTAAAATGACAACATGCAATGAATTTGTATGAAGAAGCAAATTTCCAAGTACCATAGAATTAAACTTGTTGCAAAATTTAAGAAATTAAAATGCTTGCATCCAAAGTGCTTCTTGAAATAATATTTGCATGTGAATCTTTAAACCATCAAGATAGCAAAAAAATTGAGAACTTTGCAAGTAAATGTGATGAGATAGTGCTCTTGGTTTATTTTATTAATTAGTTCTAAAGCAAGGTTACAATTGAACTCTAATCCTCAGACCTCACCCTCGCCCAAATATTTGGATCTCACAGTGAGGAGTCCATAGAGGTAGAGGGTCCCTAAAACGTCTATTCAACCAACTTAAGTTGGAGGTAAATTTTAGAGATGTAAGTCTAGTATGAAAAGTGAAATGCCTAAATGATATGAAAGTGAGTTTGCAAGTGCTATGTAAAAGATGGAGATGATTCAATTAAATATGCTTCATAGTTAGAACAATAACTCAAGTTGCCATAAATTGAAAGTGTTGTGCTTCTTTACTTGTAGTATATTGTGAAACTTATCCAAATGAGAAATAGATCACAAAACATAAGTAAGTGATGGCAAATGAGATTGCAAATTAAGAAATTAAAGGACTATGCGATTTATGTTACTTCCCAATTAGAGCATGCATATGTGATGTGAAAGAAAATGGAAATGTCAAAACCACTAAGTCAATCCATCTACAAATTCTCTCCTTTGAAATGGAGAGATAGGTATGTCAATGGATAAAACCACGCTCCCACAACAAAAACAGAATTTTTTATTAATTTTACAAGAATGAAATGACCATGAGGCCTTTTCTAAACCAAGGAAAGTCTTTACAAATAAAAATTGAGACCATAGACTTTTCCTCGGTGAGAATTTCTAGGAACTCAAAATAATTTCAGAATTTACAATAGGAGAAGAGAAGCTAAGCCTCTTCTATGCCCACAACCAAAGAAGAGAGAGTTATCTTCCTCATTTGAAATTCAGCCCAAAGGTCCTGCAACAACTTGTTAGTAATTTCCTATAGTTGTCCACTCAAGCTGTCACAAGAAAAAATTCGAAAAGAGGGCTACAAAACCAATCAAATATTAGATAGATAAAATTACAAAATATTGCACAACAATTTACGAAGGGCTAAAACAAAGAGTTCGAGTAAACTCTCCTCTTTGCTTAGTTATCTTGAAGCTCTTAGATAGCAGATGAAAACAATGAAGTATAATGTTTTAAAAGATATTCAAATTTAGAAGTATTCGACTTGTATACAAGCTATGTCCCAAAATCCCTGCAAAACCACTTTGTAAGATAAGACTATGAAGGTTCAAAGAACAAATGAGAGCTCTTTTGAGAATGTATCAAGAGTGGGTTGGTCTCTCCAAAGGCTTCCCCCAACACTTGATTCTTTGATTCCAACAAAATGTTCCCTCTACAAAACTTCAATCCAGAATTAGTTCCATATAGATCTAGCAATAAACAATGATAAGAAACTCTAGAGATTTATTTGAAACCAACTAGAGCATTCTATACCTAGAGCATACTCCTAAATCAAATGTCAATGTAAGATAGCTCTACATTAACAAATCTACAAGAGCATATGGAAACAAATTAGATCAAAGCATGAGTAAAAGGAATTATACCAATGATCAACAATTCATCACACTCCAAAAGGAAGAACACCTCATGAATAAAAACCCAAAGTCTTTATTGATATTTCTGAAAGTGTACAAGGCAGTAGCGCTTCCACAAGCACAATAGCTAATAAACAATAATTACAATATGAGAGCCCATGGCTCCATTATATAGAAAGTTGGGAGCAAATCCCAATGAAGAACCATATGCCAGGTGGTGAGAGGGAGGAGATCTCAAGGCAAATTCGAATTTGGTAAGTGGAGCTCCAATGCCAAGTGTAAAAATCGAATTCTGGCAAGTGGACATCATTTTCTTCTTCTCTTATGTGCCAAATTCGAATTTTATGATGGAATGACATGTGTATATGGTTGGTAACCCATGTGGGGACAATTTCCCACAAGAATCTCCACCAAATATTCTCCCAAATCCTCTCAAATATGCACTAACTTCACAAATTCGAATTTCCAAGTAAGCAACTCTCATTTAATGCAGGAAATTCAATTTTATTTGAGCACATGTCTTTTCCTTGATTTTAGGAGTCCATACCACCTTGGGACTTCACTTTAACTCCTCCATAATTTTCCACCTCATTTCCACCAAATTTAGCATGTGTAGATATTTATTTTTCTCCATTTATTAATTTCTGGCTTAATTAATTGTTAGATTTCCCACTAAACTAAGGAAAAGTGGGTTTTGAGGGTTCAAAACACATTTTTAACCCCTCAAAGTGTGTCATAGTAGAAAATTGAGCGTGAGAAGTGTAATTTTGATTACTCATACCCCATACAACTTCTCTAGACAACACTTATTACAATTCAATTACAATTTTTGACTTGCAGGAAATCTAAAAAATTAAAAAATCACTACCTAGACCTAACCAAATTCCACGAAATTTTTTGTGTGATCTAATATGGTAATATACATTGACTCTAGACACTAGGAGTTACCCAAGGCCTCACCATCAAGCCGTACTCCGGCTTTAGGATAAAATTGAAGGAAAAAACTCAATTAATTATTAACTCCTAGTAAGGAGATGATAATTAACCAAGTAAAAAAAACCTCCCAGAGTAATAGTCATTTGTTGGCAAGGTCCCAGGCTACCTAGGCCTGTTACAGACTCAATACTGACTCAACACTCATCATTACTAGCATCACTTATTACAATTCCCCGTGGGGCGTGGAATCTGGGTACAAGAAAAAAATGATAAGAAGTAGAAGTAGAGTTTAAAAACTCTGTTGAACTGAGGATATCTGATGATATCTAATGGTACAAATGTCTTCTAGTTCATCCTTGGGCATAGAGTCTTCTCATCATCATCTAGTGCCACTCCAGTGGTCAACAGGACCTAGAGGGCCCACGGCAAAAGGAAAAACCCCCTTAGGGGTTGTGGCTAAGGCCCAAAGGGAGGTCGAGGAGGAGGAATGTAATGTCCCCAATTTTGATTTTTCCTTTTGAGGAGGTCAACATAGATTTTGTGGGTGGTGCTATGCATAGCACAATTTTGAAATTCAGGCGTTGGAGGAAATTTTGATATGGGAGGCATGAGGACTTAGGAGAATAGGAAAAATTCCAGCCTTGGTGGAATGTGGAGACCACAAAAAGGAGGCGATTTGACCCTTGGAGATCATTTTCACTTGTGGAGGAGGAGAGAGAAAGAAAAGGGGGTGTGAGTTAGTGGAAAATGGGGTCCACCAAGAGAAAGAGGGCCATCTTCTATAAATAAGGCAAGGAGGCCTCCATTTGATATCTTTTGACAATCTAATTGAACACAAGTTTTCTTGAGTTGTTTAGCCAAGTAAACCAGTGTTGTTTAGCACAAGGAATTCCAAAGCGGGAATTCCACCTCTACCTTCGATGAACTTCGAGTGTCACCCTAGGAGAGTATTTCAGAACTTAGTGGGGAGAGATTTGCTAGAGTTTGTGGAACACATCAGCTCTTGCTTCAGCTAGTTCAAACTTCCAAGAAGACGCAGGGGAAGAAATCGAACCACTGAGTTGAGGGAGTTTCAAGGAGAATTGTGGCTAGTGAATTTAGGAGAAATTTCATTGAGGGTGGACCAACATTTGTCGAGAATTTCGGGGTTGGAAGTTGTTGCTCCTAAGAGAGAGAAACTCACCATTTTAGGGTCTACGCATAAGTATTACTGGGCAGAATTTGTGGGGTTGAATTCATCTTATTTGTGTCGGGTTTTGGAAGGAATTTCACTCACATCCTAAAGCTAATTGAGATGGAATTGGTGACATAACCAACAATTTGAATTGTGGGGGACACAAAAACTATCAACGAGGGTGTAGCACCAAATTTGGGTAATTCCGGGAGGTCGAAATTAGCCCAAATCATTTCTGGGTTTATTTGGGTTTTTCACAAGGTTCTTAGAAATAATTTGGCAGAATTTTCTGGGAAGATTTGAGGGGTCAAACAGGGTTCCCAATTTAGCCAGCAGCTTGAGGAGATAGGGGTTGAAATTCCGAGGTCAACATTTGGCCAATTCCTTCGTGGGTTATTGTGGGTTAATGGAGGAGAGCCTGGAGGTAATTTACCGGAAATTTCTGAGCACCAGAGAAGGCCCTAGCAGCCATTGTTTGCAGCCAACAGTGCAGTTTTTCACTGGATCAGCGCAGAGATTGTTGGGGACAGCCACATTGCATGTTAGAGCAGCCGATTTCCGTGAAAATTCGATAAACACGAATCCCTACTGCAACAAACTAATATTACTTCTTCTACTTGTTAATTCTATGCAAGTTATTTACTATGTTAAACTGTAAATATCGAAGTAAATACAATTGCAACCTTCACTAATTAAATTATATGTGGAAACAAGAACTAAGAAAGAAGAAAAATCACACACAATTGACACCGTTGTTTTTCGACTAATGTCCCCAGAAAAACCCAATGCGAGAAAACCGTCGCAACAGCTGAGGGTTTGTATTATTAAGCAGTAGTTTTGAATACAGTCTAGGAAGCCTTACTGACCATCCAATACAGAGAATCTGACTGGCAGAAAAAAATTGTGAGAAATACATCACTATCACTGGCGATCTGGCACTGATCCAGCCCCAAGCTACCTCTGCGCTGTATCTATGCAGCTCTGCGTCACCACTGTTAGGGACTGTGTCACTCCCTCCGACTGATCAATCTGTTTGCTAGATGCTCAATCTTCTGGCCCTCCGGTTTCACACCCTGTCTCTCAGCACTGAAACTAATCTGACCCTCAGCGAATTTGCAGATCTCCTCACAGGCTCAGCAATGCCTCTGCTTGGCTCTGTGTTGCCTAACGTGGTCCTTATGCTGCCTCTTCTGGATCTCTCTCTGCCTTGTCTGTGTTGTATTCCCAGCTCAGGAAATCTCCAACCGAAAACTATCTTTTCCCCTCACTACAATAAATCTCCTCGATGATCTCTCTGGCAACTGCTGCGCTGCTCACTTGAGAAATCAATCTCTTGATCTCACTTGATGTATCTTTCCAAATGCCCATCGAAGTCCTTCTTATAATCTTCTTGTTGAGAAATCAACAACCCAGATTAGATTCTAATCAATGGCTCAAATCATATTGACTCGATCTCCATCTTTTTCTAGAAGATTCAAAGTCAGTTCTATTAATACACTTTAATTATTTTAATTCCCTAAGTTTACACTTAGGCATCCATTAAAAATAATTAATTATTTTAATAAAACCTCCTTCAAGTGGAATTTCCCACAAGGATTTATGGGTATTCTGGAATACATGTGTCCTAGCCTCCCTACAAATTTTGAGGCTTAGAGCACATCCAATGCTACTAGAAATCAACACTCCCTCTTAGTGAGGAATGTGTTCTAGTAATGCACATCACACTGACTCTATAACATCTCCCTCTACGTTGTTGATGTCTGATATCACTGCCCACTAACTACTGCGCAAATGTTTCATATGTGTTGCTGCTGACCCTGCATGCTGCTGCCAACTGCATCTACATTGTAACTATGTTGTTGTTGTAGCATAAAAACATCCAAAATACTGAACTAAGTGTTCAGCATGGTGCATCTAATACTAGAGATCTGACTGCTGCTAGTCTCTGCGCTGACCCTCTGAAGCCTCTACGTTGTTGTTGACTTTGCACTGTGCCAACTGCACTGCTGTCAACTCTTCTCTGCGTTGCTCAGTCCCTGGCGCTCTCTAGCCACTGCAACCGTCTCTCTGGCATTCCTCTACACCAACTGACACTGGTCCATCCTGGTACTTCTGATATGGACTCCCGTATCAAGGTATTGATCCAAGAGGTGGACTCCTTAAGGATCCTGCCCATCTGCAGCTCTTTCGAACTACAGTTCTAAATATGTGAGCAATCATAACAAACGCTTCCTCCTCGATCCTCGCGTTTGCAGCCTGCAAATCATGTTTCTCATCCTTGTCCTTCTTCTTGAGAAGGCACTCCGTAGCATAGTGACCAAGCTCACCACACCGGAAACACTTGATCTTTGAGACGTCCTTCTCCTCCGTTGCTCTTGCTGCCCCTTTGATGCAAGAGCTGCATTCTCCTCCTCCTCCTCCTTGGGCTTCGTCCCACTGTTGTTGCTGTCATCAAGCTTGCACTTGACTAAGTTTCTCCTCATTTCTTCCTACTGAAGAGCAGCCCACATTCCTTCCCAATCCGGCAACATTTATCTACCTAGGATACTCTGAACAAAGACTTGCCATTCTTTTGAGACTAAATCCAGGGTCAATCTTACCATCTCCATGGCCTGGGGAGCTGACCCTACAGCTGCGAGCTAATCTTGAACATCCTGAAGCTTCGAAAGGAACGGATCTATGCGTTCTCCCTTTTGCATCCTTGAATATCTCATCTTCTCGTCCAAGAACATATGTTGTTGCTCGGAAGACCCTTGGTATAGCGTAGCCAATGCATCCCACATCTCCTTGGCAGTCCCTTTGCCAGAAATGTGCGAAATTATGTGATCCCTCACTCCGTCGAGGATCAGCCTCTTGGCTTTTGCCATAGCTTTCTTATAGGCCTCCAATGGATTCGGATCTATGGGGACAGCTACCACACTATCGATAAAGGTTTTCAAATCATGCTCATATAGAAGGAAGGAGATCCTTGCCTTCCAGATCACATAGTTGTCAGCGCCCTCCAACCGATCATGATCTCTTAACCCAATTGTTGCCATCTCACCCAAACAACTATTGAATGTTGTCTCTAACTCTTTGCGCAGCTGGATCTACGCACTCCTTGCTGGAGTGAGCAAAATAAATCTCAGTTATTGCTGCTTCTACGTGGGAAATCAGAATTTCTTGGGAAATAAATTCTTTAAGGTTAAAATTCCCTCAGTATGCTCCTTCTCCCTTCTTTTGACGCTTTTCTGCACCAGAAAATGTCATAGCAAAAAACTGCATCCCACCTGAATACTGCTATGCGCTAAAACTGTTGCACTGCTCCCTCTGTCACTGGCAAATTTCGATCTGGAAATATTTCTCTCTGTCGACTCACTTAGAGAGAGATTTTTCCATGAAAATTTTGCCCTCCTGGACTAGACTGCACAATCCCTCTGGGGATTCGATCTGCTACCTACGCAGCTCTTCGATCTCCCTCTTTTGTCCAGTGCTGGCCCTTCCGACTCTGCTCTCTTGCTTCTCCTGCGCTCTTATACCATGTGAAAATTCAATAAACCCGAATCACTAATGCAACAAACTAATATTACTTCTTCTACTTGTTAATTCCATGCAAGTTATTTACTGTGCTAAACTGTAAATATCAAAGTAAATACCACTACAAGCTTCACTAATTAAATTATATGCGGAAACAAGAACCGAGCAAGAAGAAAAATCACACACATAATTGACACCGTTGTTTTTGGACTAATGTCCCCAGAAAAACTCAATGCGGGAAAATTGGTGCAGCAAGCTGAGAGTTTGTATTATTAAGCAGTAGTTTTGAATACAATCTAGGATGCCTTACTGGGCATCTAATACAGAGAATCTGGTTGGCAGAAAAAATTAGTGAGAAATACCTCACACTATCACTGGCGATCCAGCACTGATCCAGCCCCGAAATGGCTAGCCCCAAGCTGCCTCTGCACTATCTCTGCATAGTCACTATGTAGTGACTGCGTAGCTTTGCGTCACAACTGATAAGGACTGTGTCACTCCCTTCGGCTGATCAATCTGTTGGTTGGATGCTCGATTTTTTGGCCCTACGGTCTCACACCCCGACTCCCGACACTGAAACTAACCTGACCCTCAACAAATTTGCAGATCTCCTCACAAGCTTAGCGTTGCCTCTACGTGGATCTGCATTGCCCAACATGGTCCTTACGCTGCCTCTTCTGGATCTCTCTTTGCCTTCTTTGCGTTGTATTTCCAACTCAAGAAATCTCCAACTGAAAACTATCTCTGCCCCTCACTGAAAGAAATCTCCAAAATGATCTCTCTGGCAATCACTGCGCTGCTCACTTGAGAAATCAATCTCTTGATCTCACTTGGTGTATCTTTCCAAATGCCCATCGAAGTGCTTATAATCTTCTCGCTGAGAAATCAACAACCCAGATTAAATTCTAATCAATGGCTCAAATCATATTGACTTGATCTCTGTCTTTTTCTAGATGATTCACACCCAATTCTATTAATACAATTTAATTATTTCAATTCCCTAAGTTTGGACTTAGGCATTCATTAAAAATAATTAATTATTTTAATAAAACCTCCTCCGGGTGGAATTTGGGCCAAAACGATTTATGGGTATTCTAGAATACATGTATCCTAGCGTCCCTGCAAATTTTGAGGCTTACAGCACATCCGATGCTACCAGAAATCAACAATATCATCACCTTGGCATTGTTAGCTTGCCTTGGGCAAGCCTAGGTGCATGCTTTCTGACCTTACCTTTGTACCCAGCATTAATATTAATAAAATGGCTCAGTGCAACGCAGATTATGGATATTTCTGGGTGTTTAATGTGTTTTTTTTGTGTGTGTGTTTTTTACTATGCTTGATTTGTTTATCATTGTAAATTTCCATTAGGAATTTTACAGTGGTATTAGAGCATGATCTTGGTCAGCTGTGGGGAGGCTAGCAAGATCATGGAGGAGTTGATGAGGCAGAGCCAACAATTGGTGAGGCAGAACCAGCGGATCCTAGAGGGGATGCAACAAATGATACATAACCAGAGGAGAACCCAAGCCCATGCACGCACATCCTAGCCGTACACCACTCATACATAGAGCCAGTCTAGTCATCCTACAATGCCTCATTTCCTTGAGGAACAGGAGAAGAAGTATGGTTCAAGGGTTGGATCACCATGTAGAGGAGGACAGTTAGAGGGTGAGACCAGGAGGCAGTTTTGTTGGTGGAGACCTGATTTTAGACATAAGGAGCCTGAGGAGGAGGATGAACATGAGGGCGAGGGCGCACAGGGTTGTTAATTTTGGGAAACTAGGTCCAAACTCCATGTTGTGATGCTTAGATGACGATGCCAATACTTTTATTGGATTCCTCTTTCAAAGAGGTGCAAGATCGATCTAAAGATCATCTTGATCAGATGAACAGAACATGTATTCTGAATTTATTCCACATGTGCAAGGTCAGCCTGTTTTATCCCACATGCATAAGAGATGTGTCACACACCCCCACAGATGCTTATATGTTGGAGAGACTTGGAGTTCATTTTTCACACACATTTTTGTGGAGGCATTCTCTTCTTTCTTGGATGGTGCTGAAGCTGCATTCTTGATTCTGCGTTTAGAGTTTCTTTGGTGTAGCATCTTGGTGGAGCGTTTTGTTGAGATTTTGTGTATTTGGGGTAGCATCAGTTGTGCTCTAGGTCCCAAGTTTTGTGGAGGGACTAGAGTACACTTGATCTACAAAAACCAGAAATGGATTTGAGAAAATTCAAGTTGTGTTGAAGTTATTCAAATAATTAATTATTTTTAATGGATTTCCTAAGTCTAACTTAGGAAAATAAAATAAGTAAAGTGAATTAATTAACACGTGTTGAAATTGTCTTAAGTCACATGGATCAAATAGTCTTTTAATCTCAGTCGTTGATGGATGATTTAATCTTGGCAGTTGAAGGGTTCAACGAAAAAGTATAAGAGAAAAGCTAGAGGGTCAGTTGAGGACATACAATTTCTGTAGAACTGAGGAATAGATCTGGAATTCTAGGGCGGGTTTGCTAAGAATTTCCAGTGGAATTTCCTGCAGCGAGGGGTAGTATTGGTTGAGGGAATGATCTGATTCCAAGGGCCAAGAGACAGCAAGAGGCAAGAGGAGCAGCCACAAGGACAGCGCAAGGAGGCTTCAGAGACACGCAAAGCAGTAGGGACAGCGCAAAGGCAACTAAGGCCACGCTAGGTTGGCGCTGGCCAAGTAGAGGCAGTGCAGGGGCAACGTAGACCCTCCTAGGGTGACGCAGGCCCACCTAGAGCCACGCAGAGGCTGACGCAGTCCCTCTAGGGCAACGCTAGGGCTTCAGAAGTAGCGTTGAGGCTTTCTAGGGTCAGATCCGGGCAGAGTCCTGTAAATCCCATTTGAGGGTGTGGATCAATCAGATATTTAGCACTAGATCTTCAAGTTAGCTGCAGATTTTATATCTTTTATTCTCTGTCGGGTTTTCCAAGGTTGGAACCCAGATTTGTTGTACTCAGAACTACTTAATAATAAAACCCTCATATCTACTGAACCGGTTTTCCCGCTTTGGGTTTTTCCAAGGACTGATGTCCAAAAATCCATGTGTCACTTTGTTGCATGAGTGAACTATTCAGTAAATGATCTACATGTGTAGGCTGTAGTTGTGTTTATTTTCGATATTTTCTGAATCTAATTTCTGAAAATAACTAGTATTAATTAAATCAAGTAGGAGGAAATAAACCAATACACTGTAGTAGAATTTTCACATGGTATCAGAGCGATAGCAGATCAAGCTGAATCTCCAACAATCAGCTGAAGAATTATTTTTTCTGCAGGGTAGCAGAAGAAGCATCAGATCCGGAAAGAGCATCTTGTCAACAAGAGAAAGCAAATTCAGAAGACAGTGTTGAAGCTGCAGAAGGCCTCTAGGCTTACGCAGACCCTTCCCAGGGCAGCGTAAGGACTGCATCCCCCAGTCTGGGGTTACGCAGTCCACTTACGAGCCATGCTGGGACTGCATTGGGCCAGCTAGGAGGACGTTGTCCAGTCACTTCTCTTGTTGCAGAAGAATTCAGCCAAGTTCTGGAAGCAGTGCTTCAGATCTTCAGCAGTGCTAGTGGGGTAGAGATTCTGCAGGTGCAGAATTGTGCCTAGCTAAGGCAACAAAGGCGGGAGGAAGACAGTTATTCAGTAGATCTGAGCCAAACAGATTTGAGATTCGATCAGGAGGATCAGAGAATACTGTCCGTTTGAAATTTGGCGAAGACTTCCAAGAAGGAAATCAGTTTATTCAAATCTGAGCAAAGATGGCTCAATATGGACGGAGGGATCAAGACAGACTGGATGGCATGTCCAACTATGTCATCTGGAAGGCCAGAATCCTCTCAGTTCTAGATGAGTATGGTCTCAAAGATCATGCAGAGCAGACACTTGTTGTACCAACTGATGCAGATCCACTCAAGAAGTGTGAAGAAAATCAGGCACGGACAAAGCGATTGATCATAGACGGAGTCAAGGACCACGTGATTCCACATATTGCTGGTAAGAATACAGCAAATGCTATGTGGAAGGCTCTAGAGGTGATGTACCAAGGAGGCTTTGTGCAAAGAAGAATGCTTCTTGAGAATCAAATGCGGATGTTCCAAATGATGAAGGGCGAAGAGATAGATCCATTCCTCTTCAGACTTCAAGCTATCTGTGACCAGTTGATTGGCATGGGCGCTGCTCCAGATGAAGGGCTCCTAGTGAGGACAGCCCTGAATGTTGTCTCCGAAGAATGGGAAACGTTTGTCCAGATCATTCTAGGAAGGGCAGCGTTACCATCATGGGCAGATATGTGGGCTATTCTCTGCCAAGAGGAGATCAGGAGGATCACCAAGAAGTCTTTTAGTGGAGGGAGCGGATCAGCCAAAGTAAAGAAAGAAGAGGAGGAGGATGCAGCCCTTGCATCAAAGGAAAAGAAGTAAGGGAAGAAGAAGAAGGACCTCTCCAAGGTCTAGTGCTTTAACTGTGGTGATCTTGGTCATTTCGACAGTAGTTGTCCTAAGAAAAAGGATAAAGGAGCTTTTGATTCCAAGGCTACAACAACAAATGAAGATGGCTCTGATGATGATGCAGCCATGAGTGCTCATGCACCTCGAGAGAAGAGGTGGGGTGGCATGGATATATAGAGTATCCATAAATGGATGGCGGGATCCTTGAGTCAGCCCTACTCTTGGATCACATACGAGCTACGGGAACCTTAAGACGGTAGCAGGATGAGTCGAGAGATGGTTGCAGAAGACCACATTGAAGAGAAGGAGGGAGCTGAAGAGCTGAAGAGTGAGCAGCGTGATGCAAAGGCAGCAGCAGTGTGGAGGCAGCAGCACAGACAGGTTGATGGGACTTCAACAGCACAGAGAAGTTGGGCTCACGCAGTGCAATGTTGCAGCATGACAGTGTCTCCAGGGGGACAGCGTGATTCAGCGTCCAGGAAGCTTCAGTGGTGGAGGGCAACTTGACTTGTCTTTCAAACAGTTGGGCAGAGTTATTCAGTTTCTTACTTCTCAGCAACTGAGTTGCAGTGCAACAGTTAGCAGTGGCAGTGCTATGGGCAGCATGATGCAGCAATTTGAGAGGGAGCTGCAATACAGATGTGGCAGTGTCAGTGGCAGTGGCATGGGCAGCAGTACAAAGAGCAGCAGTGCAGTGGATGGAGGACAACAGGCCAAGCATCAGCAGCACAAACCAAGTACTAAAGATCTTGTAATGCATGGTGTGATGTATTGCTAGAGCACACTTCTGATACTAAGAGGGAGTGTTGAGATTTTGTGTATTTGGGGTAGCATCAGTTGTGCTCTAGGTCCCAAATTTTGGGGAGGGACTAGAGTACACTTGATATACAAGACCCATAAATGGATTTGAGAAATTTCAAGTTGTGTTGAAGTTATTCAAATAATTAATTAATTTTAATGGATTTCCTTAGTCTAACTTAGGAAAATAAAATAATCAAAGTGAATTAATTAACGCATGTGCTGAAATTGTCTTAAGTCACATGGATCAAGCAGTATTTTAATCTCAGCCGTTGATGGATGATTTAATCTCGGTCATTGAAGGGTTCAACGAAAAAGATAAGAGAAAGGCTTGAGGGTTAGTTGAGGACACATAATTTCTGTAGACCTGAGGAATAGATCTGGAATTCTAGGGCGGGTTTGCTAAGAATTTCCAGTGGAATTTCCTGCAGTGAGGGGTAGTATTGGTTGAGGGAATGATCTGATTCCAAGAGCCAAGAGACAGCAAGAGGCAAGAGGAGCAGCAATAAGGACAGCGCAGAGAGGCTTTAGAGCCACGCAGATCAGCAGGGACAGCGCAGAGGCAGCTAGGGCCACGTTGGGCTGACGCTGGCCAAGTGGAGGCAGTGCAGGGGTAGTGTAGACCCTGTTAGGGTGAAGCAGGCCCACCTAGATCCACGCAGAGGCTGACGCAGTCCCTCCAGGGCAACGATAGGGCTTCAGAAGCAGCACTGAGGGTTTCTAGGGTCAGATCTAGGCTGAGTCTCGTAAATCCCGTTTGAGGGTGTGGATCAGTCAGATATTATCATATTTGGCACTAGATCTTCAGTGTAGCTGTAGATTTTATATCTTTTATTCTCTGTCAGGTTTTCCAAGGTTGGAACCCAGATTTGTTGTACTCAGGACTACTTAATAATAAAACCCTCATATCTACTGAACCAGTTTTCCCACTTTGGGTTTTTCCGGGGACTTATGTCCAAAAATCCATGTGTCACTTTGTTGCATGAGTGAATTATTCAGTAAATGATCTGCATGTGTAGGTTGTAGTTGTGTTTATTTTCGATATTTTCTGAATCTAATTTCTGAAAATAAATTGTATTAATTAAATCAAGTAGGAGGAAATAGACCAATACACTGCAGTAGAATTTTCACAGGTTCTTGATGAGACGTCTTGGGGTTGTGTGACACATGTGGGAAGCTGACATTATGAAGTCTTTGCAGGTTGAAGCATCCTGCTGATCGTCGGAACGCCACCATTCTTTATCTCTGTTTTGGCTTGTCTTCAATTGATCTATTGGTATGTTCTATCTGCATCTTACTTTCATTAAGCCATAGAAGTTTAAAGTATATTTGCATCTAGCATAGAACATCTTCAAAAATTTACATGGTATCAGAGCTAGGAGAAGACAACGCCCAGCTTATGTCAAGAATCTAGGGCAGCGAGACGAGGGTTGTTATAAGGGCAAACAAGGGTGTCGTGAAGGCTGTGTGGTAGGCCGCAGGCCATACCACCAGAGCAAATGATAGCGTGATACACAGCGCATGCATTCTAAGTGCTTTCCTATTCAATCACCAAACGCTTAAAAAAAAAACATGGTTATATCCGTAAATGTAAACATCAATTCCATGGATAAATATCATGTTCGCAGCTCCACAGGAGTAGGAAAGATTGTTATTATTGAGATGCCATGAGAATGAATCCTCGAAAGCTACAGCGAGAGCTCCAGCTTGTTGGCCACGAAAGCAGTGAGGCTGTAGTAACACTCAGCCTTCAGCCATGGTAGCTCCTCCCGCTTGGAAGCCGACGGAGGAAGCTTCACACTTCTCAGAAAATCACAGTTAGAAATCGCGTCCATGACTGCGGAAAAACAGTCAGCGTCTTTCACCAGATCCTCGATGACTGTCAGAAATCGAGTCGGGTACATTGCAAAGACCAGCGTGTCTCGGTCGCACAAATCGAAGATGAAAAGTGCCATGGAGCAGAGAGTCGAGCTTCATATTGAACCAGCGTATCTCCCTGTAATTGCTTAGTTGAGGGTCACGTTGTATTGAAGGGTTGCCTGTCCACCGGAATTGATTCGAAGGTCGTGATTGTTGAGGACGATTACAGAGGTTGTATTATCAAATTTAAAGGTTGCCACATTCAGTTACTCTTACGTATTAATTGCAGATAGAAGGACGATTTTAGAAGTTTGGGATTTCAAATTAGTAGAACAGTCCTTTTATATACTACAGTTTATTGAAGACTCGACTGTTGGAGAATCTCGGAATTGTGAGAGACTTTACCTATGGCATACAAAACTTCTGAACAGTCAACAACTCAAGAACTAGGATCTCTTGATAAACTCGGACTTAGCACTTATATATCATAACCTCAGAATAATCATCTGTGGACAGGTATCATTTGTAAAATTGTAGAACTGAGGAAACTCAATCCTACAGGACCTCGGACATGTTACCACTACAAAGAACAGACCTGTTAGCAGTTCTCGATCTCTGGTCAGTATTTTTGTGTACAACTCGGACAGGGACAAAAGACAGTGTTAAAATTGGATAACTAGGTCCAAACTCCATGTTGTGATGCTCAGATGAAGATACCAATATTTTTTTATTGCGTTCCTCTTTCGAAGAGGTGTAAGATCGATATAAAATTGATCTTAATCTGATGAGCGGAACATTTATTTTGAATTTATGTTTAATAATTTCAAATATGTGCAGGTCGGCCTTAAAGTTTTACACCCCCAAAAAATGTGTCACACACCTCAATGATGTATATATATATAGTCAACGTTGGAGATCATTTCACACACTCTCATCACACACATCTCCACTTCTGATTTAGTACGAACTCCTTGGAGGCAAATCTCGAACACACGGCAGAGGATCTAGGCCACTGCAAAGCAAGGGCGGACCAAATTTACTGCATTTCATCATGTTTAGGTTTTTGCTAGTTTGACCTGATGATGACTTATTAAACGCATGGTCCAAAAAGGCTGAAATTTGGTGGAGAGTTCGATTTTGGAAGGCCGTACTCAATGGGACAAAAATCGAGGTCAAAAGGTTGACCGAAGACCGAGCTGCTTGACTTTATTGCTGCTGCCTTGCATTGACTTTTCTGGACAGCGTTGACTTTTCTGGGGTTGACTTTGAGTTGACTGGTGACTGATTTGAGGGCTGTTGTGACACATGCTGAGTTGGTTGACCAAGAAGACTATGATGGTTGAAGCATCCTGCAGACCGTCGTAACGCACCAACACATTATTCTGTTTCTGGTTTGTCTTCTATAGATCCACTGGTATGTTCTATCAGCATTTTACTTGACTGTTTATGTGATTGCTGTAATAAAAATTAAAGTTGCATCAAGCATAGAACATCTACATAAATTTACATGGTATTAGAGCTAAGGTGAAGACAAGACCTATTTGTAGCAATCACCGGAAAGGATAATGGGTTCCACAAGCTATAGCTTCAAGGACGATGACGAATTGACTGGGAAGGATGACTTCCATGCTTGGAAAATGATATCGGATCTCAAATTGGAAGACCAAGATGTCATGGACCATGTATTGGGTAAAATCCAAGAACCTCCATCCACTGCTACTGCTGCTGCCAAAACAAAGTACAAGAAGGGGGAGATCAAAGCAAAGCTGATGATCAAGGAATCCATTCATAAAAGCCTGGTGGCCTACATCTCTGAGTTGGGCACATCCAAAGAGATGTATGATAAATTGATCCTCATGTTCAAGGCCAACAATGCGAATCAAGTACTATTCTTCAAGAATCAATTGAAGAATCTAAAGAAAGGCAGGGATGGGTCTGTCCAATCATAATTTCTGAAGCTGACTGAAATCAAGAACAATTTGCTAGCTATTGGGGAGACAATAGCTGATCGAGAGATGGTACTCACTGCACTTGGAGGGCTCTCATCTGAATGGAATGTGTTCAACACTACCATTCTAAATAATAATGTGATACCTGACTTTGACGAAGTACTGTCAAGATGCGTTCAAGAAGAATCAAGAATGAAGGAGAATGGAAATGGAGAAAATGCTGCATATGCTGCTCATTCTAGAAAGAAAAACTCTGGTGGTCCGAAGAATAAGGGAAAAGCAGGGGCCCAAGGAAAGAAGGGCAAGTGTTTCATTTGTCATAGGCCTGGTCACTATGCTAGAGAATGTCCTTTCAAGAAGGATTCTCCCGATGGTGATGACAACAACAACAACCGGAGGAGTGGCAATCAAAGGAACAATAGGTTCAAGGGAAAAAGGAAGGCTTCCTCCAGCGGAAATGATCAACCTTTCAAAAGGTCAAGAAACTCCAAGTATGAGGAATCTCATGTTGTTGATAAAAGAAATGAATACATTCTTGTATCTACCCTCTCTGTTACATCCCCACCTGACACTATGGATGTTTGGTTGATAGATAGTGGTGCCTCAAGGCATATCACTGGGTTCAAGGAAGCACTTTCTGATATGATTGAGAAGGATACTAATCTAGAAATTATCCTTGGAGATAATGCCACATATCGTGAAAGGGACAGGGACTGTGACCCTCCACTTGTCTCAAGGTCAAGTCCTTCACTTGTAGGATGTACTCTATGTACCAAATTTGAAGAAGAACCTTGTGTCTATATCGGCCATGGAAGACAAAGGTTTCAATGTGGCATTCACTGATGGAAAGGTGCTCATGTGGAAGAAGAGCCTCAAGGAAGCTATCTCGATAGGGTTTAGAGTTGATACACTCTACCAGGTTGGAGGAAGTCTGCTGGGAGCAATGACATGTGATACCATTCGACAGACTGAACTAGGGCACCGAAGGTTTGGACACCTTCACTACAAAGCCCTTCCCGAAGCAAAGAAGGTGGTGACAGGGATGCCCGAGTTTCCAAATAATCATGAAGGTGTATGTAAGGGTTGTGCCGAAGGAAAGCATACAAGGCAACCTTTCCCCTCTAGTGTCACAAAGACATCTGATGTCTTGCAATTGATCCATTCTGATCTATCTGGTATGCTGCCTGTGACATCCTTGGGAGGATGTTCATATTATATGATGTTCATAGATGACTTCTCTCGCAAAACCCTGATATACTTCTTAAAGAAGAAGGATGAGGCTTTCATGTGGTTCCGTACATTCAAAGCCTTGGTGGAAAATATGACAGAGAAGAAGATCAAGATTTTGGGAACTGATAATGGCACTGAATATGAGACAAATGAGTTCAAGGACTTTTGCAGAGAAGCTGGCATTAAGAGGGAGACCACAACTGTCTATACTCTCGACCAAAATGGTGTTGTTGAACGGAAGAACAGGACCATTGTGGAAGCTGTCTGTGCCATGCTATGTGACCAAGGTCTACCGAAATTTTTATGGGGAGAAGCTGTGAACACTGCCGTGTACATACAAAATCGATGCCCGCATTCCGCTCTAGAATCCAAAACTCCCGAAGAGGTTTTCTCTGGTAAGAAACCTGACGTCTCACATTTTAGAGTTTTTGGATGTATCATCTACTTTCATGTGCCGAAAGAAAAGAGGAGCAAGTTGGATGCTTCTAGGGAAGAAAGGAATGTTTGTGGGCTATAGTGAAACTTCGAAGGCCTATAGAGTCTATGTGCCTGGACAAAGCGAAGTGGAGATATGCTGCGATGTCACCTTTGACGAAGATAGTTCCCTAAGGAAAGTAGTTAATCCTCCAAGATCTGAGGAAGATAATGAAGCAAGGATTGGAAATCAAAAGGAACCGAAGGATGAAACAATGCCTGATGTTGAAGGACCAATGGACCCGATTGATCCACCTCCTTCACTGGGAAAGAGACCATCATGGCTCAGGGACACTCTCGAGGATGCTGAGGGGCATGCTGCCCTAAGGGGGACATTCCGTGAAAGCAAGAAGCTGACTAGATACCAAGGGTATCTAGCAGCCATGAGTACTATTGTACAATCCGAGCCTGGATCTTTTGAGGAAGCCATAAAGCATCAAGTTTGGAAGGATGCTATGCATGAAGAGTATGAGTCCATTATGAAGAATGATGTCCGGGATGTGGTTCCAAGACCAAAGGACAAAGCAGTTGTCACCACGAAATGGCTCTACAAGATCAAGCATGGATCTGATGGAAGTGTTGAAAAATTCAAGGCAAGGTTCGTTGCCCGTGGCTTCTCTCAAAAAGAAGGCATAGATTATGATGACATATTTGCACCTATGGCTCGATACACCACCATTCGATCTATTATAGCCCTTGCTACTATGCAAGGATGGAGTCTTCATCAGATGGATGTGAAGACCGCATTTTTGCATGGTGCGATAAAGGAAGAGGTATATGTGGAGCAACCTCTGGGGTTCGAAGTCCAGGATCGAGACACCCATGTCTGCAGGTTGAAGAAGGCCCTCTATGGGCTGAAGCAAGCACCCAGACCTTGGTACGAGAGGATAGATAGCTACTTGATGAAGCTGGGCTTCACTCGAAGTAATGCCGATCCGAACCTTTACTTCAAGGTTGTCAAGGGAAAACCTCTCATCCTGGTGCTGTATGTGGATGACCTCTTCCTGATAGGTGTTGACCCTCTCATTCATCAGTGCAAGAGGGAGCTCGCTTCTGAGTTCGAGATGAAGGACCTAGGACTAATGCACTATTTCCTAGGCCTGGAGGTCTAGCAGAGACCTGGCGAGATTTTCCTTTCTCAAGGAAAATACATTGTGAAGCTTCTGGAAAGATTTGGTATGGTGGACTGCAAGTCCGTGTCAACACCAATGGAACTCAACTTCAAGAAGTTGAGTGGCAGCGCTGCTAGGCCCGTATTGTCAAATCCTACTGAGTATCGTCAACTAGTAAGGGCCCTGCTTTTCTTAGTAAACACCCGTCCAAATATATGTTTTGCAGTGAACACTTCGAGTCAACAGATGGTTGAGGCTCATCACTTTCACTGGGTTGGTGCAAGGAATCTTTTGAGATACCTTCGGGGCACAGTAAACCATGGGCTGAGATACACTACCGGGAGCGTGACACTCCTTGGATATACTGATGCCGATTGGGCTGGCAGTGTGGTGGATCGTAAGAGCACATCAGGATGCTGCTTCAATCTTGGTTATGCTTCGATCTCATGGATGAGCAGGAAGCAGAAGTCGGTGGCTTTGTGCAACGCAGAGGCCGAATACATTGCAGCAAGTATGGCCTGTTGTGAAGCAGTTTGGTTGCGAAAGCTCTTCAGTGAGCTGTTCAGACATGTGCTAGATACCACCGTGATACTGTGTGATAACCAGAATGGGATTCGCTTGTCCGAGAATCCAGTGTTCCACGATCGATCCAAGCATATTGATATCAAGTACCACTATATCTGAGATATGGTACAGCGAGGCATCATAAGGCTTGATCATATAGGAACTGATGAGCAGGTCGCAGATATTCTCACAAAGCCCCTAGGGAAGGTCAAGTTCCTAACCTTTCGTGAGAGTCTTGGTATCATGGAACGACCCTATGATGTGGGTCCTGTTGGACGATGAGCTCTAAAGAGCTCTGGGGGGGCTTTGGGGATAGCTTCTTGAAGCTATAAGCATTCACGGGGCTAGGCTTGTTGAACCTTGTGGTGCTTCTGCTCCACCGTTATGATGTTTGAGTTGGTTCACCTCTCATTATCTGTGCCCCGTATGCATCCCACCCATTGAGTTCAAGGCTCATGGGAAGTACCTCTCATTTGGCCAATGAGATGGGAAAAGCTAGAGACTAGTAGCAAAGATTGATGGACGCATCAGAGATTGTCGTACTCTCTATCTAGGATGGCATGATCCAACCACTTGATCTGGGATCAAGTATAGTGAGGTTTCGGACCTCCAACTGACTTCGGGTTGGTATGAGACTCTTTGTGAGTCTGATAGAGGTTTTGGACCTCTGGGCTGAATCTGTCAGCTGGGGGATGATGTCTTTGTGACTGACCCACTTATGTTCTGAAATAAAGAAGCCAGCAAAGCAAGTTATGGCGGGATGACGCACGATGTTTGTTTGCACAAGTGGATGGAGTTCTCCCTAGTAGAGAGGGAGTGTTAAAATTGGACAACTAGGTCCAAACCCCATGTTGTGATGCTCAGATGAAGATACCAATATTTTTTATTGGGTTCCTCTTTCGGAGAGGTGTAAGATCGATATAAATTTGATCTTAATCTGATGAGCGGAACATTTATTTTGAATTTATTTTTAATAATTTCAAATATGTGTAGGTCGGCCTTAAGGTTTTACACCCCCAGCAGATGTGTCACACACCTCAATGATAGATATATATATAGTCAACATTGGAGATCATTTCACACACATCTCCTCTTCTGATTTAGTACGAGCTCCTTGGAGACAAATTCAGTTCACACGTGGGAAAGAGGACGAGTTACTGCAGCAAGGGTTGACCGAAATTTACTGCAACTCACCGCAGCTAGGGTTTCCATGCTACTTTGACCAATGTTGACTTTGGTCAACGCATGGTCCAAAATGACTAAAATTTGGTGGAGAGTTCAATTTTGGAAGGCCGTACTCATTGACACAAAAATCGAGGTCAAAAGATTGACCGAAGACCGAGCTACATTGACTTTATTGCTGCTGCCCTGCGTTGACTTTTCTGGATTGCATTGACTTTTCTGGGGTTGACTTTGAGTTGACTGGGTGACTGATTTGAGGGCTGTTGTGACACATGCTGGGTTGGCCGACCAAGAAGATTTTGCTGGTTGAAGCATCCTGCTGACCGCCATAACGCACCAACACATTCTTCTGTTTCTGGTTTGTCTTCTATAGATCCACTGTTATGTTCTATCAGCATTTTACTTGACTGTTTCTGTGATTGTTGTAATAAAAAGTAAAGTTGCATCAAGCATAGAACATCTACATAAATTTACAGACAGTCATCTCAAGCTTGATCTTGTTGAAGGCACAACCACCTCAAATGTCCAAAAATCCATGTGTCACTTTGTTGCATGAGTGAATTATTTAGTAAATGATCTGCATGTGTAGGTTGTAGTTGTGTTTATTTAGTAAATGATCTGCATGGAAGAGATTGATCCATTCCTCTTCAGACTTCAAGCTATCTGTGACCAGCTGATTGGCATGGGTGCTAATCCAGATGAAAGGCTCCTAGTGAGGACGACCCTGAATGCTGTCTCTGAAGAATGGGAAACATTTGTCCAGAGCATTCTGGGAAGGGTAGCGTTACCACCATGGGCAAATATGTGGGCTATTCTCCACCAAGAGGAGATCAGGAGGATCACCAAGACGCAGTCCAACATTGGAGGAAGCGGATCAGCGAGAGTGAAGAAAGAAGAAAAGGAGGATGCAGCACTTGCATCAAGGGAAGAAGAAGAAGGACCCCTCCAAGGTCCGATGCTTTAACTGCGGTGATCTTGGTCATTTCGCCAGTAGTTATCCTAAGAAGTAGGACAAAGGAGCTTCTGATTCCAAGGCTGCAACAACAAATGACGATGGCTCTGATGATGATGCACATGAGTGCTCATGCACCTCGAGAGAAGAGGTGGGGTGACATGGATATATAGAGTATCCAGATTGGATAGCAGGATCCTTGACTCAGCCCTACTCTTGGATCACATACGAGCTACGGGAGCCTTAAGATGGTAGCGGGATGAGTCGGGAGATGGTTGCAGATGACCACATGGAAGCGGAAGAGGGAGCTATAGAGCTGAAGAGGGAGCAGCGTGATGCAGAGGCAACAGCAACGTGGAGGCAACAGCGCAGCGAGGCTGATGGGACTTCAGCAGCGCAGAGAAGTTGGGCTCACGCACAGCAGTGTTGTAGCATGACAATGTCTCCAAGGGGACAACGTGATTCAACATCCAGAGAGCTTCGGTGGTGGAGGGAAACTTGACTTATCTGTCAAACAGTTGGGCAGAATCTTTCAGTTGCTTCCTTCTCAGCAATTGAGTTGCAGTGCAATAGTTAGCAGTAGCAGTGCTATGGACAACTGATGCATCAATTTGAGAGGGAGTTACAGTACAGATGTAGCAGTGTCAATGGCAGTGGCATTGGCAACAGTACAGAGAGCAGTAATGCAGTAGATGGAGGGCAGCAGGCCAAGCATCAGCGGCACAAACCAAGTACTCAAGATCTTGTAATGCATGGTGTGATGTATTGCTAGAGCACATTTCTGATGCTAAGAGAGAGTGTTGAGATTTTGTGTATTTGGGGTAGCATCAGTTGTGCTCTAGGTCCCAAATTTTGTGGAGGGACTAGAGTACACCTGATCTACAAGACCCAGAAATGGATTTGAGAAATTTCAATTTGTGTTGAAATTATTCAAATAATTAATTATTTTAATGGATTTCCTAAGTCTAACTTCGGAAAATAAAAAAAATTGAAGTGAATTAATTAACACATGTGCTGAAATTGTCTTAAGTCACATGGATCAGGCAATCTTTTAATCTCAGTTGTTGATGGATGATTTAATCTTAGAAGTCGAAGGGTTCAACGAAAAAGTATAAGAGAAAGGCTTGAGGGTCAGTTGAAGACACACAATTTCTGTAGAACTGAGGAATAGATATGGAATTCTAGGGCGGGTTTGCTAAGAATTTCCAGTGGAATTTCCTGCAGTGAGGGGTAGTATTGGCTGAGGGAATGATTTGATTCTAAGAGCCAAGAGACAGCAAGAGGTAAGAGGAGCAGCTCAAGGACAGTGCAGAGAAGCAAGGCAGCAGCTACGCAAGTGTTGCGCAGTCACTACGCAGGACAACGTAGAGGCACTGGGAGGCTTCAGAAATCACGCAGAGGGGCTTCTAGGGCCAGCGTGAGGCTGTGAGACCCTTCCAGGGGTGATGTAGTCCCTTCTTGTGTAGCGCAGTGGCATTTGAGGGTAGCAGGGCTGACGCTGGGGCTTCAGGGGTAGCGCTGAGGGTTTCTAGGGTCAGATCCGGGCTGAGTCCTGTAAATCCCGTTTGAGGGTGTGGATCAGTCAAATATTTGACACCAGATCTTCAGGTTAGCTGCAGATCTTATATCTTTTATTCTCTGTCGGGTTTTCCAAGGTTGGAACCCAGATTTGTTGTACTCGGAACTACTTAATAATAAAACCCTCATATCAGCTGAACCGATTTTCCCACTTTGGGTTTTTCCGAGGACTTATGTCCAAAAATCCATGTGTCACTTTGTTGCATGAGTTAATTATTCAGTAAATGATCTGCATGTGTAGGCTGTAGTTGTGTTTATTTTCGGTATTTTCTGAATCTAATTTCTAAAAATAACTTGTATAAATTAAATCAAGTAGGAGGAAATAAACCAATACACTGTAGTAGAATTTTCACAAGCAGCAACGCAGAGACTTTAGTGACGGCGCTAGTAGCAGTTAGAACTCAGTGGAAAGATGCATTAATCTAAACACAGTTGGTTCAGTTGATTGACATCTGTCAGTTGCAGCAACAGCAGATGAGAGGGAGTTGCACATGTTACAGTGGCAGCGGCAACAGAGGTTTAGTGCAAATGCAGTTGACAGTAGCATGCAGAGTCAGCAGCAGTACAAATGCAGCGCAGAGAGAGCTACGCAGTAGTTGGTGGGCAACAGTAGCCAGACATCAACAGCGCAGCTGGGATGGTGCAGAAGTCAAGGTGATGCTTTAGGAGGTTGCAACACTTGAGCACATTCCTCGCTAAGAGGGAGAGTTGACTTTTGCAGCATTAGATGTGCTCTAGCCTTGAGATTTTGCAGAGAGGCTAAGACACATGCATTCCACAATACCCAGAAAGTGTTTTGGGAAATTCCATCTGGAGAGGATTTAATTAAAATAATTAATGATTTTTAATGTATTCCTAAGCCTAAACTTAGGAAATGTGATTAATTAAAGTGTATTAATTAGATCGGGTGTGAATCTTCTAGATAAAGACACGGATCAACTCCCATTTAATCTTAGCCTTTGATTAAGTTTTAATCTTGGTCGTTGATATGTCAAGGAGAGATTATAAGAAGGAGCTTATGGGCATTTGGAAGAAACATCGAGTAAGAGATCAAGAGATCGATTTCTCAAGAGAGTAGCGCAGTAGTTTTCGGAGGAAGATCTAAGTGATTTGTTGCAATGAGGGGCAGGGATAGTTTTTCGGAGGAAGTTTTTCCTGATCCAGAGAGTGCAAGGCAGAGAAGGCAGAGAGAAGGCCAGATAGGCAGCGCAATGCCATGCAGAGGCAGCGCAGAGCTACGTTGTGGTAGTGTAGAGCTTCAAAGGGAGTCCGCAATTCTGCTGGGGAACAGTCGAGATCTAATGTCGGAGCCGGGGTGTGAGACCGGGAGGCCAGAGAGTCGAAGCTTCCAGCAAGCAGGAGATCCGGAGGAGATGCAGCGCAGTCTGAGCAGCAGTGATGTAGTGACTGTGTGGGCAGACGCAGAGACTATGCAAAGACAGCACAGAGGGCTCATCTCTAGTCAGATCAGTGCCGAATTTTCCAGTGATAGTGTGAGATCTTCTCACTATCTTTTTGTGCAGTTTTATCTCTGTATTGGATTTCCAGTTTGGGCATCCAGTGATTTGTATCCATAAACTACTGCATGATAATTAAAACTCTCAATTCCTGCATCGGTTTTCCCACATTGGGTTTTTTTGGGGACATTGTCCAAAAACAACAGTGTATATGTGTGTGTTATTTCTTTCCTACTTAGTACCTGTTTCCACAATATTTTTTATGTTGTGAAGGCTACAGTTGTATTTATTTCGATGTTTACTGTGTAACACCGTAAATAACTTGTATCATAATTAACAAGTAGAAGAAATAACATTAGATTGTTGCAGTAGGGATTCCCATTGTGGAATTTTCACATGTACCATGGACATACCACCCCCTTTAGAGGTAGAAACCACCTAATAGGGTGCTTGGTTAACCCCCCTTGGAGCTTGGAGACATTAGCACATGCCAAAGCCCACTATGTAAGGGCATGCCATTATGAAGTGCACGCCTGTTTTCCATGGTTTTGTAAACTCCTTTACATGATTTCTCTAATGACTTGGTATATTGGAAGGCAAGGGGACGCATTGGATCTTATGCAAGATTGCAGATGGTCTCCATTTTCGGTTTGGTCTCCCTATACAGGGTCCTAACCCTCCAGAGGGCTACATTGGCATATGTAGGGTGTGTGTAGAGAGCCATGGGCCTCCACAGCAGCAGATAACATTCCATGGATCCCCAGAGTCATTTAAAGATTGCTTGTGGTTCACCTATTGGACAAGGAAGATGCACCTGGTTCACTGTACCCAACCGACTCCACAGTTACACCATACACTTGGCAGATGGTCCAAGATTTATATGATGATGTGGCATCACTTATACCATCATCCTAGCCCTTGCAGATGGTCTACAAGAACCTTCGATCTGTTTGGAGACCCATGAGGACACTTGTGTGCCCCACGTCCATTTGGGAGCACCACCAGTTTATTACTTGGAGAATAAAGGGCCAACCCCTTGTCCACTACTTTTGGGAGTCCTATTTCACATTATGGCACCTATGGACTTCATTAGGCCTCCTCTAAGGCCCAACGACATGTGCTATTGATCATTTGACCCTCTTGAGAGGCTTACTCCTTTGTTATTGAGCTAGTTTGGTGGGCTTGTCACCAAAAGGTTGTTATTATGCACATTATTTTAACTTAGGGGCTACATAAGGCCAAAATTAGCTAAATCGGATTCATTAGACATTGTGTAAATAGATGATGAGTTGATTCATTCTCTCATCATCACTTGGATTGGATCATATCTTCTTGCGAGATTTTCGCTATCTTTTGAGGATAAGATTTTTGGGATGAATGGATGAGTTTCGATGTTTGGTTATTCTTCTTTGCCTTAGAGCTTCTATGATTGGCATATCTTGGTGATTGGATATATTCTTCTTACTTGTAAGTACTATTTTGATGCTATTCTTGTTATTTATTTTGTTGCATTCATGATACAAGGATTTTCGTTATTCTAGGGTTAATTTCTTGCTTTTCTTGGAACGAAATTGTGGAAATTAAATCTCTAAATAGAGTTGTATCGTGTATGGGCCATGTTTGAATGAATGTATGTTCCTAGAGACATTCTTGTTGAATTTGTCTTGATAAGTACCAAATATTGTTAAATGAAGTATAAATGACCTTGAAGTTGCTTCCATTAAACCCTAGTGCCTAGCGAAGTTGTCCTTTAGGCCTCCTTGACAAGTGGAAATCAATCCAAACCCTAAATCTTCCATGACTCCATCTCTCTCAAAGGACAAAGCACTGGTCCTCCTCTAGTGATCACTTTAAAGTTCATCTTTCTCTTTCACCTTCCTTCTTTTCTTGGTCTAGCCCCATTGGGTCCCCTAGGCCCTAGGGCATCAATTTTCTTGCAAACCACCCATCAAAGAAATTCCATCTCTTGGCCCATACTGTGTTGGTGTGTCTCCTAGGTGCCCTCCAATTTTGAAGAAATTCCGATGGTGGGAATTTGAGATATCTCAAGCCCTAGCCTCGAGATTGAATCTTGTCATTGGTTTCCTTAGGCTAGAAACCTCATTGGGATCATTGCATTACCTTTCATTGAAAATTCCTTCCTTGATCCGCTTCTCCTCCTTGATTAGGTCAAGTACATCATTAGTTGCTCAATCCCATTCCCTTGACCTAACCTCGGGTCCACTTGGTCCTGTGTGGCCCCCACAACCTCTTGAAGATAATTTCACAAAGGCCACTTGGAATCCAAGTTTCCACAAGGATTTCTTGGACTAGGACCCTCCATTTTAAATCTCATTTGCAAACCCTAGCCCTTGAAAATCCCTTTGGCCCTTCTAAGAGATCCTTACACCTTGCTTTTCAAGCAAGCAAAGCAAAATTTGAGTCTCTCTTGTGAAAAGGCCTTTAGGAATCACCCTCTCCCCCTTCATTGACTCATTCATCTAGGTGATTCTCTTTATACTGAGTCTCCTCCCATCAGTGAAAGTCCGTAAAGAGTAGGGAGATTTAGCTGAGGTGACAGTGGGCTATAGCTCCATTGTTTCCCTTGACCTAACAGTTGCCCCTTCAAGATCCCTTGCTAGTTTGAGCAATAATAGACCCAATGGACACATGTGGACCCAGATGGGAAAAGAGATGAATGGGGCTAAAATGACTGGAAGGGAGTGATGTATATGGTGTCGGGACGCGGGACCATGCAACCAAAAACATGATTTCCCATGTAGTGCCAACCCTAAAGCTAATGGTCAGTAAAGGAGATCCCACGGGACTAGGAAACAAGGTTAACCACGAAATCAGGCAATGGAGACAAGAGTATAGACCTAGCCCAATCTTTCTGCTGAATCCCCCCACCAATCCATGCCCAAAAGTGCCCATGGAAAGTAAGGAAATTCACTCAATTATACCAATTAAAAGCCACACCTTTGGCGTTGAAAGGCCCACCTTCAAACATACAATCATAACAAGTGGACGAGGGACCACATGGTTGGCTCAAGTAGCGGAGATAATGGCACATCGAGCTATCTGATGGCTGCAAGGGGTTGCTGGCTGCCGGCTAAGGACCATCTAGGAGACAAAATTTCTCCTATATACACTACCCACAGGTGGTGGGAAACACCTCCAAAAATGTTGAGTATTCCTCATAAATTTCTCCTTAAGTCCCCAAGCCAACTCAGCCCCAAAATCATTGACCAATCCCCCACAATGAGCAACCTCCACCTAGGACTGTGCAGGCCCCAACCAGACACTTCTGCATTAGCTCAAAAGAGAATAATTTGGCCTGAAGAGTGCCTCTCCAAACCCCTAGCAAACCTTTGCAAAATTGTTGCAAATTCCCCATAGAAGTGACTCTGCAAAGTCTAGAAGGAACATTGCAATGTAACTCGCTCTCCCCAAGAAAACATAGCTCCTTCCTGTGCCTACACTGCTCCAAAAAACCACGAATTTGCCTGAGAAAACACCTTAGGAACAACTCCACCACACAACAATGGCTCTCCTTAGATGGCACCCAAAGTCCACCGAAGAAGAGTTGAGATTTCTCCCTAGAAACCTTTTGTGCTGAACAGCAATTGCAGACTTGGCTCAACAGCTCAAGCCTGCTAGGTGAGTGAGTTTGTCAAAGGTTCAAAAGTCCCAAAATGATGTATGCTTTCCCTATTTATCCTTGAGTTGCATTCTCTCCATGTGGGTCCCATGCAACAACTTTCTCCCTCCAAAAAGCACGAATTGCCCAAGGGGTATGTATTTCCCTCTTGGGGTGGCCCCCACCATCCACTAAGTGTTCGATTTTCCTCATTTTCCCTATGTGGGAACCTTCCTTAGCCAAAAATTGAAAGTGGGGTTCTCCAACCCACTTTTCGTATGTTGCGTATCCAAAATTATCAAAATTGAACAAATTTGTATTCTCGCCTAGCAACATTTGCTAAGTGAGGAATATCACAGTCCTCCCCTCCCAAATGTTAGTTGTCCCCAAACAACTGTAATGCCAAATGTTGTAAAATGTGCTCACCCTCCCATGTGGCATCCTCATTTGGGAAATTCTTCCACTAGACCAAATACTCCCTGATAATCCTACTTCTCAATCTCCTCCCACTCATCTCCAAAATGGCCTTTGGTTCAAGCACTAAATTCCCCTCATCATCCAACAACGGTAGCTTAGTAGTTGCTGTCACATGCTGCCCCAATATCTTCTTGAGGCATGAGACATGGAAAATGTTATGAACCTTGCTCCCCGGTGGAAGCTCCAACTCATATGACACCTCTCCAATCCGCTTGACCCCCCGTAGGGACCATAAAAACGTGGTTGTAGCTTCTCGGCCTCCTTCTGCTTCAATGTGGACTATCTATATGATTGGAGACGCAAAAAGACCAAGTCTCCTACCTCAAAGTGCCTCTCGACCCTGTGTCTGTCTGCGTACATTTTTTGTTGATTCTGGGTCGTCTGAAGGTTGTCTTTGAGAGCCTTAAGAATGTCTTGGCTCTCCTGAATGCAATACTTGGCCCTTGAGGCTCTACTATCTCCAAAAACAAGGTCAGCAAAAGATAAAGCATCATATGACATACCCATATAAAGCACGGAAAGGTGACATACCGCTGGACATATGGTAGGTAGTGTTGTAAAAATACTCCCCCAAGGGCAACCACCTCATCCAAGCTCGTTGCTGCCCTGTCACGTAGTTCCTCAAGCATCCCTCCAGCCAATTGTTGACTATCTTGGTCTGCCTATCCGTCTGAGGGTGGTAGCTGGTACTAGGAGTGAGCTCAATTCCCACCAGCCTGAAGAGCTCCTACCAAAACGCCCCCATGAAGTGGTTGTCCCTATTGCTGACTATGGTCTTGGTAAGACCATGCAAACGAAAGACCTCTCTCAAAAACAGCTCCACAATTTGTGAACCAGAGTACCTAGTGGGGATAGCAAAGTAATGGGCATACTTCGTTAATCTATCCACCACCACGTATATACAGTCACAGCCCTGTACCATGGGAAGTCTCATGATGAAATTCATCGAGATGCTCTCCCATTTCTGCTCTGGAATGGGAAGCTGTTGCAGTAACCCAACGGGATGGGTCAAATCCCCCTTGTTCCTCTAACAAGCCTCACACTCCTGCACATGCCTCAACACTTCCCCCTTGAAGCCCTTCCACACGAATCACTCTCTGACTGTCATGTAAGTCTTCAGGAACCCTATGCCCAGATAGTGGTGAATCATGCGTTGCATCCTCTCCCTGAACTGCGACCAGGGCATCAAAAATAGGTGCCCCTTGTAGTAAATGACATCAGCCATCACTTGGTAATGCTCATCTCCATGAGTACCCTCCATGATCTAACACACTCGCTGATCCTTGGAGTACTCCACCAAAATTTATGCCTTCCAATCATGGCAGATGCTCATGAGTGAAAGTGTCGTCGGCCTCCTGGAAAGGGCATCTGCCACCACGTTATGCATGCCCTTGACATACATTATGTCAAAGTCATACGCCTGGATCTTGTTGACCCACTTCTACTATCTATCATTGAGGCCCTTCTGCCCCATAAAGTCGCGAAGACTGTTGTGACCAGTCTTCAGTCTGAACCAGTTGCCCACCAAGTACTGTCGAAATTTGGCCAATGCATGCATGATGGCCATCATCTCCTTGCCATAGATTGATTACAATCTCTCATGACAAAGGAGCTTCTGATTCTCAAAAGCTATTAGGTGGCCTCCTTGTGACAATACAGCGTCAATGCCTTCACTTGATGCATCACACTCCAAGGTGAATGGTTGTGTAAAAACGGGTAGTGCCAACACCGGACAACTGCTCATCGCCTCCTTGAGGTGCTCAAATGCTACTTGTGCCTTGTCCATCAACGCAAATGCTCCCTTCTTGGTCAAATATGTGAGGGTTATCACTAGCTATGAGAAGCCCTTAATGAACTTCTTGTAATAAGTGCAACTGCCCACAAATCCCCTCAGCTCATTCATATTCCGAGAAACTGGTCTATCCCGGAAAGCTCTGATCTTCTCCTCATGCACCCACACTCCATCCTCGCCAATGATATACCCCAAGTAGAGATCTTCGTCAGTCCAAACTCGCACTTGGGCAGCTTCGCATAGAATTGTTGCCCCTCCAAAATACTAAGCACCTCCTCTAGATGTTGCAGGTGCTCCTCCCATGTCATGTTGTAGATCAATATATCGCGAAGAACACCAACACAAATCTGTGCAATTGCTTGTGGAACACGTGGTTCATGCAAGACTGGAAGGTAGCAGGACCATTGGTCAGCCCAAAGGGAATAACCAAACTCGAAGTGGTCATAGTGACATCTAAATGTTGTCTTGGGGATATCGCAATCCCCCACCCAAATTTGGTCGTACCTTGAACGTAGATCTATCTTAAAGAAGTACTTGGCTCCTTTAAGCTCATCCATCAGCTCATCTATACAAGGAATGGGATATCGCTTCTTCAGAGTCTTCTTATTGAGGGCTCTGCAGTAAATGCACATCCTCGGCGTACCATCCTTCTTCTTCACCAAGATAACTGATGAAGCGAAAGGGCTAGAGTTGGGCCTAATGTATCCCAATGCCAGCAACTCTTGATTGGCTCGCTCAATCTCAGCCCGATAGGCCTTGGGATTTCTGTAGGGGTTTGTGATGACTGCCTGTACCCCTGGCTCTAGCTCAATGGTGTGCTCAAACCCTCTGTCAGGTGGTCACCCTGGTGGGATGTCTCCAAACACTCCGGGGTATCTTTCAAGGATCGCCTGTGTAAGATCTTTGTTCTATATTTACAATAAAACACTTATATGATCTTTATATTTAAGCATAAATTAATTGCAAGAGGATTTAAACTTAAACTCTAATGACAGATTCATGGTTTTAAAATATTCCTAAGTTCACAAACCCAATAACCAGCTGATGCTGAAACACAATAAGTAACTGATGCTTGGAGAAATACCTGGAAACGGTGAACTGCAAACCAGAGTTTAATTGATGATTGCTGGATGAACTGAACAGGTTGATAATTGCTGGAACCGTGATCCTCCTCTCCAGCTGATCGGACAGATTACAGAACCAAAATGTTCCTCCCAGCCAATTTAGGATTTAATCCCAAATCCAGAGGACGCTTCCTTTGCCCCCGTGCCCAGAATCTCGAGAACAGTAAGTCTCCCTTCCACAATTGATAAATTTCACCACAACAGCCTTCTCAATTTCATGTAAGAACCAAAAGCCCCCTTCCTCCTTCATGTCTTCTTGTTTAATAACAATCTGCCCCACCGCCACAACTCCATCGAGATAAGACCCCACCGCCACAACTCCATCAAGATTTGACGTCCATAAATGTAGAAATGAATATTTTCAAAGAGATGTCATTCGAATGTAAGAGGATATGGTTATATTAAAGAGATGTCATTCGAATGTAAGAGGATATGGTTGTATTAATGAGATGTCATTCGAATGTAAGATGATAAGGTTTGTGTTAATTCGAATGTATTTAATCATGGTGCTTTGAATGTTTAATTAATTATTCTAATTATTCTTTAAGGTTAGTTTTTCTTTATGTGTGTATATTATATTTAACTATTAGTTAAATATTAGGAAGTAGGAACTTAGGGTGTGGGTTGTTACATACTTCCTCCCTTCGGAAAACTTCGTCCCGAAGTTAGGGTTTCATATACTCATATCAATGATTGTATTTTAGAGATTAGGGTGATTGTAGAAGGCTAATTTTTAAAATTGACTTTCTGTTTGAATAAGTATGTATCTGCAATTTAATTGTTACTTCCCATCTCAACCAAATCTCCAAACTATTCTAAAATCATTCTATCCTTCCTAACCTCTTCCACTCCCATCCTATCTGTCCTCTACAGGAATATGCAATGGCATCAGTTTCCCTGATCCATTCATAGACCTTAAGGATATCGACGTCGAGTACATCGACCTGATATGCTTGTAGGCATCCGGCAGTCATCATCACACGTCTAGGGGAGCGTGACTCGCACAGTCCTCCCATGACTCCAGGTATCGGAGGATAACCGGTGGGCAACACCTACACCCCTCCCAATAGGACCAGGGTCAACACCCTATCGTGGAATCTCGAGAGTCTCAACTGTTCTGGGGATTCTGTCATCATGTATTTTGGTTCTGAAATCTGTATTCTGCAAAGCAATTACTTTTATACAATCTACAATGTAAACAATCGTACACACATTACAGCACATGCATCTATATTGTTCATAACAAATTGTTACCCATATAACAATCTCTACACATTCCAAATATACTGTTATCAATGATATTGATCCCAGAACTTATATACGTACTCGGTTAAAACACTTGTCCACATATGTATCAATATGTCCAATATAATTTTCGTTTAGATACTGCCCTAGTTTAGTTCATACATGTTCTATCTATGATGCATTTGTTTTAACCATGTTCAACCTGTATAACCATATGTTTCATTTTGATGTTTAAAATGTAGTTACTCTTCTATTTCTTTTCCTTCAATCATATGGACATGTAAATAAAATGAATTGATACATGATGTCATTCATAATGTGAGCTATGATCTATATTTCATATTCCTGCAATGATAATTTAAATGACATAAGGCATGTTGGTATCCCTGCACTAGTAAAGTCAAACAATAGCATATATTCGGTATCACTAGAGTTAAGTAACATCCGTTCAGCAAGTAAAATTCATTCTTACGTGATAATTCAAAACAACGTTTCAAGTATCAAAATAGAGTAGTCAAAAATTTCAGTTCTCAAAATTTAGCATAAGTTGGGGTAATTCTGGCAAAAAGTCTCAGCATCCTCCCAAGTTGCTGATCCAGGACTATATTTGTCCCACTGGACTTTAACTTGGTCTATCCGGCGGCTCCTGAGCTGTCGAACCCTACGTTCCAGAATACGTAATGGTTCGACCGTTAGGGTTCCCTCGTCCGATACCTGCAGTTCCTTCCATTGAAGGTCATGAGATTTATCAACAATATAATGTCGTAAGGTAGATACATGAAATACATTATGAATTTTGTGCAAGTGGGGTGGCAGTGCAAGACGATAAGCGATAGGTCCAACTTTTTCCAGGACTTCAAACGGTCCTATAAACCGGGGGGATAATTTTGTCCTCCTCCCAAACCGAATGGTGCTCTTATTTGGTTTGATGTGGATGAAAACCTGATCTCCCACTACATAGCGTCTATCTGTCCTGTGAGCATCAGCATAACTTTTCTGTCTATCCTGTGCCTCTTTCAATCGTTGCCTAATCAATTTTACCTGATCCTCCATCTCTTGGATCAATTCTGGTCCGACGATTATTCGATCTTCTAACCTGTCCCAACTCAACGGCATTCTGTAGGGTCTCTCCGAAGCACCGCTTCATTTGCATAGCTGAGATGAAACGCAAGGATATTTTTCTCTTAATACCTTGAATTTGGATTGTCTCTCCCACATCATTCAAGCAAAGTATTGTTTTCCCGGAACAGTCTACCCATGCTCGATGAGACTCTAATCAATCCATTCCTATCACTAGGTCGTAAGTTCCTAGGGCCATGACATATACTTTGAGTTTGGTCGAACAGACTCCTAGCTCAACTTTGCAATCCTCAACACTTAATTCTACCGGTTGAAGGTCTCCCGAAGCCATTTCTACCTGTCTAAAATCGTTTTGCTTGCAGGCTGCCAACCCACACTTATTTAATGCATAAGATGAAATAAAACTATCAGTAGCTCCAATGTCAAATAAGATTTTGAGTTTTATTCCTTTGATTTTATCTGAAGATTCCACTACAGTGGATTGATGTGCTGCTTGGTTGTTGTTGACGACGGCATGGATTCTGTGATTACCTTGAGCATCTGATGATGGTCCTTTTCCTATTCGCTGAGAGTTTTCCGGACAATCACGCCGAAGATGAGGTCCTCCACACCCCCAACAGTCCACCTGGGCTGGCCCCCGAGAGTTTGACTGTGAAATTCCAGACCAAGAGCTTTGTCCCCTGGTGCCGCTTCCTCTCCCATTCCTTCCTCGATTACTAGTCCCTCGAGATCTCCAAGGACTGATGTTTGAGGATTCAGAAGCTATTGCATTTATGGTCCTGGGAGCTCCTGCCCCCGCTCCTCTTGGGGTAAACCTATTACCATAAGGAGGTGGTCTCAAGTTATTTCCCCGGAAGAAATTTCGAGGGAGTCTTTCCTGTAAATGCCTGCGGTATTGGTTCAGATGGCCTGAAATCCCTTTTAATCCCCAAATGCTCTTCTGCATAACGAGCACATTCAACCGCCTCTGCCACCGTCGGTGGCTTCCACATTCTTACCCTGGCTCTCATTCGAGGATTTAATCCAAATACGAAACGCTCGGCCTGGCATTCATCCGTGTCTAGATAAGGAACATATTTTACAAGTTCCATGAACTTTATCTCGTATTCTTCCATGGTTTTACCACCTTGGGTTAAAGTATGGAAAGCTCCAGCGTGCTGCTCTTGAAAGAAAGGTGGTAAGTATTTCGCACGGAATCGGTCCACAAACAACTCCCAAGGAACGGTATCTGAAGTGAGATGCAACTGTTTTTCCATATTCCCCCACCAAATCAGAGCATTCCCTCTGAGTTGGAATACAGCAATCTTTGTTTTAGAAGTTGAAGAATATTCTCTTAATGCGAAGCATCTGATCATCCCTTCCAACCATGCTTCGGCATGTTCTCCAGCTCGTCCTCTAAAGAATTTCGGGAGTTTAATCTTTTGCAGTTCCCGTGAAATATCTTCTCTATGAGGTTTGTCATCAACATCCTTAGGCTTTTTTGAATGTCTTTCCTTTGGATGTCGCCGTTCCTCCTTGTTCCTGGTCGACTGCGACTTTTTTAATGTTTCCAAAATGGCTTCTAATGAGCTCGTCACAGTAGTAAGATCAGGTGCTGGAGCGACAGGTACTGACGATGATCTACGAGGTGGCGATGGTGAGGGCGAGGGAGGAGGTGATGGCAATGCATTTCGCTGACGTTGCCGCCTTTGGTACGTTCTCAACATTGTAACCTTTCCTGATGTTTGTAATAAAACAAATGAGTCAAATATGAGATATATATATATATTTTTAATATAAAAAGATCAAACTCCAAAATAATTTATTTATAATATAAATAGCATTATTCAATTGACAATAAAATAATTACTATTTTAACAATAATATATATATATATACCTTTTTAACCATAGATAACAGCGTTTAACTTTATGTTATTATGTAATATTCCCAATTAGCCTTGCTAATTGGAATATTTCATTTTTGTTTAATTTTGCCGCTTTAGTTAGAAATAAGAAATAAAGTGAGAAATAAGAGGGGTCACCTCACTTTAGTCACCTCACTTTATAAAATAAAGTGTTTTCCTAGTTGATTAACGTTATAACTTAAAGAGGGGGCCTCGGGGGTCCACACGTATATGAGGGGAGGCCTCACGCTGACCCAAGGGTAACTGCAAGGTGAAGGACGCAGTTAAGGTTTTGGAGGGAGTTTAGCATTATAAAAGGAGGGGTTTCCACTTCATTTGGTATGCTTGATTTGATATTGATATTGAGAGCTAGACTTCAGTCTGCTTCAGCACGCCGGTTGTTTAGTCGGTCTGCAGCACTGTTTAGTGCAACCGAGTGTCTCCGGTCGGAGATCTCACCCTTAGCCTCGGGGGACTTCGAGTGCCTGCCCTGGTAAGGTTATTTCTGGTTTCACCCTTAGCTTCGGGGGACTTCGAGTGCCCGCCCTAGTGAGGTTATTTTCTGAATAACATCCTTCAGTTTCAGTGGTAGTCAGCAGCAGTTCTTGGTGGAGATTTGGAGAGAAGGAAGCCCTTCTTGAGACAGCGCAGATCCAGCCTAGAGAAGGAAGGACGCAGATCCAGTTAGCCAAAGCAGAGAGGACGCAGATCTGGGGAGGCGTTGGCAGAATCAGTCTTGGAGGACGCAGATCTGAGAGATCCAGCCTTGGAGAGTACAGATCTGGAGAGATAGCATCAGATCCAGCCTTGGATGATTCAGATCTGAGGAGATATTGGTAGATCCATCCTTGGAGAGTGCAGATCTGGAGAGATAGCATCAGATCCAGCCTTGGATGATTCAGATCTGAGGTGATATTGGTAGATCCAGCCTTGGAGAGTGCAGATCTGGAGAGATAGCATTAGATCCAGCCTTGGATGATTCAGATCTGAGGAGATATTGTCAGATCCAGCCTAGATCTGAAGAGATAGCAGCAGATTTGGCCTTAGAGGACGCAGATCTGGAGTGATAGGATACAGATCTGGAAAGGAGGATTCAGATCTAGCAGATCTGAGGGAGAGAGAACGCAGATCCAGACAGGGAGGACGCTGATCTGATGAGGAGAGTCTGGTGAGTGAGATTTGACAGCATTTTCAGTGTTTTCAGCCTTGAGGAGGTTGCCATTTCAGCCGGAGGTTTTGCAGGAGGATTCAGACCCTTTCCTCAGCGTGTTTCTTGAGCTTCTGCGCTGTTCCTGGAGGCACAGCGTTTTTGTAGGAGGAGGGTTTCTGGGGGCGATTTTCGGAGGTTGTCCGTTTGGTAAATGGTTTCTGGGTTTTGTCCGGAGCAGTGAGTATAGGTGATCTGTAGATTTTTAGCTCATTCCCAAGTAAGGGGACTGCCCTAGTTTCCCGCTTTCTTCCGAAGAAATTTTGCAGAGATGCGCTTCGTAATAGCCCATTTCCTATTTTTCTTCCGAGAGGATCTGTATCTACCTTGAGCAAGGATAGGTGCACCATTCTGATTTTCATACTTTCATATGTACTCTTCGCATTAATAAAATGGCTTAGCATTCTGGCATTCTATGTGTACTTGATCTACTATCTGGTTTCGGCATTTGTTTTATGTATTTCTGTCTGGCATATTTCTGTGTATTACGGGTTATTTCCCTTTGGGGATATTACAGTGGTATCAAAGCATAATTCTGGCTCAGCCTGTGGTCTATGACATCAGAAAAGAGATCATACAGAGCAATAGCAGTGCAATATCAGAAACGCAGTTGGAAAAAGGGCCAAAATAAAAAGGGTCAAATTTTGAAGTTTGGAATTAGGAAAAACGTTTTCTGGGTTTTTCTGGGTTTTGGGCGAGGATCACTTTCCCAGATTCCTAGAATTTTCCGAGTAGTTTTCAGTGGGTAAATCGGAGGTCGAAGTTAAGCAACAGTATGGTTTTGTAGCAGCCGTGCAGTTGCTGAGGAGCCTGTAGACACATAGAAGAAAGAGCTGATGGCAGGTGATGTGGATAAGAGGAGATTTACGGAGACACTCCTCCGTCGCATACAGGAGGCATCACAGATGGTGCAGGATCTGTCACAGAGACTCACTGCGGTGGAGGATAGGCAGCGATCCACTATGCCCACATTCTTGCCAGAAGACACAGGGACAGGAGTGCGGAGAGGTGCACAGAGGGATAATCCGGCACCCACACGACCTACCATGCCTACCTTCCTGGTAGAGGACGAGGGGTCGACAGCACCGAGAGATGTGAGTCCAGCTCGACGGGCAGCCATTTTTGCAGAGTGGCAGGGCTTAGGACAGGGATTCATGGATAATTTCCCCTTCGAGCGCTATCTCCAGTATCGATGCGGCATCAAACCCCCTGAGCAGCACAAGGGGCACGGATACCACCGTGATGACCACCGCACAGCTAGTAGAGATTATGATCAGCTCCAGCGTGATAGTAGACCTCACAACTTTCACAGAGGGAACAAGCACTCACATGATAGGGGCTTACAGCGCACAGTGGACAAGATAGATACCTCTTTCCAGCTTGACCGAGTATCGGGGAGGGAAACCATTAAAATGGTTACCTTGCACTTGGAGGATGAGGACACACAGGATTGCAGGGAGTCTGAGGTTACACCTAGTGTGACACAGGATTCACCCTCATTGGAGACATCCTTGACCGTGCCAGTTGATATCATAGTGGAGGAGGTAGAGCCTACCCCGGTAGAGCCATCCACTGAGGTGGTGACTGGAGCCACGTCCGAGTCTTCGGGTGGTAGTAGCACACAACAGATGGGCGAGATGTCAGGGGATATATCCACTATTGATGAGGCACTAGGAGATACAGAGGTATCGGATGATGGTCGCAGACAGCGATATCATCGGCTTCGGACGGACCTTCGAGTTTTGAGGGAGAAGGCCGCGTCAGTACGGGAGACCATTTTGTTGCAGGACCAGGAGCTGGAGGGTATGAGAGGGACTTGTGCCAAGTCGGCGGCCAAGTTGGTCCGCATTGGGGAACAGCTGGATTCCCTGATGGTACAACCAGAGGGCACGAGGGAGCGTCAAATCATTCCCTTTCAGGCATGCATGGATGGGACTAGCAGTATTGTTGGGTCATCTCTTCCCGTTGGAGATAGAGAGGCAGAGCCACCTAGTCAGGTCTCATATGTTGACTTGGATAGTGGTATGAGACGATCAGAGTTGCACAGGGTACAGCAGCCACGTGTTGAGATTGGATGGCGAGAGATTTTGAGTTGGTACTCGGTGGAGCAGACTATGGATGAGAAGGAGGTCTCAAGGAGAGATCTCACTGGAGATGCACTTCGACACACCACGGGGTGCAATGGTTTTTTTCCCTTCTCACAAGAGCAGATAGAAGATGGGGGACATCTTCGGATGGATAACATCTCTCATGCGTGTGATGGACATCCCTTGAGCCATACACATCATGATGGGAGGTTTTTGCCTACCACCTATTTGATTCTTGATAGGGTCTCATTGATCCTTGAGAAGTTTATACTTCAAAATCCCATGCAGTGCAAAATCAGAAATTTGATTTGGGAGGATGGTAACCCTCATGGGAGGAGTACCAGGATGAGGAGAAGGAGGCATCCACAAGTGATTGAGTGGATGGGGATGATGAGCAAGGAGCTGGGAGGCTACTTGCAGATCTATGACACCAGGCAGCAGGAGGCTTGGCTGCGCTGGTTACTCTTGAAAGAGTTTGGCCATCACTGGGCAAACACTCTTCCTAAGAGTAGGAGGATGGGGAAAAGATGGATGAATACTTGCATCATTGAGCAGCATAGAGTATGGATGCATGGTGTTGATGTGTTACTCATATCATTCATTGTGTCTTCATCACATGAGTTGTTTGATGGAGGTATGGAGAGGCAACACAATGTCTTGTTGCTTGGTTTGTTCCTAGGAGAGCAAGGGCAGATTTGCTCTCACACTTTGTATGATGTTGCAGGAAAAGGGGATGGCACTATCTCCTTGGTCTTTGATGATTGGGAAGCACTTCCATCTTGGAAGGTATTCCATATTTATTGCAGCATTATTAGAGGAATCTTTGACAAGGGGCATGTCAAAGAACAGAGTCTTGTATTGACAGGAGCTTATTTGCATGAGCTCACAGCGTTGTCACCTTGGAGCAGAACATTATGGATGAAGTGTGCGCAGCAGAGATATGGTGGATCTATAACCCATAGGTCCCAGGATCACTTCATATTTGTTACACTTACAAGAAGTAATGATGATAGAGACATCTATGGCATACTCCTCGTGACTTGGGTTTCCAAGCATAAGGAGGATTATCTTCTTGTAGCACATGGTTCAGTCTTCTTCATAGCAGGTCAACACTTTATGAAGGACTCATTCATGGACCCATGTACCATCTTACTTCCAGCATATGGTCAGATTTGTATGGGAGGCTTGATTATGAGAGAGACACGTGAGCTGGATATGTCCGTGAGTGGGAAAAATTCTCACAATTTCTGCACTACATGTTCTCATGGGAGCATGGGAGGAGGCACGGCCACCACTCCTATGTGTGCGTTCTCTTTTGATGTGGGCCATGAGATTGATATTTATCCATTGTACAGCCATGGGCAAGTGTTTGGACCTATGATGTTGTCATATTCAGCCATTTACTATCCATTAGTAGATGTGATGGACCTTGTACATTGCTTGCCATGTGATTTTCTGAGGTTGCAGTGGATGAGACTGCGCTGTATCCTTGTGAGGGATTGTTTGCATTATGTATCCTCAGGTAGAACCTTCAGCAAACATCTCATTAGGGTGATCCATGATGACCATGTCATATTCTTCATGGATGGCTTGTTTTGGGCCAGCTTGGTCTTCATTGCTAGAGGGACCCTCTATGGTGGATTGTTTTTCACTTTGCCATTGGAGGGCAATGATTTTGCAGCACAGGATCAGCATAGACTCTACACTTGTCATGAGTGGAGAGAGGGACAGAGTGGGGTAAGCTATGATGCTTGCCAAGTTCATATTTTCAGCCCACTTTCATTACCAGAGCTTGAGGTGGAAGGAGATTTTCAGGAGTTGCCTTGTTGGTGGGTGGCTCATTTTGTCTGGATGATTGCTTGGAGATGGAGGATCCACAGGAGGGAGATATTCCTCATTATATTTTCGACTCCATGCCTTGATTGGGGAGAGGTGACGAGTTGGGTCACAGTTGATGGGCCAGCTTACACAGTCATAGATGCAGAGCAGCAGCGGTCATGGTCTTCAGTCATAGCCAGAGGCAATGAGCAGCCCGAGCCAGGGGACATGGGCTATTACTGGCCATGGTGGCGATGGGACCCGGGCGGATTGTTGGTTGGCTGGTATCATGAGAGGCCAGTTTGGGATCCTGGCATTGAGATATCCCTTCGTATCAGGGTGATGCAGGAGACAGAGAGGTTTCAGTGGGACCCAGGCACATTTTGCAGTATTGGCAGGGAGCATCAGCTAGAGAGTAGGCTTGTTCAAGCATTGCTTGAGAACAAGCAATTTTTGCCGGATAAGGATGCCACTTGGGAGAGCAAGCAGACTTTACAGCATCCATCACTTCAGTTGCTTGAGGACAAGCAACGTTTTGCCGGGGGAGACTGTAATATTCCCAATTAGCCTTGCTAATTGGAATATTTCATTTTTGTTTAATTTTGCCGCTTTAGTTAGAAATAAGAAATAAAGTGAGAAATAAGAGGGGTCACCTCACTTTAGTCACCTCACTTTATAAAATAAAGTGTTTTCCTAGTTGATTAACGTTATAACTTAAAGAGGGGGCCTTGGGGGTCCACAAGTATATGAGGGGAGGCCTCACGCTGACCCAAGGGTAACTGCAAGGTGAAGGATGCAGTTAAGGTTTTGGAGGGAGTTTAGCATTATAAAAGGAGGGGTTTCCACTTCATTTGGTATGTTGATTTGATATTGATATTGAGAGCTAGACTTCTGTCTGCTTCAGCACGCCGGTTGTTTAGTCGGTCTGCAGCACTGTTTAGTGCAACCGAGTGTCTCCGGTCGGAGATCTCACCCATAGCCTCGGGGGACTTCGAGTGTCTGCCCTGGTAAGGTTATTTCTGGTTTCACCCTTAGCTTCGGGGGACTTCGAGTGCCCGCCCTAGTGAGGTTATTTTCTGAATAACATCCTTCAGTTTCAGTGGTAGTCAGCAGCAGTTCTTGGTGGAGATTTGGAGAGAAGGAAGCCCTTCTTGAGACAGCGCAGATCCAGCCTAGAGAAGGAAGGACGCAGATCCAGTTAGCCAAAGCAGAGAGGACGCAGATCTGGGGAGGCATTGGCAGAATCAGTCTTGGAGGACGCAGATCTGAGAGATCCAGCCTTGGAGAGTACGTATCCTGAGACAGCATCAGATCCGGCCTTGGATGATTCAGACCGAGGAGATATTGGCAGATTATCCATCCCTGGAGAGCGTGTTACTATGGTGACAGATTTACCCTGTTCCCTTGGATGATTCGGTATCCAATATGATATTGGTAGATCCGCCCTTGGAGAAGCAGATCCGGAGAGACAAAGACAGATCCACCCCTTGGATGATTCGTATCCGAGGAGACAGTCGCATCCGTACCCCAGATCCGAAGAGACAGCGCAGTTCGGCCTTAGGAGACCATCCGGGAGTGACAGGGGGATGGCTGCATCTGGAAAGGAGGATTCAGATCTAGCAGATCTGAGGGAGAGAGAACGCAGATCCAGACAGGGAGGACGCTGATCTGATGAGGAGAGTCTGGTGAGTGAGATTTGACAGCGTTTTCAGTGTTTTCAGCCTTGAGGAGGTTGCCATTTCAGTCGGAGGTTTTGCAGGAGGATTCAGACCCTTTCCTCAGCGTGTTTCTTGAGCTTCTGCGCTGTTCCTGGAGGCACAGCGTTTTTGTAGGAGGAGGGTTTCTGGGGGCGATTTTCGGAGGTGGTCCGTTTGGTAAATGGTTTCTGGGTTTTGTCCGGAGCAGTGAGTATAGGTGATCTGTAGATTTTTAGCCTTGGTCTCGTGCGATGATCGTGTCCTCAGTTTTCGCTTTCTTCCGTGCCACCGAGATGCAGTTTCTGTAGCAGCCATTTCCTATTTTTCTGAGAGGATTCTGTACTTGCCTTGAGCAAGGATAGGTGCACTCATTCTGATTTTCTTGTACTCCTCTCTATGTACTTTCAGATTAATAAAATGGCTCAGTTTTCTGGCAATCCATGTGTATTTGTTCTCTGATCTGGTTCAGCATTGTATTTTCTATATCTGTCTGGCATATTTCTGTTTATTACTGGTTATTTCCCTTTGGGGATATTACATATTACATACTTTTTAAATTTATAAATTTTAATAAAATATAAATGTCAAAAAAAAAATTAAATTTGTAACTTATATGGCATGGTTATATATATATTTAAAATCATACAATGTATATATATTTAAAAACCCTACGATATATACATTTAACCAAAAACAAAACATACGATATAAATTAAAACCATTCGATATAATTTTAACCAAATAATACCAAACGATATATATATATAAACCGTACATTTAAAAACCATACGATATAATTTTAAATCTATACGACATATATTTAATCTAATGATACATGCATATTATTTTATTCTGTCCATTGCATATTCGGTGTTATATATATATATATATATATATATATATATATCTTGATACCACATAATTAAAATACATTACACCTTGCTAGCTAAATGACTCGAATACACGACTAAGATCGGATTTGATAGCGTGGCTTCCCTTTATCAAATTTCATACGTGGCTTCCTATCAGATATTAATAATTTGACAACGAGTCATATAGATACCCAGATGGCAATCCACTGTCCTAAGATTTTCATTAAGTTTCTTCCTGCATTCGATGTTTAAAGTCGGGACGGTTGCATTGAGTCTGAGAGGTTATGGTGACAGATTTAAATTTGATGGGCTATGCCCGCGCAGGTTCGAACACTGTCGTTACCATAGCGGAGAAATCAGCCCCTTACGAAACTCTAAGCGATTTGGTTTTAATGGAAGCGAGTAATTGTCTGAAATCGATGGATGATTTACCTTCAGTTGCAACGGAAGGAGAGAAATCGAAGTGCGAGGCACCAATTGAATGTTGTGAATTGTTAATTGTTGTAATGGCCAGGGTTTTGAGGCTTGTCGAATGGCCTTCATAGCTCACTGTGGGCACTTAATCACGGTGCTTACGATTAAGTAGTGTGCAAAGGATCATTGGAAATTCGCGCGATCCATACTTCCACCGAAATCCTCCTTGCTGTGAATGGATATCAAAAAATATGACCAAATCCGGGTCGGAAAATGAGGAGGTCTTGAAGGCAGCAGAGGCTGCTCTGCAGGAATCTGGAGAGACTGTCGTGATGGCCGTGAGGGGGTCGAAGAACAGAGGGATCTGGGGCGTCTCTGGACGCCTGGCTCGTCACATGTCAAAACCCAGGGTTATTGCTCTTACCACAAGGAGCTCCAGCACAAGTCAGAGAGCGAAAGCTGACCTGCATGTCTTAAAGCATTCATCTGGAGGGGCTCTTCAACCAGCAAAATTTTATACGCTGAAACATCTTGCGAAAGTGGAAGTTATTGCTAGTGATGTGACTGGCTGTACGTTTGTATTGGGATTTGATAACCTTAAAAGTCAAAGTGTCTCCCCTCCTCAATGGACACTGCATAACATTGATGACAGGAACCGCTTACTTGTTTGTATTATGAAAATGTGCAAAGAGATTGTTGGTCGCCTCCCTAAAGTTGTTGGAATGGATGTGGTTGAGATGGCTCTTTGGGCACATGCCAATACAAAAAACGGTTCCTGTCAGTGCGAGTGCATAGGATGCTCAAACAGTAGATGGTGACACTCCAAATGATTTGAAGGTGACAGTGGAGGAGGACCTTGTTTCTCAAGCAAAGGAGGATGACATGGAGGCTCTTCTTGGCACGTATGCGGAAGGTCAGAGAATCAGCAAGAGAAATGGGGCATGTTGCTGCTGTTGCTCAAGGGAAGACAGTTACAATGAGGAATGCACAAGGTGCATTTGTGCTCGCTGCTGTTTGCCATCAAGCGTTGGCTGTTGCTGTGGGCTATACTACAAGCTTTAACACTATTAAGGAACAATGGCAGACGGCTGAAGTTCAGGGAAGAATTTGTTCTATCTTCTAGTTCTGACTTATTGGAATATATGATATTTTAATGGTTCATCTGCTGCATCTTGGTCTTTAGCTGTTGTTACGACTCCGAAAATCTGTTATTATGGTTCTCTAATAATCTGTTGTAAAATTACAGTTGATTAATGTTGAATATTTTGCTATTAGCGGTGAAATTACTGTTGTCCGCACTGACTGCTGTCGTTATTGATGTTATAATACTACTGTCCATATTCAATTAGTTGCAGATTTTAGATCTGTTCAAACTTCTAGAACTCAATTATGAGTCCCTTCCATTGTAATATCAGATTTCGGTTAGCCTCATAACTGAATTGAAGTTTGGCAAGTAAAAGATGAAATTTTTATGTCCTAGTCTAAATATGCTAAGGATGTTTTGTGCAAAAACAGAATGGATGACAATATACTAGTGTTGACTCCTGTTGTAACAAATGTGAAATTAACGGCATGACTCATCTTCAGCCAGTTATTTGTGAGTCTGATTTATCTGAATACTACTGGACAAGATATCAGCTATGCTGTGACTTAATCTCTTGATTCATGTCTGTACTGAAGGTGATTCATTGGCAAGCTGCTAAGACAATTCTTCGATATGTTGAGGGTACTCTTCATTATGGTTTGGAATATTTCAGCACCAATGAGTTCAAGCTTATAGGCTTTTGCATATTCTGTCAACGTAGGATGTATGAAAGAAGAAATTCTACATTTTGATACATGTTTTACCTTAGTTCATTGACTGTTTCTTCGAGCAGTGAACTGTAACCTACCGTTTCTCTTTTACCCAGGGAAACCTAAAGTATAAGGCCACGGTTTCAGCCACAAGTGGAGCTATTGTTGAGAAATAGACGCAGTGAAGTGGTATATTGACAGTCATAGACTGGTTTAAACATGCAAATGCTTAGAAACAAAATTTCATGGGCCTATAAGGTCCCTAAGGTTTCAAACTGTGGCTTTGATACCATGTGTAAGATCTTTGTTCTATATTTATAATAAAACAAATATCTGATCTTTATATTTAAGCAGAAATTAATTGCAAGAGGATTTAAACTTAAACTCTAATGACAGATTCACGGTTTTAAAATATTCCTAAGTTCACAAACCCAATAACCAGCTGATGCTGAAACACAATAAGTAACTGATGCTCAGAGAAATACCTGGAAACGGTGAGCTGCAAACCAGAGTTTAATCGATGATTGCTGGATGAACTGAACAAGCTGATAACTGCTGGAACCGTGATCCTCCTCTCCAGCTGATCGGACAGATTACAGAACCAAAATGTTCCTCCCAGCCAATTTAGGATTTAATCCCAAATCCAGAGGACGCCTCCTCTGCCCCCGTGCCCAGAATCCCGAGAACAGTAAGTCTCCCTTCCACAATTGATAAATTTCACCATAACAGCCTTCTCAATTTCATGTAAGAACCAAAAGCCCCCTTCCTCCTTCATGTCTTCTTGTTTAATAACAATCTGCCCCACCGCCACAACTCCATCAAGATTTGAAGTCCATAAATGTAGAAATGAATATTTTCAAAGAGATGTCATTCGAATGTAAGAGGATATGGTTGTATTAAAGAGATGTCATTCGAATGTAAGAGGATATGGTTGTATTAATGAGATGTCATTCGAATGTAAGATGATAAGGTTTGTATTAATTCGAATGTATTTAATCATGGTGCTTTGAATGTTTAATTAAGTATTCTAATTATTCTTTAAGGTTAGTTTTTCTTTATGTTTGTATATTATATTTAACTATTAGTTAAATATTAGGAAGTAGGAACTTAGGGTGTGGGTTGTTACAGCCTGAATATCTAGATATGGTGGTTGGGGCTAGCCCCTAGCCTCTGAAATCCTCAACTCCACTGCCCACTTAATGTCCCCATGCCTCAGGTCGACCTCCATCCATTGTGCAGAGACTGTCTGTGGTGGGTATGAGTGCATGCCCCTCAAGACAACTAACTTCCCATTAGGCCCCATGAATGCCCTCTCCAGCTTTCGCCAATATGTGGTCACTCGCCCAAGAGAGTAAAGCCACTGGACACCCATCACCATATTGGTGTCCGGTACATCCACCACGAAGAAGTGGTCAATCATTGAGTAATTCCCCAAGGTCACTGTCAAGGAGGGGACATATCGGGTGCATTGCATGGTCCTATCCCCTGCCATAAGGACAGAAAAACACTCAAACTCCTTTGTAGTCATACCCCTCCTCTGCACCATTTGCGCATCAATGAAGTTGTGGGTGGCTCCACTGTCTAACAAGACTGAAACACGTTGCCCCTACATAGTGCCTCAGATCCTCGGGGTCAGGTATCTGGGGACCCCACGCAATGAAGCAAGTACCCACCCACCCAGCAGGTGCAAAAGGTGCTTCCCCAGGTGGTGGTGGTGGTGGTGGTCCCCGTACTACATGTGACTCCCTTTCACCCCCATCTACCTCCTGCTCTATGTCATCCTCCAGGTCACAATCAGAGAATACCTCAATATAATGGTGCCCAAGGATCCTGGCAGGTGAAGCACAGCTTCCTCCTCCGGAGATCTCTCCTAGTCTCCTCATCCAAATGTCCACGCCCCTGGTTAGCTCTCGGGATCGGGGCCCTTGTGTCACGGCCCTTGGGAGGGAAAGGAGCTCGAGGTGGATTTGGTGCCCTGGTCTTAGGAATTGTGTCATGCAAATCCCAGACACAAGTCACAACCTCCTGCAACATGGTTGGTATACGAGATCTCACCAACCCACGTAAAGGCTCAAGCAAACCCTCCACAAAAGTGTAGACCCTCCTGGCATCAGACAGGTCCAGCACCATAATGGATACCCTCAAAAACTTTGATATGTAATGCTCGGGGCTGCCAGTCTGTTATAGTTGCATAAGCTCTCTAAAATGTGTCTCTGGGTCCCTTCTGTCAAAACGCTCCACAACCCTCTGTGTGAAGTCCTCATCAGAAGTTACGTTGGCATGCCCAAGCGTATACATCCCATGGAACCACCAATCATGGGCCTCTCCCTCCAAATGTAATGTAGCCATCTTGATGGCCTCCACCACTATCATTCGGCTAAGCTGGAAATATGTGTCCAGCTTCTCCACCCAAGCCCTAGTCGTGCACTTGGAAGACCCATCAAATGTGGGGAGGAACATCCTCCCTATGGTACCTTGTAGCTTTGAGTTTTGCGCGTTGGAACCCCCTGTGCCCCTGCCCTTCTCATTCTGCTTGAGCTGGTAGAAATCTTTGAAAGATAGTGTAGCTCTAAAATCATCCCCCATAGACTGCCACTCCTAGAAATAGTCCCCATGTGGGCATCTCGTCCTGTCCACCCTACTCACCTGATCCTGAGGGCAAAAATGTGGGAAAGTGGTTCTGGTTGGTCCATTGAAAGCATGTGGGTGAGTCACTAGTGAATGGTGGTCGTACTGGTGGAAAGCCCCTGAAGTTTCCCCAAACAGGAAATCTTGGTGAATGCCCTTGTCTTGATTCTACTGCTTAATTTCCTCCAACATCTCCTTCTGCCCCTTGGCCAAGTCACTCAGGGCCTTCAAGAGGCTGTCAAACGTTGCCTCCTATTTTCTCTTTGGCTCCCCCATATCTATCTCCACCACTTCCTACTCTAGGGCCTCAGTGTCAGGGGTGATTTCCAACTCTCTTTCCCTACTCCGGTACCTCTGCCTCCGGTAGGTAACGTTTTGTTTGTCCTCCAAGGTCATAGAAATAATCCCACGGTCGAGCCAAGATCAGTGCTCTAATACCATTGTAATATTCGTAAGGGAAAATTAACAGTGATAAACAAAGCATTCAAAAGTACATGCAACACAAAACCACACATAAAATTAAACATCCATAAATGCACCAGAAACTACCCCAAGCTAAGCCATTTTATTATAAATCAGTGGGGGTACACATAAGTATGAAATGAGTGCACCTAGGCTTGCCCAAGGCAAGCCAAACAAGTCCCAGGTGGAGAATACAAATGCCCAAATGCTAGAAAATCAATCCCCTCTAAGTTCTGCATTGGACCTTGAAAAACTACACTGCTAGTTGATGTAGAATTGTTCTTTTTCCTAGTTCTACTTCTCAGAATATTCCAGGAAATTAACCCTGGCCCCCTCTCAAATTACCCACCAAAACCCAAAAAGGGTTTGGCATAGTCCTGAGTCTCGACCCTCGAAATTACCCCCAATTTCCACGTATTCCTCCAACTGTTGGGTAATTCGACCCACCTGGAAATTCTGCCACTCACTGCCTCCAAAAATATTGAGTATTCCTCCTAAATTTCTCCTTAAGTCCCCAAGCAAACTCAGCCCTAGAATCACTGACCAAGCCCCCACAATGAGCAACCTCCACCAAGGATTGTGCAGGCCCCAAACCAGACACTTCTGCATTAGCCCAGAAGAGAAGAATTTGACCGACTGGCCTCTCCAAACCCGCAACAAACCTCTGCAAAATTGCTTCTAATTCCCCATAGAAGTGACTCCTCAAAGCCCGGAAGGAATGCTGCAATGTAACTAGCTCTCCCTAGGAAAGCGTAGCACCTTTTTGCGCCCACACTGCTCCAGAAAACCATGAATTTTCCTGAGAAAACACCTCTGGAATAGCTCCACCACACTACAATGGCTCTCCTAGGATGGCACTTCGAGTCCACCGAAGAAGAGTTGAGATTTCTCCCTAGAAACCTCTTGTGCTGAATAGCACTTGCAGACTTGGCTCAATAGCTCAAGCGTGCTAGGTGAATGAGTTTGTCAAAGGATCAAAAGTCCCAAAATGATATATGCTTCCCCTATTTATCCTTGAGTTGCATTCTCTCCATGTTGGTCCCATGAAACGACTTTCTCCCTTCAAAAAGCACGAATTTCCCAAGGGGTGCGTATTTCCCTCTTGGGGTGGCCCCCACCATCCACTAAGTGTTCGATTTGCCTCATTTTCCCTATGTGGGAACTTTCCTTAGCCAAAAATTGAAAGCAGGGTCTTCCAACCGACTTTTCCTAAGTTGAGAATCCAAAATTATCAAAATTGAACAAAATTGTATTCTCACCTAGCAACATTTGATAAGTGGGGAATATCACAAGCATCCTAAAGCAACAATTGTTCTTCCAATGGCTTGGTAGATAATTCACTTTAAGCAAGTAATTTGACTCCATTTAAGGCACTGGTCTTTCAAATTAATCTAATCAGATAATTAAACTTGCTAAATTAACCAAGTTGTTGTTGATTTTTGTAGCATCAGAAAGTGCTCTAAGTCTCAAATTCGGTGGAGAGGCTTAGACACTTGGATTCCAAAGAACCCAGAAAGCGTTTGTGGAAATTCCACTCGGATTTTTTTTAATTTGAAAAATTAATTATTTTAATGAGGACCCTTAGTCTAAACTTAGGGAAATTAAATAATTAAAGGGTATTAAATAAGACGGAGTGTGAATCTTCTAAGGGACATGGATCAAGTCATGTTATGATCTTCGTCGTTGACAATGAGAAGACAATAAACGAAGCCTTGAGGGTCATTTGGAAAATACACCGAGACAATTAATTGATCTAAGATCGAAATTTTTGGGGCGTGGTTTGCTGAGAAATTCGAGCTAGAGATCTGAGTAGTGAGGGGCAAAGATAGCATTCGAGAGAAATATTTTCTCAGTCGGTGGAGCATTAGTCAAAGAGAGGCAGAAGAGATGTAGCCAAAGCCAGCGCTGAAGGAAGAGGGTTGATGCAATGACTGTGTAGGCTCACGTAGAGGCAGCGTAGAGGCAGAGGAAGGGTTTTCGGAATTTTGCTGGTGGATCAGTTTCGGAGGCCGAGATCCAGAAAGTGGCACCAGAAGGCTGTTCCTCAGGGTCCAAGGAAGCAAAACGACTTGGTTGGGGTTGAACGTTGAGCCTGGAAGGGGGTGACGCAGAGGCTGCAAATTGCAACATTGGGACTGCGCAAAGGCTACGCAGAGCCTCCCCAGGGCAAGTTTTTCTTCATCCAGATTAGCCAGAAACTCAGTGATTGAGTGAGGTAAATCCTCACAAATTCTTCTATCAGTATTTCTCTTTGTAACTGAATCACCCTAGGGGTATTCAAAGATGTATTCAAACATTGCTACTTCTTAATAATAAAACCCTCAAATCTGTTGCACCAGTTTTCCCGCATTGGGTTTTTCCGGGGACTTAGTCCAAAATAAAGGTGTCATGTGTGAATGATTTCCTTGTTCAGCTTCCTTGTTTCAGAATCATAATTATTGCAGTGTAGGTTGCTTCAGTGATTGCTTCAGTATTTCATGAATGTATTCAGAAATAATTGTGTAAAGTAAATTACATAATAGATGAAGTAATTTGGATGGTTGTAGTAGGATTCATTAGATCTATTTAGATCTAGGCATTTTCACATGGGATCAAAGCATTGATGTGAAACAGGAAGGACGGATATGATTTTTGAAGTGAAGGTCGTTTTTGCTGCAGTGCAACAAAATGAATCCATTGAAGGATTGCGCAGTTCTAGCCAGGTGGGCTAAGAATTTCATGGCAGTCTCTCTCTGAGTGAGTCAACAAAGAGAAAGGGCTTCCAGACTCCAGACCTTGTTCTGGCAAAGGAAGCAGTGCAGAGCCTTCACGCAGAAGACAGAGGGACACAGTTTTTCGAAGCTATTGTTGGGCAAAAAAGCATCAAAAGGCGTCAGATTGGGGGAATTATTCCTCAATGATTTCCTAGCCAAGGAAGTCAGCATTTCTCCGTTGTTGAGCAGTAGAGGAGTAGCAAAACTTACAAATCCATCAGGGACTGCGTAAGCCTGCCAGGGACTGCGCAGTAGGGAGAAACAGGGAGCAGATTCGACAGTTTTTTAGCAAACATGGAATCTCACTGACTTCGTGATCAAGATCGGTTGGAGGGATCCTCCAACAATATGATCTGGAAGGAACGGGCTATGTTTCTTCTAGATGAATATGATTTGAAGGCATTCGTGGAGAACGTGGTAGTTGTACCTACAGATCTGGATCAACACAAAAAGTACAAGGTTGATATGGCTATGGCGAAGGCGAAGAGGTTGATCCTTGATGGTTTCAAGGACCACATCGTCTCACATTTGGCTGGCAAGAATACTGCCAGAGAGATGTGGGTAGGCTTTGCATGACCTGTAAGAGGGATCTATCGAGCAACAGAAGTTGTGCTTGGAGCAAAAGCTCCGTATGATCCAGATACGGAAAGGGGAGCATGTGGCTTCATACCTCATGCGGTTTCAGGAGGTTCGAGATCAGTTGTCAACAGTAGGTGCCACACGTACAGCTGCAACCATGGTACGGATGGCCCTTAACGGTGTCACGTAGGAGTGGCAGGTGTTTGTCCAGAGCATACTGGGTCAGGCAGCACTACCTAGTTAGGAGAGGTTGTGGGCAACTTTTCAGGAGGAAGAGCTAAGGAGAGACCTCGTCAAGTGCAAATTTGATGGCAGCAATGAAAGCTGATCGAAATTTGTGGAGGAAGAGGAGAACGCAGCCCTTGCATCAAAGGGACAGTAGGTGCAACGGAAACCGAAGCGTGATGCTTCGAAGGTCAAGTGCTTCAGATGTGGTGAGTTAGGCCACTATGCCTCTTAGTGTCCTCTGAAGAAGAAGAAGGACAAAGATGAGAAGCATGACCCGAAGGTTGCAGCTGCGAGAATCGAGGAGGATGAGGTGGCCATGAGTGCCCATGCTTCTCCTAGTGAGAAGTGGGGTGATATTGAGTTGTAGTTCTTTGAACTTCAGTTGGGCAGGATCCTTGAGGAGCCCACCTCATGGATCATACCTTGCTACGAGAGCCCATGATCAGCAGTAGCAGGATGGAGTATTCAGATGGAGTCGAGGAGTGATGGAGACGACAGTGCAGTAGATAGCAGCATTCATTTCTGGAACAGCACATAGCAGAGGCAGCAGCAACGCAGTGCAGAGCAGCAGCAGCACAGAGAATCAGAGGGACAGTGCAGCAGCTGTCAATAGTCAGATTCTTCAGCACCAAGGTACATCCGCAGAACACTTGCTCAGTTTTGGGTAAGTTTCAGTTGTTTCTCTCAACAGTTGAGTTGCAGTGCAGATGCAATGTTAGCAGTGGCAGTGTTATCAACATAGCAGATGCAACACTTTAGAGGGAATTGCAGTACAGATGCAGCAGTGATAGTGTGAAAGTTTAGAAACAGAAACCCTACTACAGTATCTTGATCCACTTTACCTACTTGTTTAATTAACTTAGCAAGTTATCTTACTGAATTATTCAAAAAAACATTAAAGTAGACACTAACTACAGCCTACAGATCATTTACTGAACAATACACACATGTGACAAGATTACACACGATTTTTCGCACAAATGTCCCCAGAAAAACCCAATGCGGGAAAACCGGTACAGCAGCTCTAGAGGGTTTTTATTATTATGCAGAATCTGAATACAACATTTTGGGCACTAGACATGGTTGGCCCTACAAATAAATTACACGATAGTTTGTACCTTTCACTCGAAGACAGAAGATATGGTTGTATCACACCCTCAAACAGGATTTACAGATCACGAGCCCCTTCTGGCCCACTGGAACACTCAGCGTTGCCTTTGTAGCCTCTGCGTCAGCCCTCACTGGCCGATGTTTCCACTGCGTCACCCTGACTGATGTTGCGCTACCTCTACGCTGCCCCGGTTGGGACTATGTCACCCTGGCTGGTGCTGCGCTGCGCTGGCTGGGTCTGCGTCACCCTTGTTGGGCTTACGCAACCTCTGCGCAGTCTCTGCGTGGTGTTGGCTGAACTGTGTCCTCCAGGTTGGCTCTGCGTTAACTGGTACTCACTGCCCCTCTGTTGCTGTATTTTCGACCTTGGATTAGATCATCCCTTGTCGATCTTTGCCCCTCACTGCACTGCAAACTCGCTTCGAATCTCTCAGCAAACCCCACCCTAGAAATTTGACTTAGCTTCAGTGCTCTACCAGTGTTTGTATCTCCAACTGACCCCAAGCCTTTCTCTTATAATTTTCTCGTTGAAAACTAAAGGTCGTGATCTAATCTCTAATTGAAGGTTTAGATTAAAAGATTGCCTAATCCACATCACTTAGAACATTTCATCACATGTGTTTAATTAATTCACTCTAATCTTTCTAATTCCCTAAGGTAGACTTAGGGCCCTCGTTAGAAAAATTAATTATTAGAATAACTTCAACACCAAATGAAATTTCTCGAAACGCTTTCTAGGTTTTGGAGGCCTCATGTGTCTTAGCCCCTCCACAAAATTTCAGGGCTAGAGCACACCCGATGCTACCTCAAAATCTCAACACTCCCTCTTAGCAAGGATTGTGCTCTAGCAATACATCCACACCAAGTATTGTCTGATCTCGACATCGGTTTATGCGCTACTGATGCTTGGCCTACTGCCCTCCATCCACTGCACTTCTCCTTTCTGTACTATTTCTCATGTCACTGCCGCTGACACTGCTACATCCGTACTGCAACCCCCTCTCAATTTGCTGCATCATGTTGCCTATAGCACTGCCACTGCTAACTACTGCACTGCAACTCAGTTGCTGAGAAGTAAGCAACTGAACGACCCGTGCCCAATCACTGACAGACAAGTTAGTCGAGCTACACCTCATCATTGACACTCCCTTGGCTGTTGCGCTACGTTCTCCCCCTGAAGCCACTGCACTACTACAACTCTGCACTGCATAGGCACTGCCCCCTCTACGCAGCTAAAGTCCCATAAGCCTCTGCGTTGTTTCTTCTACGTTGTTGTTGCATCTACACTGCGCTGCTCCCATCTACAGTGTCCCATCTCTGCCCTCTGCTTCACTGTGATCTCCTGCACCCACTGCTCCACTTGTCCCGCTACTGTCTTAAGGCTCCCGTAGCACGTATGTGATCCAAGAGTCTAGGCACCTCAAGGATCCTGCCTCTCCATCTGTAGCTGCTCTACAGATCAATATCGCCCCATTTACATGGCTCATGAGCACGCATGGCTACGTCATCATCACTACCACATCCCCCTTTGCTACTACTGCCTTGGATTCAGAAGATCCCTTGTCCTTCTTCTTAGGACAATTGCTGGCAATGTGTTCAAGTTCGCCACAATTAAAGCACAGAACCTTGGATAGGTCCCTCTTCTTCTTCCCTTGTTGCCTCTGTCCCTTTGATGCAAGGGCTGCATCCTCCTCCTCTTTCTTTACTTTGACTATTCCGCTACTGCTACTTTGCCTCTTGGTAAATCTCCTGATTTCTTCCTGTCGGAGGATTGCCCACATATCCGTCCAAGATGGTAACGTTGCCCTGCCTAAGATCCTTTGGCCAAACGTTTCCCATTCTTCGATGACTGCATTCAGGGAAGTCCTCACCAAGAGCCCGTCATCTGGTGTCGTACCCATGGCAATCAATTGGTCCCAAATAGTCTGAAATCTAAAGAGGAAGGGATCTATTTCCTCGCCCTTCTGCATCTGCAACAACCGCATCTGATTCTCCGGAATCATCTTCCTTTGGACGGAGCCTCCCTGATACATCGTGTCCAAAGTTGTCCACATTTCAATTGTCGTGTTCTTTCCGGCAATATGTGGAACCACGTGATCTTTGACTCCATCCATGATTAAGCGCTTTTCCCGCGCCTAATTCTCTTTGAATTTCTTCAGGGGATCTGCATCGGTAAGCACAGCTAGGAGATTCTCAGCATGATCCTTGATGCCGTACTCATCCAGGACTGTCAGGATCCTGGCCTTCCAGATAACGAAGTTGGACATGTCATCCAACCTATCCTGATCTCTCAGTCCATGAGAAACCATCTCTGCTCAAATATGTCGGAACAGATACTCCTCTCCCTCTTTCTGCTGCAACACTCAACAGAAACTGGATTGGGTTTCTTCGCGATAGAAACCCTTTATAGTAGTTGCTCCCTCTGACAATTGATTTCCATCGCGGAAATCCTGCGCCAAACACAGGTGAATCAATTCTCTACGATCACCCTCCTGATTGAATCTCAAATCTGTTTGGCGCATATCTGTTGAGCAACTGTTCTCCACCCGCTCTTGTTACCTTTGTTAGGCATGGTTCTGCATCGACAAAACCTCTGCCACACCAGCAACCTCTGAAGATCAAAAGCTTTACTTCCAAACTTCGGCAAATCTACACAACAACCTCTACTTGAACTACATCCCTCTGGCTGGCCTCTGCATGAGCAGACTGGCTCAACGCAGCAACTGCGCAGCGCAGGCTGCTCCTGCGTCACTCTGAAAGGCTCTGCACTACCTCTCTGTCACTCAGTTGGCTTTGCGTCAGCCTCTGCATCAGCATGGCTGGGATGCGTCCCTCCTGGTGCTGCGTTGCCCTCTTCTGGAACTCTGCTGCTTCAGCTACCTTCTATACGGCAATTTCTTCAACCGCTCTACTAGTGGATCAGCTTGACCTGCAATGCTCTGATACCATGGGAAAGTTTCAAAACAGAAACCCTACTGCAGTATCTAGATCTACTTCACCTACTTGTTTAATTAACTTAATAAGTTATTTTACTGAATTATTCAAAAAAACATTAAAGTAGACACTAACTACAGCCTACACATCTACAAATAATTTACTGAAAAATACACACATAACAAGACTACACACGATTTTTCAGACAAATGTCCCCGGAAAAACCCAATGCGAGAAAACCGGTGCAGCGGCTCTAGAGGGTTTTTATTATTATGCAGAATCTAAATACAACATTCTGGGGACCAGACACGGTTGGCCCTACAGAGAAATTACACGGTTGTTTGTACCTTTCACTTGGAGACAGAAAATATGGCTATATCACACCCTCGAATGGGATTTACATATCATGAGCCCCTTCTGACCCACTGGAACCCTCAGCACTGCCTCTGCATCAGCCCTCACTGCGCAGTGTCCCGAGTACGTCACCCTGACTGATGTTGCGTTGCCTTTGCGTTGCACCAGATGGGACTGTGACACCTTGGCTGGTGCTGCGATGCCCTTCCGTTGCGTTGGTTGGGTCTGCGTCACCCTGGCTGGGCTTACGCAGCCTCTGCGCAGTCTCTGCGTGGTGTTGGTTGAACTACGTCCTCCTAGCTGGCTCTGCGCTGATTGGTGCTCACTGCCCCTCTGCTGTTGTATTCTCGGCCTTGGATCAAATCATCCCATGCCGATCTTTGCCCCTCACTGCACTGCAAACTCACTTCGAATTTCTTAGTAAACCCCACCTCATAAATTCGACTTAGCTTCAGTGCTCTACCAGTGTGTGTGTCTCCAACTGACCCCAAACCTTTCTCTTATACTTTTCTCGTTGGAAAACCAATGTTCGTGATCTAATCTCTAATCGACGACTCAGATTAAAAGACTGCTTGATCCATGTCACTTAGAACATTTCATCACATGTGTTTAATTAATTCACTTTAATTTTTCTAATTCCCTAAGTTAGACTTAGGGTCCTCATTAAAAAAAAAAATTATTAGAATAACTTCAACACCAAATGAAATTTCTCGAAATGCTTTCTGGGTTTTGGAGGTCTCGTGTGTCTTAGCCCCTCCACAAAATTTCAGGGCTAGAGCACACCCGATTCTACCTCAAAATCTCAACAGATAGTGGAAATATCATGGGCAACATTACAATGGCAGCAGCAGCGCAAAGACTCATGGACTTCAGCAGTGCGAAGGATGCTTCAGGGTCAGAGCAGTATGCAGCAGGCATTATTGCTAGAGCATTTTCCTCGCTAAGAGGGAGTGTTGATATCTCTAGCATCAGAAAGTGATCTAAGTCTCAAAATTCGTGTAGAGGCTTAGAGCCTTAGACACTAGTATTCCAAAGAACCCATAAAGCGTTTGTGGAAAATCCACTCAAATTTTGTTTTATTTGAAAAAATAATTATTTTAATAAGGACCCTAAGTCTAAACTTAGGGAAATTAAATAATTAAAGGGTATTAGATAAAACAGAGTTTGAATCCTCTAGAGGACATGGATCAAGTCATATTATGATCTTAGCCGTTGATTAGACATCTAATCTGGGTTGTTGATATGTCAACGAGAAGACTATAAAGGAAGGCTTGAGAAGACTATAAAGGAAGGCTTGAGGGTCATTTGGAAAATACATCGAGACATTGAATTGATCTAAAATCAAAATTTCTGGGGCGTGGTTTGCTGATAAATTCGAGCTAGAGATCTGAGCAGTGAGGAACAGAGATAGCATCCGAAGAGAATTATTTTCTCATTCGATGGAGAATCAGTCAGAGAGAGGCAGAAGAGATCTAGCCAAAGCTAGCGCTGAAGGAAGAGGGTTGACGCAGTGACTACATAGGCTCACGTAGAAGCAACACAGAGGCAGAGGAAGGGTTTTCGTAATTTTGCTGGTGGATCAGTTTCGGAGGCCGAAATCCAGAAAGTGGCACCGGGAGGCTGTTCCTCGGGGTCCAAGGAGGCAAAACGACTTGGTTGGGGTTAAACGCTGAGCCTGGAAGGGGGTGACGCAGAGGCTACAAGTTGCAGCACTGGGACTGCACAAAGCCTCCACGAGGCAGGTTTTTCTTCATCTGGATCAGTCGGAAACTCAGTGATTGACTGACGTAAATCCTCACAAATTCTTTTGCGAGTATTTCTCTTTGTAACTGAATCACCCTAGGGGTATTCAGAGATTTATTCAGACATTGTTACTGCTTAACAATAAAACCCTCAAATCTGCTACACTGGTTTTCCCGCATTGGGTTTTTCTGGGGACTTAGTCCAAAATAAAGGTGTCATATGTGTGAATGATTTCCTGGTTCAGTTTCCTTGTTTCAGAATCATAATTATTGTAGTGTAGGCTTCTTTAGTGATTGCTTCAATATTTCATGAATGTATTCAAAAATAATTGTGTAAAGTAAATTACATAATAGATGAAGTAATTTGGAGTTGTAGTAGGATTCATTAGATCTGTTTATATCTAGGATTTTTCATAGTTGCTAGGCCATTCAGTTATGTCTCCCAGATTTGTTAGTTGCCAACAAGTCCCCCATCTTCACATTTCATAGGGACTACCCCCCATCGCTTGTGGTAGGGAGACAGCGAAAACAGAGAGGGTAGGGATCAGAGTGACAGCCCCCACCCTGAGCGTTGTTGCACATTGTCAGTGCAATTTGGGCAACAATAGCTCCAAGTGGCATCCCCAAGTGCCATGAGGCATCCAATGTGGTGTAGTAGCATGTAAAAATCATGATTTGAAGGTTGGCCCTCAAATTCACCTCAATGGCACTTTGTGGTCCCAAGATCCAACTAAGGCACTACAAAGTAGTCTTCATGGGTCTCCAACTACTCATAATGTCCATCTCCACTCTAGTGTTGAGGGCTTTCCAGGTGCAACTAGCCCTCCCTAGTCTCTAGAGGCCATACCATCCTCATATGGGACCTGAATCAGCGGCCATCCATCAACTAGTGCTAAGGCCAGCTTGGGGCATGATGGGTCCAAGCATGTCAACATGAAGAATCATCAAATACAATGCAAAGTGGCAGAATGTCTAGGTGCAAGAGGTAGTCAGGGTCATGTGTCATATGTTGGTGTTGCTAAGAGGTCCAAGGCTCTCAACACTTCACCTTTTAGTGCCAAAATGCTTCTCTAATGGCCTACGCATCTCTAGAGAGGTGCCCAAGACAAGGGTTGTTGAACCACCTAACAATCACAACACAAATTCTAGTGAAAGCAACTAGTCATTAGGGACAAAAATCATTATTGCATCTAAGCAAACCAAGTTTGAGTGTCATGGGCTATTTAATACTTCAAATAAGGATCCCCTTCCAAAATCAAGGCCTTGAACTTACAATAATGTTTTCTCCCTAGGTAGGAATGGCTAAAAGGCAACCCTATTTTACGGGACTTTAGGATATTGTCTAGGATAGTAATGAATTCTCCTAAGGATGAAATGGATGAATCAATCTTACCATAATGCAATAGGTGTATTTGATAGGCCAGAAGGCATAACTAGGAATGCACAGAATCCATCCTATTGCCCTTGTTCCTTCAAAATCTAGCAGGTCTAGTGCAAAGCCTCATTAGGCAAATCCAAACATCAAGGCAACAAGAGATTGGCTGCCACTGTCACCTTAGCAGCCTTTCTCCAGTTGTTTAGTGGTATTCAACAACATGGAAGGCTTGCCTAAGAGGATCACCCAAACGACATTCACTAGTAATGCCTTAAGGTGATGGAGGGGGGTCTAATGATTTGGATATAATACCAGCAAAGCCTAGATGTTCGGGCACTCTATCCTCAGACCAAGTAAATGAAATATAGGGTTATTATAAGTTAGGGTTTTACAGATTTTCAATGATACAGCAAGAAATGTCATATAACAGCCGGAAGAAAAGATCATTTCAATGATAAATCAACAAAGAAACAAGACCTTCACTTAGATAATAAGGGTCTAGGGTTTACAATGGAGTTTCTATGGCTGAAATATAATGATGAAACAAGGTCTCCTCATTATGTTTCATCATTATGAAACTCCATTGTAAATTAGTCTCCTCATCCCTGATACATAATGATGGAACAAGGTTTGTCGGAGGATTAGCATGCAATACCTATGTAGTTATTGCAAGATAGTGGTGAATCAGTGAATAACTCTTCTACTAAAACCCTTAGACCAAGCAATTAAGGATGGCTATGACTCTTCCCTAGCCAAGACCACTCAAACTAGCTTCAACCAACAAAATACACTTAAACCACAAACAAATCTGTAAACCTGTAGCCATATTGTGACCATAAAAATGCATTTTTGTTTATATCTAATTTTAGATATTTTAGAACATGTTTTGTGCTTCACCTCTTGCTCCTATTTCCATTCACATAAATGCTATTGTCAGTGTTCTGCTATGACATAAGCTTTTAGGTCAATAGTCACAGACCAGTTGCAACAGAAGGCACAATAATTGAGGTCAACAAGACGACATCAATATGTTCTTCAATAAGGAAATGATGAAAGCTAGCTAGAAATTCAAATATGACCTTAAACCATATGTGTAAATTCACAGACTAGTCTTGAGATTATTTCAAATTGAGAAAAACAGATCTTGCACCATTAATGCCTAGCTTCCTGGCTCACCAAAATGAAAAAAAATATATCAAACTGAAAAGCAAAACATACTTCGTTGAAAAGATTTTTCAAAATTGGCTCTGCATTCGGGGTTGAAACCACACACAGGTCTGGATACATCTTTGACAGTGGCTCAAGTGTCTTTATGTGACAATGATCATCAAGGCTTTGTGTTATTAGCAAGCAGTCAAGCTCTTGCAAGTCCTCCAGCTGCCAACAGAAACATAATAAAATAAGCACATACAAAATGAGTTATAAGAATTTACACTCTGATCATTGTACTAAAAGAAACAGGTGTCATTTTATGTACTGTCTCGCACTGAATAAAACAATAGTTACCATGAAGATACTGTTAATGTTACATATCATAAGATTCTGATGGGAGCAATTACAAAATAATCCGTAAAGTAGATAGATTAGTCAAAGTAAAAGAAGATTTAGAAGGATCTATATCTCTTAAGATGATGAATAAAACATAGCTGCCAAGCTAATCAATGCTTCAAAAGATCAGCAACATATTGACAACCAAGCTACACAAGCCAAAGGTTCACAAAAGATCCTCAATCTATTACTTTCAAGCCACCAGGAACAACATATAACAGCAGATTTCTGTGGCTCAGTCATACCAAGTTATGCTTATACTTTTCCTTTTGATAATCCAGCAGATTTTACTAGCCACATTACCCAAGCCTTTGTTATTGCAAAGCCTCATTTTAATACAGATACTGCCTTTTAACTTTGGTCCTACTTAAGAATGTGAGACGCCCATAAGATTGAAGGACCTAGCAAATTCCTGCTTTGAGAAGGCTAATGATAAAGGTTTCAACTGCCTATAACCTGATTCCTGCACTAGCATCTTGAACTGCACAAAAATACCCATTGGAAACATGTCATGATTGGTCAGCCCAAATGCTCATTAACCACAGCAGCAAGGCTGCATATACATCAACATCCCGAATGCTACACAACTACATGTGCACTGGTGCAGTATCAGCAGCTAGGTTGCTACATCATCAATGTGGCAACCTAGCTACATCATCAATGCTTCAAAAAAGTCAGCAAGGTATTGACAACCAAGCTACACAAGCCAAAGGTTCACGAAAGAGCCTCAATCTATTACTTTCAAGCCACCAGGAACAACATATAACAGCAGATATCTGTGTCCCAGTCATACCAAGTTAGGTTTATATTTTTCCTTTTGATAATCCAGCAGATTTTACCAGCCACATTACCAAAGCCTTCTGATTGCAAAGCCTCATTTTAATACAGATACTACCTTTAAAGTTTGGTCCTACTAAAGAATGTGAGACACCCATAATATTGCAGGACCTAACAAATGGCTGCTTTGAGATGGCTAATGATAAAGGTTTCAACTGCCTATAACCTGATTCCTGCACTCACATCTTGAACTGCACAAAAAAACTCATTGGAAACATGTCATGCCCATTGGATACATGTCATGATTGGTCAGCCCAAACGCTCATTAACTACAGAAGCAAGGCTGCATAAACATCAACATCCTGAATGCTACGCAACTACATGTGCACTGGTGCAGTAACATCATCAATGTGGCAACCTAGCTACATCATCAATGCTTCAAAAAACTCAGCAAGGTATTGACAACCAAGCTACACAAACCAAAGGTTCACAAAAGAGCCTCAATCTATTACTTTCAGGCCACCAGGAACAACATATAACAGCAGATACATGTGGCTCAGTCATACCAAGTTAGGTTTATACTTTTCCTTTTGATAATCCAGCAGATTTTACCAGCCACACTACCCAAGCCTTTTTATTGCAAAGCCTCATTTTAATACAGATACTACCTTTAAAGTTTGGTCCTATTAAAGAATGTGACACCCATAAGATTGCAGGACCTAGAAAATGCCTGCTTTGAGATGGCTAATGATAAAGGTTGCAACTGCCTATAACCTGATTCTTGCACTCACACCTTGAACTGCGCAAAAAAAACCCATTGGAAACATGTCATGATTGGTCAGCCCAAACGCTCATTAACTACAGCAGCAAGGCTGCATATACATCAACATCTCGAATGCTACGCAACTGCATGTGCACTGGTGCAGTATCAGGAGTTAGGTTGCTACCTCATCAATGTGGCAGAGCTGCAATAAAGGCCACCATGCAGGTGGGGTGAGGGGGAAAAAGTCTGTCAAGATCTGAACATGTGTTAAATTAAACATGTTCTATGCCATTTCAGATAAGGGCACAGAATCCTAAAGCAAATAGAACATACCAGGAGATCGATGGAAGACAAGCCAAAACAGAGATAATGAATGGTGGCATTACGGCGATCAGCAGGATGCTTCTACCAACAAAGTCTCCAATAGGTCATTCAGCCAGGCGTGTCACACATAACCCCAGTACAACCCAAACAAAGAACACTCCACAAATACGCAGCACCAAGAACGCGGCTCCATAGCTATCCAGAGAGAAGGAAATCCTCCACAATAATGTGTGTATAATGAGCTCCAAGTCTCTCCAATATATAGGCATCTTTGGGGGTGTGTGACACGCTCTTTAAGACATTTAAGTCTATATTATATTCCAGGCCGACCTAGCACATAAGTGGAATAAATTCAAAGTCCATGTTCTGCTCATCTGATCGAGATGATCTTTAGATCAATCTTACACCTCTTTGAAAGAGTAATCCAATAAAATTATTGGGATCATCATCTGAGTAGCACAACCCGGAGTTTGAACCTAGTTTTCCAATTTTAACACTCCCTCTCAACTAGGGAGAACTCCGTCCACTAGTGCAATCCAAACATCGTGCGTCATTCCACCGTAACTTGCTTTCCTGGCCTCCTTATTTCAGAACAGAAGTGGGTCAGTCACAAAGACATCATACCTGGCTGACAGATTTAGCTCAGAGATCTGAAACCTCTATAGGACTCACAAAGAGTCTCATACCAACCCGAAGTTGGTTTGGAGGTCCGAAACCTCACTAGGACTCAAGAGAGTCATATACTAACCCGAAGTTAGTTTCATTGACCCGAAGTCAGTTGGAGGTCTGAAACCTCGCTAGACTTGATCTCAAATCAAGTTGTTGGACACATGCCATCCTAAACATAGAGAGTACGGCAATCTCCGATGCATCCAACGGTCTTGCTATGGTCTCTATTCACATTTCCCACCTCATTGGCCAAATGAGAGGTACTTCCCATGAGTCCGAAACTCCATGGGTAGGATGCATACAGGGCACAGATCAGAGAGAGGTAAACCATCTCAATATCATCACGGTGGGGTAGAAGCACACCAACTAGGTTCGGCAAGCCTAGCCCTATGGTTGCTTATAGCACCAAAGCTATCCCCAAAACCCCCTTGGAGCTCCCAGAGCTCATTGTCCAACAGGACCCTCAGAATAGGGTCATTCCATGATTCCAAGATTGTCACGGAAGGTTAGGAACATGACCTTCCCCAAGGGCATTGTGAGAATATCCGCGACCTGCTCATCAGTTCCTATATGATCGAGCCTTACGGCGCCTCACTGTACCATATCCCGGATAAATTGGTACCAGCCATCAACATGCTTGGATCAATCGTGGAACCCGGGATTCTATGAAAAATGAATCCCCCTTTGGTTATCACAAAAGATAACGGTGGAATCTAGCACATGCTCGAATAGCTCACTGAAGAGCTTTCGCAACCAAGTGACTTCACAACGGGCCATACATGCTGCAATGTATTCAACCTCAGCGGTGCTCAAGGCTACCGAATTCCTTTTCCTACCTGAAGAAGATCTATTTGTGAAGTAGCATCCAAATGTGCTCTTACAATCCACCACACTGCCAGCCCAATCGGCATCAGTATATCCAAGGAGTGTCATGCTCCCAACAGTGTAACTCAGCCCATGGTTTATCGTGCCACAAAGATATCTCAAGAGTTTCTTGGCACCAACCCAGTGAATGTTATGATCAACCATGTGTTGACTCAAAGTGTTCACTGCACAACATACGTCCGGACGGGTGTTCACTAAGAACACTAGAGCCCCTACGAGTTGACGATACTCTGTAGGATTAGCTAACACGGACCCAGCAACGCTGCCACTCAACTTCTTAAAGTTGAGTTCCATCGGTGTCGACACAAACTTACAGTCCACCATACCAGAAGCTTCATAATGTATTTTCCTTGAGAAAGGAAAATCTCGCCAGGTCTCTGCCAGACCTTCGGGCCTAGGCATCAGTCCTAGGTCTTTTATCTCGAACTCAACAGCGAGCTCCCTCTTACACTGATGAATGAGAGGGTCAGCACCTATCAGGAAGAGGTCGTCCACATACAACACCCAAATGAGAGGCTTTTCTCTATCAACCTTGAAGTAAAGGTTCAGATCAACATTACTACGAGTGAAGCCCAGCTTCATCAGGTAGCGATCTATCCTCTCGTACCAAGCTCTGGGTGCTTGTTTCAACCCATAGAGGGCTTTCTTCAACCTGCAGACATGGGTGTCTCGATCCTGGACTTTGATCCCCATAGGTTGTTCTACATACACCTCTTCCTTTATCACTCCATGCCAAAAAGTGGTCTTCACATCCATCTAGAGGTTACTTCCATCCTTGCGCAGCAGCAAGGGTAATAATAGATCGGATGATAGTATATCAGGCCACCGGTGCAAATATGTCATCATAGTCTCTGCCTTTCACAGGCAACGAATCTTGCCTTGGACTTTTCATCACCTCCATCAGATCCATGCTTGATCTTATAACGAGGTGACAAGAGCTTTGTCCTATCGTCTAGGGACCATATCCCAGACATCATCCTTGCATCCTTCCAAACTCGATGTTTTATAGTATCATATTGAACTCATGGCAGCTAGATACCCCTGGTATCTATATGGCTTCTTGGTTTTCTTCCAGAATTTCCCCCTCTGAAGCCATGTGTCTTTGAGCCATGAGGATCTTCTTTCAGCAATGATATTAGCTCAGGAGCATATACAGTTGTATTCTCCCTCTTAATGCCAGCTTCTCTCGAGAGAGAAGACATCTATTTTAAATGAGGTCATCCTAGACACCAACTTGGAAAGGGGTCTTATTCTCACACAGTCAAAGCCATCAAGACTCATAGCCACATACTGTCATCTAGCTATCATGCATATATCATATACAATATTTGATCGAAACTTCACAGGCTTTGCTGATCAAGATTCCAACAACGTGACAGAAAGTTGCGAAAACTTCTCAGTTAAGTTTATCATTACACTCCAATGTAGGACTGATACTGTCACTAGCTTAACGCTAATATGAATTTCGTAATCATGGGTGATTGTCTATGTCACTGTCATAATGGCAGTGACATAGAATGACAGATTTAGCTCCTCAAGTTTACGGCTACAGAACCGTCATATCGTTGATTACGATGTGGCCATAATTTTATCGCATCCATTACCATCTTCTTCATCATGGTCATACTGTCATATAGTATTGAAGATTTCAATTTTTCATAGGCATTCATATCCTGTCATATGTCACTTTCGAACAGGAATAATATATCATGATTCCTCCTCTTATTATCCTGCACTGTTTCTTATTGTCCATTTGTCATTCTTATGGTCATTTTTAGAAGGCTTGCCCCTAAGGCTATCAAAATTGGCCTAGCTCTATGACAAATTAACTTTTCTTGTCACTCCCCCTAGGCTTACAAATTTGACCATCTTGACAATAATCTGACCGTTGCACCCTCTAAAGATCCTTCCAATTCACTGCTTCTAAGGGCTTCCAGATCTCAGATCTGCAATTTTTCTCCTAAATTGCACAGATCTAGGGACCAGTCGTACAGATGTTCCAGGCATTGAATTTACCCTTCTATATGTCAGTCCATACCTTATATGATGCCTTTCTGTTACGCAGATCTAGCACAGTCATAAGTACACATCAATCACTGTTGTTTATCACCTATGAACATACCTCAGCTTGATTTCCCTTCTTCAAGGTGACCCGTACACACCTACCCTCTTGGCTCTTCAAATCACAGTGCTCAACAATTTTGCTGATGATGATCAATAATTTTCAGGCCATGATGGATACAAGTAGCCAAGAAATCAATTGCAGACGTGAAAATTTTATCAAATAGATAAGAAGACTGAATCTGATAATTATTTTGTAGGGACTGTCCAAAAATGAATGCTTAGTAATTCAAAGGCTTTACTGAATTTTTTTTTTATTTTTTATTTTTTTGGTATACTGTTGTAATTTACTGTTAGGGTGTTTTGCAGGCTGCACCATCCACTAACCAGTCATTAGACAGCCTTCTGAAACTGCGGCCTAGGCAAGACACGGTGCCTTATGAATGGGCTGATGTTCAGGGTGTGAGACAATCTTTTAAAATTCTTTACGCTGGTTTGTTCATGGGCAAAGATTTGGTCACAGGTTAGGGCTTCACACCGACCCAACCTTCTTGCTCAAAACACACCTTAAATGATGCAACCTCCTTTCCTTGCATCCATGGTGACCTTGAAATGTGAGAAGGCACCTATATTTTCATGATAGGGTTGTTTTGACACTCAAAATGCCACCTATAGGCCTGCGGTCTAGACATTTCAGGTAGGTTTCTTTGACGATTTTCTTGCCCAGCCCACAAGTTGTCTTCAGCTACCTCTGCGTCCTAAGCAGAACATCAAACATGAACATAAAACTTGCCTTGGAGGCAAACGTCAAACTGTTGTTGGTTAGGGCACATATAGCCTTCAATCAACCATCAAATTTTCTGGGAGAAGTGTTGTCTTCCTTGACTGATGTTCTGGGCAGACAATCTCTAAACAGCTCCACGCTGGTTTGATTTGGAGAGATTAGGCCTGCGGCCTACCTCAATTTACAGCGGCTCCCTAACAGCCCTCAAAACAGCCTATGAAACCTTAGATCTGGCCCATAGTTGCTCCCCTTTGCTGTGGTTGCCCTTCAATGGGAGGCTGCCCCTCCATTTTGCTAAAAATGACCTCTTATGAGGGCTATTTACCCATTTGACAACCCTTAAAACAGTTCCTTTGCTGCGGTCTTCTTCCAAGGGACCTCGGCCTTCCTTCCTGCACTCAGTCACCCACAAAACAAACTTTAAAAAAACTTATGTTTTGACCCTTAAGCAAGATGATGTTCTGGGCATGTTACAGCCCAAGAACCATTCATGCTACCTTGTTATGGGAGGCTAGGCCTGCGGCCTACTTCAGTTGGCTTCCTTACTCTGGTTTAACCTTCAAACTCACCACACATAATAGCGTTTAGCATGTCTGTTCCTCGGCCCAGCAAACTAGCCCTTAAGACAACCCTTCATGGATCTGTTTTGCCCCTCAAACAGTCCTTCATCCTAGTCCGCATATCCTACAGCAATTCGGCCTCCATTCAGACCTCTCCACGTTGTCTTGAAGTGGACTCTCTTCCGCGCTGTCTTGAACCTTCCCTTGCTGCTTAACTAAACTTGAAACTAGCCTTAACCGGATCTGTCTTAGCCTATAAACATGCCTCAACAAAAAACTGTCACCTACAGCTCCTTCCACACTTTCTAGGGTAGACTCTCTCACGCTGTTCCAAGCCTCCTTGTTCAGCCGGATGAGATGCACTTGATGGATCAATAGATTTTCAACACAATTTGGGCATTGTCTTCCCCATAAGGCTCTGATACCATGTTAAATTAAACATGTTCTATGCCATTTCGGATTAGGGCACAGAATCCTGAAGCAGATAGAACATACCAGGAGATCAATGGAAGACAAGCCAAAACAGAGATAATGAATGGTGGCATTACGGCAATCAGCAGGATGCTTCTACCAGCAAAGTCTCCAATAGGTCATTCAGCCACGCGTGTCACACATAACCCCAGTACAACCCAAACAAAGAACACTCCACAAATACGCAGCACCAAGAACGTAGCTCCATAGCTATCCAGAGAAAAGGAAATCCTCCACAATAATGTGTGTATAATGAGCTCCAAGTCTCTCCAATATATAGGCATCTTTGGGGGTGTGTGACACGCTCTTTAAGACATTTAAGTCTATATTATATTCCAAGCCGACCTAGCACATAAGTGGAATAAATTCAAAGTCCATGTTCTGCTCATTCGATCGAGATAATCTTTAGATCAATCTTACACCTCTCTGAAAGAGGAATCCAATAAAAATATTGGGATCGTCATCTGAGCAGCACAACTCGGAGTTTGGACCTAGTTGTCCAATTTTAACAGCATGGGTCATCCCCAAGCCAAGCACTCCAAGTTGTCGGTACAAACAGCCCAACAGACAACTCACATCTCGAACTGCATAGCACATAGTATTGACATCCATTCATTGGGATGAAAGCAAATGTAATAGATTAGAATGTAGCCACCACTAGGAATTTATTGAAACACTTTTTGGAGTAATGTTAACCACCACACATGCAGATATACAAATTGCCGAATTCAGAGAAATAGGGTTCAGCAAGGGCTTACCCATGTTGGCAATTCTCAGTTAGAAAATCCTCAAACTCCTTTGGCTAGAAATAACTAAAGTGTTAGAAGTGAATTGAAAATAGGCAGCATTTGAGTATGATGTTCCTCTCTTCTCACAAATGTTCAAGTTATTCTAATAATTAATTTTTTTTAATGAGGACCCTAAATCTAACTTAGGGAACTAGAAAAATTCAAGTGAACTAATTAAACACATGTGATGAAATGTTTTAAGTGACGTGGATCAAGTAGTCTTTTAATCTGAGCCGTCGATTAGAGATTAGATCACAGACATTGGTTTCCCAACGAGAAAAGTATAAAGGAAAAGCTTAGGGTCAGTTGGAGGATACACACACACTGGCAGAGCACTGAAGCTAAGTCGAATTTCTAGGGCGGGGTTTGCTGAGAAATTCGAAGCGAGTTTGCAGTGCAGTGAGGAGCAGAGATCGGCAAGGGATGATCTGATCCAAGGCCGAGAATACAGCAGCAAAGAGGCAGTGAGTACCAGTCAGCGCAGAGCCAACCAAGAGGACACAGTTCAGCTAGCACCACGCAGAGGTTGTGTAAGCCCAACCAAGGTGACACAGACCCAGGCAGCACAGCGCATGGGCAGTGCAGCACCCATCGAGGTGACACAAGCCCAGTCGGGGTAGCACAGAGGCAACGCAACACCAGCCAGGGTGAAGCAATGGGGACGCTAACTAGTGAGGGCTGACGCAGACGCTGCAGAGACGGCACTGAGGGTTCCAGTGGGCCAGAAAGGGTTCGTGATATGTAAATCCCGTTTGAGGGTGTGATACAGCAATATTTACTATCTCCGCACGAAAGGTACAAACAACCGTGTAATTTCTCTGTAGGGCCAACCATTTCTGGTGCCATGAATGTTGTATTCAGATTCTGCATAATCATAAAACCCTCTAGAGTTGCTACATCAGTTTTCCCACATTGGGTTTTTCCGAGAAAATTTGTCCGAAAAATCATGTGTAATCTTGTCACCTGTGTATTGTTCAGTAAATGATCTATAAATGTGTAGGTTGCAGTTAGTGTCTACTTTAATGTTTTTTTCTGAATAATTCAGTAAAATAACTTGTTAAGTTAATTAAACAAGTAGGTGAAGTAGATCTAGATACTGCAGTAGGGTTTCTGTTTTGAAACTTTCACATGGTATCAAAGCATTGCAGATCAAATTGATCCACCAGCAGAGCAGCTAAAGAAAATGTTGCAGAGAAGGCAACTGAAGCAATAGATTTCCATAAGAGGGCAGCACAGCACTAGGAGGGACACAACCCAGCCAAGTTGACGCAGAGACAGCGCAGAGCCTTCTAGAGTGACGCAGGACCAGCCTGCGTTGCGCAAAGGCTGCGCTCAGCCAGTCTACTCACGCAGAGGCCAGCCAGAGGGACGCAGTATGTGTGGAGATTGTTGAGCAAATTACCAAAGTCTGGAAGAAGAGCTTCTGATCTTCAAAAGCTACTGGTGTGGCATAGGTTTTGTCGGTGTAGAACAGTGCCTAGCAAAGGTGACAAGAGCAGGAGGAGAACAATCAATCAGCAGATCTGCGCCAAACAGATCTGAGATTTGATCAAGTGGATGATCGTAGAAGACTGATTCAGTTGTTTTGGTAAAAGATTTTCGGGAGGGAAATCAGTTGTCAGAGGGAGCAGCTACTATAGAGGGTTCTATCGCCAAGAAACCTAGATCCAGTTTTTTGTTGAGTGTTGCAGTAGGAAGAGGGAGAGGAGCATATGTTCCGACAGATTTGAGCAGAGATGGTTTCTCATGGACTGAGAGATCAGGATAGGTTAGACGGCATGTCCAACTTCGTTATGTGGAGGGTCAGGATTCTGACAATCCTGGATGAGTACGGCATCAAGGACCATGCTGAAAATGTCCTAGTTGTGCCTAACAATGCAGATCCCCTGAAGAAATTCCATGAGAATCAGGCGAGGGCTAAGCGCTTGATCATGGATGGAGTCAAAGATCACGTGGTTCCACGTATTGCCGAGAAGAACACGGCAAATGAAATGTGGACAACTTTGGACACGATTTATCAGGGAGGCTACGTCCAGAGGAAGATGCTTCTAGAGAATCAGATGCGGTTATCCCAGATGCAGAAGGGTGAGGAAATCTATCCCTTCCTCTTTAGACTTCGGACTATCTGGGACCAACTGATTTCCATGGGTACAACTCCGGATGAAGGGCTCTTGGTGAGGACTGCCCTGAATGCAGTCACTAATGAATGGGAAACGCTTGTCCAAAGCATCTTGGGCAGGGCAGCATTACCATCCTGGGAGGACATGTGGGAAATCCTCCGTCAGGAGGAAATCAGGAGATTTACCAAGAGGCAAGGGAGCAGCAGCGGTACAGTCAAAGTAAAGAAAGAGGAGGAGGAGGATCCAGCCCTTGCATCAAAGGGACAGAGGCAGCAATGGAAGAAGAAGAGGGACCTATCCAAGGTCTGGTGCTTTAATTGTGGCAAACTTGGACACTTTGCTAGCAATTGTCCTAAGAAGAAGGACAAGGGATCTTCTGATTCCAACGCAACAGTAGCAAAAGGGGACGATGGTAGTGACGATGACGTAGCCATGACTGCTCATGAGCCAAGAAAGTGGGGCAATATTGATCTGTAGAGCATCTACAGATGGAGAGAGAGGCAGGATCCTTAACGTGCCCAAACTCTTGGATCACATACAAGTTACAGGAGCCTTAAGACGGTAGCGGGACAAGTGGAGCAATGAGTGCAGAAGATCACAGTGAAGCAGAGGGCAGAGTTGGGACATTGTAGATAAGAGCAGCGCAGTGCAGAGGCAGCAGCAGCGTAGGAGCAACAGTGCAGAGGTTGATGGGACTTCAGCAGCGCAGAGGGGTCAGTGCTTACATAGTGTAGAGCAGCAGCAGTGCAGAGGGATCAGTGCTTACACAGTGTAGAGCCGCAGCAGCGCAGTGGCTTCAGGGAGGCAGCGCAGCGCAGCAGCGAAGGGAGCTTCAGTGATGATTTGCAGCCCAACTGACTTGTATGTCAGTGATTGGGTAGGGGTCCTTCAGTTGTCCTTCAGTTGCTTGCTTCTTAGCAACTGAGTTGCAATGCAACAATTAGTAGTGGCAGTGTTATGGGCAGCATGATGTAGCAACTTGAGAGGGAGTTACAGTACAGATGTGGCAGTGACATGGGCAGCAATACAGAAAGCAACAGCACAGTGGATGGAGGGCAGTAGGCCAAGCACCAACAGTGCAGAGACCGATGCCGAGATCAGGAAATACTTCATTGTAGATGTATTGCTAGAGCACACTCCTCGCTAAGATGGAGTGCTAAGATTTTGGGGTAGCATCGGGTGTGCTCTAGCTCCAAAACTTTGTGGAGGGGCTAAAACACACGAGATCTCCAAAACTCAGAAAGCATTTGGAGAAATTTCATCTAGTGTTGAAGTTATTCTAATCATTTTTATTTTTTTAATTAGGACCCTAAGTCTAACTTAGGGAATTAGAAAAAGTAAAGTGAATTAACTAAACACGTGATGAAATGTTCTCACTGACGTGGATCAAGCAGTTTTGTAATATGAGTTGTTGATTAGAGATTAGATCACGGTCGTTGGTTTCCCAATGAGAAAAGTATAAAGGAAAGGCTTGGGGTCAATTGGAGGATACACACACACTAGCAGAGCACCGAAGCTAAGTCGAATTTCTGGGGCAAGGTTTGATGAAAAATTCGAAGCGAGTTTGCAGTGTAGTGAAGGGCAGAGACCGACAAGGGATGATCTGATCCAAGGCCGAGAATACAACAGTAGAGAGGCAGTGAGTACCAGTCAGCGCAGAGCCAACCAAGAGGACACAGTTCAGCCAACACCACGCAGAGTATTGCGCAGAGGCTGCATAAGCCCAGCCAGGGTGACTCAGACCCAGCCAGCGCAGCACAGGGGCAGCGCAGAACCAGTCGGGGTGACGCAGGCCCAGCTGGAGCATTGCAGAGGCAGCGCAACACCAGCCAGGGTGAAGTAGTGGGGACGCTGGCCAGTGAGGGCTGACGCAGAGCCTACAGAGGTAGCGTTGAGGATTCCAGTGGGCGAGAAAGGACTCGTGGTCTGTAAATCCCGTTTGAGGGTGTGATACAGCCATATTTTTTGTCTCTGAGTGAAAGGTACAAACTGTAGTGTAATTTCCCTGTAGGGCCAACCATTTATGGTGCCCTGAATGTTGTATTCAAATTTTGCATAATAATAAAACCCTCTAGAGCTGTTGCATCGGTTTTCCCGCATTGGGTTTTTCTGGGAACATCCGAAAAATTGTGTGTAATCTTGTCACATGTGTGTATTGTTCAGTAAAAAATCTATAGATGTGTAGGCTACAGTTAGTGTCTACTTTAATGTTTTTCTGAGTAATTCAGTAAAATAACTTGTTAAGTTAATTAAACAAGTAGGTGAAGTAGATCTAGACACTGCCGTAGGGTTTTTGTTTTGAAACTTTCACATGTCGCCAAGTCGTCAACCTGCTCACCTACTCAATGCTTTGCGGTCGACCTCACTTGATTTTCTGTTGAGTCGTTGACCTGCTCACTTGCTTTTTCGCCGAGCCTGCTCACCTGCTTTGTCGTCGACCTATGGCTCCAGGTCCTGCTCACCTTCTTTATCGTAGACCTTTAGGCTCCATCGACCTCCTGCAGGCTGCTCTTGCTCTCTTATCGTCGACCCCCAGGCTCCTGCTCACTTACAGGGTCGAGCTTCTCCAGGAGTGTTGACTATTTTAAAATTTAAATTTTTTTTAGCCTATCACCGAGGAGCCATTGTTCAGTGTTTTTAGTTGTCGTCGACTGTTTTTAGCTTCTACTCGACCTCTAGCTCGACCTCTTGTTCGACAAATGTTGACTCTTGCTACAGCCTGCAACGCCAATCTTGCTCCAGAATCTGCCAAGCTTTCTCTGTTGAGAATTAGGTAGGGCAGAGTTTAATTCAAATCCTCTACTTTGATAATTACTTGTGGGCTTACTTCCTTTACTTATGTCTTCTCTTCTTAGCTTATTATGCCTTTCATCAAGTTAATTATCAAAACATAAGAGACACAAATTTAGCCTCTTTGAGCCAGGGCCAAAACCTCTCCCTCTTGGAGAGGAAAACCCACAAGAAATTCTTTTTATAGACTTTCAATTGACCAGTACCATGACCATAACACAGACCCTTGACCTTTTGATGCCTCCAAGACCTTGTCTCTACTTATTCCTTGACTCCTTGAGCTAATCCTTCTTTTCTGCACCGTCCTACACTATCTTGCACCTTTCTGCAATAGGACTAGAGAGCTCGGTCTCTAACTGTCATGTGCACACCTTGCATCTCCATTTAACTTTGTTGGCAGGTCTTTAACATGCACACTGATCTTCACATGTCTTGTCTCCTTTTGTTGATCACTTCCTGAAATCTGAGATTATCCTTTGCTTGTTGTGTTGTTGTCCGAGATGATTTTATAGCCAAACCACAGTCTTCTTCCTTCACTGATCTAACGTCTTTCTATGCATCAGTTTGCAATCATATACTTGCACTTTTTACAGTCCTGTACCTTCGCATATAACACAGACCCCTTGTCCGAAATTCCTTCTTTGTTGATCTGTCCCTCTACGCATTAATCCGTAGTTCTTTTCTCCTTTTTCTTGCATTTTATCTCAATCCTGGAACTCCGTATTATTCCTGCAATTCAATCTGAAATCTCAAACTTATCTAAGCTTCACTATCACTCTTTTCTGTGCAGCATACATGGGTATATATAGTTGACCCTATCTGAAATTGAGACGACTTGTCTATTAGTAATGAGGCCAACTTGATCGAGTGTTTATGAGCCAACTTGATAAGATATTCCAGCGCTAAACTTAAGCATCGTTTCAAGCCATGTCTTCAAAGCTTGTATGACAAGGTCTTGAGGCATACATGACTGATATTACATTAGTGACACTTCATATACATGACTCTAATTAATACATTTATGACAAGATGACAAATCCCTAAAAGACATCAAGAAGAAGTCTTTGACCTATAATAAAATTCCTTACTCATGAAACCCATGAAGCAAGCTTAACAAAAACACATTTTATTATCTTTGTCTTCTTCATTACATAAATACATAATTACATAGTCAATATGAAGACCGAACCTAGTTACACTTTCCAACACTCCCTCTTAACTAGGGAGTTATTCATAATGGTACATGGTTACTTTCAATCTGAAGAATCTCATAAGAAGAATAGGATTGGTAATCGCATTTGTATAACATCATATCAACCAGCATTGTCCTAGTACAAGGCCTTGACTAACAGCCGCATCTCTCAACGAGACAATGGGCTACAATGCTAGCGAGACACATAACTTATAGGCACCATCGTCATTGTCTCTCCAAGGTACATACTCCACCCGAGTGTTCCCAGAGTATGACCTTCTTGGACTATTCTTCTCTTAGGTAGCTAGCCCTTAAAGAATATCGGTCCATGACTACTCTTATCTCGAATGCCCTATCTCATTCTCAAAGAGTATCCTATGCCAGATGATTACCCAATCCTCCATTCTGTCTTCCAGGTGAAGACCAAAATGATGTGTCTACCCATTCTCTCTTCATTGCCTTCACTAATACTTACAACTGTTAGTCTTGGTCTAGTGCATGACACATGAATTTAGAGAATCATATCTGTCACTTCCTTTTGATTCAGGAAGGACATACTTCAAGTTTCTTCCAAGTAAGAAACTCAATACCAGGCTCCCTCTTAACCAGAGACCTGCAGCAACAATGATGAAATACCTAGCTGCTCATGAAGAATTCCTCTCTTCGATGTCATAGATTTCAATATTGAGGAATCTTCAACTTTAGCTCCATAGGGCACAGATCATCCATCACTTTCATCCATGAGTCATGTCATCTACAAGAAAGCGATTCATTAGTCATTCACATCTCGTCCACCTTTATGCCATGCTGCGTTCCTTCGAACCATCTCCCAAGGATCTTACAACCTTCCACATGGTTGGCAGCCCTGCATAAACATATCCAGATAAACATATACATAAGAACTTTTAAATCAAAAGTTACCTTAGTGATTATCTTTCACCATGACAGCTTCTTGTAGGCATCGACATCCTTTATTCAGATTGACACATCTCCTAAAGATATGTATTGTCAAGGGTCTTCTTCTTTACTAGACTTCTGTCAGAGTCTACATATCTTCCCAGGAGATCTCCTAGTCACATCTTCTTGGCTTCCGGATGTAATCACCTCTTGACATGGTTGTATATCATGATCTCTTCCTTTCTTTCTTCACACAACTTCATTCCCAGGAACTTCCAGTATCCAGTTCCTTGTTTGTATACAACCACCTCATATTCCATATGAGGACATATTTGATTTCATCTTTTAGTGGTAACCTGTGCACCAGAAGAGATCCTCCTTCCTTTGATCATACTTCTAAAGATAGAAGTCCATCACCTGCAACCACATGACATGACTTCACAGCATCTACTATTAGCATATATGTACCTTATCTTATCCATTTGAGTCATCCTGCAACAATTTCCTTAGAATGAAGAACTTCATTCTCTTGACCTGCTTCATCAATATGTCATCATATCCTAATCCCATACTTCTACAAGATAGAATTCCCAATGAAACCTTTTGCTTTCGTTCTAACTAGTAAATCCAAGGAGGACTTCATTAGAAAGTGCCAACACCTATTTCATAGAGGACCCTTGATCCAGATGACTATCCTCCATCAATGTTATTATCAGTGAGGTTCCCATGAGCCACTTATTCAAGTGCTCTTTCCATGCTTCTATCATGATGTTATTAATATACACTGCTTCCTATCATATTATTTTACAACTAACAGAAATCACTTAAAGAGGAAGATGATCTCAATCATAATAGAGATCTTTCGCTTCTTCTTCTTTCTTAGATTTCTTTGCGTCAGGTTCTTCTCTTTCATCTGTGATATGGGCTTCTTCCTTTTTCCTCTTGTCCTTCCCAGATTTAGGACAATCCCTTTTATTATTCCCAAGTTCATTACATCCAAAGCATCGTACTTTGTCCGTATTTCTTCTTTTATTTTGAGGACCAAATTTACCGAATCTTCCTTTCTTCTTGGACATGGCTGCAAAGGCTTGATTCCCTTCACTTGACCCTGTATCAGCTTTGGCTTTCAATCTTGTTTCCTCTATTACATAGAGACTGTAGATCCTTGAATGGTGTTGCTTCTTTCCTCCCGTCTAAGCTTGAAGTGAAGTTTTCCCATTCTTCCGGTAGAGCATTTAGCACCACTGTAGTCATCTCACTATCACACATTACTTCTCCCAATTCCTGCAGTTGGTCTCTTATTTCAGGAATCCTCATAAAATATGAAGTGATTCATTCCTCTCTTGACAATTTTATCTTGTATAGTTCTTATCTCAGAGAGATTGCTTCTCCTGGAGTACTTACAGAGAATAGCTCCACCAGTTTCTCATAAATTTCTTTTGTAGTTTCCAGTTTTGATACATAGGGTATGAGTGAGTCCTTAATGGATTCTATGAGAATCCTTTGGGCTCTGATTTCTCCTTTCATGTACTTGGCATGAGCTGGAGCATCTTCTTTTGAGGGTTGAATTGTGGATCCTTTGATGTAGCCCATAACTTCATCTTCAATTAGATTCAAATCTGTCCTCTTCTTCCATGCATTGAGTAGAGTGACTTCCTCCTTCTAGCAGCTTCCTTGATGATGATGAAGATGAAGGTAGGAACTCCCTCTTAGATTGAATTCTCCAATGTAGATGTCTTCAGAATGATGATGTCTTCAAAGATGTTGGATAATGTTGGATGGTGCTTGATGTGTCTTCCAACAATGTCTTCAATGTCATAAATCTTTGATGACAAAGATTATCTCCTTGATGAGTGAATCCTTTGAATGATATTGAAGGTCTTCTTGAAATGGCTTGAGAATCTTCCTTGCAAACTGATTTGACTTTTCAACACCAACTTTGACCTTGACTTTGATGTTTTCTAGAGAAATGGAATCTTGTTCTTTAATCCTTGAGCATCTCCTTGTCACGTAGCCCTTGTCTTCAGCACCTTAGCTCTGATACCATGTTGACAATTAGGTAGGCCAGAGTTTAATTCAAATTCTCTACTTTGATAATTACTTGTGAGCTTACTTCCTTTACTTATGTCTTCTCTTCTTAGCTTATTATGTCTTTCATCAAGTTAATTATCAAAACACAAGAGACACAAATTTAGCCTCTTCGAGCCAAGGCCAAAACCTCCCCCTCTTGGAGAGGAAAACCCACAAGAAATTCTTCTTATAGACTTTCAGTTGACTAGTACCATGACCATAACACAGAACCTTGACCTTTGTATGCCTCCAAGACCTTGTCTCTGCTTATTCCTTGACTCCTCGAGCTAATCCTTCTTTTTTGCACCGTCTTGCATTGTCCTGCACCTTTCTACACTAGGACTAGAGAGCTCGGTCTCTAACTGTCCTCTGCACACCTTGCATCTCCATTTAACTTTGATGGCAGGTCTTTAACATGCACAATGATCTTCACACGTCTTGTCTCCTTTTGTTGATCAATTCACCTTCTTCACACTTCGCTGAGCAGACTTCACACTTATTGTAATTTTGTCACTTCCTGAAATCTGAGATTATCCTTTGCTTGTTGTGTTGTTGTTCGAGATGATTTTATAGCCAAACCATAGTCTTCTTCGTTCACTGATCTAACGTCTTTCTACGCTTCAGTTTGCAATCATATACTTGCACTTTTTACAGTCATGTACCTTCGTATATATCACAGACCCCTTGTCCAAAATTCCTTCTTTGTTGATCTATCCCTCTATGCATGAATCCGTAGTTTTTTTCTCCTTTTTCTCACATTTTATCTCAGTCCTGGAACTCCATATTTATTCTTGCAATTCGATCTGAAATCTCAAACTTATCTGAGCTTCACTATCACTCTTTTCTGCGCAGCATACATGGGTATATATAGTTGACCCTATCTGAAATTGAGCCAACCTGTCTATTAGTAATGAGGCCGACTTGATCAAGTGTTTATGAGCTGACTTGACGAGATATCCCAGCGCTAAACTTGAGAATCATTTTAAGCCATGTCTTCAAAGCTTGTATGACAAGGTCTTGAGGCATACATCACTGATATTACATTAGTGGCACTTCATATACATTACTCTAATTAATACATTTATGACAAGATGAAAAATCCCTAAAAGACATCAAGAAGGAGTCTTTGACCTATAATAAAATTCCTTGCTCATGAAACCCATGAAGCAAGCTTAACAAAAATACATTTTATTATCTTTGTCTTCTTCATTACATAAATACATAATTACATAGTCAATATGAAGACCGAGCCTAGTTACACTTTCCAACATGCTCCACCTTCTATGCATACAGACTCAAGTAAGTTCTTAATTGTTTTTAAAAATAATTTTTAATTTTTTCTATGTTGTAGATTGTCAATTACATGTTGCATAACAGCACAATAGTGTAATTTAATTAATTTTTTAATTTTATAACTTTAATGATTTTTTTTAATTTTATAACTTCAATGAATTTTTTTTTAAACCCTTCCTGCAAGGCATAAATCAAAAAAATAAAAATAAAAAATTGCAAAATAAATTAAAACACAAGAAGCTGCAAGTGTAAAATGACTGATCACGACAGCATGAGCAGCGACACTGCCACTGATAGTGATAGTGAATACGATCCTCAAACAGAAAGTCCACTTGGATCTGAAATCCCGTCAACAATGAATGAAACCCATGGTAGCAGTGCAACTAGTGTTTCTCTTAGTGCAACTCTAACCCCATCAAATTCATTGGCAGGATACAATGTTCCACCAAGACTTCGGTGCAGGGAGACGCACAAGGGGGACATGTGGGAGTACCCTCATGTTTTAGGGAAATTTCAGAGGTGCAGGGGGACGTCGAGGTAGATAATTTTTAATTTTATATATATAATTCAAGTTCATATTCATTGTTCAATAATAAAAGCATAAATATTAAATAGACTAATAGTAATACGGATATCAATACATTGAAAATTGAAATTTGATCCACACAAAAATGTTTTTTTTTCATAATTGAATTAAATAATGACATACATTGATCCATCCTCATCATTCATTTTGATACATACACCATTCATATGACATACTCATTATTCATCCATACCATGAGATTCAATAAAAAAGTTCAATAATGAAATATTCAAATACATTGATCCATATCATTCATCATTCTACAAACTACATTGATTTAAAAATTAAATTCATCATTCATCATTGTAGAATCTACACTGAAAGCAAAACATACTCGTATATTACCATATACTATATACTAGATACTGAAGTTTGAACACTAAATTTATATAACTCAAAGTTTCAAACTAAAAAATAATTAAGAGTCAAGAGTCAAGAATCGATCTGAGGTCATCAATATCTAGTGTCACAACTCAAAAGTTAAAACTGAAAAGTAAAAATGGATAATGAGCAATGAAAATAAAATCAACATCAAGGATAAATCTTAATGATTGGTCCTCTACATCCATCTTCTACATGAAGTCATCGAGACCATCAATGGAAATGTCGTTATCTGAGTCAAAGTCACTCTCTTGAGTAACCAATGGAACTCCAACCAAACCATGTTGTAGCTCATCTGGTCCATCCTCATCATCTATTTGTGCACTATCCTATGGATCCACATCCCATCATGTTATCGGTCCCCTCCGACACTCAGGTGTCTTCCTATGTGCAAGACGTAAAGAATTGTGCACTACAACTAGCTTCTTTGCTTTCCTTTGAGGGGGGAAGCCCAGACGCACCCCTTTTGGGGAGTCTTGTCCCCCACACTGGGGAAACGCACCCCCTTGCGTCTCCACAAGACTCCCCAAAAAGGGTGCATGGAGAAACCCACCCCCAGTATACTCCTCGTCTCGGGTGCGTGGGGTGCGAGGGGTACATGCACCTAACCCTGGGGGGCGCATCCCCATGGAACACTAGCAAGATATGCAAAAGGGACATTTAATCCAAGCAAACCTCTTTTGTTATATGTTACCAAAATGGATGATGGTTGACCCTTCAACCCAACCAAAACCAGAAAAACGAAGAGGTGGGATACGCCATTGGAAATGCAATGTTTGTGGTCATTCTTGGGTTGGGAGTTATAGTCGAATCAAGATGCATCTTTTGGGTGTAGGTGGCAAAGGGATTCATATATCATAAAACCCATGAAGGAATCTGCCAAATGTTGACCTCGGAATTTCGGCCCAATTTCCCCCTAGCTCCTCCAACAGCTAGCTGAGTTGGGGCCCCTGTTTGACCCCTAAAATCTGCCCAAAAAATTCTGCCATATTATTTCTGAGATCCTTGTCAAAAACCCAAAAAGGGTTTGCTCTAGTTTTGAAGCTCCAAAATTGACCCCAAAATCCTTGGCCATCCTCCACAAGCAGAAACTGTAACCTGTAGCAGATGCTAGGCTTGTTGCCCCACCAAAATGCTGGAAAATCCCCCACGATCTAACCCAATCCAATTCCAAACAACCCCAGCTCCTCAATCCCTTTCACAAGCCACCCCACACTTGGTCGCCACGAAATACTGCGCAGTTCCTGGGCAAGATGACGCAGGCCCCTGCTCCAGAAATTCGTACTGCTATGGAAATACCTCCTGCTCTTATAAATCCTTCTCTTTTTGCCTCGAATTTGGTCAAGGAATGCTTCAACAATAGTGTAGCCCCTATCTTCGACACCACTCTCCAACAAGAACTGTGTGGCTCCTTTTTGTTGAAAAGTGTAACTAGGTCGCTCTTCATATTTAATTATGATTTATTTAAAGTAGAAGACAAAGATAATAAAATGAATTTTGAACTTGCTTCATGGGTTTCATGATCAAGAGTTTATTATAGGTTAGTAGACTTCTTCTTGATGTCTATCTAGGTATTTGTCCTCTAGATATAAATGTAATAAGTATGAAGTATCTAGGCGAGAGAATGCTCCAAGACCTTGTCAAAGAATCTATGGAAGAATGCCTCGAAATAGTCCTTATATCAATGTTGGAAATAAATCCTAAAGTCAGCCTCCAACAGTTGGACAAGTCGGCCCAGAATCAGTGATTAACTTTGGCCTAAATTATGTCTATGTGGTCGGCCTAAATCAGAAGTAATTCCACTATAAATAGAGATAGAGTTGTGGCTCACTTGGTAATGAGATATGCGACTTTCTCTCTGAGTTCACACAGAATTAAAATGAGGATTTTTGAAGAACGTGTACAAGATTTTCAGTGCGTACATCTTCTGAGATGGTTACAGTGTTAAGGAGTCTAACCTATTGCGTATTTACCTGTGACAGAGATACGGATTTGAGGTGCAGATTCCTCTGTGTGAAAGAGCAGTAAATAAAGTGCAAATTTCTCTTAAGTGGAACAGTTTTAAGGTCAAGAAGAAAATGCGGATCCCTCTACAGTGTAAAAGAGGAAAACAATGCGGTCAACAATGCGGGTTTGAAAAGGTCAACAATGCGAGTTTAAGAAGAAGACCACAGTGTGTGATTAAGGAAGAAAAGGATGATGTTATCTCTGACAGTAGTCATTGTGGATTTTCTCTGGAAAAATAATTGTGGTTAACATGCGGATCAGTGAGACTGCGGATATCAAGAAGAGTGTACGGGCAAGTTAAAAGGGTCATGAATATATATATCTGTGATTGCAACAGTGTAATGAGGGTAAAGAATGTGGGCAGATTTAAGTAACGCAAGTAAACTTTATTACCCCTGTACATGTTTGAAGTTATTCCATGAGAGTATCTGCATATGTTACATAACTTAGAGACCGAGTTTTCTAAAGCGAATGGAGGTCAGTATAGATTAGTGAAGAAGAGAAGAACAGAGTTCAAAGAAGAAGTGACAATGTCTCGAAGCATACCTAGGTCAAGGGTCTAAGTCTTGGTCATGGTACTTGTCATTTGAAGATCTATAAGAAGAATTCTTTGCAGATTTTCCTCTCCAAGAGGGAGAGGTTTTGCCCTGGCTCTAGGAGCCTAACTTTGTGTCTTGTGTATTTTGATAATTGACATGATGAAAGGCTAAATAAGATAACAAACAGAAGACATAAGTAACTCAAGTAAGATCACAAGTAATTATCAAGAAGAAAATTTGAATTAATCTCCAACCCTCCAAATTTTCAACATGATATCGGAGCTAAGGTGCTAGAAAGGGCATAAAGACACTCAAGGATCAGATTTCATGGATGGCATCAAAGCAAGGATTTTCTTAGAAGAAAGGCCAGACTTCCACAGTGAAAGAAATAAGACAGTATTATAGAACCATCTTAAATGTGCCAGCAAATCATTGAAGTACTGCCATCAAAAGCTTCAAGGCAAGTTACCTATCATCCTTGATCTTTCAAAGAAGCAGCAGAATATCATCATCAATCACCATTCAAAAGAAGCTTCAACCATCTTCAAAGTAAACAAGCTGGTCGAAGAAGAAAAGCATCTACTCAAGTAAGTATATCTATGACTTCATATGAATCTATTAAAATGTCTCCTTTGAAAAGAAAGAAACAAATTGTTTGGGGTTTCAAACCTTCCATAGAAGACAAGGACAATGATGTCATCCCAAATTCATGAAGGGAGATATAAGAGTCCAAAGGATTCTTATAGAATCCATAAAAGACTATCATCTCTGATGTACAAAATCTAAAATCATCAAAGGGAGTATATAAGAAATTAGTGGAGCTATTCTCTGTGAGTACTGCAGGAGAAGCAATCTCTATGATCAATTGCAGGAAGTAGGAGAAGACTACAGTGGTGCTAAAAGCTCTATGAGAAGAATGGGGAAAATTTCACTTCACAATTATACGGGAAGATAGAAGTCATCCCATTCCACGATTTAGGATCTCTATGTAAATAGAGGAAACAAGATTGAAATCCAAAGATGTTACAGGATCAAGTGAAGGAATCAAGCCTTTGCAGCCATTTCCAGGAAGAAAGGAAGATTCGGTAAGTTTTGGTCCTCAGAATAAAAGAAGAAATGTGGACGAAGCATGATGCCTTCGATTTGATGAACTTGGGCACTAAAATAGAAATTGTCCTTAATCTAAAAAAGGACAAGAGAAATAGAAAAGAAGCCCATATCTCTGAATTGAGTAAAGATCCTGATAAGAGAAAAGAAGCAAGGGATCTCTACTACGATTGAGATCATCTTCTCCTTTAAGTGATTTATGTTGGTTATATGATAGGAAGCAGTATAGCATCCTGATGAAAGCATGGTAGGAGCTCCTGGTGATTCAGCTCCGAGAAAACCTCTCTAATAACATTACTAACGGAGAGCAGTCATCAATAGCAAGGGTCATCATGGAAACAGATTTCTGGGATGTGATGACATATTGATGGAGCAGGCCAAGAGAATGAAGCTCTTCATTCTTGAGAAATTGCTACAGGATGACTCAAGGGAAAAGGCTATGAGGTATGTATATATTTATATGCTAACATTGGATGTTGTGAAGTCTTATCATATGGTTGCAGGTAATGAACTTCTGTATTTAGAAGTATGATTTGTGGAGGAGTATCTCTCAATGCACGAAAAGATGAAATCAACATAATATGTCCTCATGGAATATGAGGTGGTTGTATATGAACGAGAAACTAGAAAGGTTGTAAGTCCCTTGGAATGGAGAATGTGCAGAAAGGAAGAGATCATGAAATGCAACCATGTCAAGAGGAAGTTATCATCTGGAAGCCAAGAAGATGTGACTAGGAGATCTCCTGGGAGGATATTTAGACTCTGACAGAAGTCTGGTAAATAAGAAGACCCTTGACAAAACATATCATTAGGAGATGTGTCAATTTGTATGAAGGATGTCGATGCCTACAGGAAGATGTCGTGGTGAAAGATCATCACTAAGGTAACTTTTGCTCTAAAAGTTCATATGTATATGTTTATCTGGATGAATTCGTGCAGGACTGCTAATCATGAGAAAGGATGTATGATCCTTGAAGATGATTCGAAGGAAAGCAGCATGGCATAACAGTGGACTAGATAAAGAAGTCTGATGAATCACTTTCTGATAGCTGACAAGACTCAAGATGAAAGTGATGGATGATCTGTACCCTATGAAGCTAAAAGTTGGAGATTCCTAAATATCGAAATACATGACATCGAGGACAGAAATTCTTCATGAGCAGCTAGGTGTCTCACCATTGCTGCTAGAGGTTCCTGGTTAAGAGAGAGCCTGATGATAAGTTTCTTACTTGGAAGAAACTTGGTAATTTCTAAGAATGAGCTTAGGTACATTCCTTGTATAGGAATGAGTACATTTCCTTGTAGAATAGGTCCTCCCTAGTTGAAAGGGAGAGACCGATATTCTTTGAGGGCTAGCTACCCAAGAGAAGAATAGTCAAAGAAGGTCATACTTTGGGAACACCCGGGTGGAGTATGTACCTTGGAGAGACAATGACGATGGTGTCTATAACTCATGTGTCTCGCCAGCATTGTAGCCCATTGTCTCGTTGAGAGATGGCGCTGTTAGTCAAGGCCTTGCACTAGGACAATGCTGGTCGATATGATGCTATACATATGTGATTACCAATCCGATTCTTCTTATGAGATTCTTCAGTTTGAAAGTGACCATGTAGGACCTGTATGAATACCTCCCTAGTTAAGAGAGAGTGTCGAAAAGTGTAACTAGGTCGGTCTTAATATTTAATTATGAATTTATTTAAAGTAGAAGACAAACATAATAAAATGAATTTTGAACTTGCTTCATGGGTTTCATGAGCAAGAGTTTATTATAGGTTAGTAGACTTCTTCTTGATGTCTATCTAGGTATTTGTCTTCTAGATATAAATGTAATAAGTATGAAGTATCTAGGCAAGATAATGCTCCAAGACCTTGTCAAAGAAGCTATGGAAGAATGACTCGAAATAGTCCTTATATCAACGCTGAAAATAAATCCTAAAGTCAGCCTCCAACAGCTGGACAAGTCGGCCCATAATCAGTGATTAAAGTTGGCCTAAATATTTTCTATGTGGTCGGCCTAAATCAGAAGTAATTCCACTATAAATAGAGATAGAGTTGCGGCTCACTTGGTAATGAGATATGTGACTTTCTCTCTGAGTTCACACAGAATTAAAATGCAGATTTTTGAAGAACGTGTATAGGGTTTTCAGTGCGTACATCTTCTGAGATGGTTACAGTGTTAAGGAGTCTAACCTATTGCATATTTACCTGTGACTGAGATACAGATCTGAGGTGCAGATTCCTCCGTGTGAAAGAGCAGTAAATAAAGTGCAAATTTCTCTGAAGTGGAACAGTTTTAAGGTCAAGAAGAAAATGCGGATTCCTCTACGGTGTAGAAGAGGAAAACAGTGCGGTCAACAATGCGGGTTTGAAAAGGTCAACAATGCGAGTTTAAGAAGAAGACCACAGTGCGTGATTAAGGAAGAGAAAAATGGTGTTATCTCTGACAATAGTCATTGCAGATTTTCTCTGGAAAAATATCTGTGGTTAAAAAGCGGATCAATGAGACTGCGGATATCAAGAAGAGTATACGGGCAAGTTAAAAGGGTCATGAATATATATATCTGTGATTGCAACAGCGTAATGAGGGGAGAGAATGTGGGTAGAGTTAAGTAACGCAAGTAAACTTTATTACCCCTGTACATGTCCGAAGTTATTCCATGAGAGTATTCGCATATATTACAGAACTTAGAGACCGAGTTTTCTAAAGCGAATGGAGGTGAGTATAGATTAGTGAAGAAGAGAAAAACCAAGTTCAAAAAAGTTGTAAAAATTTTTGTTCCCAACCCCAATTTTCAGTTTCTCCTTATTTCTCCCATAAAGTTAAATGCCCATTCCCATAGCCATACATTCAACAAGCTGGAAAAATAAATATTTTCTGAAAACACAAATTCTGAAAATTTCACAGTGCTGAAATGCAGAAATAAAGCTCAGAAAAATAAATCAGCGACACAAAGAAAATAGACACACTGATTTTTGGTCAACTTGACCCTGGAAAAACCCCCTACAACTCTTGGGGAAAACCAGTTCGAAAGCTTTTCTTATTTCTAATAAATAGTTTTTACAGTGAGAGAGAAATACTTACAAAATTTCAGCAAGTAAACAAATACAACTTATCTCGTTTTCCGTGCTTAACCATTGCTTCGGAAAATGTGCAAACAGCAAAACAGAAACAGCAATAAATGTTGTACGGTCTCCCTCGTTTTTCGTGCCCAGAAATCTAGCAATAAATGTTGTTGTACGACCTCTTTTTGTGTGCAGAACAGCAATAAATGTTGCTATACAACCTCCTTGAAAAGCATGCACATAGTAATAAATGTTGTAAAATGGAAACTGTCTCGATTTCTGTCCACAGCAACAGTAGTGGGCTGTATGTCCTACCTCGAAATCCATGCCACAAAAACAACAACTTTCCTCCCTCGAAATCTATGCCAGAAACTTTACGGTTGCCTAGGAATGTGTACCCTCAGCTACTGTATGGAAATTGCCTTGAAAAACGTGCCCAAACTGCCTTGAACTGTGTGCCAACTCTGTTGTACGGATTTGCTGAAGTGCTACCTCGGTATGCGTACCAACGTTCTGTTCTCCTTCTCCTCACTGCTCAGAAATCTCCTTTGCTCTCTTCTTCTCCTTCTCTCAATCTGCTTATGAAAGACTGAATGATCTTTTCTCTCCTTTTCCTCCTTTAACCTAACCCTAAGTGACTTTTGGGGAATCCCTAAATCCAATAGTTGAGATAGCTTTAGATCTAGGGCTGATATTAAATGCTCATTTAAATCTCACTTCCTATTTTTTAATTCACCCCACTTTAATAAAGACCCTCTTAGTCATTTATTTCCAAAGTCACTTTTCACTTTCTAAATTCACATTGACTTTGTTAAAGTCACTTTGAAATTAGACTTAGTAACTTTATCACTTAAAGTCACTTTTAAATTACATTTGACTTTCTAATTTTATAAAGTCACTTTAGGAAAAAAATTAAATTCTTTTGGACACTTTTCCCTAGGCCAAAGATCAAAGCCTTAGGGAACCAACTGTCCTCCGGTAACCAAATTTCAACAGAAGTGACAATGTCTCGAAGCATACCTAGGTCAAGGGTCTGAGTCTTGGTCATGGTACTTGTCATTTGAAGATCTATAAGAAGAATTCTTTGCGGGTTTTCCTCTGCAAAAGGGAGAGGTTTTGCCATGGTTCTAGGAGCCTAATTTTGTGTCTTGTGTATTTTGATAATTGACATGATGAAAGACTAAATAAGATAACAAACAGAATACATAAGTAACTCAAGTAAGATCACAAGTAATTATCAAGAAGAGAATTTGAATTAATCTCCATCCCTCCAAATTTTCAACACTTTCCTGCGTCCCAACTTAACCAGAAATGTGTGGTATCCTCCCAGCTACCAAAGATGAGTAGAATTTTCCTCCCTAGGGTGTCACTCGTGGTCCATAGAATAAGAGGGTGAGATTTCCCCTTGGAAACCTCTAGTGCTAAACATCACTTGTAAGTTGTGACTCAGTTGAATAGCTTGAGTGTTAAATTTAGATAACCATGGTATGTTCTATGCTTAAATACAATTTAATTCAATCTTCTTTAAGGCCCAATTCAGATTAGCAATCACATAAACATGAAAATAAAATGCTGATAGAACATAATAATAAATCAACAGAAGACAAGCCAAATAATATATCAGAATTTGTAATTCTTCTTGTCCAGCAAATATAGAGAGAAATGTTTGTTACAGCAGTCAACATGATGCACTAGCCAGCAAAGACTTTAGTTGGCCAAACCAACTTCACGACATATCAAATCAGCCTTCCTCCAAGTGTCACACACACCCCTCAAAGACAGCTCCAAAAAATCAATGCAAGTCAACGCAAAAGTCAACGTTGCAGTCAACGCTGCGATCAACTATCAGCAGTCAAAGTCAAAGTCCAGCCTCAATTTTGCGCCCTCGATGCGGCCTCAAGAAGTCAGAATTTCTGCCCAAGAATGAAGGTCAAAATCCAAGATTTGACCCATGGTCAACGTTGGTCAACGCTTCAGCAACAACCCTAAAACAATCTGCAATTTCTCCAACTTCAGATTCACACATGTGAGGGATAGAAGCCTCTCCTAGGTTGTACGAACCAATCAGATCACAAGAAGAATGTGTGATGAGATGATGATGAAATGAGCATCATCTCTCTCCAATATATATCCATCAATGAGGGTGTGTGACACATCTATTGGGTTTGTGAGCCTACATTACAAATCTGGCCAAGCTTGTCAATTTTCACATGTGTGGAAAATAAAATCAAAATATAAGTTTTGCTCATCCAAACAAGATGATTTTTACATCAATCTTGCACCTCTCCGAAAGAGGAATCCAACAAAAATATAATCATCATCATATGAGCAGTGCAACATAGAGTTTGGACCTAGTTTCCCAAAATTAACACTCCCTCTCAACTAGAGAGAACTCCATCTGTCCACCTGTGCCATCCTAACATACAGTACCATAGAGTACTATCATATATCATCATCCTACAATCATGTGTCATCCTGCTGTAACATGCTCTGCTGGCTCTGGGGGCAAACAAACGAGAGTGAGTTACAAAGACATCACACTCTGCTGACCCGAAGTCAGCGTAGAGGTTAAAACCTTAATCGGACTCAAGAGAGTCACATACTAACCCGAAGTTAGTTTACTGACACGAAGTCAGTTTAGGGGTAAGAACCTCATCAGACTTGATCCCAGATCAAGGTGTTGGACACATCCCCATCCTAGACATAAAGAGTACGACAATCTCCGATGCATCCATCAGTCTTGCTATTGGTCTCTATCCACATTTCCCACCTCATTGGCCAAATGAGAGGTACTTCCCATGAGTCTGAAACTCCATGGGTAGGATGCATGTGAGGCATAGATCAAAGAGAGGGTGAACCAACTCAATATCATAACGGTGGCAAAGAAGCACACCAACAAGGTTTGGCGAACCTAGCCCTATGGTTGCTTAGAGCTCCAAGAAGCTATCCCCAAGCCCCCTGGAGCTCCTAGAGCTCATTGTCCAACTCAAGCAGGACCCTCACAATAGGGCCTGTCCACGATTCCAAGCTTCTCACGGAAGGTTAAGAATTTGACCTTCCCCAGGGGCTTCGTGAGAATATCCACAACCTGCACATCAGTCCCAATGTGATCGAGCCTTACGGCACCTCGCTCTACCATATCCCGAATAAAGTGGTACCTAATATCAATATGCTTGGATCAATCATGGAACATGGGATTCTCAGAAAGACGAATCCCACTATGGTTATCGCAAAGGATAACGGTGCTTTCTAGCACATGCCCAAAAAGCTCACTGAAGAGCTTTATCAACCAAATAGCTTCACAACAGGCCATACTCGTTGCAATGTATTCAGCCCCAGCGGTGCTCAAGGCAACTGATTTCTGCTTCCTGCTCATCCAAGATATCGAAGCAGAACCCAAGGTGAAGCAACATCCATATGTGCTCTTACAATCCACCACACTACCGACCCAATCGGCATCGATATATCCATGGAGTCTCAAACTCCCGACAGTGTATCTCAACCCATGGTTGATTGTGCCCCGAAGATATCTCAATAGATTCTTGGCACCAATCCAGTGAATGTGATGAGGCTCAACCATATGTCGACTCAAGGTGTTCCCTGCAAAACATACGTCTGGACGGGAGTTCACTAAGAAAATTAGGGCCCCTAAGAGTTGTCAATACTCGGTGGGATTTCCCAGCTCGAGCCCAGCAATGTTTCCACACAAGTTCTTAAAGTTGAGTTCCATCAGTGTTGACATGGACTTACAGTCCACCATTCCAAATCTCTCCAGCAGCTTCACAACATATTTTCCTTTAGAAAGGAAAATCTCACCTGGCTTTTGCCAGACCTCCAAGCCTAGGAAATAGTGCATCCGTCCTAGGTCCTTCATCTCGAACTCAGAAGCTAGCTCCTTCTTACATTGATGAATAAGAGGGTCAGCACGTGTAAGGAAGAGATCGTCCACATAGAGAACCAGAATGAGAGGCCTTTCTTTATCAACCTTAAGATAAAGGTTTGGATCAACATCACTTCGAGTGAAGCCCAACTTCATCAAGTAGCTATCAATCCTCTCATACCAAGCCCTGGGGGCTTGCTTCAATCCATAGAGGGCTTTCTTCAACCTGCATACAATGTGTCTCTATCTTGGACTTCAAACCCCAAGTTGCTCCACATAAACCTCTTCCTTGATTGAACCATGTAAGAATGCAATCTTTCCATCCATCTGATGAAGACTCCATCCTTGCGTTGCAGCAAGGGCAATAATCGATCCGATGGTGGTATAGCGGGCAACAGGTGCAAATATATCATCATAATCTATGCCTTCCTTTTCAAAGAAGCCTCGGGAAACAAATCTTTCCTGTACTTTTCAGCACTTCCATCGGCTCCATGCTTGATCTTGTAGAGCCATTTCGAGGTGACAACAGATTTGTCCTTCGGTCTCGAGACCACATCCCAAACATCATTCTTCATGATAGATTCATATTCCTCATCCATAGCATCCTTCCAAACTTGATGCTTTATGGCTTCTTCAAATGTTCTAGGCTCAAATTGTACAATAGAGCTCATGGCTGCTAGGTACCCTTAGTACTTATTTGGCTTCTTGCTTTCACAGAATGTTCCTTTCGAAGCAATATGTCTCTCATCATCTTGGAGAGTGTAAGGGCCTAAATATTGGATTTCTAAATTCTTCTCAATTCTTCAATTAGTTTCAGAGAATTTCAGAGTTTAGCTAAATCATTTCACAGGGAATTACTGTTGTTTCTAAAAATTATTCCAACTTTATGTAATTTAATTCAGGCAACAGTTACAATTTATCATCTTTCCCTTTTGTACAGTGTAAGAGATCATTTTCATATATATATATCCAAGCATATACAAACAGAAATTAAATAGAAGTACGATTTCATGCAGTTCAGAAATAAAAATTCAATTTATGCTATATGGGAAATACCTGGGATGCAGTAGCCGAATATGGACAGATCACCAAAACAACAATCCTCCCAGCCGATCTAGGAACAATCCTAGACCCAGAAGATTACTCTTCTGCCCCTGTGCCCAAAATCCCGGAACGGTGAAACTCTCTTTTCAAAACTCTGCGTATCATTCAATCCCTTTGCTCCAGAATATAGGATTTTTCTTCTCCTCCAACCGCCCCTTACTCTTGCACATCCTCCCCCTTATATCTATCTCCCCACCGCCTTTCACTCCCGAAGATCTTTTATTATATTTATGAGGGTCTGCCACCATTTAAGGCGACCTTATCTTTATTTAAGGGTACATTAATGTCGAGATAAGCTTGATTACATTATTTTATTTAAAAATGAGGAATGGGTGTGATGACTTTATGTTTGTTTATAATATTAATTAATTTGCCTTAATTAACTTATATTATTATTTGATTGGTTCATCCAAACATAATTGTATCGATTATCCTACTTGTCACTTAGGTATGGGTCATTACATACTTCCTCCCTTCAGAAAACTTCGTCCCGAAGTTAGGGCTTCATATACTCATATTGATAATCATGTTTTTAGAGATTAGGGCATAAGTGAAAAGGTTTATATTTTTAAGATTGAATTTCGTTTGTATATGCATGCTTCTTTTTCTTTGTAATTTATTTGTTACTTCACATCTCAACCGTCTCTGCAGACTATTCTAAAATCATCCTGTCCTTCCTAATCTCTTCCATTCCCTTCCTATCCGTCCTCTACAGGAATATGAAATGGCATCAGTTTTACTGATCCATTCATAGACCTTAAGGATATCAGCGTTGATTATATCGACCTGACATGCTTGTAGGCATCTGGCAGTCATCATCACACGTCTAGGGGAGCGTGACTCGCACAGTCCTCCCATGACTCCAGGTATTGGAGGATAAACAGTGGGCAACACCTCCACCCCTCCCACTAGAACCAGGGTCAACACCCTATCATGGAATCACATGGAGTTTCAACGTTCTGGGATTTTGTCATCACGTCTATTGTTTCGGTAACCTGTGTTCTGCGAAGCAATCACTGGTACACAATCTGCAATGTAAACACTTGTACACATATTACAGCATATGCATCTATATTGTTCATAACCAATTGTTACCCATATAACAACCTTTACATATTCAAAATACTTTGATATCTATGATATTAATCCTAGAACTTATAAAAAGAAAATTTGTTTACATAGGTATCAATGTGTCCCATAAAATTTCTCATTTCAGACACTGCTTCTCTTTAGTTCACACATGTTCTATTTATGATGCATTGCTTTACCCCTGTCAATTTATATATCAATATATTTCACTTTTCATATTCTTGCAAATGTTAATTTAAATGACATCTCGCACATCGGTGTCCACGCACCAGTAAATTTTAAACTAACAGCATATATCTTGTATCAATAAAGTGAAGTAGCATTCTAGCTTTATGGGTATCCATGTACCAGTAAAGTAAAACTCATTTTTTACATAGTATTTCAAAATTTCCAGTGTCAAAATAGAGCAGTCATATACATAAAAAGTTTTCAGTTCTCAAAATTTAGCATAAGCTGGGGTAATTCTGGCAAAAAGTCTCAGCATCCTCCCAAGTCGCTGATCCAGGACTATACTTGTCCCACTGGACTTTTACTTGGTCTATCCGGCGGTTCCTGAGCTGTCAAACCCTACGTTCCAGAATACGTAATGGTTCGACCGTTAGGGTTCCCTCGTCCGATACCTGCAGTTCCTTCCATTGAATGTCATGAGATTTATCAGCAATATAATGTCGCAAGGCAGATACATGAAATACATTATGAATTTTGTGCAGGTGGGGTGGCAGTGCAAGACGATAAGCGACTGGTCCAACTTTTTCCAGGACTTCAAACGGTCCAATAAACCGGGGGGATAATTTTGTCCCCCTCCCAAACCGAATGGTGCTCTTATTTGGTCTGATTCGGATGAAAACTTGATCTCCTACCACATAGCTTCTATCTGTCCTGTGAGTGTCCGCATAACTTTTTTGTCTATCCTGAGCCTCTTTTAACCGTTGTCTAATCAGTTTTACCTGATCCTCCATCTCTTGGATCAAGTCTGGTCCGACGATTATTCGATCTTCTAACCTGTCCCAACTTAACGGCGTTATGCAAGGTCTTCCGTACAATGCTTCAAATGGCGGCATCCCGATCAAACTATGGTAGCTATTGTTGTAAGCAAATTCCACCAAGGGTAAGTACTTTTCCCAACGTGACTGTTGGTCTATCACATACATCCTTAGCATATCCTCGAGTACTTGATTTACCCTTTCTGTCTGTCCATCGGTCTCAGGATGATAGGCAGTACTCAAATTTAACTGTGTTCCCAAGGCTGACTGCATACAATTCCAGAGCCTTGATGTGAATCGAGGATCTCTGTCGGATATAATTTTCTTAGGTACTCCATGAAATCTGATGATTTCATTTATGAATGCCCTAGCTACATCAGCTACCTCATAAGTATCTCTTACTGGGATGAAATGGGTGCTTTTTGTTAATCTATCTACTACAACCAGAATGGCATTATGCTTTTGTTGTGTAAGTGGCAGCCCAACGATAAAATCCATAGAAATTATCTCCCATTTAGTCATAGGGATGTCATGAGGTTGTAAGAGACCTGCTGGGTGACGATGATCAGCTTTTACTTGCTGACATTCGAGGCACCTAGCAACAAATTGGACAATGTCATTTTTCGTGCCTGACCAGAAGAAAAGTCTCTTGGTGTCCGCATACATCTTCTTTACCCCAGGATGTGCACAATATATTGCTCGGTGTGCTTCCTTCAAGATGGTGTTTCGGAGATCCCCACTATCTGGTATATACATCCTTCCGTGAAATCGAAGAATTCCGTCCTCTTCTAAATCATACCCTTCAAACTTAGGTTCCTTCGAGTGGTCGCTTTCAAGCCCTGACCTTACTTTTAAGTACCAACTGTCACTTACCAGATGTTCAAGCACTTGATTTCTCAAGTTCACCTTGATAGGTATGAGGGAGAATATTCGGGGCCTTCTACTTAAGGCATCTGCTACCACATTTTCCTTTCCTTTTATATAGGAAATTGCAAAATCGTATTCGCTTAGGAGTTCACTCCATCGTCTTTGTCTTGCATTTAAGTCTCTCTGGGTGAATAAATACTGCAAACTTTGGTGGTCATTTTTAAGCACAAAGTTTCTCCCTACCAAGTAATGTCTCCACATCTTTAAGGCTAAGACCACCGCAGCTAACTCCAAATCATGCGTAGCATAAAGTTCTTCATGTGTTTTTAATTTTCTCGAAGCGTATGCTATTACGCCTCCTTCCTGCATTAGAACGGCGCCTAACCCCTGCTCGGATGCGTCGGTACATACAGTAAAGTCTTTATCCATATCCGGCACTCGCAAAACCGGTGCACTAGTCAATAATCGCTTAAGCTCAGAAAAAGCTTTATCACATTCCTCAGTCCACTCATACTTGACACCCTTACGTTGAAGATTTGTGATTGGTTTTGCAATCTTGGAGAATCCCTCCACAAATCTTCGGTAGTAACCTGCTAAACCCATAAAACTACGCACTTCATGTGCATTCTTAGGTATCGGCCACTCCCTGATTGTATTTACCTTTTCAGGATCTACAGAGATTCCTTCGCCTGATATGATATGACCTAAGTAATGGATTTATTTCTGGAAGAAAGCGCATTTGTATAATTTTCCATATAACTTGTGCTCTCTGAGACAAGATAACACTATCCGAAGATGCTCTTCATGCTCCTTTTCATTCTTAGAGTAAATGAGGATATCGTCCAGGAAAACTTGTACAAATTTGTCGAGATATTTGCGAAGAACGCTATTCATAAGGTATGACCTAAGTAATGGATTTATTTCTGGAAGAAAGCGCATTTGTATAATTTTCCATATAACTTGTGCTCTCTGAGACAAGATAACACTATCCGAAGATGCTCTTCATGCTCCTTTTCATTCTTAGAGTAAATGAGGATATCGTCCAGGAAAACTTGTACAAATTTGTCGAGATATTTGCGGAGAACGCTATTCATAAGGTTCATGAAGACTGCAGGTGCGTTGGTCAACCCAAATGGCACCACGATGAATTCATAATGCCTGAAGCGAGTTCGGAATGCAGTCTTAGAAACGTCGCTCTCGCTAATCCTGAGTTGATCTTTGAAAATATTGTAGCTCCTTTCATTTGATCGAAAAGGTCGTCAATGCGGGGCATTGGATACCTATTCTTTACCGTGGCCCGGTTTAAATCTCTATAGTCCACGCACAGTCGTAATGAACCATCTTTCTTCTTGAAAAAAATTACTGGAGCACCCCATGGTGAAACACTGGGTCGAATGTGCCCTACATCTAATAGTTCCTTTCTCTATATTTGCAACTCTTGAAGTTCCGGGGCAGTCATTCGGTAAGGAGTTTTGGATATAGGTTCCGTACCAGGTTTCAACTCAATGGTGAGGTCTAGTTCTCTCTGGAGAGGCAGTCTAGGTAGTTCTTTTGGAAAGACATCCATAAATTCTGATAAAATCGGACACTGATCTAAGGAAGGCCCTTTTTCTTTGCTTACCATTTGAACGGCATACACTTGACAGCCCTTCCTCAAGCACCGCTTCATCTGCATGGCTGAGATGAAACGCAAGGATACCTTTCTCTTAATACCTTGAATTTGGATTGTCTCACCCATATCATTTACGCAAAGTATTGTTTTCCCGGAACAATCTACCCATGCTCGATGAGATTCTAACCAATCCATTCCTATCACCAGGTCGTAAGTACCTAGGGCTGTGACATAAACTTTCAATTTGGTCACACAGGCTCCTAGATCAACTTTGCAATCCTCCACACTTAATTCTACCGATTGAAGGTCTCCTGAAGCCATTTCTACCTGTCTAAAATCGTCTTGTTTGCAGGCTGCCAACCCACATTTATTCAATGCATATGGTGAAATAAAACTATCAGTAGCTCCAGTGTCAAACAAGATTTTGAGTTTTATTCCGTTGATTGTACCTGAAGATTCCACTACCGTGGATTGATGCACTGCTTGGTTGTTGTTGACGACAGCATGGATTCTGTGATCGCTTTGAGCATCTGATGACGGCTCTTTTCCTGTTCGCCGCGAGTTCTCCGGTTCTTTTCCTGTTCGCCGCGAGTTCTCCGGACAATCCCGTCGAAGATGGGGTCCTCCACATCCCCAACAGTCCACTCGGGTTGGTCCTCTTTCGTTTAACTGAGAAATCCCCAACCAAGAACTCTGTCCCCTGGTGTTGCTTCCTCTCCCACTCCTTCCTCGATTACCCGTTCCTCGAGACCTCCACGCATTGTTGTTTGAAGACCCGGAAGTTATTGCGTTTATGGTCCTGGGAGCTCCTGCCCCCGGTCCTCTTGGGGTAAACCTGTTACCATAAGGAGGTGGTCTCGAGTTATTTCCTCGGAAGAAATTTCGGGGAGTCTTTCCTGTAAATGCCTGCGGTATTGATTCCGCTGGCCTGAAATCCCTTTTAATTCCCAAATGCTCTTCTGCATAACGAGCACATTCCACTGCCTCCGCCACCGTTGGTGGCTTCCACATTCTTACCATGCCTCTGATCCGAGGATTTAACCCAAATATGAAACGCTCGGCTTGGCGTTCATCCGTGTCTAGATAACGAACATACTTCACAAGTTCCATGAACCTTGTCTCGTATTCTTCCACGGTTTTACCCCCTTGGGTTAGAGTATGGAAGGCTCCAGCTTGCTGCTCTTGAAAGAAAGGTGGCAAGTATTTCGCCCGGAATCGGTCCACAAACAATTCCCAAGGAACGGTATCTGAACTGAGATGCAACTGTTTTTCCATATTCCCCCACCAAATAAGAGCATTCCCCTTGAGTTGGAAAACAGCGATCCTTGTTTTAGACGTTGAAGAATATTCCCTTAACGCAAAGCACCTGATCATCCCTTCCAACCATGCTTCGGCCTGCTCCCCAGCTCGTCCCCCAGAGAATTCAAGGAGTTTAATCTTTTGCAGTTCCCGTGAAATATCTTCTCTGGGAGGTTTGTCATCAAAATCCCTCGGCCTTTCTGAGTGCCTTTCCTCTAACTGACGTCGCTCCTCCTTGTTCCTGGTCGACTGCGACCCTTTCAAGGTTTCCATAATGGCCTTTAACGAGCTCATCACAGTAGTGAGATCAGGCGGAGCAACAGGTGCTAACGGCGATCTTGATGGTGGTGAAGGCGATGGTGAAGGTGGAGGTGGCGGTGCCGCTTTTCGCTGGCGCTGTCGCCTTTGGTATGTATTCAACATGGTAATTTTCCTGAAATGCATAATAATAAATTCACGAGGAGTGGATAAATTTTCAGACTGACAAAATATAATTTTCGCAAGATTAGAGCTAGCATACAGGTATAGTTCTTTTGCTATTTTACCTGCAGGCAGGTCTTACTAGTACCGAGGTCAAGGAGGGTGGCAACGCGACCTCCTTGTCCTATGCAGGGTAATGTATGCTTACTAAATCTAGAGTGGAAATGTAAGGTTTTCATCGATCAAAGTGTTATTTTATAAACTTGTCTAGAATGTTTTATTCCTAGATGCAACTATAGAAGGGCAATAAATGAGAGTTGAAGTACAATTTTTCAAGTCTCTCTCTTTTTTTTTTCTTTTTTTTTTTTTGTTAATAAAATTTAAATATATATATAAAATAAAAAGAAAACATTTAAATCCATAACTTGTATGACATGGTTATATATACATTTAAAATCATACCATGTATATATATTTAAACCCTACGACCTATACATTTAACCAAAACCAAACACACGATATAAATTAAAACTATACGATATATTTTTAACCAAGTAATACCCAAATCATAAATTTAAACCATAAGAAAAAAAATTTAAATCGATACCATATAAATTCGACTTTACACTTTATATTCCAAGCTGGCATGTGATAACTCGGCTTTGATAAGTTATAATGGATATAACGGATTTGGCATTAATATAATGCAATGAACCTTTGTGATAAACGGATTGCACTGATTTATGACTCCAATCAAAACTTTGGATATGCGGATTGACATTTGAATATGTTTTAAAATTTACAACCCACCATACGGTTGCATAAGATAATATGGTAAATGTTATTTTCCGCGAAAGTGGAGGTCACGAGTTCAACTGCCTGGACCTCGTCTTCTTTATCACCGATCCACCAAAAATTTAACCAAACAAATATAGCATACCATAAGAAATTTAACCAAACGGATATACCATACCATACGTAAAATATATACCATATAATACGATGCAGACTTTGGTATTTATAATATTCATCGGACATTTAAACGGACTTTGCATATATTACGCCGACTAAGGTATTTGTTAAGTTGAGGCAACCCGAAAATTTATATTGTGATGACAAATCGGCGGCATAAACTTCATCGTGGCTTCTCCAGTGGACGCTACCTTGATAGTTTAAGCCGTTGACACCAGAACTGATATCTGACTCAACTGTCAGATAGCGGTCCTGCCACTACGTCATGTTGTGAATAAAAAGACGGCTGGATTCTTTGTTACGAGCCATGTGTTTTTTTTTTTTGATTGAGCATATATATATATATACATCCGCAGAGCTTAGAAACGATGGCTTTGGGTCTTGTTTTCTAAGAATCATTCCAGACATACTATCGCAGGAGTAAGGGTTCGCTTTAGGGAAATACATATGAGCCTTCTATGGACCCCTTTCCTAGTCTTCGAATCTGCCTGGAGCTCCTAGAGTACCTGTAGTTTGGAATTCTCATCGAATAGCATTTTGTGCAGTTTAGAGGTCTCTTAAGATATTGGCTCTGTGAAGTTCGGAGTCGGACCATATTTTGAACGCATCTCTTCTGTAGCCTTGTTATCTAATAGAATAAACCTCTGCAGCAGACATCTGAGTATATACTAAGCAGTCTGATCTCTTTTGTGGACTATATCATGTGTCTTAATCTCTGAAAGTTGCGACCTGTAATCCTGTAGCAACACTCTGATTATTTCAGTGATTTGAAATTCAATGGATTGTTAATGCATGGTGACAATTCGCTCCTTCATTCATAAATTTATTGTTGTGCACAGATCCTGGTAAGAATTAATGTGTAGAATGCTGACCTTATCACCTGTTCAAATTTTCTATAAGGCTAATGCATGTTAAGTTTTCTATTTGAAAGCCTTTAGTCACTGGCTAGGGCTAATGAAAGAACAAGAATAAGGTTTGTAATATGTTCTCTGGATGTTGACTAATAAAGGCATTCTACAACAGCGTTAATGCGTTTGCTGGCAAGTGTCAGTTATTCCAGAAATCACAGAAGTGGTGAGGTATACTCATTTGGACAAGGTATATTTGGCGCCCTAGGATCTGGCAACAGGGAAAACAGTAACATACCTATTGGCATTGAGGAGCTATGGGGTTTGGGCATAATTCAGGTGACAAATATCCTTTTGTTGTATTTCTACCTGAATTTGGCTGGTGGTATTTTTTTGGAGTTGTAATTATGTCCCTTGGTCCCAAACATGCATGTTCTTTTGAATGAAATGTGTTTTGTCTAAAAAAAATTGCGCAAGGATATTTTGTATCTCATGTTGTCTGTCTACGGCCTCGACTCCTGGCTGTAGGTGTTTTTGATCCTGTAAACAATAAACTGGGTTGACTGGCCATAGGCACTGAATCTGTGCTACCATAGGGATTTTAATGTGTCTCTGGAAGGAAGTACTTACAGATTACCACTGAGCACTATTTAGATATTTCGTGTATTGCCCTTTTTATAGGCTTTTTGGGTTGCCTAAAGATGAGATTGTGTCCTTTGTCAGGAGTTTTGTGTGATTTCAAATCTTCATTTTTTTTTATCCCAATGAAATCTTCCTTGTAATAGACCTTTTAGCATTTCTTTCCTGAATCCTGAATTTTGGTTTGTAATGAAGTGACATTGTGATTGGAGCATATCATTGTATGAAGATGTTTTGATCACTCTGCTACAACAGAAATGTAGATGCCTAATCATTCTTGTGCATCTACATGCACTGTGGTGTATATAAGACAACCTTTTTGTGTCAGCAGAAATAAATTTAAGCTTTAGAAAGAAGAAGATTCCAGTTATATTCCGAATGGTGAATATTGTTATTGAGAAATCCTCATGAATTTGTGTCGACTGTAAAACCCATACATATTGTTCTTTAAACCTCTAGAATGTTACTTGTGATTTGACTCACAGCTTTGCACACAAGTCATATTTGACGCATTTCTAACTTTTCTGTTTTCCCTGTTATCATGCTTGGTTTGTCTTTTGTCAGTACGATACCCATTACTTAGATACCATTTAGTAGTATTATTGCCATTTGAAACTGAAGTAGTTGCTCAGATACTTGCAGGACTGCTAGTCAGAAGCTAGCGCTTTAGGGTCCCCTATGAACACTAATTAATAAGGGATTCAAGCAGATTTAATTGGACAGCCATAGACTGGTTTAAACAGAGGAATTTAATGGGCCTATAAGGCCGGAAAAGGGTTGGAATCACCCTCTGATACCAAATGTAAGGGCCTAAATATTGGATTTCTAAATTCTTCTCAATTCTTCAATTAGTTTCAGACAGTTTCAGAGTTTAGCTAAATCATTTCACAGGGAATTACTGTTGTTTCTAAAAATTATTCCAACTTTATGTAATTTAATTCAGGTAACAGTTACAATTTATCATCTTTCCCTTTTGTACAGTGTAAGAGATCATTTTCATATATATATATATATATCCAAGCATATACAAACAGAAATTAAATAGAAGTACGATTTCATGCAGTTCAGAAATAAAAATTCAATTTATGCTATATGGGAAATACCTGGGATGCAGTAGGCGAATATGGACAGATCACCAAAACAACAATCCTCCCAGCCGATCTAGGAACAATCCTAGACCCAGAAGATTACTCTTCTGCCCCCGTGCCCAAAATCCCAGAACGGTGAAACTCTCTTTTCAAAACTCTGTGTATCCTTCAATCCCTTTGCTCCAGAATATAGGATTTTTCTTCTCCTCCAACCGCCCCTTACTCCTGCACATCCTCCCCCTTATATCTATCTCCCCACTGCCTTTCACTCCCAAAGATCTTTTATTATATTTATGAGGGTCTGCCACCATTTAAGGCGACCTTATCTTTATTTAAGGGTACATTAATGTCGAGATAAGCTTGATTACATTATTTTATTTAAAAATGAGGAATGGGTGTGATGACTTTATGTTTGTTTATAATATTAATTAATTTGCCTTAATTAACTTATATTATTATTTGATTGGTTCATCCAAACATAATTGTATCGGTTATCCTACTTGTCACTTAGGTATGGGTTATTACAGAGAGTGTCCCTAAACCATGAGGGTCTCCTTTTATTAGAAGGAGGTGGATCAATAGGATCCATCGATCCTTCAACATCGAGCATTGGTTCATCCTTCGGTTCTTCCTACTTCCCTGCTCCTTCTTCTTTGTCTTCCTTTGAGCTAGGAAGATTCCTCACTTTCTTGAGGGCAGCATCTTCATCAAAGGTGACATCGTGGCATATCTCCACTTCTCTTTGACCAGGCACATTGATTCTATATGCCTTTGAAGTTTCACTATAGCCCACAAACATTCCTTTCTTCCTAGAAGCATCCAGCTTGCTTCTCTTTTCCTTCGGCACATGAAAATAAACAGGAATTCCAAAAACTCTAAAATGGGAGACATCAGGCTTCTTACCAAAGAAGACTTCATCGGGAGTTTTGGAACCCAATGCAGAATGCGAGCATCTATTTTAAACATACATAGCAGTGTTTGCAGCTTCTCCCCATAGAAACTTCGGAATACCTTGGTCATATAGCATGGCACAGGCAGCTTCCACAATGGTTCTATTATTCCTTTCAGCAACACCATTTTTCTTGGGAGTATACACAGTAGTGGTCTCCCTCTTAATGCCAGCTTCCCTGCAATAGTCATTGAATTCATTTGACTCATACTCGGTCCCATTATTGGTCTTCAAGATTTTGATCTTCTTCCCTGTTTAATTTTCAACCAAGGCCTTGAAGGTACAAAACCGTTTGAATGCTTCATCCTTCTTCTTCAAGAAATATATCCAAGTCTTGCGGGAGAAGTCATCTATAAAAGTCATGTAATATGAACATCCTCCCAAGGATGTTACAGGCAGCATACCAGATAGATCATAATGTATCAATTGCAAAATATCAAATGTCTTCGAGACACTTGAGGGGAATGGTCCCCTTGTATGCTTTCCTTCGGCACAACCTTGACAAACACCTTCATGATCATCTTTAAACGCGGGCATCCCTATCACCACCTTCCTTGCTTCGGGAAGGGCTTCGTAATGAAGGTGAGGAAATCTCTGGTGCCATAGCTCAGTTTGAAGAGTTGTGTCACATGACATGGCCCCCAACGGACTTCCTCCAGCCTAATAGAGTGTATCAACTCTAAAACCAATAGTAAGAGCTTCTTTGAAGTTCTTCTTCTAGATGTGTACCTTTCCATCGATGAATGCCACCTTGAATCGTTTGTTTTCCATTGCCGAAATGGACACAAGATTCTTCTTCAAATCAGGTACGTACAACACATCTTGTAAGCGAAGGACTTGACCTTGAGATAGATGAAGGGTCACAGTCCCTATCCCTTTCACGGGATAGGTAGCATTGTCTCCAAGGATAATCTCCAAATTAGTATCCTTCTCAACCAGATCAGTGAGGGCTTCTTTATATCCAGTGAGGTGCCTTGAAGTACCACTATCAATCAACTAGACATCCAGGGTGTAGGGAGGAGATGCAGCAGAGAGGGCAGATACAAGAATAATATTCATTTTTCTTATTATCAACAACATTGGATTCATAATACCTGGAATTCCTTGACCTCTTGAAAGGTTGGCCATTTCCACTTCGATCAGAGGGAGCCTTCCTCTTTACTTTGAACCTATTGTTCCTTTGATTGCCATTCCCCCTGAAGTTGTTGTTGTCATCAACCCTAGGAGAATCCCTTCTATTGGGGCACTCTCTTGCATAGTGACCAAACTTGTTACAAGTGTAACATCTTCCTTTCCTTCCTTTGGGCCCCGCTCTTCCATGGTTGTGATTTCTCAAACCACCATTGTTTCTCTTCTTTGCATGAGCGGTAAAGGAAATAGGGTCACGTCCATTCCCATTAGAGGGATGGTCTCTCTCCATCATCCTTATCTCCTCTTGAGTGCATCTCGTCAAAAATTCATTGAAATCCGGAATCACATTATTATTAAGAATAGTGATATTGAATACATACCAATCATGGGGGAATCCTTCAAGAGCAATGAGGACAAGCTCTCGATCGTCTACTTCTTCTCCAATAGCTAAGAGATCATTCCTAATTTCAGTGAGCATCATAAAATAGGATTGAATGGATTTTTCTTTGCCCTTCTTGATATTCTTCAACTTGTTCTTGAAGAAAAGAACTTGTGTAATATCCCAAAAATGGATTCTTCAGCAGATCATGCCTGAAAAACGCATTCTTCAGTTATGATGGCTTCAGCTATCATATAATATGTCTGAAAATGCTCAGCAACCAAAAGAAATAACAACAACAACCTTTACTCAGCTTTTAAGGGAAAAAAGGCGGGGAAAAGTGAGGATTTTGGCCCTAAAATGAGTGTATAAGGAAATCTGCGTAAAATGACGTCTCAAGGTTCTGGGATATGTTAGAATAGGTCAAGAGGGACTTCCATGTCGAATCTCAGCTCAAACAAAGGCGTTTTGCTAAGTTAAACAGTTCCTCCTTCCCGACTAGTCAATAAAAACCCTGATTTCCCAAGACTTTGAATATGCAGAAATTTTCTGAAGCAAGGGCAGCGTATTTTCTGAAGTAATACGATGTATAACACTATAAATAATCAGAGAATGAGTTTTAGAACAAGGCATAGGCTTTCAGCAAGGTTAAACAACAGTTTTATATAGAAAACCCCTCAAGATAGAGGTGTCGCAAGACAAAGATTGATCCAGAAACCCTTCAGCGTTTTCTCCAGGAGGCTGAAGCTTATATTTATTATATTACAGATCTGAAACTGATAAATACATGAAAACAAAGATCTATAATGAGACAAAATGCCCAAAGGGCTCTTTATTACTTTCCCCTTGGGGATTTCGGCAATACATGAAAATGCCGGAGCAGATCTGAGTCTTACTGCAGTAGATCTGAAGAATGATTCAGAATTTCTGAAGCAAACTTCAGTATCAGATCAGAAATATACTTGGATTGGTTGGCCAATCCAAGGATCACCCTCAATCAGAGATCTAACTCCAAAATGATGCCAAAACCCTTGGAACACTGCTCCCTCGGCAATAACGCAGATCTGGGGAAAGAACTGTGCAGTATACCATGAAGAACATATAGGCCTGATGCCAAGATCTGATAATAAGCTCCAATATCTCCCAATCTGATCCTCCAAAGGAGAGAGAGGCTCTCCCTCTGAAAAACAAGAGAAGGAGGTGGTGTCGTAAAGTCACCACGGCAACACCCTACAACATAGTATTACGTCGTTGCAGCAATAACGCTGTCTTGGAGGATGATGCTAAGAAAATAACCTTGCCTGAGCAGGCACTCGAAGTCCCCCGAGGCTAAAGGTGAGATCTCCGCACAGAGACACTCGGTGCACTAAACAATGCAGCAGACGGGCTAAACAGCCAGCGTGCCAAAGAAAGACAAATGTCTCACTCAATAATCAATAATCCAAGAATCCAAGCATGCATGAAATGAGGAAGCTCCTCCATCTTTTATAGTGTTGGTTTCCCTCCAAAATCCAACGTAGCCTCTCTCTCCTCCACATCTTCATCCTTATCCACATTCTCATCCTTATCTGCGTAGAAGCTTGGAGAAACTTCTAGAGTGTACATAGGCCCCCTCCTTTACGTGGTGTTGGGTCCCCCCTTGACTCCCACTTATGTCACAACGTTGTGCTACTAGGTGGATGTATTATTTCATTTAGGTGAGTTTAGACCCTCTTTACTCACTTTTTATTTATTTACAAACTATGGGTGGCAAAATAAACAAAATAGAATATTCCAATTTGTTGTCGCAAATTAGGAATATTACAGTCCCCCCCGGCAAAATGTTGCTTGCCCTCAAGCAACTTCCTGAGCAAGTCTCCTCCTAGCGAATGCTCTCCACCGATACTGCAAAATATGCCTGGGTCCCAGAGGCGCCACTGAATCTCCCCTGTACTCTGCATCATCCTGATATGAAGGGATCTCTCAATGCCAGGATCCCAAACTGATCTCTCATGGTACCAACCAACCAACAATCCTCCCAGATCCCATTGCCACCATGGCCAATAATAGCCCAAGTCCCATGGCTCGGACTGTGCACTGCCTCTAGCTATGACTGATGAAGACCATGACTCCGGCTGTGCTATATCTGTCATGGTGTAAGCTATCCCATCGACTGTGTACCAGCTCATCACCTCTCTCCACTCAAGGCATGAAGTGAGGAACATCTCTCTCATGTGGATCCTCCATCCCCAAGCAATCATCCAAACAAAATGAGCCACCTCCCGACAAGGCAACTCCTGAAAATCTCCTTCCACCTCAAGCTCCGGTAATGAAGGTGGGCTGAAAATCTGATCTTGGCAAGCATCATAGCTTACCCCACGTTGTCCTTCTCTCCACTCATGACAAGTGTAGAGTGTATGTTGATCTTGGGCTGCAAAATCATTGCCCTCCAATGGCAAAGTGAAGAACAATCCTCCAAAGAAGGTTCCTCCAACAATGAAGAACAGGCTGGCCCAAAACAATTCATCCTTGAAGAATAGGACATGTGCATCATGGATCATCCTAATGAGATGTTTGTTGAAGGTGTTACATGAGGATACATAATGCAAACAATCTCTCACAAGGATACAACATAGTCTCATCCACTACAACTTCAGAAAATTACATGGCAAGCAATGTACAAGATTCATCACATCTACTAATGGATAGTAAATGGCTGAATATGAAAACAACATAAGACCAAACACTTGCCCATGGTTGTACAATGGATGAATATCAATCTCATGGCCCACCTCAAAAGAGAACACATATGTAGTAGTGGTGGCCATGCCTCCTCCCATGCTCCCATTAGAACATGTAGTGCAGAGAATGTAAGAATTCTTCCCACTCAAAGACACATCCAACTCATGTGTCTCCCTCATAATCAAGCCTCCCATACAAATCTGATCTATATCAGCAAATGGAGACAAGATCAGCAGCAAAATGAAGGAAACGTTGAAGGTTACATGTGATGAAAAGAGGTACCAACAGCTTCCCCAACAAGTACAGCGTAGTTTTACAAGTTGCTGCTTGATAAGAGTACAAGGCAAAATGTTTATGTTACCCATGCATGTCTTCATATGATACATGATATAGTGCTGCAAATGAACATACATGAGGTGATAAAACATTTTCCCAAAGCCACAAAAGAGATGGTTGCCTCCATCATGTAAATTAGCCCAATAAAACTCATAGAGCAATATGACAAGCTTGCCCTCCTGTGAAGCAATGCACTGCATAGGAATGGTAAGAGTGTGCAAATCAATGAATGTATAAACAACCTCCTCACCATAGGCTAGAAGTAAGATGGTACATGGGTCCATACATGAGTCCCCCATAGTGTTTTGGCATGCTATGAAGAAGACTGAACCATGTGCTGCAAACAGATAATCCTCCTGATGCTTGGAAATCCAAGTCAAGAAGAATATGCCATAGATGTCTCTATCATCATTACCTCCTCTAAGTGCAACAATTGTGAAGTGATCCTGGGACCTATGGGTTATAGATCCACCATAACTCTGCTGGGTACACTTCATCCATAAATTTCTGCTCCAAGGTGACAGCGCTGTGAGCTCATGCAAGTAAGCTCCTGTCAATACAAAGCTCTGTTCTTTGACATGCTCCTTGTCAAAGACTCCTCTAATAATGTTGCAACAAATATGGAATACCTCCCAAGATGGAAGTGCTTCCCAATCATCATCAAAGACCAAGGAGATAGTGCCATCTCCTCCTCCTGCAACATCATGCAAAGTGTGAGAGCAAATATGCCCTTGCTCTCCCAAGCAAAGCAACAAGACATTTTGCTGCCTCCCCATACTTCCATCATACAACTCATATGATGAAGACATAATGAATGATATGAGTAACACATCAACACCATGCATCCATACTCTATGCTGCTCAATGATGCAAGTATCCAACCATCTTCTCTCCGTCCTCCTACTCTTAGGAAGAGTATGTGCCAAGTGATGGCCAAACTCTTTCAAGAGCAACCAGCGCAGCCAAGCCTCCTGCTGCCCGGTATCATAGATCTGCAAGTAGGCTCCTAGCTCCTTGCTCATCATCCCCATCCACTTAATCACTTGTGGATGCCTCCTTCTTCTCCTCATCCTGGTACTCCTCCCATGAGGGCTACCATCCTCCCAAATCAAATTACTGATTTTGCACTTCATGGGATTTTGAAATATAAACTTCTCAAGGATCAATGAGACCCTGTCAAGAATCAAATAGGTGGTAGGCAAAAGCCTCCCATCATGATGTGTATGGCTCAAGGGATGTCCAACACAAGCATGAGAGATGTTATCCATCCTAAGATGTCCTCCATCTTCTATCTGCTCTTGTGAGAAGGGAAGAAAGTCATTGCATCCCATAGTGTGTCGAAGTGCATCTCCAGTGATATCTCTCCTTGAGACCTCCCTTTCATCCATAGTCTTCCAAAACCAATGAGGTCTTGGATCTGAAAGTAGAAGTTCCTCTTTGAGCTGAGAAGAGCTCATTGAGAAAGTGTCATCTTGAAGGGAGAAAAGGTTTCTTACTCCAAGATGTCTACTATCAACCTTCAAGTCTTCAAACCCCAATCTCCAATGTGATGTAAAATCCAACAATGGCTCATGAGAATGAGTGTGTGATTCCTTCTTGAGTGTTTCCATGTTGCACAGCGCAGTGCAACCAAGCTGCCTTCGATCTGCATTAGGAACTTCTTGTAGAACTGCAAGAATCCCATCCTCAAAAGTGTTGGCTGCTCCAACTGTTGATGCATGTGGCTGCTCCTCCATGGGTGTGACAGCGTTTTCACAAGCCCCCTCAAGAGGTGATGTAATCTCTTCTTCTTGATGAGCATTGGAAGCACATGGTACTTCCTCTTCTTTTTCTTCAACCTTCTTGACCTCCTCAACAGTGGATGCATCTTTTCTGGATTTGAAAAAGAATAAACTCTTGACCTCCTCAACAGTGGATGCATCTTTACTGGATCTGAAAAAGAATTAACTCTCCTTTTTCACCGTTCCGATCTTCTTGGGCTTAGACTCACAGGGACTATTGGATTCCTCATGCATGGGAAGAGGTGATATCCCAGTAGTACGCTGCAAATCTGAACTCTGTATGCTAGAAACTCCATCCTCTCTGAGCTGACAGTAATCTTTGAAGGGCAAAATTGCTTTGAGGTCTTCCCCCATGGACTTCCATTCTCGGAAATAATCTCCAAAGGGTACATGATCATGCTGCCTCGGTACTTCAGGTAAGAATGTAGGCATTGTGATCCTCATATTTTCCATAGATAGCTAGCTCCACAGGCTGAGTCAGAATTATGCTCTGATACCACTGTAATATCCCAAAAATGGATTCTTCAGCAGATCATGCCTGAAAAACGCATTCTTCAGTTATGATGGCTTCAGCTATCATATAATATGTCTGAAAATGCTCAGCAACCAAAAGAAATAACAGCATCAACCTTTACTCAACTTTTAAGGGCAAAAAAGCGGGGAAAAGTGAGGATTTTGGCCCTAAAATGAGTGTATAAGGAAATATGCGTAAAATGACGTCTCAAGGTTCTGGGATATGTTAGAATAGGTCAAGAGGGACTTCCATGTCGAATCTCAGCTCAAACAAAGGCGTTTTGCTAAGTTAAACAGTTCCTCCTTCCTGACTAGTCAATAAAAACCCTGATTTCCCAAGACTTTGAATATGCAGAAATTTTCTGAAGTAAGGGCAACGTATTTTCTGAAGGAATATGATGTATAACACTATAAATAATCAGAGAATGAGTTTTAGAACAAGGCATAGGCTTTCAGCAAGGTTAAACAGCAGTTTTATATAGAAAACCCCTCAAGATAGAGGTGCCGCAAGACAAAGATTGATCCAGAAACCCTTCAGCGTTTTCTCCAGGAGGCTGAAGCTTATATTTATTATATTACAGATATGAACTGATAAATACATGAAAACAGAGATCTATAATGAGACAAAATGCCCAAAGGGCTCTTTATTACTTTCCCCTTGGGGATTTCAGCAATACATGAAAATGCCGGAGCAGATCTGAGTTTTACTGCAGCAGATCTGAAGAATGATTCAGAATTTCTAAAGCAAACTTCAGTATCAGATCAGAAATATACTTGGATTGGTTGGCTAATCCAAGGATCACCCTCAATCAGAGATCTAACTCCAAAATGATGCCAAAACCCTTGGAACACTGCTCCCTCAGCAATAACGCAGATATGGAGAAAGAACTGCGCAGTATACCATGAAGAACATATAGGCCTGATGCCAAGATCTAATAATAAGCTCCAATATCTCCCAATCTGATCCTCCAAAGGAGAGAGAGGCTCTCCCTCTGAAAAACAAGAGAAGGAGGTGGTGTCGTAAAGTCACCACAGCAACACCCTACAACACAGTATTACGCCACTGCAGCAATAACACTGTCCTGGAGGATGATGCTAAGAAAATAACCTTGCCTGAGCAGGCACTCGAAGTCCCCCGAGGCTAAGGGTGAGATCTCCGCACGGAGACACTCGGTGCACTAAACAGTGCAGCAGACGGGCTAAACAACCAGCGTGCCAAAGAAGGACAAATGTCTCACTCAATAATCAATAATTCAAGAATCCAAGCATGCCCCAAATGAGGAGGCTCCTCCATCTTTTATAGTGTAGGTTTCCCTCCAAAACCCAATGTAGCCTCTCTCTCTCCTCCACATCCTCATCCTTATCTGCGTAGAAGCTTGGAGAAACTTCTAGAGTGTACATAGGCCCCCTCCTTCACGTGGTGTTGGGTCCCCCCTTGACTCCCACTTAAGTCACAATGTTGTGCTACTAGGTGGATGTCTTATTTCATTTAGGTGACCCTCTTTACTCACTTTTTATTTATTTACAAACTATGGGTGGCAAAATAAACAAAATAGAATATTCCAATTTGTTGTCGCAAATTAGGAATATTACAACTTGGTTAGCATTGCTAGCCTTAAACATGCTAACCAACTTATCATACATCTCTTTAGATGTGCCCAGTTCGGAGATATAAGCAACCAAGTGCTTATGTATAAAATCCCCAATAATCATCTTTGCCTTGACTTCCCCTCTTCTATATTTTTTCTTTGTGGCAGCCAGTGCATTTGATGGAGGCTCGTGAATCTTCCCCTGCACATAATCCATGACATCTTGATCATCCAAAACTAAATCCAAAGACATCTTCCATGCATGATAATCAAACTTGTCAGTCAACTTATCATCAGACTTGAAACCCTTGTAGGTTGAGGAGGCCATTGGTCTTAAGACCTCTTCTTCGGTGATTGCTTTTCACACTAGCTTGAGCATTGTCTTCACCTTAGCTTTGATACCATGTTAAATTCAAATAACCATGGTATGTTCTATACTTAAATGCAATTTAATTCAATCTTCTTTAAGGCCAAATTCAGATTAGCAATCACATAAACATGAAAGTAAAATGTGGATAGAACATAATAATAGATCAACAGAAGACAAGCCAAATAATATATCAGAATTTGTAATTCTTCTTGTCTTGCAAAAATAGAGAGAAATGTTTGTTACAGCAGTCAACAGGATGCTCTAGCCCGCAAAGACTTATTTGGCCAAACCAAATTCACAACATATCAAATCAGCCTTCCTCCAAGTGTCACACACACCCCTCAAAGACGGCTCCAAAAAGTCAATGCAAGTCAACAGCGAATGGTCAACGCAAAAGTCAACGCTGCGGTCAACAGCCAGCAGTCAAAGTCAACGTCCAACCTCGATTTTTGTGCCCTTCAATGCAACCTCAAGAAATTGGAATTTCTGCCCAATAATGAAGGTCAAACTCAAATATTTGACCCACGGTCAACGCTGGTCAACGCTTCAGCAACAGCACTAAAACAATGCGCAATTTCACCAGCTTCAGATTCACACGTGTGAGGGATAGAAGCCTCTCCTAGGTTGTATGAACTAATCAAATGACAAGAAGAATGTGTGATGAGATGATGATGAAATGAGCATCATCTCTCTCCAATATATATCTATCAATAAGGGTGTGTGACACATCTATTGGGCTTGTGAGCCTACATTACAAATATGGCCGACTTGTCAATTTGCACATGTGGAAAATAAAATCAAAATATAAGTTTTGCTCATCCAAACAAGATGACCTTTAGATCAATCTTGCATCTCTCCGAAAGAGGAATCCAACAAAAATATAATCATCATCATATGAGCAGTGCAACATGGAGTTTGGACCTAGTTTCCCAAAATTAACATTGAGCAACAATGTGTAAAATGACAAATTATCAAAAGGTACTCTGGAGCAACAAAGCTATAGGCTTGTTGACTTAATTTATAAAATACACAAGAGGTATTGTAATAATAATATGTTATATATAAAATGTATAAGAGATGATGATAAATGTTACAATGAGGCCCTGCTTATATACCTACGCATGTGGCCTTTCATGAATAGGCATGTCTTTTAGACATGCCCTTTTAGTTAACTAATAACTACTTAACATAATCTTATTTGACTATTAATAATTATACTTGTTTGTATTTATTCTATTTATACTATTGGTTATGAATTATATTCATAACATTGCCCTTCTCTTCAGAAACTTTGTCCTCAAAGTTTTATGGATACTAATTTTCTTTGCCTTAATTGCTTCCTAACTTTTTTCACTTTGTGTTGCCATCTTGACTGTATGATTCTTCCTCATACTCCTTGTAATTAAGGCTTATCCCCTTTTCCTTAAAAGCTTTGTCCTCAAAGCTATATTTTTCGACAATTTCGCCACTTGGGATTATTTGCTTGGCATGTCATTGAGCACTAGTATCACACCTTTGTAGAATTCCCTCGCGTAATGTTGTTTCAAAAACTAGGGCTTGTTAATTTTTTAGGATTTTTTTATATATATATATTTTTTTAATTAAATAATTTTTTATTTTTTATTTTTTAATATATATATATATATAAAGCAATTTTATAAAATTTATTATAATATAACTTTATAATAAAATTAAATTATAATAATTTTATAAAAACTTTATGATTTGTTATAATTATTTTTGTTTATTTATATTTAAAAGCACCTAGGTCCGCTCAACGTTTCGACTGGAGGCCATGCCTACACATCGTTTCACAAGCAATCCTCCGTTGAAAGCCATATCCTCGTAACCAATATTTATATTAATAAACAGAACCTTCACTGCATCTGTTCCACGCACAGATATGAAGCAAACACAGCCCTGCACTCCTTCACACCCAAGTGCCTCGATCTTGGCCGAGTATCTTTCTGTCGAGACGGTGAAAGGCGGATGGCATGGACAGATGATCAATGCAACCGAAAACGTTAAGTGGACGGCAGGAATCGGACGGAGTTGACCGAAAACATGGTAGTGGAAATGGGCGCGGGTAAATAGAGTTGATCGGAACATCGTGGGTTTGTCCACTTCCCTTCTGCGATTTTCATTTACAAAAATACCGGTGCAGTCCAAGGCATTGATCTCGTCGTTTGTTACCTGAGGCAGGGATTTTGGCGCAATCTGTAATTTTCTGTCCACAAATTTTCTTAACCATGCATTGTGAATCTGCTCTCCCTCGCGCTCTCGCTCAATCAAATGGAGCACAGCATTCCTTAGATTAATGTGTGTGTCATCAGGCAGAGTCTCTAGGAAACAAATTAACCCAACTTCTGAGTTTACAGTGGGCGTACTGAGAGTCGCTAGAACTCGGTGTATCTGTGCTCGTTGAACGTTGCCAACAAATGGAAATTTATGTAATGACAAGGGATTGCATATTGAGATGGGGGCAATATGTAAAAGACAAAATTCGTCGGGAAACCTTTCGACCGAGACTGCCTTGGAGTGATTCGATACCGCGATACTAATTTTGTAAATTCTGGTTGTTCCAAGTGACCCTTGTTGCCGCAAATCATCAATGGTGCTGCTTGCGGAATCCAAAATACGACGTGGCGTGACTTTCGATGGTTGTTTATCCTGTGTGTAAGTTCTTGTTGGAAGGATCCCGACAATTTATGTTGATCCAAAGTTGACTAGATTTCTGTGTGATTCTTCACGTTCTTCTTCCATAGCCGAAGACAAGACTGACTTTTGGTAGTCAAGCCATCTGCTTTCTGGCTCTTTTATGGTTTCATCACTACCGCCTTCCAATTCTTGGACTTTTGCATTCTCTTTGCTTTCATCCATAACTGGAACATCTGCATCTGTTGTTGCGTTGGTGATAAGAGTCATTTTGAATTCTTTATGTGGCTCCCTTCACCAACATTGTTTCTTTTTCTACCATTGGATTTTCATTTATATAAAAGATCTCAATAACTTCAACAAAGCTATAGGCTTGTTGACTTAATTTATAAAATACACAAGAGGTATTGTAATAATAATATATTATATATAAAATGTATAAGAAATGATGATAAATGTTACAATGAGGCCCTACTTATATACCTACGCAAGTGGCCTTTCATGAATAGGCATGTCTTTTAGACATGCATTTTCAGTTAACTAATAACTACTTAACATGATCTTATTTGACTATTAATAATTATACTTGTTTGTATTTATTCTATTTATACTATTGGTTATGAATTATATTCATAACATACTCAATGTTGCCTTCAACCATCTATTTATAATTGTTGCTTCACCTTTCCTTGTGAGTCCCTCATTCAAATATTTTGATCTCCTTTCCACAAAATTGATTTTTCCTTGAGGGGTGGCCCCGACATTCCACTAAGGTTGAGATTTTTGATTTCCCCCAAGTCCCATGTACCAAAAATGTCTCCAATGCCCAGATTACAAAATTGTGCTATGCTTAGCACTCCCCCAATAAACTTCGATAACCCTGTTAAATGAAAAATCAAAATTGGGAATATTACAGTCCTCCCCACCAAAAATTGCTTGTCCTCAAGCAATGCCTGAACAAGCATCTTGTCTAGTTGTTGATCCCCACTGTCACTGCAAAATATGCCATGATCCCAAATGCGCCACTGAATCGTCCCTGACCTCTGCATTGCCCTGTCATGAAGGAATCCCTCGATACCAGGATCCCAAGCCATCTTATCCAACACGAAGCTCCCCTTGCCCCACTCACTATCCTGCCAGGCATAAGTACTAGAAGCCCTCTGCATACCATCAATGAGTAGGGAATTATGATAATGTGGCACTATGTCCAATTTCTCATGAAGTTGTCTTACCAAGTAGTCCACCTCATACTCTCCAAGAGTAAACTCTTGAAGATACCATCCAATCCCTACGGAGATGAAGGCTCCCTCACATGAGCTCCCCGTAATATCATCCTGTTGACCCACTTGTCATGCTAATGACGTCCCCCACACCATCAATGACGTTGCGCCACTCTAATTATGGCATACTTCTCGTCATGCACGAGTTGTATCCTCCTCTCTTGCGTCCTGATGGTGAAAAATCTGTGAAGGCCAAACTCATCCTGCCTAGGCATCTCCATGATGCCAATGCCTACCCATCCAATGCCAATCTTGGTCTTGAGAAACAGCAGGGTAAATCTACCTCGCCAGACCACATCGTGAAATATGTGATCTTGCCTCAGAAAAGCGCACCCTGATACCACCTGGAGTCTAAACATCTGCGTGTAGACGAGGATTGCCATCCACTGCACCTCATTCTCATATAATGCCTTGGACTATCTCGTTGAAAGTGCATCATGCAGCTCCCTCGCAATCACCTCCCCAAGTGAGAGCCCAGGGGTGGAACACATGCTACCTCGGCAGTAAACCACACCATCCCTAATCTTGTATCTGTCGGCCCGTGCACCCACCAAATGTCTCAACTTGGGAGTCTCCCTCCTGCCCATGACACCCCGTGTCCCGTCCAACTGCCTAGGGTGAGCCTCCCATGTCCTGCTGCCTATACTGAGAGCATCAAAGGTAGCAACCAAAAGCTCTGCGATTGTAAGTAATACTAGAGAGTGATGGGTGGGTAGGTCCCCAAGGGTATGATCAAGAATCTGTCGGGATACTGAAGAGTAATCCTAGGGACGTCCCTTTCTCCGCCTCAGATCTACTGATAACCCAATCAAAGATCTGTCTCCGCTAAACATGTCGTCCCTAGATGCTCAACAACATTAGAGGGGTGATCTCTCTCCATCATTCTTGTCTCTTCTTGAGTGCATCTCGTCAATATTTCATCAAAATCAGGAATCAAATTATTATTAAGAATAGTGGTATTGAATACATACCAATCACAAGGGAGACCTCCAAGCGCAATGAGAACTATCTCTCGATCAACTATTTCTTCTCCAATAGCTAGGAGATTATTCCCAATTTCAGTGAGCCTCATAAAGTAGGATTGAATGGATTCTTCTTTGCCCTTCTTGATATTCTTCAACTGATTCTTGAATAAAAGAACTTGATTAGCATTGCTAGCCTTGAACATGCTAACCAACTTATCATACATCTCTTTAGATGTGCCCAGCTCGGAGATGTAAGCAACCAAGTGCTTTTGAATAGAATCCCTGATAATCATCTTTGCTTTGATTTCCCCCTTTCTATACTTTGTCTTTGCGGCAGCAAGTGCATTTGATGGAGGCTCATGAATCTTGCCCTGCACATAATCCATGACATCTTGATCTTCTAATGCCAAATCCAAGGACATCTTCCATGCATGATAATCAAACTTGTCAATCAACTTATCATCGGATTTGAAACCCTTATAGTTTGAGGAGACCATTGGTCCTTGATAGGATTTCTTCTTCGGTGATTAGTTTTAAAACTAGCTTGGGCTTTGTCTTCACCTTAGCTTTGATACCATGTTAAATTTAGATAACCATGGTATGTTCTATGCTTAATGCAGTTTTACTTCAATCTTTCTTATAGGCCCAATTCAATTTAGCAATCACATAAACATGAAAGTAAAATGTTGATAGAACATAATAATAGATCAACAGAAGACAAGCCAATAATATAAATCAGAATTTACAATTCTTCTTGTCCAGCAAAGATAGAGAATAATGTTTGTTACGGCAGTCAACATGATGCACCAGCCAGCAAAGTCTTTCTCAACATCAGATCAGCCAATCCTCCAAGTGTCACACACACCCCTCAAAGACAGCTCCACAAAAATCAACGTTGGTCAACAGAAAAAGTCAACACAAAAAAGTCAACATTGGTCAATGCTATGGTTTAGGGCTACAGTCAAAGGTCTCCTTTTTCCTCGATCTTTGTGCCCTCTAATGCGGCCTCAAGAGATCGGATTTTCTTCACAAGTTGGAGGTCAAAACTCCAAGATTTGACCCACAGTCAATGTTGGTCAACACACCAGCAAAAGAGCCCTAAAAAAGTCTGCACTTCTTTAGCTTCAGATCCGCACGTGTGAGAGAGAGAGGCCTCCAAAGGCTAATCGAACCAATCAGATCACAAGAGGAAATGTGTGATGAGTTGATGAGAAAATGAGCTTCAAGTCTCTCCAATTTATATCCATCAGTGAGGGTGTGTGACACATCTATTGGGCTTGCAAGCCTACATTACAAATCTGGCCGACCTTGCACATGTGTGGAAAATAAAATCAAAATATATGATCTAGTCATCCAAACAAGATGATCTTTAGATCAATCTTGCACCTCTCCGAAAGAGGAATCCAACAAAAATATAATCATCATCATATGAGCAGTGCAACATGGAGTTTGGACCTAGTTGCCCAAAATTAACACCTGGGCTTGCCCAAGGCAAGCTAACAATGCCCAGGTGATGAAATTGTCTGCTCTAACATGCAATGTGATTGTCCCCAACAATCTATGCGATGACCCAATGAAAAACTGCACTGTTGGCTACAAAAAAAGGTTGGTGGGGCCTCCTCCGGTGCTTAGAAAATTCCGGGAAATTAACCCCAGGCTCTCCTCCAATAACCTACAAAAACCCACGAAGGAATTGGCCAAATGTTGACCTCAAAATTTCAGCCCAATTTCCCCCAAGCTCCTCCAGCTGTTGGCTAAGTTCGGACCCCTGTTTGACCCCTCAAATCTGCCCAGAGAATTATGCCAATTATTTCTGAGATCCTTATCAAAAACCCAGAAAGGGCTTGCTCTAGTTTTGACGCTCCAAAATTGACCCCGAAATGCTTGGCCCTCCTCCACAAGCCAAAACTGTAACTTGTAGCAGATGTTGGGCTTGTTGCTCCACCAAAATGTTGGAAAATCCCCCATGATCTCCCCCAATCCAATTCCAAACAACCTCAACTCCTCAATCCGTTTCACAAGCCACCCCACACTTGGCCCCCATGAAAGACTATGCAGATCTTGGGCAAGATGACGCAGGCCCCTGCTCCAAAAATTCGTACTGTTGTAGAAATACCTCCCGCTCTTGTAAATCCTCCTCTTTTTCCCTGGAATTTGGTCAAGGAATGCTTCAGCAATAGTGTAGCCCCTATCTCTGGCACCACTCTCTAACAAGGACTATGTGACTTCTTTCCTGCGTCCCAGCTGAACCAGAAATGCGTGGTATCTGCGTAGCATCCTCCCAACTACCAAAGATGAGTAGAATTTGCCTCCCTAGGGTGGCAGTTGTGGTCCACCAAAGAAGAGGGTGAGATTTCCCCTTGCAAACCTCTGGTGCTAAACAACACATGTGACTCAGCGTGAGCAACAATGTGTAAAATGACAAATTATCAAAAGGTACTGAATGTTGCCTTCAACCCTCTATTTATAATTGTTGCTTCACCTTTCCTTGTGGGTCCCTCATCCAAATATTTTGATCTCCTTTCCACAAAATTGATTTTTCCTTGAGGGGTGGCCCCCACATTCCACTAAGGCTGAGATTTTCGATTTCCCCTAATTCCCATGTACCAAAAATGTCTCCAATGCCCAAATTACAAAATTGTGCTATGCGTAGCACTACCCCATAAACTTCGTTAATCCTGTTAAATGAAAAATCAAATTGGGGATATTACATTCTCCAACAATGAACTTAGGACATGGAGGACAGCCCAACTTTTGTTATAGATGTCCTCCACAAGGCAAGTCTAGGGCTACAAATTGCTCCTAGCTGATTAGACCTTTGAGCTCTTCTCCTGCCACTTCTAACAATCCCTTAGTCTTTCAAGAGACTTGTCCCTTAGGGCTTGAAACAAGCCTCTACAATCCTCCATAAATTGTTCTTTAGGTTGTTCCAACTCTACCACTTCTAGCAGGCCTAAAGTCCTTCTTAGGTCACTGCACTTAGGGCTTGTTACCGCTCAATCTAGCAAGGGGTCCTAGGAGGGTTACTACAGAGCAACTACTAGATCAAGTGGCAACAATGGAGCAATAGCCCATTGTCACCTCAGCTAAAGCTCCCTGCTCTTTACGGACTTTCACCGTTGGGAGGAATCTCGGCATGAAGGAAATCACGAGAATGATGAGGTCAATAACGATGAACAATGTGATTTCCAAAGCCCATTCAAAGGAGAGGCTCAGATAATAAGCTGCTTGTTTTAGAAACAAAATACGGGCTCTCCAAGAAAGGCTTGAGGGAAGGATGACCGCATGTTCAGGAATATTCAAAAATGATGAATGCCTAAGATCAAAACTTCCAAAATCCCTCACTTGTGATTGATGTGCTTATACTAGGGTTCAAAGTGAGGCAAGGATGGATGGCTCATTCAATGGAAAGATTCAATTAAAGCGTGAGCTTTGGGAGAAGCTAGGGTGACTTTCCATGAAAAAACCCTTGAGAGATACTATAAGAGACTAAGGGTTGAGAGATATATCGTGGTTAAGGTTCATCCAATGATCACCTATAGTTAAGAGAAAAGGTTTTGAATGATGAACTACAAAGTGAAAACCTTCAAGAAATCCCCAAGTTAAAGCAGCTTCAAGGGTTCCATCTTGGTGTGATAGTTAGGACATAAATTTATTTGAAATTCCACCGTCAGAATTCGATCGAAATTGGAGGATGCATAGAGGAGACATAAATAAAGAAACTTGTCCGAACAAAATCCTAAAATTCTTCCTCCCTAAAATTTCGCACCAAGCCCTAGAAAATCCCCTTATCCTTAGGGGACGTAGAAAAGAGGAAGAAAAGAGGTGAAAGAATGATATTTTGTTAAGTTAATGTGATTGTCAAGGATCTAGGACCAGTGCCTAGTCTATTGGGAGAATGGAGTCAAGAATGAGATTGATTTAGGGTTTTGTTCTATCAAGGAGCCTAATTGCAGCTTCGCATGCCCTAATCAAGCAGCTACCCAGCTAAAACAAGGATTTATACTTCGACTTTCAAATAATGGAGTTTTAAGGTTAGGTTTTCAAAGACAACCAGACAACCCCTAGGAGCATTCGCTTTTTCTTGCCCAAAGAATAATGCAAGCAATAGATGAAGACTACCTAAGTGATTCAAGATTTTTGCATAATTTAGAGCACAAGCGGCATCATGATGCAGTATTCCATAAATTAAACAGATAATGAAAATTTCGTATAAAAGAGAAACTTACATGGCAGAAAAAGTATATCCATCCATCACATTTGCAAGAGAGAAGCTCCAAAATAGAATAGCATTAACCCAAACATCAAAATGCATTAAAGAATCTCTAATTTGTCCTTCAATAGCTATAGCGAAATTCCAGAAGAAACAATGATCCAAATCCAAGTGATGATGAGTTACAAATGAGGCCTCACTTGTATTTATATGAGCTTCTAATAGTTCAATGGGTCTAATTAGCCTAACAAACCCCTAAAAGTGTCTCTAACGTGCAAAATAACACCATAATTGGTGACAAGCCCACCAGATAACTCCATAACATGAAAAATAAGCCTCTCAAGAGAGTCGAAATGATAATACAATAGCTAGGAGGGTCGTTGAGGAGGCCTAGTGGAGTCCAATGTGTGCCAAGATGAATGAATGAGCTCCAAACATAGTGATAAAGGGGGTGGCCCCTTGATATCCAAGCAAATGAGTTGTGGTGCCCCCGAGTGGCTATGGGTGACACAAAACATCTTCGTGCATCTTTAAATGGATCGAACAAGCCTGCGTCCCATCTGTAAGGGATGGAAGAATGATGCAATACCTCCCACTATCTCCCATGGTGGGACACATCCTCATTTGGGCCCTAGATCAGCTTCCAAGTGTGTGGTGCAAGAGTGTAGCCGGCTGGGCAAGGTGGTCCAAGTGCATCATCATCGTCAAATAGGTGGAACACGAGCAAATAATTGAAACTAAACTGAACGATCCCATGAAGTGGCAATTTGCTCTTGGCTATGGTCGAGGCCCATGGCTCTCAATGCTCACCCTACAAATGCCCATATGACCCTCTGGAGGGCTTGGACCCTGTATAAGGAGACCAAACCCAAGATGAAGACCCATCTGCAATCTTGTAAAAGACCCAATGCGTCCCCTCACCTTCCAGTACAACCAAAAATTAGTGCAATTGTGTAAATGAGCGTACAAATCATGGATCCAAGTGGACACTTCATAGTGGCATGCCCTTCCATAGTGGGCTTTAGAATGTACAAGTGTCTCCAAGTTCAAGAAGAAGGTTAATCAAGGACCCTATTAGGTGGTTTCAACCTCTAAGGGGAGTGACATGTTCGTGGTACATCCATCAAATGGCAGGTGGTATGTGAAATAATGATAGAATGGCGTGGGGCATTTGGGGAAGGCTCCAAGCCACATGCCACAGTACAAGGATAGCTAAAAATAGGGGGGGCACATTTGGGTATATGAGTGTAGGAGGGAGAAATCATGGTACATGAGTTACCCTGACCATTTTTTTTCCACCCTTCTTCATATGTTTTTTTCCTTTTATAAATTTTCTTTTTGTAACTACGCAGGGCTCTAGGGGATGAGAGCATGATATGCACGACATAGCAATGAATACCCCCTTTAGGTGGGGCAGTTCATCGCCCACCAGGGGTTGGGACAATCATGGGTTCCCTAATGATGAAAGGGGCTAATATGAGGGGCCTTAGGAACCAGGGTGATGGCCATGATGATATGGGTGGAGCTCATGTCTGGCTTTTGCCCACGTGCTAAATTTGTTTGTCCCGGCCATATTTTGCATTTTATTGTACATTTCTTGTTGAGAGTGGCCAAATTATTTTCCTTTTAGTTGCATCAACTTGGGCATCGTTTCAGGCCTGACCCAAGGTGTAGGCAAGGGAGGGGGAAGCTAACTCCTTGTGGACCCAATGGACAAATGTGGACGCGAATGAGAAATATGGTGAATGGGGTTATAATGAGCAGAGGGGAGTGATGTATATGGTGTCAGGAGCAGGACCACGCAACCAAAATCAGTGTTTCCAATGTAGTGGCACCCCTAAAGCTAGTAGTCAATAAAGGAGATCCCACGAGACTAGGATACAAGGTTAACCATCAAATTGGAAAAAGGAGACAAGAATACAAACCAAGCCCACTCTTTCCGTTGAATCTTCCCACTAATCCATGCCCAAAAGTGTCCATGAAAAGTAAACAAAAATACCCAACTTCACAATGGAAAGCCATACCTTCGGGGTTGGAAGGCCCACCTTCAAACATACGATCATGACAGATGGGCGAGGGAGCATATGGTTGGCTCAGGTGGCAAAGATAGTGCCACATCGATCTATCTGGTGGGTGCGAGGGGCTACAGGCTGTCGGCTGAGGACCATCTAGGAGAAAAAATTTCCCCTATGAATATCACCCACATGTGTTCGGTAAGATCTGGCTCCAACTGGAACTTGATCTCTCAGAAGAGTGCACGAATGTACTCGAATGGGGAGGTCATGAGAACACCAACAATCTCTTGGGACCGCTGACCTGTTACCTGCACATATCAAAGACCAAGTTCATGGGAGAGCATGTCTTTGTGATGTCTTATAATCGGCTATGCTTATATTAGGTCATAAAAATCAGCAAGAAATAAAATTTTATTCTAAATGCAATTTAATCTAAATGCATCTAACCTAACATGACAATATCATATGATGATGTTAACTATGTAAAAATCAACATGAGATGCATCGTACTCTAATATGCATATTACATCACCCAAGTGCTAAGTGTAATCATAGACCCAATGCAACCAACATATCATCCAGTCAATGTGAGAACAACTACCCTTCTGCTTACTCATGCGATAGATCCAAAGGCAAGGGCGGGAATTGTGAAAGTTTCAAAACATAAACCCTATTGCAGTATCTAGATCTACTTCACCTACTTGTTTAATTAACATTAACAAGTTATTTTATTGAAGTATTCAAAAAAACATTAAAGTAGACACTAACTGCGGCCTACACATCTACAGATCATTTACTGAACAATACACACATGTGACAAGATTACACACGATTTTTCAAACAAATGACCCCGGCAAAACCGGTGTAGCAGCTCTAGAGAGTTTTATTATTATGCAAAACCCAATGCGGCAAAACCGATGCAGCAGCTCTAGAGAGTTCTATTATTATGCAGAATCTGAATACAACATTCTAAGCACCATAAATGGTTGGCCCTACAAAAAAATTACACAGCAGTTTGTACCTTTCACTCGAAGACAGAAAATATAGTTGTATCACACCATCAAACGGGATTTACAGATCACGAGCCCTTTCTAGCCCATGGGAACCCTCAGCGCTACCTCTGCAACCTCAGCGTCAGCCTTCACTGGCCAGCGTCCCCATTGCGTCACCCTCACTAGTGTTGCGGTGCCTCTGCACTGCCCTGGCTAGGCTTGCATCACCCTAGCTAGTGTTGCACTGCCCTTGCGCTGCGTTGGTTGGGTCTGCGTCACCCTAACTAGCTTACACAGCCTCTGCGAAGTCCTCTGCATGGTGTTGGCTGAACTGTGTCCTCTTGGCTGGCTCTGCGTTGTCTGGTACTCACTGCCTCTCTGCTGCTATATTCTTGGCCTTAGATCAGATCATCCCTTGTCGATATTTCCCCCCCCCACTGCACTGCAAACTCGCTTTGAATTTCTCAGCAAACCCCGTCCCAGAAATTCAACTTAGCTTCAATGCTCTTCAATGTGTGTGTGTATGTCCTCCAACTAACCCCAAGCCTTTCTCTTATACTTTTCTCGTTGGAAAACCAACAGTCGTGATCTAATCTCTAATCGACGACTTAGATTAAAATACTGCTTGATCCACATCACTTAGAACATTTCATCACATGTGTTTAATTAATTCACTTTAATTTTTCTAATTCCCTAAGTTAGACTTAAGGGTCCTCATTAAAAAAATTAATTATTTCACTAACTTCAACACCAGATTAAATTTCTCCAAATGCTTTTTGGGTTTTGGAGATCTCGTGTGTCTTAGCCCCTCCACAAAGTTTCGGAGCTAGAGCACACCCGATGCTACCCCAAAATCTCAACACTCCCTCTTAGCGAGAAGTGTGCTCTAGCAATACATCCACACTGAAGCATTGCCTGATCTTGGCATCGGTCTTTGTGCTACTAATTCTTGGCTTGCTGCCGTCCATCCACTGCGCTGTTGCTTTCTATACTGCTGCCCATGTCACTGCCACTGACACTACCACATTTGTACTGCAGCTCCCTCTCAAATTGCTGCATCATGCTGCCCATAGCACTGCCACTGCTAATTGCTGCACTGCAACTCAATTGCTGAGAAGTAAGCAACTGATGGACCATCACCCAATCTCTGACAAACAAGTCATTTGTGCTGCAACTCATCACTGAAGCTCCCTCTGCTGTTGTGTTGTGTTGTCCCTCTGAAGCACTGCGTTGTCTGTTGCACTGCATTGTGTAAGCACTGCCTATGCGTTGTTGTTGCCTCTCCTCTGCGCTACTCCATACTTCAGAGTCCCATCTTGCCTCCACTTCACTGTGATATTTTGCACCCACTACTCCACTCGTCCCGCTACTATCTTAAGGCTCTCGTAGCTCGTATGTGATCCAATAGTTTGGGCACCTCAAGGATCCTGCCTTCCATCTGTAGCTGCTCTACAGATCAATATCGCCACACTTTCGTGGTTCATGAGCACTCATGGCTATGTCATTGTCACTCCCATCGTCCCCTTTGGTTGTTGTTGCCTTGGAATCAGAAGATCCCTTGTCTTTCTTCTTAGGACAATTGCTGGCGAAGTGTCCATGTTCACCACAATTAAAGCACCGGACCTTGGATAGGTCCCTCTTCTTCTTCCCTTGTTGCCTTTGTCCCTTTGATGCAAGGGCTGCATCCTCTTCCTCTTTCTTTACTTTGACTGTACCATTGCTGCTGCTTTGCCTCTTGGTAAACCTCCTAATTTCCTCCTAACGGAGGATTGCCCACATATCTACCCAGGATGGTAATGTTGCCCTGCCCAAGATGCTTTGGACAAACGTTTTCCATTCCTCGGTGACTGCATTCAGGGCAGTCCTCACCAAGAGCCCTTCATCCGGAGTCGTACCCATGGCAATCAGTTGGTCCCGGATAGTCTGAAGTCTACAGAGGAAGGGATCAATTTCCTCACCCTTCTGCATCTAGAACAACCGCATCTGGTTCTCTAGAAGCATCTTCCTCTGGATGAAGCCTCCCTGATACATTGTGTCCAAAGTCATCCACATTTCATTTGTCGTGTTCTTTTCGGCAATATGTGGAACCATGTGATCTTTGACTCCATCCATGATCAAGCGCTTAGCCCGCACTTGATTCTCGTTGAATTTCTTCAAGGGATCTGCATCGGTAGGCACAGCTAGGACATTTTCAGCATGGTCCTTGATACCGTACTCATTCGGGACTGTCAAGATCCTGGCCCTCCAGATAACGAAGTTGGGCATGTCGTCCAACCTGTCTTGATCTCTCAGTCCATGAGAAACCATCTCTGCTCAAATTTGTCGGAACAGATACTCCTCTCCCTCTTCCTGCTGCAACACTCAACAAAAAATTGGATCTGGGTTTCTTAGCGATAGAAACCCTCTATAGTAGTTGCTCCCTCTGACAACTGATTTCCCTCCCGGAAATCTTCCACCAAAACAACTGAATCAGTCCTCTACGATCACCCACCTAATCGAATCTCAGCTCTGTTTGGCGCAGATCTATTGAGCGACTGTTCTCCTCCCACTCTTGTCACCTTTGCTAGACACTACTCTACACCGACAGAACCTGTGCCACACCAGCAACCTCTGAAGATCAGAAGCTCCGCTTCCAAACTTCAGCTGCACAGCAACCTCTACCCGGACTGCGTCCCTCTGGTTGGCCTCTGCGTGAGCAGAATGGCTTAGCGCAGCGACTGCGTAGCGCAAGCTGCTCCTACGTCACTCTGGAAGGCTCTGCGCTATTCCTACGTCACTCTGGAAGGCTTTGCGCTGCCTCTACGTCAATTAGATGGCTCTGCGTGGCCTCTGCGTCAGCGTGGATGGGTTGTGTCCCTCCTGGTGCTGAGCTACTCTCTTCTAGATCTTTGTTGCTTCAATTGCCCTCTCGGTAGCAATTTTCTTCAGCCGCTCTGTTGGTGGATCAGCTTGATCTGCATTCCTCTGATACCATGTGAAAGTTTCAAAAACAGAAACCCTACTACAGCATCTAGATCTACTTCACCTAATTGTTTAATTAACATTAACAAGTTATTTTACTTAAGTATTCAGAAAAACATTAAAGTAGACACTAACAGTAGCCTACACATCTACAAATCATTTACTGAACAATACACACATGTGACAAGATTACACAAGATTTTTCAAACAAATGTCCCCGGAAAAACCCAATGCGGGAAAACCGGTGCAGCAGCTCTAGAGGGTTTTATTATTATGCAGAATCTGAATACAACATTCTGGGCACGAGAAATGGTTGGCCCTATAGAGAAATTACATGGCAGTTTGTACCTTTCACTCGGAGATAGAAACTATGGCTGTATCACACCCTCAAACAGGATTTACAGATCACGAGCCCTTTCTGGCCCACTGGAACCCTCAGCACTGTCTCTGCAGCCTCTGCGTCAGCCCTCACTAGCCAGCGTCCCCACTGTGTCCCCCTCACTGGTGTTGCGTTGCCTCTGCGCTGCCCTGGCTGGGCCTGCATCAACCTAGCTTGTGTTGCGCTGGTTGACTCTGCATCACCCTACCTGGGCTTACACAGCCTCTGCGCAGTCCTCTACGTGGTGTTGGCAGAACTGTGTCCTCCTGGCTGGCTCTGCGATGTCTGGTGCTCACTACCTCTCTACTGCTGTATTCTCAGTCGTGGATCAGATCATCCCTTGCCGATCTCTGCCCCTCACTGCACTGCAAACTCCCTTCGAATTTCTCAACAAACCCCGCCCCAAAAATTCGACTTAGCTCCAGTGCTCTGCAATGTGTGTGTGTGTGTCCTTCAACTGACCCCAAGCCTTTCTCTTATACCTTTCTCGTTGGAAAACCAACGGTCGTGACCTAATCTCTAACTGACGGCTCAGATTAAAAGATTGTTTGATCCACGTCACTTAAAACATTTCATCACATGTGTTTAATTAATTCACTTTAATTTTTCTAATTCCCTAAGTTAGACTTAGGGTCCTCATTAAAAAAATTAATTATTTGAATAACTTCAACACCAGATGAAATTTCTCCAAACGCTTTCTAAGTTTTGAAGATCTTGAGTGTCTTAGCCCCTCCACAAAGTTTCGGAGCTAGAGCACACCCAATGCTACCCCACAAATCTCAACAGGAATGACAACATGGAAGGTCACAAGGGTAGGACGCGGGAAAATGAAATGACCACACATGGAGCATCACGGAGGGAGAGGGAACACAAGGATGTAATCTATTCCACAAGATCCTTTACTCCAACCAAAAGATAGAGATATCAACGATCAAGCTCATAAACCTCCAATGGATGGCAATCTCAGGCATATCATCCCTATCATGATCCTTATTATTTAATATTTATATCGTGCTTTATGGCCACCATAGGGTCATGATTGGAAGGAAAGGGAGACTGATGACATGGGGAGACACAACAGGCAGGTTGCTCATGATAATCATACTTAGGTGAGACTCGAGAGAGAGGATTCATTATTACAAGGAGGCCTGAGGAAAGGGTCTATGTGCAACTCAACTACAACCCCGGGATTGTGAGGAGGGACCAAGGTCCTATTGATATCATCATCATCGGTGTCATAGAAAGGGCCCTTGTCAAAATGATTCCTATGAACCTCCCATTTCCCTTCCTTAATGTATAAGTAATCACTAATATCAAAGTTTGGAGGAGCCACAGGGTCACCTTCTCCAAGGTCTTCAAAGAGTGGATTATTGGGAATGTTAACTTCAACTTCACATTCCATAGACTCATCCTCCCTATCACACATGTTCTCAAAATTATCTTCATCACTTTTTTCGTCATGTGGACCCAGGGAGGATCCTCCTTCCTACCCATCATATAGATTCCCAAGGTCATGATGATGTGCAATGAAGGCTTCCTCTTGAATGTTTGATGTGGGGCATACTTGAAAATGTCTAAGAAAGCCTTCAAAGAACTCCTCAATAAATGAGATGCTCATAGGTTCGTGATTATGCAACCATGAGTTATGACCATGGAGAGAGCTCATGAACAATAGTATAAGGACATCTTGGTGGACCACTTTCTCCTTTGAAGCATGTGAAATAAATCTTTCTATATGATCAATTGCGGAGAGTGGATCACCATCAAACCTGGCACCCCACGTACCATCCTTCCTGTGAGATGATTAGGGTGCCCAGGGATGTTAGTGATGTCCAAAGCGGGAAAATCATCAAAGAAAGGCATCCTATTGAGATATAAATACAAATTATGTAGGAGTCGCCAAGGTGAATTTAAGGATGCCTAGAGAAATGCTTGCTCCACCCTACAAGCATTGACCTTAAAGTTCAATGAAGAACTAGGGCTTCGTTCTTCCAATGGAGTTGCCAAGAATGATATATCAATGATGTCGTAAGGGAAACAAAACACACGTCTCGTGTCCTAGGCAACAGCGCCAAAAATGTCACCGCTTAAACTAGCAGGGGTCCTAGGAGGGGTTCTTATAGAATAGCTACAGGGTCAAGTGGCAACAATGGAGAAATAGCCCACTGTCACCTCAGCTAAAGCTCCCTCCTCTTTACGAACTTTCACTGATGGGAGGAATCCCAGCATTCAGGAAATAACTAGAATGATGAGGATAATAACAATGAACAACGTGATTTCTGAAGCCCATTCAAAGGAGAAGATCAGATAATAGGTTGCTTGTTTTAGAAGCAAAAGAAGGGCTCTCTAAGAAAGGCTAGAGGGAAGACCTCAGGTTTAGGAATATTCAAAAATGATGAATGCCTCAGATCAAAACTTCCAAAATCCCTCGCTTGTGATTGATGTGTTTATACTAGGGTTCAAAGTGAAGCAAGGATGGCTCATTCAATGGAAAGATTCAATTAAAGTTTGAGCTTTGGGAGAAGCTAGGGTGACTTTCCATGAAAAACCCCTTGAGAGAAATACTAAAAGAGACCAAGGGTTGAGAGATATACCGTGGTAAAGGCTCATCCAATGATTACATATAGTTAAGAGAAAAAATTTTGAATGATGTACTACAAGGTGCAAACCTTCAAGAAATCCCCAAGTCAAAGCAGCTTCAAGGGTTCCCTCTTGGTTTGATAGCTAAGGCATCAATTTATTTGAAATTCCACCGTCGAAATTCGTTCAAAACTGGAGGATGCCTAGAGGAGACATAAATGAAGAAACTTGTCCATACATAATATTAAAATTCCCCATCCCTAAAATTTTGCTCCAAGCCCTAGAAAATCTCCTTATCCTTAAGGGGACAAAGAAAAGAGGAAGAAAAAAGGTGAAAGAATGACATTTCGTTAAGTTAATGTGATCACCAGGGATTTAGAACTGTTGAAATGTGTAACTAGGTTCGGTCTTCATAAATATGAAATGTACTTTTGATTTTTGTACATTGTAAAAAGAAAGAAAAATTTATTGTTGTTATTTTTGTAGCATCGATTTCATGCTCAGGGTCTTTTATTTAGACATCAAGCACCCTTTGAGTGCTTCTAGGGTTTGTCATAGGGTCAAGAAGTCAAAAGATTCATTGCCATATAAAGAAGACCCCATCAGGCACATTATAACTTGTAATAAGAATTATTTGTGTATTTAAAAGAGTCAAAATACCCTCCAAGACCAAGTCAGTCTGGAAGCTAAGAAGTCGGCCTCATTAGGGTATGTCATCCTCCTTGGAAGCCTATATCTAGGAGGGAACTCGACCTCCTATGCATTAAGGGAAAGAGAAGCAAAAGAAGGCTAGCGAAAAAGGAAGAAGGACGAAGGAAAAAGGTTTGGGTTATTTCTCTCTCTCTCTCTCACATGCGAAGAAGGAAGGCTAGGGTTTCGATACTGTAAGATCGAACTTGAGAAAATTGCAGGAAGAAGGTTGAAAGAAGGTCTATAAAGTCACCTACAAGTGCTGGAAGAAGGAGAAACCCAAGCGAAGGTCAAAGGAAGCCATGAAAGACTTGAAATTGATCACACGTGTGGAAGCAACAACTATTGCAGGGGCAGAAAAAGTTAGACTTGCAGTGGAGGCCGAAATTTTGTAGCTGGGGGTCGAAGTTCTGCAGTTGGAAGAGATTTCACTGGATTTGACTTGGACAAAGGAAGCACATCATCAAGAAATTCTGACTTGGTCTTGGTCTAAAGTTCTTGGAATTCGTCGTTTGAAGAACCTATAAGAAGAGAAAAGATTTGTGGGTTTTCCTCTAGACTGGAGAGGTTTTGGCCCTGGCTTGCAGCCTACATCCTGTGTTCTTGTGTGTTGTTGATCTTCTTGTTTTGGTAGTTGTTTGATGATAAGAACAACATAATAATAAGAGAAGAATCTAATAACTAAGAAAAACAAAAAGACATCACAAGCAATTATCATCTTAATTGCATCCTAAGGCTAACTAAGGGCATGATGAAGATCAGTACATCGGAGCTAAGGCTAACTAAGTGCATGATGAAGATCAGTACATCCTTGAAGAAATCTTAGAAGCAGTGTTCTATAATAGCAAGTCATCTCAAGCAAGGTATCAAGGCATTGTGGAATCTCCTATTATTCATCAAATATAGTATGACCAAGAATTCTACAAAGGACAAAGGGTTACTCTCAGCACTTATAGGCACATTTGAGGATAAGAATATTTGGGTAATCGATAGTGGAGCATCAAGACATATGACAGGTGAGCACAAACAACTAAATACCTTTTCAAGAGGAAAACCTTTCTACTATGTTGAACTTGGTGATAAGAAGAGCTATCCTATAAGAGGAATTGAATCAACTTCGTTGGAGCTGGAAAATGGAGGAAACATCCATCTCAAAAACATTTTGTTCGTACCAGGTTTGCAAAAGAACTTACTTTCTATTTCATGTCTAGAAGATAAGAAAGATAGAGCTTTTATGGATGGAAAAGTTGCAGTTTGGGATAAAATCTCTAGCATCAAAAATGCAAAGATCATTGGGATTCGTGAAGGAAGACTGCAGATTGTTGACCCCTCTCTCTCAAGCTTTGGTTCACATTGAAGTAAGTCCATGTGAAATTTGGCATAGAAGGTTTGGACACCTTCACTACAAAATCTTACCAACTCTAAATTCAATAGTGAATGGCATCTCTGAACTCAAGGAGGATCATGAAGGAGTATGCAACGGATGTGTATTAGGTAAAAATGTTAAGAGACCATTTGGAAGCAATGCTTCAAGTCAAAAGAAATTTTGGATCTCATTCACTCTGATGTTTGTGGTCCTATGTCTGCAAAGTCTCTTGAGGTCATCTATACTATGTAGCTTTCATTGATGACCACTCAAGGAAAACTTGGATCTATTTGCTGAAATCCAAGGATGAAGTATTCGACAAATTTCAAGAATTCAAAGTTGAAGTATAAAACCTTACGGAAAGGAGGATAAAGGTACTAATATATGACAATGGAGGACAATACACATCGAAGGAACTCCTAGCTTTCTGTAAGTAGGCTAGGATTAAGAGGGAGTTGATAGTCCCATATAATCCTGAACAAAATGGAGTTGTTGAAAGAAAGAATCGATCAATTGAGGAAAGTGTTAGAGCCATGTTACATGATAAAGACTTGCCTAAATTTATGTGGGGTGAAACAACAAAAACTATTGTGTATGTTCAAAATCGAAGTCCTCACAAATCTCTAGACAACATGACTCCTGAGGAAGCATTCACAGGGAAGAAACCAAGAGTAGACCATCTCTAAATATTTGGCTATCTTGTTCAATTTAGATAACCATGGTGTTCTATGCTTGATGTACTTTTACTTCAATCTTTCTTAGGCCCAAAACTTGAAAGTAAAATGTTGATAGAACACAATAATAGATCAATAGAAGACAAGCCAAATAGAGATCAGATTTACAATTCCTTTTGTCTAGCAAAGATGTGAGATATTGTGGCGTTACGGCGGTCAGCAGGATGCTTCAACCAGCAAAGTCTTTCTCGGTCAGCCAGCACTTTCATGTGTCACACCCATAACCCTCAAAGACAGCTCATCACAAGTCAACGCAAGTCAAACCAGGGACAGCACAGAAAAGTCAATGCAAGCAGCTTCAGAAAAGTCAATGCAACAAACTAGGGCTTCGGTCAAACAACCCGGAATTCCTCGATTTTAGTGCCCAGCTTTACAGCCTCCTAAAATCAGAATTTCTACAAAAGATTGAGGTCAAACGACCAAGGGTTGACCATGGTCAACGCTGCAGTAGAAAAGCCCTAAACAGATCAGCGCAAAAAACAGCAGCTTCGCTCCACACGTGTGAGGGAAAAAGGCCTCCAAAGGCTATCGAACCAATCAGATCACAATGAGACCATGTGTGATGAGATGATGAGAAAATGACCTCCAAGTCTCTCCAATTTATATTCATCAATGAGGGTGTGTGACACATCTCTTAGGCATGTGGGATAAATTTGGCCGACCTTGCACATGTGGAAAATAAATTCAAAATCAATGTTCTGCTCATCCGATCAAAATGATCTTTAGATCAATCTTGCACCTCTCCGAAAGAGGAATCCAACAAAAATATGACCATCGTCATATGAGCAGTGCAACATGGAGTTTGGATCTAGTTGCCCAAAATTAACATGTTTATATTCACATTCCGAAAGATAAGAGAAAGAAGTTGGAACCTACAAGCATGAAGGGAATATTTGTTGGCTATAGTAATACTTCAAAGGCATATAGGATCTACATAAAGGAAGGACACTAAATATAAGTAAGACGAGATGTGATCTTTGATGAAAGTATTGCATTCAAGAAATCAAAGGACCTCCTGATTGACTCTGATGATGAAAAACTTCCAATATTTGAAGAAGAATGCACTAGGGAGGAAGAGGATTCAAATCATGAAGAAGTAGGTCCCAGTGAACCTGTGCAACATGTCATCATCCCCAAAAGTAGAAAGAGACCTAATTGGTTAAAGTCTACTCTTCTAGATGCAGAGGAGCATGGAGCAACCAAGGGTACGTTTAGAGAAAGTAAGAAGCCCCAAAGATATTCATGGTATGAAACCTATATGACAAATTTAATCGAAGCAAAACCGTCCTCCTTTGAAGAGGTTGTCAAACATCAAGAATGGAAATATGCCATGAATGAAGAATATCAATCAATAATGAAAAATGGAGTTTGGGAGATCGTTCCTAGGCCTGAAGACAAATTTGTGGTAACTTCCAAGTGGATCTACAAGATTAAACATGCAGTTGATGGAAGTATTGATAAATATAAGGCAAGATTTGTGGCTAGGGGTTCCTCCCAACAAGAAGGCATTGATTATGAAGAGACAATTCCCACCACAGCAAGGTTTACAACTATATGTTTGTTGATCTCTTTGGCAGCATCGATGGGATGGAACATCCATCAAATGGATGTCAAGACAGCATTCCTGAATGGTAATATCGATGAGGAAGTCTATATAGAACAACCCTTAGGATTTGAAGTAAAAGATAGAGAGACTCATGTCTGCAGGCTGAAGAAGGCACTTTATGGCCTTAAGCAAGCACCAAGGGCTTGGTATGCAATGGTGGACACATACCTTCAAAGGTTCGGCTCCTCGAAGAGTTTTGCTGATCTGAATCTCTATATCAAGGTTGTGAAGGATGAGCCCATAATCATTATTCTATATGTGGATGATCTTCTCATGACAAGTGTGGAAGGTCATATTCAAGAGTGTAAAAAGCAATTATTTGATATGAAGGATCTAGGGTTGATGCACTATTATTTGGGGTTGGAAGTTTGGCAAGGACCTGATGAGATTTATCTAGGTCAAGGAAAGTATGTGATCGAAATGCTGAAAAGGTTTAACATGATGGATTGCAAACCTATGACAACCCCTATGATCACAAACTTGAAGAGGCTAAGAAGTTCTGAATCAATTCTTATGGATCCCACAAGGTATAGAAAATTGATTGGGTCACTAATGTATTTGGTAAATAATCGACCAAACATTTTTTATGCAGTGAATATTCTTAGTCCGCTCCAGGTTGAGCCCGAGCATGATCATTGGATAGTAGCCAAACATTTACTGAGATATCTAAGGAACCATCCACTACTGCCTGAAGTATGATAAGAGGAATGATGTCCACTTGATTGGGTATACAGATTCCAACTGGGGAGGCAACGAGATGGATGGGAGAAGCACTACTGGAGGATGTTTTAGTTTGAAATCCTCCATGACATCCTAGATGACTAGAAAGCAAGAATTGGTTTCGTTTAGTAGTGTTGAGGGTGAATACCTTGCAACCTATGAAGTAAGCAGAGAAGATGTTTGGTTGAGGAAGTTGTTGTCTGACTTGTTTAAAGGACAGATGGACTTACGGCGATTCATTGTGACAATACCAGCTATATAAGGTTGTTTGAAGACCCAATGTTCCATGGAAAGACAAAGCACATAAATAACAAGTATCACTACATACGAAAGCTGGTTGTAAGATGGAGTGTTGCAACTACAGTATATCTCCCCTGATGAATAGGTAGCTGACATCTTAACAAAATATCTTCCTAATAAGAAGCTTGTGTATTTGAGAGACAAGCTTGGATTGGTTGATATATCCTCCCTAGTTGACATTGGTTAATATATCCTCCCTTTAGAGATGTATTTCTATGAGAGATGCACTTTGGGTGTGGTTTGTCAAGCCTCAAATTCACTTATATTTATACCTTTCCATGTGGTGTCAACAACCTTGTCTTGGGGCACATGATAACCCATGTTGAGCTACTCTATGTGCCACAAAACCCACCAGCAACATATTGTGAAAATTTCATCTATTGCAGCAACTGGAAATTATTCTTTAACTATAAATTTAATTAATCAGTTTATTTGCAATGGCAAACAATGAATAAAATCAAAACTGCAATTTTCACAATAAAAATACTGCGGAAAATAAAATACTGGTAATTGAAAAATTCTAGCACACACACAAGAATTTTAACACAGTTATTTTTGGACAAATGTTCCCGGAAAAACCCAATGCGAGAAAACCAGTGCAGTAGATGAGGGTTTTATTATTATTCTTCAGTAGCAATTATGAGTACCAATAATTTCGATGCCTTACTACCAATCTAGTCAGAGGAAAATATTGGCAGAATTTTTGTGAGAATTTTTCACACTCCACTGCAAATTTCTATCCCCGAGATGGACTCCCTATCCTCACACTGGAGCTTCTGCGTCACTCTCTACGCAGTCACTGCGCAAAGCTTTTGTGGAATTCAACCTTCCTCTCACTGCCTCTTCTAGCAACTGGAAACCTTCTTCCTGGAATATTGTTGCCCTCCTCTCTCACCTGTTACTCACCTTCTGGCTCTATCCTCTCTACTGAATCACAACCACTGAGAAAATCGAATTGCCTGACCAACTGAGTAACTGCACTAGTGTGTTCTCCATCTACCCATCGGCTTCTTCTTATAATCTTTTGTTGGAGCACCAACGGTCAAGATTAGAATATAATCGATGGCCCAAATTAGTCCCCTGTCGATCCCTGTGAGTTTCTAGATGATTCTCACCTTATCTCAATTAATATTGATTAATTAACCTTATTCCCTAAGTTTAGACTTGGGAAATATTTAAAAATTGGTTAATAATTTAAATGAGACACTTCTAGGTGGAATTTTCATAAACGATTTATGGGTTTTGGAGAACCCATGTATTCTAGCCTCTCCACAAAATTTCGTGGCTAGAACAAATCTGATGCTACAAAAACTAACACATAAAAAATAATTTCTTCATTTGTAGACCTTCGATTTGAGTGATTTTCGTTGCCCCTAGTTCCTCTAAAGGAAATCTATCATTTCCATCGATCACATGACAAATTTTCCTTGCGGTTTCACACCCACAAGCTTGGGTGCAAACCCCACACCTTGGGTTCTAAGCCCACAAACCATTTTTGTGATGTTCATTACTCCAAACCCCAAACTCTAGGGCATGGGGTACCTCCCAAGCTACCAAATCTCAACACCCTTAAAGGATCCCGGGTGACCTAAGGCAACCATGGAGTGAAATAATCAAATGAAGAAATATATTTTCCTATTGTTATTTGGGACTTCATGAAGAAAACCCAAGTCAACTAGGGTTTATGTCATGACCCTTGAGGGCTAGACATTGCCTTCATAGGAGACTATAGGAAGGGAAGAAATAGATTCATTTGATCAACATCCTAAGAGGACTTTCTCTCCAGTGATCTGCACAAGAACAAGAGGTCAAATACCTCAGTGGCTGCAAAGCCTTAAAGGAGGACGAGTGGGAGCATGTGTGGTCTGAACCAAGTCTAGAAAGGTGGTCGAAGTTTCTCAGATTTGTGGAGGAGTTTCTTTGTGACACTCAGCCCTCAAGGAGGTCAGTCTTGCCCATTATTTGGAGCTTAAATTTTGTGGTTCGTGCCCTAGCTTAGGGCTCTCTCTGTGCATGTTCAACGAGTCGTGTATGCGCCCTCAAAGTTTTTTCCCAAACCCTGTGATCTCAAATCTATTTCTGCTCGTGGAAAAGAGGGTCGAGTCCCTAGAAGTGTGAGGTGATGTCTAGTTTTGAGACCATAGATCTTGAAGGTTACAGCATAGGATTTTGTGTGTGTTGATAAATCCTCAAGAGGGGCCGAGATACTCTCTTGTGTGCACAGAAGTGTGTGGACTGAAGGATAGAATGTGAGAAGGTATGTTGATGGCTAGTAGGGCTAACATTAAGTGAAGAGATGTGAGCAAAATAAATGAAAGAAGCGTCGAAGTGGATGAAGATTTGTTCAAGGGTTTCAACAGTAGTCTTTGTGCCCTAGTTAGGGCTACTTCAATGTATGTATAATCAACCTAGTTCTGCCCTCAAACTATGTTCAAAAAAGTGAGACAATACGAGGTGAGTTTTGTGCTAGTTTGGGAAGGTCGTGACTCAAAGATGGGTGACAAGAAGTCTATCTTGCCACTATATTATAGTCCATCGATCTCAGTAACAAGCAATTGATTTCAGAAGTCTAAAAGGGTCGAAGTGTGTCTTCAAGATTAGACAATAGCAAGAAGTAATGCAGATGTGTAGGAATTGTCAAAAGAGTGAAGTGTTGGTTTGTAAGTCTATAGGTTTGTCCTAAATGTTGATTTTTGGGTAGCATCGGATGTGCTCTATCTCCGAAACTTTGTGGAGGGGCTAAGACACATGAGATCTCCAAGACCTAGAAATCGTTTGGAGAAATTCCATCTGGAGCCTAAGTTATTCCAATAATTAATTATTTTAATGGAGACCCTAAGTCTAACTTAGGGAAATTAAATAATTAAAGGGAATTAATTTAAACATGTGGGTCAGAATGTTTCAAGTGACGAGGATCAAGTCTTTTCTAATCTTAGTCGTCGATTAGAGATTAGATCACGGCCATTGATTGTTCAACGAGAAAAGTATTAAAGAAAGGCTTGGGGTTAGTTAGAGAAAACACATAGAGCGGTAGCACTTGAGCTAAGTCGAAATTTTGGGGCGCAGTTTGCTGAGAATTTTTGAGTGAGCTTGCAGTGCAACGAGGGGCAGATATGCAGAGGGATTTCTGAATTCGAGGTCAAGAATACAATTGCAGAGAGGCAAATCCGTACGAAAGAGACAACGCAGTCCAGGAAGGGTGACGCAAAGGCAGCGTAGGCCCAGCAGGGGTGACACAGACCCAGCCAGGCTCACGCAGAGCCAGCACAGAGGCTAACGTAGTCACAGGAGGGTGACGCAGGCTAGGAGGGGCTGACACAGAGCTAGAGGCTACAACGTTGGGGTTTCAATGGGCCAAAAAGGGCTCGTATTCAGCAGATTAGACAGAGTGACCCAACTACACTAAAGGGTGACGCAGTGACTGCGTAGGCACTTGTGGGGTTTCTCATTCTCAGCTGGATCAGCCATATTTTTTGTCTCCGGAGATAGAGGTACATCTGTTGGGATTTCTCTGTTGGGAAAACCACTACTGGTGCCCTTGTTTGTATTCAGAATTTTGCATAATAATAAAACCCTCAAGAGTTGCTGCACCGGTTTTCCCACATTGGGTTTTTCCAGGGACATTTGTCCAAAAAATATTGTGTCCTTTGTCATGTGTGCTTCATTCTTCAGTACTTGATCTGTATGTGTAGGCTGCAATATTATTTACTTTGATGTTTTACTGAATAATTCAGGAAAATAACTTGTTAATTAAATCAAACAAGTAGGAGAAGCAAATAAGAATACTGCAGTAGGGTTTCTGTAATAAGGAATCAGAAATTTTGACACTAAAGGGTTTTAGGGAAGAAATTTGTGGATCCACAAGTGCAAGCATCTCTCAAGGAGCAACCTGTGTATAAGGTCTAAGTTCTATCTCGCATTTGACAAGGAGACAGAGACATGTAAGGGCAACGGAGTTTGTAGAGGGATATCGCTAGGTGGAAGTATGTTCATAAGCCTTATGAAGAGTGTGTTTGGCTGCCCTAGTACAATGAACATTGAAGGAGTCGATGCGTTGTTAGGAGGAAGCATATGGAAGCCCTAGTTCAGTCAACTAAGAGGCAGTTAAAGGATTGGAAAGAGGGCATATTGTCAAGACCCAATTCCGTAGGTTGCAGGTGGACAACTTCATTGATATGAGGGCAGATTGTTAAGGCCTAAGTTCTGTCACCTTTTGAGCAACAAGGAGATGGATAGTGGGCAAACCTGGAAGACCTCATGTAGAGTGATCCTTGGAGTAGAGAAGGGATTGTTAGGAGGTAGACTTGATGGAGCCCTATTTCAAGGATTTGGTGTGGAAAATCACTGACAACAGAGTAGATCGGGAAGACCCTATGAGTAGACATCTTGGTGGAGCAAGAGGGCTGCTAGTGGGAAAATCAGTGACCCTATGTTTGGTCATCTATGGAGTAGCCTAGAATATTGATAGTGGCAGCTTGAGGAGCTGGAAATGCAAGCGTTCTGAAGTAGCAGAAGTTGCAATCATCAGCAGAAGGGAAGGCAAAGCACCCACCAAATGTGTTCAAGGTACATGGACTAAAAGGGTTGCGGAGCGCTACATCGACAAGTAGGTCAAGTGTATCTTGTTCAATGAAAATTGGTGGTCAAAGTTGTTGACTGTTGATTTTTGGGTAGCATTGGATGTGCTCTAGCTCCGAAACTTTATGGAGGGGCTAGAACACATGAGATCTCCAAGACCCAAAAATCGTTTGGAGAAATTCCACCCGGAGCTTAAGTTATTCAAATAATTAATTATTTTAAATGGAGCCTAAGTTAAAACTTAGGGAATTTAAATAATTAAAGTGAATTAATTTAACATGTGGGTGAGAAGCTTCTAAGTGACGAGGATCAAGTCTAATTTAATCTTAGTCGTCGATCAGAGATCAGATTACGATTGTTGATTCATCAACACGAAAAGTATAAAGAAAGGCTCGAGGGTCAATTGGAGAAGAGACACATAGAATGAATTTAGAGATCGAATTCTTCTGACGGAGCAGTGCTCGGACGAAGATCAGATCTGATTAATTCAGTGCAGTGAGGGGCAATTCGGCAGTGGGACTTCAGTCCAAGGCCGAGAATACAAGTGCAAAGAGGAAGATCAGCACTAGGAGAGACAGCGCAGCCCTTGAGAGGATGACGTAGAGCCAGCGGGGCTCACACAGAGCCAGAAGGGTGACGCAGAGCCAAAGGGGGTGACACAATCACTTGAGCAGCTGTGTTGGGGTTTCTGTGAGGCAGATTGGGCAGCCATTTAGCAGATCAATTTCTGAGTCGGCAAGGCTCACGAGGAGGGTGACGCAGCCACTAGAGGAGGTGACACAGTCTCAGTGCAGAGCTTGTTGCAGCCATCGCTACACAACACTGGGGACAGCGCAATCACATTGGGGTTTCTTCATTCTACTGTTGGATAAGCTAAAATATTTGTCTCCGAATAGAGGTATTTCTGCCGAAGATTTTCTCTATTGGGTGAGCCGGATTTGGCACCCTAGATTGTATTCAGAAATCTGCATAATAATATAAACCCTCATAACTGTTGCACCAGTTTCCCGCATTGGGTTTTTCCGGGGACAATTGTCCAAAAATAAGTGTGTCCTTTGTCTGAATGCTTCATTTATTTTTCAGTACTTGATTTGTATAGTTGTGTAGGCTGCAGTGTATTTACATTAATATTTTCTTGATGTATTTAGAAAATAACTTGTTAAATTAGTGAAAACAAGTAGGTAATGTAAACCAGAATTCTGCAATAGGATTTTTTTGTAACCTAGATTCAGAAATTTTCACATTGACACCAAGCCCTATTTGTGTCTTGTATCAGGGTTATATGTAAGGGCCATGACCCTTGGTATGGGATCCCTAAGACTGTTGTATTATAGTTTGTAATATAACTAGTAATGGGTTAAAAGTTAAAAATTGTCATGTGCACAAGATTGATTCATGGTTGCTTGGGAGCGGGGAGTGGGAGTGGGAGCGCCATTTTCAAAAGCTCCCGATCCGGAGCGTTTCGGGGAGCATTTTTTTTTTTAAATATATATATTTTTTTATATTTTTTATATTTTGATGCATATATGTCAACAAAAGCATGTTGTTACACAGTAATTTGTCACCGTCCCTGCAATCCCCATCTCGCCCATTGGAGGGTCGTTTCTGTGACCAATGAGCAGTGTCATGCCTTGCAAATACCATCATTGCATCCCTTTCCATGAGGACAACATTTCTTCTGTTGATCATTTCCTGAGCAGACCCCTAAAAACCCCTGTTTTTGCCTTGGCGCTGGTAGCCCATCATGTCCTAGCACCAATGGGGGAAAATTAACACTGAGCCCGCGCCAATTGGCGCTCTGTCCTAGTTAAACACCCGCGCCAATCTGCTTTTGGAAAGTTTTTTAAAAAAAGAGGCGAAGTTTCGATTACAACAACTTCGTGGATGAGTCATCAAGAGTGGTTTCGCTTGAATAACCACGGCCTTCCTCCTTTGGCCTCTTGTTTCCACCTTTTGGGGAACCTCCCAAGGGATAAGGCCTCCCTTCCACTATTGTAGGGATCCCAACCTCCTCCTCTCCTCTATAAATATAGCCTTCATCCATTGATGAAGGGGCTGAAGGGCTGAATGGCTGAATGGCTGAATAGCTAGTCTTCAAGTCTCCAAGTTCCCAAGAGCCTAATGCTGCAAGAGCTTTGATCCATTCCCTTAAAGCCAAATCCAAGCAAGGAGATCATTGTCGAGACATCCGAAGAGAGAGGTTTGTCCCATCCCTAACAGGCTTTATCGAAACGCGTTCCGCTGGCGACCCTCCGAAGGAGAATTCAGTGTCAGAGCTATGGTTGTATTCTTCTTTGATTGATTAATGATAAGCGACTATTGGTTATGGTTCCACTCTTGTTCTTGATAATGATCATGAGTTATGTCTTCTCTGACTGACATATAGTTGTATGCACTGGATTTTACACTTGCGTTTATTTTGTTTCTTGCATGTGCACGTGTCCGATCACAGAGATCGTGAGGATTGTGATCTGCCAGAGCTAAGGAACGGGAGCGCTACCTTCTCTACGAGCGACAGCATTGGATTCCAGGTAAGCCTTCATCGCTAGTTGGTTTATCTGCAATTAGGAACCTGCACTATAGCGTGAACGATTGTTGCTAGACCCAGTCTGGGCTACTAAGGATCGCCTCTGTCCGCAGAGGGGATTTACCTCCACAACAATTTGGCGACTCCGCTGGGGATCGTCTAGCTTATTGTTGTTTGTTTTATAAGCTACGGACGGAGCCTAAAGTTAGCCAGATAGCCTTCGAAACGCTCTTGCTCTGCAATTGCGAAGTAGATCAAAGCTGTTTCAGTCAATCTCCGGTTTAGTTTATGAACTGAACACTTGGAGTATTGTCTTGTCTTTTCGGTTGTTTCTCGGCTTTGCTTGCTTGATCAGCTCTTTTGGCTAGCTCTTTTCTGAGTGTTTGTCTTTTGGTTCAGCCCCAGAGGATCAGATCTGACCTCTGTTTTTTCGAGTTTTCATCCTTTCATGGTTAGCTTGATTGGCGCGGTTTCCACCCTGACAGTCGCGCCAATTGGCGTGGATTGCCAGTTCATCACTCGCACCATCCCCTATCTGGCGCGGATTACAGCTAGACAGTCTCGCCATCTCCTGTAGGTGCTAGGGTTTACCCTTGTTCGAAAGTTTCTTTTGGTCGGTACTTTGCTTATGGGTTTGTTTTAGATCTTGCCTGAAGTGGTGAGTCTGGTCTTGGTTGGGAGAAATTCTTTGTTTTTTCATTTTCAAGCATTGGCGCTTGTTGTCAGTTAGCAACCCGCGCCAATTGGGCATTGGCGCTAGTTGTCAATGACAAAGTCGGGCCAATTTCAAGGTGTGTGAAAATTGAGACTTTTTCCCTGAATCCTTCACCAGTGTGTCTTTCCCTTCCGGTCTTTTCTCTATATGAGCATAGATTACATTGCTCATTGTTTGAAATGTCTTCTTTCCATGATTGTTTGATGTAAAAGGGATTGAATGCCTTGTTTTGATCTCTTGCTTTGGAAGTCCTCTTTGTGTTTGACCTCATATGTCTTGTCACCTTTTGAGGGATTTCGTTACAAAATGTTTAAAACAACGATTGCATTCTTAGTGTTTGTTTACATCTCTTTTGCGTTCATCCTTCATTAAGAAGATTTGCGTTTATTTATTTTTCGTCTCAAAGTGTTCTTTTTGTTAAAATGCATTAGATCACATTGCATTGAAAAGTATTTTTGAGATTTATCGTTGAACTTAGATCACATTGTTTAATGATCGAAAACTAGAAATCACTTTGAGTGCATTCTCTTTCATTGAAAGCATGCATTAAGTAGATTTTCATTTCATCGAAAAATGCATTGAGTGCATTCTTATTATTTGAAAAGAAAAAAGGAAATTGTGCATAGATTACAATTGCATAGTTTCGAAAAAGAGGATTTTGCATAGATTACATTGCATTATTCGCATCGTTGAATGTTTGAAATTACTTTTGGATAGTGAAAGTCATCTAGTTTGGAAAAGATTTCGTTTGCAATGTTGTTTTATGTCGCATCATTGTTTGAAGCTCTTCCCTTAACTAGCTAGCATTCATCGAATTGAAAGATTTCTTTTCTCATATAGCTGCATTCAGAAGATTTTGAGACATCACACTCGCTAGGGCCTGAAAACTGAAACATAATTGAAGATCAACCATAAAATTTACTCAATTTACCTAAGGAAGCATTGAAACATTAACAAAACATTTAGAGGTCTAGGTTAGAGACGTGTTCCGGCGTCGTTAAACCTAGTAGCTGTCGTTCGCCTCTTGGCTTTAGACAGCACTAGTACGGACTTGTGCTCCCCGTACCGTCACGTATATAAAGGGAGACCCCACTAGGTTTCTATCCTTTATCTATAGGAAGTTGAGTCTGCCGCCCTATACCCGTGATACACCGGACACAGCATTCGGGGAGATTGCCTGCACGTACGTTAAGTCCTTGGTTGATTTCTCCTTCATTTTGGAAACCAAGGTGTATATTGCAGTTCACGGTTATTTGGTACACCCTTTGCCTAGATTACCAGAGTAGTCATTTGATCTTTTCTGACTCTGTAAATTTGAAAGGATCATCAAGCGCTTGTCCTTTCACGCTTGTTTCCAATCTGAAAGCGATAGAGTCACCTTTTGTTTGTTTCTTGACTCTTAAAAGATGAAACAGCAGAGTTTTGTTTCAATGTTTTAAAAATTAACTGCCCACAAAATATTCCTGGTTAAAGTTAGTTTCCTTAGGGTGTTGTTTTGGGTCATCTCCGATGGCAACTTTTCCGGAGTTCACCAACCAAGGAATCCCCTGCGATGGGAATCCTGGTCCTTTTCCTCCTTTTGGAAATGTTGGCGCTCCTTATATGGCAACGTTGTCCCTTCCTGGGTTAACTGTTGGGTTGCCTGTTTGGTTGTTTTCAACCTCTGTGGTCCCGAATGTCTCAGCTACTGGTCAATCAGTTCCTCCATCTGAACAACATCATGTTGATTCCAAGGTGGACCTCTCCCCTTCTTCGCCTGTTTCTGCGTCCTCCTCTTCTACTTCGCCTGGTGAAAGTCTTGATTCGAGTAACCAAGTGGCTAAGAAGAAGAAGAAGAAGACAAAGAAGAAGAAGTCTGATAAGAAAGAGGCTAAGGCTGTAGCTACTGCTTCTAACGCATCTCCTCTTGATAAACCTTCCAACCCTCCACGGAAAGTCAAGTTCCCTTGCATGTTGTGCACGGGAAACCATCTTCTTCGAGACTGCCCTGGCATTCCCAAGCTACTCGAAGTATGGTCCAACGGTCGTCCACCGTTGCCTTTGGCTTCCGGTAGTCAGGTTGGGGGCACATCTTCAACTGGTGCTGGTAAGGCTCCTAAGAAGCAAGGTAAAATTACCAATCCCTGTAAGTTGTGTGAAGGGCACCATGCCATTCACCTTTGTCCTTATATGGATGAAGCCAAGCGAGTATTGGACAACCCGACTGTTTCTACACCGTGCCTTCCGGCTGGTTACAAACGGCTTTCTTTAAGTCCTTCACCAGTTGATACTACGATTGGTCAAGAGTCATCCTTGGTCAATCCCGCTCCCCCGGAAATTCAAATTCAGGAATCCATTCCCAACCAACCATTGGTCGTGGGATCGGTTGAGCTGGCCATGTCTACGGTGCACCAGGTCTTTTCCGTTGAGAGTGGACCTCACACCCCCCATGTTCTTCTTGTTTCTTCAGATTCCTCAGACTTGGAGACATATTCTCCTGTCCCTATACCTCAAGAAGTTGCTCCTCCGCCTCCCGTGATGGAGGTCCCAGAGGATACCCCTCCCACCTTCGAGATGGAGGTCATGGAGGATGCTCCTTCTTCTTCCGTAACACCAGGGGAAGACCATCTCGGTTCGATGGTAGCTCCTCCGAGTAGTTTGGTCGCTTCCTTTGACTGGAGTCGATTTGCAGGATACCGCCTTCCGTCTTATGTGCCTTTCGAGATCACAGTACAGGCTTTTGGTCTGGTCGTACCCAGCACCATTATAGACGAAGGCGCGTCTGTTAGTGTTCTATCCTCAACTACTTGGCAAGCTTTCGGTTCACCGTCGCTTGCGTCTGTTACGCAGAATCTGTTGGCATTTAACAGAAGAATGAGTCAACCGTTAGGGATCCTTCCAAGGTTACCTGTTACTTTGGGAGGTAAAACTATCCATATGGACGTGATGGTTGTTCTAGGCCCCTTGGATTTCAATCTGCTCTTGGGGCGCAATTACACCTACGCCATGGGAGCGCTTGTCTCCTCCCTTTTTCGTATGGTTTGTTTTCCACATGAAGGACGGATCGTGACCATTGATCAGCTTTCGTTCTTTGGTCCCGATGTGGCAACTGGCCCGCCATCATCCCTTCCTGGTTTTTATCCACCCGTTGTATCTGCCCCACCGCAGGTCAACTATGTGGCTACCTACCCCATGCCTGTACCCAGTGATTGTGCCATTGTGCATCCAGTGCTGGGGGCATTGGGTCCTAACTTCCAAGATGTTTTCCTTCCATCGGGGGTGGAACTCTTGGAAGCGATGACTTCCTATTCTTTATGATGAGGTTGTCGAAGCACAGTTCGTTTTCTTGTGTCAAGCTCCTTAAAAAATGAAACAAGGTTGTCGGAGCAGAGTTCCTTGTCTTGTGTCAAGCTCCTTAAAAAATGAAACAAGGTTGTCGGAGCAGAGTTCCTTGTCTTGTGCCAAGCTCCTTAAACCATGAAACAAGGTGTCCCGAGGATAGTTCTTTTAATGTGTCAACCTCATTAAAATAATGAAACCATTTCCTGTTCAATTCGAGTCTTTGTTTAGATCTCATAAAATCCCAGTCGAGTCTTTCTTTTGATCTCATAATTTGAACCTTCACTCCATTTGCCTTTCATATGGATTGAAGCTTGGGGGCATGTACCTCGAATTGAGTCACCATGCTGGGGGCATGCTTACTTTTTCAAGCATAGTTTGTTTCCGTTTCAAGCTTGTGTAAAAATGAAACCGGTTTCAAGCATAGTTTATCTTTGTTTAAAGCTTGTGTAAAAATGAAACCAACTTCAAGCAGAGTTTCCTAATTTCAAGCTTGTGTAAAAATGAAACCTTTCCATTTTACCTTTTGTGATCGCCATTTTATCAGCCTGTTTCTGCCAGATGACCCTTGGTTCTCTTATTCCATCATCCCCATCTGCTTGGCCGATCATGTGCCTTCACTTGGTTGTTTTACCCATTCCTGAGGAACCGCTGCAATGAGTGGTCTTGTTAGCCAGCCTCTTAACCTTTATTTGTTCTGAGCAGTTCCACCATTACCGGAACCAGTTGCTACCCTTTATACCACTCGTTCCTCCAGGAGGAGTCATCTTTCAGCTCTTTTCTGACTCTCTAAACATGAAAAGATTGTCGAGGCCCTTGTCATTTCGATCTCGTTAAAGTGGCCACGAAACGACATCTACCCAGTATACGTTTACCCCTTTTTCGGGCTGGGATAGATTATTTACGAAAAAGGAATACCCTAGCCTATTGCGACTAGGAGGTTTTCTCAGACATAGTTTTCTACCTTTTCGGATTTGAGGAACTATTTACGAAAAGGGACCGTTGGAGTTTACTTTTCCGCTGTCTTTTCAAACTCTCTAAATATGAAAAGACGTCGAGTTCTTCCTTTGTCAGACTCGTTAAACCCTGATGACATCGGATTCAGTCGTAATGACGTTATTCGAGTTTCTCCTTCCTAGGGCTCGTTAAATGTACTAGGATGGATTCGTCCGAAGGACGGATTTATATGACAAGCATATGGTATCCTCTTCAAGCTTGTGTAAAAATAAAGAGGTACTCGCCAAAAATGGTGGGGAAAAAATGGAACTACTATCGTCGTCGTGTCGGCAGTATGTCGCTCTTGAACATGGCACTTGTCTGCATTCGTGTCGGGTTGGGGACAATCTCATCTCGTTTTCTGCTTGCCTCCGTGGGTTTGGGTAATCCCTTTTGACCTCTCATCTGCTCTTTGCCTTGTCACCATGACCTCTGATCTGTTGATGTCAAATACTGCCAAATCCACTGTCGTGCCACCGATATGTTCAAGAGAAGTTGACCTCTGCAGTTACAACCTCCCTCTGGTTCTCATCTAATCTTGATTCACAAAGACATTGTTCCTCTATCTTGCATCGATGATGTGGGAAACACCATGGCCCACCTTCGATCAAGGTCACTTCCTGTCGACTTCAACTCATTATCCAGGAAGCTGATCTAGAGACTCCCTTCCGGTACCTTGGAGCCTGCATGCCTCAATGGCAGGTTCTTCGCGTTCGGCGTGAGGTTTTCATCACTGGCCTCCGATCGAGTGATTCTACGGGTGTTTGATGCCAGCTCACTGATTCACATGCCGTAGATTGTACCTGTATTACCTTGAGGGCCATTGTCATTATTGGTGGTACCTCTCGCGTTTGTTAACAGCTTTCATCATTGGCTGGTAATCAGGCAATGTTCTTGCATGTTCGACTTCAGCTCACATATTCGCATGCTTGAACTTGTACTTTGTTCGGGTCGAGATGGAGCGCAAGACCCTAGATTCTGCCTGTTATAATCCAGGCTGTAATTTTGTGGATTATCATGATTAGTTACATGACTCACTGATTGGATGGTTGCGACCATACCTGAGTCTATTTACCGATCCTCACTGGATGGTTGCATCCATGCCTTGGATCCGGATTATTACATACTCTGTTATGGATGGCTGCGCCCATACCACATATATATCATGTATTTGAGATATCAGTTGTACTTCTCTACGCAGGTTTTCCGACGGCGGTGTTTTCAGTTGGACACGTTCTCGTAAAGCATTTCACCCCTCTCTCTCTCCCCGGGCCTCTCTGCTTTAGGGGGCATACATTACAACGATGAGCTAATCACGAATCCACCACTGCAATCCCCATCTCGCCCATTGGGTGGTCATGCGACCAATGACGCGGTGTCATGCCTTGCAAATACCATCATTGCATCCCTTTCCATGAGGACAACATTTCTTTTGTTAATCATTTCCTGAGCAAACCCCTAAAAACACCTGTTTTTTCCTTGGTGCTGGTAGCACGTTATGTACTCGCGCCAATGGGGGAAAATTAACATTGAGCTTGTGCCAATTGGCGCTGCAGCTCTAGTTCGCCACCACATGTCCTTTTGGAAAGTTTTTTAAAAAAAGAGGCGAAGTTTCGATTACAACAACTTCGTGGATGAGTCATCAGGAGTGGTTTCGCCTGAATAACCACGGCCTTCCTCCTTTGGCCTCTTGTTTCCACCTTTTGGGGAACCTCCCAAGGGATAAGGCCTCCCTTCCACTATTGTAGGAATCCCAACCTCCTCCTCTCCTCTATAAATATAGCCTTCATCCATTGATGAAGGGGTTGAATGGCTGAATGGCTGAATAGCTAGTCTTCAAGTCTCCAAGTTCCCAAGAGCCTAATGCTGCAAGAGCTTTGATCCATTCCCTTAAGGCCAAATCCAAGCAAGGAGATCATTGTCGAGACATCCGAAGAGAGAGGTTTGTCCCATCCTGACAGGCTTTATTGAGACGCGTTCCGCTGGCGACCCTCCGAAGGAGAATTTAGCGTCAGAGCTATGGTTGTATTCTTCTTTGATTGATTAATGATAAGCGACTATTGGTTATGGTTCCACTCTTGTTCTTGATAATGATCATGAGTTATGTCTTCTTTGACTGACATATAGTTGTATGCACTGGATTTTACGCTTGCATTTGTTTTGTTTCTTGCATGTGCAGGTGTCTGATCACGGAGATCGTGGGGATCGTGATCTGCCAGAGCTAAGGAACGGGAGTGCTACCTCTTCTACAAGCAACAGCGTTGGATTCCAAGTAGGCCTTCATCGCTAGTTGGTTTATTTGCAATTAGGAACTTGCACTATAGCGTGAACGATTGTTGCTAGACCCGTTCTGGGCTAGTAGGGATCGCCTCTATCCGCAGAGGGGATTTACCTCCACAACAATGATGATGGTTACTTCCGTGTAGTGGAAGTGCCTCCGTTGCTAAGAAGGAGTGTTGATTTGTGTAGTTTGGAAGGTACTCCACAACCCTAGGTGTTGGGTTTATGAGAAGTTGTCCCACAAAGGATTTTCTAGGAAGAGTACCCAAGTGTGGGGTTTTGCACCCAAGGTGTGGGCACGAAACCAAGGGAAGAAATATTTTTTTATTCATTATTGCAAGTGGAATACCCTTAAAGGATCAATGGGGGCCTAAGGCAACCATGGAGAGATTTGATCAAATGAAGAAATATATTTTCCTAATGTTAGTTGGGGCTTCATGAAGAAAACCCAAGTTGGGTAGGGTTTACGTCATGACCCTTGAGGGCTAGTTGTTGCCTTCATAGGAGACTATAAGAAGGGAAAAAAGAGACTCATTTTATCACCATCCTAAAAGGACTTTCTCTCAAGTGATCTGCTCAAGAACAAGAAGCCAAATACCTCAGGAGCCGCAAAGCCTTAAAGGAGTACGAGTCCTGGAGGAGATTCTCAGGTCCTGGAGGAGCCGCAGAGCCTTAAAGGAGTACGAGCCAAACTTTCTCAGGTCCTGGAGGAGATTCTCTGTGACACTCGTCCCTCAAGGAGGTCAGTCTTGCACATAATTTGGAGGTTAAAGTCTAGGGTTCGTGCCCTAGGTTAGGGCTCTCTGTGCAAGTTTAACTATTCGTGTATGTGCCTTCAAACCTCTGTCCCAAACCCTATGATCTTTGATCTATTTCTGCTCCTAGAAAAGAGGGTTGAGACGCTAGAAGTGTAAGATGATGTCTAGTTTTGAGGCCACAGATCCTAAAGGTTACAACGAAGGATTTTGTGTGTGTTGATAGATTCTCAAGAGGGGTCAAGATACTCTCTTGTGTGGATTGAAGTGTGTAGACTAATATATAGAATGTGGGAAGGTACATTGATGGCAGTAGGGCTAACATGAAGTGGAGAGATGTGAGCAAAGTCAAGGAAAGAAGTGCCTAAGAAGTGCCTAAGTGGATGAAGGTTTGTTCAAGGGTTTGAATAGCAGTCTTTGTGCCCTAGTTAGGGCTACTTCAATGTATGTACAATCAACCTAGTTCTACCCTCAAAGTCAATTCAAAAGAGTGAGATAATCTGAGGTGATTTATATGCTAGTTTGGGAAGGTTGTGACTCAAAGAAGGGTGACAAGAAGTCTATCTTGCCACTATATTGTAGTTCGTAGATCCCTATGACAAGCAGCTGATTTCAGATGTCTTAAAGGGTTGAAGTGGGTCTCCAAGATTGGACAGTAGTAAGAAATTTTGCAAATGTGTAGGAACTATCATAACAGTGTAGTGTTGGCTTGTAGGTCTATCCTAGAGGGTTTTAGGGCAGCATTTTATCGATCCATGAGTGCAAGTATCTCTCAAGGAACGGCCTGTGTATGAGGTTTGAGGTTTTTCTAGCGTTTGACAAGGAGACCAAGACATGTAAGGGCTACGAAGTTTGTGAAGGGATATTGCTAGGTGGAATTTTGTTCATAAGCCTGATGAACAGTGTGTTTGGCTACTCTAGTACAGTGAACATTGTAGGAGTTAATGTGAAAATTCCTTGAAATGCAGCGACTGGAATTTATTCTTCTAACTGATTAATTGAGCAGTTTATTTTTTACGGAAAAATAACGAATAAATCACACTACAATTTCTTCACAATAAAAATGTTGTGAAAAATAAACAAGAAACTGAGAAAATAGATGCACACACAATAAAATTGACATCAATGTTTTTGGATGGAAGTCCCTAGAAAAACCCAACTGGGAAAATCGGTGCAGCAGATGAGGGTTTATTTTATTATATGTAGCAGCAAAATCTAAGTACAATATCTAGATGCCAATCTAGCAATCCTGCAGCAAAATAATCAATCCAAAATATCTGTGAGACAATGTCTCACTCCACACTTGATCCAGCTCCAGAAATTGCCTCTATGGGGGCACTCGAAATACCCTTGCCTGAGCCTTTGTGCAGTGCTTAGGCAAGCCTTACTCACACTCCTCTTGGAACTGCTCAAAATCAAACGTCTTGGCTGACTCTGCCTCTGGAAGTGACTCGCTTGGCTTTCTAGAAATTTTCCCGACCTCTAGCACCTGAATCACCCTTCTCCTAAGTGGAATTGAACTACCTCCTTGAGGCTTCTACGCGGCCTCTGAGTGGAATAACTCGGCCTCTCTGTTGCTGCCTCTTTAGAACTGAAATGCTCCTCCGGAATCTCTTTGTTGTTGCTCTGCAATCTCTACTTCCATCCTTTGGCTCGAACTCTTCTTCCTGCACTGAATCACAACAACTGGATAGCTCGATTTGCCCAAGGGGCTCGCTCTTCCTCTCACTCGATGTGTTTATCTCCATCCCCATCATCCTGCTCTTATAATCTCTTGTTGGTGAACCAATGGCCATGATTAGATCCCCATCAATGGCTAAGATCATCTCAAACTCAATCCGTGTGAGTTTCTTGAGCATTCTCACCTTTCCTTAATTAATTGCTATTAATTAACCAATTTTTCTAGGTTAGAGTTAGGAAAAATTTAAATGATGGCTAATTTCTTTAATTAAGGCATTTCGCAAGCTTATCTCGCGAAACCTTTTTGGGTTTTGTAGATCTCGTGTTCTTAGCCTCTCTAACACAAATCGAGACTAGAACACCTGTTTGATGCTACAAAAACTAACACTCCCTCTTAGTGAGAAAGGTGTTCCACTATCATTTCCTGTAACATCTTCCCTTACGCTATTGATGTCTGGCTTCTGTGACAACTTGCCACTTCCCACCAAGACATTGCACATACTCTGATTCATCAGCCAACCCCATAGCTGAACCATCCTACATTTGTGTTGTTGTTGACACTGCATTGCTACTAACACTGCTCTACGTTGCATCTAATCTCATCTTGTTGTTGTTGTTGCAACTACTGCAATTGAGAACAATCGATGGATCTGTTGCGTCCCTGTATTGGTTCTGTAATTGTCTCTTGAGCCATTGACTGCAACTAGTATCTGCATTGTCTACTAAGTAAGTATCTACTCCCCTCAATCACTCACTGCAACTAGTCTCTGCAACTGTCCCTCAAAATTTGACTGCGCCTGCTAACACTGGTCCTCCTGCTACTAAAAATTGTGGGCCCCTGTAGCAAGGTAATGATCATGGGGGAACTCCTGTCTAATGTTGTCCTCCTTGGATCCTGCCCATATCTCTGCAACTCAGGGGACTAGAGTTCAAGGTCTCCCCACCTCTCTCTTGGAGGTATTGTTGAAAACAATGAGAATTCGTCCTCCAATCTAGAGGACAAATCATCTATTTCTGTCGAAGTTGCAGTCTGTTGTGTGAAAATTTCATCTATTGCAGCAATTGGAAATTATTCTTCTAACTGTAAATTAAATTGTGCAGTTTATTTGCTACGACAAACAACAAATAAAATCACAACTGCAATTTTCACCATAAAAATACTACGGAAAAATAGAAAGTTGAAAACTAAGAAATTCTAGCACACACCCAAAATTTTGACACTGTTATTTTTGGACAATCGTCCCCGGAAAAACCCAACTTGGGAAAACTGGTGCAGCAAATGAGGGTTTTATTATTATTATGCAGAAGAAATTATGAGTACAATAAAATGACGCCAAACTGGCGTTTCTATCTTAGAGAAATGCTGGCCAAAATATATGAGGGAATTTTACCCTCCTCTCCAAGCAATCTCGGCTCAGTTTGGGCTCAGAAACTAACCCCTGGAATGAACTACATCACCCTCTGCGCAAGCCCTTGTACGCTCGGCCCAGAACTCCCTCTAAATCAGACGTATTGCCTGTCTCTGCTACTGGAAGTCTCTGTCCAGGCCCTCTGGAAATTTTCCCGACCTCTAGCACCTGAAACAACCCACTCCTCAGCTAAATCGAACTGCTCCTCTTGAGGCCTTGTGCAGCCCCTGCGTAGCCTACTAGAGAATAATTTTGACCTCCTCCTCAGACTTCTCTGAAACTAGAAAGTTCCTCCGGAAAATCTCTATGTTGCCCCTCTGCCACCTACTACTCGATCACTGCCTCGATCGCACTGCTAAATCACATGCTACTGGAAAATTGAACTACCTAGATCACTGAGACATTGGTCACCTCCATCCTCTCCCTAAACAAGCTTATTAGCAGCTTCTGAAGCCATATAGCTTCGCACGTAGTTGAGTATTCTTCCATTCGATGATCGTGAGCATAGACATGGGTCTACAATCCTGCATTCTGAACCTATTCAGAATATTTGTAGCGTATCTTCCCTGCCCAAGGAAGATCTCCCCATCTTTCTTCCACACTTCCAGTCCTAGGAAATAGTGCATCAACCCCAAATCTTTCATATTAAACTCTGCTGCCAAGTTCCTCTTGTAGTCCTCTATGAGCCTTGATGATCCCGTCAAGAAGAGATCATCCACATACAAAACTAGGATGAGTGGCTCACCCTCTACCATCAAATAGCAAATGTTGGGATTTGTGTCACTCTTGACGAATCTCATCTGCTGCAAGTAGTTGTAAATCCGACCATACCACACCCCGAGAGCCTGCTTGAGCGCGTATAGAGCTTTCTTCAATCTGCACACATGAGTGTGCCTCTCATGAGTCTCGAAGCCTTTTGGTTGTTCTATGTACACCTCTTCCTCTATCACCCCATTCAAGAATGTTGTCTTGACGTCCATCTGGTGAATCTATCATCCCATCTGAGTTGTTAGGGATATAACTGATCGAATAGGTGTATCTGGAAACTGGCGCGAATGTCTCCTCATAATCTATTCCTTCTTTCTGTGCATACCCCTTGCCACGAACCTAGCCTTGTACTTCTCCACACCACCATCGGATGTTAGTTTTTGTAGCATCGGATGTGTTCTAGCCTCGAGATTTGGCAGAGAGGTTAGAATACATGTATTGTCCAATACCCAGAAATCGTTTCTGGAAATTCCACCTAGAGACGACTTAATTAAATTAATTAGTCAGTTTTTAATATTTCTAAGTCTAAACTTAGGAAATATGATTAATTAAAAGAAATTAATTAAGTCATCGTGAGAATCTTCTAGAAAATGACTTGGATCAATTTCTAGTTAATCTTAGCCATCATTTAAATTTTAATCGTGGTCGTTGAAGTCTCAACGGAAGATTATAAGAAGAAACTTGATGGGGCTTGGAGAATACACTTCAGCAATTCGATTTCACTGGCAGATCGATTTCCAGAGTAGCAGTGTTTTGTTGCCACAGAGAGAGCTAGTGAGCTCGAAGCAGTGAGAGAGGGGCAGAGATAGTAAGGCCGGAGGAAGCTTTTCCAATTCCGATGAGTGCAGTGCAGAGAGGCAGTGTAGAGCTTCAATGGGTAATTCTGTATTTGCTGGGGAGCAGGATATTTTCTGAGCCTAAAGTTGGATAGATGGTCTAGAGGTGAAGGAGATCAGTCTTCCAGACAACAGCTAAAGATACAGCAAGAGGAGAAGCAGTTCTGAGCTTGTGGGACGCAGTACTGTGTAGGCTGACACAGTGACTTCACAGAGGGAGCAAGGAGCATCTCAAATCGAGCTGAGATCAGTGTCGGATTGCCTGTGGGAGTGAGAAAATTTCTCACTAGTTTTACTGCCAATCATTTCTCTGTTTGGTTTGCTAGATCAAGCAACCATAGTTTTGTACAAATATTTACTATTGCATAATAATCAAACCCTCAGTTGTTGAACCAGTTTTCTCGAGTTGGGTTTTTTCGGGGACTTAGTCCAAAAATAATTGTGTATTTTGTGTGTGTGCATCTATTCTTCCAGCATTTATTTTTCTTCCGCGGTATTTGTTTTGTGAAGGCTGCAATGTATATGTTTCAATATTTGTCGTAGGAAACTACAAATAATTTGTTTAATTAATTTAACAAATATAAGAAATATTATCAGTTGCTGCAGTATGATTTCGGGTATCAGAATTTTCACATCTGCAACATACTTGATCTTGTAGAAACATCGAGAACCTACAATTGATTTGTCTTCAGGCCTCGTCACCACCTCCCAGACATCATTTGTCATGATAGAGTTGTATTCTTCTACCATGGAATCTACCCACACTTGATGTTGTGCGGATTCCTAAAAGTTGGAAGGTTTTGCAACCTGAGCTACCAATGCTTAACATCTGTCAGGCTGTTTGTGCTCTCTTGTTCGTCCTAGGAGCTCCAACAAACTCCTCTGCATCTCTCAATGTCTGACGAGTCTCCCTGCTGGCTCAACCACTAGTAGTGGGAGGTTCTACTAGCTCCTCCTCATCCTACCCTTGTTGCTCTGTCTCCTGAGATCTCACTGGATTCCCTGCTCCTGAGAAAATGTAATATTCCCTATTAGCAATAGCTAATTGGAAATATTAATTTTTGGCTATTTCACTTTAATAAAGTTAAATTATAAATAAAGTGGGTGAAGATGGACACTTAACTCGCACTTAGGATAAAAGCATTTCCTAAAGTCACTTGGAGACATGATTATTTGGCAGCGTGGGGCCTAGAGGACAAAGTGGCAGTGTGGAGGAGATTTCAGCGTGGGTAGCATGGGCCCAAGTCAGCGCAGAGCTAGAGGGCCAACGTGGCTCAAGGAGACAGCGCAGTTGGTGGTGGGGCCTAGGTGAGAGCAAGGCTCTCCAACCATAAAAAGGGAGAGAGGCTCCTCATTTTGATCATTCTGATTATGCATCTATGATATTTGTCTTTTGACATTGAGCAAGTTTTTGTTGTTGAGCAAAGTCTACAAGTGTTGTTCAGCACACCGAGTGTCTCAGTGTGGAGATCCCAACCTCAGCCTCAGGGGACTTCAAGTGCCTGCTCGGATGAGGAGTCCTATCCTTGTTTTGCCGGAAAGAGTTGGAGCAGCCACAGTTGGGATTGTTCACTTGTAGAGACAGCGCAGTTAGTGAGAGGGAGGACGCAGTCTTTGGAGGAGGAGATTCTGGATTGAGGGTTTATCAGAGGATTCAGCCCGGGAGAGTTGGAAAGGGGTTAGCCCTTCCCTATTCCATCATTTTGGTAGAGTTGGAGGCCATATTTTGCAGCAAATCATTCAGGGCCAGTGTTTATCATTGGGACAACGTGGTACCTCAAGGCAGGTCATTTTCGGAGGTCAGCAATTTTCGAAAAGCTCTCTGGGCTTTTCTGGGTATTGGGTGGAGAGGCCATTCCCAAAGTTTCATAATTTTCTGAGGTGGGGAGCAGCCCCAAAGATTCAGTTTATTCCAGTAGTAGCAGCAACACAGCAACAGCACCAACAGCTTGGAGATTACGCTGTCATTGAGGGAGAAGCCATTCCATGATAAATTCTGAGAGTATTTCTACGCTTGCCTAGTGCAAGCCAAGGTGCCATCATTCTGATCACCTTTGTACTCATTTTATCTTTCAGTATTTAATAAAATGGCTCAGCGTTCTCCATATTGTGTTTTGTTCATGTGATGTCTCTCTAGTCGCTGTAGTTTCTTGTTTATGTGCTTTATATTGCTGTTTATTTCTATCCAGAATATTACAGAAAATGCTAGTACCGTTTATTATACTGGATCGCTGACTGTCCCACTGGTGGTCCCACTGGCTTCCCCTATGGCTACCCCTGTTGTTGAACCAATGGAGCTTCAGCTGGCTGATACTGATCACATGTGGGCATCTCACGAGATCTCTTGAAAGCTCGATCTTCCATGAACTTTACGTCCTGTCTCGCTACAATCTTCCTATTGCTAGGAATGTAGATCCTGTATTCCTTGGAGGTCTCGCTATACCCAATGAGAAACCCCTTCTCAGCATGTCTGATCCAATTTGGTGTGCTTCTCATCTAGCACGTGGCAATAAGAAACATTGTCAAAGATCCTGAAGTGACTAACTTTTGTCTTCTTCCATGTGAAGACCCCTTCTGGCGTTTTCTTCCCCAATGCTCTATGAGGAATCATGTTCTAAATATACACTGTCGTGTTACATGCCTCTGCCCAAAGAAACCTGGGTAAATAACATTGCTTTTGCAGCCCCAACTATGGTTATGTTTTTCTACTCCGCTACTCCATTCTACTGTGGATTATACGGAGTTGTCCATTCTCTTCCGATGCCTTCATGTGCACAAAAATCTGTGAAGTCTTTATCAATATACTCTCCAGCATTATCTGAGCGAAGCACCTTGATCTTCTTCCCTGTCACATTCTCCATGAGGACCTTAAACTCCCTGAAACGATCAAAGTGTAAAATTTCAGTGCCCACTTCGGTTATCAGTTTTCCCTTATCACTCCATGCATTTAATGTTAAATACAAGCATGATAAAAACACTAATATTTGGAAATGACATTTATTTCTGAAAACACAAATTTAGAGATTTTACTACTACTGGAAAATGCACAAAAAAATTATAACAGCCACACACAAAAAATAACAGTGATTTTTGGTCAATGTGACCCTAGAAAAGCCCCCTACAACTCTTGGGGAAAACTAGTTTGAGAGCTCTTCTTTATTTCTGAAAATATTTTACAGAGAAACTGAAATACACAAAAAAATTCCAACATTCACAAAATACAACTGATCTCGATTTCTGTGCATAAACTCCACCTCGAAAATCGTGCCATAGCAAAACAGAAAACAGAAGAAAAATTACAGCAATAAATGTTGTACGGCACTTGATTTTCATGCCCATAAATCAGTGTACGGCCGTACGGACTGTACAGAAACGTACAGCATAATATCCTCGAAATTCGTGCTTAGCTCTGCCTCGATTTTCATGCCTCTGCATGTCTTTTTCCCTCGAAATATGTGTCGTCCCTCCTTGGAATGTGTGCCAAATAGCTGTTGTACCGACTGTTGTCTTGGAATGCGTGCCAAAATTGCTGTTTTACAGATTGTTGTAAATGCCTCCTTGGGATGCATGCCAAGGTTTGTTGCTCTCCTTCACTTCATCCCTGCTTAGAAAATCTCCTTGCTCTCTCTTGCCTTTTCTCTCAAAATGCTCATGAAAGAATGAATGATCTTTTCTTCTTCTTTTCTCCTTTTACCCTAACATAAGTGACTTTGGAGTGATCCCTAAATCCAATGGCTGAGATAGCTTTAGATCAAGGGCTGAAAATAAATGCACAATATTTTCACTTTTTCTATTTAATCACTCACCCACTTGAATAAAAACCCACTTAGCCTTTTATTTCCATAGTCACTTTTTCACTTTCTAATTCTTCATTGACTTTAATAAAGTCACTTTAAAATTAGAATGTAACTTTATCACTTATAAAGTCACTTTTAAATTAGACTGACTTTACCGCTTATAAAGTCACTTTAAGAGAAGAAGTACAATAGAGTGGACACTTTTCCCTAGGCAAAAGATCAAAGACATAGGGAACCACTTGTCCTCTGGTACCCAAAATTTAACACGAAGACCTCATTTTTGGTCTTCAAGAAGTAGATCTGAGTTTTCTTGGAATGGTCGTCAATAAAGGTGATGAAGTATTCGACACCACAAAGAGCTCTAGAGGACATCAGGCCACAAATATCTGAATGTATAAGTCCTAACATGCCATCTACTCTACTTTCACTTCTTGGGAATGTTGCCTTAGCATAATTCCCAAGTACGCATCCTCTACACACATCATCGTGTTTCGTGCTAACTTCTGGAACCCCTGTTATAGTTTCCTTGAGCATCTTGAGTGCTCCATGGTGTAGATGCCATAACTCATTCAACTCCTTCCCACTGCTACTGTCTCTGCCTATTAGTGCCATTGGAGAGTCAAACTGCAACCTGTACAATCTGTTGCTTCGAACTCCACTTTGTCTTACCTTCTTCCAGCTTGAGTGTTTGACAAAAACTTTCTTCCCTACGAAGTGGATATCATATCCCTTATCCTGTAACTAGGATACTGAAATTAGGGTCATATCCAATCCTGGCACATGCAAAACATCTGTAGCACTAGTGCTTGCTCCTAACTCCCTCTGAAAATCGATGGTACCTCTCCCTGCTGGAGTACACTTCGTTCTGTTTCCCATCGTAATATGGAAGTCCATCTAGTCCTCCTTGTAGTTAGAGAAATATTCTATAACCCGTGTCATATGAGTTGATGCTCCACTGTCTATATACCAGACACCCTGTGAAGTTAACCCTAACAAGCAAGCAAATTCATCCTCCAACCTGGAAGACAAATCTAAAGCCTTCTGAATGTCAATTTTGTCCATGGTCATAGAAAAGGCAATTTGTGTGCTATTCCTCTTTCACCCGACGTTGATTTTGCTACTGCAAAACTCTTTACCTCCAACTAGAAATTTTCTCAGCGAAAATCGGAGCTACTACTGCTCCCTCTAACTACTGGAATCACTATCTCATGCAACTCAACTTTGTTGATTTGTGGTAGCATCGGATGTGCTCTAAGTCTCAAAATTTGCAGGGAGGCTTAGACATGCATTCCAGAGAACCCAGAAATCCTTTTGGGAAATTCCACCCGGATTGTATTTTATTAAAAGAATTAATTATTTTAAAAGGACCGTAAGTCTAAACTTAGGAAAATAAAATAATTAAAGTGAATTTATAGAATATGGGTGTGAATGTTCTAGAAAAAGCGGATCAAGTCAAAAGTTAATCTTAGCCGTTGATTAGAGATTTAATCTCGATCGAAGTTTCAACGAGAAGATTATAAGAAGGGCTTGAAGGGTCATTTGGAAAACACACATAAAGTAAGGATCAAGAGATCAAATTTCTGAAGTGAGCAGTGCTCAGAGGAAATATCGATCAAGTGATTATTTGCAGAGAGTGGCAAGGATAGTATCCAAAGAGAAACCTTTCTCGATCGGAGAATCATCAGCAGAGAAGGCATAGAGAGATCTAGTGGAGCCAGCGCAGAGCCAAAGAGGTTGACGCAGAGCCACGCAGGGCTACACAGAGGCTGCCCAAAGGCCAAGAGGGAATCCGAAAATTTGCTGAAGGATCGATTGCAGAAGCCGGGAGCCGAGGTGTGAGACCGGGAGGCAAAAATCGAAGTTCCTGAACAACAAATCGATCCACAAAAGGGGTGATGTTATAACCTGGAGGGTTGGCGTTGGGACTGCGCAGAGGCAGTGCAGAGGCTGTCAGGGGCAGCTCATTCAGTGGCCAGATCAGCCAGGATTTCCTATGATAGTGTGAGGTAACCTCACTAATCTCTCCATCAGTGATATTCTATGTAACTGGATTGCCAGGAGAGGCATCCAAAGATTGTATTACTTCTGCATAATAATAAAACCCTCAGCTGCTGGACCAGTTTTCCCGCATTGGGTTTTTCCAGAGACATTAGTCCAAAAATAACTGTGTCAAATGTGTCTATGATTTACTCTTGTTCAGTTTTGTTTCTGCACTTGTATTTCTTCCACATTTTATTTAGAGAAGGTTGCAGTGTGTTTAATTCAATGTTGTCGTAGCAATAAATTGAATAATTAATTTATCATTTAGAAGAATTAATACCAGTTGTTGCAGTAGGATTCCAGATTTAAGGAATTTTCACATGGTATCAGAGCTTGTATAGTTGAGTGCAGGAGGAACAGAACAACAGATTCGTAGATCCAGCGTTGGTGAAGACAGAATCAAAGAGTTGTGTAAGAAGCAGATTGATCTCCTAAGTGATTGCGTAGTCCAAGCCAGAAGAGCTAGTTGCTGGAAGGAAATCTCTCTCTGAGTGAGCCGATAGAGAGGTAGGATTTACTAGATCGCAGTTTGTTCGAGGCAGAGGAAGCAGCGCAAATCAACAGTCGGAGGGACGCAGTTTTCTGCCAGCAGTGATTGTGGGTGCAGAAGCGTCAGGAAGAGTAGCTGGAGACACTTTGAGGGAATTTTCTTCCTCGGGGAATTCCTAGCCGAGAAATTCTAATTTTCGAGACCTGAGCAGCAGTTTTGGGTGGCAGATCTACCATCTCTAGCAGGGAGTGCGTAGGCGTGGTCAGAGCTTCGTAGAGGAGAGAGAGGGAGCTAGTTCGACATATTTTTTCAGTTAGTAGAGATGGAAGCAAGCAAGCTAAGAGATGAAGATCGGTTGGAGGGAGCCTCCAACTATGTGATCTGGCAGGCAAGGATCAAATGCCTACTAGATGAGCATGATCTCAAACTCTCCATCGAAGGTGTGGTGGTTGTTCCAGTAGATGCAGATCCTATGAAGGAATACAAGAAGAATATGGCTAAGGAAAAGCGCCTGATCCTAGACAGTGTGAGGGATCATGTCGTGTGTCACATATCTAGCAAAGCAACAACTAAAGAAATGTGGCTGGCCTTGGAGAAGCTATATCAAGGATATTTCGAGCAGCGGAACATGTATCTGGAGGAGAAGATGCGGATGACTAGGATGAAGAAAGGTGAGCGCATTGATCCATTCCTTTCTAGACTTCAGGAGAACCGAGATTAGCTGGTAGCTGTGGGATCAACTCCTCAGGCCACATAGATGGACGAGTGCCAGTTGGTGCAAAGGAGTGCAGAAGTGACAGTGCAGTAATTAGCAGCATCAGAATCTGAGCAGCGCAGAGCAGTGTTGACAGCAGTGCAATGAGGCATAGTGCAGAGTCAACAGCAGCACGGTAGCTTCAGAGGGTCAGGACTCAGCGTGGAGGCTAGCAACAGTCAGATCTTCAATACCGAGATGCATCATGTTGAACACTTGTTTAGTTTTGGATGTTTTTTTGTTGCAATAAGCAACAGTATTGCAATGCAATAGCAGTTGACAGTGGCAGAGTCAACAGCAGCACGAATGCAGAATTTGAGATGGAGTTGCAGTACGGATGTAGTGTTGACACTGGCAGTGTCAGCAGCAGTGCAAATGCAGCGTTTGCGCAGAGTTGGTGGGCAACTGTGTCAGACATCAGCAGCACAGAGGGAGATGTTGCAGAATCAAAGCAGTACTCAGCAGGGGGTATTGCTAGAGCACATTCCTCGCTAAGAGGGAGTGTTGAATTGTGGTAGCATCGGATGTGCTCTAAGTCTCAAAATTTGCAGGGAGGCTTAGAAATGCATTCCAGAGAACCCAGAAATCGTTTTGGGAAATTCCACCTGGATTGTATTTTATCAAAAGAATTAATTATTTTAAAAGGACCCTAAGACAAAACTTAGGAAAATAAAATAATTAAAGTGAGGACCCTAAGTTCTTAGGAAAATAAAATAATTAAAGTGAGGACCCTAAGTCAAAACTTAGGAAAATAAAATAATTAAAGTGAATTAATATGGGTGTGAATGTTCTAGAGAAAACAGATCAATTCAAGAGTTAATCTTAGCCGTTGATTACAGATTTAATCTCAGACATTGAAGTTTCAATGAGAAGATTATAAGAAGGGCTTGAAGGGTCATTTGGAAACACACACAGAGTAAGGATCAAGAGATCGAATTTTTGAAGTGAACAGTGCTCAAAGGAAATATCGATCAAGTAATTCTTTGCAGAGAGGGGCGGGGATAGTATCCAAAAAGAAATCTTTCTCGGTCAAAGAATCATCAGCAGAGAAGGTAGAGAGAGATCTAGCAGAGCCAACGCGGAGCCAGCGAGGTTGATGCAGAGCCACACAGAGGCTGCGCAGAGGCCAAGAAAGAATCCATAAATTTGTTGAAGGAATCGATTGCAGAAATCGGGAGCTGGGGTGTGGGACTGGGAGGCAGAAATCGAAGTTCCTGGGCAGCAAATCGATCCACAGAAGGGGTCATGTTGTACCCAGGAGGGTTGACGTTGGGACTGCGCAGAGGTTGTCAAGGGCAACTCATTCAGTGGTTGGATCAGCCGAGATCTCCTGCGATAGTGTGAAGTAACCTCACTAATCTCTCCGTCAGTGATATTCTCTATAACTGGATTGCCAAGAGAGGTATCCAAAGATTGTATTCAGAAATTACTACTGCATAATAATAAAACCCTTAGCTGTTGCACCGGTTTTCCCGCATTAGTTTTTTCCGGGGACATTAGTCCAAAAATAACTGTGTCAAATATGTCTATGATTTACTCTTGTTCAGTTTTGTTTCTGCACTTGTATTTCTTCCGCAGTTTATTTAGTGAAGGTTGCAATGTGTTTAATTCGATGTTGCTGTAGCAATAAACTGAATAATTAATTTATCATTTAGAAGAATCAATACCAGTTGTTGCAATAGGATTCCAGATTTAAGGAATTTTCACAGACTTTTCTGCAACCCTGCAACTGAAAATCGAATTCCTGCGACAGCAATTCGGTCTGCCTGTCTGAGCACTGCATTGCCTCTAAGAATTTCGGCCTGCTGCTCCCTTTGAGCAACGAAATTCTTTCCTCCACTTCAGAGCTTCTTGGTTGATCACTCACGCTCTTATACATGTGAAAATTTCATCTATTGCAGCAATTAGAAATTATTCTTCTAACTGTAAATTAAATTGTGCAGTTTATTTGCTACGGCAAAAAACGAATAAAATCACAACTGCAATTTTCACCATAAAAATACTGCGGAAAAATAGAAAGTTTAAAACTAAGAAATTCTAGCACACACCCAAAATTTTGACACCGTTATTTTTGGACAATCGTACCTGGAAAAACCCAACTTGGGAAAACTGGTGCAGCAGATGAGGGTTTTATTATTATTATGCAGAAGAAATTCTGAGTACAATAAATGACACCAAACTAGCATTTCTTTGAGAGAAACGCTGGCCAAAATATCTTAGGGAATTTTACCCTCTTCTCCAAGCAATCTCGGCCCAGTCTGGGCTCATAAATTGACCCTCAGAATCAATTGTGTCACCCTCTGTGCAAGCCCTTGTACGTTCAGCTCGGAACTCCCTCTGAATCAGACGTCATGCTTGTCTCTGCTACTGGAAGTCTCTGTCCAGGCCCTCTAGAAATTTTCCGGCCCTATGGCACCTGAAACAACCCACTCCTCAGCTAAATCGAACTTCTCCTCTTGAGGCACTGCGCAACCCCTGCGTAGCCTCTTGGAGAATAATTTCGGCCTCCTCTTCAGACTTCTCCGAAACTCGAAACTCCTTTGGAAAATCTCTATGTTGCCCCTCTACCACCTGCTACTCGATCACTGGCTCGATCTCACAGCTGAATCACCTGCTGCTGGAAAATCGAACTGCCTAGATCACTGAGTATCTGCAACTGGTGTATCTTCTCCAAGTGCCCATCGACTTCTTCTTATAATCCTTTTTTGGAGCTCCAACGACCAATATTCAATCTTAATCAATGGCTAGGATCATCTTGAAGTCGATTCGTGTGAGTTTCTAGACTATTCTCACCTTGACTTAATTAATTTTGATTAATTAACCATATTCCCTAAATTTAGACTTAGGAAATATTTAAAATTGGTTAATAATCTAATTAAGCCATCTCTAGGTGGAATTTCTACAAATTGTTTCTGGGTTTTGGAGATCTCATGTATTCTAGCCTCTCCACCAAATTTCGTGGCTAGAACACATCTTATGCTACAAAAACTAACATGTTGCTCCCCCTTCTTGTCCTTCTTCTTGGGACATTGGGTACTATAGCGACCAAATTCACCACACTTGAAGCACTTGATCTTCAACAAATCTTTCTTCTTCTTCTCTCCTCCCTTCAAGCCTTGTCCCTAACCAGGACCTTCTTCGCCTTCCCTTTGGTTGCAAGCACCACGTTTTCCTCATCCTTATCTTCTTTTGGTGTCTTGTTGTTGTCGCTGGTACCATTTACGAGACTAAGTCTCATCTCCTTCTGAGTAAAATCACTACACAGACAATCCCAACTAGGTAACGTATCTCGCCCATAAATAACTTGAACGAACGAATGCCACTCCTTGCTGAAACCATTGAGAGTTGTTCTGACTAGCTTGCTATCTACTGGTTTTTCTCCAACAGTGGCAAGCTCATCTTTGGCACTCTAAATCCTGGAGAGATAGGATTTAACGCCTTCACCCTTGTGCATTTTTGTAGCCCTCAGATTCTCCATCAGAAGCATCTTCTGGTTCTCAGAAGCATCCTAATAAAGCTTTGCAATGGCATCCCACATTTCCTTTGTCGTATTCTTATCTGCAACATGTGGAACAATATGATCTCGAGTCCCGTCGAGAATCATCCTCTTAGCTTTGTCCATCTCATTGTTATATTTTGCTAGTTGTTGTTGATCTGAAGGTATGGCAACAACATTCTCTGCATATGTCTTCAGACCATGCTCATCTAGCAGGAAGGTCACCTGGCCTTCCAGATGCCATAGTTAGAGGCTCCATCAAACCTATCCTGATCACGGAGTCTTGTTGTGGCCATCCTTGCAAAACTCAAAACTAGAAAATAAACCCGGAAGCTCCCTCTCTTCCTTGCAGCCCTGCAGCTGCTACTCGCACTCCTTGAGGAATGCGCAAATCTGCTCCTGCTTGCGTCTGAATGTCCTTCTTCGACCAAGTATTGCCTTCAACTGCTCATTAAGACTACTCACTTAGCCTTCTAAATGTCCTCCGGGAACTGGCACACAATCTGCAATCTTAGTAACTCGAACTGGCTACTTTGGCAAAACCACAGGACCTGTTGCAACTAGAATTTGTAGATTTCCTCCTAAATCTAGATCTAGAAACCTGGTGAGAAGACTGGAAGTTTCCTCCTGTGTGTGCTTTTCTCTTCCACCCAGTGTTGATCTGCTGCTACAAAACTTGCTGCAAATCAACTGTGCCCATATTTGCTCAACGAAATGACTAATCTGCTCACCGGAACTACTTCCTAGCAATCACACGGTTTGCAAATATCTGCTATTGAGGGTGATCGACTTTTGTGTTTGCTGGCAACTAAAAATTGAACCCTGCCTCTGTTAATTCACACTCCTAACTAGCCTCTGCGCAGATCATAGAAACTTTACCCAAAAACTCCCTTTGAACCGCAAAATTTCTCCTTCGTTATTAAGATTTTGATTTGGCTTCAACACTGCTATGATCCCATGTGAAAATTCCTTAAAATGCAGCAACTGGAATTTATTCTTCTAACGATTAATTATGCAGTTTATTTTGTTATGGAAAAATAACGAATAAATCACACTGCAATTTCTTCACAATAAAAACGTTGCGGAAAGTAAACTGGAAACTGAGAAAATAGATGCACACACATAAAGAAATTGACACCAATATTTTTGGATGAAAGTCCCCCGAAAAACCAACTGGGAAAATCAGTGCAACATATAAGGGTTTATTTTATTATACGCATCAGCCAAATTTGAGTACAATATCTGGATGCCAATTTGGAAATCCTGCAGCAAAATAATCTGGCCAAATTATCTGAGACAATTTGTCTCACTCCACACCTGATCCGGCTCCAGAAACTGACTCTATTGGGCCATTCGAAATACCCCTTGCGTGAGCCTCTACGCAGTGCTTGCACGGGCCCTACTCGCACTCCTCCTGGAATTGCTCAGAATCAGACGTCTTGGTTGACTCTACCTCTGGAAGTGACTTGCTTGGCTTTCTAGAAATTTTCCTGGCCTCTAGCACCTAAATCACCCTGCTCCTCAGCGGAATCGAACTGCCTCCTTGAGGCTTTTGCGCAACCTTTGAGTGGAATAATGCCTCTCTGTTGCTGCCTCTTCGGAACTAGAAAGGTCCTATGAAATCTCTCTGCTGCTACTCCTCAATCTTTGCTTCCCTCTCTGGCTCGAAGTCTTCTTCCTGCACTGAATCACGACAACTAGATAACTCGATCTGCCCAAGGGACTCGCTCTTCCTCTCACTCGATGTGTCTATCTCCATCCCCATCATCCTGCTCTTATAATTTCTCGTTGCGAACCAATGGCCATGATTAGGTCGCCATCAACGACTAAGATCATCTCTAACTCAATCTATGTGAGTTTCTAGAGCATTCTCACCTTTCCTTAATTAATTGTTATTAATTAACCAATTTTCATAAATTAGACTTAGGAAAAATTTAAATGATGGCTAATTAATTTGATTAAGGCATTTCGCAATATTGCGAAACCTTTTTTGAATTTTGAAGATCTCGTGTTCTTAGCCTCTTTGACACAAATCAAGACTAGAACACCTATCCGATGCTACAAACACTAACAGTCAATGGGATGTTAGGAGGCAACGTATGGAAGCCCTAGTTCAATCAGCTAAGGATTTAGAGGACTGGAAAGAGGGCAGATTGTCAATCCCTAGTTCAGTAGGTTGCAAATGGACAACTTTAGTGATATGAGGCCAGATTTTTAAGCCCTAAGTTTTGTCACCTTTGAAGCAGCAAGGAGATGGATAGTGGGTAGACTTAGAAGACCTCATGTACAGTGATCCTTGGAGCACCGAAGGGACTGTTAGGAGGAAGACTTGACGAAGCCCTAGTTCAGGGATTTGGTGTGGCAAATCACTGATAAAAGGGCAGATCCAGAAGACCCTATGAGTAGACATCTTGGTGGAGCAAGAGGGTTGCTAGTGGGCAGATCAGTGAGCCTATGTTCAATCATCTATGGAGCAACTTGGAAGATTGATAGTCGCAGATTGAGGAACTGGATATGCAAGAGTTTTGAAGTGGGAAAAGTTGCAATGATCAGCAGAAGGGAAGGCAAAGCACCAGCTAGATGTGTTCAAGGTACGTGGACTAAAAGGGTTGTGGAGTGCTACATCAGCTAGTAGGTCATGTGCATCTTGCTCAGGGTAGATTGGTGGTCATAGTTGTTGACACCAAGCCCTGGTTGTGTCTTGTATCAGGGCTATATGCAAGGGCCATGATCCCTAGTACGAGAGCTCGAAGGTTGTTGTATTATAGTTTGCATCATAACTAGTAGTGGGTTAAGAGTTAAAAATTGTCATGTGCACGAGATTGATTCACCACTTTATGTTTTCCGTTGTGCAAAGTAGTAGTGTTGTGGCATTTGAGTGTGTTTGTGATCGTGATCTTAGACTCAAACCTGATTCTTGAGTGTTGTGGAAAAATCAACACTTCCTACTTGTCCCTTAGTTTAACCAATGACCTAATAGAAGGTTGTGCCCCAGAGATGCACCTCAGAAAAAACAAAGGTGAACTTGCCAAGGGTATTATGGAAGGTGTGGCTGAGTATTAGCATCACTTCCCCGAGTTCCCCACACCCCAAAGAAGAATGTGGTTCCCGAGATTCTTAAAACTCCTCCAACTTGAATTTCAAGCCTCAAAGATTCCCTCTCATCTTTGTACTTATAAATATCAAGAATTGATTGAGTGGCAAAATGGACAACTTTCAAGGTAGATGCAACACAAATTTCCACTACATGCGCTAGAATTTTGGCAAGGTAGTATATCAAGCAGCTAATCCCATCATTTATTTCCTTAACACCCAACTTCCGTCAATTATGAGGATCAACCAGCTCACTATATTCCCATAGTGGGTCCAATGCCTTCAGCATTTTTTTAGGGAACTGATTACACCTGGGGCACCAAAAGAATGCTGCAAATAAAAATTGGACATAGAGGCATTAAATCTCCCATTAATAATTAGCAAGAAGAGGCAAATTTATTGGACATTGTAAGCCCTATACTACATCTCAAATACCAAGCAAAATGCAAGCATAATTTTTTATACATGCTAGGAATATGGAAATCGTAGATCAGAATCTATCCCCACTCCACAATAGCTCTGCCCATGGCAACGAAAACACTATATTTCCCCTCCTTAAATCAATAAAAGATGGTGAGAAACTTCTCCGTGTTAGATTTCTTATACCCAGCTGCTAATTTAACATGTATTTTGAGATGCAAGAACCGAGAGTTGAACTGCAAAATTCACTTACTAATACGTCACTATTCTAATAGAATAATAGTGGTGGAAAAATAAATTTTAGAAGACACAAGCACACAATAAACAATACACCAGAAATTACCCAGGAAACCCCGACTCCAGAAAACCTGCCAACTTGTGTGTATTATTAATCTGCTCAGCAAAGTCTCAAAAATCGATTACAAATACTCGAAAAGATCCCTTTCAATTTACTAATCCTCAACACACTAATCTGTGCACCCTTGATCAACTCGGTCTCTTGCATGCGCGGTTGTACGGATGGTACAGGCTAAATTGGCCTCTCTGCGCAAGCCAACTCGACCCTGGAGGAGATGCACTCTGGCTCTCAAAATTGCTGAGGCAATTCGGCCTCTCTCTGCCCTAGCGCACTGATCTTGAAACCTCCTTTCACTGAGCTAAAACACACAAGTCTCTTGTACATAATCTTGTGATTACCAAGTTTGTGCCCTTCCTCTTTGTAGAATCGAACTAGCTCCTCAACTCAAGCAAACTAGCTCCTTGAACTCAAGTCGAACTGCATCGCAAAACTCAAGTTGAACTGAGATTAAGTCTCCATGCATGGCTGAGTTCAATTTACCATTTTTTACTATAGGAAAATTAGAGAAATTTCCTAAGTCAAAACTAAGAGAAAGTATAACTGCGCATTTGCTTCACTCGTGGGTTCCACTGCCAAATTTAGTGCACTTCTAAATTTAGCAGAAGCCTTCCATATCTAACTTCAATTAATACTCCACTCTCAATCCCCTACCTTCATTTTTCAAAATGAGGTAAAAAGAATTAAAAGTCAGATCTTATAAGGTTATTGAAATCCATCAATAAATTCCATCAACTAGTGATATTTTCAGAATATATCATGACATTTTTAAAAATAACAATATTATTGGTGTTCAAAAAATGCAATATTTTGATGCGACAAAATTGACAACTTGAAATCTTGCAATATTTGCAACATTGGCCAAGCCCACATTTTCACAAGATTGATCCTCCTGATCCATTAAGGTCCTTTGCTCCACATTTAATTTTGGTTTATACAGTCAAATCTTAGCATTCCCTCATGTGCCGAACGTAATGGCTCAATCCTTGAACTCCTTAATCCCTCCCCTCAAAACATCTACTGTGAACACAACGAGGCCTAGTAGGTTTGAATGAAGTATAAATTATAGTATTTTGTTAGCTTTGAAATGGGAATGAACATGAGATCGTTAGTTAATTTTTCATAGCCTCTGTAACAACAAATCAACGAACTTTTCATCTCCAGAGAACTACTTCTGATTTTCCATAAGCATTTACATGGAAAGGTTTTGAGCAGTTCTCTCTATAAATGAAAAATAACAGTAAAAACTTGCTTTGAATAACATATTTTGAAAGATGTCCACAGGGTCTTGGATAGATTGTGATCGGGTGCTCTGTTAAGACACTCCTCGATGTGAAGTCACCGGTTCAATGCCCCGCCCCAATCAGGGTGATGTATTGGACATGATGAAGATGTAGTCCTGCCAAGCTTACAAACAAAAAAAACATATTTTGAAAGATAAAATGATTTTCTATCTATTTTCAAGACTCCAAATGCTATGCCTTAATTACTTAGATTTTATAAATTAAAATTATAGATTTAAGCTTTCTTTTATATCTTACAAGAAACATTATAGTGGAGATTTTCTTGGATGATGCTTCAGATCATCACGGTGCAAGCTTGTTTTCCCCATTCTGGGAGCATTACAATGGAGTGCCATCAGCGTACAATTCTTGAAAGAATCCCATAACGCCATGGGTGGGAGCTACATTACCAAAATCCCAGCATTGAGGCCCTGTATCTGGGCAAACCCCATAAGAAACAGCATTTCTAATACCAATTTCTGGTTTCTTGATAAGTAACCCGTTGTCCAAGAAGCCCCTCAATTTTTGGCGAAACAAGGTCATTTATTTGAGAAATCGTCGACGTTTCTCGAGAAACATAGACCATCGCCACATAAATAGCAAAGAAATGAAAAGAAAAGGAAAAAAAATTGAAAAAAAAATACTATTGTAAGTTTGTAACCCTAAACCTCAACTTTAAAATAGTTTGATAAAGCCATGAAAATATCATTGTTTTCACGCATTTTGTGAGACAACACAAGAAACTGATCCAGACTGTTGAAATTTGAGAGCATCTGCAAATCCCTGTGTGAATGTGTCACAATCAATGGTCATTACATTAAACTGTTGAAGACTCAAGACTTGAGAAGTCAGAAGCCAACACTGAACTTGGAGCCTAGAGAAGCACATGGACACTAGAACTTCAGCTTTGGAAACTAAGAGAAAACAATCAAAACAGCACCATGTTTCAGCCAAATTTCACCCACTGTGACTAACACCACTTAGTAGAAGAATAGTAGAATTGCACAAGGTTGGTATCTGTTTAGTTTCAACTTTCTTCGTTATTTGTAGATTTTAGTATTTTCTATTTCAAAGTTCTATTTTCTTCTCTACTATATTGTGATTTCCCTTTATCCAAGTCCAGGGGTTTTTATATCTTGGTTTTCTTGATTATTTTCAGAAAATTGAGTTTTTCAAAAGAAAACATATCCTAGAACTTCAAAAGGAAACAAAGTATTAAAACCTTGTAGGCACTCTTTTTTCTTCTTTGCATTGTAAAAGGAACATAGAGGTGTCATGTAAGGGGTTGACTTATAAGTCATCAGTAGTATTATTGTTGTATGTACCAAACCTGAAACACTTCCGTCTCCCGTACCATATCCATTTTATATTTATTTCTAATAACATAGTGTGGTATTATTTATTGCAGAGTATTTAGTCCAAGGAAGTCGCCAAAATTATCCAAAACTTGCACTCGTCCCAACCACAAGAAACGGTTTTCCCTGCGTGCTAGTTCCCCACGAGGGCCCAAAAGCATCTACGAGGATTTGAACCATGGTGAAATATGAAACATCCCAGCACTGACATTGAATTCGAAAGCTGTAGACAATATACTGGTCATTTAAATTGCCTGCAAACTTGATCACTATCTGGGACGAGATTGTCTGCTCAACTTTAACACGATGAGAATGAGAGAGCTATTGTCTCTAAAATGTCTTACTGGGCTGTGCCTGAATGTGAAATGACAGTAAGGAGACTATCAACCAAGTAAAGAGGGAGGGTTAGAGGTAGACTTACCCGGAAATTCTTTATAGCCTTCTTAGCTGCATCATAAAGCCATGGTACTCCGAAGTCGAGATTTCCTACCAAAATGGGATCGACAGCCATCCTTGTGCCGTTCACTTCCCACAGCCAACTATTCCCCTGCACGCGCCATTCAATGCCATCCCATGCCAAGATTGGTATTACAAACAGGTTGGGTTGAGTTGACTTGAAGGTAAAAATGAAGGATTTGTCAAATGCCAACCTCCAGGTAAGTGAGCCTCAGAGGAGGAGGTTGTTTTGTTCCTCCATCCCCACTCGACGCAGCACACACCCCCCTTCTCTTCCATCCGCCCCTGTTCCTCGCATTAATTACAATTATAATCAAAAACACCCCCATTAACTAGGAAAGGAAAGCAAAAATCCCAACGCATTATTTGAAATAGGACCTGAGCACGGATGTATTGTTTGTTTGCGCATAACGCGGACCAAATGCCAGTGTAGCAGGAGGAGCACTGTACGTGCGTGAGCAATGGTATCGAAGCGCCATTGTTTTTTATCGAAGCCACTGCTGCTCCACTCTCAGAGTACCGATAATTCGAGTGTTTGGTCTTTGAATTTCCAGCTTTTGAAACACGTGTTAAATTGTAGTCCACCGTTGAATGCATACACTGGGGTCGTTCGATGCTGTGATTTTGCGATCCTCCCAACACGTTTGTTTTTCCTTTTACATCCACATAAATACGCAGACAGTATGACAGTTATGTAAGTATTAAGAAAGAAAGAAAGAATTTTTAATGTCCACGAGGCTAAAAATAGCCTATGGGACGGATTGCTTCTCTATCTGACTCTTGTATTTGGCCCTTTTCCTGTGAAGTTTTACAATGAGCACTCCCAGCTTATTGACAAACTCTTCGCTGAATAGATTATCCCAAGAATTAGCTGCCAGAATACCTGCATAGTTTTCCCTGGTGTCCTTGAAGGCATCACATTCCAGAATGAAATGTTTTTCTGTTTCCACTTTTCCGGAGCAGCAAAAAATACATACTCTTTCTTCCCACATTTCTTTTGGCCTTTTCCAGCGCCTTGTTTCACAACGGAGTTGATGAGAATTAGTCCTTAATTGAGCAATAAGAATTTTTGATCTCCAAGAAATATTAGCCCCTATGTATGTCTTTTGTTGATGGTTATGCGTGGGGTTAAACTCTTCTATGTAGTATTTCTTCTTTCTCTCTAGCTCTTTCTTCCAAGTATGTTTGTGGAATTTATCCATAACAAAAGTTTTTATCTCTTCACTGTTTGTAGGACACATGCTCAAGCAAATACCCCATTTACTAAACCATTTGCTATTTTGCCACATCCAAGTCTTCTGTCTTTTGCACAATCTGTCACTAAACACAACCTTAGGCCATCTATCCTCTTCCATTTGCTCAATTTTTTCAGATACCTTATGACTCGCACCATAGCAATTGCTTCAATAGGAGCAGCCCCTGTTTCACTTAACAGGATATCATAAGGAACTGCACTTTTAATTTTGAATTTGTTTGTAATCAAACGTTTCTGAATTTTCTCAATTTGTTTCCATTGCATCTTGGTTGTGCTATTGGCCCATAGTTCACAACCGTAGAGAATCATCGGAATCACTAGAAGCCCAAAAAGAGTTAGGGTGGTTTTCCAGTCCCACAGCTCTGCCTCTCTACACCTGTTTTGAAGAGCATAAAATGCTTTCCAACCCCCTAAAGTTCTTTTCTTTCTATAACCATCCCAACTTAAATTTCTGTTGAAGTCAATTCCGAGGTATTTGTAATCTGCAACTTCTTCCAGAATGTTGCCTTCAAAATAGAACTTATGTTGGTTATGCTTTATTTTGTTAGAGAAAACCACTACTTTCGTTTTGCTAATATTGACTTGCATCCCAACCCTTTTACAAAAATGCTCAAGGGAATGTAAATGCTCTTGCAAACCAAGAGCCGAATTAGCAATCAATATAAGGTCATCTGCGTACAAAAGAAGCCTGATAACGAATTTGCCCAAATGGATACCATCACCCCCTTGCGAATTTAGCCACTCTTCAAGCTTGTCAATATATAACCCAAAAAGGGTAGGAGACAATGGGCAACCTTGCTTGACCCCGATATCGCTTCTAAAACTTTCAGAAATGCCAGCTGAAGTTCTGATTTTGACTTTCACCTCTTCATACAACCTATGCACAGCTGCTCTCAAATGTTTGGGAACCCCGAGTTCCTCCATTCTGCCCCAAAGCTTATCCCTAGGAACCGTGTCAAAGGCTTTTCTGAAATCAACAAAGCAACAAAAAACTTCTTCCTTTTTTTCCCAACCTTTTTCAATGATGTGCCTTAAAGTTATACAATGATCAACTATGGAATGTTTAGGTCTAAAACCTGTTTGCCCTTTAGCACGTTTATCTCTTTCTTCTGCCCACTTGCTGATTTTCTTTTCCAACATGCTTCCAAATAACTTTGCAAACAAGGGGTTTATCATTATGGTTCTATAATTGGAGGGATTATTGACGTCACCACTCTTGAAAAGAGGTATTGCCATACTAGTTGTCCAATCTGTGGGGAACCCCTACTGTAAGATGTTGTTGAAAATTTTTGTGATGTGAGGTGAAAAAAAATTTAAGCCCCACTTTAGGTACTCTGCTTGGAGTTCATCTAAGTCTTTTGCTTTTCCAGCACCCAACTTCTTGATACCCATCTCTACCTCTTGCACCGTGAAGAGTTTTGTGTCTGTGTTGACCAAGGGAGGAGGGTCAACCTTGGGATCCTGCTCATAAAGTTGTCTTGCATAGTCAAACCATTTAGAAGCCGTAATGTTGTTTTCAGTTTGCACCTTTTTCGATTGGAGCTCCTTCCAAAATAATTTGGGGTTATTTTTCCCGAGGAAGATTAGTTCTTCTCTCCTTGAAACCATAAAATCAGCTTTTTTTCTTTTTTACTAACTGCTTGTAAGCTTTGAGCTTTATGTTATCCGTGTCTGATTCCTTCCACCTTCTCCTTGCCTTTTTGCATTCCTCATCAAACCAAGCATTAACCGGAAAGCAATTTGTTTCGGACTTCTTAATTTTTGCTCTTTGCACTCAGCAAGTGCGCTTTGAATTAAATGTGTTAATCTATGACTATGAAGGCCATGAGATGGGATTTCCTCCTTCTTGAAGAGCCTCTCTAGCATTAGTTTGAAGGTATTACAATTCTCTGGATTCAAAAGAATTCTGCCCTTTGGGGGATTTTGTTGAACACATTGATTTTTCGACCCTAATTGCTTTTTTCCGGTCCAAGAGAAACTTAAATAGATTGGCTTGTGATCTGATTTTAAGTCCCAAATTTGATCTCCAATCACCACTTCCTCCATTTTCTCACACAAACTATGCGAGCAAATTACATAATCTACTACACTTGCTCCATTGTAAGTATTGCAAGTGAAATTACTGGACTTTTCCCATTTAGTCAAACCATTACAAATGACTAAATCAAAATCCCCACATAGCATAAGCAGTTGTTCTCCAAAGAGATTGCAGCCTTTATCCTCTGAAATTCGTTCCCACTGATGATTACTCTCTTCTGTAAGCCAGATAGGGTCACTGTCTTCTTTACAACAAAGAATGCTAGCTTGTTCACCTGTAGTTCTAGCATTGAAATCCCCCACTATAAGGACTTCACCTAGCTGAGAATATATTGCAATATCCGTTTTTAGGGCTGCAAAGGGATCTTTGTGGTCAAGCCCTCTACTTTTGTAGATTTTTGAAACTTGCGGTGCAAAATAGCATGCTGCAATTCTAATGAGATTTCCATTTTCCGATATTTTAAGCCAAACAAATTGTTTATTTGGGTCTTATTTTTCTAGCTGAATGAAACGACCTTCTTTTTCTCTTACTAATACCATGATACCCCCGTGCCCTTTGCCATTCCCTGCTGCCTTGTTCCACACTGCTATCTTCCAATACCCTTCAAACAAAGGTGTCTTACACCCTTCATGCTCATGTGTTTCTATGAGACAAATTATGTCTCTACCTTCTGCAATAGGCCTTAACCCAGGTCCTCGTCTCCATGGGTAACCCCTGCAGTTCCAACAAACTAATCTTAAGGAAACCTGGGTAAGACTTGATTGCTATTTGTTTTGACATGCAAGACTCACAGTGGAGTCTTTGTCCCTGTTTGCCCATAATGACCTTGCTTCCTTATTTCTTGCTAAAGAGTTTGCTGCCTCTTCTTTGTTATCATTTTGCTGCCTTGTTTTGGAAGGAGGTCCAAATTGCGCAATCACGGCTTTACCTTTATAAATCCATGCTCTTTTTCCCTCATCTCTTGCTGCCCTAACTTTTGTCATTTCATCTCTCCTTTCCTCTTGTTGTCTTATAGTTAAATCTTCTTCTATAAAAAACCGAGAACCCCTTAAGAGTTGCTTCTTTCTTAGAATGATATCTTTATCCTGCAAGTTGGGCATGATGACTTTTATGGGCCTGGCTCTCTCACCGTTGAGCTTACCTACTCTCCATGCTTGACATACTTTTCCTTGCCATTGGAGTTTGTCTTTCAAGAAGTCTCTTGCAAGGTCAAGAGTACATTCATTTTTCCCATACTCTTTCACCCCTTTAATAATTATGTTTGTTGCTCTATCCAGTCTTTCCTTGCTTTCTCTATCTTGCATGTTGTTAACTTGAATGTTTGTTTCTCCTTCCCTCTTAGCAGAATTGCCAATAACTTGAGCCCAAGTTTTGGAAAGTTTTGTGGGATCTTCTTTCCTCCCTTCTCTTGATGTTTCTTCATTGTTGTCTATTTGAGCAACTGCTTTCCCCTTATCCTGGGGTGGCTTCGCATTCATCACCTCTGTGTTTTCCACTGCAAATTTCTTCATGTTTTGCACCTCCGCTTTCATGCGTTGCCATTATGTTTTCCCTATTCGGAGAGCTTCCTGCAGTAATGACACTTGTTCCTTCAGAACTTTGTTGCTTTCTGCTAAAGCCTGATTTTCAGCTGTTATTATATGGATTGTACAATCTCTTTCCAGCGCTTTAGCTTCTACTACTTCCAACCTTTCTTTTACATTTAAGAGTTCTTTCACATAAAGATCAGATGACCAAGTGAGAGGTGTGGATGTGGGACTATATAAAGCATAATCATCACTAACTTTATCTTTTCTTTTGGACTTGTTGCCACATGCTTGTGAAGAAAACTTGTTTGAATGTTGTTTCTTGCGAACAATACTCTCTCTTTGAGACCTTTTTTTCCTTGTCTGCTCCCATTTTAGACGAGCTAGTCTCCTTTTTAAAATGCCTTGATATTGTTTGGCATTGACCCAAACCCACTTCCCAGTTTTCGTTGATGAGGCAATTTTCACTTGCCCTATATCGTTTGTTTCTACAGGTTCTAAAGTTTCTTGTTCCATTATCACAATGATATTAAGGGAAATCAAAATCTCTGCCCAAAACTGACCCTTTGTTTTATGCTTAACTCTTCAATCTCTGTTGGTCTGACCACTGAAAACTTGCTGCTCTGTCCTTGTTACTCTGCCCACTGTCCACTGAAAACTAGCTGCTCTGCCCTTGCTGCTCTACCCACTGTCCCTGTCCTCTATGCTCTGCTTGGGATAATTTATTCAATTCAGAAATTAGATAGCCAAACTTCCTTTGACCGTCGTGCAGACTATCATGGTGGCTGTAATGTAGACCATTATTATTCATATATATAACTAACATTTCCAGTAAAATTTGGTGCAAAGAAATGTCGATAGAAGTGTAGATGAATTATTACTGAACTTATAACTAAACTAAGTAATTTTCAAGAAGACATCACTATAATATTTTACTATCTTCTTTGAACAACATCTTGGAGATTGTAATGAGAAGTTGTTTGGATGGAGCAAGAAAAATAAAAAATAAATTGAATTGGTATTCTTTTCTCGTGCAATTTAAGGAATTCCTGAGTACTTTTATCATATTGTGATTTTGGATTGGCAACAAGTGGATTAAGTGCTCTCATTCTTGTTTCAAAGTTTAGAAAATGAAGCTTGGAGGACTAGATAGGTTAAAAAGGACAACAATTTGTTTTCAAACAAAATATAGAAATTTTGAAAACTTGATGAATATTTTGCTTCTTATGTATATCAAGACCGTCATAGTTAATTCTAAGTTTGTTCTTTATATCCTCTGGTAGTATTTTAGAGATTTTGTCCAATTCGGTTGTCCAATAAATCAAATATTTTATTCCACACAAATGTTCCCCTAGCACTGTGAGGGATAACAGCAATCCTTGGCAGGCAACAGAAAACTTTTTGACCAATTCCTCGAATCCTACAACTAGTAGCGGTTTCCCGAAGGCATGTAGGCAGAAGAGTTCTCTTGAGTGTTGTTCATTGAGACATTTTAGCATATAAATGGAGGATTCTTTGATATCTTTGTTTATAAGAACCCCCTTGTCCCGAGAAGTAACTATGATTAAGCTACTGGGATGAAGGGCATCCCTAGCTGGTCAGAGTAACGCATTCACCTGTGAAGGATGATCCACATTATCTAAAATAATGAGGGCTTGTTTGGATGAGAGATTCGTTCTAACGTTTCCTTTACCTTCCTTAAACTGTGTATTTGGTCATCCAGTTGAGTCAAGTCCTTCATAAGGTCACTCTCCAAGGTAGTTAAAGAATTTTCTCTAATGTCAAATAAAAAGCAAGATTGCCTATAATTTGATTGTTCATGATTAAAGATTTCTTTCGCTAATTTGGTTTTTCCAATCCCACCAAACCCCACGACTCCTATAACTCTAGTTACCCCAGTTTGTTTCTGCTTCAATAACTCTTGAAATTCTTTCATTTTCTGATCCAAACCTGTTGGATATATGGACACCTCCAAAGCTGGTTGTTTAACCTTTTGCCACACTAGCTACACGATCTCATCGAGAATCAGAGTCTTCTCCCTGAATAATATTTTTTAACCTTTTTTGCAAAACTAGTTGCACGATCTTATCGAAGATGGACCTCTTGTCTCTGGATAATATTCACAACAATATTAATAATGTATTATATACAATCAATCCAACATTATTCTTCATATTTGAAGAGTTGAGGTTCATACCCATTATTATCCAGCTCCAGTTCAAAACCGTATATATATGAAACATAAGAAAGTGTGTTTCTCCATTTCTCAATGGTGTTGGAGTCGTAACGCGACCTCAGTTGCTACATTTGAGATTCGATTGTTTTCTTGATTTGGTGAACATTCAGGGCTTCGACATACGTCGTCCACATGTACCAATGAGACGAAACCAGACACCAATTGCATGCCCTGGATAACCTGCAAGATGTGGGGTTTTCCGGTGAGTAAGGACAACACCTTCTCAACGATCGATGACACATAGGGAGTTATGGAAGTCCCCATCACCAAAAGAGGGATAATAGTCACCACATCCATCCCCTGTTCTTTCTCATATTGCAGGGCAGCTTGCTCTGCAAGAGTCTTCGAAACTGGATATGGCTAAGTAGGGCGTTTCTTAGTCTGGAGGAAATCCACATCTCTCCATGTGCTTCACAGTTGTGGCCTTCATGCAGGACTTGACAACATTCAGGGTTCCGTTGAAGGCATCATTCTCGGGATCTTTGGGTGTGAAATCGATCAAAGTGGCAAGATGAAAAACACTGTGGTAGCCGACGATAGCAGCGTCGAAACTATCGTCTTCTGACAACTCTGCTCTGAAGAGGTTCACCCTGTCCGTGGCTCCAGGAATGTCCAAGAGATGGCGCACCTTTGCTTCATTCTCTGGATCGTGCACAACAGCATGGACAGTGTAGCCCCGGATCGCGCACAATAGCATGGACATTGTAGCCCTTGCCGAGTAACACTTTACTAGCCAAGAGGCCATGAAACCTGCAACTCCCAGTAGACAGCCAGTGGTTCCCCTGCAGTCCTGACCATTTACAGTCGTTGCAACTGTTTTCGGGAGGAATGACATATGGCTTCAGAGTAAACGGTTGTGAAATAGCTCGACGCTCTGTGGATTTATAGAAGAGAAACCTGAATGCCCTTGAATGGCATTAATATCAAAATAGGAGGAAGGTGAGAGTGTGATCTGAGAAAGGTAGATGAGCATTAACACTGGAAGTTGGATAGGGCTTGGTTTGATTTGGTACTCTAGTGATGAACACGGGATTGAAAGAAAGTAGGATGTGGACTCCAATTTCATTCAGATCTCATTCAGATACGATAACGTTGACGAGAATTTTCCATGGGAGTTGAATCGGGTGACACTGTTGAGATTTTGGGACAGTTGTCGAGGATGACAAATATCAACAATGTCTCAAACAAGAACCCCCATAATAAAATGCCTATTGACATAAATATATTTAATTTAGTTAACTTGATTAGTTTAATCTGAATATATATATATATATATATATATATATATATTACACTACACATAATTTATTTATATTTTATATTTATGAGAGGCGCTCTCTAATGTAATACACTGAAAGATGGTAGTGTGGAACAACGCAGCATGGGATGACAAAGGACACAGGGTATTATGGTATTAGTGAGGGGAAAAGAAGTTCGTTTCATTCAGTTAGAAAAAGAAGATTCAAATAAACAATTCATTTGGTTTAAAATATTAGAAAATGGAAATCACATCAAAATTGCAGCATGTTATTTTGCACTGCAAGTTTCAAAAATCTACAAAAGTAGAGGGCTTGACCACAAAGGTCCCTTTGCGACCTTAAAAGCAGATATTGCAACATACTCTAAGCTAGGTGAAGTCCTCGTAGTGGGTGATTTCAATGCTAGGACTGCAAGTGAGCAAGCTAACATTCTTTGTTGTAAAGAAGATTGCGACCATATTTGGCTTACAGAAGACAGTAATCATCAGTGGGAAATAATTTCAGAGGACAAGGGTTGCAATCTCTTTAGTGAACAATTTCTTACTCTATGTGGGGATTTCAATTTAGTCATTTGTAAAGGTTTGACTAGATGGGCAAATTCCAAAAATTTCACTTGCAATACGTATAATGGAGCAAGCATAGTGGATTATGTAATTTTGTCACATGGTTTGTGTGAGAAAATGGAGGAAGTTTTGATTGGAGATCAGCTTTGGGACTTAAAATCAGATCACAGGCCAATTTATTTAAGTTTCTCTTGGACTGGAAAGAAGCAATTAGAGTCAAAAACTCAATGTGTTCAACAAAATCTCCGAAAAGGCATAATTATTTTGACTCCAAAAAATTGTAATACCTTCAAAATGATGCTAGAGAGGCTCTTCGAGAAGGAGAAAATCCCAAGTCATAGCCTTCATAGCCATGAATTAACACACATAATTCAAAGCTCACTTGCAGAGTGAAAAAGAGCAAAAATTAAGAAGTTTGAATCAAATTTCTTTCCAATTAATGCTTGGTTTGACAAGGAATGCAAAAAGGTAAGGAGAATGTGGAAAGAGTCAAACAATGATAACATAAAGCTCAAAGCTTACAAGCATATATTAAGAAAGAAAAATGTTGATTTCATGGTTTCAAGGAGGGAAGAACTAATCTTCCTTGGGAAAAGTAACCCCAAATTATTTTGGAAGGAGCTCCAACCAAAAAATATGCAAACTGAAAATAGTATTACAACATCTAAATGGTTTGACTATGCAAGACAACTCTACGAGCAGGATCCCAAGGTTGACCTTCCTCCCTTGGTCAACACTGATATTGAACTCTTCACGGTGCAAGAGGTAGAGATGGGTATCAAGAAGTTGGGTGTTGGAAAAGCAAAAGACTTAGCTAAACTCCAAGCAAAGTATTTAAAGTGGGGCTCAAAGATTCTTGCACCTCACATTACAAAAATTTTCAACAACATCATACAACAGGGTTTCCCCATAGATTGGACAACTAGTCTGGCAATACCTCTTTTTAAGAATGGTGACGTCAATAATCCCTCCAATTATAGGACCATAATTATAAACCCCTTATTTGCAAAGTTATTTGGAAGCATGCTAAAGGATAAAATCAACAAGTGGGCAGAAGAAAGAGATAAGTGTGCTAAAGGGAAAGTGGGTTTTAGACCTAGACATTTCACAGTTGATTATTGTATAACTTTAAGGCAAATCATTGAAAAGTTTGGGAGAAAAAGGAAGAAGTCTTTTGTTGCTTTGTTGATTTCAGAAAAGCGTTTGACAAGGTTCCTAGGGACAAGCTTTGGCACAGAATGGAAGAAATTGGGGTTCCTAGACATTTGAGAGCAGCTATGCATAGGCTATATGAAGAGGTGAAAGTCAAAATTAGAACTTCAACATGCATTTCTGAAAGTTTTAGAAGCGATATCGGGGTCAAGCAAGGTTGTCCATTGTCTCCTACCATTTTTGGTTTATATATCAACAAGCTTTAGGAGTGGCTAAATTTGCAAGGGGGCGATGGTATCCATTTGGGAATGTTTTTTATAAGACTTCCTTTGTATGCAGATGACCATATTCTAATTGCTAAATCTGCTCTTGGTTTGCAAGATCACTTACTATCCCTTGAGCATTTTTGTAGAAGGGTGGGGATGCAAGTCAATATTAACAAAAAAAAGGTAGTGGTTTTCTCTAAAAAAAGAGAGCATAACCAACATAAGTTCTACTTTGAAGGAAATATTCTGAAAGAAGTTGCGGATTACAAATACCTCGGAATTGACTTCAACAAAAAACTAAGTTGGGATGGTTGTGGAAAGAAAATAACTTTTGGGGGTTGGAAAACATTTAATGCTTTTCAAAATAACTGTAGAGAGGTAGAGTTATGGGACTGAAAAACCACTCAAACTCTTTTTGGGCTTCTAGTGATTCCATTTATTCTCTAAGGTTGTGAAATGCGGGTTAGCAATACATCCGACATGCAATGGAAACAAATTGAGAAAAATCAGAAGCGTTTGATTACAAATAAATTCAAAATTAAAAGTGCAGTTCCTTATGATGTCTTGTTAAGTGAAACAAGGGAAGATCCTATTGAAGCAATTGTTATGGTGCGAGGCATGAGGTATTTTAAAAAAATTGAGCAAATGGAGGAGTGCAAATGGACTAAGGTTGTCTTTAATGACATATTGTGCAAAAGAAAAAAGACTTGGATGCAACAAAATAACAAATTGTTTAGTAAATGGGTATTTGCTTGAACATGTGTCACAGAAACAGTAAAGAGATAAAATATTTTGTTGTGGATAAGTTGCACAAGCATACTTGTGATAAGGAGCTAGGGAGAAAGAAAAAGTACTATATTGAAGTGTTTAATCTCACTCATAATCATTGACAAAAAGCATACATAGAGGCTAATATTTCTTGGAGAGCCAAAATTCTTATTGCCCAATTAAGGACTAATTCCCATAAACTCCGTTATGAAACAAGGTGCTGGAAAAGGCCAAAAGAAGGGTGGGAGGAAAGAGTATGTATTTTTTGTTCACTAGAAAAGTGGAAACAAAAAAGCATTTCATTTTAGAGTGCGAAGCCTTAAAAAAAAACAGGGAAAGCTATGCATATATTCTGGAAACTAGCTCTTGGGATAATCTATTCAGCGAGGGGTTTGTCGAGAAGCTTGAAGTGTTTATTGTGAAGCTTCAAGGGTCGAATACAATAACTAGATGATGAAGCAATTTGCCCCATAGGCTATCTTTAGCCTCGTAGACATTAAAATAATTTATTTCTTCCTTCTTTCTTTCTATAGTAGAGATGTTGTAATGTAATGTAATGTAACTCAGTCAAAAGAAAAATAAAAAAATAAAAATATTAAATTTCTAATATTTTTTAGAAATTATTATTGTTGGTTTTCGAGCTCCAAGTTTATGAAAAAAAAATTTAAACCATCCTAGACTATCTTAACTTTGGATATATTAAGTGTTTAGAGGGATCTCTTAAGATGCAAACCTATTTTAGTGTGAAAAGAGATTTGATCCCTCCTAGATAGGGAATTAAGATGGATTTAGGCTAGTTGCGTCAATATGCTCTCCGGAGTATGCTATAGATGTTGTAATGTTCTTGTTGGAACTCACGATTGCCGTTAGACCAAAACCCGTAGGTGTTAATCTCTGCTACAATCGCCAAAGTTAGGATCCACGAGAGGCGCTTAGTCCATGTCACGAAACACATGGGGAGCATTAAACACAATGTCCAACAATCTCCCCCTCAATGCGAGCCGAGTGAGTTTCGAACTCAAGACCTGTCGCTCTGATGCCGAACTCACGATTGCCGTTAGACCAAAACCCGTAGGCATTAGTTTCCACTACAATTTCCAGACTTAGGATCCACGAGAGGCGGTTAGTCCATGTCACGAAACACATGGGGAGCGTTGAACACAATGTCCAACAGTTCTTAAACATTTTCATTCTATCCAAATAAAATTAAAATAATTCTATATTAAAATAAAAATTAACTTCAAACTAAAATAATAAAAAACAAAATTTCTACATTATTATTATTTTTATTAATATTTGTTAAGAAGTTAAGGTTAATTTGACTTGGTCAAATTACCAGTTTTTGAGCTCTAGGTTTATGACAATTCATGGTATTGATTCATGCTATTCATGTGGAATATAGTTTATTTAAAGGAGAATATTAATCCAGCCTCCATCCATCTTAACTCTGTATTTACACTGAGATCAAATCTCTTTTCACTTTAAAAAAATAATTGCATTTCAAAAAATTAGTCTCTTTCTAAAAAAATTTGCATCTCAAGAAATGTAATCTCTTTCTAATAAAAATGATATTCAAATATTAATAAAATAATCCATAAAAAAATATAGGTAAATAAGTTACAACTCTTACCATAATTAACACAAAGTAAGGCTGAGGAGTGGGGAATGTGTTGAGGAATATGGAAAACAATAATTAATTGAAATATATGGAAATTTTAGTTTATATATGTCTTTTAAAGAATGTAATAGGAGGTTAAATTTAAAAAGAAAGTTACACTAACATAAAGTAACAGTAATGGCATAGTAATGATGGCATCCTTCCTCTTGGTGCTCCCTTCTCATCCTATGCTTTACTATATAACATTTGAGAAGTGTCGAAAGTAACAAAGTGAGATAAGAATCAAAGAGAGAAAATGAAGGAAAGGAAACCCTGCATAGAACACAAAATTTCAAACAATTATTGAGCATGTGAAACTCATAACATCAACTAAAACAAGTGGTTTATATTAGTAAATTGCAAAACATAATATATTAAAAATTGTTTATAAAATATTATCACTGAAATATAGTCTCAAATTAAAAATTATTAAATGAGAAAAAATAAATTAACAAATGCACAACATTTGAACTTTAAATATATTAAAAATTGTTTATAAAATATTATTACTGAAATATAGTTTCAAATTTATCATCTTAATGTTAAATCTATCAAATATAAGAAAAAATTATCATATAAGATCACTCATTCAAAAAAATTATCATATAAGATCATTCATTCAAATTTAATTTATAATTCATTCAAATTTAATTTATAATTTATTATATAAGAGCATTCATTCAAATTATATTTAAATGAGAAGACATAAATTAACAAGTGCACAACATTTGAACTTTAAATATATTAATTTTTCTTATAAAATATTATTATTGAAATATAGTTTCAAATTTATTATCTTAATGTTAAATCTATCAAATATAAGAGAAAAATAAATTAACAAGTGCACAACATTTGAATTTTAAATATATTAAAAATTGTTTATGAAATATTATTACTGAAATATAGTTTCAAATGTATCATCTTAATGTTAAATTTATGAAATATAAGAAAAATTTATTATAAGATCATTCATTCAAAAAATTATCATATAAGATCATTCATTCAAATTTAATTTATAATTCATTCAAATTTAATTTATAATTTATCATATAAGATCATTCATTCAAATTTATCATCTTAAATGTTAAATCTATCAAATATAAGAAAAAATTATCATATAACATCATTCATTCAAAAATTATATCATATAATATCATTCATTCAACAAAATAATAATTTATTCAAATTTAATTTATAGTTTATCATATAAGATCATTCATTTAAATTTATCATCTTGATGTTAAGATTATCTAATATACATTAACATCTTATGAAATATATCTTTCAAATATCGAAACATTCATTTAGATTGTAAAATATTTTGACATCATAAACGTGATTACAAAAAATTTATTTCGGGGAACTTAATATATATATATATATATATATATATATATATATATATATATATATTTAATTTGTAAATATTTAGTTCTTTAAATTTTTTCTATTTGTTTTAAATAAAAAAACAATTTTAAAGTCGAATATTTTTATGATATAATAATCAACCATTTATTTTATGAGATTATTTCCCCACCAAATCCTTAATCTGTTTCTAAACAAGACAAATACTCAATGTAATGGAAGACCAATGTTGACCAAATCCTTAATCTGGTTCTAAACAAAACAAATACTCATTGTAATGGAAGACCAATGTTGACCAAATCGTTAATCTGCTTCTAAACAAGACAAATACTCACTGTAATGGAAGACCAATGTTAACATATAAATAGTCTCTTGTGGAATATTATTGGCACAATACCATCTCTATGAAAACCATGGGTCCAATACTAAAAACTCAAAACTATAATTGTAGACTCTTCAATAAGTTTCAAGAATTCATAATATTACATTATACCTTTATTATATATATATATATATATAAAGAGAAAGGTATATTTTATAATTTGATGGTTGCTTTCAAATTTAGTGTATATATATATATATATATATATATATATATATATAAAGAGAAAGGTATATTTTATAATTTGATGGTTGCTTTCAAATTTAGTGTAGGAGGGAGATTTGGTGATTCCTTCAATGTTTAATATGAAATTTAAATGTGAAATTATATATATATATATATATATATATATATATATAACCAAAAAAAATTAATGGAGAGAAAGTATATAAAGAAAATGAAAATAAAAAGAATTTGATGGTAAAAACATAATTTTATTAGAAGATACGTAATTTCTTCCATTAATAATTTTTTTTCATAAATTGGCATGTTTAAAAATAAAACATAGTAATTCAATAATAACAAATCAACCGAGCTAATCATTGAACTTTTGAAAAGTATACTGACATGTAAACTAATGTGACACCCAAATAAATATAGCTAAAATTTATTTCAAACACTATAGTGTTTTTTCCCATTTTCATGTAAATTAATATGACACCCAAATAAATATTGCTAAAATTTATTTCAAACCCGCTATCGTGTTTTTCCCATTTTCTTACTTTGCTTGCATTCAATTGCTAAGTAACAAAATTTATGGATCACAGTAGATTTAAATGCCTATAAATGTAATTTAATGTTTTAATGTGTCGTTGTAGGTTTGTTTTTGGATTGTATGTGATTCGTTTGTATTCAGTTACCTGTTAATAATGGGCAAACAAAGTTCATGGATTGCAGAGTGCAAGACCATCCCGAGTACATGAAATGCTCCTTGCAAATTAATACAAAATTCAAAGATTTCATTATAAATTTAAATGCCTGTAATTAATGATGCTTTGAAACAAGTGTATACTTAGTGACCTGTGCCATTTTTTGGCAAGTATTAGTGGGCGAGCTCCTCTAAAACTACTCCAAACTCTATTATTCCATCATTTGACAAATCATGGGATACACCGCCATAATTTAATTGCAAGAGGACTCTATTTTAGAAAACTTACGTTGCAAACTTAATATATATTTCTTCGACATAGAAAGAAATAAAGAAAGAAAGAAAGTAATTTTAGCGTCCATGTGGCTACAAATAGCCTATGGGACAGATTGCCTCTCTATCTGGCTCATGTAATCAGCCCTTTTCCTGTGGAGTTTTAAAATAAATGCTCCCAGCTTCTCGACAAACTCTTCGCTGAATAGATTATCCCAGGAGCTAGCTGCCAGAATACCTGCATAATTTTCCCTACTGTCTTTGAAGGCCTCGCATTCTAAAATGAAATATTTTTAGGTTTCCACTTTTTCGAAAGAGAAAAAAATACATACTCTTTCTTCCCACATTTCTTTTGGCCTTTACCAGCGCCTTGTTTCACAATGGAGTTGATGAGAATTAGTCCTTAATTAAGCAATAAGAATTTTAGATTTGCAAGTAATATTGGCACCTATGTACGCTTTTTGTTGATGATCATGAGTGGGGTTAAACTCTTGAATGTAGTACTTCTTCTTTCTCCCTAACTCTTTCTCCCAGGTACATTTTTTGAACTTATCCATAACAAAAGTTTTTATCTCTTTACTGTTTGTAGGACACCTGCCCAAGCAAATACCCCATTTACTAAACCATTTGATATTTTGCCTCATCCAAGTCTTCTTTCTTTTGCACAATCTATCATTAAACACAGTCTTAGGCCATCTACCCTCTTCCATTTACTCAATTTTTTTCAAATATCTTATGACTCACACCATAACAATTGCTTCAATAGGAGCAGCCCCTATTTCACTTAACAAGATATCATAAGAAACTACACTTTTAATTTTGAATTTGCTTGTAATCAAACGCTTCTGAATTTTCTCAGTTTTTTCCATTGCATGTCGGTTGTGCTGCTGGCCCACAACCCACAATCGTAGAGAATCACTGGAATCACTAGAAGCCCAAAAAGAGCTAAAGTGGTTTTCCAGTCCCACAGTTCTGCCTCTCTACACCTGTTTTTAAGAGCATACAATGCTTTCCAACCCCCCAAAGTTCTTTTCTTTCTACAACCATCCCAATTTAAATTTTTGTTGAAGACAATTCCGAGGTATTTGTAGTCTACAACTTCTTCCAAAATGTTTCCTTCGAAGTAGAAATTATGTTGGTTATGCTTTCTTTTGTTAGAGAAAACTACTATATATCGATCATGATGAAGGCAACATTCGAAAATGTTGTGAGCAAACTTGCAGGCATCCCCTCAGCGGCAAGTCCCCTTTCTAAAGTCCAGGCAAGCAGTCACCGGGGTGAGCAAAGGGTCATGGCTCCGTCCTCTCATACATCGTGGGACCTTACATTCTGAATTCATCACAGGAATAAGCATCCACAACAGACAAAGATTCTTCATCTTCATTATTAGAAGGCAAATACTTTTGCATGGCACAAAACACATCCTCCAACCAAGGTGAAGCAGAGCCCACAAACTTGTTATTAAGACAAACGCCTGTCATCTTGCCCTGTGCATCTTTTTGCACAAAATTTGAGGCATCTCCATTGCTCTCATAGCCACAACTCATGTTTGGAAAATCTGGAATACTCAGAGCACTTATGTAGTCTTTGAACCTGCGACCTGTTGCGAATATTGAAGGTGAAGAACTCATGTAATGCGACTAGGGGACAAGAAACAAACTGAATCATCCCCATGTCTACCAGAAGAATGATCACTGAAAAGTGAACAGGGCAATAGTCCCATGGAAGAGGTTGGTTGTTCTGCAGAAAAGCTCGACATTTTTTCTAAATCAATCAACCAAACAGGCAACAGAAACCCGACAAACTCAAACACACAGACAGAGATCTCCAAATTCTAAATACAATCAATCCAAATCTATTAAACCCTCAATTTATTCAACAATAATCTTTCCCTATTCTCATCCGTGAACCCTGTCTCTATTCACTCCCCCTGTTATAAATATTGAAAAATCATAACATAAAAAAATGGCAATTAATCCTAGTGTGTGCTCTGTGACTTTTTTTTTTTTTTTTTTTCTAAGGCAGTGATGGGCATCAAGACAATGTAGCGTCATCTAGAAAACCCTTGCCACGTGTAATCATCACACAATACTGGCAGTTGTCGCTCAACAAAAATCGCATGATCACCCAAATCTGTCGTCCACGTGGCTGATAAACACTTGGCCAAATTTGGCAACTCTGAAACCTTCTTCTGCCATTTTTTCCGACCACTCGCAACATCACATGAACACGCCCCTCGAGGGTGGAAACGTTTAATGTCATGTCATGCCCACTCCCATTTTTTAATCCAACCTACCCCATGACGACTGTCCCCATGTGGCCGTGCACAATTGTCGCAATGATTTTCGGGAGATGGAAATGTGGTGGAAAGTTATGCACAGCCAGGACCAATACTTTGTTTACACATGTCAAGATATAACTAATTAGAAGGGCGATGAGAAAGCTCTCTGATTGGTGAGGTGAACAATGTTTTCCTACCAAATATCATAAAAAGAATGACTCCAGCGTAATTATGTTGAGGGAATATTAGGAATGTGAGTACTTGTATCAAATTTGTTAAAGTTTTAATTTAAATTTATAAGACATTGTTTTATTATATATTCAAAAATATATAATATTATTTTATATAAGTTGATATTTTAAATTGATATTATTATTATGTGTAGAAATGGTTGTATAATATTTATACTATATTATATTTTATTAGGTTAATATATTAAATTTTATTTTCAATATTAATAAGTATTAATTCAAATTATATTAAAATTTATACTTTTGGAATAATCATAATATTGAAATTATTAATTTAATTTGTGTTAATAATTATATGGACATATAAAATGTGGATTGTTTGGCCCAACGGTTAACTGGTTTGAATGGATGGTGGGAGGTTAGGGATTCCAACCCCGTCGACTCTCACCTTGGTAACGTTTATATTCATGGGGTGGCAAGAGGGGGAGGGATCCTTATATATCTCGAAGGAAAAATAGAAATAAGATATGCTTGGGGTTTGGGAATAAATACTAATAATCAAGTAGAGGCATTGGGCCTTATGTTAGGACTATCTCTAGTATAGGAAAAAGGAATTAGGAAGGTTGTCATCCTAGGAGACTCCATATTGATAATCAAGCATATGGTCAATGGGACTTCGGCTCAAAACTGCATTCACAATCAAATCATAAAAAGAACAAAATGCATAGAGTCAACCCTAGGAGAAGCCAAGTACTATCATATTCTCTATGGGTAGAATAAAGACGCTGATAGACAGGCAAACCATGAATGCCTATTGATAGAAGAGACCAATATGGTGAATGGAAATGGGGGAAGATATCCAATCCCCTAACTATGTCAGCATGATATGAGAAAAAACAATGGGAAAATTATTACTCCTAGAGACCAAGGATTAAGAAATAAGTTTGTTGAATTCCCAAAGAGATGGAGAACTTGGAGGAAAATATTTTTGGGGCTATGGTTAGTTGATGTTGTGTTTGGACTCACCTGGACCTTCCTTCCCCCCTTCATTCTTCTTAACCATCCCCCCTTCTTCCCCTTTCCTTTCTAGAGGTCTGACTCTCCATGGTATTTTTCCTCAATCTTCGACTATATATTCCATAGCCTAGTCACTCCCCTCAAAATGTTCATCCCAATCTCCTTTCTCCCGATTCCTAAGCCTACCCCTCCCCCGAACCTTTCGCATCTGCCTTCATTGCCTTGGTCTCCCCATCTCCCCTCGGGCCCTTACTTCTCCTGTCCCATTGGGCCTCCTTTCCAATGCAGGATCATGGTGGTTTGTGGCAATCTCTCCATAGGGGTGGGACGTGGGTTTTGGACGTATATTGTACGGAGCCATACATGGAATTCACTTGTCTACCCCGCATGTAGGAGCAGTAGAGTTGAGGGATATTGGACCTGGAGCGATGGTGGTTGTCGACGCATTCATGGCTGGAGCATGCGAATTCTGGAAATACACTGATGGAAATTAAATCCAAAGTGCAGGAAACATCAGTTGGCATGTGTTTATCTTCGCAATAAAATGTTTGAGGAGGATTCAAGGTACATAAGCTTTATGGAAGTTAATGGGGAATTTTGTGGCACAAAGTGGCAATAGAATGAGGTCAGTTGCGATAGATCCAACCCTTATTTATATAGTTGCTCCAGGTTCTTGGATGACAAAAAGTGCAATTTTGTTAGCAAGGTCGATTGGAGTTTGTCGTGGAGGTAGACTCTGGCCAATGTTGCAGGCATTGAAAACGTGGGGTTAGTGTTGTGCTCTATTTTATGGGTGCCTGGTGAGGATAGGAATGTGGGTGGTGGCATTTAGGGTTCTAGAAATTTCAGGGGATTATGGGGTGTGAGATTGCTTAGAGATTTTGGTGGTGATTCTGGTTCGAGAGTAGATGAGAATTATGATATATGGATCAGATCTGGTAGCATTGTCGACCTTTGGTGTCTTGTCTCTGAGTTTTCTTGGGTGAAGGTTCATGGGGCTACCTTCAAGCTTTGGTTCAGTGTTAAGACAAGATTCGGGTTGTTGGAGGGGCGTGGTGGGAAAACTGGTTCTTCCCCTACTTGTTTGTTGTTGGCGAAGGGAGTCAGTAGTCGCGAGGTTGGGGGAAAGGAGTTGGATTTGGGCATTATGAAAGACGTTGGAGTGTGGTTGAAGTTGAAAGGTCTGAGGAACGTTGGGGGCTCTGAGGGAGCACAATGGTTAGCTTCATGTGGGAGAATTAGCATAGGTGTTAGAGAACCTAAGGTACAAGGTACTATGCAAATTTGGGCAGTGGTTGGCAGACGTAGGTGCTGCAAAATTCTGGCGGAATTGTTTGGGAGAATTGTGGCTACATCCAGGATGGAAACCCATACTAGTTTGAAGGTGGGTAAATTGGCTACTAGGCCTTGTGGACGTCTTCGGCCTAGGTTTGTTCGTGGGCATGGCAGAGGTGGTAAAGGACACGGGTTAGGGTTGGTTGACTACGAGAGATGTTCCACCAAGCACAAGGACATCCGAACGAGGATGCATATAATTTAGCTCAGCTTACATCAACAATAACAGGATGTGCTCAACATGCAAGAGTATAACATGGCCAAAAGTGAAAAAATTAAGCATATGGAGGATGAAATTGACGCGCTTTGTTGTCAATTGGAAGAGCTCAAATTCCCGCAAATCAACAAAAGTAGGGAGGAGGACTTGAAAGGCCCTGGATTTTATCTAAACATCCCGACCGATATGGAAGAATGATTATCTAATCTGTAGCTCTTAAGTTTTTTGTTTTTAGTTGTTTTTATGCTATGTTGTAAATGTATGCTTCTTATGAAGCAATTTTGTTGTCTATATAGTAGTAGGATAGAAGTTTGGAATTTTTTTTGAATTTTTGTAAAATGGAAAGGCTCTGTAGTAACAGAACAACAAATGGAGCCTTCATTGGAAATGTACTGTAAATGCAAATCACTCAGTTACATGATGATAACATGCTTAGATTAGTATATGAGTATACTCTTTTCTGTTAAAAACAAATTATATGAATATATAAGAAAAAAGGACAAGGGGTGGGATAGGATGACAAAAGCCCACAAAGCCATGCCATGTGTCATTCTCTATCTAACCCATGACATGGACTACTAGGTATCATCCACAACTCGCATGCCTTGTACAATGGCTCCTCCATAGTAACGACACCCTGTTCATTTGTTGATTAAAATGGATCTCAAGTTAATTATATGTAGAAATGATATAAGGTTGTGGTCGGTTAACTAGTTTTGGCTATGGGGAGTGTTTATTGTAATGGGCTTAGCCTCAACGTGCTTTGAAATGTGACTCTCATCTCTGTACAACAATTCAATATCTCATCTCCTATGAATTAAATTGAATTTCAAAGGTGTTCTCCCTTTTCCAATCACTCTTCGACCCAACTGCAAAGGATGCCCTCCAGTCTGTAGAACCTGTGTGGAGATTGTAGTCAAAGAGGTTGCTCAAGGTCTTTTCAATGTCGCCTCCCATACATCGAGGAATGTGATAATACCACTAGAAGTTGAGGTTAAAATTGAGTGAGAAGTGGTGGAGGATGAGGAGATAATAGATGAGGGTGCAAACATTCTTTTGGATATGGGAACCAGTTTCGTAGGTGACATGAAGTACCATATAACATTGGAGTTATACTAGCATACCAAAACTTTAATTGCTCATGCCCTCATCAAACATGAAGTAGAGCACAAAGGCTTGATAGCCCAACTAGATAGATTAGAGATGCTAGGGTGCCTTTCTATGACTCTCTGCAAGTAGAAAAACCAAGGAGTCATCCTTATCTTTGAGACCAATATGGGTTCCAAGAAAAACCATATTGGCATCCCTTAGGTTGCTCCTGTAGCCACAACTTACAACAAGGTTTAATTTCAATGTCTACAATGTTGTTTGTGTTTTATGTTATTGTGTATATGTTGGTGATGATTATGTCAAATTTTGATAATGGCAAGTTTGTGTCGAAGATCTGTTGCTGCTTCCAGGTCGAAATATTGCTTCAGGATCAAAGTGTAGTACTACTTCAAAATCAAAGTGTTGCACATAGGTCGAAGTTCAATTGTTATTGCTAGTTTATGCTAGGTTGAAGTTACTACTGCTACTAGATCGAAGTTTTTGTTGCATCAAAGTGTTGTTGTTGCTGCTTCTATTTTAGGTCGAAGATAGTGTTGGAAGGTTATCATCTGCAGAAGAAGGAAAGGGTTGACTTGGTGATTGGAGGAAGTATGTGTCTAGGTCAGGGAGTCTTGGATTATCTCGTGAAACTATTGAAGGAAGTTAGAGTGGAGTTTTTCCTAAATCTAGTGTCTTTGATCTTCGTACTATGGTTTGGTAATTGCTTGATGAACTAAGATAAAAGAAGAACACAAGAAAGTTAATAAGAACATAAGAAAAATCACAAGTAATTATCAAGATAAAAAATATTTTTGCTTTTCTGATTTTCTAACAAATAATAGGTCTCAAGTTAGGACCACATAGTTTTATAGTATTATAGTTTAGAAAAATATTTTGATAGATAGGAATGGTGTTGTCCACCAATTCTGTAAATCTAATTTATTAATTAAAAAAAAGAAAAAATAAAAAAATAAAAAATATATATAAATATATTTAATAAAAAAATTGGAGCTTTATATCCATAAATATTTATTTAGAAAATGAGAATATATATATATATATATATATATATATATATTAAAAATGTGAAATTTATTTAATTTATAATTTTTTAAGAATTGGCAAATTTTAAACATGGTTTTGATTTGGAAAATAATAATAATAATAATAAAGTTATATATATATATATATATATATATATATATATATATATTTGAAATAAGATAGATTTATAATTTACTCTTTAATTTTATGGTGATATTTTGAATAATACAGTAAAATAAATTGTAATAAATAAGTATTTGTAATAATTGAATAGATATTGATTCCATGATCCAGTGCAAAGGATCTGACTTCAGTGGAGTCCTCATAGGACTAGTTGTAGATGTTTTTCTTTGTTATTGTTGTTAAATTTTGATGTTGTATGTGTCGTTAAGTAGAACCGATGTTAATAGTTTAAGAGTGAATTGAGTTTCAGACATTCAAGCCTATAATGCTAAGTTTGATAGACTTAAGAGCATTTTGGATAGCATATAATGCTTTCCAATGGCCAACAGACTTGGTTTCCCAACTAGCCAGGTTGAGGCCACAAAATGTATATTCTGGTTGTAGCCTGTTTTTATGAATGAATGAATGAATGAAAGATCCTACTAAACTTATAAAAAAACAATTTTGAATAGATATTAAAATATTCACATTTTAATTTAATAATATTAAATATTTATTTATTAATATTAAAAATATAATTTTCTCGATGGGGTGAAACAACGAGGGGATCTGAACGCGTGGTAAATGATGTTGAACACCTGGTCGTTGGTGCAGAGGCCAACCTCCCTTTCCTCTCACCAAGCTAGTAGTGCAGGGGGAGTAAATGTATGGCATGCGGAATTCCCATAAGCTTCGTTGGGAGTGGGAGCAGGTGAAAGACGTTGGTATATAGAGGATGGTGCTCTTGAGGTATGGTATGAAGTTATGGATTTTTAGTGGTATGATGTGCGCAGGTTGAGTTTTGGTGGCATTGTTGACCTCTCCAGCTAGTGCCCTGTCTGGGAATGGTCGTGCTTCCAGAATCGACGCTCCCTCCTCAACATTAGGGTCACAAAATCAATAAGTATCCTTTCTTGTGTGTGGTTTCTGGCTTTTCTCAGTAGTATCAGCGCTCTGTATCTGGCTATAAGGTTGGCCCTCGAGCCTTCTCGTGGGAGGCCAGTTAATTTTCTCTTGGTTTTCTTCTGAGTTTGCGGGGAAGTTGGTTTACCCTATCAAGTGGTTTCCCTCTGGGGTTTTGTATTCTTGAAGGATTGTTGTGGCTACTCGGGACCCATGGTTGGATAACTAGATACTTGGGTTGGCGGGAGGTTGGTTGTTTTAAGGATTTCCAGGCAGTGATTTATCTGGGAGGGTTTGGGACTTTTGAATCAATGGTTAATTGTTTTTTTGCTTGCCTTCTATCTCTGTTCCCTGTAGATCACTCAGTTAGAAACCCTCTAGCTTGTTTGGGGAGTTTCTTTGCATTAATTTTACTGGTGTGTTTTGTAATTAGTTGGGAAACTCCGTTGTTAATTGGTGCTCTTTGCTTTGTTACAATGTGCCTCGTGCCACACAATTCTCACTCTCTTCCCCCATCAAAGAGAATTTCGGCTAGCCAGGGGGGCGTCGTTTGCATTTGCAGGTGGCAGTGCTGGTTGAGGAGACTCCAAGCTCTATTCAGGGTGGTCAAACCATTGGCAACTCGGTCTAGGTGGGTTCGGGGTCTCATGGTAGTCGAGGCGGCTCACATGCAGGGCAAGGTGGGCGAACCATGGGGACAACGAAGCAAGGCAGAGCGATGCATAGAGGCAACACTGGCAGTCAAGGTAAGGTGCGACGACCTGGGCATGGGGCGAATGCAGGTATACCTTGTTGTTTGGAGAATTGTTGGGATCTGATTCAGTCCGTATTGGACCGCCTAGAAAATTGAGAGGGCTCGGCATGAAGAACATGCAGAGCGCATCACTACGCTAAACAAGACATTATTTTCAATGTCATGTTCGGGAGAGGGTCGTGGCAATGTGGTGTGGTCAGAATCTTCTATATGAGAAGGTGGAGAAACTGGAGTCATGGATGGCTCACTTCAAAAAGCACGTCCAATGTTCTTTCCCTCCTCCAAGGACTGCTCCAGACAATCCTACTTCTATTACTTTTGATGACTAAGCATGGTTACAGGTGTTTTACTTGTTTTATATGTATTATGGTGCTTTTGGCCTCCTAAGTTGTGGACTGTGTCTCTAGTTGTACTTTTGTTTCTTTGTCATATGCTGATAGCAATAATCAACAAACCTGGTTGGGATAAGGCTGCCCGCATTTTGCTACCAATGTACTTCTTTTTTGATGAATGAAAAAAACTTTGATTACAAAAAAAATATTGAAAATATAATTTTAATTTATAATTTCCATTATTTTAAATTAAAAATATAAAAAATCTCAAATTTCCAACTAATTAAAAATGTTTATTTCAATTTCTAAACTCCCAAAAACATAAAAACATAAAAACACAACCAAACAATTCAAAATGATTCGCATTTAACTATAATTTTCTCTCTTTTATGCTCATTTTCTATTTTATATTTCATTCCCTATATATTAACTTAAATTTAAATACATATTGGGATAAGGTTATAAATTATTTCACGTATACTTAAAGGGGTATACAATTTGCTGAATGAATGAATGATATTTTAATGTCCACGAGACTAAAAATAGTCTATGGGACTACCAACTTCCTTGTTTTTTTGTCTTCTAAAATTCAATCATTTTCTTACTCAAATTGATGATGAGCTGACCCAACCTTTTAACAGTTCCCTCACTGAAAATACAATGCCACAAAATTGATGCTAACATACTGCAGTAACTATCCATGCTGTCTCTGAAAGCATCACATTCCAAAATGAAATGCTTTTTTGATTCCACAGCCCCAGAAGTGCAAAAAGTACACACCCTTTCTTCCCAAGAATCTTTAGGTCTCTTCCACCATCCCGTTTCACACCGAAGTTGATGTGAGCTAGTTCTTAATTGAGTAATAAGAATTTTTTCTCTCCACGGAATGCTAGCTCCAATGTACTATTTTTGTTGGAGATCACAATTGGGGTTGAATTTCTGAACATAATACTTCTTTTTTCTACTCAACTCTTTTCCCCATATACCCTTACGGAACTTCTCCAGCACAAAATTCTTTAACTCTTGCTATTTTTGGGACACACATTAAGGTAAATATTCCATATTTGCATCCATTTGTTGTTTTGTCTCATCCACGATTTCTTTCTTTCACTCGTGCCTTCATTGAAGAAAACTTTCGGCCATCTACCTCCTACCATTTCCTCAATTCTTTTTAGATACCTTATAAGACGCATCATAGCAATTGCTTCGATGGGAGCTGCCCTAGTTTCACTCAACATTATCTCATAGGGAACCAAACTTTTTATTTTGAACTTGCTCATAATCAAGAGTTTTTGAATTTTTTCAATTTGTTTCCATTTTGAAACAGGGATGCCGCTAGCCCACAATTCACACCCATATAATATCACTGGAAAAAAGAGGAGTCCAAAAAGCACTTTGATCGTGTTCCAATCCCATAACTCTGCCTCTCTGCATCTGTTTTGAAGTGCATATAATGCTTTCCACCCTATTCTTTTCTTTCTACAATCCTCCCAATTAAGCTTGTTGTTGAAATCGATCTCAAGGTACTTGTATTCATTTACTTCTTCAAGAATGTTGCCTTCAAAGAAGAATGTATGTTGGCTTTGCTTCCTTTTATTAGAGAAAATCATTATTTTGGTCTTACTGGTATTGACTTGCATCCCCATTGCTTTACAAAAATGCTCAAGGGCATATAGGTGCATCTGCAATCCATGGGCTGATTTAACAACCAACACAAGATCATTGGCATATAGAAGAATTTTTATCACAAACTCTCCCAATCGAACACCATCCCCACCTTGCAAATTTAGCCACTCTTCCAATTTGTCAATATATAAACCAAAAAGGGTAGGGGATAAAGGGCAGCCTTGCTTGGCTCCGATGTCACTTCTAAAACTTTTTGAAATGCTTGCTGAAGTTCTAATTTTGACTTTCACCTCTTTATAAAGCTTATGGACAACAACTATATAAGGAATTTCAAGTTCTTCCATTCTACGCCACAACTTATCTCTAGGGACCATGTAAAATGCCTTTTTGAAGTAAAAAAGCAGCAAAGTACTTCTTCTTTGCCCCCCCAAACCTTTTCAACAATGTGTATCATTGTGATACCATGATCTACTGTAGAATGCTTCAGCCTAAAACTCGCTTGCCCTTTTGCCCTCTTTTCTTTTACTTCTGCCCACTTACTGATTCTATTTTCTACCATACCACTGGAAATCTTTGCAAACAAAGGATTGATCATAATGGTTCTATAGTTGGAAGGATTATTAATGTCTCCACTTTTAAAAAGGGGAATTGCTAGACTAGTTGTCTAATCCCTTGGGAATCCTTGCTGAATGATGTTGTTGAATATTTCCATGATGTGTGGTGCCAAAATGTTCATTCCCCACTTTAGATATTCTGCTTGAAGTTCAACCAAGTCTTTTTCCTTCTTTGTTTTCAGCTTTTTAATTCCTGCATCCACCTCTTGTATTGTGAAAATCTTTGTAGTTGTGTTGATCATGGGAGGAGGCTTAACCTCTAATTCTTTTTGATAGAGTTGTCTTGCATAGTCAAACCACTTATTGGCTATAATATTATTTTCAATTGCCTCTTCCTTGGTTGAAGTTCCTGCCAAAAAAGTTTTGGGTTATTCTTGCTTAGATATAAGAAATCTTCCTGCCTTGTTTGTATGAACTCATATTTTTTCTTTCTTTTTTTTAAATCTTCTTATATAACTTTACATTCATCTTCCCCTCTCCTTCCTTTTTCAAGGTTATCCTTGGCATTTTTCATTCCTCATCGAACCACACATTCACAAGAAAACAATTTGATTCTTATTTCCTATTTTTTGCTCTTTTGCACTTCTCAAGTGCACCCTAGATTATATTTGTTAACTCATGGCTGTTGAGGCTTTGGGGACCAATTATCTCCTTCTGAATTGATCTCTTCAACATTGTTTTGAAGATAGTGAATTTTTCTTATGTTAGAAGAATTTAGCCCTTTGATGCCGATTGTTGAGAACATTGGGTTTCCCTACTATTTTGTCTTTCTTCTAACCAAGATAACTTTATATAAATTGGCTTATGATCTGATTTTAAGTCCCAAGTATGCTCTCCAATATTAACTTCATCTATTCTTTCTATTAGGCTTTGTGAACCAATATCATAGTTAATGACACTTGCCCCATTGTATGTGTTCCAAGTGAAGTTCCCAGACTTTTTCCATCTATCTAGACCATTGTAGATAATTAAGTTGAAAGCACCACACAACGTAAGCAACTCCTCTCCAAAATGATTACTAACTTTGTCATCTTTTGAACATCTCAACCATCGAGAATTCTCCTCTTCAATGAGCCAGATAGGATTGTGATCCTCTTTGCAACAAAGAATACTAGCTTGTTGATTTGTTGTTCTAGTATTGAAATCTCCCACTAAAAAAACTTCTCCCTATTGAGAATATGCAAAAATATCTTGCTTTAAAGCTGCATACTGATCTTTTCTGTCCAATCCCTTATTTTTGTAATTTTTGATACTTGAGGCACAAAATAACACGCTGCAATTCTTATGTCGTTCTCATTCTCTGTTATTTTGAACCATAAATACTGTTTATTTGTATCTTCTTTCACTAACTGAATGTGACGACCTTCTTTTTATTTCACTAAAACAAATATTCCTCCGTATCCTTTGAACTTTTATGTTGCCTCGTTCCAAACTGCTAACTTCAAATAATCGCCAAACATACGGGTTTTGCAACCATCATGTTCATGAGTTTCTGTGAGACGAATTATGTCTCTACCTTCTACAATAGGCCCTATCCCAGGTCCTCTTCTCCAAGGGTAGCCTCTACAGTTCCAGCAAACTAGACTTAGGTAAACGTGGGTAGGATTTGGTTGCTACGCGGTTTGGCACACAAGACTCAAATTTGAGTCTTCACCCCTTTTCATCCATGTTGATCCTGTTGTTTTCCTTCCTATTATAGAATTACCTATTTTTTCTTTATTGTCAGCTTGCTGCTGTATTTTTCCATGAGACCCAAACACTGCAATAACTGCTTTACCATTGTACAACCATGCTCTTTTCCCTTCGTTTCTTGTTGCTCTAACTTTCTCCACTTCTCTTCTATCTTCTTGTTTCTTGCTAGTTAAATCTTCATCTAGGAAGAAGTGTGAGCCCTTTAAGAGTTTCTTTTTGATTAAGGGATGATGTTTCTCTTGCACACTTGCCATGATGACTTTTATAGGTCGAGACATTTCCTTACATCTCTTTCCCACCCTCTTTGCTTGACAAATTTTCCCTCTCCATTGTAATTTCTGTCTTAAAAAGTCCCTTGTCAAATTGAAAGTGCTTTCATTCTTTCCATAGTCTCTTATTCCCCCAATAATAAAGTTTCTTTCCCTCTCTTATCTTTCTTTATGTTCTCTTTCTTGTGCTCTACGAGAACTTACATCTTCTTTTTCCCCTCTCCTGTGACTATTAGTGTCCTCAACCCTAGTTTTGGTTTCTTTTGGAAAGTATGTCTTCTTGTTCTCTTCTGCCTTATTTTCGGAAAATGACTGTTTGTTGAACTATTCGTGTATCTGTGTAAGTTTTTTTAGAGATTATCACATCTTTGTTTGCTGCCATTGTGTCATCCCTGGTTTGCCATGCTGCCTTTATGTCTTCTCATTCTCGTTTTCATGCCTCTACAACATCTTGTAAGATTGTTACCCGCTCTTTTAAAATTCTATTACCTTCCATTAAACATTGATTTGCAAGTGTGATCTTTGAAAGTTTGCGGTCTCTTTCTTGTTCTTTGGCTTCTAGAATTCCCAGCCTTGCCCTGGTTTTCATCAGTCCTTAGACATAGAGATTTGATGACCAAGTAAGAACTATAGTTGTGGGACTCTCATCTTCATTTTTTTTTCTCTTTGTTTTCTTCTTCTTTATTCCCATTTAAAGCGGGCAAGTCTGCGCTTTAAAATACCTTGATATTGTTTTGCATTTACCCAAATCAACTTTAATGTTTTTGACTTGGCCCAAATAAATTGTTTCCACAAAATCAAAAATTTCCTTGCCATTTTTAACATTTATTATTGATTTATTTTCCATTTTGGATTTCAAAAAACCAAAAATTTCAAAGTGAAATCTGTCACAATTCTAGTCTCTAATTCTCGTACTGAGTGTTTGCCCACGAATGTTTTTCAAAATGGAATTTCAAAGTTTACTTTTGCAAAATATGAGTCGCCCGTCGCCGTCCACTTTCTTTCCTTGCGCTGTATGTCGCAAAATAACCTCAGCAGACCACCTCAGATCCTCGGGGCCAATGGCCGAAGCTAAAGAAATCTTTCAAGAACTGGGGATCCTGGTCCTCCAGCCCTTCTTCGGGGATCCTGAACTTTCTTTTCTTAAGCTGTATGCCGAGTCATTCACTTTCCAAACGGTTGGGAGTCGCTATTTTCTGCTGTGTCCTGTAGCAGAAACTCCACTCCAAGCTGGTGTTCGCAGTTTACCCACGCGCTCCCACAGTGCCTAAACATCTCATACACATCCCTCACTGAAAACTTCTCAAACCTTTGTGAAGTGACAAAACAAGTGGTGGACAATACATCAACGATGCATGGGCTGCCATAGTTACGAGTTTACAGTCGTGTATACTCGGGCCACTAAGTATCGCGCTTATTTCCAACACTTTCTAAGTAGAATATCTTAACACGCAGATTTTGATGCTACAAATTTTCAATATTAAAAAATATAATTGTTGCATGTTATAAGGTGTGTGTCAATTTTAAGCATACCACAACGCTTAAACCATACGCAAGTTTCGAACTTTCAAGGCCATATATTTGCGTTAGTATCTACCGTGGAACTTTCAAGGGAGATCTGGATCATCTTCTTCTTTTTTAAATTTAAATATAAGGCAATCTTTCATATTAATTTAAATTTAGTTGGAAATCTTACATATTAATCATAAAAATTTATAATATTTTACTAGAACTTCAAGAGAGATCTTGATCATTTTCTTCCTTTTTAAATTTAAAAATAAGGCCATCTTTCATATTAATTTAACAGTTCAAAGGGAGATCTTGATGATCATCAACTTTTTAAAATTTAAATATAAGGCAATCTTTTTATATTAATTTAAATTTAGTTGGAAATCTTTCATATTAAACATAAAAATTTATAATATTTTCCAAAATTTTCAAGGGAGATCTTGATCATCTTTCTTTTCTTTTTCTTTTTTCTTTTTTTACAAGGCAATCTTTCATATTAATTTAAATTTAGTTGGAAATCTTTCATATTAATCATAAAAATTTATAATATTTTCCAAAATTATTATTTAGTGTAATAAATTTTATTTTAATCATCTCGACGAAAAAAATATTAAGATTAAATATTCTATGTTATGTTTTTTATTTGGCTTTATGTTTTCCATCTCAAACTACTAATGCTCAAGATATGCACATTGTTCTCATCATTTATGATGGATAGATAGTATAACACACATGTAACTTTGATGTCTTTAGATAAATGCAATAGATGTATGTTGAGACAATATGTGACCAGAGATGATCTTGAAGGTATCTTAATGGAAGCCAAGAGTTTGATGATATCTACTGCTAGAGTTCTTTAATAGCTTTAGAAAGATGTGACATTGAGACTGCTACAAAATAATATAACAGTGAAGTCCAACTGCTTCAACACTGAACAAAGACAAAAACTCTTACTGCAGATATTAAAGCCTTTACCGTTGTAGACGACAATGAGATTTCCTGACAATAACTTGTTGCATGATAATGAAACTACTCTTGACAATAATTGTTGCCGATATAAAACCCTTACAGATAGTTAACCCTTTTTCAAGACTAGGCCACTATAAATAAAATCCTTGCTCAAGTTCAGATTCCAATAGAATGATTCTCTCAAAGATTCCAGTGATAAGCCTCAAAATTATATGTTAAGATAGGGCATACCTCCACGTATTTGCTCTTGAATTAGCATTGGAAGACATTGATTAGGGTTTTTAGAAATTATCAAATGTCCCTCAGGAAATGATCAAAGTATAACCCTTGAAACCGAACTATGGAGGCCAAAACTCAATTGGATTAGGGCTTCATAATCAACACCAAACAACCCCCTTTCAAGAGCCAATTAAATGCAAAGGACACCCTTCACAAAAACAAGTTAATGAAAAGAGGATATGTATTAATTTAGGAGTCATATGCTACAATAATTAGGGTTCGACAAGACAAGGTTAAAATAGCTCAAAACGAGGATAGAAGCAACACAAATTAGAGGTCAAAACAAGGCTATATTAGGGCCTAAAAAAGGACTGGACGACGAATAAGATTTGTGCACAACAGACCTAACAATGATGCAAGCTAGATAAAGGTTTACCATACCTTAAGAACCTGCATCTCTGAGGCTGCAAATAGAGATAAAACTAGTACGAATTACTCTAATTCATAATGCTAAAACAGTGAGGTGAAGGCAATTTTTAGGAACAAAAGCAAACATAGACATGAAAACAAGTTGGAGAAAGGGTAAACAAAGCCTAAATATGTGCATTTTAAGAGCTGCAAAAGGGTGAAAAAAGGTCCTGCATTAGAGCACAAACAAAAGGTACAACGAGACTCCTTATCCCAAGCCAGAACCACAAAAATGAAGCCCAAAACCCAAACAAAAAAAGGATTTATTTTACAGCCCAGCGTAACCCTAAACCCAACAAGAAACATAAAAATTTATGCCACTGTTATGGTGTGAAGAACGCCCAAAAATGGATTTTGATGAGGAGGTCGAATGCCTCTTAGCCCAGCGAAAGAATCTGATCATAAAGACAAGGAAAGGCATGCCAAAATTTTATAGAACCAAGACACCTATTGATGCATCTCACAACCAAATTTATTTCAGAGCAGAACCAAGCTACCTGTTGATACTTCACTTCACCATAGAGCTGAAAATTTCAGAGCATTTATCTTGAATGAGTAGTCCGAGTGAATAAGTTTTGAAGGGGTCAAATCCCCTATATTTATAGGGTTGAGGTGACCTAATTGTTGTAAGGCTGAGCTTACAAATATGAATGTTGATATATCGTTTAGGGCCAAAATGTAAGGCCGACTTTGTCATCAAGAGGGGAATATTATGTTTGATGATTTTGATTTGAACCCAAAAACCATAATCATAGTAATCTAAATCATTTTGATTTAATATTTAATAGAAAACTTGTTTAGACATCAAATGGTGAGTTGCCACATCATATTGGTGTTAGGGTTTTAGAGCACAAGATAGGGCATAAACTTTAAATGCCAATATTTCCTCAATCGTGAGGAGTTACAAGATGTGCTATATACCATCAGAATCAACACGACAAGAAACATCTAGAGACGATGAGATTGAGATTAAATTCACTAATATTTAGCCTCAAAACCTTAAACAAATGTGGGGATACTAGGGTTTCTTGTCGTCCTTCCATAGCTACTTGTCTATTGAATTTTTCCACTGATGTAATCATGACATATATTAAGAGTATTCAAGAAACAACGTTGACATCAATGAAAACACCATTCAATAGTTTCTATATCAGTGTTGTACCTCTAACCTTTATGGATAAGGCAAGGTAATTCATTGGATCTCAAAGCATAAATTCCTCTTGAATTGAAAGTGGAGTTACTGAGTATGGATGTAAAGTCTAATCCTCCAATTTGAGAGGTTTAATATTCGATAGCTTTTTGACTTGGGAGACCTTTTCCTTTAAGCATGTTGTTGCCATGTGCATGCACTCAATGCAGATCATGCAATAAAACATTATATGTACATCATCCATTAGTTATTTCCAACTACAATCCTCATACTCACATTATTTTATTCCAAAGTCATTTTCATATTCAAGTCATATTAAGTGAAGAATTCATTTCCATGACTTCTTTTCTATTTCTTTTGCATAAATGCTTGTTTATATGATATGTATGGTTTATAGCATTTTATAACAATATGTGCATTAAAATGAATTAATATATTGTGCTTAGTCAATTTAATGTCTTAAATTGCTTGCATAAATTATCAACCAAGGTTTGTAAACTGATGAAATGTGGTGCATTGTATGTGCTTAGTTAACCTTTCTTCTTACTTTGTTGTTTGTATTTTATGTTGTTTTGCGGGTTTTTGTTTTTTCATGTCTAAGAATGTTCAATATAAAACTTATGAAAAGATTTAAATGAATCTAATGAATTTTAAGAAGGACGAAAAGGAAGTGCTCCTAAGTTAATCTAATCTACATAAAATAAATCAAATACTATTGGCTAGTTATAATCTAATTTAGAAAATAGAGCATCTATCTTATCTTATCATTAGTTCTATTCCATGGATCTAATTCTTAAAACTAATATTGAAATTGCAATGTTTGTCTTAAGTAAAAGCAATGAATGAAAACAACTAATGTACTTCTAGTTACTCCAACATTCAATCATGAAGTGTGACCTTCTTGAGATGATGTGTAAGTAACTATTTATACTTTAACTTCTAATGTCCTAGAACAGTAAGCAAAGGATGCAAAGGAAAACATCTAAAGTATATTTAGTTACTCCACCATTCAATTATGAAGTCTTACCTTCTTGAGATGGTGTTGAATAACCAATTATACCTAATGATCTAGAAAAGCAAGTAAAGTATGCAGAAGGTAACTCAGTAATTGCATTCATTAAACATTAAATCATTCAGTATTGAAATATGATTAAATCAATTTCCTTGGAATGACCTTTAGGAATATCAGTGAGCAACTAAGTGAGGATCTATAAGCAAAATATAAAAGCATGTAAATCTAACTGTAAACAACTAATGTATATTTGATTTTCTCCAACATTCAATGTGAAGTATTATCCTCTTGAGATGATGTGTAAGAAGTCAACTATATCTTAGTTTCTAAATTCCTATAAAGAAAGTAAAAATGTGTAGAATACACTCAATAACTGTATGAATTAGACATTCAATCATTTAGTTCAGAATCGTCATCATGAAATGACTTTTGAGAACATCCATTTACACAATTAATTGATAATTCTATTCTAAGAAAATGAATGACAAAACAGTAAGTAAACTGGATAACTATATATTCTTATTGCTTCAATCTTAATTCGATTTGAAAACAGAGTTATCTATCTTCACGAAATATTTTAGAAGAACAAGGCTTACACAGTTATGTTTTTACCGTTATGCTATTGATCAAAACTGGAATGAAACATTAATCTAATAAGAAAACAAAATTGTTGAAACAGAGTAATGGAAATTAAACTAAAAACAACAAATGAAAAACCTCCTCTAATGCAGGGGCCCTCTGCAACTGATTTGGCTGAAACGCTAGCTAGTTAAAGGTGCACTTAAGTAATCATTGGCAACACAAACTTTGTTTTATGATAGAACGAAGTCTTAATACATAGTATCAACAAAAAGCTTTAAAGATAGATTGGAGGTTTCTGTGCTGTAGTTTTTCAGGCGTAAGACTCGGAATAACCACAATTGTCATTTTTAGTCTTACACCTAAAAAAGAAATGAAAACTGTGGTTATTCCGAGTCTTACACCTGAAAAAGCTTTAAACTTAAAACTTAATTTCTTAACTATCCTTCTTGGTTCTGTACAACCGATATTTAAAGGAAATAAACTTAACTGCCTATGAGATAATCTTGCTACAGGTGGCTAATTTGAATTATAGAATTGCAATAGGATTGTTTGAATCTTGATTTGCTACGATAGAGAAAATCAAGAGTCCTGCTATTCTCGGCTAACGTACTTTGACCACGCCTTTGACCACGATCTTAGGCTTGCTTTTTTATCAATCTTGACCAAGTGAATAGGACAAAATCCATGTGGAGATGATTCTATAAGTGCCCATGTGGCTCAATTCTTCATTTGAAACTTGGAACCTGCCAGACCATGAGAGTAGCTATGGAATGCACAGTTAGCTACAGAATAGGCTGCGTTCTGTAGCTAAATTGTAAAAATATATTCAAATAGCAAGAACATGAAAATATAACATGGAAGTCATTTTAATGCATTCCTTAAGACAAAACATAGCATTTATCATTGATTGAGTATGTGATATTATGAGAAAGTAAAGGGAAAAAAGTGAGAAGGCATGTCAAGGAGATGGTAATTCTTAGGTTCAACATATTGTCCACCAAAAGTGATATGTTAGAAAATGAAAAACAATACTGCAAAAATCATTTAAAAAAAATGAAATGTGTTCAATGTTGACAAGAGAGCTATAAATGAGGGAGATCTATTGGGTTTTGAACTGGGTGTGAAGATTGTGATACTTTATCATTTCTAAGTGTTAACTCCAATCTTGTTCGTATTGATTGATATCCTAGTCAACATTGATAGGCCATAATTTTCCTTATAAGGCTTGGGGGGCATCTATTATCGTAGATCCAAATTCTTATAGTGATATGGTAATTTTGGAAAACATAAAGGGATTAGTCATAGTTGATGGTATCTCTTAATGCACCCGATAATTTCAATACTCATATTGGTGAAATTCTTGTTGATATATGATAAGGTAACTTTGGAAAACACAAAGGGTTTAGGCATAGTTGATGGTATATATAATTGCACCTGATCTAGGTGGATATTGGTGGCCACCCGCCTATTCCACTTGGACCCCCACCATTGTTTTCTTCATTTTTTCAGTTTCCTTAATTGTAGCACATTTTACTATTTTTGGCAGTTTTTCGGGTCTTGGACTTCCGGAGCCATTTTGAGGCCCTAAACAATGTTTTTTTGGGAAAAAGGGCGAATGTGATTAGTATTTGTAGTTTAAAGTTGTAGTCCTTGGATATATTTTTCTAACTAGGTATTGTACGCATCAAATGAAGATCGTATGCCAAAATTACGACGCCTGGAAGTTGTTGTACAATGGGGCCTATAGTTTTGGCACTTCATCTCCTAGGGTTAGGTTTTTGGATGTTTAGGGTTTTCCATTGTTTATCAATAATAAATAGGCCTTTTAGCCTCATTGTAACACAATTTAGAGGCATGTAGCCACCATATCTCCTCTTAGAGATAAGCTACCATTGCCCGAGCTAGTTTATTTTCATTCTATATGTAAGCATATTTCAGTTCTTTGATATTAATGAAATGAAGTGTTATTTTTGATACATCTCTACATTTATGGTTATATCAGTATTATGTTACGTTCCCGTTTAGTTCGAATCAACACCCCATAATTTGTTTTGAAAATTTATCACAAGGTAATTTCAATACTCATATTGGTGAAATTCTTGTTGATATATATGTTGAAGAATATGATAATGTTTCTAATGCTTTTTAGGAGTAAATAAGGTTGGATTATTTCATAGATCATGCCTTGCCTAAAAATATTATGAGAATTTGACTCGAGTAAGTTAGGAAGGTACATGTGTAGAAATATGTCCATTCCTGCAACTTGATCAAGGAATTTTTTCTTTTGTATTTTGTTGATAAGGCCTAGGGATGGAGTTTCCATGCCTAATATTAGTGGTGTTCCTCAATTTCCTTATGAAACTATGGCCATTCATAAAAATTTCTTTCACCCTTGTGAGAAGTTTTATTTTTCATGATCTCAAGCATTTCTTTAACCCCAAGCCTCAAAAATAAGTGTGTCATAAGGTTAGTATATCAAGCAAAATTAAAGAATTTGTGGTTTTTAGTGTGGGACGGAATGATCTATCAAAATTTTCATTCATTAATTTACCAAATACCTACTTTCATTGTTGAATGTTGAACCACCATATTTGTTATTATTCATTAATGAACGAAGATAACCCTTCAATTGCACTGTCAATCCAAATTCCAAGAGCTCAAACGAACCCTGAAGTAATAATGAAGTAGAGGGAGGGTGGTCCTAGGTGGTGCTCAATGATGAAACTCAAAAGGCCCAAGGCCAAAAGGATGCAACATCGACCTACCCTACTAGCACCCATGATGCTTCATCAAATAGGTTGGTGATCTAAAAGTCCTTCGAAGTTTCTCAATAAGGTGAGGACAATCACTGAGCTCAATATATTTTGTTATTGATTGACTCCCATGCATATGAATCGATTGATGGCCTTTTCAAATGTCACAACCTATAACTCTAGATAATTTTCTCTCTAACAAAAACTCATTACAAGTGCAATATCTTTTGCGCTCTTAGTGACCTAGAGATAATGAGGGAGATACATGACATAGCAAGTTCCTAATGGAAGTTCCTCATGATATGTTTCATGTTTGAGTGACCTAAGTATAAAATATACAATGCATGAAATCATGACTTTGATTATTATGGTGTATATTTTGTGTTTGTAAGAAGTCAAAATTATTATATTTTTTCTTTGTGCAACCTTATCAATTATTTGCTTTAGGGATAAATATTTGTATTTGAATCATCCTAATGGAAAAGGTGGCATTGTGACACTTGTATCCCATCGATTTATTGGTGTAGTTGTTGAGTAGGAAATTGACCCTATGCAAAGGCTATTTTGGACTCTATTAAATCTAAATGAGCAATATCTAGGTATGGCTAGTATTTATTTCTCCAAGGGCATGGGTGAAAAGTGGCCCTTTATTGGTGGATTGTTAGTGTGAAATTAAGAAGGTTGAAAATTAAGAGGATAATGATGTAACACCACTTATGAAGGTACTATCTAAGGAGAAATATCATTGAATAACCTTTGAGCCCCAACTAGGGCCTTCTTACCCAAATCAATATCAGTGCCATGACTCTACAACCTTGTGGGTTAAACCAAATAAATTTTGTTAGTGTAAAGAAAGGATTCCTCAAAGGTTGGGCATAACATGGTTGTCAAAGTAAAAATATTCCTATTTTTATTATTTCATGGGTTAACATGTGTGAATTGATAGCATGACCACTTTGCCTAGTCATCAACCCATCTAGTATTTGATCTCTCAAGGGGATTAGAAAATGTACATGCATAGAATTCACTTTGTTATGAACATACATGGTTTCCTTAGAAATGTATTAATATGTCCTTAGAAATGTATTAACATGTCTTAAGTTCAAGTCTCTTTTTTTCTTAAGTTATTTTTGAAAAATTTCATACAACCTTGAGTTATCTCATACTTTTATTTTAAAGTGTATTTCACTTAAGTTATAAAATTGAATAGCTATAAAATAACTTTAATATATATATTTTAAGTTATTTTCTTACATGAACTTGAATTTATAAAGTAACTTCATTGGAAAGGTGATTTTCATTTATTCTATAAATGTAGGTCACTTTATAAGTAATTTATTTGTAAAAGTGAGCATATAAATAAAATTAGAGAATGAAGAGAATAATTTTTTTACTTAACAACTTCATCGTGCATCCATTATGACATGACGCAACTTCTACTTTCCATATAGCGTATTAGTTAGATTTTATGCCTTTTGCAAGAAATGGCATAAATTTCACATTTGAAGTTTGTTTTTAGTGTCATTTTTTTAAACAAAATATTTTTTTCAAGAACTTTCTATCCAAATAGTCAGTTTTAGCTTTTGAATACATATTACTTACCTATTTTAAATATGGCTACTACAATTGATCTTTTGCTTACCAATTGCAATTACTTCTCATGGAATAATCTCGTATTGAGGATGCACTAAGAAGTGAATGATCGTATTGGATATGGAAAAAATCCCTCAATGATATTAAAAAGAAAATCAATAGTGATAAAAAATGATGAAGCATGTTGATTAATTAAAATGTTTATTTCCCCTTATTTAAGATTTTATTTACAAAATGTAGGCTAGGTTTTGTTTGTGATTCTTGGGGGGCGATGGAGAAGCGGGGCCGAAACCCTAATCATGGCGACATAAATCTTTTGCAGGTGCCCTGACTCTCGTTTGAGGCGACATCACGAAGGGAGACTCGACATGACAGTCGTCCTAGGCTATCAGAGCTCGACAAACAACTATGCTTTCCACAGTCGTCCATGCCATTCCCGAGAGAGGTGCTGCAAATGAATAGCTAAGTTGGGTTAGGATAGTGGTTTAGCACACCAAAACCCTAAAACTGCTACCAGACAGAGGTGTGAGCATGAGGTTTCGAGTTTGGAGGAGGTCTTGTGCTGTCGGTGTTTTCATTTTAGCACTAACGTTCACAGGAAAGATGGTTAATGAATGGGATTCAGTAGATTTAGACCCGACGCCGGAAGACCTGTTAGCAGTTTGGGGGCACGAAGTGTCGGCGAAGAACTTGGAGCGGTATATTCCGGCATTATGTGAAGCAGGCCTGAAAAACAAAGATCTAGAAGGGGTTTGGGGCATTTCGAGTGGTGCATCTCTCTTGGAAGAAATCCTACAAATCACTTTCAATTGTGTTTGGAGGGAAGAGCACGATCCAGGGTTTTTTCAACAATCGAAAAACCCTAGGAAGAAAGGAGCCACACAAGCCTCGAAAAACCTATTAAACCCTCCGCCTCTAGGTATTTCTTCAATCCCGCTTTTCTCTGGGGGGATGGAAGACATAGTAGCTAGTTGTGGCATTCATAGTACTATAGGCCTCAAGGGTTTCTTGGGAGAGAGCCACAGATTTCTGGATCCGGGTAGAGGAGCCAATTTGGATGCTCCTAGTGCCCAAAAAAACCCTCACCAGTGCCAGGGAATTAATTTCCTCGAAAATATCCTCTTCTCGCAGGGGAGTGAAGTGGCGAGTTTGTGGCCAAAGGTAGGTAAGGGTTTGCCTAAAAACCCTAGTGTCTTGTGATAGACGGCATTGGGACCTACAGGGGTTCAAAAACCTGAGCCTTTAGTCAAGAAACAAGGAAGGTGTTCAGGATCCCACAGAGCTGAGAAGCTGCATGAGGTAGTTGGGACGACCAGACTACAAGAAGAAGGAGGCCATACATGGGAGTCTATACAACATTCGTCGGAAGGACGACCTGGGTCGCCCGTTCTTGAAGGAAAAAATGCTATCGAAAGTTCGTTGGCAGGCGAGGAAGGTGGAAGGAGTGGGGTTGTAGGAAAAAAGAGAAATAAGACCAAGCTGATCATAAAGAAGGAAGAGAGCCCATGCTGTGTCTTCGGAGTGGAAATTCTCATTGACGAAGTAATGGAAGCAGCAGAAACTATTCTAATAGGAAGAATCAGAGGAAGGAAATACTCTGTCAATTACATCTCAGACTAGGAAGCCTCAACATGGGTGGATGCCCTTGAGAGTCCTACGAATATCTAAACTTTGACTTGGGGTTGGTTCATGGTCAAGTTTGCGAAAAAGGAGCATCTGGAATGGGTAATAGCAAAAAACTGGAATTTTGGGAAAAGACCTATTCTATTCAGGAAATGGATGCCATTGTTTGATGCTTAGAAAGAAAAAATCGAAGAAACACCAGTTTGGGTAAAGCTTCCAGGGTTACCAATACCCTTTTGGATGGATTCGGCTTTTAGATCTATTGGGAACACGCTGGGACAGTTCCTAGAAGCAAATCTGTCTTTCCAATAGACTAAGGACCTGAGCACTGCGAGAATATTTGTCAATTTAAACCCTAAAGAAGGACTAGTAGAAGAAATACGCCTCAAATATAAGGAATTAGAGTTCACTCAGACACTGGACTATGAACACATGCCCTTTCATTGCCACCGATGTCATAAATATGGCCATCTGGAAAAGGATTGCCTGCTTGGACACCAAAGAATAAGGAAAGAGAAAGGGATAAACTGAGGGCCTTTTAGGCACTCGGTTGCAGAGGAGCCCAGGGCATCAGAGGGGGAGATGATGGAAGGGGTCGATGGAACAGGTGGAAACATGATAGGAACATCTTCTACTGAACAAATGCCTGAGCAAAACAATCCTATTGCAATGGAACAAGATTCAGAGCGACCTCCAACATCCTCACCCTTCCATGAAGCTGAGCTTCTGGCATATGTTCAGGAGGGTACGATACTGGTCTCTTCTTCCCCTATTTTCTCCTCTTTATGTACTTCTATTTTTGCTTGTTCAAAGCTTGGTCCCTCCAGGCCATCTCAAATGGAATATATGAAAATGCATAATGTTATAAAGTATTTGGACAGTATCATAACCTCCATCCCGGTTACCCCCTTGGAAGCCCCCCTTGTTGCAGGACATGGATCGCCCCCTCCTGAGCCTTGTATCCCGGAAAAACCCGCATATAACTTAAGATCTCTAATGAAGAAACCCATGCAGGAGGAGGTAAGTGGAGGTTTGGAGTCTAATCCAATTTCGGTAGGCCCTAGAAATATGAGGGTAGGAAATCCAATCTCTCCAAGGCACAATTTAGGGCCAAAATTGACATTGCAGATGGGAAGTAGCGTTCCCTATCTGGGGTACTTGGAGCAGTGCAGACCCCCTCCCTGGGTTATTGATGATCATCCTCTCTTTCAATTGTAGGGGTTTTTCTAGTCAACCCAAAAAATTAGCACTGAAGGCTTTGATTGAGTCCTACGAGCCAGAGGTCATTATGTTACAGGAGACCTTGGGGATGGGGGAAGAAGTGGTTGGAACATTGTCTAGGATGTTCCCGGGGTGGCCTTTTCAGGCCATGGATGCTCATATAAGGTCCGAGGGTTTGGCGATGGGCATAAAATCTGGAAGGATGAAGGAAATCTCCTCTTGGGGTTTTGAAAATGCTTTAGCCATGGAGGTCTAGTCAAATGATCTCTGTCACCCTCTTCTTCTTTTAAATGTTTATGGCCATTTTTTGGATAGGATGCTGTACGGGAATAAAATATTTGTGAAGTCCTGCTTGAATAACTCTAACCTCATTCTGGGAGGAGAACTAAATTTTTCCTTGGGGATATCTAAGTCCTAGGGTCCTTTTGCTCGTGTAGATCCCCTCACATATTTTTTCCTTAATAAGTTAGTTTACTCTCACTTGGTCGATGCAAACATGATCAAACCCAGGCTCACTTGGAGGAACAAAAGAATTGGTGAGGATAGGGTGGCTAAGAAGCTGGATCGATTCCTCCTTAATGAAGAGCTGGTTTCCAGAGCCTCTGTTTTTAGGCATTGGGTTGGGGAATGGGGCATATCTGACCACCTGCCCATTCTCCTAGAGATGTGTTTGGTCAATTTAGTGTGTCCTAAATTGCTGCATTTAATTTGTCAATCCGGGAATCGTAAGCTGATGAAGTGCGGCGCACTATATGTGCAAGATAACCTATTTCTTAACTTTTTGTCGTTTTTGGTTTTTCTAAGGTGAAATGAAAATTCTAAAATGAAAACAAGTTTGGTTGTATTTGTTTAAGGAAGTGATATCCCCTATAATGATTTACCAACTTGAAACTTTAAAAGCAAACTGAAAATTACAATGACAAGACTTGAAAGAAAATGAAAATGTACTGCTGAAATAAAAAGGTGCTGCTAATCTAATAAATCAAAACAGTAAACTAGTGAGCATGAAAACCAAACTATTCTTGCTGCCAACTAATCACAAAAGAACTATGCTTAAGGAAATTCAAAATTGCAACAAAATAAATCTAAATCAGATTACATCAATTTATCTTCTGACCCTTCATCATTAGTCCAGCTATGATTTTCGGAAGTAATCATAAACAATTTGAGTAACTGATATTTAATTTGCAGAAAATAAACTAATACTAAACCATACACTCATGATTCAATCCCTCACCATCAGTCCAGCTGTGGCTTTCGGAGGCAACTGAAGATGTCACGCATGATTTAATATATCTAAATTTGCAGAAAAGAAACTAATACTAAACTACACATTTCATAATGCAATCCCTCACCATCAGTCCAGCTGTGGCTTTCGGAGGCAACTGAAGATGCTATGAGCAGATTAGTATATCTAAATTTAACTACTGAAGCAGATAAGCAAAACTGAAATGAACAAAGCAAGACTAAAATTAAACAAAAGCTATGAAAAACAAACTAGCAGCAGAACAATGTTAGATCCATGTCATTAGTCAAAAAGCTATAAAAATGCCCGGGCTGCCTATCTAAAACCTGAAAAACATAAACACTGATCAGTGATTAACAATCATAAAGCATGAAAGCCAGAAATTAAATGGAAATTATGGAAGTGTATAAACAGAAATGAAACAACTGCAAAGTATGAACATATGGATGTATTATGATACAATGATTTTTAAAGAAATGAAATGAGAAATATACACTAATACACAAAACCTTAGCTGAGCAGGGGCCCTCTACACAGCCTTGGTAACGGTCCTCAAACACGAATTAAGTTGAAAAACAGAGTCTTCTCATATTAAAAAGAAGTTCATTACAGAATAGTAATGTTACGGCACAAGTGCAGCGTAATCACTACAGAGCAGACTAAAAGATAACAGCGATTACATTCACTAACATCAACTATCAACTATCAACTATCAACTATCAACTATCAACTATCAACTATCAACTATCAACTAACTTTCTATGCGTATGCAAACGCACTATATAAAACAACAAACTGTAACTGTCTCCTAAAGTTCATGCTGGTGGGAAGCACGTAGACCACTACGTCCACGGATATAGGAGTATGGCCGTGTTGGAAAGTGAATCTACAGGAGGTGGATGCTTGAATTCGACTCTAGAGCTCTGCACAGATGTCGATTTATCCTCCGCAGGCTTAGAAACGGCCGTATGGATCTTTATGTGCCATGAAACAGAGTCCGGCCGACATGAAACTCCATGGTTGACTTCCATGTGGACGCCTTTGACCGCGGCTTCTTTGGACGAGTTTGCTTGAACCAATAGGACACGAACCATGTCCACGTCATTCCTAGCCCGCCCATGTGGCTCGTTTCCCTTGTAGACACCTGTAGCATAGAGTTTTACAAAATAGCTGCGGAAAGTTGCAGCAGCTGCGGAAAGTGGCAAGATTCCGCAGCTGAATGAACAAAATCTAGATCAAATAGCAAACACAAAAATATAATTAAAAACCATGTTAGATGCCCTTTTGCACATGATATTGACAATTTGGGAGGTTTAGGTGAGTGAAAAAGGTATGGAAAAATGTATGGAAAAGATGCAAATTTGGGACTCAACAAGATGAAAGGTCCTTACAAGAAGCTAGGGGTACCCTTCAAGTTCAGCTCTTCCTGGCTCAAAGATGAATCTTTCAACCTTTTGATCCATGACACCTGAAGGAAAGGAGGGGCGGATGAGCCGGGTAGTATGAGCTCGCTATTTATGGAGAACCTCAAGAGAATGAAAAAAGCTACCTTGGAAAGGGAAAAGGCCAAAAAAATCAAGTAGGAGGAATATTTACGGAAGATAAATGACGAACTTGACTTCCTTGAAAGACTGGAGGGTGCGGGATATGCCTCCATTGAATCAAGGGATAGATTAAAGAGCCTTGAAGCATCAGGAAGGAAAATTTTATTAGAAAGGGAAGAAAGTTGGCGTCTCAAAAACAAGGCCATTTGGTTGATAGCAGGGAATGAAAATATGGAATTTTTCCAAAACTGTGCCAAAGGAAGGAAAAATATTAATACTATTTTGGGGATGCAGACAAAGGAAGGAATTACTGTACGATCTTTCGAGGACTTATCTTCTTTGGGAGTGAAGCACTTCAAAACCCTGTTCAAAGCTCCCGAGAAAGCTTCAATAGCTGAAGTGATTAGAGTTGCTCAATTTTTTCCTAGATATATAGAAGAAGAAAAGAATGATAACATAATGGAGCCTATTTCGAAAGAGGTGGTGGAAGGGATCCTCAAGGAAATGCAGAAGGACAAGAGCCCAGGGACGGACAGATGGACGGTGGAATTATTCCAAGAATTCTTTGAATCTTTGGGAGAGGACCTGCTAGCAGTAGTTGAAGAGTCAAGGTGCACGGGTTCCATCTATCAACCTTTCAACTCCACCTTCCTCGCCCTCATCCCCAAGAAGGAGGATTCGAAATCCTTCGATGATTTCAGACCTATCTCTCTTGGTTCCTGCATATATAAAATCATTGCAAAGGTGACAACAACCCACCTAAAAACTTTCCTCTCTCAAAACATATCCTTGGAACAATTCGACTTCCTGGATGGAAGACAAATACACAAGGTTGTTGGGGTGGCACAGGAAACTATTCACAGCCTAAAAAGAAGCCGAAAAAAAGGAGCCATTGTAAAAACAGATCTATCCAAGGCGTATGACAAAAATCAGTTAAATGTACCTCCGTCTACTCCCGACCCATCTTGGATTCAGGATTGACTTCATCAATTGGGTGATGGGGTGCATTACAACTACCAGTATTGTCATCTTGACCAATGGAGTTGCTACGCACTTTTTTCATATGCAAAGAGGCCTTCGTCAGGGATGCCATTTATCCCCCCTCCTCTTCCTTCTAGCTGTGGAAGGGCTCAGTTTGATGATTCATGATGAAAAAAAAAGGGGAGAGTTAAAATGCTTTGAGGTAGTAGTCAACCTCTCCATAGCCCACCTGCTCTTTGTCAGCAATATTCTCCTTTTCAGTAAGGGAAGCATAGAAGATATTTGACGAATAAAAGAGGTGTTGGACATCTTCTTAAAGGCTACCGGTTTAAGTATAAATAGTCAGAAATCCACTATTACCATGGAAGGCCTTTCCCGAGCCGAAGTGGGTAGAATCTCAAAGGTGTTTTTGTTTGAAGTAAAAGCCCTCCATGACAATTTCAAATATCTGGGTTTCCATCTAAAGCCAGATTCTTCTTGAATATAGGATTGGCACTGGCTTGTGGCAAAAATTGAGTTAAGGATGAAGCATTGGAGTTTTAAATGGCTCTCTCGAGCAGGGAGGCTTGTGTTGATTAAATCCATTTCCATGGCCATGCCGGTGTACTGGGCAACCCTCTCTTGGGTACCAAAAAGCATCCTTTCTTCCATCAACAAACTCTGTAGCTGGTTTTTATGGTCGGGGTCAAAGGTGGAACAAGTAATGCCATGGGTGGCATGGCAAAAAATAGTGTGACCAAAGGCCTGGGGAGGGTGGGGAATCAAGGAGCTCCCCTCTTTCACTATCTCTCTGGTTGTAAAACTGGGCTGGAGACTCATTGTTCTGGAAAACCTTTGGTCAATAGTAATAAAAAGGAAATACATCGACCCAATGCTAATAAATGAATGGTTGCATCTCCCTAATAAGAAATTGAAAAATGCATCGATTGTCTGGAAAGAAACGCTGGCATCAGTCAATATCATCGAACAGGGACTGGCTTGGCATGTTGGGGATGGTACACATGTAAGGCTGGGTCATGATCCATGGGTGGGATGCACTGGGGGCTACACCCTCTCTAGAGAAGTAATTGAGCAGTTGGATCAACGAGGTTTCAACACTCTGAGCCATATTGCCCATCATGGTTAGAAAACTATGTTGAGACAAGAATGGATGATAGGGGAGTCCGTTCAGCTTGAAGACAGGTGGAAAGAGGAGTGGCAGGGGTTCATCAGTGAGCTACACAGGTCAGATGTCAGAATTCAGGAGAGGTCAGATGATCTTAGATGGGTTCACTCCCCCTCGGGTCAGTACATCCTGATATTCAGGTACAAACGGCTAATGTCTCAGAAGGGTTGGGGGGAGCCGGAGTGGTGGTTCAAATCATTATGGGAGATAAAGGGTTCGGCGAAATCAATTTTTTTTTTTTTTTTTCCCGGTGCATTCTACAGAACAAAGTTCCCTCCTGGGATTTCCTTTAACGGAGGGGTAGATTGGTCCTAGTTGGTGCTCATTGTGCTAGCCATGAGTCGGTACACCACCTTTTTCTCACTTTCACATATAATATCATCCTATGGATCGAAACCTTGAGGATCCTTAAGTTTACGCAAAAATGGGAAGGACAATTTGTTTCGGAGGCATGGCAGAGATGGTGGTAGGAATCATTAAATGATAGGGTGAGGAACATCACTCTCATTGTAGCCTGGGGAACTTGGATTGCAATAAATCGAGTCATTTTCCAGACGTTCTTTTTCCCATCAACCTACTAGCTATGGAAGGGGTATCTATTTTTGAATACATTCCCATCCCAATGGAATCCCAACCTGTCAGAGTTATTCAAGCAGAAGAAATTAGGGGAGACATCTCGTGGGCACAAAACATATGTGGAGCAAGCCTCTCCATACACTTTCCCTCTAGGAAAGTGTACAAAGCTTCGGTTGGTCTTCGGCATGTGACAAACAACTTTGCAGAACTTAAAGCTTTTCATCTCCTTCTATGCTGGCTCTCCTCTCTCGAGCTGAGAGAAGCCCAGATTTTTGGAGACTCTTTGAACATCATAAAATGGTTTAATGGATCTCAAAGATGCCTAAGTTACATTCTGAATCCTTTATTAGATGAGGTCCTGGTTTTAAAATCTTATTTTAATCAAATATCTTCTTGTCACATTTACAGGGAATGAAACTGTGAAGCAAAGCTCCTATCTACTTAGTGTGTTCAGCAAGATATGGGGCTCTGGGTAGCAAAAGAGGTCGATAGAGCGCTAGATCCAAATTTCCTGTTTACTTTTACTTGTTTGTTTTTTATCAGCATGGGAATTGTCCAAAACTTTTGGTGTTAACGTATTTTATATATTTTCACTTCAACACTGAATCATATACTGAAAATACCTTAGTCTCTATTTCAAATTTTTTTCATCTTAAGAGGAGATCTGAGAGATGTGTTTTTATTCTTTTTTTTTGTTTTGTTGGATTGTAAATCTCAATATCTGGGAAGGTGTCTACCATCCAGGTTATGTTTTTGTGGGAAACAACAGCAACAGGTCTGTTTTCCACCCCTGTTTCAAGCATTATTTCCTAATATTATGGAAGCCCAGGGGCTGGAAGCAGATATATTTCTTATGAATTATTTTTGAAAGGGCTAGGAGGATCGATTAAAAACTTTCTTCCTCCTAATCATCCACAACTCCATATTTTAATTTTCCTTTCCAAAAAAGGGAGAAAACTGTAGTTCATCGAATGCCATGCGCATATACTATGTAACTTTCTATATACTCAATAGAATGTATGATTTTTTCTTTGGAAAAAAAAAGATTTTATTTTCAAGGAATTAATGAGTCAGATGAAACTTTGGAAAATATCAATAAATAATTTGGCAAAAATAATGTGAATTAATCACATTAACTTGAAAATAAGATAATATATTTAAGTCCTAATAATTTCCTTGCCTAGAAGATTAATTGTCTAAGTTTAAAAAACTTAGGCTTTTAACTAACAATTATAAAATCAATATGAAGGGTGATTGATTCATATATGCTATTCTTGCTAAGATTGGTACTATTTATTCAATGTTTGTATCTATATTTTATGCCATTAGAGAAGCTCCAAGGGCTTCATATCAAGATCCTACTCTTGAATCTTTTGTGACTCCCTTGATTAGATATAAATACAATATTTTCCATCTTGGAGTGATCAACGTTGTAGGTACATCCAACAAAGACTCGGAGGCCCAACATAAAGATAAAAGCAAGCATACAAAGAAGAAACACCCCCCCAAACCCTCTTAACTAGATTCTACTCTCAATGGTGACAAAGGAACAAAATAAAAAAGGAAGAAGACTGGTAAGCATTACAATTTTTGTGGGCGAGATGTCTATCTAAAGTTTAAATGTTTGAAAAAAATGGAGACCTTAGAAGCAACAATAAATAAGCACAACATCAATCTAGATTCTTCTTCTTCTAACACTTCTTCTCATGGACATGTACTTTCTACTTTTGGTTTCTCATTCAACGTAAAATCTACTTATTCTTCGATGAGTGTTTATTGAATCTAGAGAATTTTATCATATGGCTAATAATAAATCCATTTTTTTAGTTTTCAATGATTTAAACACCAAATAAATATTAGTTGGTGATAATATATCTCTCAATATTGTAGGGTCTAGAATGGTTTAGGTAAATACTGATTATTTCAATAATGTACTATGTGTTCCAAGTCTTTCCAATAACCTTATATTGATATACTAGATCATTCATTTAGGTGAAGGTAAAATAGTATACCTTTCACCTCATCAAGTTATAATTAAGGAATTGAAATATCCTAACCATGTCCTTTCCATTTGAATTATTGATTATATTACCAAGTTGTTTAAATTTGACAATTTTGGGTCATCACATTTTCCATAAGTGTGTATTTCTCACAATGATGACTTGAGGAAACTTTAGTCTGAGTAGTTTTGTCACCTAAACTATTGATCATTGCAACAACTATGCAATCAAAATATGGTGATTGGTCTTCCTCCCATTTTTGGCAGAGATGATGTCTGTGCCATCTATATTATTGGAAAACATTATCAAGATAATTTTGAAAAATGTGCTTCTTGGTATGCCTTGACCCCTTTGTAGCTTGTTCACAATGATTTATGTGGTCCACTTTCTTCTCCTTGTTTCTTTTGGTATGTGCACTTTTTAAAATTTCGTTGATGACTTCTTCATATGCACTTGGATTTACTTCTTAAAACTTATGAGTGGAGTTTTTGACTTGTTCTTAGCCTACAAGACCTTTGTAGAAAAAAATATAAACACCAACTACAAAGGTTAAGAACAAATGATGGAGGTGAATATGTTAGAAACAAATTAACAACATAATAAATTAGACACAAGGTATTCAAATGTAACACATTGTTTCATATGAACCACAACAAACGATGTTGTTGTGAGAGAGGATGAAAACTTAAATGAAATGGCCAATTGTATGATCCAATCTAAGGGATTAAGTATTTATTATTGGGTGGAAGTGATTAATTTTAAAAATTGCATTGTAAATCACACTCCCACAAATATTTAAAAAACATAACACTAAAATAAACATGGACTAAAATTAATCTAGAGTAAGTGAGTTCTGTGTACTTGGTAGTGAAGCACGGGTTCACATTCTTAATGAGAAAAGGAAATCCTTGTAGCCCATAAAAGATAAGTGCATATTTGTTGGAAGTTATAAATATATTAAAGGTTATAGACTTCTTCAATATCATTCCAATGAAAAAATTATTATAAGATATGTTACATTTGATGAAAATATCTTGGCTTGCGAACCTAAATTGATATTTGTGTCATATGTGGCCTACAAATAATCTTCAACATTTGTGCCATATTTTAGTCCTATTATATTTTCTTATTCAAATTATGACAATGTGTAAAGCCCTATACATGCCCCGTGTTAACTCTAAAATTCCTTATTAATTCTTGGATATTATTTATTACATTTCTATTGTTATATCGCTGTGATAGCAAAAACATTTTATTGCACCCTTTAATTATAATTATACCCTTTGTCTCATATATATATACTAAGGAGACCTAGCCTTAAAATCATCTAATCTTATATTATACATTATATTCAATATATAAGGAGGCTTCCCCCTCAAAGTGGACTGTAACTATTGGTTTCTTATCAATTTAAGGGTGAATGGTTCATAAAAAATGGTATCAGATCATATGAACCTATGGTTTCACTACTTCAAATGATTCATCGTGAAATTTTTGCTATACCATTTTCTAGAGGATGATTTAGATCACGAAAGTTTTAGAATATTAAGGAAAGGTCTCGATGTATATCTAATAAAAAATTTAGATTATGCTTCCATATACTTTTGAAGATACACCTTATGTAATTTAGGGCTATTGAATGGTCTTGAAAACCATTTCAAAAGAGTGATATTGACATTTTCACTATAATGTTCTTTCCTTAGAAGTTTTAGATGGTGGAATTTTGAGTATATTGAGAAAATATATCACAAAATATCTCGTAAAAATATTTGATTCGGTTTGACTATACTTTTAGAGATATACATCATGGAAGTTAAGGTATGTGAATTGTCCTGAAATAAATTTTAAAAAAAGTAATCTTCGATTTTGGCTATAAAAAATTTTCTTAGACACTCCAGACTATGAAGTTTTTAGAGATTTGAAGAGGCATGCAAAAGTAACTCAGGGAGGAATTTTAATTTTAAATTCAAAAAAGTGGAGACATGGTGCCCTTTACAAGTTCGTGCTTGGGAAGAGGTGAAAACTCAAAAGTTTTGGGAAAGTTACCATAAATTTCACTTGGAACATCAAATTTTGGTAAAACTAGTGGAACTATAGAGATCATATCATAGTACTAAAATATGAAATTTTAGACTTAAAATCGAGTCTTAGAGATATATCAAGTCAAAGGTCAATAATCTAGATGGTTTCAGAATTAAGGTTTTAAAGGTACATGATTTTCAAGCGACTTATTTTGATTGGAAGATATATTTTTTTGGTGATTTAAAAATTATGACAACATGGAAATAAAGGAGAATTATGTTGATATGTTTTCCTTGATGTCAACCTGGATGATGATATGTTGTCGTTGATGTCAACCTGGATGCCAACTTGTCATATTATGTCATTGTGATTGTATAGGTGTTGCAAGATTTTGTTAAAGTATTGCAGGTCATATGAATGTTTGCATAGGTGATGTAAAGGATGAGTAAGTGTATTGATAAGTTTCAATTGAGAAAAAATGAAAATGTGAAGTTTGAAAATCCATATGCAAGTTCTATGAAGGAAAGTCACCTACATACGCAGGTTTTATGAACAAGAGTTGCGTACATGACCCTGCACATGGAAAATAAAAAACCATGAGCATTTCCCATGGTAATATCCTACGGTTTTCTATCGCCAACGTCTATTTGATCCCTTAAAAAATTACCAAAAACAAGTACCATGTATTCTCCTAAGATATTAGTAAGGCACAAAGGTTATAAAAGGAGAAGGATATAAAGTAGAAATATGTGCATTTTTAATGAATTATTTTGTTGTGATTTGATTTGGAAAAAGGGTGCAAAAGAATGTAAGGACAAGACTCAAATCTGTATACTTATTGAATAATCTAATGGAGATATGATATAGATCATTATGCTTGGTAGGTCCTTTTGATATGTTTTCTTGCGGGAATAGATCTAGTGATTTGAATTTTGATATGAATATGTTATGGAAAATATCTAATTATTTGGGATTAAACTGAAGCATGCATGCAATGGTTGTATGAAATATAGGTTGTATGCAGGGCAGAGTACAAAAACCTTCAAATTTGATATGAATAATGTTGTTGTTTTTCTTTTCGGGTGTATATTTTTTATGCTACTTTGATTTTGTTATTGTTTTTCCTATAGTTTATCGATGATCATACTATCCAGAGTCCGATGCAGTTATAAGGATCTAGTTTATTGATCTCTCGTTGTAGATGCTTAATGATTAATTTGTTTGAAATATGTATGTGACTTTTGTTTTTGAATAATTAATACATACACGTATATGGCCCTGAATAACCACATGTATTTTATGAGTCAAAGAAGTCTGGGTGATATTGTTGCTTGCTGTTGAATCTGATTATTGTTGAAAAATATCAAGGCTTGATGAGGTTTATATTATGTATGGATTGATGCCAATATATGTTTTAAGATATATATGCGGTTGTATTGCAAATAAAGCACGTATATATATAGTTTTATTTAACATCAGTCACATATATCTTATAATTTGGTATTGAAAAATCTTTTGACAGTATTTGAAAGTGTATGATATGGTAACAACAATATTGTTGTGTAGAGAATCTGATATGATTTGAACTTGGTCGGTGTTGATATTCTGTTGGTTGGCAGTATATTGGTACTTTTGGATTTAGTTACTCAGTGTTTAAGTTTATTTTGGGTTGTGGGTCCAATATGAAACATTTTAAAAAGTGACCTACCATATTAGTCTTGTTGCAGGTGGTCCCAGTCTAAAAGATTATGAAACATGGATCACAAGAAGTCTAAGGAAGTAGTAGCTTCCTTCCAGTAGTAGCTGGAAAATATAGTAAAGGTATCAACCTCTAGTAGGTAGGATCCTGCACACTGGAAAAATCCTACACCATTGCAAGATGTAAAGATTCTTTATAATTATAATAAGAAGACGAAACAAATAACAACAATGGTGGTTTTCTCCCAAAATGGGTTTCCGCCTAAAATCTTGGTGTCCGTATGTGTTTTGTATTGATGATGTGTTGTATCCTTATGGTTCACGTGCTTATATGATTAATGCTGCTAATGATTTACTAAACATTGTTAATAATTGATAGAAATTGTGAAAAAGACATGTAATTTCCATATACACTATTTGCATTCTTTGAAAACATGTACATACACAAGTTACCTGAAGAAGAGTAGAAATTTAAGATTAAATGAAATGATATACCGATTCTCCCCCATCCTAGTATTTCTAACACATTATTATTTTTCTCATATGGCTCCTAAGGGTGCGTCAAAATATATTAACACCAAAAAAACCACCAGGGAGCTCTATTGTGACTCAAAAATAAAGAGAAGACATTTCTCACTATATTGAAGAGGTGGAAAGAAATTAGAAAAAAATGGATGAAATAGAAAAGGAGATGGATGAAAACGAGGGAAAAATAAAAAAAAATCTATGAATTCCATGGAAAATCTTATCTTAGAGAGGTTTCGTAAAAGAGGTATGGGGATCAAAGGAAATCATGAAAATAAGAGAATTTGTGTTAATACCATATGGGGAGCATTTTATCAATTGGAGAGCATAAATACTGAACAATAGAACCATAATAGTGATTTTTCACTCTAAGATCCACATAATTAAGGGTTCAGATCAACACCAGGATACTGCTTCATTTCAAAGATCGATATGAGGAGATTTGTTGGTAACAATCCTATAACATGGATATTTTAGATGAAGCAATGATTTGATATACAACAAGTGAAAACCTTTCAAAAGGTATGTTGGTCTGTGTACATTTGAACCTAAGGTGAGAGGGAAATTTTAGGACATGAGATGGACAAGTGTCTGGACCATGAAGGTCGGGAGAAGGTCCACATAGCCCTTTGGTGATTTCCTCATACGCTCAACCCACCATGGCCGGATAGCCCTTAGAGCAGCAGCGCAACCCACAAAGCAGCAGCGCAACTCGAAAAGTAGCATAGAAGGGCTGCTCAGACATCCCTCAAACAAATGAAGAGCGAAATAATTAAACCGCTGGAGGGTGTGACATCATCCACCCCACGGACCAATTAGAGGAGCTCTGGGGGGGAAAGACAGGGGTTCGCCCTCCATGTTTCGACCCGACATAAGGTGGTGGGGATCACGCGTATATGACAGAATGAGGTAAGGTATGGTAAGGTAAGTTCGTTTAGGTACGAAACTGGTACCTCCATGTCAGGCACGTGGCCAATCTCCTCATGCCACGTGTCTGCCTGCTGGTGTCCTCCCGACGTCAGCCCTCCAGTTGTCGCCCCCACTCCTATTTTAGAAAAATACCCGTATCCTACCCGATTTTTACACTCGACCGTTTGATTGTTACCATTTACAATTTTTTTTTACAAAGTTGGGCGCTTGGGTAAAATTTCACAGTGTATGAAGTTTCCTCCGACGTGTCGCTCTCGTTGCTGCTATAGGTATTTGGTCAAGTCCCTCTCTATTTTCCTTTACTGTTTGTCAAGAAATTTTCCCTCGAAACCCCGCACGCCTGAGAAGCCAGAATTTCCCTTGGTCCGGAGTCACTCATGGACTTTCAAGCCCAGCTCTGTGACACCATTTATTCGTTTAATATAGCTAATATGAGGTCTGAGCTTTTGGGTTATAAATGGCGGGGTGAGGACATTTTTAGGTTATATAATTGGGGCTTTACTACCAAATTCCCCCGTCTGTCCATCCTTTCCCTGAGTTCATAGCTTGGCTTGCTGACACCTACATTGAGCGAAAGGACATTTTCCTTTCCGTGCTAGGGTCTAAAAATTTCAAAATCACCCCTCAGCTAATCAAAGAGGCCCTGTGCTATCCCTCCTCTCAAGAGTGTGTTGAATTCACCAAAGTATCCCTCTCATGCCATTTCTCGAACCTTCCCATAGAAAAGCAAAGCGGTTTCCTCGAGCTCATCACCACGTCTCGCATGGCCACTCTCCCGCCCACAAAAATTATCCCTCTGTGGCTTTTCTGCGATACCATCCAGCCCATCCTGGTAGTCATCTTGGGGATGTTGGGGTTAGACAACACAGATAGGGTAATAACCGCCGGTCTAAGGTTTTTAGAACTCATGATGCAACCCGAGATCCTACTGGATATACCTACCTTCCTGGCCTTTGCTATCCAAGCTCAGTTTCATGACCTATCAAACTCGAGTTGTTTTAGGTACTATTATTTTGCGTTCTACTTGTTCTTGTTCAAGAATGCAGACAAGGTTGATGGCTTAGGCTTAGACAAGTTATCCATGCAAAATACCGAGCCAAAATCCATTTTCTAATGGACCCTCTGAGTCCGCCAACACCCTAAAGGAAGGGGGTACACAAAATTCGCCACAGATTTCATGTATAGGGCCTATTAAATACACGAGAGCCCCCCGCCCAGGATTTTTCCTTCACAGAAGGAGATGCTCTAGTTCAGTGAGACAGATTGTGTCAGGGATTGGTATTGGTTCGAAGATCACACTGAGATCAGGGTTTATGGTTTCGAAAAGCCTCCTTACTCTCTGCCAGTTTTCATGTCCATGATAATTTTCGCCCTCGAGTTCGTCCAACAAGTCCTGAGTGCAGACCAAAATCATTTTGTGCCTGCAAAGAAGGGATATATTCTGAGGCTCTCGAATGCAGTAGGGCCTTTTACTATCAGCTCAGGACATGCACTCCCCTTAGCTGAGGGGTTGTTGTAGAAGATGAATTTCCTGTAAGGGGATGTATGGCATTATGATCCTAAGGGATTAATCGTACAAATAAATAAGAAGATTAAGTCTTCAACATATGAACATGAGTATAGGCCTCTAATAGAATGGAAATATAATTGTGATTCATGGCCTTTGGATACAAAAATGGAAGCTGAATCCCTAACTGTTGAAGGAAGAGGAGATAATGCACACAATGAAGTGGAGGTCCAAGATCAGGGAAGTCAACAAATGGCCCAGGAATTTATGGATGAAGACGAGGAAGGCCATCTCACTAAAAAGCAAAGAACCGAGGTGCTTGAAGGACTGGTCACCGAGCCACTTGATGAGGAAACCCCAGAGTACATCGGTTGAGGGAAAGAAAAGCCAGGCTTCCAATTATCTTTCGACTTTGCATCCTCAAAAGCACCTTCAAAATGCTCACATGTGGTCACCCCGGGGGAGGGGCCTTCAGATAGGGACATAGGTTCAAGGAAGGAATGGGAAAAAGGAGAACAGATCGAGGTAAAGACTAAATCAACAAGGGAAAATATGAGGGCAGAGCTAGATCAGTTTGTGGACAAGAACCATACCAGGCTATTAGAAACCTTGAATGTGGAGAAATTTTAGTTAATAGTTGTAGTCAAGCATTCAAATTCTCACCATCTACCCCCAAGTTCCAAGTATAGGTCCCTAGAGATGATATTAGTGCTAGGTTCCATCTTGTTGATAGATAAGCTGGACCTACAAAAATCCATTGGGGAGATGTTGCATACTGAGGTGTTGAAGCCCATCCTTGCCCTTGAAAAAGCTGAGAGCAAGCTGACTAAGATGTCAAGTACCCTGAAAATGGAAAGATCAAATGCAAAGGCTCTTTCAACTCAGTTAGAGGATTATAAGAAAATGATAAGGGGTAAAGGTAATGATTCGAATGCAGCAATTCAAACTTTGTTGTAGAAGACCGAATTGGAGGTTCAAGAGTTGCGATGCAAGCTTCATATCCCCTGGTCAGAGCATATCTAGACAACGAAGTTGGCCCAAGTCGAGAAAGAGAAGAAAGTCCTCACCGAGACACTTGTCCAAAGGGATGAGGAGATAACAGAGCTGAAGCGGAGGTTAGCCGAGCTCCAAAAAACTCAAGACAACCACATATGCCTAACTCAAGTGCCCGATGATCCATAGAATGCCTCAGAGAAATTGACCAAGGCCCTGGTAGAGCTAAAGGTTTCAAAGGATGAGACCTAAACCATATGACGATTGTTAGATGAAGTAAAGGCTGCCCTTGCAGAAAATGAAAATATGGTGTCATATTTACAGAAAGAGGTGGATGCCCTTTGTAGGGAGTCTCAAGAGCAGCATAAGTCAGTTAAATACTTAAAGGCATGGCTCAAAGGTAACATGTCACTGGTAGAATCTAGGCAGATAATCTGGACTGAGATCATGAAAGAGATAAGGAGAATTGGGAGGTTATTACATTGGCGAATGATACAAATAATGCCATCCACGATTTTAGAGTACAAGTGGATGTAGGTCACTGAGAAGGAAATGACAATGTGATGATTGCACATGGATGCATCCGATTCATCAATGAGCTCCCCACTGAAGAGTTTGGCATGCGCAGAGTGGTCGGCCATTTAAGGATAATAATGGAGATCACCAAAACGATTCAGAAGGAGGAATCACGAGTTAGAGCATTAGGATATTTGGGGATAGTGGCTAAAGGGGTGGAAGCCTTTGATCGTGAATGGGGAAAGGTAGTGGAGGCAGGATTGCCAGCATACTGGGACCCGTTAGGGGTATTTCTCCCCTTAGTCACGTATGAACAACGGATGATCGAGATTAAATGCAGGGCTGACTCGACCCTGGAAAATACCTCTCGCCTGAAGGCCGAGACCTTGGTGGCATCACTCTGCAAGGAATTCCTATAGCTCACTATGGTTAAAGGGTTCTTCTCTGCCAACCTTGACTACTCAAAGCTGACTTAACTACACACATTGTTCAAGCTCTTTAGCTCTGTGCCCTTGCCTGTAGATATCATATGGCAGAGGTGTTATGAGCACTTGCACCCACCAGTTGCTTCTACTTCACAGCCAATGGCACCCCTGTCATCTCGTCACTCTAGCTCTTCCTCCACTCCCATACAACCATGCAGCTTGGGACCTTCTGCCACCCCTTGATGCAATCGTTGAATATGTCAATATTTGGCCCATGTGGCCTTTAATTACTTCGTATCTTTACTTTTTGTACTTATGATGTTTAATGGGTGAAACCATGATTTCACCCTCATTACTGTTATTGTTATGTTATGTTATGAAGATCAAAGCTCATAACGTGCTATGATTGGACGGTATCATTTTTTATTTTGATATGTGTACTGAAGAATCAAGAAATAATATATGTTTAAGAAATATCTGGCTAAGGGCCTATGATGGAGTTGCTATAAAGATGTAACTCAGAAAGTATGAAGCGTTCTAGATTTTTGTGGAAGTTTTGGGTTCATATTGTAAATCTTTTTATGTAATTACTGTTTTGAGCTTTGAATGCACATCTTAGAGAGCTGTTTTTGATAGTTAATATAAAGACGACCTTGTTTGCAAATGGATTCCAATTGGGTTAGTGAACAATATGTATGTGTTCGTCTCTTGTTGGTTTAAGTTTCTTTCCATTTTTAAAACTAACCTTCAAAGGTCTCATGCGTGAAATGATGGTTTTTAATGTTTTAATAAATGAATATGTATACATATTCATTGAGGGAAAATGAAAATCATATGTTAATCATTCAGCTACCTTAACATTGCTCTCCATGAGAATATCTCTCCATTAATCTTCTATCTGCCACCTTTCTCTCTAATTCTGAGAAAGACAGATTCTTATTGTTAAATAAGCCCATCTGCCTTAGATTTCCTCTCCCATTTCCTTAGAGCTTTCGTCACCTTATATTTCAAAGTCTGTTCATTGGCTTTAAACTTGGCCCATTCGCACCATCTCAAACTTATGCAGCCTCAAGCCCATTCCGAGTGCTGTTCAATATACATTAGAGTTAAATACCACTATTCCCACAGTTATCTTGAACCATAGTTACACATATCCTATATAAAGATACATTCAGAGGATGTCCCCAAGCAAAACTATTTTAAAAACCTCTGATTCTTAAGATGTCCTAGGCATTGGTCTTTTGTAGCTTAGGGATGTCTCTAGGAGTGACAACATCTTTTTGGTGTCGTTGCCGGGGAGAGTATTAGAAGAATCTTTCTCCTGGGATATGACAAAAGTATCACCCTTCAATCAGGTGAGCACGAAGGGTTGAGAGTTTCATAGCCCTCACCTTTGCGACTCCACTACAATAAAATTGAAATCAGCTGTAATCCGGGCTTACACAAGGCCTCATACCCGATAAAATACCTCTTAGTTGAAAACCCCCTCTATCTGGAAGGAAAAGAAACCTACCCAGACTGAATTACCCCCTTTTTCCCTTGAATCTTTTCCCTATTCATCTCAACAAGCTAATATATATGGCCAAAGTTCTATAACCCATGTGCTCGAACATCCCCCAGAAGCCTCTATTTTATCCAACCCATTTATAAAGGACGAAGCATAGTCAGCTAACAACTCTCTACCTCCATTTCATCCTACTCCTTAGGTCGAGGAAGTAAAATAGGTTTCAACACTTCAAAGCGAACCCCTCCACTTATCGGATATCTATTATCCCTCACCCCTTACACCAACAAGCTCACCCTCACAATTTACCACCACCTCCCCTGATGGTTGTACCTGGGTTCCTCCTAAATAATTATGCTCCATTAGCCCTTCCTCAGCTTCTAAATGACATGCCATAGGACTATCTCAAGCTCCTGCCCCGGTTCACAGGGGAAGTTAGCACTCCAGCGTAAAGACACATTGAAAAATTTTGTGCCTTTGTTGAGAATGTGAATGTGGAACATCTCGATGTGGTATTAAGGCTTTTTGTCCAATATCTGGATGGAGAAGCTCGAAAATGGTTCAAATATCTATCCAACAACATGGTTCACACGTGGTAGGAGATGGAGAATCTCTTCACGCTGAAATGTGGAGAGAAGAGGGACCATGGCTATGCTCTCAACAAGTTCAATGAACTAAAAAAGAGACATAACGAGGACTTAACAGAGTTTATAAAGAGTTTCAATAAGCTGTATAATAATATCCCTGCAGAAATAAAACCCCCCCAGCAACTGCTAATGCAGTTTTCGCAGGTGCTTTTGAACCAGAATTTGGGTTCACCTTAAGAGAAAGGAAGTCTGCATCTCTAGATCAGATCTAGACTGATGCATTAGAAGTAGAAGCAAATTTTGCCTCTACTAGAAAATTCAAGGGGAAAGAAGAGCACAAAATAAGAAGGAAAAACAAAGAGGAGCTACTACTTCAAATCAAGAAAGAGAATCACAAGAATACAAAATTGAAGAGATGAAAAAATTAATTAAAAATCTTTCAAATAAATTGTTGAAGCTTGAATTAGAGGCCAAGAATTCCCCTCCTTGATCTAATCAGATAATTACTAATCGAGGATTCAATCCCTAGTATAGGAAGCCCCCTTTGCAACTGTTGCAGCATGAGAGGAAGGAACAAAAAGATCATATTAATACTCCTCTATACTTGGAAGGGGAAGGGGAAGGGAAAGCCAAGGAAATCATAGATAGTCAAGAAAATCAATTCCTCGCTTACTATGATGATGAGGAAGGTGAAATCATCCTAAAAGGAGAGGAAGAGGAGAGGGAACCTCCTCTCGAGGACAAAGATATCGACAATTATTGCAGACAGTTTGTAGATTTCATGCATGCTCAACTTCACAAGAAGTATGAACTCAAGTCCTCTTGGAAGAGAACATGGGTACAAGAACATAATGAAGAGTCAGTATCAAAGAACCAAACTCCTCTTAATTTTTCCTATAAAGGCAAGAAACCATTGGAAGAGTTAGCCTCTCATAAGGCCACTGCATCCACCTACACAAGCTAAGAGCCTAACCCTCCCAAAAATGATAAGTATCCATATTCACCTCTAAATTTACCTGACCCCCCTAAAGAGCATGTCGATACAATTCCTACTGAAAAAGGGCCGATAGTTTTTAATCTCCAGAAAGAATTGGAGAAGGTCAAGATCCTGGTTCCCCTAATTGAGCTACTGAAACAACCCTCCTACAAAGCCTAAGTGTCCCAATTCATGAAGCCCCCTGGTGTAAGCCCCCTGCTGGATAGCCTCAACCTCCAAGAAGAATGACCTATGGTAGTTTTTGGACATCATGTAGAGGAGCAGAACTCAACCACACCTCCATTATATGTAACCTAGGTAATACATGACATGTTGTTACACAATTGTATGCTAGATTCTGGGGCATCACATAACCTCTTGCCCCTGTCTGTCATGGAACAACTGGGGTTGCAGATCACAAGGCCTTATAAAGACTTGTACTCATTCGAATCCAAAAGAGTAAAATGTCTGGGGATGATAAGGGACCTGGTGGTAAACTTGGCAGACACTACTATTGGCGTGTGATGGCCCATAAGATCCTGAGAGCAAGGTTCTTTTGGCCTAAGTTATTTGGCGATGTCCAAGCTTATGTTAGGGCCTGTGAGAAGTGCCAAACATTTGCTGAGAAACAAAAGTTTGTACCCATCCTGCTAATCCCAGTCCATGTTGAAGAGCCATTCAAATAGTGGGGAATTGAATTTATATGCGAAGTCCATCTGACATCTAGCAATCAGCACCAGTGGATCCTCACCGCCACAGAATACTTCACCAAGTGGGTCGAGGCAGTGCCAGCGAGGAACGCTAAAGAGTCGCTAGTAACCAAATTCTTAGAGGAGAATATAATAGCCAGGTTTGTCTGCTCGACAAAGATAATCACAGAAAATTCTCAGGCCTTCAAGTCTATGAAGTTCTTAAACTTCTGCCAGTGATACAACATCCTTCTCGGACACTTGAGTGTATACTACACCTAGGGAAACGGATTGGCCAAATCATCGAAAAGATGCTAGTGAGGATCCTGAAGAAAAACATCAACGAAAATCAAAAGAATTGGGATTCCCAACTCAATTTCACACTTTGGGCTAATATTATCACAACCAAGAGATCCACAGGGACATATCCCTACGAACTTGTGTATGACAAAGAATCGGTCTTCCTTTAAGCTTTCTCTGCCCATAGTCCAGTTTCCGCAAGAAAGTGAAGAAGAGCTTAATGCCCTCATCAGAAGAATGAATTAGTTGGTCAAGCTAAATGAAACTTGGGAGCAAGTGAACCTCAGGTTGGAAGGTTATCAAGAGAAGATGAAGTGCCTATTCAACCGGAAAGATAAAGACAGAGAATTTCAAGCAGGGGACTGGTACTAAGATGGGACGTCAGAAGGTCGGACAAAGGAAAAAACGGGAAATTCAATCCGCTCTGGTTTGGACTGTTTGGGGTGGCAGAAGTCAAGGGAAACAACACTTTTATGCTGGAAAATCTAGAGGGAGACACACTTGAGATGCCTATTAATGGATAATTTCTCAAGCTTTATTTTCAGCATTGACATGGACCTTAGCATTCCATTGTACATATCCTCCCATTATATATATTCCATTTTATTTTTCTTGATTTACGCTTTGAATTTAACTGCATTATTCATGAAATTTATGAGGATGACTCCATGCACCCAAGAAGACACAAGTGCTCAGTCTGCAGGTCTCTCAACGCACTGAAAAAAGTACGTTGCCCCCAGGTGGAGAAAATGTTGGTTTGTGTACATTTGAACCTAAGGCGAGAGGAAAATTTTAGGACATGAGATGGACAAGTGGCTGGACCATGAAGGTTGGGAGAAGTTCCACATGGCCCTTTGGCGGTTTCCTCATACGCGCAACCCACTGCGTCTGCACAACCCTCAGAGCAGCAACACAACCCACATAGCAGCGGCACAACCCGTAAAGTAGCACAAAAGGGCCGCTTTGACAGCCCTCAAACAAACAAAGAGTGGTAGAATTGTCCCGCTGGAGGGTGTGACATCATCCACCCCATAGACCAATTAAAGGAGCTCTAGGGGGTTGGGGGGCAAAGGGCAAGAGAGGGGTCCACCCTCCATGTTTCTACCCAACGTAAGGTGGTGGGTACCATGTGTCTATGACAGAAGGAGGTAAGGTACGGTAAGGTAAGTTCGTCCATACGAAACCACCTCCATGTTAGGCACGTGGCCTCTCACCCACCCAACTGCTGTTGGCTAATCTCCTCATGCCACGTGTCGGCCCGCTGGCGTCATTTAGTTGCCGCCCCCACTCCTATTTTAGAAAAATACATGTCTCCTTCCCGGTTTTCACGCTCGATCGTTTGATTGTTACCATTTACAGTTTGTTTTTACCAAGTTGGGCGCTCGGGTAAAAATCCATGGTGTATGCAGTTTCCTCCTCACGTCGCTCTCGTTGATGCCTTGGGTATTTGGTCAAGTCCCTCTCTATTTTTCTTTACTTTTTTTCAAAATTATGATGGATAAAATGAATAAAACCACCCCTGAAACCCCATAGGCCCAAGAAGCGAGAATTGCCCGGCAGGCCCGAGAAGCCAGAATTGCCCATGGTCCTGAGTCGCTCATGGAATCTCAAGCCGAGGTCTGTGACAAAATTTATTTGTTTAATATATCTAATATGAGGTCTGAGCTTTTGGGTTATAAATGGTGGGGTGAGGACTTGTTTAGGATTATAGATTCGGGGCTTTACTACCAAATTCCCTCGTCTATCCATCCTTTCCTTGAGTTCAAAGCTTGGATCACCGGTGCCTACATTGAGCGAAAATACATTTTCTTTTCCGCACTAGGGACTAAAATTTTCAAAATCGCCCCTCAGCTAATGAGAGAGGCCCTGTGCTATCCCTCCTCTTAAGAGTGTATTGAATTCACCGAAGTAACCCTCTCATGCCATTTCTTGAACCTTCCCATTGAAAAGCAAAGGGGTTTCCTTGAGCTCATCACCACGTCTCACATGGCTTCTCTCCCACCCACAGAAACTATCCCTCTGTCACTTTTCCACAATACCATCCAGTCCATCCTGGCAGTCATCTCGGGGATGTTGGGGTTAGACAATGCAAATAGGGTAACAATCGCCGGTCTAGGGTTTTTAGAACTCATGATGTAACCTGGGATCCTACTGGATATCCCCACCTTCCTGGCCTCTGCTATCCAAGCTCAGTTTCAAGACCTATCAACCTCGAGTTGTTTTAGGTACTATTATTTGGTTTTCTACTTGTTCTTCTTCAAGCACACAAACAAGTTCGAGGGCTTAGGCCTAGACAAGTTCTCCATGCAAAATGCCGAGCCAAAATATGTTTTCGAATGGACCTTCTCAGTCCGTCAACACCCTAAAGGAAGGGGGTACACTCATGGATTTCATGTTCAGGGCCTATGAAATCATACATGACAACTCCCGGCCCAAGATTTTCCCCGAATAGAAGGAGCTGCTCCAGTTTCGTGAGAAAAATTGTGTTGGGGATTGGTATTTGTTCAAAGATCACATTGAGATCAGGGTTTATGGTTCCGAAGTGCCTCCTTACTGTCTGCCAGTTTTCATGTCCACGAGAATTTTCGCCCTTGAGTTCATTCGACAATTCCTGAGTGAAAACCAAAATCATTTTTTCCCGCAAAGAAGGGATATATTCTGAGGCTCTTGAATGTAGTAGGGCCTTTTACTATCAACTCAAGACATGCACTCCCCTTAGCTGAGGGGCTGTTGTAGAAGATAAATTTCCTACGAGGGGATGTATGGAATTATGATCCTAAGGGATTCATTATGCAAATAAATAATAAGATTAAGTCTTAAAAATATGAACATGAGCCGAGGCATCTAATATAATAAAAAGCTAACTGTGATTTGTGGCCTTTGGATACGAAATGGAGGCTGAATCCCCAACCACTGAAGGAAGAGGAGACAATGTGCACAATGAAGTGGAGGTCTAGGATTAGGGAATCCAGAAAATAGCCCATGACTTTATGGATGAATACGAGGAAGGCCACCTCAGTAAAAAGTAAAGAACCAAGGGGCCTGAAGGACTGGTCACTGAGCCACTTGACAAGGAAATCCCAAAGTACATCGATCGAGGGAAAGACAAGCCAGGCTTCCAATTATATTTCGACTCCGTGTCCTCAAAGGAACCTTTAGAACTCTCATAGGTGGTCACCCTAGGGGAGGGGCCTTCAGATAGGGACACACGTTCAGGAAAGGAAAAGGCAAAAGGAGAATAGATCGAGGCAAAGAATCGGTTAGCAAGGGAAAAGCTGAGGGAATAGCTAGCTCATTTTGTGGACAAGCACCATACCCGGCCATTGACAGCCTTGGATGCGGAGAATGATCAACTAATAGTCGATGTCCAACATTCAACTTATCACTTTCTACCCCCAGGTTCCAAGTATAGAGCCCTAGAGATGATACTAGAGCTAGCTTCCATCCCGTTAGCAGACAAGATGAACCTACACAAAGCCATTGGGGAGATGTTTCATATTGAGGTGTTGAAGCACACCCTCGTCCTGGAAAAAGCCGAGAGAAAGCTGACCAAGATTCCAAGTACCCTTAAAAGAGAAAGAAAAAATACTCAGTTAGAGGATTATAAGAAAATGATAAGGGGTAAAGGTATTGATCCGTATGCAACAATGCAAACTCTACTGCAGAAGACCGAATTGGAGGTGCAGGAGTTGTGACACAAGCTGAATATCCCCCGGTCAGAGCATATCCAGATAGTGGAGTTGGCCCAAGTTGAGAAAGAGAAGGAAGTCCTCACCGAGATGCTTGTCTAAAGGGATGAGGAGATAACAAAACTGAAGTAGGTTAACCGAGATCCAACAAACTCAAGACAACCACGTATGCCTAATTCAAGTGCCCGATGATCCACATAATGCCTCAGAGCACTTGACCAAAGCCCTGGCAGAGTTGAAGGTGTCATAGGATGAGACTCGAACCATGCGATGGTTGTTAGATGAAGCAAAGGTTGCACTTGCAGAAAATGAAAAGACAACGTCATCTTTGTAGAAAAAGGTGGATGCTCTTTGTAGGGAGTCTCAAGAGTAGCAAAAGTTAGTCAAATACTTAAAGGCACAACTAAAAGGTTACATGTCACTAGTAGAAGCCGGGTAGATAATTTGGACTAAGATAATGAAAGAGGTAATGGAGCATTGGGAGATTATTACATTGGCAAATGATAAAAGGAATGCCATTCGCGATTTCAAAGTAGAACTGGGCGTAGGTCACCAAGAAGGAAACGTCAATGTGATGATCGCACATGGATACATCTGATTCATCAATGAGCTCCCCACTGAAGAGTTGGGCATGCGCGGAGTGGTAGACTATTTCAGGACAATAATGGTGATCACCAAAATGATTCAAAAGGAGGAAGCATGAGTTAAAGCATAAGGATATTTGGGGATAGTGGCTAAAGGGGTTGAAGCCTTTGATCGTGAATGGGGCAAGGTAGTGGAGGTAGGATTTCCAACATGCTGGGACCCATTAGGGGTACTGCTCCCCTAGGCCACGTATGAATTACGGATGATCGAGATTAAATGCAGGGCTACCTCGACCGTGGAAAATACCTCTCGCCTGAGGGCCGAGACCTTGGTGGCATCACTCCGCAAGGAATTCCTACTACTCACTATGGTTAAACGGTTCTTCTCTTCCAACCTTGACTACTTAGAGCTGACTCAGCTACGCGCACTGCTCGATCTCTTTAGCTTTGTACCCTTACCTACAAATATCATATGGTAGAGGTGTTACGAGCACTTGCAACCATCAGTTGCTTCTACTTCATAGCCAATGGCACCCTCGTCATTTCGCCACTCTGGATCTTCCTCCACTCCCATACGACCATGCATCTCAGGACCTTCTGCCACCCCTCGGCGCAATCATTGAAGATGTCAAGATGTGGCCCATGTGGCCTTTAATTAATTTGTCTTTTTACTTTTTGTTATGATGTTTAATGGGTGAAACCATGATTTCACCCTCGTTATTGTTATGTTCTGTTACGAAGAGCAGTGCTCATAGCACACTACAGTTGGACCGTATCATTTTTTATTTTTATATGTGTACAGAAGAATCAAGTTCAAGAATATCTGTTGAAAAAATATCTGGCTAAGAGCCTGTGATGGAGGTGCTATAAAGATGCAACTCAGAAAGTATGAAGGGTTTTGGATTTTTGTCGAATTTTTGGGTTCATACTGTATATATTTTTATGTAATTATTTTTTTGAGCTTTGAATGCACATCTTGGAGCGGTGTTTTTGAAAGCTAATATAAATATGACCTTGTTTGCAAATGGATTCCAATTGGGTTAGTGAACAATATTTATGTGTTCGTCTTTTGTTGGTTTAAGTTTCTTTCGATTTTTTTAACTACTCTTCAAAGGTCTTATGCGTGAAATGCTGGTTTTTAATGTTTTAATAAATGAATATTTATACATCCTCAATGAGGGAAGATGAAACTCATATGTTAATCATTCAGCTACCTTAATATTGCTGTCCATGAGACTATCTCTCCATTAATCTTCTATCTGCCACCTTTCTCTCTAATTCTAAGAAGGACAGATTCTTATTGTTAAATAAGCACGCCTCCCTTAGATTTCCTCTCCCATTTCCTTAGATATTTCATTGCCTTATATTTCAGAGTCTGTTCATTAGCTTTAAACTTGGCTCATTCGCATCATCCCAAACTTATGTAGCCCCAAGCACATTCTGAGTGCTGTTAAGTATAAATTAGAGTTCAATACCACTATTCCCAAATTTATCTTGAACCACAGTTACACCAATCCTATATAAATATACATTCAGAGGATGTCCTCAAGTAAAACTGTTTTAAAAGCCTCTGATTCTTAAGATTTCCTAGGCACTGGTCTTTTGCAGCTCACGACTATCTCTAGGAGTGAAAACATGGTAAATATTGCATCCATATTTTTAGAAAAAGATCGATTTATAGTGTTATGAAACTTGTGCCCTAAAAATGAAAACAATCCAATAATTACAATCCTCTTTGAGGGGGAGAACCTCCTTTTATAATGAATAAAGTGTAAATGAAAATATTTGACGATCCTAAGACTATGTCTCCTTAGTATATATAAGAGACAAAGGGTACAATTATAACAAAATGGGACCATGAAATTTTCTACCCTACATAGCAATATAGAAATATAATTTTGACCACTCAATATCTAGGGCTTAAAAAGGGATTTTTAGCTTTACATGTGGCTTATATAGGGCTTAACACCCCCTTTTCTTCAAACAAGTGTTGTCTCCAATACTTGAGTAACCGCCAGTGATTATGCATGGATAAGTCATCTTCACATGTCACCTCTTCCACTGGTAGGTTCTTTTGTTTGATGAGGTATTCTACAATTTTTGGATTATTTGGTTTCTTAATCTTTGTTTCAAGGATCATTTCTACTTCTAATATGATTTTCCCTTATTCATTTATCTCTAGTGCACTTTCAGGCTAAAAATGAATATCAAAGTAATGATCTTAAGTAGGTGGAAAACACATGCATTATTCCAAATACCTTAGAATTATTATTGATAACTTTAAGGGGATCCCTTAACATAGATCTCAATGATTGCAATCATTGGACCCATAATACAACATCAACACGACCAAATTTTATTTCAATCATGGGAATATCCAATAAATACTCCCCCATATTGAGCTTAATACTATTGTACTTCCTTGAAAAATTTATGGTACATCCTTTTGCAATAATTACTTGAAACTCTAGTATTGGTTATACTAAAAAAATGAGAAGGTTTCCTAATTTGTAATCGATGAAGTTATGGGTACTACCAAAATCAATCAACATTATTACCATTTTATTTTTGATATATCCTTCTACCTTGAGTGCCTATGGAGCATTGATATCGACCAGTGCATGACAATATATTATTGGATTAGTCTCTTCCAGCTTTAAATCTTGTGATAATTGCAATTCTTGATATTCTTCCTCTTCAGAATCTATGTAAAATTGTTTCTTCTCATTGTATTTGTGCCGCTTATTATACTTGTTATCATAGTTGAAATATAATCCTTTGTTCTCCTTTCATCCATTTTTTGTGGAGTTAACCTTGTTAGTTTAGGAGAGAGAGCATGATATTCTCCATAGTTATTAGTGACCAATTTTATAGTGGCGATACTTTTACTTTCAACTTTCCTTTCTAGATTAAATGCATGCTTTAGATATTTTGGTTCAAGGAGGTGCACCATGCCTTCCTCTAATATTCCCATAAATAGGTTTAACAAATTACCCTGTGAAATTTTCTTTACCATGAGGCTCAAATTTTGGAATTGTTGAATGTGTTCTGTAACTTGACCTTTTTGTCAAAGAATCACTAAATGACTAAAGAATGTATTTCTCTTAATATTGCCATAATGTGTTATCAATTCATCTGTAAAAAAGAGCCAAGATATAACAAAATTATTTTTGCTTTGACAAAGCCATTGATTCCTTACGTGTTGGTCCTATTCTAAAAACATAGATGTACTATTTTCCTTTTGTAAGAATTCCACTAAGTGTAGATCAAAATATTTCTCCATTTGGAATATCTATGTTATATGATCATTGCCATCAAAATTCCTCATATTGAACTTCATATTGTAGTAGTTCCTTGGTGCTGACTTGAAGACCTGATGATGTGGATATCTTGGATTGGAAATTAATGAATATGGTTCTATGACCCAATATTTTTTCTCTCCAATTGTGAGAAAATACTCCCCATAGGTGATTGAGTTATAGAAAATTTGTTTTCCATATTTTCATGATATTCTTGAATCTCAATATCCCTTTTGGGAAGTCTCTCTAAGAGAAGTTTTTTTTGGTATTAATGGATTTTTTAATTTGTTGCTTTAAAATTCTCAATTATTCCTTATTTTAATTCATTTATTTTCCATTACATGCATAATTTCTCTTTTAAGATGTTTTTGAGAACTTGATAAATCCAACTTTTTCAACATACTGCCATCCATTTGATTAAATATCTCCTGTAACTAAGAGAACCTAAATTCTAAGCCTTCACTTGCTTCATGAGTCTCGGATGAGCCTTTATGAGGTTTATTAGGTGCAATATATTTATTTGGAGGCATGATGGAAAAGTAATAATAATATTCTTTATCACAATTTTCAGTCTTAAAAACAGAGATGGATCTTCTCATCAAAAGTCATGCCACTCGTATGTTACATACCTTTAAAACTTTAATTTGGAGAATATATGAATGGTTGAAATTTTTTCTTTATATACATATGATATTTGAGCCCTTTTTAATTTGAATCCCTGTTTTGTAATAATTTAGATGTGTCTTTTTTGCAATTCCATAGGTTTGAGTAGAATTTGACGTGTCAAGTGAAAGTTATGATAATTTTCCGAAACCTTGCTTATTTTTGGCCTCTTCCTACAAGAAAACATGTATAGCACACCATGTGTCTAATTATTCAAATATTATTCTAAAATTATTACATGAGGTACTTATGTGTGTATCCTAAGATCCTTGAATATTTTACAATTGAAAATGTCCCATGATGCTTCACAAATCCTAACTTCCACATAGTATATCTTAGAAAGTATAGGGAATGGAACTTTGAAATTTGAGCCAAATTTTACCCAAGATATTTCCTCAATATGTTCCAAGTTTCCAAAACATCCTAGAAAAAATATTATAGCAAAAAATCCAAGCTAACATTTTGAAACTAATTTTAGGAGCATTCAAGAAGCCTGACTTCCTTAGAGCATAACTCTGAAAGTAGAGAAAACCAAGATATGAAATATGAGTTAGATATTCCATGATATTTATCACCAAATCCTCTAATTTTCACCATTTGAAACATTCCAAAAAAAAATTATGGAAAAAGTTCCAAACTGGCTTGTTTGAAACAAATTTTAGGAGCTTTTAGGAACCCTAATTTTCTTAGAGCATATCCTTGAAAGTATATAGAAACAAGATGTAGATTTTGAATTATATGTTCAGAAAGGTTTAACCTCATTATTTTACAATTTTATTTGTTTGAAACCTTCTAGAAAATTTTTTTTAGCGAAAATTCCAAGATGACATGCGTGAAGCAACAAAGCCTAGGTTTATATGCTCTTATACCAAATTTTATGAATATTGAACCTTAAAAATGATAAAAATCCATTAATTACAATCCTATTCAAGGGGGGAACCTTATTTTATAATGAATATAATGTACAAGACAATATTTGATGATCCTAAGACTAGGTCTCTCTAAGGTATCCTTAGTATATATAGGAGAAAAAGGGTACACTTATAATAAAATGATACCATGAAAAGTTTTAGCCTACATAACAATATAACAATAGAAATGTAATCAATCAATACATATGGATTAATAAGGGGTTTTATGGATAGCATGGGACTTGTATACGGCTTAAAATGTATGGTATCAATGGCTTTGCAAATGGAAAATGATTATATTGTATCTTGGTCCATTTTAAAAAAGGAATTTATAGCACATTATGGGGACATTAAGAGGAATACATTCTTTAGTCAATTGCTAAATATTCGGTAAACAAGTCCAATTAAAAATTGTTTGTGAGTATTTCCTCCCTATGGATAGGTTTGGAGCCCCAATAGATCAGTGACAAGAAACTCAAATCCACAACCCAAACAATCAAGAAAACTTGAAAAAATGTTTTGTAAGAGTTGGTGAACATACCCAAAGAAACGAGGCTTGATGTAGATCCATTTATTTGATATTTGTATTTTGATCATCAAATAAAAACCTACATTTACACAACCACCAAAATATGGATAGAAATATACTTAGAGAATATGAATGCATAAATTTAGACAAACCTTCAAATCAATGTACAATCATAAACTATGTTGCATCTCAATGAAATGGAGACAAAAAGAATGTGTTTCTTATTAGAGGATGAACATGAAATACACCTAGAACTTGCTACAGATGTGAAAATTCCTAAATCTAGAATCCTATTGCAACAAATGGAAGATATTAACCCAATGCTTAATCTTTACTTAACAATTTATTTGAAGTTATCTACAACAAATACTGAATACATCACATTTCAACCTACACAAATATAAAAATGTCGTAGAAACAAATATAGCGTAGGAAATAAATAAACACACAATTGACACCATTATTTTTGGACAAATGTCCTCGGAAAAACCCAATGCGGGAAAACCAGTGCAACAACTGAGGGTTTGAATTATTATGCGGTAGTTTTTGAATGAAAATGTTTGGATGCCTTACTGGCCATCCAATACAAAGAATATAACTGGCATAAATGAAGTGATAATTAACCTCACACTATCAATGGTGATCCAACACTGATCCAACCTCTGAATGGCTAGCCAAGAGCTACGTCTACATGGCCTCTGTGCAGTCACTACGTTGCCTATGTGTCACAACTCGTAGGGACTATGTCACTCCTTTGGATGCTCGATCCATTGACTGGATGCTCAAATATCTGAACCTAGGGTATCACATCCGGCTCCTGACACTAGATCTGGATTGCTCCTCAGCAAGACTACGGATCTTCGCTTAGGCTATGTGGCTCTACGCTGCCTCCTCTGCTTTGTATTCACTAGATCAAGAAAAATTCCACTGACCACTATCTGTTCCCCTCACAGCAAGAAATCAACTCGATCTCTATCCAGAAACTGTTGTGCTACTCTCTTGAGAATTCAATCTCTAAATCTCTCATCCAATGTGTCCTCCAAGTGCCCATTGAGCTTCTTCTTATAATATTCTCATTGAACATTCAACATCCCAGATTAAATCCTAATCAATGGCTTAGATCATCTGGAATCAATCTCCATCTTTTTCTAGAAGATTCACACCAGTTTAATTAATACCCTTTAATTATTTTAATTTCATAAGTTTATACTTAGGCATCCATTAAAAATAATTAATTATCTTAATTAAACCTTCTCTGGGTGGAATTTCCCAAAACGATTTCAGGATCTTGGAGAATGCATGTGTCCTAGCCTCCCTACAAATTCTTGGGGCTAAAACACATATGATGCTACAAAAATAAACACTCCCTCTTAGCGAGGAATGTGATCAAGTGTTGCAACCTCCTGAAGCATCACTCTGACTTCTGCACCATCCCAGTGATGCTGCTGATGTCTAGATGTTGCTACGGACCAACTAATGCACAAATCTCTCTGCTTTGTTGCTGACTTTGCATGGTGTTGTCAACTACTGCATCTGCACTGTAACTCTATTGCTGCTGCCACTACAACATCCGCAAATCCCTCTCATCTGATGTTGCTGCAACTGAGATATGTCCATCACCTCAACCAACTATATTCAGATTGATGCATTTGTCCACTAAGTTATGACTTCTGCTAGCCTCTACGCTATCACTGAAGCCTCTATACCACTACTGACTCTGCATTGTGCCAACTTTTCTCTACGCTGCTTAGTTCCTAACATTGCTAACCATTACATATGTCACTCTGACACCTAACTACACCAACTAATAGTGGTCCATCCTGCTACTACTGTTATGGGCTCTCATAGCAAGGTGATGATCTAAGAGGTGGAATCCTCAAGGATCCTTCCTATTCGTTGTTCTATATAACTACAATACTAGATCACCCCACCTCTCCCTTGAGGTATATGGGCAATCATGGAAAAATATTCTTTGATCTCAGCGGTAGCAGCTTGCCGATCCCGCTCATTTTCCTTGTCCTTCTTTCGAAGAAGACACTAAGAACTGAAGTGGCCCATATCACCACATCACAAACACTTGATGTTCGAAATGTCCTTCTTTTGCCTACGCTTCTCCTGCTACCCCTTTGATGCGAGGGATGCATTTTCTTCTTCCTTTAATTATGATTTCTGCCCATTGTTGTTGCTACCATCCAATTTTTTGTTTACTAAATCAAGCCTCATCTCTTCAAAAAATTTTCTCTGCCCATAATACTCTGGACAGAAACTTGTCATTTTTCGGAGACGTTGTTCAGGGCTAATATCACCATCTCCATAGCCTGAGGTGCTGACCCTACAACTTATATCTGATCCCAGACTTCCTGAAGCTTCATAAGGAAGGGATCTATGCACTCCCCCTTCTGGAGTGTCGTGGATCTCATCCTCTCCTCCAAGCACATCTTTCGCTGCTCAGAAGATCCTTGAAACAATGTGGCCAATGCATCCCACATTTATTTGGTTGTACCTTTTCCTGCTATGTGAAATACAACATGATCTCTCACTCTGTCGAAGATCAACCTCTTGGCCTTTTCCATATCCTTCTTGTAAGCTTTAAATGGATCTGTATCTATGGGGAAAATTACCTCATTATCGATGAAGGCTTTAAGATCATGCTCATCTAGAAGGAAGGAGATTCTTGCCTTCCAAATCACATAGTTGGAGGCACCCTCCAACCGATCTTGATTTCTCTACCAGGTTTTTTCCGTCATTCCCAAAAACAATGTCGAAGTGTTCCTCTAACCCTTTGTGCAACTGTTGATTGTCTCTATGCACTCCCTTCTAGAGTGAGAAAAAATTCTCTCTACTACTGCTGCTTTTGTGTGGGAAATTATAATTTTTGGGCAAAAGAATTCTCCGAGGTCAGAATTTCCTCAGTGTGCTCTTCTTCCCTTCTGACGTTTTTCTCCTCTAGAAAATACTGCAGAAAATCTGCGTCCTTGTTGAAGATCCACTCTACGATGAATCCGTTGCGTTACTCCCTCTGCCACTGAACAAATTTCAATCTGGAAAATCTTCTTCTCTGTCAACTCACTCAGAGAAGGATTTTTCCATGAAAATATTGCCCTCCTAGCACTGGACTATGCAACCCTTATGGGAATTTGATCTGCTGCCTACATAGCTCTTTGAGCTCCCTCTTCAACTATGCTTCTCAGCTCTTCTACGATTCACCTCTGCTCTGATACCATGTGAAAATTCCTAAATATGGAATCCTATTGCAACAACTAAAAAATATTCACCTAATTTTTAATGTTCACTTATTAATTTATTTGCAGTTATCTAAACAAACACTAAATACATCACACTACAACCTACACAAATATAAAAACATTGCGGAAACAAAATATAGTGCAAGAAATAATTAAACACACAATTGACACTGTTATTTTTGGACAAATGTCCCTGGAAAAACCCAATGCAGGAAAACTAGTGTAGCAGTTAAGGGTTTGTATTATTATGCAGTAGTTTCTGAATACAAATCTTTGGATGCCTTACTGGTTATCCGATAAAAAGTATATAACTGGAAAATGAAGTGGGAATTAACCTCACATTATCATTGGCGATCTGACACCGATTAACCTCTGAATGGATAGCCCCAAGTTTCCTCTGTGCAGCCTTTACGCTGCCTATACATCACAACTCATAGGGACCGCATCACTCCTCAGGATGATCGATCTATTGGCTGGATGCTTAGATATTTGACCCTCCGATATCACACCCCAGCTCCCAACATTAGATCTGGAATGCCCCTCAGAAAAACTGCGGATATCCTCTTAGGCTCTGTGCTGCCACAACGTGGCACTGCGCTACCCAGTGTGGATCTGCGCTACCTCTCTGGATCTTACTCAACGTCCTCTACTTTGTATTCACCGGATCATAAAAAGTTCCATCGACCACTATCCCTGCCCCTCACTGAAAGAAATGAACTTGATCTCTCTTCAGCAATTGCTGCACTGCTCTCTTGAGAATTCGATCTGTAGATCTCTCACTCGATGTGTCTTCCAAATGCCCATCGAGCTTCTTCTTATAATCTTCTCGTTGACCATTTAATGGCCCATATTAAATCCTAATCAATGGATCAAATAATATTGACTCGATCTCCATATTTTTCTATAAGATTCACACCTAGTTTGATTAATACCCTTTAATTATTTTAATTTACTAAGTTTAGTCTTAGGAATCCATTAAAAATAATTAATTAATTTAATTAAACCTTCTCCAGGTGGAATTTCCCAAAAATGATTTTTAGGTCTTGGGGAACGCATGTGTCTTAGCCTCCCTACAAATTCTTGAGTCTAGAGCACATCCGATGCTACAAAAATCAACAAAAGACACTATAAAAAACCATACTTTGAGTCCCTTCTCCCAGGGCCACTTAAGGTTACTTCCAATAGACTTCCACTTTTGGACTCAAAGAGAGAGATAAGGTCTTATCTTGAGGTCAAAAATATAATGAGAATATTATAAAAAGAAGGTTTCATGGTCGAGGGAATGCTCAAAATCTCTTGGAATACCAAATAAGATCAAATAGCAAATTTCACTAGTGTAAGGTTGCTAGAATTAAACGTGAATTGTATTCTCCTCCACAATTGGCATGAATTTATTGTTCCATAAACTTCCATGTGTTGATTTTTCAATAGTACTCTAAACTGGTAATTGTTTCTTATGGTTTTATTAGATCAATATTTTCTTACTTTTATCATCCATTCTAAAAAAATTACACAGAGAACTTCAATAGAATAAAAATGCTAGAGGATCATAAAGAGACAACCACAAAGGATCGCAAGAACTTACCCTAGGAAAACCCACATGGGGGAAAAATCCAACAATCCTTTACTTATAGAATCATTTCAACAAGAGAGACATCAAAGTCAAGATGATAGACACACTCACTAGTAAGATGACAACCTTAAAAATCCATCAAGAATCTAATTCAATCCCCTCCACAGAATTTTGGTGAAAGGTCTACAATAGGTTTGCAATAAGTCCGCAATAGGGGTCAAATTTAGGCCCATATCTCCCACAAAAATCTTAGAATTCACCATAGAGAATTCAGACTTGACCTTAGAAAAATATCACAGAGAATTCAACCTAAAACCAACATAAGTGTGAGAAGTAGCGAAGGTTAAATCCACACATGCGAGGAATAACAAAAGGTTAAATCTTTCTCCTTTGAATTCTATCTTCTTCACTTTATATTTCTTCACTTGAGGGAACAAAAATATACTTTAGGGGTAAAAAAGGTGCCTCTTTAGGGCTGAGTTAGTTTGACAAGGAGGAGGGCCAACTAGTTCTTCTTGTGGAGCCATAAATTGAATTTTAAAATTCATATTTTTCTTTTTGAGAAGGTCATGAAGAACATGCCATCTAATTTTATTTTGACAAATATAATAATAAAATTTTCTTTTAATCATGAAGAACATGCTTTAGTAAATACATAAATGATGAAAATATATTACATTATGAAGACCGACCATAGTTACAAAATACAACACAATGGATATTCCATTGGATAAATTTTCACAACTGATCTATTAAACATATATTGAAAACCCAAAAATCTACACTACAAGGGGTTTTCCTTAAATTTATGGATTCATTAATTACCATGTTATGCTTATGCATGCAATATATGGAATATAAAAAATAGAGAATAAACACAAAAAATCACAATCCACAATGAACATAAGATATGGTTTGTGAAACACTTACGGAAGAAAACCTACCAGGAAGGTGAGGTTGATATGCTCTATGGAACAAAATGCACTTGAATTGAATGACACCCCTTTTCATCCTAGTGGCCTCATTATAACATGACCCAATAACCAACTAGGGGTTAAATTTGACCCATTTAACCTTCAACATGAGCTATAACTCAACCATTCTAGAGTCTTATTTATAGTGCCCACATGGCTAGCCCCTTTTCCATGAATAATGGGGGCTAAAATGGCATCCTATTTAAATTATGGTGGTAAATTTTGATAGGTCAACTTAGGATATGCATAACTTTCTCATACAAGCTCCTATTGAGGCGATTCTTGAGTGAGTGGAAAGGTATTAATGTGTATACTATAGAATTTAGGTCCATAGTAAGGTTAATAACATAAAGGGTGGTCATTTTAATTCCTCAAAATGTGTTTAACTTGTAACATCACATGTAATTTTTCTTCTTCCCATTATTTATACCCATAATTATAATTTTTACCCAAATTAAAATGAAAATGAAAAAATAATTACATTGGTGCTCTCAAATTTTAGATAGTAAATTTGAAATATAAAAATAAATATGAAATCACAACAAAACAAAAAAAATTATCACATTAATTATCCTTTCACTTTATATGGAAATCTAGAAATTAATATGAAATCACCTCAAAACCACTGAAATTTAGCCCAATAAATATCCCTTCAGTTCATATTGAAATATTGAAAATTTGGGGCTTAGATCCACAAATAAATTACATAGAAAACACAATAGTTATAACGTGGAACAAACCCTAATAGTTTTGTCCCAAGGAAGAATTTGGCCCCTAAAAATGGTTGCTATGGAGGATGGATTGGCCTTAGTAGATCTCGCCTCGTGCTTGCAAAACTCGGCCCTCCTAGTCATACAAACTACACATTGGAATTCTCAGCCTATCCAAGGGAAAGCTTGGCCTCCAAGTTCCAATCCACCTGCTATAAATTTCAATCTTTTTTTATAGTCTCAGTCTTAATATTTTCCCTCCTTTTTCCTCCAAGTTTAGGCCCCCTTCAAAAATACTTGCCCTCGCACAAATTCTCCTTCCAAAAAATATATTTCACACAATCTTCTCACTCACGAGAAAATCACTTTCTCAACAATGTAATGTATCTCTTCATCCTCTCCCTTAGGTTCTCTTTATAATTTGAAATTGAGAAAAATCCCTAACCCTTATTCTCCAATGTGATAAATGAGTAGGATTAAATCCTAACCCACTTACATCAATGGTTTAGATTAAAGCTAAGTCACTTAAATAAGTAAATTATTTATCCTTAGAAATTTTCTCACTTATCCAACGTTTATTATTTAAATTAATTAATATAATTCTCCTAATTTATACTTAGGAAATAAATCATATTAGTTGCTCCTCCCAAACAACCACCTAAAGAGGATTGCTTCTCCTACATGCTAGACAAAAGCCTATGCAGAAGGCCTTTCGAAGCTAGAAAATAAATGCTCCCTCCTAACAAGGAATGGATTTCCCGGGACCCCAAAATTAACCCTTTAGAACTCAAAATTCCCTTCCCCCAGGTCTTAGTGAGAATGCCTACCACCCACTCATATATGGATATGTATTGCAACCTCACAACACCTCTTTGGATCCTATCTCTGATGAAGTGGTACTCAATCTCTATATGTTTGTACCTATCACGAAGCAATGTTTTTTCTAAAAGCTTGATGTAGCTTTGATTATCATAGTGAATCCTTGTGGGCCCCATATCAAGACCAAATAAACCTGTGAGAATTTTGTGAATCCATATGGATTCACAAATCTCTATGCTCGCAGTCCTGTACTAAAATTATGCTAAGAAAATTTCCTACTAAATCATGAGATCAAAACTGACCCTAATCTAAAATAACAACTGAAATTACTCTTTCTATCCACTTCACTCCTAACCCAATCTAAATCTAGGTAACCCTATAACTGCATTCCACCAACTATGACATACCTGAATCCGTAATCCATTGTACCTCTTAAGTACTTGAGCACATGTTTAACTACCACCTAATTTATCCTCCTAGGGTCCACTATAAAATGGCTCAAGGCGTTCATAGGAAAAAAATATATGGCCAAGTGTTTACTAGATACATCAAGGACCCTATCAGTTTCCTGCATAATGTGGTATCCACCAACTCACTCTTAGAAGAATTAAGCTTCCTCAATTTGGTAATCATGGGTGTCGACATGGTTCATAATCATCCATCTCGAGTCTCTGCATGATATAATCACATACTTACCCTACCCAAGGAATATCTCTCTTACCTATTGCCACACCTCCAATCCCATAATTAGTGCATCATCCTTACATCCTTTATCTCAATTTTCTTAAGCAAGGTGCTCCTTGCAAATCTTTATGAGCTTATTAGATCCTGTGAGGAAGAGATCATCCACTTAGAGCATTAGGATGAGAAAATCACCATCATAAAGTACATATTACAAGTTGGAATCTACCTCACTCTTGGTGAATACCAAGCCAAGAATGTACATGTCAATCCTTGAGTACCATGCTTGAGGTGCATACTTAAGTTTGTACCAACATACATGGGACTCCCTCCCATGCACTTCAAATCCATAAGGTGGCTCAATATACACCTATTCATCAATTATGCCATTAAGGAAGGGAAAATAACAATTTTGTCTCACTATTTTATGAATGGATCCAAAAAGGCACATTGACTTTCAGAGCTCCAAAGGAGGTCAATCTGACCTATTGTTCCACACAAATGAAAAAGGAGTCATCCTCAGGTTTTCAGACACACGTCATCTCGTTTGAAAAGTCATATCCCATGAGAAATTTTCAAAGGTTTTTGAGAAACACCCTTACTCTTTCATGAAAAGGATAATTTTGTTTTATAATTTCATTCGAAGGTAAATCAAGTCACCTTTCATGTCAAAGGGTTCAAAAGAGTGTTATTTTTTCTTCTTGCCTCATTTGAAAGAGCAACATGTCATCTTTAGGGTTGCAAAAGGGTTAAAAAAGGTCATATGTAGATGTCAAAGGGTGTGGAGTATTTCACAAATTTGAGAGGTAAACTGTGTATTCAATGTCTCATTTAAAAATGTCAAGAAAAAGGTCATTTCAAAAGTCAATTAGAATGAAGAAAGTCCATTTTTTTTCTTACCCTATGTGAAGAGTAAAAAGTCACTTTCAAAGCACAAAAAGGTCAAAAAAAAGTTTTTGTAAGCATCAAAGGGAAAATGTAAAGGGTCATCAAAGTTTATAAAGGGAAAGAAAGCTTAATTTCTATTCAGTTTTACCCTTCCCACTTATGAGAGAGAAACTCTCCACTCCATTTTCCCTCGATACTCTCTTAAACTCAAGGCCAACCTTCAAAATCCTTCTCAAAACCATTTACAAATCATCAAAAAATTTCTTTGTTACATTTATGTGGCATAAAAATTCATTTTCGAGTGATGTGTTACGCTTCTGGGAATGATACGCAGCGTTGTTACGCTCCTAGAGTGATCCGTAAGCGCTGTGCACTCCGTTGTTATGCTCCCGTGACCTCCAAAAACGCGTTGTTATGCTTCTTTAGATTGCACAAATTCCTGTTGTTACGCTCCTGTAGGTGGGAATTTTTGGTTTTTGAAGCTCGAAGCCCTCAACTTTCAAATATTTCGACCTATATCCCTTGGTGTAGCTTCTTCACAAGGTAAGGTTTCATATTTTGATTGTTTTGGGTCATATTTTAATTGTTTTTATAAATATTTCATATCATTTACGCTGTCACCATATCCACACTATCCATATATGCATTTTTTTTTTTTTAATTTTTGAAAAAAACCTAACCTACCATTTAAATAAACCATAACCTATCACAAAAACCCTAAACCTACATCCTCGATGACGATATACATATGCATATCCCCACACATCATTCATGACATGAATCAAATCATTAAAACCCTAAATTCTAAAACATTTTAATACAATCAACAGTGAAAATTGTGAAAACTATGGTGACTGCGTTTTAGGGTTTTGAATGACCTAAACCCCTCCATTTGCCTTAATTACACCTTCATTGTGGAGGTAAGGTGTCAGCCTATCCACTGATTTTTTTTTCAAAATTTTTACTTGGCTCCATGACCCTTAAACTTCAAAAACACTTTTTTCACTAGTTTTTTCCCACAGTCAAAATTGGGAATTGAATGTGTTTTGAGGTTTTCATCATCCTAAACCTATCCATTTGATTTCATTCCAATTTCATTGTGAAGACAAGACACCATCATATTCATTGATTTTTATTTTTTATTTTATTATTTTTTTAATTTTTAAAATTTATTTATTTATTTATTTTAAAATTTTTTTAATTTTTTTTAGAATTTTTTCTCAACCCCATCATCCCTATTTCACCTCACAAACTTACCCTACTATTGCACATACTTTTCTCACAGTCAAAATTGGGAATTTCCTGTGTTTTAGACATATTGATACCTTCCACACGTCCATTTTCTCTCATTCCACCTACAACTTGAAGCTAACACACAACACTACCTACTCAATTTTTACTATAATTTTTCTCAGCTTCAAGACCCTCCATTTCATACACCAAACTCACACCTTCCAAAACCCTGTTTTTCCAAATTTCCATTCTCATTCACTCATTTCATTGACACCCTATGGTTTTCATAATTCCAGTGAAAAACACCATGGAAAGTGACAAGAAGAGCTTCAAAGGAGGGCACCATATCAGGCTTGATCCATTCACCATGCATGAGATTAATGCTTCGACATTGGCCAGAAGGTGCTTTTAAAGAACTTAATGTTTAACATTTTGTGAAAGGCTTATGGAAGGGGGGTATCATCTTCAGTTGTCCAAATTTTTTGCAACCAGCTACAATATGGGAAAGGTCACTCTTGCATGTATGGAGATCAACCTATAATCTAACCTAATTTCTTTAGCTACAGGTATCCCCTTTGATGGAGAGCAATGGTTCAAGGGTATCTACTTAGACATTGAAAACTACAAGCAGTTCCTCAAACCTCATGCTAGAGATGATCCAGAATTTCTTTTTCCTTTTAGACATCTAAAAAAAAGTATGCTCCTCTAATGATGTTTAAAATGAAGTACTTTACATGCGAAGGAATATTCTCTAGGCTATATAGGTATCACATCAGGCTTTTGATGCATTTTACCTCAGTCAAAACACTTGATTTGCCTCATTATTTATATAGGAGCTTGATTAACATCGATGAGAAGGTTTAGATAATAAGGGAAGATCATCATACTAGTCTCTTTCATCATGGCCTAATCAAGCACATTGTGTTTCATCACTTGTCCTCCATAAACATGACCCGAGAAGATTTCTTGGAGAGATTGTCAACAAGGCTTTCTGTCTTGCCTATTACATCATCACCATAGCCAATGAATATTGGCTCTTCTAGCATGCCTATTTAGCTTTCTGATGTCCCTAGGGTTGTGGGATTTTATCCCACATATGAGAGAGGGAAGAGACAAGCTTTTTTGCCTAAATCTACCAGGAGTTTTCTTACACTTAGCACAGATGATGAGCAATGTTAGGTAGAGGAACAACCTCTCTTGCATCAACATGATGGGTCAGTGCCATTGGAGCCTGATGTATCAGAGCATGAGGAGGTCAGATCAGCTGAAGAAATCATCAAAGAGATATACAAAGAAATTTCAGAGTTGAAAGAGGCCTTCTCCGTTGCCCAATCCCAAATTACTTTCCTTCAGCATGAAAAATTTCAATTGAAAATTAATCAACAGAGGCCTTCTCCGTTGCCCAATCCCAAATTACTTTCCTTCAGCATGAAAAATTTCAATTGAAAATTAATCAACTCCTACAAAGAAAGTACAAATCAAACATGGAGGAAAACAAAGGTAAAGGCAAGAAAATTGTTGTTGTTGACCAAATGCAGGAGATGGAGGTTGAAACACGCACAAAAAGACCAAGAACAAGAGGCCTCAAAAGGGCACTGGAGCGAGAGAGACAACCAATTCATCAATCTGAAGAGTTGACATTTGATGAGCTCATTGCCATGGAGATCAATGAAGATAGAGAGATTTGGCTATCAAGAGTTAATGAGCATCTAGAGAAGCTATTGAAGAAGGCTAAAAGGGATAACAAGCTGCAAAGGCACATGACAAACCATTGTCGCACCAGGAATACCATTTCTCAAATAAGGTTGAAACAAGTGAAAAAGAGGCTTAAAGAGGCACAAATGAAGCTCAAAGAGAAGGACAACTTTGATTTATTGGCTGAAGCTTCATTAGCTATTTAACTTATCTCTTATAGGTGTCAAAGAACCAATTTTTGAAATATTTTAAGAAATTTTGGTATTTTACATGATTTTTTGTAGAATTCTAGAGATTTCTCATTGTAGAAGGGTAACAGACTCTTATGAATTTTTGTTTTGGAGGCATACAAATGGTGATTTATTTACATGTATGGATGTATCTTTATTATTAAATCATAGATCATGAACCCTCATGGAATGGCAAGCTGCAACTTGGGAGAAAAAGCTCAAAAACCACCTATTTTTCATGTTTCTGCCTCCTTTTTGGACCTTCTGTTAAGCTTTTGAGTGACCTTGGGAGAATGGAGTTTTGAAGGCCTCCCTTGGTCCATTTTAAAAAATTCAAGATGTTATGGAAACTAGACATATAAGGCTAGTTTACCATTTTTTCAGAAGTGGATTTGGACTTCTCAAAGTGCCTAAAAAGTGCCTCCAAATTTTTGTTACGCTTCTGCAATTTTTTTTTGAAATCTTAATTCAAAATTGTCACAGATAAACATTGGATTCCCTCAGGAAACTTGTCAAGCTCAGAAATGGACACAAAGTTGAGGCTATGAGTTTTCATTAGCGTTATTTTGTTTTTTTTTTCTTCCTATCATGAAGGAATTTGTAATCAATGTAAGGGACAAACACTCCTAGTTTATAGCTAAAATTCAGGGAATGGTTTCTAACCTCCCTAGAAACTAGGAAATGACTCATCTTTTGCATTTATGATCCATTTTGGATGGGATTTAGACCTGATGAGGTTTCATAGTCTATATTTTCTATAAGTAGGCTCTCTTTTATCTTTTGTTGTGTTTGATAGTCTCATATTTTGCAGTGGAGCTCTTGTAACCAACTTGTGGAATGAAATAAGAGACAAATTTGCAGGAATTGTGTTGAGATACTTGTGGTATGATTTGGAACATCTATGTTTTCTCATGTTTTCTTATTATCTTATGCTTAATACCATGTATAATTCTTCATATATGTCTATCTTGTAAGTTTGAGAGCAGAATTCATGTTTATGCATGCTCTGTTTCAGACAAGATTCACCATATTATGTTTCTTTACTTCTTAATTGAATGAATTCACCTCAGTGCTCTTTCAAACCCTACTCCATCTTCATCCTATACTCAATGAATGATTAATATGTTTCCAAAATACCTGTCTTTCCTCACACACTCTCTACATGTTCACCTCGAAGTTCAAACCTAAAAACCTCATTTATAGTCCATTCACTGACTTTCCTATCCAAAATTCAAATATCAAACAAATTTTACTTATTTAAGCTTACATATCTAGCATAAAATCTTATGATACTCAGCCATTCATTTGACTGTTTAAAGTGACAAAGAGAGAGCCCTCTTTGTCCGAGTAGGGCTATATACCTTACCTAAAGTTTGGTCTGTGGTTACCTTTCTCCAATCCTACTGTCAACATTAGGAAGTTGGGGAGAGTGATAACAGGTATAATGTCCCAAACATCATTCTTCATGATGGATTTGTACTCCTCTACCATGGAATCCCTCCAAACCTACTGGTTTTATTCCTCCTCAAAATTAGAAGGTTTAGACTCATTAATGCTACTCATCAATCCCATATAGATGGAAAATATCTTCAGCGGTATACTTTCCCTAAAAGTGCTACTTGGAGCCTCCATATGCTCCTAACCATCCCTCAAAATTTTTTCTCCCCATTGTTCCCTCTTGATGAATCTTGAAGGAATGTCTTGATCCTCTTATTGATAAGAAGATTGTGTCCCTTCTATTGGTGTTGTCAATTCCCCCTCAAATTTCAAAGCTTCTAACTCCCGATTCTCTACTACTACTATCCAATCCATGTGACCAGCTAAAGGTCCTACCCTACACAAATCTAACATCCCTATTGACCATTATTTTCCTCTATACTGGAAAGTAAACCCTGATGGCTTTTAAGTCTCATTATATCCAACAAAAATTCCCTTCTCTACTGAGGGCTCCAACTTAGTCCTCTTCTTAGATGGTATATGGACATAAAATAGACTAATAAATATGTGAAGGTGACATATCTTCAATTTCAAACTTGTTAAATCCTCCTCAAGAGTTTTTTCCTCCAAAATATTATGAGAACACTTGCTCTGTAAATACACAATTGTGTTGCATTCCTTTGCCCACAAGAAAATAGGTAGATCAAAATCATGTATCATAGCCTTGGTTGCTCTAATGATGGTTGTATTATTCCTTTCTCCCACTCCATGCAACTATAGATTATATGGCACTATAAACTCCTTTTTTTTCTTGCCTTATTGCAAAAATTCTTGAACTCATTGGAGGTATATTCACCTCCATTGTCTGATATGAGTTCTTTCATCTTCATTCATGTCTGGTTCTCCACAAGGGACTTAAACTATTGAAACCTATGAATGAACTCATTCTTGGCCTTCAGGAATCATATCCATGACCTCTTGGAGAAACAATCTATAAATGTCACATAATAGCGATATCACATCACAGACTCCTATAACATAGGAACACACACATTAGTATGAATCAATTCCAACACACTTGTGGACCTACTCTCACTTCTTAGAAATGAGACCTTGGCATAATTTCCAAGTGCACATCATTTGCACACTCTATATTTCTCTACACTAAACTCTGGAAGAAAAATGGCCATCTCCTATAATAATGGTTGCAACATCCCCAACCCCTTGCTAGGAAATTCTACGAAGATCCACCTCCTAGATACTACATTTTTTTTCCAATGGAAGCATACAAACCCTAGTAATTTTCCAAACGTGGATCATTTCAAGAGCCCCTGTGACCTCACTAGCCCTGTGTTGGTCCTCTTAGTCCAAATAATGCCTTGTGTGCCTATTAATTATATATACCAGAGCTGCCATGATTTATACCTGTAGTTGGAATCAACCTATAATTTATGCAATGAATTTCTACATGCACAATTAATGCAATGCCCAACATACATTAATTAAATTAGTCGTTATTCAATTACTCATTCATCTTAATTATGGACTACAAAATTAGATATAAATAACATAATTTTATAGAAACTAAACTAGGTTTTACAATTCATGGAACATAAACAAAATTCATTTCACATGTACAATTATTTGAATAAAAATTCCAACTATTTGCAGGACTTCCACGTTACACATAGCCATAGAACCCATGATTCATAACTCTCAATAACGAGTCACCCCCAACTTGGGGCTTCAACTCCATGGGTAACAATATGGACATCAGGTATCAAGACATATAATTCGACCAAGGTGTTAGCCCCAATAGCCTAAATCTCCAATCATAGGCTCACACTCCCTCCAATCAACATCGAAGTGGAGCAACCCTTCTCCACACCCAAATATCCCTCGATAATGCCCACCTTCCAAGTTGCCTTACATCTAGCCAGGGAAGATCTTAGCCTTGTGGCTTCCAAGAGCTCTTACTAACCTCCAAGGCTTCCAAGTAACTTTCTAGGCCAAAATGAAACAACTCCCATTCAATTAGAGATCCCAAGCATAGGGATCACCAACTGGCCACCACAACCAAGTTTGCCAAAATCTCGTTGTGTCCATCCATGAATCATCATAAACAAATGAAAAATGAATGAATGCTTTCATAGGAAAATGTACACTTTATAAATACATGAATATATTTCTCTCCATGTGACACCCTCTAAATCCATGCGGGGCTAAGTGTGCTTTTCACTAAAAAACATCACATCAAACTGTTGCCCCTTTTCCCTGGAGTTGAGCACCCCCATACTATTTTTTGCAGATTTCGTCTGCAACCAATTGTTTATTTTATTAATATATGTACAATATTTACATAATGATTTCAATTTCATCCTCTCTAGTCTCATAGGCATTAAATGCATATATTCCTAGGCACATTGGCCCAAAAATATATAAACATATATACATGGGCATGCAGGCCCCAAAAATAACCTCGGCTCACTAGCTTATTAATCGCATGTATCTGAATCACCACACTAAATATCACACATACATATATTTATATCAACGAGGTCAAGCAAGGGTATTACATTCCCTTGCAAAATCTATCTCGCTTTACATCAAACTCTGGAAGATCAATGGCCACCTCCTGTAATAATGGTAAATATCTAAAGTGAAAGTTCACATCTCTTGCACATTCTGTATTGCTCTACACTAAACTCTAGAAGACCAATGACCATCTCCTATAATAATGGTGAAGCTATAAACTATATGTGGCCTATCCTGTTGTGTAACAACACACACATGTTTTCATTGTCGTGCACTAGGGATCATACTGGTTATCCTCTTAGCAATTACAATTTACATTCTCTACCTCCAATTTCTCACCTCATGCTAGGACCAGATCCCCTTGGCTTGAAAAGTCCCTATCCACATATAAGGCTAACCTCAAAATCCTTGTTCTTCCTAACCAAGACTTAAAGGGTAAGTTCTTCATAATCCTTGGTGCATTCAATACTTCATTTATCTCCATTGGACTCATACAATCCAATTGAAACTGTATGGTTCTCAAATCCTCTACTACAAACTCAGTGTTTTCTTCAAGCTCTAGATGCAGGTATTTGTGCTCCTTTGTTGTAGTGGTGAATAGGTCATGAGATTCTGTCATATGATTAGATAATCCACTGTTCACGAACCACACCCCTCATGTAATGGTGCCAAAAATAAATAACACCAATGAAAATTCCTTATCAAACGTGGTGGGAAACTCATCCATCTGTGCAGATGTAGCCACATGTGCCTTTCCATTTCACTTCTTCTTGTTTGAAAATTGACCTACATAGTGTCCATATTTGTGACATGTAAATCACTTGAATTTTCTCATGTCTTTTTTCTTATCAACCTATGAAGGTTCTCCTCCACTCAGGTTTTGTTTGGCCTTCCCCTAGCCCTTATTTACTCGCTCAACAAGAGCAAGGTTCTTCTCATCCCCACCCTTATATTTTCCAGTAGACAATCATTCCTCCCAAATTTTCTTTTGCATGAAATAATTCCACAATATATTCCAATTAGGAATCTTATCGCATGCTAGGACCCTTATCACAAAGCTAGCCCATTGTTTGGAAAACCCACTCAAGGCTATTTTAACAATATAATCCTATGTCACAACTTCTCTAATAGTTGTAAGATCATCTCAAAATTTTTGAATCCTAGTGAGATATGATGCCACCATGTTTGATTGGTTCATCTTCATGTTTCTCAAGTTCTATCTCAACACCATCTTCTAGTTCTAGTTATCACTCTAGTATAGTGTTATCAAAATATTCCACATTGCATGGTCAATATTCTTTCTTGATATGTGAGGGATAACATGATCCTTCACAACATCCAAAATGATATGCATAGCTTTCACATCCTTCAAATTGTGAGTGGTCCACGTTGTAGCATTTGAAGGTGGTTGTAGTTAAATATCAACAAATTCCTAGAGGTAGTTTTCGATGTGAAGTAGTGAAATTATCCCCTTCCATGGAATAGAATTAGATGCCCCTTACAGCCAGTTTTCAAATATTAACCCTGTGAGGTTGTTTTTCTCAAATCATTCCTCTAGCCACAAATTCCTTTTACTAAAAATAAAGATTTGTTGTTATACCCCTTTTGCTATTAATATTCCCTTCTTTAGAGTTTCTTGTGCTGTAATGCCATGTTGAGATTTTAACACTATATATGATTTATTTTTCTCACAATGATTTATACCCATTTTTTTTTTTTTTAAACCCAAATTAAAATATGAAACCGTGAAAATAAATACATTGGTTTTCTCAACTATTAAACGATAACTTTGCAATGGAAAAATAAATAGGAAATCACCATAAAACATTATAAATATAGTCAATCTCCATTCACTTTATATTGAAATATACAAAATAAATAGTAAATCACCACAAAGTAGCATAAATTTAGCCCAATAAATCTCCCTAAATTTTATATTGAAATATTTAAAATTTAGGTCCTAGACCTAAAGAGAATTACACAAAAAACATGGCAATTAGGACCTAGAACAAGTCCTAGGATTTTCGGCCCAAGGAAGAATTCAACCCCCTAAAAATGCCTACTTTGGAAGATGAATCAACCTTGGAATATATCAATGTGTACCTACAAAATTTGGCCCTCCTATTCGTACATCTGGCACACTAGAATTCTCCTGTTGTAAGAGGAAAATCCTGCCTCCAATTTTTGGCCCACCTCTTAGAAGTTTCAACCCTCTCTCACAGTCTAAACCTACTCAATATTTTGTCCTCTTTCCTCCTCAAAGTCTCAACCCCATTTAGAAATCTCTACCATCATACAAATTATCCTAAAAATATGTTGCACACTTTTACTCTTTCTCCTTAGTCATTTGAGCCTCTTACTCTTTAGAAAATCACTTTCTAAAAAAAACAACGAGTGTTTTCATCTCATCCCTTAGGTTATATTAATAATTTCAATTTGAGAAAAATCCCTAACCCTCAATATATTTAGTGATAGATGGATAATATTAAATCCCATCCCACTTAAATAAAGTGTTGAAATTAGATCTAAGTTGCTTAAATAATTAAATTAATTTATATGTTTTTCATAGGTTATAGTTAGGAGATAAATTATATTAGTTGTTTCTCCCAAACAACCACTTAATGAGGACATCTTCTCTTGAATGTTAGACACATGCCTATGAAAAATACCTTTTGAAGCTACATAATAAAAAAATGGCTCTTGAAGTTTTTCACATGAATTTTCCAAACTGGGACTTCTAGTAAAAATAACCCTACAAGTTGTTTCCTCCAATTTTTCCACTCTAAAGGCATTGAGATGGATGAAAAACAATATATTGATCCAATCCAAATCATGCCTCCCCATTTTGGGAGGATTATAGTCCCAAAATATTTTACTAAATGAGGTGAGGAATTTTTTTCTCCACCTTCTTCTTGGAGTGTCATTTAGCCTTCTGTATAAGTTGTCCTTTCAACCTAATATTCCAAAGGTCATGCTACTTCTATCTTGTAGTTATGCACCTCTTTTTAAAAAATGTATCCTCTATAAAATATGCCTCAAAATTTGGCACAAAATCCTCTATAAAATGTAGTACATGCTCCTCTTCCCGATCTAGCTTGGGAGTCTCATTGAGTTTCAGATTCTCCACATTCAATATTGAGTAAATGTGCATGTGTGGGGGTAGACTGAGTCTATATGCATTATCTCCTTCCTTTTATAGTATCTAAAAGGGACCTTATTGTAGAGCCTTCATTTTATTACCAGGACCTTGTAACGTCTCCTTGTTCAACTGTAACCATACTCCATCTCCCAATATGAATAAATTCTCTATTCTATGTTGATCATGTCCGACCTTGTATTTTTACCTATGAGTTCTGCAGTGTCTCTTGTACCTATAGATGCATATTCCTTGTAGGGACCATCCATATGATGCTAATTTCAAATATATATATATATATATATATATATATATATATATATATACACACACACACATTTATTATTATTATTATTATGTTTTAAATAACCAAACATAGATAATACCATCAAGATATTGGATGCAGGAAATCAAACTCACATTTTTATTAATGAAATAAGAGAAAAGACGTGAGTTACTATAATACAAGTAATGATGCAACATAAAGAATTTGTTTAGAATCATTCATCCATAGTTAAAAATTACAACTCAACGTCATATCCTTTACTTTTTCATTTTGATAACTATATATGACAATAAACATGTGATAGAACTTTATGTAAACACAAGTTACCATTCACCAAGGGTGGATATTTGATCTCAGATTTGTTGCTTCTTTCGATCTCTTGTTGTTGTTCGTGTACATGTGTGACGGATGTTGCACCTTGACTAAACTTTGTTGACTCACTGGTTGACCTCCCAGCCTGCTCATTGGGTACTCTTTTTCCTTACAGACCCCTGAGCTACAATGGGGCTGTAAAGTAGAGGAAGAATACTAGCTGATGGAGGAGGACACTCATATCTCAAGAGTTTCCTCTCTAATGAAATCCACCTCATTAATGCAGTCAATTGGTTAGTCTTGGAATTATCCCCCAAAATACACTCTAGTTTAACTCAAATTGAATATTAGATGGAGATACTTGTGTTGGATCTTGCCACATGGAGGTTCTCTCATTAAACTAAATTTCTCTAATTTAATTTATTATTCTTTTATTTTCATTCACCATCCTCTTTTCTTAATGAGGGGTGAACTATTCTAATATTAATATTTCTAATTAACTCTATGTCCCTTTCCCCCCTTTTCTTACTAAAACTTAACATACTTTGGAGTTACTTTATATGTACATTATATACCTAAGATTTTCCAAATGTGGGAAGGGTAGAGTTCTCAATTGCTGCAATCTTTTTATTTTTTCATATTCTCCCTTTACCTCAAGGTTTACTCATGATTTAGTTACTTGTTCTAAAATATTACTTACTTAATTGTGTGAATTAGTATGATTACCATATCTTAATTATATTTTAATAGTTTCTTCTTGATGCCAAGGGTTCCAATTCAGTTGTTCCCTTCAAGAAGTTCCCTTTAAAGTTCCAAGGGTGCCACACTAACCAATTTCTTATTGATACCAAGGGTGCCAAGTCAGTCATTCCCTTTGAAATTATAAGGGTGCCAAGCCAATTATGCCCTTCAATAACTTTCCACGTTGCTTACCCTTCAAGCATCCAGTGACTATGAGGGGAAAAACTAGGTGTGACAATGCAGACCGCTATCGTCTCCTATGTCACCCTCTACAACGAGACTAATGGTGTTGGGGATAAAGGAATCTGCCTTGATGCATGCCCCCTAGTAAAATCCTTGTGATCAACCCAATTCATGGTTTTTCCGCACGACATCGTGATCTTCAAGGAAAAGGTAACCAAATACCTTTTATCCCAAGTCACGACAAGAATACTAGCGGGTGGAATCAGGGACACTGTCCAACCCCTCTCATGAAGTTCCATCTACATGTACAACCCCATCACCCATGCATGATTCATTCAGCCAAGCAACTAACCTATGCCTACAACCAACTAACTTGTCTTGAGAACTCACAGTATAAATTTAAATTGAGATTTTTTTTTTGAGACAATAATATGCAATTCAAATTAAACCATAGGTCACCGACTCATCATATGCAAGTGCATACGGGGTCTCCTGCCACACTCAATACTCATCAATAGTATTTGTATACAATATTAGTCACCAATATACTCGTGTATGCTAAATCATCACCATGACATAATCATCAATATCTTTGTTAACCATGAGCAAGAACTAATGTAAGTAGACAACATAATGAATCCATCACATGATTAGACATAGTCATAAAAAACATCCAACACAACTATTATCATCATAATATCAAAATAAAAAATAACTATTATCACATCCACAAATAGTAAAAGTCAAATATCCATATCCTTGACCTGAGGTCCTCAAATAATAATGTATGAGCCTTAAGACAATATCAAGGGTAATGTCATATCAGGGTTAGTCGACCATATTGGGGCACTACATTCCTGATCTTCTCAACATATTTTTTTTCCCTTAAGGAAGCCCCTCTAATATCCTCCCTCACTCCTCCTTGTTGTCCATATACAATATCCAAAGGTGGAGGTGGAACAAACCCAAAACAAGTTCCAATGGGTACTTATTACTAGAAGTTTGGACTAGTTTGTTATAAGAGTGTTGTATATATACTAGATTTTCATCCTAGGTATTTGGATGCTTTTAATTGTAAACCATCAAAATATACACTAAAGTATTCTTGACTACTTTTGTTTTCTCATATGTTTGTGGATGGATTGTTGTAGACCTCTTCAAATTTGATTCCATATTATCCCAGAATGTAGTCCAAAATGCACTTTGAGAAATATTTGTCCCTTTTTGAAATTATGCTCCTTGGTATCCAAAAATTCACCTAGAATTTTCCAAAGAAAAAGTTCATTAATTATTTCCCATTGATGGTCCTTTTATAGAGCATTAGAATACACATCTTGTTGAATATCTCCACTACCACAAATAGGTAGTCATGCCTCTTCTTAGTTGTTGGTAAACCTCCCACAAAATCCATGGAAATGCTTTACTAAGGACTAGTGTGTACAAGAAAGTTATTATATAGACCATGTTTCTTGTTACTAGGTTTGTAGATACAACAAAACATGCATCCTCTTATAAAATTAGTTACCTATTCTTGTGTCTTGGGCCAATACACATGCCTCTACAAGTTGGCCACTATTTTCCCTTTACCAAAATGCCCTGCAAGCTTGGAGGTGTGAGCCTCTATGCTTAGCTGCATTCACTTACCTTTAGGAACACATACATTATCTAACCTATAGAGTAACCAATTTTGGAGATGGTAGTTAACTATGTTGTCACCATCATGCATGTGACTCTAGCTCTGCAACTGCTAAGAACCTCCTTGAAGTCCTCATCCTCTATGTATGCCTCTTTATATGCACAATTGGTGAAAGGCTCCATGTGAAGAAGAGTTACCAAAATTGTGATATTTATTGTGTAATGCCTCAGAAACATGTCATGAAACTTGTTTATGCTTCCATTCTTGTACTTGATCACAAAATTGAACCGCTGCAAAGATCCCGTCCAGTTGTAAGGTCTAGTCTGTTGTAGCTTAATTTAGGCCTATAGCTACTAAATTGGTTAGCAATTTGTGTGGATTACTATCTCCTTTCCAATTAGAAAATGTTTACATTTTTACACACCCTGCACCATGACATATATCTCCTTGTCATAGGTAGGGTAATTGAGAACTACCACATTAAATACTTCATAATGATAACACATAGGCCTTCCTCCCTACACAGAGGCCACTCCCATAGGATACCCACTTGTATATCTCTCCACTTCAAAGGGTTGTTGAACGTTTAGTAATGTCAAAATTGGTACTTAATTGGTCTTCTTCTTTAGCCCTAAAAGGACCTTTATTGACCCTTTCCTAACTAGAAACTCTTACCACTTGTTGCAATGATGTGGAAGTGCTGCTAATGCTGAAAATGAGGCCATGCATTTCCTCAAACACCGTGTTTCCCTAATGAAAATCATGAACTTAGAAACATTACTAAGAATTGGCCATTTCATGATGGCCTCCATCTTAGCAAGATCTATCTTCAAATTTCCTCCACCTATCACATGCCCCAAATACATCAAATACTATTATACAAAGTCACACTTCATGATATTTTCGAGTATCTAGTGCTTTTTCAATGTCTCTAACACCTGCATCAAGTGTGATATGTGATACTCTCAGGTAGCATTGTATACGATTATGTCATCCAAATAAATAATAACAAATGAATCTATCAAAGGGTGCAATATACCATTCATTAACCTCATAGACATAGTTGGTGCATTGCATAGGCCAAAAACCATGAGGCTACTCATACAAAGCTTGCATAGTTTTAAAGGTGGTCTTCCAACTATCTTCTTATTTGACCAGAACCAAGTGATATCCTAACTTTAAGTCCACCTTGGTGAAGTATTTTTCTTGTTGCAATTGATCCAAAAAACTATTTATTTTGGGTAGGGGGTTCTTGTTCTTGAGTGTAATTTTGTTTAACAACTTGTAATCAATGCATATCCACCAAGTCCCATCCTTATTAGGCACAATTATAATGGGTGATGCACATTATGAGGTACTTAGTCGAATAACACCTGGTTCCAATAGTTGCTATAATTTCTTCTTTACCTCGCTTGCCTCTATAACAGACTACTTGTATAGCCCAATCTTTGGAAATCGAGATTTTAGAAACATCTGGATCTCGTGATTTACTCCACTCTTAGTCGGTGTCCCTTTAATATTCATGAACACACTGATATACACCTATAAACAATATTCTACTTATTGTTTCTATTCCTTAGTACACCCCTCTAGGGACGACTTAGCTCCCATGGACTCTTCTATAGACTAATTTTCTCCTAAAAATAACAAAATGTATTTCTTGCTAGAACTGATCAAATTTTTGGTCTGGTTAACACATACCAATGAGATATTTGACTTTCCCTTATACATGTTGATGCTGAAGAATTTTTTTTCCTTCATGAAGAGGTACTAGTTGGATATTCACATTAATATTGCATCTAGCATGTACATATAGGGCCTACTATACAAAACACTATAGATATGTAGTGTAACTACATACAATTATAATTTATCAATCAATTCAACAATATGGATTTTATTTTGCATTGTTTATATTTGCCTCCTTGTTGACCCATCCCAACAGATTTGTGCGATGATGGCAATGAGTCTCCAGTCCCAATTTATAGACCAAATGTGTTGTTATAAGATTCACTCGTGATCATGAGTCAAATAGAGCAACATTTTTTATCTTCTTGAAATGTATCTTTATATGGAAGAGTCTGACGATTTCCTTATCTTCCTATTGCTAAAGGCTACTTAGATTCAACACCTTCTAAGATTATGTATAGGTAATATTCTCATCCACATATAATCTACTTTCCACCTAATTACTAAAATTTGTGGGCATGAGAATTTTTTTTGTTACCATATTTCTTCTAGTTCTTTGGGTTGATACCTGGATGCAACTTCTATCTCTTCTCCTCTATTTGACCATTTATATCACAATGGTTTCACTAGTTGTTGCAATATTTACATTGGCATGTTGTGGTTGTTGTATTTTGTCTTTTCTCCTTTTCACTTCTTCTACCCCTCCTTGGAAGCTTCTTGGCACTCCTTTTGCTTTTACCCACTTGATTGCCCTTTATTTTGGCATATTTTCTCCAAGTACCATGCCTATACAAGAGCCTTACCCATTGTTTTAAGTTTAAACAACATCACTTTCTTTCCTAGTCAGTTGTGTAGACCCCCAAAATACTTGAGGAGTATGTCTAAGTTCTTTGGGGAGATACCCAACATTATGGCCATATTTTTAAATTAGTGGTGTACTCCTATACACTCTGCATCTGTCTCTACCTGGAGTAATGCCATTGGATCCACTAGTCCTCTACATACCCGATAGGGTAAAACTGTGACTTTTATAGAGTTTTAAAATCCTCCTACTTAGTCATTAGAGGATATGCCTCCAATATCAAGGTTTCCATGCAGATTTCCCACCATTTTAGGACATGACCCTCTTATTTCAATCGAGAAAATGATTTTTTATGTTATTCCCCTATGCGGTGAATATTAAAATAAACCTCTAACTACTACAACCAATAATTTAACTTCAAAATTCCATTCTCACCTTTATATGGATTGTTGTTGACCTTCACTTCCATTTCAAACAAGGACTATGAATGGTTTATGGTACTTGAATTGGGTTGTGTATTTTCAGTTTCTTTATTATATTCTCTCTCCAGTTCTTGTTGATCCTCTATTTCCCCTGACCTTTGATTTGGAAAGTCCATCTTCTCCGATTCCCAACTTGTTCACTGTAGGTGCCATAAGGAGGTTCATGTTATGACTAATATATACGGATTTTTCTTCCAACCTTGAGAACCTCTCCTCTAATAAATCATGATGGATATTAATAGATTCATCGGCCATGACTGAGGTTTTATGAATTTTTGCTTCAATTGATCTTGTCCCCTACAACTTCCAACAAATACCCAAAGGCACCTGCTATGATACCAATATAATTTGTAAATTTCCATGGATATTCCACTGGATAGTTCATCACGATAAATCTAATAAATATATAATGGAAATCCAAAAGTATACAATACGAGGGTTAATTTTTCCTCAAATTTCATGGATTCCTTAATTATTGTGTTTTGATTACGCATAAAAAAAAAAAAAAAAAAAAAAAAAAAAAAAAAAAAAAAAAAAAAAAAAAAAAAAAAAAAAAAAAAAAAAAAAAAAAAAAAAAAAAAAAAAACTCACAAACCATAGTGAACACAAGATATGATCTGGGAAATACTTGTGGGATAAATCCTAGTTGGAAGGTGAGGCTGCTATGCTCTCTCTTTGAATGGAAATGGATGCAAGTAAAAAGGAGTGAGACCTATGGCTGGTGGGATGCTATAGTGCAAAAACCCTCTCTATTTTCTCTTTCTCTATATACTCTCAACTACTCTACTCATCTATGGAACAAAATGCACTCGAATAGAATGGCACCCCTTTTCCTCCCAGTGATTCAGTTAAAACACAACTTGATAGCCAACTAGGGGTTAAATTTGACGCATTCAACCCTTGACATGCCTTACAACTCAATCATTCTAGAGCATTCTTCATACTTACCATGTGTTTATCCAATTTTCCATAAATAACAGGGGTTTGTGTTGCATCCTCTCAAATTATGGTGGTTGATTTTGACAGGTCGAGTTCTAGGAGGCATAAATTTCCTAGAAAAAATTGATTGAGGCATTTCTTGCATCCTTAGAAAGGTATTTGTAATAGCCCTGGGTTAAATTTCATGTAATAAAAGATAATAAAGGTAGAATAAGACCAAGGTCATGGGACATGTATTCCAAGATGAATGTTGGGTAAAACACAATAGTGGGCATTAATTTTGGTTTCTTTATGGCTATGGAAATCTGAAAAGGAAAAGAGGTAATAATTGGCATTTAATTATGAAAATAAAGGAAAATAGGAGAAAAATAAGGCGAAGAGACACAAATTTGCATGTTAAGGAAATTAGAAGAAAAATGAAGAAAAATGGGACATCAATAATAATAAGGCATCAAAGAAACAATTCACAACTTTTGTTGGTTTAGCTTTTGTCAGTTTTGGCTTGAGAATAGTGTTAGAGAGAGAGAGAGATCAAAGGCTAGAAAGCAAGAAAAAAAACAAGTAAAGGAAGGAAAAGGAAAAGAAAAGGAGAGAAAGGAGAAGGTTTTGATCAACAACTTTAGCAAGAAGATTTTGCAGGTAATAGGTTGCATGTGTGATTTCCTAGCTGAGCTGTGAATGCCTGGTACATGAATTTTTTTATTTGGTTCATTTGATGTTATTGGCATGGGTTTTTCCTATTTTGATAGTATTTTCAACCCTTCCTTGACATTTCTTGGATCACCATGGTGTGATGGGATCCATTCTGGGTTGAGATTTGGATTTTAAGAAGGTTTTGGAACCAGGTGAGGTGGTTTGAGGAAAATTTCCAAGGGTTGGGGGTGGATATGGTTTTCTCCAGGGATCCCTCGATAGGTGGGTGGAGATAGGAGAATTCCTCAAGGTATGGTGAAGAAATTTGGAGTCATCCAAGCTTGGTCAGGTTTTGTGATCTCAAGGCTGGTTTAGGCGAGATCACAATAATTTGATAGTGGAGGCAGTTTAACCTCTAGATTCCCTGGTTGATTTGTCTTGGTTTATCCCATGAGATCCCACATTAACACTTGTAATATGGCACCTGGGTGATTGTATGAAAGAAAGATTTGGTTCAACCCAATATATGGTCGGGTGGTACATGGAAGTATATGACTTGGTTGCCTTTTGCACAAGTTATTAAGAGCTATTTTCCTAGTGTTATCTATGAGAAATTGTTCTTTTTATTATGTTGATTTTATGGTTGTTTTATCATGGTTAAAATTTTGGTTATAAGCATGGTTCTATGATGTACTCTAGTTATGGCTCTTGATCATGATTCAATAAGTAATTGAATGGTTAATGAATGCATGGGATAAAAAGTGTTGTTATGTTATAGACAGTGAGTGATAGGGACAATGAGTCTGGAGAAAGTTTTCCAGATCCAACGAGTGAATTGTAGAGAGGCCGAGATTTCTAAGTTTTATAGATCCATTGAGTGCATTTTCAGAGAGGCTGAGATTTCTCTAGGAAGCTGTACAAAGGCAGCGCATATCCTAAAGAAGGCAGTTCAATTTGCTAAAATAGGGAAGACGTTTTCAGTTCCAGAGTGTAGAGACCAACCCTATATTTTACTAGATGAGCGCTAGGCTTTATATATATATATATATATATTAACACAGTAAATAGGAATTTAAACCATAATCATACAAGTTTGAAACTCAGTAAAAATTAAATCACTTATATCAAAGTCCATAAATTTAACTTCATAACACATACATCTATTTAACTTGTTGATTATAGGCACAATGAAATCATCATAAATAAAAACAATATAACTAACACATGTACCGTTCACCCTTAGACGAGAGCCAAACTTGACTTGCCGCTACTTGAGCTCCTTTGTTTTCATCTACCTCCAAGCCTGAATGTTGTCGTGCTTAATCCGAATGTAATGACCCACCGCGTTGACCTCCCAGCCTACTCCTTGGGTACTCTCCTTCCCCACGGACCCCCGAGCTGCAATGGGTTTGTACAACGAAGGAATGTGCTAGCTGATAGAGGTGAGCCCCTCTTGGCTCAAGAGTCCCCCCTCTATAATACTCTACCTCACCAAACTCAACTATAGCTCGTAACCACCCAAAATGACATAATATCCTCCATCCAACAATAGGGTAAGCCAAAAATTCCTCTTCCCTTCCATTTTCTTTTCTTTTATAGAAGCCTCATAGGTGACACTTGGAATTTCATGCATAAATAATTATTTTTTTATTAACCCAAAATTTGATTATTCACCCACCCATGTGTCACCCTCTCATCAAGACTCTCCAAAAATAATTTACTTAATTATTAATTTAAAATAGTATTTTCCTCAACCCCACAAGACTTCCTGTTTCTTCTCCTAGTTGTCTCTTGATTCCCCCTTTTCTACTCCTTAATTTGTGTTTATTACTGAAGTTAATTGGTAACTATCAGATTTGGTCCCCTAACTACCTCAATTTTCCTTTTAGATGAATATTCTTATGTTGGCTCTTGCCACATGGAAGTTCTCTAAATTTCTCAAATTTTAATTTATTAATCTTATTTTAATTCACCACCCTCTTCTCTTAATGAAGTTTTTAATAAATCTTTCTACTTAACTCTATGTCCCTCTTTCCCCCTTTTGCCTAATTAAGTCTTATGTACTTAATATTTTGTTTTAACATGGAAAGGGTAGAGTTATCATGGTAAATATTTTATCTCTTCCTATTGCTCCCTTACCCTAAGTTTTATTCTTGATTTAATTCCTTTGGTTCTAACATCATATGTCACTTGGTATGAATTAGTTGGATTTTCATATATTGATTATATTTATTAGTTTCTTTAATGATGTCGAGGGTGTCAATTTGGTCATGCCCTTAAAGAACTCCCATTCAGAGTTCTAAGGGTGCCATGCCTAAGAATTTATTTTTGATGCTAAGGGTGCCAAGTCGGTCGTGCCCTTCAAGAATTTCTCTTGAAATTCCAAGGGTGCCACACCACTTGCCCTTCAAGTATCCAGTGGTTACGAGGTGAAATTATATGTGCAACGCCAGAGACCCCTATCATCTCATATGTTGCCTGCTATAGTGAGACTAATGGTGTTGGGGATCAAGGAATCCGCCTTGATGCGCGCCCCCCAGAAAATCCTCGTGAGCGAACCCAATTTGGGACCTACCCCCATGACATCGTGATCTTCAAGGCAAAGGTATTTTGACCTTTCCAGCCTAAGTCACAGTGGGAGTGCTAGCGGGTGAGATCAAGAACACTGTTCCACCCCTCCCATGTTGTTCCATCCAATTGTACAACCCCATCACCCATATGTGAGTTATTCGGCCAAGCAACTGACATGTTCCTGCGACCACTGACATATCATCAGAGTATATGTAGTATATATATATATATATATATATATATATATATATATATGTAGTATATATAACAAGTTTCAAACTGAACTTAGAATTTCAAAGACAAAATATTAATTTCTATCAAACCAGATGTTATCCACTCATCATATGCGAGTGCCTCTGGTGGTTTCCTGTCATACTCAATAATCATCAGTAACAAAGTTCTTAGTGTTAGTCTTTATCATAATAGAAACATCAACATGACCTAGTCATTCACATCATTGTTTATTTTGAATAAGAACTAATGTAAGTAGCTACATATGGGACACATCCATCATGTTTATCATAATCATAACATCAATGGTAAACTAACATATCCATCAAAGGAATTATCATCGTAACATCAATAGAAAACATATCTATCCATAAAATCTATCATCATCATGATATCAATAAAGAACCTGCATATCCATTAATGCTACAATCATATCAATAAAGAACATGCATATCCATAAATGCTATCATCATCATAGTATCAATAAAGACATACATAACCATCACATCCACTAATAATAGAGTCATGTGTTTGGATCCTCAGCCTGAGGTCCTCAAAGAATAAAGTGCGGGTCTTAGGGCTAAATAATGTTAAAATTCATATCACTATCAGTCAACTAGAGTAGGGCATTGCATACACCCCCTCTTAATAGTGGAATTCGTCTCGAAGTCCTTGGAATAGATAAGGAAAACGATGATGCATCTCTTTGGCATCCTCCCAAGTGGTCGAACTAGGACTTTAATTGTCCCACTGGACCTTAACCTAGTCCAATAATCGTCGTCTAAGCTGCAAATTTCGTTGGTCCAATATGTGAACAGGTTCGACCATCACCTTGCCCTCGTCCGAAAGCTGCAAGTGACCTAAGTCAATAACATGTGATGGATCTGAAATATAATGACGCAAAACAGAAACATGAAACACATCATGAATATGCGCTAGGGATGGAGGTAATGCAAGTCTATATCCTACCGACCCTTTTCTTTCTAAAACTTCAAAAGGTCCCACAAACAGTGGAGACAATTTTTCTCCCTTTCCAAATATTATAGAGCTCTTTTGGGGCCTTACTCTCAGGAACAACCTATCTCCCACTTCATAACTTCGGTCTATTCGATGAGAGTCAGCATAACTCTTTTGCGATCTTGTGCTTCTTTTAGCCTCCCTTTAATCATAGTCATTTGTTCTTCCATATCTTGCACCACTTCTGGACCTATTAATACTCGATCCTCTAGTCGGTCCCAACTAAGATGTGTTATGCATGGTCTTCCATACAAGAACTCAAATGGTGCCATCTTGATGGAACTTTGATAACTATTATTGTAAGCAAATTCCACCAAAGATAAAAAACTCCTCCCATTTCTTTTGTTGGTCCATCACATACATTCGTAGCATGTCTTTGAGGATTTGGTTAGTCCTCTCTGTTTGACCATCTACCTCAGGGTGGTATGCAGTGCTGAAGTTCAATTGGGTTCCCAAGGCTTCTTGGAAACTGGTCCAAAACCTTCTTGTAAACACTGCTCTCCTATTTGATATGATCTTCCTAGGAACTCCATGTAATCTTACAATCTCATCAATAAAAACTCTCGCTATCTCTGGTGCCTTATATGTAGTCTCAAATTGTATTAAATGGGCACTCTTGGTCAATGTGTCCACCATTACAAATATGGAATCATGTCGTCTTGAGGTCATTGGTAGTCCCACCATGAAGTCCATTGATATAACTTCCCATTTAGATTCTGGTATCTCATGGGGTTGCAATAACCCTGCTGGATGTCTGTGTTCAGCTTTTACTCGCTGACACTCTAAGCATCTTGCTACAAAGTTTACAATGTAATTATTCATTCCTTTCCAAAATAAAAGTGGTTTCAGGTCTGCACTCATCTTCTTAACACCAGGATTTTCCATGTATATTGCACGGTGTGCTTCATTCAAGATCAACTGGCGTATATCTTCATTCGGTCGCACATATATCCTTCCTCGAAATCATAGAAGTCCATCACTATAAAGGGAGTATTCTTCATATTTTGGGATCCTCATTTCGTCCTCCCTCAAACTCTTGCTAACCTCCTTATACCAGATGTCCTTAAATTGCAAGTCAAGCAACTTCTCCCTCAAATTTGTCTTTAAGGGAATCACTGAAAATATTCGAGGCCTCCTACTTAAAGCATCAACCACCCTATTTACTGTTCCTTTTATGTAAGTAATATCAAAATTATATTCACTGATTAGCTCAGACCATCTTATTTGCCTTGCATTTAAGTGCTCTTGAGTGAATATGTGTTGTAGCCCATAATGGTCAGTTCTAAGTTCAAACTTCCTTCCTAGAAGGTAGTGTCTCCAAATCTTTAGTGCATAAACAATTGCTGCCATTTATAGATCATGGGTTGCATAGTTCTCTTCATGGGTTCTAAGTTTTCTTGATGCATATGCTATTACTCTTCCTTCCTGCATCAATACATAACCCAACTCTTGTTTGGAGGCATCAGTGCAAACCAAAAATTCTTGTTCCATATCTGGCACTTTAAAAATTGGTGCCGTCGTTAATATTACCTTCAACCTTTGGAATGCCTCTTCACATTTTTTAGTCCAAATGAATTTCTTGTTCTTTCTTTGGAGCTCGGTAATGGGGCTTGCTACCCTTGAAAACCCTTCGACAAATCTATGATGATACCCTGCCATGCCCATGAAACTTTGTATTTCATGAACATTGGTTGGTGCTAGCCATTCCATGATGGCCTCTATCTTTGTCGGGTCTACCGCGATACCATCCCCAGAGATAATGTGCCCATGATAATGAATCTTTAATTGGTAAAAGGAACACTTTGATAGTTTTCCATACAATTGGTTTTCTCTAAGACATTGAAGAACTATCGTCAAGTGTTCATCATGATCTTCTGGGGTCTTTGAGTAGATCAAAATGTCATCGATAAATACTTGTACAAACTTGTCTAAGTAATCCTAGAATATCCCATTCATCAAACTCGTGAAACACATGGGGAATTTGTCAGTCTGAAGGGTAAAACTACAAATTCATAATGCCCAAATCTTGTCTTGAAGGCTATCTTCGGAATATCTTCTTCCTTGATTCTTAATTGATGATATCCTGACCTCAAATCTATATTTGAAAACACATTTTCCCCCTTCATTTGGTCAAATGAGTCATCTATACTAGGTAAAGGATATTGATTCTTTATTGTCAATTTGTTTAACGGCGGTAGTCAATGCACAGTTTCCAAGACCCATCCTTCTTCTTAACGAAAATCACGGGAGCTCCCCATGGAGATATGCTGGGTCGTATGAACCCCAAGTCCAACAATTCCTTTAATTGTATTTGTAATTCCTTTAGTTGTATTTGAAATTCCTTTAGTTCTAGAGCTGACATATGATAAGGTTCCTTTGCAATAGGCTCAGTGCCTGGTTTAAGGTCGATGGTGAAATCAATTTCCATTTTTGGGGGTAGGCCAGGTAATTCATCAGGAAATACATCCTTGAATTCAACAAGAATTGGATGTTTATCAAAGTTTAGAATCACCCTTATCATATAGAGCTACCACTGTGAACATTTGACACCCCTTTTGTCTATATTTCATTAGTTGCATGGAGGAGATGAACCTTAGGGACACCCCTCGGTTCTTTCCCCTCAATGATTTTCTTTGTCCATCATCATCTGTGAAATATAGTACCTTGTCTTTGTAATCTAGGAGTGCCTCATGTCGCTCCAACCAATCCATTCCTATAACTATGTCATAGACTCCTAATATCGTAGAATACAAGGATATTTTGGTTTTACATAAACCCAGGTCCACCTCACAATCCCTTACCATCTTTCCTACATTTCTTTTCATACCACATGCCATTTCTACATGTCTAAAATCATGTTGAGCAATTGGTTTATATTTAATCCTTGATAATGCATTTAAAGAAATAAAAGAATCAGTAGCTCCTGGATCTATTAAAATGACAAAACTCATCCCATCAATATTACTTGTGGTTTCCAACATAGTGGACTGGTGTTCGACCTGATGATTTTTCACCACTGCATGGATGCGATGAGCCTTCCCCAGGTCCCCCACCGTAGCTGCTTTCTGAGTTGAGTTGGTATTACCTGTCTTTTGAGGGCAATCCCTCTCGTAGTGAGCACCTCTACAAGTCCAACACCCCCTCTTAGGAGCCTGGCTTCTATTATTGACTGAACTGGGAGTTGGCTTGGAACTCTGCTGGAAAGAGCCAGACTATTGGGATCGATGCTGAAGTGGTGTGACTTGGTGTTGTCGCATAAGACGATGATGTTGTTGTTGACGAGCTTGCTAACGTACCCTATGCAGCTGCTAAGTTGGATGCCTATATGGTGTTCTGGTAGACCACTTTTGATGATTGAGCACAGGACCCCTTTCAAAATTTCTACGTTCCATACTATTTCCATTGTTTACTCCTGATCATGCGGGACTGTTTGTCTTACTAGGTCCACTATTGATGATCTCCTCCTCTGCGATAATTGCTCGTTGAACTGCCTCGTGCAAGGTGCGAGGCATTAAGATCCTAACCTTAGCCCGGATGTTACCATTTAATCTATACACAAATTTGTTCACCTTGAGTATTTCTGTGTTTAAGTGAGGGGCATAATGGAGTAATTCCATGAAATGAGCCTCATACTCTGGTACTGAGCGACTCCCCTGCTTTAATGCATTGAATTAATTTAATTGCCTCTCAAGAAATTCCTCTGATAGGTAGCGTTCTCTAAAATTTTCTTCAAACAATTCCCAAGTTACTCCTGAGACATCCATCCCCAATCGGGGTAATAAATTCTTCCACCAAAGTAGTTCATTTCCCTTTAGCTGGAATATACCCATCTTGGCCTTCATGTTTGAGGTATACTCTCTCAGGGTAAAGCACATAGCCATGTTTTCTAAACATGCCTCTGCAGATTGACCATCTGTGGAACCCCAAAACTCTGGAAATTTTACCTTTTCCAAATCTCGACGTACATCATTTCTTGTAGTGTTTCGGGGTGCTTCATTTTGTATGACTGGTCCTTCATGATCTCATTCTAGACGGTCTATTAATGCCTCAGACATGTGCTGGAATGATTTCATTAAGTTTAACACTTCTCCTGCTGGTATTTGTTCTTGTGTTGAGATGTTTTCCTCATCATTGGGTGGGGTGGCAGGGGTTGGCTGTTGTGGTGGCGCCACGTTGCACCCTCTAGTTTTCCCACTCCTTCTTGTGCTTCTTCTAACCATGGTTCACCAATGAATCCGTTCACCCTTAGATGAGAGCCAAACTTGACTTGCGGCCACTTGAGCTCCTTTGTTGTTGTCTACCTCCAAGCCTGAATGTTGTCATGCTTAATGCGAATGTAATGACCCACTGGTTGACCTCCCAGCCTACTCCTTGGGTACTCTCCTTCCCCGCGGACCCTCGAGTTGCAATGGGGTTGTACAACGAAGGAATGTGCTAGCTGATAGACGTGAGCCCCTCTTGGCTCAAGATTCCCCTCTCTATAATACTCTACCTTACCAAACTCAACTATAGCTTGTAACCACTCAAAATGACATAATATCCTCCATCCAACAATAGGGTAAGCCAAAAAGTCCTCTTCCCTTCCATTTTCCTTTCTTTTATATAAGCCTCATAGGTGACACTTGGAATTTCATGCATAAATAATTATTTTTTTATTAACCCAAAATTTGATTATTCACCCACCCATGTGTCACCCTCTCATCAAGACTCTCCAAAAATAATTTACTTAATTATTAATTTAAAATAGTATTTTCTTCAACCCCACAGGAATTCCTATTTCTTCTCCTAGTTGTCTCTTGATTCCCCTTTTTCTGCTCCTTAATTTGTGTTTATTGCTGAAGTTAATTGATAAGTCTTATATTTGGTCCCCTAACTACCTCAATTTTCCTTTTAGATGAATATTCTTATGTTGGATCTTGCCACATGGAAGTTCTCTAAATTTCTCAAATTTTAATTTATTAATCTTATTTTAATTCACCATCCTCTTCTCTTAATGAAGTTTTTAATAAATCTTTATACTTAACTGTATGTCCCTCTTCCCCCCTTTTTCCTAATTAAGTTACTCATGTAAATTATCCACTTAATATTTTTTTTTAACATGGAAAGAGTAGAGTAATCATGGTAAAATATTTTATCTCTTCCTATTCCTCCCTTACCCTAAGTTTTATTCTTGATTTAATTCCTTTGGTTCTAACATCATATATCACTTGATATGAATTAGTTGGATTTTCATATATTGATTATATTGATTAGTTTATTTAATGATGTCAAGGGTGTCAAGTTGGTCATACCCTTCAAGAACTTCCATTCGAAGTTCCGAGGGTTCCATGCCTAATATTTTTTTTTTTTGATGCAAAGGGTGCCAAGTCGGTCGTGCCCTTCAATAATTTCTCTTGAAATTCCAAGGGTGCCACACCACTTGCCCTTCAAGTATCCGGTGGTTACGAGGGAAAATTATATGTGCAATGATAGAGACCCCTATCATCTCGTATGTTTCTTGCTATAGTGATACTAATGGTGCTGGGGATCAAGGAATCTGTCTTGATGCGCCCCCCCAGAAAATCCTCGTGAGCGAACCAAGTTTGGGACCTGCCCCCACGATATCGTAATCTTCAAGGCGAAGGTATTTCAACCTTTCCAGCCTAAGTCACATCAGGAGTGCTAGCGGGTGAGATCAAGAAAACTGTCCCACCCTTCCCATGTTGTTCCATCCAATTGTACAACCCCATCACCCATATGTGAGTCATTCAGCCAATCAACTAACATGTTCCTGCAACCACTGACATATCATCAGAGTATATGTATATATATATAACAAGTTTCAAACTAAACTTAGAATTGCGAAGACAAAATATTAATTTCTATCAAACCAGATGTTGTCAACTCATCATATGCGAATGCCTCTGGTGGTTTCCTGTCATACTCAATAATCATCAGTAACAAAGATTATCAGTGTTAGTCATTATCATAATAGAAACATCAACATGACCTAGTCATTCACATCATTGTTTATTTTGAATCAGAACTAATGTAAGTAGCTAACATATGGGACACATCCACCATGTTTATCATAATCATAACATCAATAGTAAATTAACATATCCATCAAAGGAATCATCATCGTAACATCAATAGAAAACATATCTATCCATAAAATTTATCATCACCATGATATCAATAGAGAACATGCATATCCATTAATGCTACAATCATATCAATAGAGACCATGCATATCCATTAATGCTATCATCATCATAGTATCAATAAACACATATGTAACCATCAAATCTACTAATAATAGAGTCATGTGTCCGGATTCTCAACTTGAGGTCCTCAAAGAATAAAGTGCGGGTCTTAGGGCTAAATAATGTTAAAATTCATATCACTGTCAGTCAACTAAAGTAGGGCACTACATAGAGGTTGGACAGAGGTTCCAAAGTGCAACAGAGACATTTTGACTATATTGGCAGTTGATTCAGGCATCACGTTTTCTTGGAAGCTCCAGTGTAACGCAGAGCCAATACATGACCAATTGGATGAATTTATTTTCAGAAGCAGTTCAGTGTTGAAAATTCCCAGAGTGAGGGTAATTTCCCTCTAAATATTTTTGTCACTATTTTCTCTGTATGATAGCCAAATTTCAACATCCAAATTACCATAATCAGAATTTATCACTGCTACATAATAATAAAACCCTCAACTGCTACACCAGTTTTCCCAAGTTGTATTTTTTTTAGGGACATTTGTCGAAAATAATGGTGTCATTTTAATATGTGTTTGTGTGCTATATTTTCTCAATTTCCAGCACTATTTTTATTTCGTAGTTTATTTTTGAAAATAACGGTGTGAATTATTTGGTATTTGTCATAGAAAAATACAAATAAATTGTTAAATAAATTAGCAATTAGGAAAATAATTTCCAGTTTCTATGATAGATTAAAATTTCACATGGTATCAGAGCGTGAGTGATCAACCAGGAAGTGCAAAATTAGAGAAGAAAATTTCGTCGTTCAGAGGGAGCAATAGACCAAAATTTTTAGAGGTTGCGTAGTACCCAAACAAGTAGGCCTAATTTATGGGGCAGAAGTTCAATTTTCAATTATAGGGTTGTAGAAAAGTCAAGTTTCCCAATGGAATTCTCTAGTACATGGTTTAGAGCAAACAATCTAAAAAATTTGGTCACCATGTAATCCATTTAAAAACATCGGGATCTATCTAATCGAGGGCTTACAAAATCATATCTGAAAAAAATCAGGCATACTAACCTGGGGTTGAGCAAACCCATATAAAAAATATAGGGACCCATCTAATCCATCTAAAAATTAGATACCTATATCTATCCATTCTAAGTATAGATACCCATCTAGTCAATGTTTGAGCACAGTTCCGTATGAAAAATAAGGAGGTATCTGACCCATCTAAAAAAATTGGTTACTATCTAATCCATGCTCTAGAACAAACTTGTCTAAAATTATAACAACCTATCCAAACCTGTGCATAGAACAAAACCATGTTAAATAAATTAGGACTATAATTCAGGGTTTAGCAGGGTCCTACCTAAAAAGTCAAGGACATGTGCAATCAAGGGTTTAGCATAGACCCGTCCAAAAAATCATAGGCGCCTCTCTAATTCAGTATTTAGATCAAACCCATTTAAAAAAATTCCCTACCTAATCCAAGATTTATCCCAGATGCATCTAAAAAATCAGGGTCTGTACTATGTCTCGAGATTTGAAGATACACACATCAATTTCACAACTAGTCTGCTGTCAAATATTAGAACATATAAACTAAATCTCAATGTTCCAACTTCCAACAGGAACTAAATACCAAAGTTCCAAGGCGATGGGTTTGCGGTTCCACTTAACAAGAAAACATAAAATATTTGTATTGCATACTTAAAATTTAGTTTATAAGTGTGCTTCATATCTTTTAAACATAAGTATGCTTCAATAAATTTTGGTATTACATATAGTTATATTTTTTATTACAAAAATATGTATATTTAAATAGAAACGTGATATGCCAGAGAGTATTTATTCGTGAACACACTTGAACACAAGTACAGTTCAAGAACAACCCCTGCTCAAAGTACAAGAAAGCTTATTAGTCATTTAAGCTATGTACTGCCAAACAATATGTATGTAACTTACAAGAAAAAGAAAGACTTGTCAAATCGTTCAGGGAGGCAGTGAGTGGACAACTAAAAATTTTAAAAGAGAAATCTATGCAAAAGCAAAGATCAATTGAAAATATTTCAACAGCTAGAGGGAGCAACAACAACTAGGATTTTCACTGATAAGGTTTCTGGCTGGATGCAAAGGGTTTTGTAGTAGAAAAATCAGTGTCGGGTGGAAGAAGAATTTCACACACAAAGGGATATTTATCTCAGAGGGTTTCTATCCAAGAAATCTGATTTTCCTAGTTGCATGTGTAAGTAACAACTAGAAGAACTACACATTCTAGGAGGGAGTGTGAGTAGCAGAGCAAAAATCGAGTAGAGGAAGAGGGAGTTTCGAGATAGATTTAGAGATGGACACAAATCGGCTTAGGGACCAAGATATATTAGAGGGAGGCTCCAACTATGTCATCTAGAAGGCAAGGATGTTATTCCTTCCAGATGAATATGGTATGAATACCTATGTAGAGAGTGTGGTAACAGTACCCCAAGACGTAAATTAGTAGGAGTACAAGAAGGAAATGACGAACGCTAAGAGGATGATTTTGGATGGTGTCCAAGATCATCTAATATCTCACGTGGCAGAAAAAGGGACAACCAAGGAGATGTGGGATGCCTTGTTTGAGTTGTTTCAGAGTTCTTACAAGCAGTGGAAGATGTACCTCCAGGAGAAGGTGAGGAACATGAGGATGCATAAGAGCGAGAGCATATATTCCTTTCTCTCTCGGATTTAGGAAGTCCGAGATCAACTAGAAGCTGTTGGGTCAGCATCTCAACCCATAGAGATTGTATGATTGGCATTGAATAGTGTCTCAAATGATTGGCATGTATTTGTCCAAAGTATCTTGGGCAAAGATACCTTGCTAAGGTGGAACAAGATGTGGTTTGATTTTTAGCAGGAGGAATTAAGGTAGGCTCTGTTAAAGAGTTCCATCAGCGGCAACATAGGTAAAGGGTGGAAGAGTGAGGAGGAGATTGTGTCCCTAACATCTAAGGGTCCTAGTTAGGGGTAGGGGGAGAAAAAGAAGAAGAAGGACCTGCCGAAGGTCAAGTGCTTCAGGTGTGGTGAGTTTGGCCACTACAGTACTCATTGTCCTCATAGGAAGAATCACAAGTTGGAGAAGTAGGACTAATAGGCAACATCTGCAAAAGTATACAAGCTTTCCTCTAGGCTAGAGGAAGATTTTGCTATGTTAGTAGAAATACCTCTAGGAGTGAGTTGGGGTGATTTGGTGTTGTACCCATAGATATATATAGAGAATGGGAAGGGTCCTTGAGGATTCCACCTCATGGATCATCACCTTGCTTTAGGGGCCCAGAATATTCAGTAACAAGATGGATTAGTTTCAGAGGTGCAGTTAGGATTCCATAGTGACAGTTGCATACTAGAAGTAGTAAGGTGTTGGAGATCACAGTGCCGAGTCAACATCAACATGAATTCTCAGTTACAGTTCATAGGCTATTAGCAGTCAGGACTCGGGAGACAAATGCGTCATACTGAACACAAGTGATTCAATATTTTGGATGCTTCTCAGTTGCAATATTTGCAGTTGCAACATCAACTATGAGAGGGAGTTGCAGTGCAGATGTAGAGTTGGTAGCGGTATAATAGTGTCAGAAACAACACATACGAAACATCAGAGTTGCACAGTGGTTGGTGGGGAGTGGTAGGCAACCAAAATGGCCATACATTAGCAACGTGAAAAATGATGATACAAAGATAGAGTGTTGTGGCATGGTGTGCAGAACTAGAACACAATCCTCGCTAAGAGGGAGTGTTAGTTTTTGTAGCATTAGATGTGTTCTAGCAATGAAATTTAATGGAGAGGATAAAATACATGAGATATATATAACCCAGAAACCATTTCGAGAAATTCCATGTAGATATGACTTAATTAGATCATTAACCTATTTTTAATGTTTCCTAAGTCTAAACTTAGGAAAACTGGTTAATTAACTAGAATTAATTAAGTCAAGGTGATAATTATATAGAAACTCACATGGATTAACTCCGATATGATCTCGGCCCTCAATTAAGTTTTAATATTGGTCGTTTGTGCTCCAATGGAGGATTATAAAAACAAGTCGATGGACACTTGGAGAATACACTAGAGACACTTGAGTAATTTGATTTCTTTGGCAGATTAATTTCTAGAGAGTAGCAGCTATATCTAGAGACCAGAGATCGAATCAGGGACAATGAGGCTGGAGGAAGTTTTCCGGATCCAACAAGTGCATTTGTAGAGAGGTTGAGATTTCTCTAGGAGGCTGCGTAGAGCCTCAAGAAGGCAGTTTGATTTGCTAAAAGGGGTAGCCATTTTCAGTTGCATAGGTCAGATATAGGTTCCAGAGTGTTGCAGGGATGCTTTCCTAGCTAGGATTATGCAAGACGACTAGATTTCTGATCAATTTAGGAAGCATGTGTGCTTGGCAGCTCTAGTGTGACTCAGATCTAGCATAGGGCTAGTTGGACGACTTTCTTTTTATAAGCATTTTAGTGCCATAATTTTTCGAAGTGAGGGAAATTTTCCTCTAGATATTTTCACCAGTATTTTCTCTTGAGGATATCTAGATTTCAACATCCAGATTATTGTACTTAGAATTTCTCACTACTGAATAATAATAAACCCTCAACTGTTGCATCGATTTTCCCAAGTTGGGTTTTTTCGGGGAAATTTGTCCAAAAATAATGATGTCATTTTTATGTGTGTGTGTGTGTGCTAGATTTTCTCAGATTCCAATGCTAATTTTCTTCCACCGTTTATTTGTGAAAATCACAGTGTGAATTATTTGGTATTTGCCATAGAAAACTGCAAATAAATTGTTAAATAAATTAACAATTAGGAAAATAATTTCCAGTTGTTGTGATAGATGAAATTTTCAAATGTTGTAACTACTTAAGAGAAAATTAGACCTCCTCGGTGTTTTTCAGATGAAGTTCAGAGATTTATGATCATATATGCATTCATGACCTGTATCTTACATGTTTACCATATGTTTGACGAAATGTTTATCATGTTCTAGGCAATCCAGGTCAAGTTCTGGTTTCAAGTTTGAATGTTTATCATTTTCGTCATGTTAAACATGATTCTAGAAAGCTACAGGAAGTTATGGGCAATGTTCTGGAGGCTAGCCTAGAAAAGTGGCTCAGATCTTGGGACCGTTAGCACAAAACATGGGAAATTAGATCATAACCAGATGGAGGCAAGCCTATGTCTGTAGTTGGAGGACTATAACCACACCCTTTCCTTGTTGTGCATGCGGTTGGGTTGTTAGGTCAGTGAAAAAGGGTTCCAGCTCAGGGATTGACCACTTGGGGTGGTTTGCAGCCTTCTGATTGGTATGTGGTCTCTGAGGGATTTTAGTAAAGTTGTCGATTTTTCAACCCCACTTCTTTAACTGGAACATTGGAGGTCATCTCATGTCATAGTAGCACTCAAATTCACATTTACCTGAAGGGCTTGTAATAGCAGGTAAATGTGGGGAGGGTTGTGTTACAGTATTAATGTGTATATTATGGAACCTAGGTCAATAGTAAGTGTAGGACCTCAAAAAGTGGTCATTTAAGGCCACAAAATGGCTTCTAAATTTTTCCACCTAAAATTTTCCAAACTGGGCCTAGCGGTAAAAATGATGTTGCAAGTTAATTCCTCTAAATTTTTGACTCTAAAAACATTGAGATGGAGGAAAAATAATATATTGATCTAATATGAATAATTTATACTCTCAAAAAGTGGTTAAATACGTTGAGGTATAGGCTATAGAAGGTGAATTTATGTCAAACCCATAAAGCCCACCCCAAAACATGCTATTATGAACACATTTTATTTTTTTAGTGTATTTCGAAGGTATATGCTAGTTTCTTTTTGGATACTAACACATATATGCATTTTTTTGGTGATAAAATCACATACATACATGCAATGCCAAAGTTATAAGTGTGTATATGAACTTAAAACTTGTTTTTTAAAGAGTTCTTTTGATAAAATAAGTCTACATTAGGGAAACAAATACGATGACAAGGCCAATAAAAACACATCCAAGTAAGCTTGAGAAAATATGCTATAACAAATTCCCCATGATGTATGAAGCTAGAAGGGTATCTAATGGAAAAATTACATTATTTATAATCACGAGGATGTTGTCAAGAGGACCCAGGAAGAGTTCACAAGACAATGGCTTGAAAAATAATTGTAGAAGAAACTGGGGCAAGACAACTCATATCCTAAGAGGGGTATACCCATGCTCATAGAGAGAAAAGCATGGTCGAAAAATTTGGCATATTGTGGATCCATGAACATGTATGCATAAGAGGTGACAAGCATGGCCATGAAGAGACCACATAATTGATCAATGTCAGATAGATCATAGCCATGAACAATACACAATGAAGCTATGTATTAATATATAAAATAGGAGGATACCTAGAGCAATGAAGTGAACAATAGAGCCCCCTCTAGAGTACCAAATTCATGTGAAAAGGAGTGGTACTCTCGAACAACTTAGGTGCTTCTGTAGTGAGGAGAAGCATGAAGAAAATGATGTACTGAAGGAAACTAAAGAGGGGACCAAAAGATGCTGACACAACCCAAGGTACTCAAAACTAACCATTGAAGGTACACCATTTGAATAGATGAGTTTGAGTTGAATGTAACGACCCTTTTTCCTTTTCCTCATGTAAATATTGCTATATGAATGCGTTTATGTAAAATTATGTAAAAATGAAAATTATGGACGAGCTAGAGGAGTGGACACAGATTTAGAGGTCTAAGGAGGAAGAGTTTCTTGTGTAGTGTTTAACCAAACCACATCCAATTCATTAATTTCCCCTATCTATCTCCCTAAAAAATTAAATGGTCTGCACAATAAACACTGAAGGGAGGATGGGATGTCCGAGTGGAGGACGAGGCCCATGCTATATATATTCTTATGGGATGTATTGGAAAATAAGACAATACACAAAATCATAGATAGTATGCAGAATGTGTGAGAAACTAGAGAGTAATGTTGAGGAACAATGAGGAAGAGGAGCAAAAAAAGAGAATAAATTGAAGGAAAGGGAGTGTTGGAGAAATGACAATAGGAGAAGAAAAGTATCAAGCCAATGCTTTATAATTGGGATGTCGATGCTTGTGATTTTGGTGTGGCCAATGGTTGTATGTCAGTGTTGATTGGTGAGTGAAGAATAAGTGGATATTTTGATTCACTTAGTGATGGTCGAGTAATATGATAAAATTATAAGTGCTTGATAGAAAGCTAATAAATCACTTAAAGCTTGTTGAATGGGATGATAAAGCACTTGAGTGCTTGTTGAAAGGCTGATAATCCACTAGTCAAGATGAGACACTCAGGTGCTTGTTTAAATGGGATGATAAACCACTGAGTGCTTGTTGAAGAGGATGAAAGACCACTTAGTGTTGAAATTTTCAACAAGAAACATTGAAATTGGCAACCAGAAAGGAAAAAAATGCACCCACAAAGGCCGTGAAATCTTGATGCACTAGGAATGTGGAATTTTGATGCACCATAATTTTGGTCGTGGAATGTGAAGCATCTTGTTAGCACAGTTCTTTGCTAGGTCATGAGTCCATTCCATAGTTTCATTTTTAGGATTAAAGTTCAAAAAATTTCAAAATTTAAATTTTTTTTGGCGCTACCGGAATTTACGAAAGCATGAGTTTTTTAGCCTTTCAGACTATTTTTTATTTACTGTTTTTGTCTTTTTATTTTTATTTCTGATGCTACCAGAATTTCCAGAAACATACTATGTTTTTAAAATAAAACGAAAAAGTGCATTCGCTTTAGTTATACCACGTGTTGTAGGGTCAATACGCATGAAATATTTTTAAATCCTTTAGGATATAATGATAGGTGTCGTATTAATGTCAATTAGCTAAGGTCAAGTGGTTGTATACGTTGAGTCACATGTGTCATCCATAGTTAATGACTGAACCATTGCCCGCCATGCCTGTCTACACCAAGTCAGTTATCCATATGTTAAGGTATGTGTTTTTCTGAATTAGAGGGATCGTTGTTATCACACCACGCAACATAACTGTTCAGCTAGCTGCACAACAGTGCTGCCGGAAATACCAATTAATCAACAACACAATTTGCGGAGATGACTGGCAGTGATAAAAACATTTTCCATAAACCATATGGAGCTCCCATACGGAAAACGAAACCAAATTAAGGTGGTTATTGTGTGTCACATGGTGCACATCATGATCATGAATATTTTTAATGATGGAGGGTGATTTGCATGGGGTGGTGAACCAATATATATATATATATATTTTAAACCACCTAAACAATAGGAATGCTATCATTTGAAGTTTGAGTTGCTGGATTCAAATTTGCTGAGAGTTATAGTTGGAGAAGAAGTCTGGATTTCAGAAAATATTCCAGAGAAGAATACAGGCCACACCTAAGTTAAAATATTTCTATTCTGCCACCTATAATCTATAGGAGACAGAGTAATTTATTTTTCTGAAGATGACGAAAACATGTGCTAAGATAAATTGAATAGAGCCACATGGTGCAGATTTGGTTGATTCTAATTCGAGGGTAAGAACTCTATCTATGCAGTCAGGATGGTATCCTATTTGCACCAGGTTGGGAAGGTCATATTCATGAGTTTCTCTATAGTTTGCTAATTCTTTTAATGGTAAAGAAGCTACAATTTATGGCCTCACTTTGCAAGTTTTTGAAGAATCCATTTATGAAGCCTTTAACCTTCCCCAAGAAGGAGAAAGGTGGTTCTAGGGACAAGTTATCACAGGAGGTGATATCAACAACTTCCTTAAGGATGGTCAGAGAGATCCAAACTAGGAAAAAGGCATCCCAGGAGGTGATATCAACAGCTTCCTCAAGGATGGTCAGAGAGATCCAAACTAGGAAAAAGGCATCCCAAGTAGCCACCTTAAGAATGGCTGGGCAGAGGCAATCAAACTTATCAAGATATACCTCATATATGAAAGTAGGTATACAATGATATTCCTCTATCACATGAGGTTTATTTTTAATATTGCAGGGATGAAGACATTGAATTTGAATTTTTCTTGTTGAAAAGCCTAAGCAAGATGTCAGCAAGGGTTCAAGCCCATAATTATGTTTCTGAGTATAGCTCACTAGAAAATTTGGCGGAAATTCTGATGGCCAATTCGTCGCTATTCCGACACATAGTCGTCACAAGAGCGACAGTTCGAGGGCGGGCAAAACGTGGTTTACCATACCGTCGCAGTTCCGATGCAATTAAAAAGTGTCGCACTATCGACACTTTTTCTGTTGCTTCCAAACAAGCGTCACTCTTCTGACGTTTCCAAATCCGTCACACTTCTGACCTTTGTAAATTGTTGCACTTCCGACGAAATGTGGTCCGACGTTTTGAACGTCGCTCTTCCGACGTCTGTAAACTGTCACAATTATGACGAAATGTGGTCCGACGTTTTGAACATCGCTCTTCCGACGTTTGTAAACTGTCGCAATTCCGACGCAATGTGGTCCGACGTTTTGGACGTCGCTCTTCCGACGGTTGTAAACTGTCACAATTCCAACGAAATGTGGTCCGACGTTTTGGACGCCGCTCTTCCGACGTTTGTAAACTGTCGCAATTCTGATGAAATGTGGTCTGACGTTTTGAACGTCGCTCGTCCGACGTTTTTATACTGTTGCTCTCCTGACGTTTCTAATCTATCGCAATTCCGACGCTTACAAGGCGTCGGTGTAGCGACGACAGGTTCAATTTATTAAAAAAAAAAAAAAGAAAAAAGAAAAAAAAAGAGAGGAAAAACGCTGTTTTGAATATATTATATGAAGTAAAACAATCCATGAAGTCATTACATTTTCACATCTGAATATTGGAACCCAAATATCCATCTAGAAAAGTGGAAGTCCCAACCTAGACAATGATAGAAAAATACCCCATGTCACATACAAGGACATGATATAAAACCCAGTAACGGTGAACATGGAGATTATCAACAATCTGAGAAAGCATCCAAATATGCCCGAGGCATCTATAAGAAAGTGAAATAGCAGTATGTATAATAGTAAAGCAATAGATAGAGTACCGACGTCCATTGTTCCAAATACAAATTAAAGTACCCAAAATCCTTGAACAGAGAAAAACGCTAATCATGTGAGGAGTGTGATATGTCCAAAATATAAAAATACCATCAGACCATATCAATAAACCAGCAACATAGACCAACATAGCTAGTTTTGAAGGCAGAGTGATAAACATTAATCATTTTTTTTTCACAAGAGAAAAAACGTTGTTTTGAATATATTATATGAAGTAAAACAGTCCATGAAGTTATTACAATTTCACATCTGAAGATTGGAACCCAAATATCCATCCAGAAAAGTGGAAGTCCCACCCCAGACAGTGATAGAAAAATACCCCATGTCACATACGGGGACATGATATAAAACCCAGTAACGGTCCACATGGAGATTATCGACAATCTGAGAAAGCATCCAAATATGCACGAGGCATCTATAAGAAAGTGAAATAGCAGTATGTAGAATAGTAAAGCAACAGATAGAGTACCGACGTCCATTGTTCCAAATACAAATTAAAGTACCCAAAATCCTTGAAGAGAGAAAAACGCTAATCATGTGAGGAGTGTGATATGTCCAAAATATAAAAAGACCATGAGACCATATCAATAAACCAGCAACATAGACCAGCATAGCTAGTTTTGAAGGCAGAGTGATAAACATTAATCATTTTTTTCACAAGAGAAAAAACGTTGTTTTGAATATATTATATGAAGTAAAACAGTCCATGAAGTCATTACATTTTCACATCTGAAGATTGGAACTCAAATATCCATCCAGAAAAGTGGAAGTCCCACCCCAGACAATGATAGAAAAATACCCCATGTCACATACAGGGACATGATATAAAACCCAGTAACGGTCCACATGGAGATTATCGACAATCTGAGAAAGCATCCAAATATGCCTAAGGCATCTATAAGAAAGTGAAATAGCAGTATGTGGAATAGTAAAGCAACAGATAGAGTACCGATGTCCATTGTTCCAAATACAAATTAAAGTACCAAAAATCCTTGAACAGAGAAAAACGCTAATCATGTGAGGAGTGTGATATGTCCAAAATATAAAAAGACCATCATACCATATCAATAAACCAGCAACATAGACCAGCATCGCTAGTTTTGAAGGCAGATTGATAAACATTAATCATTTTTTTTTCACAAGAGAAAAAACGTTGTTTTGAATATATTATATGAAGTAAAACAGTCCATGAAGTCATTACATTTTCACATGTGAATATTGGAACCCAAATATCCATCCAGAAAAGTGGAAGTCCCACCCCAGACAATGATAGAAAAATACCCCATGTCACATACAGGGACATGATATAAAACCCAGTAACGGTCCACATGGAGATTATAGACAAATCTGAGAAAGCATACAAATATGCCCGAGGCATCTATAAGAAAGTGAAATAGCAGTATGTAGAATAGTAAAGCAATAGATAGAGTACCGAAGTCCATTGTTCCAATTCCGACACAATGTGGTCCGACGTTTTGGACGTCAACATTTATTTACTTTTGCAATTGCAAAGCAAAAGCAGTTTCAAAGGCTACCTGGCTAATCTTCAGGCTCCGTCTGTAGTTTATAAAATAAACAATAGTAACAATGAAATTATTCAGGTCCCTAGCGGAGTCGCCACTATGTTATCACTTAGATTTTCCTTGAAGTTGTTGAAAAAGGAAAGGGGTCCGAGGTAACCACAAACCAATATTTTAGGTACAGAATCTAGCCAATCTGTACCCAGAGAGGGTTCTCTCTATAAAATTTAGCTTTGTTTTAGAAAATTTAGGCTAGTTATAAAATCCAGGGGTTTTATTTGAATTTGGGTGGTGGAATTCGATAGCTAAGGGCAAGATTGAGTAATTCAGGCCATTGGGCAATGGAGTAAAAAAAAATGGCTTCACTGGATTAAGTTTATCAACGAAAGATGGTTTTATAGGGCAAGATAGTCAAACATGGAAACAATTATAAATCTTAAAAGAATGAAATGGATTTAAAATGGATGAAAGGCAATTAAGAATCTTTCAACACATTCAAAGAGAGAAAAATGAGTGATTATCAATAAAGAGCATTTAAGTATTATTTACTAAATAATCAAAATGCTTAGACTAGTAAAACAGGAGCAATTAAGAATTCACTATTTATAACTAGTTTAGAAGAAAACATTTAGAATAATAATGATTAAAACCAGATTACACTTAAGTACCTTCTGATTTACTCCTTTTCATTAATTATTCAGAAATGAAACACAATGATATAATAAATAGATATAAAAACTTAAAACACATGATAGAAATGACTTATTGATCCGTAGTTTGACACATGAATCCTGTAAAAAGTCTCTAGCATCAATTCATCATCCAGCAAGCCACAAAGAAATTTCTCCAACAACACTTTATTCCGAAAAAGTCAATGTTACTGCAAAGTATATGAATCCACACTTACTACTCCAATTGATGGAGTATTTATACAAAAAATCATACAAAATATTTCATAACAAATTGAGATATTATCTAGGATAACTAATAAGTATTTTACAACAATATAGAGACAGATGGTCTCGTAGATAAGAAAAATGATAACTGATGTTGTGCTGTTTCCTTCTTTTAAGAATGTGCTCGAGGCATGCCCTATATCTTGGCTTGCTGCTGTCCTCTTCAGTAATTCTATGTTGATTATTTTGTTTCACTGATACTCTTTAACTACTCTGATTCTCTTTGACCTTTGTTCATCCTTTTATCCTTTTTATCATGATATACTGTGGTAAATAGGAAAAAATTTATGTAAGGATACTTTTTTACAAAATTTCCATCATTTCTTCCCACCATTAAACTTCTGGCACTCTGGTCCTTTGCAAATTTCTTAGTGTTTCATCAGCCTCAGTATATCTGAAGAAATTAGGCTGATTTGGGAACAAATGATTTACTTCATGCTCAAGATAAAATAAATTCTCCAATCTGTCATGAAGGTTTTTCCCTGTAGGCAATGCTGCTGTTGATGAACTAGTTGAAGAACTAGCTTGATTATCAACATATTTGTCCAATTTTTCAACATAACTATCAAGATCCATTAGCTTATCTTCTGCAACTATAGGACTGGGCAATCCTCTATTTAACAAAATATTCAATCTTTCTCTGAAGGCAATGATTTCTTCTTGCATATCTGAGCACCTTCGTTCTAAATTTTGTACCAGAGTTCTTTTAGTAAAAACTCTCTTTATTTCAAGAATTGTTCCGGTCTTGTCCTGAATACCAATTTCTGCAAGTTGATTCTTAGTCTGAGTATTCAAAAAATGTATAAGTCTATTGGCCTCTTTTGGCATATTTCCCAACTCTTGTCTTGATCTCTCAATCTCATCCAGAGCCAATTTAACTAAGTTATTCTGTTCATCCATTATTTGAATTGAGGACCAAACATCCTTTATTGATTGAATGATATTATCCCAAAGAATTTCATTTATTTATTTTAAAGGTTTCTCCAATGTGAGATCCTTTTCCAATGCTTTGATTGTTTTTTCTAATTTGTTCACTTCTCTTGTTTTATCAGCAACACTCATTTTTGAAAGATCATATTTATGTTCTAGAGTGGCCAATTGTTCCTTTGTTTTGTGAAGCTCTATGGCCTGAAGTTTCATATCTTCCATTGACTTTGTTAATTCATCAATGTTCAAATTTGTAGTTTTGCTCTGTGACAATTCTGCTGGCTGACCTGTTGTTGTTGTACCTGTCACTACTCCTGTTGTAGATACTGGAATATTTGCCTACTTATCTTTTAATGCATTCTCAAGCTATTTTTCAGTTGCAGTAAGTTTCTCATTCAATTTTAAGAGAAAATCCATTAGTTCTTCCTTAGAATTTTGTTTGATTATTTCTGCAGTCTGTGGATGTCTTGAGGCCGGTAACTTTAATTGTTTTCTCAGAGCTGCAATATCATCATCTTTTCTCTTGATCAAAGCTTCAATACCTTTCACATCTTTAGGATTATGACCCAAACCAATGATTATTTCCTCTAAATTTTTGATTCTATTATCCTTAGCCTGGGAGGAGGCTTTTTAAAGTTGCAACTGTGTATTAGTATTATCCAAAGAATCCTGCAACTTATGGGTCATCATTGATTTATCCGTCAGAGTAGAATTAGTCATCTCACCTGTTTTCTTGTGTAGCTCAATTTGATCTAAAGGATGGATATCCTTTGCTAAGACTTCAAATTTAGTCTTAACGTAATCTGCAGCTGTCTGAGGCTGTTGCACCTTGGGCTTCAAATGGCTCATTAACATCTTACCCTGTTGGATGTCATAAGCTGACATCAATCTTTCTTGATTTTTCAGAGCCATCTTCAAATATTGGTTGTACACTTGAAGTCTAAGTGGATCGTTCCTGGCCTTTATATTGATGAATTTTCTTTTGATGTCCCAGGCAGTTTTTACTGGAGGTTTGAAAGAAGATATTTCTGCACTTTGTTGCCTCTGTATTTCCTATTTTTGAAAATTAGTGGATGTCCCACTACCTGTACCTGTTTGCTGACTGTCTTCTCTTCCCTAGCTATCAGGGATTTCCTGAAATGATTCATCTTCTGGAAGGGGAGTTAATTTCTGCCTTTTAACATCTTGCTGTTCAGAAGAGCCACCAATAGGAGTAGTTGTTTCAGCCTCTCTCTTTTTTCCCTTTTCTATATTCATAGGAGTTTGTAAAATAGAAATTTCTGGCTCACTGATCTGAGTAGGGGGAATTTGTCCTTGACCTTGTTCTTTAGAAGTCTCTAGTTGTTCTGTCATTATGAATTTTTCAATTATTTGTATATCAGGGTCCTTTTCTTTTCCTTTATATTCTACTGCTATTGTACTAATCTCCTGCAAATTTTGTTGTAAAGTCCTGGCTGAAGAAGATCCCTGCACCTGTCCAAAAGATTCTAGGTCAAGTATCTTTTCAAGATCTGTCATTACATTTTCAACATTGACCTGCTCACTATCTTTTTCAACCAATGTCCCTTCTGTCCATTCATCCATATTAGCATATTGTTCTATTTCTGGGATTCTTTGATGGATGTATGGTGACAAGTTATTTTTCATTCTTCTATCACAGATAAAGTTGTTTGGATCATAAGGCACCCAGTAGAAACTCTTTTGTAGTATGAGATAGTCTTCTAAAATCCTTTCGTCTTCCTTTCTAGCTTCCCTAGAGTTACAAATGAAGGGACCTAATTTGCTCTTGATCCTGAGTTGAGCCTTTTTCTTTGCATTGCAAAAATGAATTATATCTGAATTATTCATCTACCTAAAATATTCTAATGCAAAGAGTCTCATTGGGACATACTTGGGCAGTTTGAATGGGCATAATTCACATCCATATATCCTGATCTCTGTGTAGTTTTGATATAGGTACCAGTCACCTATCTTTTACTACTTTGAGAGATGAAGGATTTTCTTGATTTCATTGTTAATTCTAGGAGGAGAGACTCCTGTCAACAAGGTAGTTGCAGGATGAACAAAAAGGTCGACAAACTCATTATAGGAATAAGGAGAATCAGAGGAATTGTGAGTAATGGCAGACCAAAAGATGACTGACCTAGGATTCCCTTGGGCATCAAGTTTCTTAACATAAAAGGGGAAATTTTCTGACTGAAAGTAAATCATGAGATGATAAATGACAGAAGAATACTTAAATACTCTCTCATTCTCAAATCTCATGAACTGATCATGGATTTTGTCAGCAATATAAGATGCAAAATCGTACTTGACAGCAGGAGGCTGTCCAGGGGTAAAAATGGATAAAAATACTAGGGTTAAGTGATCAACACACTCACTAGTATTGAAGCCCATTATGGAAGATATCATGTCTAAAATAACTCTACCCTCATCAGTAAAGAAAGTATAACCATAAGGGGGAGGGTTTTTAGGCTGATGCTCTAGTAACATGAAGGTTTGGCATAGGCGGTTTAACTCTTCATGGGATAACTTAGTAGATTTATCAAGTAATTCAGCCATGGACAGGGGAGTGAGAGCTTGACCAGGTTGGAATTGTAGCATTTCATTTATGGACTGAGCAGTTATTGGGAAAATGACATTTTGACTTGGGGATAAAACTACTCGTTGGTTGGGATCATAATTTGCGTAGCAATAATGGATTAACTCAGGAAAAATATGGACTGAGGGGAGAAGGTACATAGGAAGATTTTATTCTCAAAGTCCAAAGATGTTAGAACCATTCAAATAATTGTCTCTGCAGTGGCAAAATATTCGAAGAGGATTCTCATTGAGAAGCAAGTCCTTAATTTGAAAATCCATATCGGCTAAAGGCAAATAATCCAAGTCCTTGTGAGGGGCATTGATGGGCACGACATTTAGAGCTACAGGAACTTCCATTTCTGGTTCTTGTGGATTCAGAAATGGAATTTCGGGGTTTTTGTGGAAAAGGGGCACAATTACCAGTTTTGGGAATATAATTGCAGTTATGGGAACGAAAAATACCAAACTGAACTTCTTTTCAGACCTTAGTGCGGAATTAAAACTAAAACCAGGATTTTTACAGAGTTTAGGGGGGAATTGGAATAAATACCTGTTTACGGGAAATGAAACGTGTTTAAACATGTGCTGGTTATGACAGAATAACCCTGAAATACTCGGCTTCAATTCTCTTTAGCAAGGTAATGGTCAGCAAGCGTTAACAATTGGTTTTTGAATTTTTTTGCATGGAAGACTGGCTAGCACACGGAAAAATGAAAATGACGCAGACGCAATTTGTTTTATTTACAAAGTCAAAAGGGTGGCGGGTTTTGATTGATGACGTCAGCATGTACGATGGTTTCGTCACAGAGGGATAGGAGCGGATCTTTGTTTGGGCCGCTCGCGTAGTGGAAATCCGGACCTGAAAAAGATTAGAGCGAATTTGATAAGAAATTTGCGTCACAACTCTCCCTCCGTACGCTAGCCCAACTTCGGACCCGAAAAATATTAGGGCGGAATTCATTTGGTTTTCGCGTCACAAAATTGGCCGACGTCAGCAGGCTATTTTGGAACGCGAATTTGGTTTGAATTATGGTTTATCACCGTTTGAAGTCCGGCAGGCTCGACTTAAGAACAATTTTGTTTGATCCCATCTTATAAAATTTGTGTTGGTTTTCTTTAATAATACACATATTTATAATAAATCATGGGAATACCACACTAGTAAACACGTGGAAAAGTTATATAAATTATTGAGAACAATCATTTTTATGTAAAAATATCCAAATGTGATTTTGGGAAAGAAGAATTCGAGTATTTGGTTCATATTGTTTTAAAGGAAGGAGTGAAGTTGGAGCCTCAAAAGATGAAAGCTATTACAAAATGACCTATTCCTAAGAAAATCAAGGTTATTAGAAGATTTTTTAGACTTACATGATATTATTGATCATTTGTTAAGAATTATGCATGCATTTCAAGTCCACTCACATATCTCTTGAAGAAAATATCATTTATATGGAATGATGAGGCTACTTTGGCATTCTCTCTTTTAATGGATGCCATGTCTTCTACACAAACATCAGTTGCACCTACTTTTGGTAAAACATTCATAGTAGAGTGTGAGGCACTAGGACAAGGAATTTATGTAACATTAACACAATAAGGGATATCATTGGCTTTTAAAAGCAAGGAATTCAAAGAAAATATTTGGTGAAATCTACATATGAAAAATAAATGGAAGAAATATTACATGCAACAAAAAATGGGGATAGTATATCACTGGGAGGTACTTTAAAGTCAAGATATACCATGATAGCATAAAGTATTTTTTGAAGCTATGGATTTCATTGGAAGATTAACAAAAACGAGGAGAAAAAATGCAAAGTTTTAATTTTGAGATAATCTGCAAAAAGGGTAAGGAAAATTTAGTACATGATGCTCTTTCTAAAATAGAAGAGGCCTCAAATTTATATCCAATTACATTTTATATTCCTAGGTGGCTAGAAGAATCTTGCCATAATGGAAAAATGACAATAGTACTAAACAAAAACTAAAATTTATAAAGGATGGGATGAACTCTATGGAGCATTGGGAGTGAAAGAGAGATATAATTTGGTGCAAATGTAGAATATTTTTATGCATGCAAGCATATTTGAATAAACAAATATTAAGGGAGTCCCATGTCTCTCTAATGGTAGGACGCAGGGTTCCTTAAAACATCTCAAAGGATCAAAAAATATATTTTTGGAAGGAATGAAGAAAGATATTCAAAATTTTGTAAGAGAAGGTCAGGTTTTTATAATAAATAAAAGAGAGATAGTAAAATCTCTAGGGTTACTTCAACCATTCCACATACATATTCAAATACTAGAAGATATATCAATAGACTTTATTACAGGGTTACTAAAATATAAAGGTAAGTATTACATTTTTGTGGTCATTTATATAGACAATTTTTGTAGATTTTTTTTGTAGAGCTCAAAGTACATAAACAACAAGCCAAGTGGCAGAAGTGTCCGTGAAAGAAATTCATAGTTTTCATGGTTTTCCTAAAGTAATAGTAACAAGAAACTTTTGGAAATAATTATTTAATATGAGTGGAGAAACACTAGCTGCCATGAGTTCTACATACCAAACACAATCAAATGGTCAAACAAAAATAGTTAACAAATGTTTTTAAGGTTATCTACAATGTTACTCTTTAGAAAAGCAATCTTAATGGATGAAGTGGGTTCCTCAAGGAAGAATGGTAATATGATACTATCATACTACCTATCACACATCTACTAAAATTTCCCCATTTAAGGCTCTTTATGGATATCCAACTCCTAGTATCTCATACTTTTTGCAAGATAAGTCCAAAGTATAGGAAACAGAGTCACATATGGAAAATACTAAAGAAACTTTGAAAATTATTATGGAAAACCTTCAAATGACATGAAACATGATAAAACAAGAAGGGGAACAACATTGAAGTGAAAGATAATTTGAGGAGGGTAATTGCGTATTTTTTAGATTATAGCATTATAAGCAATCTTCATTCAAGAAAAAGAAGAATAAAGAATTAGCTCAAAAATGCAATGTGGAAAAAGTTGAAGTCGGGATTAAATCGGCAAGGGTCCAAAAGTTGAAATACTCGATAAAGTCGGGAGTTTTTTGAAAAAGTCGGCAAAAAGTCGGCAAAAAGTCGGCAAAACTAAAAAAATACAAAAATATTCATTTTTGGAAAAAATCCTGATTTTTTCAAAAAAAAATAAAAAAATATTAAAGAAACTACCTCACTCAAGATTTTTTCGAAAAAGTCGGCAAAAAGTCGGGACTTCGAGGATAAAATCGCGACTTTTTCAGGGATGAAAAAGTTGGCAAAATTCGGCCAATAAAGTCGGCTCCGGGAAAAATTCGGGATTTTTTCAAAAAGTCGGGACTTTTTGCCGACTTTTTCCACACTGAAAAACTGTTATGGCCCTAAATAATTGTTCATAGGATTGCACAAGTGGTATAGAAGTTATATTTTCCTTCTTCTTGCATTCGTAAGGTTTTTCATGTATCTTGCCTAAAAAAGGTTTTGGGAAAAAATATGCCAGTGTAAATAGAACTTCCAAAATTAGATGAAGAATGAAAGATGATTCTTGAACCACAAAAAGTTATAGATAAAAATTCTGTATCTCTTTGACATATAACCATTATGAAGTACCTAATCAAGTGGAAGAATATTCCTCTAGAAGAAGGTACATGGTAAAATGATCAATTTGTGATGAAATACCCACGGCTAAAGGGTTCTTTTGAAGTTTTGACAAAGGTTTTGTTATATGTTTTATATAACGTGCGGCGGAATAGTTTTATTGTTTGTTAAGGTCCCACACAGTGATCAAATTTGAAGGGCAGGTCCGAATTTCAATTAGAAGGGCATATATCTATGTCGCCCTTCCATAATGAAAAGCTTAAAAAAAAAACTTTTCAATTCACCACAATAAATTATTTTTACATTTCATTTTCAGAAAGACAAAACCATCAATCTTTATATTAATAAAAGACTGTTACATATACAACAATGAAGAAGGCTCCATATTTCATTGCTTAAATATCTCATTGGCAATGTCAACATAAGTCTTGAAGACACTATTATAAGAGTTTGGATACATACCACCGGGATATAGGAGATTCTTATGTTTCAGATTGTGTAATGCAATTTTGATTTTGTCTCACAGGGAGCAGCAGCATGGAGGTCTGGATTTTTCTTATAGAACTTTTTTATTATTATTTGAAACGTTGTTTATAGATATGAATACAACAACGAAATTATGAGCATGGTGGACAATTAGTCAAGCTCATAATGCCAAACCATGATGATGTAAGTTTGGAATTTAACATTTTTACATGTTAAAGACAAATAGTCAAAATCACTAACAACTTAGTATGCCATAATTAATAATCATTCCCTGTTCACTTTTGTTAATAGGTTTATGTCACACGATGATGCAGGGGCATTAGGCACTAGCCAACAATGTAGGAGGTTTTGTCCACATGTTGTGGCTAGGAGGGTTTGAAAACATTTGAGTTGTAACAGCTAGGTGTCAATACCTCAGCTGACTGTATTACTTAGACTAGTTAGAGTTGTAGGAGTCAAACAATTTCAGTTAGTTGAATTATTATAATTAGACCTTTTGATTTCTAGAATGGTCCTCTTAGAGGAACCGAAGAGCGATATGTTATGTATATAAATTGTAATTCCTTAGATGAATAAAAGTAGAGAGGGAAGAGGAGAGTAGAGAGGGGATTTCTGCAATAAACCTCTGTGTGTGAACAATTGTTTCCAGTTAACTGATTTCCAAGCTTAGTTTCCATTGAATTATCTCGAACTGCTAATTGTGAAGAATTTTTTAACTGTGAGGTGATTGGGTACTGATAATTCCATTCTTCTATCTTTGAATTCCCGTAAATTGTTGGATAACCCTGTGAACTCACCCCACCCGAAGGCGAGGTCTTTGTAGAGAACCGGGGTCGTGAACACTGTTCAAATATAAAAATCCCGCTTAATAAAGAGACAAGATTGTTGTGCTTTCGGAACCTGACCCGAGCATTGGACATGAGTTAACAAACAAAAGGATAGCGGAACCAGACTTGCACCCGTGGTCAAGCCCTGTACCAAAACCACGAGTGGAATCACAAAAGCAGGTTGCCCATATCGCACCGCTTTTGCGGAGTAGGCAATATTTCCTATTCGCGAGCGATTCCATAGGGAATGTGACACATGGCGAAGTGACCCCCGGAAAACCACCGTTTAACCCGCGCCATCGCACGTTAAAGCCCGACGTTGGAAGCCGAGCGAAATTGCCAAGAGTCGTTGATTTGGAGAAGGGCCATCGAATGGTGGTCGCACGTTGAACTTGCCCGGAGGTTAACTAAGGTGTGCGGAGGATAGCCAGGTATGATACGAGTGTTTGATTGGTTATTGATATATATAGGTGGGGCCGGAGTATAATGAAATTGTTTAATTAAACGATTGGCAGATAATTAGCATAAGTCTGGAGCGTGATTGTTGTAAGGTTGGGTGGTGAAATATAGAGCCGAAAGTTCATTACAAGTTATTTATTTAAAAAGAAACGTGGAGTATAAATACAAAGTGTTGAAAGTTAAACATTGGTTATAAGGATTGGAGATAATATAAAGTCAGGAATATAAATTAAAGTCCAACCATTGTGGATAGTATTTATTTATCAAATTCTACGAATTTGATAAATAAGCCCGAAGAAAGAAGAAGTCAATTAAGACTCAGGCTGGAGGAAAAGAATGGGGTACACCAAGGGAAAATGCTGACAGAGCGATTGTAGACACACCAACTCTCCTTGGGGGTCCAATTTCAGTTTTGTTGCGTCACACGATGATCTCTCTTCTCTGGCATTTACTTGTATTGAAGATCACTATTCTAGGAATAAGGAGTTATTTTCTCCAAAAATAACCCTAGCCAAACATTGAAAATGCATCAAGGATATCTTTCTATGCTTCATAAGCACATTTGTTCTACTTCTAAATCATGTCTTGGAAGTGGTTGTTGTGCTGGAAATTATTCACCAGTTGGTTTCATACCAAAGTATTTTTCACATTTTCGGCATCCAATACATGAAAAAGATAATGGTTTAAAACAACATAAATATTTGAAATTTTGCAAGAATTGTCTGGCACACTTTGAATATGAATTTTGAAGTCAAGTGCATGATGCTGTATAGGATCAAGTGTCATTTGAATACCAAATGTTTCACAAGAAACTTCTCAACATGCTACCCTGCAGTAAGGATTAAATGACAATATTGCATCAACTATTTCCATAATAAAAGTGCACCTCGGCCATAAGACTAAACAACTACAAATGTTGTAGATCTAACATGACCACACAATTAAATGTATTCCACAAGGCCAATACTGTATGAAAAATTAAAAGGAGTTTGCAACCAAAAATACCTTAGGCAACTAATTCAATTAGATACACCAAACCATCAGCAAAAAGGAAAACCAGTCTACTTGGCCCCAATATTTTCAACTGGGTCCTCTTATTCAACCAATAAAAAGGCCAAAACCATAGCATTGAGATACATTTCATTACACTGTCAATAAAAATAAAATTTGACTTAGCCATAACCCTTTCCTTTTATTATTGTGAAAAGATTTATGCATTACTCTAATGTGGCTAGTCCATAGGCTAAGTAGACCACTGGGTAACAAATATGTTTGCTTTCACCTTTGAGTTTTCAAATTATGCCTACCAAATCTAAGACATTTAAGAGGGGGAAATAATACAACGTTAAAAAGAAAACCAGAGCACACATCTAAAAATTACCTCCTTAGCTACTGTCACACCATCATTAACTATTTTCGGAGAACCATGCTTTCTCTCCAAGACAACATTTTTCTTTTCGCCCCAAGGGTGATTCCAACAAGATCAGCAAGTTTGTTCACACCATATGCAAGACAAATTGACAATGCTTTCAGTAAGTGTGCAATTGAATGCCAGACCATATGCCAAAACAACCCTCCATGAAAAATTAAAATAACACATTAAAATAGAATATAAGTGGACAACGAAAGATCCACCGCAGTGAAGTTTCACGTGCAGGTGACCTTCCTTTAAACATAATTTTTTCTCTGACCTGCAATTTTTTTGTCACTGAGCCATCCTTGTTGAAGTACAACTCCTTTTCCATAGCTCTTGTATTAACTACCTTCTCTCTGTCGCGTAATATCAGAGTCCCTCTTCTGCTTGAGCGATTAAAGGAAATAGGTGAAAAAACTGAAAGAGAAGACAATTGTCTGCCATAATTATCAAACATTGCACCCAACTTCTTCCCCTTTCCATTGTTACCCAATGAGGTAGATATGGCAATTGTTGTCATACTACCCAAAGCAGAGGCCATATTATCTTATGCTGAATATAGAATTACAATATCTTCATATTAGTATGAACCTTAAAAAACATGATTCCCATTGCTAAAAACCACTTTTAAGTTGTAACAGGCAAACTAAACAACTATCGCAACTTTTAGCAACTTCTGGAGCATTAAGAGAGAAACAACCAAAGAGAAATACAACCACAATCTTCATTTTAATGAGACCGAACTATATATTTTCATTAAGATAATAGAAAGAAATCACGACTATATTAAGGCCAGCACAAAAAAATCTTTAACCAGTGTCTCTCGCGGCCTTCAGGTTTCCATGCTAGAGGTTGCATATTTTTAATTTAAATTCTTGACCTCTCGTGCCCATCTATGAATGAATCCAATGGGATATCTACATCAAATTCTCCTTTATATCCCCAAAAACAAATTCCCTACTACAAGAGCACCAGTATTGATGGATCACCCCACACCATCCCACCCACTAGAAACGGTGAAAAAGGAAGCTCGAGAAAACTTCTGAAATATCTCAAGATGACTATATGGGTGGTTCTTATGAATCAACCAACCATTCATAACATGCTCATCAATCCAAACCATGAGTATTATGTGACAATATTCAAGCAGGCACTGAATCGGATTTCTGAAGCTATGTTAGAGAAACCCTAAACTCTCACTGAAAATAGGTGAAATGTGGCACCACTCGGGGATTGACATGTGCCAATTAGTACAAGTGGTAGAAAATTGGCATGCTCTAACAACGAGGTGATGCAGGAATGACATGAGGGAGAAAATATCAGAAAAGCCCCAAATCTAGATAACTAAAGCTCATCACCAACCTGAGATTGACAACTTTACATGATGTAACCTATGAAATCGTAAATGGAGAAATCATAGTAACAATAAAGTAACCTATGTAACAATAAAGTCGGATTCATCCTGGGAGTGGTAATGGGAGAAATCATAGTGAACAACGGGAAACATGCAGAGTTGCTTACAATCAAATAGATGAAAAAACACATACAAAAAACCTAGATAATAATCATGAACAAGCTTAATATTGAATTATGAACTGTAAAGGAACTTACAAAATGTGACATTACGAACCTGGTCAAGTGCACAAGCATAAATATCATGGACATGACCCTGGTTGACAAGTTGTATTGCTCATGATGCAAGAGGATTTGTACCTGCACTTCCAAGTCAATCAAAATCCATCATTATCTATACAATAAATACAAGTAATTGATGTAGTATTTTTTACTCTAAGATGCATTCTTATGATAATGTTAGAACATATGTTGAAAATGTCAAAACATGCCTGAATAAGCTCCTCTTCGTTTCAAGAACAATTTATTGGAGTCGCATGAACTTGGAACAAGCCTCCCACGATCTGAAAGAGTAGCAACTAAGTCAACATTGACTTTTTTGTTGCTACGCTGGATCGAGGGAGGTTTGCTCCAAGATTAAATCGCTCCAATAAATTATTCTCTACTAAACAGGGCCAACCACGTGAAGGTGGAAGCTCTTATGGCCCCTCCCCCACCCCTCACATCACTCTCAATTCCCCAATACCCAATCTATATTTCATTTTTTACTTTCATGAGCATAAAAAAAAATATTCAATAACTAATAAAAAACAATTCAACAAAAAGTACGCAAGGAAACATTGCAATTAATGCTTGACATAAAAATAGTATGATAAATGATTTTTTTATATAACGCAAAAAACGTTCCAAGTATGGTAACATTTGTCTTATAATAATACAATATTTTACATTATCGAATTTTCTTTTTCTTTTTCCTATTTTTAAAGCTCCTAATTACATCATCAATATCATCATGCTCTGCTCCTGTTTCGTGCCTTTCGACCCGCACTGCTGACCTAGTTGCATAGTCATGATGTCTGGTCTCATCCAGTGACGGGGCATCGCCTACAAAAACAGATAATATTAAATTTTAATTGTGAGTTTTTAAATATCATTGAACTAGTTCGGTAATATTAATAAAAAAAATTGCAATGAGATTATTTACCTGGTGCACCAGTTGTCGCCGCTGACCTAGTTGCGTAGTCACGATGTCTGGTCTCATCCAGTGATGGGGCATCACCTACAAAAACAAATAATATTAAATTTTAATTGTCAGTTTTTAAATATCATTGAACTAGTTTGGTAATATTAATAAAAAAATTGCAATGAGATTATTTACATGGTGCACCAGTTGTCGCCGCTGACCTAGTTGCGTAGTCACGATGTCTGGTCTCATCCAGTGACGGGGCATCGCCTACAAAAACAGATAATATTAAATTTTAATTGTCAGTTTTTAAATATCATTGAACTATTTCGGTAATATTAATAAAAAAAATTGCAATGAGATTATTTCCCTAGTGCACCAGTTGTCCCCGCTGACCTAGTTGCGTTGTCACGATGTCTGGTCTCATCCAGTGACGGGGAATCGCCTACAAAAACAGATAATATTAAATTTTAATTGTCAGTTTTTAAATATCATTGAACTAGTTCGGTAATATTAATAAAAAAAATTGCAATAAGATTATTTACCTGGTGCACCAGTTGTCACCGCTGACCTAGTTGTGTAGTCACGATGTCTGGTCTCATCCAGTGACGGGGCATCGCCTACAAAAACAGATAATATTAAATTTTAATTGTCAGTTTTTAAATATCATTGAACTAGTTCGGTAATATTAATAAAAAAAAATTGCAATGAGATTATTTACCTGGTGCACCAGTTGTCGTCGCTGACCTAGTTGCGTAGTCATGATGTCTGGTCTCATCCAGTGATGGGGAATCGCCTACAAAAACAGATAATATTAAATTTTAATTGTCAGTTTTTAAATATCATTGAACTAGTTCGGTAATATTAATAAAAAAAATTGCAATGAGATTATTTACCTGGTGCACCAGTTGTCGCCGTTGGGACTGTTGCCCTGTCTTCCTCTCTGGTGGTAAGATCCTCAAGGGAAACATTCTTTGTCATTTAAACAAAAAACGTTATAAGGAAAACCATCAAGGTATAATTAGAAAAAATTATAAGTGGAAATTAATTACCGTCACGGCCCTCACTGATAGTAGCATTGTCGGCCTGGTCCCCACTACAATGATTAGGTTGCACGTGAGGATCATCTACATCTGGCTCTAAAACTGGGTTATTTGCCTCGTCGGTAGTGCTGCTCCCCTGATTTAAACAAAGTTTTTAGACATTAAATTTATGGATGAAAACAAACATATTGAAAGGTTAATGTTTTACCTTATCAGGCATTCTGGATCTTGGGACCTGCCCCAAGCTTATGTGACGTTCAACTACGGCTTGATAGCCGAAATGGAAAGCGATATTTTTATCTTCCTCTGTAGTTTCTGTTCCGAAGTCATCACCCTACATTACATATGATTGTGTGTTTTTAATCATATTTGATAGGATTACAAAAACGGTGGAAGGCGATACAATTAATTATAAGATGTTTAGCTACTTAATTACAATTCTTGCGGCTAATTTCAAGTAGCCGCCCTGGCCTAGCTTGTGATGGCCCTTTTTTTCAATCCTAGCTTTGGTTGCCTTTGAGGTGTCAGGAAACCTAGCATCAAAATATTAAAGTCAGATATGACGTAGCACACTTTTATTTTAGACATAGAGAAAATTAAAGCTATTGAATTAAAGTTATAATTTACCTTGCGGGTCCAGTTGGCATTTTTCCTTCTTTCTTTGCCCTTTTCTCTTTTCCGTCATGGATGAGTGCTCTCCACTCACTCTCTGAAACTGCGAGAGGACGCTCATATCTAGGGTTAAATTGAAATTGCGTCCTATAGGTGTCCCTAGTATATTTCAAATATTTGCCGGCTACCTGAGCCACCGCTTTTCTGTCAAATGTGCCGACCCCAAAAAGGGCTTCTAGATAATCTAGAAGTTCTTTTTTCAGGTTGGAATTCTGGGAATTCCACCCTGTACGTATGGTTGGGCCAAAAATTACCAACGCATGGCTCTCCAGAATCCTGTAGAACTCATTGTTTCCTACACAGAATAAAACAAAAAAAAGAAGAAGATATTATCATTAATTTAAAAATAAAAATCATGATAAATATGTTTTAGATAAAGTACATGAAATAGTTAAAATATTAAAATTTACCTGGGAGTTGTACATGCTTTATAGGGACACCTTCATCGTTCACCAACAACGTGCCATAATGGTCCCTGTGGAGCTGACATGTGTAGCTCCAGGAAACACAATAATGTAGTTGGCCATATCAGCCTCATCATTGCCAACACATTCAGCGGTTGGCTGGGTGTCTGCTTGGGCAGGGTGTGTTTCTTGGCTAGAACCTAAAGGAGTAGAAGGTGTACGAGAGGGTTGTTGGGCAATCTCTTGCCCTTGTGTCCCACTACCACCAACACAGGATTCAACAAGTGCCAGAAAACGCTACATACAAAAGAAATTTTTGTTAGTTTAGTCAATGTAAAAATTAAAAATCAAACTATCACAATTCATCTCATGCAAAACAAAAAAAATATCCTTTTGACTTTTCATTATTACTTGATATGTTTCTAGCTGGCTCATAAGTTGTTTTATCCTCTCTTCTGTTTCGGGTGTTTGAGGCATGTCTATCAAAGTATTAAATTCCGACCTTGCATCTAATGCCTTTTCTCACAACAAGAACACTGGAGATAGGGATGAAGAAAGCTCTTCCTCAAAGAGGGAATCATCAGGCGTACCATGGCTAGGTGTCTGCATATTTTAACAAAATTAATATTATTTCAATTATGTAAATAACTAAAATACCTGAAGATAGAGAAATGATGGCACTTTACATGTTCTTCCATTGGCCTCTTTCCGCGATCATCCCGTCTCGGGGTTGTTCCTGCACTGCTCTGATTAGTCTGCCACATTGCAATAAAATTATAAATGTAAAAACTTGAAAAAAATATCTAACTTGAAAACACAAAATGAAAACTGAAATAATTTCTAATAAGACACCGGACGAAAGATTTAGAGTTTCAATTATGCCTTGCATTGAATTCAGTCCTGGAAACATGTCATTGCACATTAAGGCACCCAAACAAGAGACGAGTTGACAATGAAGACCTTATTGAATATATTGTTGGAGCAAATTCTAGTAAACTTGTTGTGAATACCTTGAGGACATTTTTGGAGCAACATTGTTGAAGCTGATGGTATAGCATTGTTGGAGACGATATTGAAGGGCCTTGAAGTGAAGCTTTTGGAGCAACTATTGAAAAATCCTTAGAGCATTTAAGTAAGGCACTTTCTATCTTCCATCAGCTTTTTCCTTTCAATATCCTTTAAACGATTTTGTTGATATTTAATGTTTGAAATCACGTTATAATTCCTTGATTATATGTGTTTGGGGACTTTCCCTTTGAAATTACCCAAAAACACCCTAGCAATTTTATCTTCAGGATGCATGTTTGACCCTATTGTTCAATATTTTGATTGATAGTAGTAAACATAGAGAGTTAGGGGGCTCTTGACTTGGTTTGGTTGGGCCATTAGATCCCTAACATCTACTAGGGAGAACCCCCCTTGAGTTGGAGGAGAGCTAGCCTGAAGTGAAAAGAGGTTGGTGAGGTGACAATGGGGCTATTCAATTACACATGGTATCACACTTTAGCTTTAGGACTTTATCTTGATAAGTGCGAGATTTTGCTATATCAATTCTCAAATTGTTTACAACACTATTGTTAAGAACTAATAAGAAGTGATGTTGAGGGGTTTTTGGGTATAAGAAACAATACCATTTAAAAACTAGGGTTCTTAGTCCTTGGCATTCCTTCACCTAGGCCTAGGGGCACACTATAATAATTTCACACTAAACCATGCAAACTTAAAAGTAACTTAACAGATCCATAAAGTAATAATAATCATAATTACTAATTTCCTATTGTACGATATGATGCAAATTATTCAAACATGAAGCAATGAAGACATGCAATGTCTGAATTTCAAGATTGATGAACCAATATAAGAAGTTAGAAACTACAACTTTGATTCAATACTCTGTGTCCTAACTCCATGAAGGAATCTAGTTTGTAGTACAGAACATGCATCGTGTATTATAAATTCTTAATTGACAACAACTAAAGGTCATCTACCTCATCAATTCCTTCCCATTTTTTGTTTTTATGTTATATTCCTTATAAAAGTGTCAAATTTCTCTTAAAGTAAGCAACCACTGAATAAAATAAAAAATAGTTGAGATATGATTGAGAAATGGTCATTTATTTCTTGAAAGGATCTTCACAATTTCTTTGGTTGTTTTTCATCTCAAGAAACAAGAAATGACCTAAGAAACTATCGTGATGTAATGTAAGAAACAACACGGTGCAATGGCCATTTTCAAAGCCAAATGATGTCCATTGAGGACATGGCCTTTATTTGGTTTCTGTTTCATAGGAGTTTCGGGTAGAAATGGAACTTTGTTGTACCATTTCCAGTAGTAAAAAGGGAAAACCTTCTTTTTCCATGGGAAATAATTTACCTTTCCTTTTTTCAAGATAATCTAAATCACAAAAAATATGAACTATACTGCACACATTCTTGGATAATGTGAAAGTGGAAAAGGAATACCCTACACAAGTGATGCACACATGTACATTTGAACACTAATAGAGTTTTGTAGTTGAAATGCAATGCTTGTTTTCATTTAAATGTAGGGGTTTTAAAGCAGGGAGAAATAATGGCTACCAAATTAATAAGCGTTTCTTTGGGAAAAATTTAAATCTTGTATTGGGTGATGAAGATAATAGAGGGTATTGAATCTTGATTCTTAACATCTAGAGAGAACCATACAGCCTAACACAATCCAATAGAATTGACCAAAAAAACCCAAATAGAGTCAACCCTACTATAGGAGGAAGGGCCTGCAGTAAGAACTTACCATTTTGCAAGAGCTGAGGGCGAACGCTGAGGGCGAATGCTGAGGGCAAAGGCTGTTCTGCAAGAGCTGAGGGCGAATGCAGGGCGAATGCTGTTCTGAAAGAGCTGAGGGCGAATCCAGGGCGAATGCTGTTCTGCAAGAGCTTAGGGCGAATGCTGAGGGCGAATGCTGTTCTGCAAGAGCTCAGGGCGAATGCTGAAGGCGAATGCTGTTCTGCAAGAGCTGAGGGCGAATGCTGAGGGCGAATGGTGTTCTGCAAGAGCGGAGGGCGAATGCGCGCGTGATATTAGACGTTAATGTAGCACACATGTACATTTGAACACTAATAGATTTTTGTAGTTGAAATGCAATGCTTGTTTTCATTTAAATGTAGGGTTTTTAAAGCAGGGAGAAATAATGGCTGCCAAATTAATAAGCGTTTCTTTGGGAAAAAATTTAAATCTTGTATTGGGTGATGAAGATAATAGAGGGTATTGAATCTTGATTCTTGACATCTAGAGAGAACCCTACAGCCTAACACAATCCAATGGAATTGACCAAAAAAACCCAAATAGAGTCAACCCTACTATAGGAGGAAGGGCTTGTAGTAAGAACTTACCATTTTCAAGAGCTGAGGGCGAACGCTGAGGGCGAATGCTGAGGGAAAATTTTGTTCTGCAAGAGCTGAGGGCGAATGCTATTCAACAAGAGTGGAGGGCGAATGCGCGCGTGATATCAAACGTTAATGTAGCTATTGCGACGGATACAAAACAGTAAAATCATTTTTATGTAGCGCGCATATAAGTTTCGTATTTTTATTTAGCGCGCATATAAGTGTCGTTATACCGACGACGGAAAAGGCGTCGCTATTGCTACGAAGGCCTCCAAACGTCGCAATTGCGACTCTTAGACATTGTGCAACACTTGCGACGTTTGGAGGCAGTCGTCGCAATAGCGACGCTTTGGGCCATAGTGTCGTAATTTCCACGTCTTCCTCCAAACGTCGCAATTGCGACACTTTTCTATAAATGTCGGTATAGCGACGGTTTCAGGCGGGATGGAAAAAATTTGGGGAAATTTCCAACATTTGGTCAAAAGCGTCGGAACCAAGTGTCAGAATTTCCGCCAAATGTAGTAGTGGCTTGTACGATCAAGATTTGATCAAAGTTCTCATTGAAGAAGAGTTGAGGAAGAGAAACCAGACTTGGGACCAATTTTTATTCTATCGAGCAGGCCAACCTGCACCTACACCTCTAGTTCCACAGTAAAACCCTCAGCCTGCAAAGAGAAGAACAAAAAGAAAGGCCCAGAAAGAAAATATTCATAAGAAGGCCAAAGGTAAGAAAGAAAAAGTTTCTACAGGAAAAACTGAAAGAGAGGTGGAAAAAGGAGAGATCTCCTCAACAAGCAAGCCCAAGTCCATGAAGATAGTACCCCCTATTTCTCCATTTCCAAATTTCTACACTAGAGCCATAAGAGGAAGGTATACAACAACAAATAAGTCAAAAGCATAGGTGCTACCGGAATTTCTGGAAGCTCATATTCAGAAAAAGTTGCAGAAGGAATATCAGCCTACACCATCAGATGAAGAACTTATCAAAGATGTTAGATATTAAATCAGCAGCAAGAAGAAGAAAGAAGAAGCTAAACCTATTGCTAGCACCAGAAAGAGTCACACAAGAGAGAGAAATAAGTTTAGACTTAAATATAAGGCTCTTCTCAAGCCAAGCCTATTGACATAAATCATTGATGTTGAAGGGAAACCTAAAGGTTCAAAGACAGAGAAGTCAGAGAAATCCGTGAAGAAAAGCAAGAACCCAACCCCTTCAGAAAAACACTCAGAGTCCTAAAAAAGAAAAAAAAACACATAAGGGTGCTAAGGAGGAAAAAAAACTTGTCAAGAAGGCCACTACAATAGCAACTAGATCCAGAACATTAGCTGCTGACAACAAAACTGATTTAGATAAACTGGTTGAAGTTGCAGCAAACTTAGAGGAAAGGTAAAAAGGTTTTTGGTACTAATCCATTTTTGCTAATCAGTCATAAATTTTGAACAACAACCTAGGTGTCATGGAATGCAAGTCATCACAGAATTTTCAGCATTTTTCTGTGTATTTTGAAAAAGAAATAGGGCGCTATCAGAATTTCTGGCAACACCTGTTTTAATTGAATTTTGATACCTTTCAGCAAGTTTTTCTGAGCCATTTAAGGATGGATAAGAACCCATAACTAAATGGATAATACAAGTGATGGTGAGAGGTAGTTATGAGGTTGTTGGAGGTCTTATTAAATTAAGCTACATGGTTATTAAAGACCCAAGACACAAGGATAAAATTCAACAGAAAAAGGGGCAGCATGACAACACACTCAAAATTCCAGCCTAGAAATCTTCTCTTCTTGTTTCTCCATATTTCATTTCTGTTAGATTTTGAGGGGATAAGGATGTAATGTCTTTTGAATGTTATGTTAATGTTTCCTTATTTTTAGAGAAAGATGGAGCTGGTTCCTCTCTTCCTATATATAACACATGTAAATACTATTTCCAGGTTGGATGTTAGTCTACCTGAAGACTAAAAATAATAGAAAAAACCTTTTTGCTTCATGCTGGAGGATTTTGTGACTCAAGGAACATATAATGTGTGGTGTGTATCTTTTCTTTGCTAATTTATTCTAAAATATGAATTGCAGCAACTAGAGAAGTGTGAGTGAGAAGTTTTCAAAGGATTTAATAGTAAATTATCCACTTTCAGTTTTCTGTAATTTATATGTGTGTAATAGAACATGTGAGTGAAGGTTTCATAAAGTATTTTTGGAATACTTTATACACGCAATATATTTTCTAAGTGTTGTTTTCTTACCATAAACAGAGTTTGTGTTAAAGGTCATCATCATAGCTATGTGACTCATTTAGGATAGGAATATTTCCTGAAATAGGTACCAAATATTCATCTTCTTCCACTTGTGTACTTTTCTCCCTATAATACCTTTTACCCACACAATTTATGCTTTCCGCAACTTTCCAAATGCATGAAAGTCTTAAAGAACATAAAATCATTTCAAAATATTTGAGAAATCCATCCCACCACTCAAACAACCCCTTTAAAATTTGAAATGAACTATGATGTGTAAGGCTTACTCCTTAAGGAGTCAAGGAGTGAAATATTACGCTAACATCTTTGGCACCATTGCTTGGGAGGCGAATTGAAGTTTATCCTTGGGTGAATGAAAAAGTTATAAGTCTTGTTTTGAGGTGCACAGTTCCAGTTGTCTTTTTAGACTGCTTTACACCTAACGAATTCATTAAGAAGTTCTGGCTCCTAGAAGGACTAGAACCATGGCTAACCCATATTCCCCTTTGAGAATTCCAATTTCTGACCCTGAAGATCTAATCAAGAAAAAGAGTAAATGAAATTTTGCCTCTACTACTACTGTTTTCTCAAAGGCTGTTCCTAAAGAAGTCCTACAAACTTTATCCCCTGATTTTGCAAAAAATCCTTTACCTCCCTTGTTTTCCAACCAAAAAACAATAATTACATCACAAGTTGGTGCTTCATCATCTGTTGTTCACAATCCACCTATTGTTATTCCACAAATCTCAACTACTCACATCATGTCAGGTCCAAACCCACCCCCTAACCGAATGGATGCAATTGTTGCTGCTAGGTATGCCCCTTTGGTTTTACCTCAGCCTATGAATGCATTACCTACAGGATATTATCTCAAGTACGTGCCTAATTTTAGTGGTGAGGGAGAGGTAACATATGAAGAAAGCCTTGCTGATTTTTATGCCTATGCTGATAGTCTGAATATTGAGCATGAAGATGTCTCGATGAGAGTTTTTGTTCGGGGTCTTGAGGGTGATGTAAGAAAATGGTTCAGATACTTGATAGCTGGTAGCATCACTGGAATTGAAACCCTAGATGATACATTTTTAAGGAAATGGGGCGATAAGAAATATTTTATGTATTATATCGCTAAATTTGGTGAAATAAAAAGAAAATAAGGAGAATTAATTTCTTATTTTTCCAAGAGATTCAATAAAATGTATAACAAAATACCTACTAAAATCGAGCCTGCTGAAGCTTCAACCAAAATCACTTATGCTGGTGTCTTTGATCATGATTTTTGTTTATTATTAAGATAAAGAAGATCTGTAACACTAACAGAAATGTAGGACAATGCACTGGAGGTAGAATTGAATGTGTTAGCAGCTGATAGGCTGAGAGGAGGGATTGACATAGAAAAAAGAAAGAAAAAAGCTGAAGTTTCTACTTCGGGAACTTCAGACATAGATCCTAAGCTAGATGAGCTGACCAAGATGGTTAATTCATTAGCTACTGAAGTGTCCAATCTCAATATGGAAGCAAGACCAACTACTACTAGAAATGTTTCATTCGATCTGCCTAATAGGCAGCAATTTAGAAGACCAAATGTTACTCAAATTTTGCAGCGAGAGAGGAGAGAGGTTGATGATAAAAAATTGCAGCTTCGTTTGTAGAATGCTATATTTGAAGATGAAGAAGAAGCTGAAAGGTTGGAAAAGGCTGCTGATATCAATTTTTTAAGAGATAAAGAAGGGTTGCTCTTCATCTTACACAAGAAGAGTATGAGGATTTCATGTCATATACTCAGAATACTGAAGTAATTACTGATCATTCCATGATTGCAGCTGATCATCAAAGCATATATAATCTCAGATCAAAGAATATTGATGATAATCCAAAGGCTATTGTAAAACCAAAGAAGAATAAGGATGCAGAAAAAATTCCAGCAGAAAAACAAGTTGAAAAACATAAATTACTGGAAATTCCGGTAGCATTCAACAATCCTTCACTTGAGGTAAAAATTGCGCACAAACTACCCCTTGTTTTCAATTTTGAGAATGAAATACAAAATATAAAGATTCATGTTCCTCTTGTAGAGCTCATGAAAAATGATGATTTCAAAAATACCTTTATGAAAGATCTTCAACCCCCATCTACCGAAGTAGCTTCTGATTTTGTTAACCTTCAAGATGACAAGCCCACTATTATTTTAGGTACATTGGTAGAAGACAAAGATGAATCTACCCCTCCTTTCTACCTATATTTGAATATTCATGAAAATATCTTGCATAATTTCTTAATGGACTTCAGAGCCTTCCATAATTTAATGCCCAAGGTAGTCATGGATGAACTAGGTCTTGAGGTAACTAGAGAGTACCAAGATCTCTACCCCTTTGATTCCTGGAAAGTTGAATGCCTTGGTGTCATCAAAGACCTTGCAGTAATCCTTTTTCAATTACCCATGAGAGGAATGATGATGGATATTGTTGTATCTGACATTCCTCCTAGGTTTGGCACATTACTTTCTAGGTCATGGATTAGAAGGTTGGGAGGAACCTTGCAAATGGATCTCACTTATGCTACTGTCCCTGTTTTTGGAGGATAAAAAAGAAGACTTTATAGAGAAGCTTAGCTGGCATATATCATTAGTGAAAAAAAAGACCCCACAAATCATCCAATTTATTCTAGAACAACTGATGTTGGTTCAAGCATTTCACATATGGATAATGTTGTCCTATCTGCAAAAAAATTTCAGATTTTGAAGACAGCTAAAAAACAGATCAGTCATGAAGGTTTTGAGCTATGGAAAATGTATTTTGATGGTTCATGTTCCAAAGAAGGAGATAGTGTAGGAATAGTTCTCATTTCTCATTTGAAAGAAAGTTCTACTTTTTCATTCAATCTTGAATTTGAAGCAACTAACAATGTGGTTGAGTATGAAGCTCTGCTGATTGGTTTAAAAACAACAAAGGACATGAATATTTCAGAGATTTCTGTTTTTGGAAATGATGAAATTATCATTCAACAAATCATAAATGTTTATCAAAATAAGTATCCCAGACTCAGAGATTACCGAAATGGAGTTTGAAGCATTGTAGAAGACTCATTCCTGGATTTTAAAATTTCTTTTGTTCCAAGAGAAAGTAATATTTTAGTTGACTCAATTTCTATTTCAGCAAGCTCATTTAAGATCCCAGTACCTATGAAGTTGAAATATGAAGTGGAAGTTAGGTTCAGACCTAAAATTCTTGATAATGTCAAGCATTGAAATTTTTTTGAAGATGATCAGGAGATTAAAAGACTCATTGAAGATGCTGAAGAGTTTGTTGTCCTTAACATTGATCAAGATGAAGATATCATGAAGAATGATGCTGCTTTGCAAGACACCAAAATTATGTAAAAATATATTGCTGATCAACCTATCATTAAACTGCGTACCAATCACATTCCCAAGGGGTTAATCCCACTTGAGAAACTCTTTTATCACAATGATGTCTCAGTCAAACCACAGTTGGCTAAAATAGAAGTAGAATTGGAAGATTTAAATTTGGGCACAGAAAAAGAACCAAGGTATGTGAAGTTGTCAAAATTTTTATCAGAAGAAATTAAGGCTGAATACCACAAGATGTTTTGTGAATTTGTTGATGTTTTTGCCTGGAAATATGAAGATATTAAGACATATGAAGGATGGTACTAAGCCATTCAGGCATAAATTAAGGCAAATCAATCCACTATTGTTACCGGTGATGGAGAAGGAAGTTAAGAAACTTTTGGATGCTAAAATGATCATTCCATTGAGATATTCAGATTGGGTTTCTAATCTGGTTCTAGTAAGGAAGAAGAGTGGTGAAGTCAGACTATGTGTATATTTCAGAAATATTAACAAATGCTCCAAGAAAGATAATTATCCTTTACTAGAGATGGAGCATATTATTCAAAAGGTAACTGGTTCAGAAAAAATTTCTATGTTAGATGGTTTCTCCGGGTACAATCAAGTTTCAGTTTGGCCAGAAGACTGAGAGAAGACAACATTCACTACTCCTTGGGGAAAATTCATGTATGCAAAGATTCCATTTGGTCTTATGAATGCTAAGGCTACTTTTCAACGTGCTATGGACTTTGCATTCATTGGAGAAAAGGACAAATTCTTAGTCATATAATTAGATGATATTACTGTTTATTCAACTTCAGATCAAGAACACCTTCAGCACTTGAGACAAGTATTTGTTAAATGAAGAAAATATGGTATATCATTGAATCCAAAGAAGTCTCATTTTTCTCTCAAGGAAGGTAAGATGTTGGGTCACATAGTTTCTAAATATGGAATGAAAATTGATCCTAAGAGAGTAATTTCAATTCAAGATTTAACACTTCCAAGATCCAAGAAAGAGGTTCAATCTTTCCTTGGTAAGATCAATTTTTTAAGAAGGTTCATTCCAAATTTTGTTGAAGTAATGAAGCATATTACTTCCATGTTGAAGAAGGAAAAATCAGTCAAGTGGACCATTTAATCCAGAAATTCATTTGAGCTGATAAAAAAAGATATCATTCAAGCACCTCAGCTGGTAAGCCCTGAATACTCAAAGCCTTTCTTGATCTTCTCATTTGACTCCGAATATACTATTGCTGTTTATTTTTTACAAAAATATTCAAAAAATAAGGAAGCTCCCATAACATTTTTCAGCAGAGCACTTAGAGATGCAGAATTGAAGTATGAAATGCTAGAAAATCATGCCTATGCATTAGTTAAAGCTCTGAAAGATTTTAGAATTTATATTATGCATGCACAAGTTATTTCTTATGTACCTTCATCTGTTGTTAGAGAGAGGAAAAATAAGCAAGTGGGTGACTAAATTTCTTGAGTTTTATTTAGAGATAAAACCTACTAAACTAATCAAAGGTCAAGGATTAGCCAAACTACTAGCTGAAGAAAATTGTAAATTTTTGGGCTTGAATTTCATGGATGAAAACTTTGAAGGGCAGATTTATGAACCTATAGACTGCATGGTAGTAGATGTAAAGATTTTTGAATGCAGCTGATACAAGGACACCATCTATTTTCTGCAACATTTTAAACCTCCTCCAAATTATGAAAAAAGTAGAGTAAGATCTTTGAAAACTGTTAAGTTTTGCATTAAAGATATTTGTTTATATTGGAAAGATCCTACAAGAGTTTTGTTAAGATGCATTGACCCTGATGAGTCCAAGAAATTTATCTTTAATATGCATAATAGTGTGTGTGGAGGTCATCACTATTGGAGGACTACTGCATACAAAATATTAAGAGCTGGATATTTTTGTCCTAGCTTATTTTTTAATGTATGTGCTGAGGTGAGAGTATGTGAAAAATGTCAAAAGTCCACTGGAAAGAAACATTTGAAGTCTTTGCCTCTCAAGCCCATAGTTGTTTCTGCACCTTTACAACAATGGGGCTTAGATTTCATTGGAGAAATTCATCCACCATAAAGTGGACATCATCGTTGGATTCTTGTTGCAACTGATTACTTCACCAAATGGATTGAAGCAATACCTACCGGGAATGCTACTCATAAAGTCATCATTAATTTTCTAGAGGAATCATAACCAGATTTGGATGTCCATCAAGGTTAGTAGCATATAATGCAGCTACTTTTAAATCCACACCATTAGTAAATTTTTGTGAAGATTATGGCATTAATCTCACTCACTCTACAACTTACTATCCCCAAGGGAATGGTTTAGCTAAATCATCAATTTTTTTTTTGGTAAGAATCATTACCAAACTGTTGGAGAAAAAAAAGAAAGCCTGGGATTCAAAACTAAAGTTTTCTTTATGGGTAGACATGGTGACTATCAAAAATTCTATTAATACATCACCTTTTCAAATGGTTTATGGAACTGATGTTGTTTTTCCAGTTCAATTGGCCATTCCTGTAGCCAAATTTCTGCAAGATCAAGAAGCTAAGTTAGATAATATGACCAAGAGAGTTTATCAAATCATAGAAGTGCAGCAAAAGCGAGAACAACAATATTATTTGGTAAAAAAATATCAGCAATATGTGAAGCAAGTTTTTGACAAAGAAACTAAAAAGGAAGATTTTCAGATTGGAGATCTAGTGTTGAAGTGGGATGCACAACATCAAGATCCAGGTAAGCATTCCAAGTTTGATGCTTTATGGCTTGGTCCTTTTCAGAATGTCAAACATTTTGCAGAACAATACTTAAATACTTTTGAGTTGCAACATCTTGATGGAGCAGAGTTGTTTGGAGGCCATTCAATGGGCATTTTCTCAAAAAATTATTTAACTAAGGATGTTGGTAGCCTAAGTTCATTGTAAATACCGATGTGTTTCATAATAAGAATCCATAGCCCAATGACAAGGCACTGAAACTACAAATATTCTTAGATCCTCGCAGGGAGAGCTCTATCCCCTGTGGAGCCAATGTTAGCACAATTATTTGCTAAGTCATGAGTCCATTCCATAGTTTCATTTTTAGGATTAAAGTTTAAAAAATTTCAAAATTTCAAAATAAAATTGGGTGCTACCAGAATTTTCGGAAGTACCAGTTTTTTTAGCCTTTCAGACATTTTGTTATTTCCTGTTTTTGTCTTTTTATTTTTATTTCCGATGCTACCAAAATTTCTCGAAACATACTCTGTTTTTAAAATAAAACGAAAAATCGCATCTGATTTAGTTATACCACTTGTCGTAGGGTCAATACGCATATTTTTTGAATCCTTTAGGATCTAATGATAGGTGTCATATTACAATCAGTTAGCTAAGGTCAAGTCATTATATATGTTGAGTCACATGTGTCATCCGTAGTTAATGACTGAACCATTTCCCGTTATGCCTTTCTACACCAAGTCAATTATCCATATGTTAAGGTACGTGTTTTTATGAATTAGAGGGATCGTGGTGATCACACCACACACCATAACCATTCGGCTGGCTACACAGAAGTGCTACCGGAAATATCGGCCAATCAACAACACAATTTGTGGAGATGACTTCCAGTCATAAAAACATTTTCCATAAGCCATTTTGAGCTCTCAGACTAAAAACACAACCAACTGAAGGTGGTGATGGTGTGTCATATGGTGCACATCATGATGATTAATATTTTTAATGATGGATGTTGATTTGCATGGGGTGGTGAACCAAGATTTTGTTTTAAAAACCAACTAAAAAAAAAGAATGATGTCATTTGAAGTTTGAGCTGATGGATTCGAATTTACTGAGAGTTATAGTGGGAGAAGAAGTCTGGATTTCAGACAAGATTCCAGAGAAGAATACAGGCCACACCTATAATGTAAACTCTTCCTATTCTTCCACCTATCATTTGCAAGAGACATAGTCATTTATTTTTCTGAATATGACTAAAACAGGTGGTAAGATAATTTGAATAGAGCCACATGGTACATATTTGGTTGATTCTAATTCGAGGGTAAGAACTCTATTTATGCAGTCAGGATGGTATCCTCTTTGCACCAGGTTGGGAAGCTCACATTCAAGAGTTTCTCTAGATTTTTATAATTCTTTTAATGGACAAGAAGCTACAGTTTATGGCCTCACTTTGCAGGTTTCTAAAGAATCCATTTTTGAAGCCTTTAACCTTCCCCAAGAAGGAGAAAGTTGGTTCAAGGGACAAGTTATCACAGGAGGTGATCTCAACAGCTTCCTCAAGGATGCTAAAAAAGATCCAAACTGGGAAAAAGGCATCCCAAGCAGCTACCTTAAGAATGAATGGGCAGAGGCAATCAAAATTATCAAGATATACCTCATGTGTAAAAGGAGGTAGGCAGTGGTATTCCTCTATCACATTAGGTTTATTTTTCATATTTCAGGGATGAAGACATTGAATCTGCCATTTTTCTTGTTGAAAAGCTTGACCAAGATGTTAGCAAGGGTACAGACTCATAATGATGTTTCTGATGATAGCTTGTACCATCAAGCTTTGATCAAAGTTTTGGTTGAAGAAGAGTTAAGGAAGAGAAACCATACTTGGGACCACTTTCTATTCTATAGGTGAGGCCAAGCTGCACCGACACCTCCAATTCCACAGTCAAACCCTCAACCTGCAAAGAGGAGAACAAAAAGAAAGGCCCAGAAAGAAAACAATCATAAGAAGGCCAAAGGTAAGAAAGAGAAATTTTCTGCAAAAAAAACTGAAAGAAAGGTGGAAAAAGGAGAGAGCTCCTCAGCAAGAAAGCCCAAGTCCATGAAGATAGTACCCCCTATTCCTCCATTTCCAAATGTTTACACTAGAGCTAGAAGAAGAAGGTCTAAAAAAATAGATAAGTCAAAAGCGCATGTGCTACCAGAATTTTCGGAAGCTCATATTTAGAAAAATTTGCATAAGGAACATCAACCTACACCATTAGATGAAGAAATTCTCAAGGATGATGGATATGAAATCAACAAGAAGAAGAAGAAAGAAGAAGCTAAACCTATTGCTAGCACTAGAAAGAGACACACAAGAGAGAGAAATAAGTTTAGACTTAAATCTAAGGCTCTTCTCAAGCCATGCCTATTAACAAAAGTCATTGATGTTGAAGGGAAACCTGAAGGTTCAAAGACAGAGAAGTCAGAGAAATCCCTGAAGGAAAGAAAGAACCCAACCCCTTCAGAACATCACTCAGAGACCTAAAAAAGAAGAAAAACACAGAAGGGTTCTAAGTTTGAAAAAAACCCTGTCAAGAAGGCCACTGCAAGATCAACTAGATCCAGAACATCAGCTGATGACAACAAAACTGATTTAGATAAACTAGTTGAAGGTGCAACACACTTAGAGGAAAGTTAAAAATTTTTTTGTTACTAATCCCTTTTTGCTAATTAGTTATAAATTTTGAACAACAACCTATGTGTCATGGAATACAAGTCAGCATCGAATTTTCAACATTTTTCTGTGTGTTTTGAAAAATAAACAGGGCACTACTAAAATTTCTGGTAGCATTCCGAATTTTGCACAGTTACAGTTTTTTATCGGAATTTTCGGCAGCACCTGTTTTAACTGAATATTGACAATTGTCAACAAGTTTTTCTGAGCCAGTTAAGGATGGATAATTACCCATAACTAAATGGATAATACAAGTGATGGTGAGAGGTAGCTAAGCGGTTGTTAGAGGCCTTATTAAATGAAGCTGCATGGTTATTTAAGACCCAAGAAACAAGGAAAACATTCAACAGAAAAAGGGGCAGCATGAAAACACACTCAATATTCCAGCCCATAATTCTTCTCTTCTTCTTTTTCCATCTGTCCTTTCTGTTATATTTCAAGGGGAAAAGGATGTAATGTATTTTGACACATATGTTATTTTAGAATTAACGTTTCCTTCTTTTTAGAAGAGATGGAGTCGGTTCCTCTCTAGCTATATATAGCACTTGTAAATACTATTTCCAGGTATGATGTAAGTCTACCTGAAGAATGAAAATAATAGAAAAAAACTTTTTTGCTTCATGCTGGAGGATTTTGTGACTCAAGGAACATCTAATGTGTGGTGTGCATATTTTCATTTTTAATTTCTTCTAAAATATGAATTGCAACAGCTAGTGAAGTGTGAGTGAGAAGCTGTTAAAGGATTTAACAACACATTATCTGCTTTCAGTTTCCTGCAAGTTATATGGGTGTAATAGAACATGTCAGTGAAGGTTTCATAAAGGATTTGTGGAATACTTTATACATGCAATCTATTTTCTAAGTGTTATTTGCTTAACATAAATAGAGTTTGTGTTAAAGGTCATCATAATAGCTGTGTGACTGATTTGGGATAGGAATATTTCTTGAAATAGGTACCAACTATTCATATTCTTCCACTTGTGTACTCTTCTCCCTATACTACCTTTTACCTACACAATTTATACTTGCCACAACTTGCCAAATGCATGAAAGTCTTAAATAACATAAAATCATTTCAAAATATTTGAGAAAGCCATCCCACCACTCAAAAAACCCCTTAAAAATTTGAAATTAACTATGATGTGTAAGGCATACTCCTTAAGAAGTTAAGGAGTGACTTCTTACGCTAACACATCTAATTTATTTTTCCCTTAAATAAATTGGACAATAAATTGTAATTTCATCTCATAACTACTTGTATCAGTTAACTAAGTCAAGATGACTGAGTTAGCTCAAGAAATTCGAGTTGAGGATCTAAGATGAGGCATGTAGAGGGATTCTAATATTTTCTGGGTCCAGTTGTAGTTGATGCATCAGTGGGTGTGTGGTGTGAGTGAGTGAAGTTGACTTATTGAGTTATAATTAGTTCAACTAGTTCTAAACGAGTGATGAGCTAGTGAGAGGTCTAGTGAATTAAATTAGATTTAATTCACATGCAGTGATCAATCAGATAATTGATAATTCACTAGTAATAGCTGCATGCATGTCAGTTCTAAGAGAGACCCAGTTGAGACAGAGGTTAAGGGGAACATAACTATCAATTTTATTTATAGAAAATTGACCATGTGCAATTATAAAGTCATTGGGATGCCATGATGCATTGCGCAATCAAGGAAGGATATTTTTCCTATTTAATAGGGATCTAATTGCCTAGGAATTGCATGAGCAAGACATGCTAAAGGAAGGATGAGAATTGGCTAATTACTAGATCGATTTTTCCTATATCAGTGTGAGATAGTTGGCAGAGTGTTGGAGAATCTCATGAGAGATTAAGCATTGTATTGTTTCACTATTCCTTGAATTAATACACAATATAGATAGAGGGGTTTTGAGCATTTTATTTCCCCAAGAATATCTTGTGTTGTGCGATTGATTTACTTCTTTCTCTTAGTTGCATGTGATTGAGCGATCATGTTTTGTATTCCACAAATATTGTGGAAGGATTCAATATCTTGTTTTAGTACATCATAAGATCAGCTTAAATCCATTGGTATATTTTATACATGGTATCAGAGCACCAAGAATCACAATAGAAGATAAGATTTTTTTTTTGTCTTGAATAGGTTCAAATTTGTATATTTATTCTTCAGGATCCAATAGTAGATCAAGATGTATTTCAATGGATTGAGACTTGAATATGCTCTTAAGGTTAATTCGATTTATATAGCATGGAAGGAAAGGATGGAGGCACTGTTGGAGGACAACGGGTTGAAGGAATTCATAGATATTGATATTCCCAAGCCCGCAACATCATATTCCCAGCTTCTTGATTCACGGCAGAAGAAGGTAGAAAAGGTGAGAAGGATATTGTTAGAGGGATTTCGAGATCATATTATCTTGAGTCTCCATGGGAAGGAAAATCCATATGCTATGTGGAAGGGCTTGATAGATATGTTTTATAATAGCAACGACCACAGGAAGTTTGAGTTGAAGGAAAAGCTGAGAAATATCAAGATGGAGGAGGACGAGAAGATACTAACATACTTTTCGGAGTTCACTCAATGTCTAGATGAGCTTGGAAGTGTTGGTGTGATTGTAGCCCATGATTTTTTGGTGAGCCTAGCACTTCTAGGCCTTCCCAAGAGCCAACATAGTTACCAGGACTCTATGAATTGGAGCGAGAAGTTACCAGACTAGGAGATAGAGCACCAGAGATGGGACCTCCGAAAAATACAAAGAATAATATTGTGCATTAGTCAGAAAAGGAAAGAAATACAATGGAAATAATTCCCAAGGCAAAGAGGGAATGGGAGACTTGTCCAAGATTAAGTGTTTTCACTTTCACGAGCATGGAAACTATGCCTCGAATTATCCATAGAAGAAGGCAAGCAAGAAGGATCCTGCGGATGCAACGAGTGAAGCATTGGCTTCACAGTTTGAGCTTGATTTTACTCTCATTGCATGGATGGCCAACACTGTAATGGGATGCATGTGTTTCTAGACAGTGGTGCCCCATACCATATGATGGGGAATATAGATCTCTTCAGTGACATGGAGGAGAAGGACCTGCAGCAGAACATAGAGTTTGGATATGAAGGGAGGTATAATGCGATTGACATAGGTAAAATTACCTTTTAGAGGGAGTCTAGCTCCCCTCTTAGACTGAGAGATTTATTGTATGTTCCAGGCCTAAGGAATAATCTTGTCTCTGTAGCGGGAAAAGGAAACGTGTTCCTTAGACACATTGCCATGGGATGGGTGAAACATATCACTGTAAGAGTCAAGAACCTATATGCTCTCGAGGTCGAGGATGCATGCAAATATTTGAGGAGAAAATTCAATGGTTAGCGACTTTGTGGTTGAGAGGGAGAAATTATCTCTCAACATGAAACCTCAGAAGTAGTCTCAGAAGGTTGTGGAGAATCCACAATTGGAGAAGCAGAGAGGAGATTGAGTGGAAGCATCGACTCAATAAAAGACCTCTAGTAGGGGGAAATTTTGAGCCAGATGGGAAGAGGGAGTACATGCAGCTATACCTCTAGGTGAGAGGTGGGGCGATGTGCAAATATAATCCCAAAAATAAATTTGGGCAGGGTCCATTGAGATGGTGTGTCTCATGGATTGAACCTGGCTACGAGGAACCCAAAATACAGTAGTATCAGGTAATATCATTTGGATTGATGCAATCAAATGTCAGGAAGACAAAAATCATAGTGACAAATGTCGAATATTGGAGCGTAGATCAAAGTTGGTAGCAGTGTAGAGGGCATGGATGCAGATGTCAGCAATAGCACAAAGAGTCCAGTAGACAAGTGCAATAGCTACCAGTAGTCAGAAGTCTCTGATGACAGATGCATTATGTTGATTCAATTTTTCATAGGCTATTCAGTTTCAGTAGTTGTAGGTGTAAACAAAACTAGAGAAGTGTTGCATGCAGAAAATTCCAAAGGTACTAGATCAGGATAGATTGAATTCCTTTCTTGTTGAGAGGGAGTGTTGAAATTTTCAACAAGAAACAATGAAATTGGAAACAAGAAAGGACAAAAAATGCACCCAAAAAGGTCGTAGAATCTTGATGCACCAGGAATGTGGAATTTTGATGCACCAAAATTTTGGCCGTGGAATGTGAAGCATCTAATTTATTTTCCCCTTAAATAAATTGGACAATAAATTATAATTTCATCCCATAACAACTTGTATCAGTCAACTAAGTCAAGATGAATATGTCAACTCAAGAAATTTGAGTTGAGGGTCTAAGACGAGGCATGTAGAGGGATTCTAATATTTTTGGGGTCCAATTGCAGTTGGTGCATCAGTGGGCATGTGGTGTGAGTGAGTTAACTCAACTTATTGAGTTATAATCAATTTACCTAGATTTAGCTGAGTGATGAGCTAGTGAGAGTTCTAGTGAATTAAATTAGATTTAATTCACATGCAATGATCAATCAGATAACTGATAATTCACTATTAATAGTGGCATGCATGTCAGTTCTGAGAGAGACCCAATTGAGACAGAGGTTAAAGGGAACATAACTATCAGTTGTATTTATAGAAAATTTCCCATGTGCAATTATAGAGTCATTGGGATGCTATGATGCATTGTGAAATAAAGGAAGTCTATTTTTCCTATTTAATAGGGAGATAATTCCCTAGGAATTGTGTGATAAAGGAAAGTTGAAGGAAGGCTGAAAATTTTCCAAGTACTAGAATGATTTTTCCTAGATCAATGTGAGACAATTGGCAGAGGAGTGCTGGAGAATCTCATGAGATATTAAGCATTGTATTATTTCATGATTCCTTGACTTAATACACAATATAGATAGAGGGGTTTTGAGAAATTGTTTTCCCCAAGAAAATATTTTGTTGTGTGTTTGATTTACTTCTTTCTCATACTTGCATGTGATTGAGCGATCATGTTGTGTATTCTGCAAATATTGTAGAAGGATTCAATATCTTGTTTTAGTACATCACAAGATCGGATTGAATCAGTTGGTATATTTTCTACATGGTATCAAAGAGATATTTCTACACTTAGTGCTTTCAAAGTAAGATGATATACCACTTGGATAGTGGGATTTGGACACCTGTAGTGATTTCTTTGAAATCTAATTGATAAACCACCTCTATAGTGAAAAAATTCTTACGGAATTGAGAAAAAAATCACTGAGCCATGGGTGAATTGTTGTGATCAATATCAAAGAGGAAAATGAGTCACTGTGGTTCTTATTGCATGAGGTATTTGATAAACCATATGGATAATTCACTCACCCTCTTTTCTGGTTCACTTGATATCGATGTTAAATTGCCTTGAGTAAAAAAATTAGATTCTGAATTCGACTTGGGGGGGGGTGGGTCAACTGCAAGAAATATTGCATTATAACTGGCCTATTATTGGGTGGAGAGTTGACATCCCTCCTTTAGTTTCCAACCATTCAAGTTAATTATATGTGTGTATTTACTTGAAAATATATTTGTACCATGGATGATAAATACTATCTAGTATGTGATATGAAAGTGTATGTATTAGCATAGCCTATGGAAGGTTGTTGAGATATATGTATGTTCCTGTTGAATTCCTTGGTTGATATGTTATCATGGCTATGTTTAATGTTATAGATCTCTATGTTTATTTTTCATCTTATGAGATATAGAGTTAATTACATGAATATGCATGATTTATAGATGCGCCTTAACTATTTTGTTACAATGTGTGATTTCAATGATTTCTTAGAGGAAGTGTAGTATATGAGTTCCATGTGAAATCATACTATTAGAGTCATCTCCAAAATTTACTTAGTATTTGGTATAAAGTAGGTCTGATAGACACATTAATTGTGTTATGGTTTTGGTATATGCCTTGAATGGTCATTGTTTAGATTTGGGATTTCATCCCTAAAATTTGATGTTCTGGGAAATGGGTTGCTTTGAGGAATCTCTTGTCTAAACCTATGAATTTTCCTTTATTCGTTGGTAGCAATTTCGTGCTTGTATTTGGAACCAGATGCTTGTCTGGATTGGAATTCATCTGGGGGTTTGGGAATTTGAAGGGTTAATGCTTAGTGTAACTTACCTATGGTGCCAAATGTCTACAGACCCAGATTTCAAACTAAAGTTACAAGTGGAATCTAGAGGTCTAGGATATTCAGGGGTCCAAGCATAGGTGCATATGTTTGTGGAGTCATACGTTGAAGTCAAGTCACAAGTCATTCAGGGGTCTGAGAGATCTAGGGGCTAGCACTAATTACATTGATGTGGTGCCAAATTTACACCACCCTGATGTCTAAATCAAATCACTTGTGATCCATGGGTCAACACATATGCTTAAATTCTTGTGGACTCGAATCTATACAAGCTGGATATTTGCATTGAAGCATGGGAAATTCAGTGTGGGCCCCGTGTGGGTGGAGTTAGAGATTTATTGGATTGCGAATAATCTGGGGATATGAGGGTACAAGGATGAAACAAGTATGCATAATTTTATGCACCTCAAATTTCATTGATACATGATATAATGAAGAAACATAATATAATATGAAGGGAGTGGGCTCTATGGGACCCACAAGATGGGTGAGTTGGAAAATGGCACAAAGGAATTGCGGTAGTCATATGGGATCCAAAATTCCTAGTGGGTGGTGAAGATGTGAGATCCAAAGGTCCAAATGTATGGGGTGTGTACCATTATGGCTTATATGTGCGACCCCATATTTGCATTGAAACTAGTTATAAAGGAAATTGGTTACAAAACACAATGGGGGTTGGGCTTGGTGGGAATTAGAGCCCTAAATCAACATGGGTACCAAGGGAGAGAGGAAGGACTACCATATGTGACATGATGGTCCACGTGGGTCATCATGGATGCCACGTGGCGGTGCCTCGCTAAGGTGGCACCATTTAATTGGTTGAAATTTAAAAGGGCATAACTTTCATTCTGATTGAGATACAATTTATATCACTAGAAAGCTCTCAAAAATTGGACATAATGGTGACAACATAAGTTAATTTCATAAGATTCAAAGAAAAATGGTTTTGTAACCCCATATTCATAACAAAATATGGAGTAAGCTTCAAATAAAAATGGTTTTGTAACCCCATATTCGTAACAAACTATGGAGGTTAGGTTAATTTAGAAGTAACACCTCCCACATCCCGAGAAGGTTTAAGGGGGTGGGAGGGAGCACTACATCGAACATTGGATAAATCATTTGATTATTGGTTGTTGATATATACAATTAACAAACATGATACAACCCATCAATTATGAAAATGGTTGTCAAGGTACCTAGTACAATATAACAAGTGTGAATATATGTGTTGATGTCAAACACCTAAGAGAATCTACCGATCAGGGGACATTGATATATTCCCATCGTCAATAGCAAAGGAATCTACCATTGATGACTATAAACATCAATGTATTAATGAGACTCTATACCTTATTCCAAAAGTAGATGAGTTGAAGTTTATGGGAAAATATATGATGGAAAGAGGGCATTGAGGCATTCCCCATTAATCAACATGGGTTTAACTAGAATGCCAATAATTTTGAAGGAATTAGATGAAATATTTAATGAACCATGAATGAGCATGTCTCTTGCATGCACCATATGGAATAACTCATGGAGGAGACCCTCTAAGTAATAAATGGTGATGAAAATTGTTGATAGAGACGAGTAATTCCACCAAGAAAATGGAACCCAAGGTGTTGCAAAAATCCCAATGTGTGATAATGCAAGATGACATTGAACATAAGGGAAACCACTTAGTCAATTACCATTGATGAAAATATTATTTAAGTACAAGGTCACCTATCAATCATGGAAATAAGGCTAGGGTGCTACTCTATCTCTACTCTAAGAGCAATTGGTTTGATAAGAGTATACCCTTCAAGAAGAAGTCAATGGGGACATTCCATACTGACACGAGTATATGAAAAAGATACTTTTGATTCTAAAAGTGACTTGAAAGTCGTGAATGATTTACATAACGAGTCAAGAGACAATTTCAGAATGGATGACATAAATATGACTTCCCTTGAACATAAGCACGACATAATGATGACTTTGGAAACATGGAATCAAGAATGAACAATGATATAAGTCTGAAATATATGAGCCATTGATAGGCTCTCCATATTATTGGAAGAGTAACCAATCAAAGGAGAATAATCTAAAAAAAAAGGTTCAACTTCTTAAAGTCATACTAAATCCTAATTTGACGAGGACAATACTCATATATTGGTGGTTCGTCCAAGGGCTAAATGACTCATGATTACTGCCATATTAATGAAGAAAACAATTCTACCATCTCCTCTTTTTTAAAATTTTGGTATATTTTTCTTCCTTATTTAATGTTATAAAAACCTTAAAAATAATGAAAGAATGCACTAATAAAATGGAGTGATGAGTCCCATGAATAAGAAATATTTTTCTAGCACTTGGAATATTCCTATGCTCAATGCAAGGAAAGTGTGTAGGATATGGACACTTAGGGGATGTTCCGTCCAAGGAAAATATTGTCGATTTGAAAAAACAATAGATGCAAGGCTAGCAATTGAGATAATGCATATGAAACATGCTTATAATAAAGCAAGCTAAAGCGAGCATGTTATCCATAATCTACGACTCTAAATAGAATTATTTTCCCTAAACTGGGTGGCCTAGCCTATAAAAATAGAAATACAAAGAAGCTAATGTTTCCCTTGAAGTAAATAGTTAACGGGATGAAGACTACCTATGATCTGCCGCATTCTTCGCTCCTATCTTGTATTGAATGCTCCAATCCTAGCTACAACCATTATAATTAGAACCTACACAATCAAACAACATAAGACAACAATCTATGAAATCTATGTAGCATCATCTAAATACTTCATTCAATGGATAAACATGGCATTGAAATACATGAAATATTAACATCATATATAGGAAAACAAATAACTCTTTGAATTAATAGAAATGGAGTGAGTTACAACCAAATATAGGAGTTGATCTTGTAGAGTGCTCCTCCAAGTTGAATTGTTCCTTCTTTGCCACAAAGTTAACCTCTAATCACACTAATGCATGGAAGAATAAATCTTCATAACAATACCATGAGGGTAGAATCTATCTCCAAAATCGAACCCCTAGCTTGTGGATGGCCACAAATATATAGAAGAGGATGGTAAGTTGGGGTTTCTTATTTATTTATCAATCTAGGATTTTAGATACACTCTTGATGGGAGGATGGAATCAAAGGATAAGGGATGGAAACTACAAGGAGGGATAAGATAGGATTCGAGAGTTTGATCATAGATAGATAGTTGTAACAAATCCTTGAAGGTTATAGAAGAATAGGCTTCAAGATTCTCTCTCTTTTGTCGAATTTCTGGAATCAACGCACCCTAACATAGGGCAGCTTGCTGGTGATCAACCCTGCTCAGCATTGAGAAAATTGCTGGTGAATGCAGGTCCACATGCATATAGACTGCATTGGTGCTTAAAGAGGTTGATTTAAGGTTGTTTCAGGAAGAAAATATGGGATTAAGGAGAGTAATGCTTTGGGATTTGTGAAATGATGATGTTAAGGGGTAAAAGGATGTTGATTGATCTAATTTATAGGATGACTGACCATATGTGAAAAAATTTCCTATAACAGATTCCCCCCTAAAGTGAAAATTTAGAAATGGTGATTGATGAATGAAGTGATTTATCTTGTGACAAGTCAGGATATGGAACAACCGACGAGATCATATTCTGTTACAATACATTTACATCATAAAATTTTTGCTAAGGGATGGCATACTGATACTCAACACAGAAGCTAATCATTACATGTTCAATGATCAAAATATGCGTTCACTAATGAAAAATGGTGGAACCATGTCTGCATGTCTATATATATGATCATAACCACCATACATTATGAGATTGTATTAATCCTGGAATTGCAGCCTAGGTGGATGGAATATATCTGAGGTCTTCTATCTCATTCACATGACCGTCCAATGTACATGTATACCCATTTGAATCAATGAGCTGGAGTTGAACATGGTAGACACCATTTGATTACTAACCAATGATGTAAGTTGTCAACAAACACGAGAGAATCCACTAATGATGTTAATGGTTCTAAAGGTAATGTAGTACATTCCGTATGGTGTGAATGAATGATTTGAATTTGAACACCACACATAATATTTCAGTCGAAGTCCATTAATGTAAACGTGTCGCTGAGAGCGAGGAAAATTTTCATTGATGTATGAAAGAACCAAGGTACCGAAGGGTTGTTTCTAAGTCAAATTATTGGATAATTAGTTGATGTCGACAGGAAGCAACTCGTCGTAGGAGGGCCTTCATGTATCCTCCATCAATGACATGAGACAGGTATCATGATTTGAGACAGAGTGATGATGATGCAAAAATGGATCAGGAATAGTATGCACGGAATGAAGGCTTAAGTGTATTGTAGAAGATTTTGACTCACTAAATTATCTTGAACAAAGCGACGACACTGAATGGAGTTGGAATCATTGACCTGAAACCGAAAATGGAGGCTTAGGAAATGGTGTGATGAACCAAAAGACAAGTATATTACCCAACCCAATAGCCATGGAGATGAAGTGGAAGAGCGTTGTGTTCAAGAGCGACTAGCAAATGGAGTACCATGTTTTTCCAATTTCCCCAACCATACTGGTCAGTACCTCTTTATTTTTTAACAAGATTGAGGAGGATAACATATGCTTTATCTATAAGTTCATCGTTCGGATGAATCCCTCTGAGCATGTTTAACGAACCCTGAGAAGGAGTGGTTTTTTCTTTTATAGTTCTACAAGTCCATCATTTTTTGATGTTTTAAGGAGTCTATAAAAGGTAAAAATAAAAAAATATTTCGGGTTTAGAGAGTTTGAAAAAGAGGGGGAAAAGAAACTCTAGATGTTCCTTTTCATAGATAGTTCCTTGAGTTCGAAAAGGCAGAAAAAAAATACCTAAGAGAACCTCTTAGCCATGTTCAAATAAGGTATTCATTTTTCATATATAGTCTATCTCAGTATGGAAAAGGGTTAAACTTATACTAAGTAGAAGTCTTTTCATTTACTTTTACGAGTTCGAAAATACAAGTACTCGTCAATATTTTCATATTTTTGGAGTCTGAAAAGAGCTGAAAGAGGACTCCAAGGGGTTCCTTTTTTGTGATTTTATGGAGTTCGACAAAGTGATAAAAGTGTACTCCTTGGTTAAAATGATTTATGAAAACATGAAAAAATCCATTAAATAGTTATTGACCTGCTCAAAACATCACAAAAAGGATCAAACATACTTATTTCATGATAAGAATGAATGGTTACTAGTTAAAAACATTAAATATGATAAGATAATGAAAAAACGACCATAAGTAATGAAAATGAATTCATTTTTACCATTTCACATTTACCTTCAACAGTGAGAGATCTGAGCCTTTTTTTCCCTCGATCTTCTGTAGCTGATTGCAACCAATTGGGTGGATCATTTCAAGCGTCATCACTTCTAGGTAGGAGATAATACCTTTCCCTTTCATTTCATGGTTCATTTTTGTGATTTCATGCAAATTTTATGGATTTTTGAGAGCCGTGGGGTTTTTAAAAATTTGCCCTAGGACCAACGTAGTCCCTCCTTGTTGAAAGAAGCATTGCACCTAGGTTTAACTACACTACAGGCAGGGGTGCAACACTCTATATTACTATTTGGGGCAGTGTTGGGCATAATTCTCAAGTAAAAATTGTCAGTTTTTCTCAAATTTTGTCAGGATTTTTGCATGAAAAGGATCCTAATGAGTCTCTTGTTGATGTCTCAGGTATTAATTAGAAAAAAATGGCCTTTTTTGGAGAGAAATGGAACATGAATAACAAGGCTTGAATGTCGGAAATGATCATGCCACCATTCGGGAACTTAAAAACTGTGGAATTTTGAAATTCTTCTGGTTACAGGGGATGAGGTAACAAATGGAATTACTTAAGTTCCTTATCCGTTCATGGGATGTGAAAGCACAAGAATTTAGGTTAGGGGAGCATCTACTCGAGATAAAGGTGGAAGACATATACTTTCTGAAATTTTATCCATGAGGGTTGCCTCCATCTCTCTCCTAGGTTGGAGAAGAGGTGGAGAAACAATGAAAGATTACATTACCACTTATTGCATACCTCAAGCCCAACCGAATAGATATGGGAATATCAACATTAGAGACATGACCCATTTTCCTCTAAGAACAATCCTATTTATCATCGCCAGATTGGATGGTAGCACAATAGTTCATGTAGCTAGTAGATCATACATGCAACATGGTTTGGAGTGTTTGGAACCAACAATATTTAATTGGAGTGAGGGGATATTGGTCAATATGAAGGAACAATTGTCTAAGGAAAAAGTGTTAGGTCCCTATATTACTAGTGTAGTCCCTTATTGTTGTTAGTGTAGCCCCCTTATTTTTATTGTTGTACCCCTGCAATCCCCATATTGTTATTATTGCGCCCCATAAAATGCCACTATTGTTATTGTTGTGGCCTTACATTATTATTGTTAGGTCTGCTAGGATTATATTGTAGGTCTGCTAGGATTATATTGTGACCCCATGGACTCTTATATATAGAAAGGATGTTTTGTCATTTTTATCATCCAATAATTGTTCATTTATGTAATGTAAAGGAGGTTGAAGCCTTGAAAAAGCTGATTTATAAGTCGTTGATCTATCTTTTATTCTATTTTTGTGAGATTTTTTGTAGCATTTGGTATCAAAGATTTGGATTCTAGGGTTTCGTTGCTGCAAAAAAGTCATCGTGGCATTTTCGTTATAATTTTTTTTTCTAGGAAGGTTCAAAAGCTGAAAAAAACCCCATTTGATCTGAATGCCTAAGAAACTTCATGTAAAACTTTTAGATCTTGGTTCGCTATATTTGAGGAGATATGATCTGAGGAAGTTAGGATTTTTGCAGGTTCCAGAATGTCATCTCAAACAAGTGGCCGAGGGAAAATCATCATAAATTTCGTTTCAAACATGGGATTGGAATTTTATAAAAAGTGGATGAAATTCATAGTTTCTTGTGTATTGATTTTAGAGCTGAAGGATGAAACAATGACACGTGGAATGCCATACAAGTTCGCTCTACTAAACTAGTCCATAATTAGGTCATTGTGGGAGTTTGGGCATAAATTTGTCTTGAATAATCCAAATTAGGTATGACCTATGGAATTGGAAAGAAGATTCAGAGGGCTAATATAGGACCAAAGATCAAATATTAGGGATCCAAAATAACAGAGATACATCAGTTTCAATATAGAGCTTCTCAAAATCAAGAAAAATGTGTGTATCATTTTTTAAAAAATTGCATAACTCTTGTTTGATAAATCAATTTGAAGTGATTCCAAGGGAATATTGAAACATATATATATTAGTGTTGGGTTCTATAATTCCTCCAAAAAATAATTCCACACCCGTTAAGCCCTTAGAAAACTATACTATGATGCATGAAGAGGAAGAAGTGCAACATGATATATCAAAATTACAAGACCACATGCAACAAATGTCACTCTCACAAAAAGTAACCAAAAATGAAATGGAAGCTAAAATGGATGGTTTCAAGAAAGGCATGGAAGCTAAGATGAATGGCGTGGAAGCTAAGATGGATGGTTTGAAGAATGGCATGGAATCTAATATCAATGGTTTAGAAGGCAACATGGAAGATTTGAAGAAAGACATGGAAGGTTTGAAGGAAGGTTTGGAAAAGTTACTACAATAAAAGCTTCCTAATGGTGAAAAGGTGGTAAAGGAAACTCATGATGAGAATAAAATAGATGTTAATCATGATTTCATAGACTCTAATATTGGATTGAAGACTCACCATATTCAAAATATCGATATGAGGAAGTTTGATGGCAAGGATCCTGTAACGTGGATACTACAAATGGAGCAATAATTCGATCTATAGAATCTGCAAAATATGCAAAAGGTCTGCATTGAAACTTTCTATTTAGAAACCAATACATTTGTATGGTATCGATGGCTTTTTTCTCGTAAACAAATTTTCACTTGGAAAATTTTTAAGGAGGAAATGATAGCACATTACGAGGATACAAAGAGCAACACCTTATTTAGCCAATTGATAAATCTCAAACAAAAGGTTCAATGATGGAGCACATTGAGGAATTCGAAAAATATAATATAAGGGTAAAGAATATTCCAGAGGAGCACATGGTTGATGTCTTCATAGGGAATTTAAAGGATAACATCCAACATGAGGTTCGCCTATGGGAACTTGATTCATTGGAGAAGGAATCTAGGTTGGAAAGAAAAATTGAAAGAAAAATTATGGCGAGAAGGAAGCCTACAACTCACAACTATAAATATGGAAGTATTTTTACTCCTCGACTTCCACAACCTACAGGGTTGACACCACAAAAATTGGAAGAAAAAAGAGAAAAAGAGCTTTTCTATGGTTGTGATAACAAATACAATAAAGGTCATAAGTGTGATGAGAAAAAAATATTTTACATAGATTGTGAAGAGGAGTAAGAAAAGGAACTAGAAACTTAAAAATAAGAGGATATACACCAGGAACCAACCCTAGAGGAAGAATAAATCAATATGACCATATCATGTAATGCATTGACAGGAATTACCACTCAAACTCTCAAGATAGAAGGACACATCAAGAAGAAAAATGTAATAGTGATGATTGATTCGGGTAGTACTCGTAATCTTATTCATTGTAAGGTAGCCAAGGAATTGAATTTCTTCCTATACCCAACACATGAGCCTTAAATTTGATATTCAAAAATTTGTGGCAGAATGTTTGGTTTGCCAGCAAAATAAAGTTGAGACAATTAAGACCCCATGTCTGCTACAACCTTTATCCATTCCAAGTCAATGCTAGGAGGAGGTTTCAATGGATTTTATCATAGGTTTATCTAAGTCCGAAGGAAAGAGTGTCATCATGGTGGTAGTTGATAGACTTACCAAGTATGCACACTTTTGTGCATTATATCATCCATTTAAAGCAAGTACAATTTCTACTGCATTTATGGAAATAATTCCAAAGCTACATGGAAACCCAAAGGTTATTGTAAGTGATAGAGATCCCATTTTGACTCAAAATTTTTGGACGTAATTATTTTGTTTTTTGGGTACTCAAGTAGCTCATAACTCATCTTATCATCCTAAATCCGATGGTCAAATTGAGATAGTGAAATTTTTTTTGAAAGGATATCTTCGCTAATTTCTATTTGATAAAAAAACACAATGGGTCAAGTGGTTACCTGTATCTAAATGGTAGTATAACATTTCCTTCCACACTACAACAAAAATGACCTAATTTATGGCACTATATGGATATCATCCACCATCCATCACATCATCTTTAAAAGAAAATTCCAAGGTTCAAGCAATGGAAGATCACATCGAGCATCAACAAAAATTTCTCCAACTCTTAAAAGGATAACCTAAATTTGGCACAGAATCGAATGAAACAACATGCATATCAACATTGCAACGAGAGAAGTTTTGATGTAGGTGGTTGGGTATCTTTATGGCTACAACCATACAGACAAATTCCCCTCAAGAAAGCTAAGAAGGATAATAAATTATCGCCAAAGTACTATTGTCCTTACAAGGTGTTGCAAAAGTTTGGTATTATGGCATACAAATTGGAGCTTCCTGCATCTTCCCAAGTGCACCTAGTTTTCCATGTTTCATGCTTAAAGAAGGTTATAGGTGACAAACAGTTCAAACAATATTTCCAGAACTTGATAAGGAATGAAAAATCATACTGGAACCTAATGAAGTCACGAAAGCAAGAACTCGACAACTATGAAATCGATCAATTTCAGAGTATCTCATCAAGTGGAAGAACTTACCCACTGAAGATTCCACATGGGAAGATGATAATTTTATACAGAAGCATCTAGAACTACTCAAGCGTGTAGTACAACTCTTTTTTAAAGGAGAGGGGCATGTTAGGTCCCTATATTACTAGTGTACCCCTTATTGTTGTTAGTGTAACATATTAGGTGAATTTTTAGGTCTAAAATGGGTCTCCTAAGGAAATTATAAATTAATAGTGGAAATAATAAAATAATATTAGATTACATCATGAAATTTTAGAGGGAAAAAAGAAAAAACTACTTTTTCAACTCGTATTTTCAACTTACCTACCTATGGGTTTACTCAAATTTTGAGCGGGAACACTCGTTGGATGCATAATTTGATTCCTCATCCAAGGAGTACCCATCTTGCATACTTTTGATAAAAGATGCTACATGAAAAATGAGAAATACATGAAAAATGTGATTGCAATCATGTTTTTCCATATATTTCTCATTTTTCATGTACCAGGGCCCATCGAAAGTGTGTAACATGTATACTCCTTGGATGAGGAATGAAATTTTGCATCCAATGAGTACTCTCGCTCGAAATTTTAGTAAAACTTTAGGGAGATAAGTTGAAAATACAAGTTCAAAAAGTAGTTTTATTATTTTTATTATTTCTTAATCTTTTTACTTTTTTACCCCAAAAATGGTCAATCATCCCCCATGGTTGAAATCATCATCTTGAATCCTATTGGTTCTTATAAAGTTTATTTTGGTTCTACATTTTTCTTATGAGGCCCATTTTAGACCTAAAAAGTTCTCTAATGCCCCCTTATTTCTATTGTTGCACCCCTGTAGTCCCCATATTGTTATTATTGTGCCTCATAAAAGACCACTATTTATATTCGCATGCCCTTACACTAATATTGTTCTAGGTCAACTAGGATTATATTGTGACCCCATGGAATCCTATATATAGAAAGGAGATTTTTACATTTGTGTCATCCAAGAATTTTTCATATATGTAATGTAAAGGTGGTTTCCCCCTCGAAGAGGTTCATTTCTAAGTATTTAATCTATCTTTTCTTCTATTTTTGTGAGATGGTTTCATACAAAACAAGGGAGAACTGGAATTTTTTTGGCTATGGTTCAATTCTGATTTATTTTGCTTTAGAACATGTTCCATTATTACATCCTAGCAATATTATGCCTAGGCTGATTGATCCAAGGGTTCCATAGATGAGGATGTGGATAGACTTGATGTCTTGACACATAGGTCCGTTGATGGTCAGCTTCACACCAACCTTGTTTAGGTAGCCATGTAAATAGTTCATTCTGGTTGATGATTATCCATATGCAGGAGTGGACTTCTGTGATGACCCTGAGCTCGTTCTTCCTAAGGGTGAGAAATTGGGTGCTATGGGTAAGACATTTTAATCATTTTAATTTTTTTTAAGAAGTTTTACGATTTTTTTTTTTTTGTGTTTTTTGACATTTCCGAGACTAGATTATTGATTTATTCATGAGGATGTTGGGCCCATTCAACCTCTAGGAACTTCATATCTCCATCGTGTAGGTTATCCACATGAGGTTATAGTACCATCACTGGTTTCTGCAGTAGGATGAGATTTAGTGCATGATCACGACATAGCAGAGACCCTAGCAGAGGTGGAGCACCACATGGAGGGGTTGACACACGAGATTGATGAGACAATGGTCGATAAAATCCCTATGTGAATTAAATTGTACACTATTAGAGTGCCTAGCCACATTGGTTGAATATTGCGCAAGATGGCTCGTGCAGTGGCAGATTATCATGAGCACTATTAGTCTATTGGGGTTAATAGTCTTATCTGCATATAGTTTTTAATATAGCTTGTGTGGCCATATGTGTCTCATGATTTTTTTTTGTAAAACCAAACTTTATATATATATATATATATATATATCTTCAATGTTTCTGTGTTCCTATTGTTTTCAATTGATGAGATGTGTATTGAAACTTATTTACATTTATTGCAAATGTCTATCTAAAACATGATTATCTAGCACATCTGCTAGTGTATTTATATTTCTATAAATATGTTGATATAGGATGAAATCAAAATATATTTCTAGAAGGTGAACCCTTAAGAACATGTGAAGGATGGTGCTACTCCTGACTGAATAGACATTATCCAATTGTAGTACCACAATATGTGAGTAAAGTTTGATGATTAAACGACATATACAATGTGAAATAGCATTAGACAGTAGCTCGAGCACTGTGATATAATGGACAATGTTGTTGGTAGGGTGACTGATACAAATCCCTTGTAGGCTCACTAACTCACCATTTGTAGCAAAGATAGCCCACGCCGTGGAGAATAGTTTCCGAGTACTATGACTAGAGCCATCAACATAACCGATATATGTTTCAAGGGATGCCGACATCTGCAAACCAAACATAACTGGGATAAAAAAAACCATAGGAAACTCTGAAAAGACACACTGCAAACACACTCATCAAACCTATAAAAACTATGTACAAAATGTACTACGCATGAGATCAAGCATAGTATTTTTTTAATGTACAAACATTTATAGGTTGCGCCAATGGAACTCCGTCAAAATTGACTAACTCATAGGCTCCTTTAACAAAAAAACGCTTGAAAATATATGGGCCTAACCACATTGCTTGGAAATTTTCTTCTCCTAATTTGTCAGACTCTTGGTCATATAGAAGGACAAGGTCTCCTTCTAAGAAGACACGAGGCTTAAAATTTTGTCATACTACACCTCAAAATGTTTCTTATAGGCTTCATTAGCCATAGAAGCATCTCACTGAGTCTCATCTAATCAGGTCAGATGTAAGAGGCGTTCCTCTTATATAGAAGTGGTAGGAAGGAGTTCTATAGCTAGTTTTAGTGATGGAATCTCACATTCGATTGGGAGAATTGCTTCTAGATGATAAACCAATTGGAAAGTATTGAATCCAGTAGCAGTCCTAACATAGGTTCAGTATGAACATAAGGCAACATAAAGAAGAAAATTCCAGTCCAATCTATGGGTCCCTATCATGCGTTGAAGCATTGTTTTAAGAACTTTGTTAATAGCCTCAACCTGCCCATTAGACCGAGGGTAGTAGGGAGTGAAAATTTCATGAGAAATTCCCAGATTGGCTGTCAATTCGGTCTTCATATGATTTCAAAAGTGCTTCCCATGATATGTGACTATGGATTTCAGAACACTAAACCATGCAATGACATGATTGAAGAAGCAATATGCAACCGTTTCACCAATGTTGTTAAATGTAGGCATCACCTTGACCCATTTGGTAAAATAATATACCGCTACAATGATATAGCCATGCCCCTCAGCCTAGTGAGGGTTACATGTCATGAAATCGATACCTCATTTTTAAAAATAACCTACAATGATAATGCGATGCAATGGAGCTAGCAGAGCACGGGTCTTACAATCATAAATATGGTATGCGTGACACTTTTTTATGGTGAGGATACATTCACAAAATATGGTGGGCCAAAAGTAACTAACACCTAAGATATTTTGTGTGGTGGCATATCCAGATATATGATCACCACATGCCCCCGAGTGGCATTCATTAAGGATTTTCTCGGCCTCCTCATGTGTGAGGCACCTTCGGAAAACTGTATCAATACCACGACGATAAAGAGTGTCACCGACGATGATGTAGTTCTTGGTTTGGTATCAAATACGTCATTCTCGAAGCGAGAGGCATTAGACCAAAAATTCTAGGTTTGGAGATATATAAGGATATCTCGATACCATGGATCAGATGATGATATCAGAAACAATGACTCATCTAGGATGGAATCCTCAAACGTTGACTCAAAATTAGGAGAGGGAAGGTCGCGTATTATCTTTATGAAAACTAAGGATTTATTTGATTTTTATTTGATGAATTCCAAATCAAACTCTTGCAGGATGATGATCCATTTAGAGTACTCCCCCCCCCAGTAATTGATGTGACAAGATGTATGTCATAGGGTTTCATTTGGAAACGACTTTAGTTATTTGGAGAAATATATAATGAAAAAACATTTGGATGGCTTGAACGACCACCAAAGCTAATTTTTACATGTGAGTGTACTTGATTTTGGCATCATTGAGATTCTAACTCAAGTAATAGATGGGATGTTCGGTACCTATATCATCTTCTTGGACTAATACCATTTCTATAATAATAATGGCAACAATAAGATACAAGAAATAGTTGCGCTGATAATCAGGAGAATATAAGAGAGATGCTCGAAACATATTTCAAGTCATCAAGCACTTTCTGAGCAGCATTATCCCAAAGGAAGTGAATCCCTTTCTTAATCACGCAAGTGAATCCCTTGGTAAACTCATCATAATTTGGGACAAACCTCTGCATAAAATTAGGTTTTCCTTGGACTCGTTGAAGCTCAACAAGAGAAGAAGGTGCATGCAAATCAATGATTTCCTGGAATTTTAGAGGATCAATACAAATTCTGTGCTTTAAAATGACAAAACCAAAAATTCGTCTGGAACTAATGAAAAAAACACATTTGTGCGGATTAAGTCGAATATTATAATGTCTAAACTGCAGGAAAATGGCCCTAAGATGCATAGGGTGATCAACCCAATGTTTAGAATGAGCAGAGAAATTTTCCAAATAAGGTTGCACGATATGCTTAATATCATGGAACACGTAATCCGTAGCTCGCTGAAATGTAGCCCCGACATTCTCTAAACCGAAAGGAAGTTTCTGGTAAGGGAAAGTACCCTAGGGAAAAATAAATGCAGTTTTAGGTTGATTTACTAGGAGAATGTTGATTTGATTGTAGCCGGAGAAGCCATCCATGAATGAATATATTTCACAACTAGCACAATTGTCAACAATCTAATCGATAAATAGGTTCAGATAATTTTCCGTTGGAAGATCACAATGTACATCCCGATAATATATGCATACTCATATTTTCCCATTTTCCTTCATGACAGGGAAAACATTTGACACCCAATTAGTTAAAGGGATGGGATAGATGAAACCAACACTAAGAATTTTTTCAACCTCAGTTTTAATTGTGGCAACCTTCTTGGGATGAACTAGATGAAGGGGCTACCTGAATGGTTTAGCATCAGGATACGTTTTAATCTCATGCACTACTATATTTGGGTCAATACTTGGAATTTCTTCATTGGTACAAGAAAAGACATCTAAAAAATCTCGGAACAAGGCTTTATAGGTCTTAATATCATTGGGAGAATAAGGCGCACCGATGTGTATATTTTGTACAATACCTAGTTTAATAGATATTGCAAGAGGTATTGTCTCTTCAATATTCGAGAGGTTATTTTCAGAATAGAATTTATGAATGGAGACTAAAATCGTAAAATATTCAACAATACTGAGTAGATACACATCATCAAGATTAACCTCTATGGTAAGGAGGAGTGATGGTGATGATCAACCCATAATGCATTGTTTGGAATCATGATCTCCATGATTCTCTCGTTAGTAGGAAATACACGAGAGAACAGGTCAGAAGACATGCCATAATATAGTGATTTATCGTCACAATTAATTGATGAAAAGGAGTTATAACAAGCCATACAAGCCAAATAGATGGCCTCGTAATCAAGCTCAATGGGGCTAAGAGACATTCGGTCGCCAAAAATGTTGATGTCAGTTTCTTCTGGTACTATCCATGGATATTCTAACACAGTAGAAGAATATATCATTTTGATATAAGAAACTGAAGGTGAGATGTCGGGAAACAAAGGAGGAGGGAGGGAAAAGGTTGCCATAAGCAAGGAATCCTTGAGCATGCCAACTGCAACATGTTGATAAGAGTGTAGAGTTTCCTCTATAAGAGGGACACTTCTTGTAACATGAGAATCAAAGGTGAACAAGGCGAGTTGGTCGATGGTCACAATTCCACCCTTATAAGGGAAGGAAATCACACAAACATAAGTCGAACTGACAACAGACATAGCGTAAACCCACCTGTGACCCAATAGAAGGTTACATTCAAGAGGTCTATCAATTACTTCAACTTCTATGGATACATTTTTTCCCCCTAATTCCACTTGTAAGGAATTAAAAATACGACATGGTTTATATTTTCGTCCATCAAAAGCTTTTAATGTGGTGGTTGACTGAATTAGTTGAAGAGAACCAATCGCCTTCCAACAAGACAAAGACATGATACATGTGGAGTCTCCTTTGTCCACAATAGAACGATGAATGTTTTTACCATGGATGATAACCTGGATCATAAAGGCCAATTGAGGTGGGAGTCGAGGGGGATAGTTCTCATGGTTGAAAATGACTAGGTTGGAATCCGAAGGATCAACACATTCGATAGTAGAAAGGAAAGGCTTTTTTGGGAAGGATAGTTTTGTAACACTTCGAGGGTTGACATAGATGATGGAAACTGATCCAACTCTTCAACTATGTTAAAATTTTTGGCAGCTCTCACACGAGGGTTGAAAGCAGACATACTAATAACACCCTTTGAAGGCTTAGTATTTAATTATGTAGGACTTGAAGGTGGAGTGGGATCCGACAAGGATGGTGTCAAAATAACAGGTTGATCAATAGATTGACCATTCGAAGGATTCATATTACCATAATATTTTTTGGGTAGCCACCATAGTATCATATTTAGGCTTAGTGGAAGAATTAAAACTGTGTTAGAGGAAGTAGGGTCTCGGGCAACCATGTGAGTCTCCTGATTAGGAAATGGTTCAGTCAAAACAGTAGGGGAAGTGGAATATTTCAAGAACTGGTTCACTTCCGCGCGGTGAATACAGTTACGAGTAAAGTTTTCCTAATTTCAGATCAAACATGAATAACGAGGCTTTCCTTTCTCATCAGAGGACTGACTTGTTTGTATATCCTGTGGTGAATAATATTTATTCTTTTTTCCTTTACCTTTATTCTTACTTCCTGGTTGTTGTTGAGATTTTCATTTATTAGAGTGAACGACATTGATCTCAAAATTAGAAGCCATAGGAGGATTGGACGGAGGGTTTTGGGCAGATGCGATGAGAGAAGTACCAAATGGTTTACTCACTAACTGCGAACTAAAAAAACCTACCTCGCCATCAGCGACATGAGATTCTTTACTAGGGTGTTGAGGAAAAATGTTCAAAGTTCTCTGAGAATTTGGTATTTTATCATAAAGCGTGCCCTATTTGGTATAAACAAGATCCAAATACTATGCACTAGCAATCAATTTTTCTTTAGACACAACTCCAAATTTAGATACATCTTTTTTTATAAGAGCTAACATAGATTTAGTAAACCATTTCTCTAACAAATTATTGGGAAAATACGTCTTAACCATTCGACTACAACATCGTCACTCATGAATGTTCTCTATGATATTAGTGCAATCTGATTCTTTAAATTTGGTCAAAATTTCTTTTCCAATTTCGTATTTGATGGGAAACTGGAAATTTTTAAGGAAGGTGGTACCTAAGGAACTAAAATCATGAAACAAAGCTCTAGCTATTTCAATATACCATTTAGCTACGGTACCTATAAGCATGCATTGGAAAATACATAATTGAATCTAATCATCATTGAGGGAGTTGGAAGAAATCCACAACTGATACGTCATTACATGTGTAGACAGGTCTTCTCCGGGATTCCCATTGAATTTGGAAATGTCATAGGGAAATTTATTATGGATTATCGATCACCAAGGAGATTGAGCAATGGGATCATTGGTGAGCTGAGTAAAATATGGAAGTTCAAGAGTAGCCACAAATGGAAAAGGCCTATTAAAATGTGGAGGAAGATAACCTGGATAAGATGGGATAGCCAAAGAAATAGGTACTTTTGTTCCATAATAAGGGGGATTCTGATAAAGAGGAACCTTGGCCCCAGAATAAGGGGGAATCTGATAATGAGTATGTTATCACTCAGATTGAACCTCAAGGCTAAGAGAGGCAATCCCAAGGTAACCTCACCCCAAACTTTGGACTTGGTATCTAGCCCTACCAAGTCAGAGAGGGATCTCTCAATAGAATCACAGTCAAGATGACTGCAAGAAGAATATTTTAGCTAGGTATAGTAGCTCAGGGTTTTGATCTTGATTTTAGGGTTTGATGGATCAGGAGGAGCCAAACAGTTAAGGTAAGGAGATTAGGCAAAAATCTACAAGGGGTTTCAAGGGGAAAGGTAGGTAAAAGGTTTAGACATTCAAAGATGATTGTGTGAGGTGAAGAGACTGGTGAGGAGCTAGGGAAATCATGTGAAATGTATTTTCCACAAACCGAAGAGAATGAACACATTATACTAAATTTCCCAAAACATAACATAAATACATATGGATTCTGCCTTTCAAACTTGAAATCTAGTATATTATAGACATGAAATGGTTTATGAATTGACAATACATTCAAACGAATTGATAACATAGAAGAAACTATGTCTAAAACTCATACCACATGGATCCCAAGAAAATAGCTGCAAATTTATATTAATGTCCAAGCCAAACTGATATACAAAGATGTCTCTTGATATGCCAAAGCTCCAAGTGAGTCCAACCTCAAAAAATAACTGAGAAAATAAATCAAATATACTTCAAAACCACTCTCCCTATCCTCAGGGAGTCAAATCCATGAGAGGAGGAGCTGTTTCACCTACTCCCAAACAAGAATATGAAGACTAGGAAAACTCAACAATTTGCCTCTAAAAGAGAGGAAACTGATTCGTTTGACCTCCTAGTAGACTTATCTGATGTATCTACCCTAGCTAAAAGTGAAAAAATTATATTTACATCCATATTGACCATTTAAATCATTAATTTTCCCATTTACCCAATCAAAAAGTCAAAAAGTCAAAAATGCTGAAAACAGTGAAATTTGCCAATTCCTTGGTAAACGCACAGCGCCATGACAGACAAAATGGCCTGTCTTGCAATCAAATTTTGGAGGCCTTCTCGATGTCCAAATGAGCTCCATGATAGCTCATTGGAAAGATATCTGAGTCTAGTTTCCATATATGAGTTCAATTTCCAAAATGGATTCCATTTGACCTGTCAAAAACCTATTCTCACAAGACTGGTAAACACACAGCGCCAAGGCCAAAAATAGGGCATAAACATGATTTTTTGATGGTTTTTGGCCTTTTTGAGGGACACGTTTTTCTCCAAATCTCTTGAAATTTTCTAAGGTTGATTTAATCATCATTATGAACATGAATATGCTAAAAATTTTCCATTTGGATGGCCCAGAAAAGAGCGCAATGCCAATGGCGCTGTGTGTTTAGAAAATTTCTGTATGCTAAACTGTCAAAAAAATAAAAATTTGCACAAGGTGTGCCAAAATTTGGAATTTGATTGCTGATCAAGGGTTGGCAGCCTGGAGGGACACTTCAACAAGAATATTCAACTTCTCTTTCTCCTTTGACTCAGTCAAAGCCCGAATCTTTGCATGGACATGTTTGAGCTTGGCCCTTGCAATCCTATTTCTCATGGCATAGTGTTTCGCCATCTTCCATTGAATATCAGTGTAATTTTTGGCTTTCTATAACAAGCTCTCCAGATGAAAATTGGCTCTCTCAAGCCAAGACTCTCTGTCTCCTTCAATCTCTATGGCAAGCAACTCACTTAGAGTAAGCTGCTCAATGTCCCTTTCACTGCTTGATGCTATGGTATCATGATGTGATGGTGAAGGGTTGTAGAAAGTTGATGAGGTAGGATCAACATGAGGTGAATGGATGTGAGTGGGTGGTGATGTATGAGCAATGGGATGTGATGGAGAAGTGGATACGGGGGGATGAGATGATGGAGGAATATCCTAGTCATGATGAATAGGTGGGGTAGTGAACACCTCATTTGCAATGAATTCATCCCATGGAATATTTTTCTGCTAAAGATGATGCATGACCACCATATTGATGAGTGAATGATGAAAAAGTCTCTGCATTTTCTGATTGTAATCCCTCTTTTGCACAATGTAAGCCATCTTGTCAATGCTACGGAAAATATAGTATGGTCTGTGTAGCATTCTAAGTCTAGTGAAATGCATAAGAAGATGGATATGGTATGAGTAGAGGTGAGAAAACCTTCCCTCACAAGTGAATTATTTCATTATTATCCTCATCATGGGCACATACCAGTGAAGGAGATGAGAGAAAGGGAAAATTTATTTCTTGTCATACTTATACCTAGGTTTGAGGTACGGTTCATAATAGCTCATATCCAATTTTTCTTGTTTAAACCACCTCTCTCCCACACTAGGGATCCCTATAGCAGCTGTAATGGCATTGGTGGACATTTCAAAAGTAACCCCAACAATCTTGACCTCTTTTTCATGTAAATTGATGATGAACAATCTTGTTAACTCCGGATGATTTTGGACTTGTTGCACTCTCTCACAGAACTAAAAGCAGCCCACATGTTTAAAACAAGACATAGTGAGAGGAGAGACCATGAGTTATCTTGTAGTGATGGGCTCAAATCTGTATATTTTCCCTCCCTTGTGATCATTTCTCCTTGGCATTTGTGCCTCACCAACAATGCCACTATCCTCTTCTTTAGACATTTTCAAATTCTATTTTGTGAAACCCTAGGTTGTAAGTGAAATGAATGAGGGTAGGAGGATGAGATCACTAGCTTGAAAGGTGAAGGGAATGAGTTAAAGGGAATGGATGTAGGGAATGAATGAAGAGAAAAACTAGATCAATAAAACCCTAAATCAATGAAAATACCTTGTTTTTGACTGATATTCTTTTAGGAGGATGAAACAAGTGTAAAAAATGTGATCACAAACTTGTAATTAGGGTTTCCTTAGGGTTCCACTTTAATTCATTTAATAATGACCAAAAAGCTTAAAAGCAAGGTTAAAATATGTATTTACTGCTTTGAGGGCTGTTTGGAGGATATTAAAAAATTTTGGAGAAGTTTTGAAGTGATTTGGGTTGCTAGATCACTCAACAACTTTCCCTAGCTAGGCGCTCAACGCCACTAGTGAGAGTGCAGTGCTTTTACAAACGCGCAACAACAACCTACAGGCGCATAACACTTTCACAAAATACGTTGGAAATTTCGGGCAAGGGTGCAGCGCCAAGGTATAGGCACACAACGCCAGTGCAAATGCACAACGCCAAGGTATAGGCGTGCAACACCGGTGCAAATGCATAGCGCCAAGTACAGAACGTGCAACGCCGAGAAACTTAGCCCAAATTCACTTCAAAAAGTCACAAATTCTTCTTTGCTGAATTCTTATGATGTTTTGAAAGGCAACAATGACTCTTTTAAAATGTTTGATGAGCTTTTATAGCCAAGTGGATTTAGATTTAGATTTGAATACCCACTTTTCTAATGTTTGAAGTCTTCTTCCTTTATCACTGATAGCCTTTGGCACTTTTTTCTTTGCAGGTTGCTGAAGTCATGAAATTAGTTTTTCATTTTCTCATTGAGGCTTGAAATGTTCACTTTGATAGATTTGGATTAAATTATTACATATAGTAGCCTAAAATTACATTTGAAAAATAAAATAAATTACATAAATGATTTTTTTTATTTTTTATTTTATTTATTATTTATTATTATTATTATTATTATTTTTATCAAAATGACATTTTGATAAAAAAATCCTGAAACTGAAAATACAATCTTTGAAACATAATGAAACCATCATTGCGATCTTGTTTCAATCCCTGTCATATGTGTGCTAACCTCATTGGAATGAAGGGAAGAACTTGAAAAATGAAAAACCCTAATGACCTAATGAAACTGCTTTTTTGACCTGAATTTGAATGAGATTTTGACTTAAAAAATTTCAAGTGAAAACAGAGCATTTTCATATGTTTTTATGCTCAAAGGAACATGGGAACGAGTCAGGAATATTAAACTTGGAGGGAGAAAATTTTTATTTGACAATGACAACCACCAGTGGAGAAAATTTATTTGATGACTTAACAGAATGATATAAAATTTATTCAGAATGGGACACCTAAGATACACATGCAAATGTGTTTTGATCCCTGGTGGAAGTATGCAAATACTGACACTAACAGAGTATATGTGTATGCTTGTTGTCCAACTCTAGGAGGAGTTTGTAAATGTTGGAATGGATGGGTTCATATTTGATGACCTGAATAAGGTGTTTGACAAATATCTTGAAAAGTTTGAAACTATTTCCCATTGGGATTATGCATCATACCCACATAAGGTGAGGTCGGTGGGGGTTGTTCCATACCATGCACAATTTTTCCTATGAGAATTTGAGGGATACCTTGTCCAAGCCGTTGAAACTATAAGTTACCTTGCAAAAGTTGAGAAAGCAAGATCTTGGAGGTATCAGACACCATCAGAATGTATTAAGCGGTTTGTACAAGTTGAATTTCATTAATTTGAGCTTGTAAAGGCACAGATTCGTGAGTGGGAATTTGAGGTGTATATGGTATAGGTTGATAATGTATAGATGTACCCACAACCAAACTAGGTTGGATGGGAAAACTGTATTTCCAAACATTAGCATTCAAACCAAAATAAAGCAGATTTAAGGAAGGCTAAGAACTAAATTGAGGCATACCAACAAGAAGTTTCCCCTATGCCAAAGGAGGAGGGGATAATAGAGGAAAATATACACTAGATGGAAGGTACACAACATAAGGAGAATTGGGTTGTTGAGTGTGTCCAATAATGGAAGGACCAAATCATTATCCAACTATAGGTATAGGTGGAGGAGAAGGAGAAGACTATATTTTTCTCATTAGAGAAGTTCTCGACAGAATTCTAGAAATATATGTCATGGGATAAGTCCAAGGAATGGATGTCGCACCAGAGAAGGTACCATATATTGAATGGTAACTAGGAGGGATAGATGGCCCACCATAGAGATGAGTCTCTGGTGATGTTGCAAACATGGATGTGGAAGCAACATTGGATGTCTCATCCATGGTGGAAACATATTGGGAAACTATAGTGGACTTAGTCTTGGTTAATGGTCCCAAAGATGATTTCCGTGAGAAACTCACGAATGAACTAAAAATAAGAGAATTAGTTAAAGGAGATTTAGATGGAGTCTGAAGAGAAGGAAAAGGAAGCTCTTGATAAAGGTGTAACTCTCTCAAATGAATAGGAGAGGAGGGACGATGATCTTCCTATGGGATTTATTCAATACTCACAAGACCATATGGAAGAGGTTCACCATCGAGTCCAAGATATATGGTTTGCGGTTGTATATAAGACACAAAAAGAAAAGAGGAAGTAATAGGTGAGGATGACTGAGGCTCCTTAGGTTGAATAACCTCAGGTATTAAAGTATCAGACTCAATAAAGTTAGGTTCAATGATCTCGGAAAACAAAGGTTCTAGTACTTTTGTTTTGATTGTGTTAGTTTCACCATTAAGAGTAGATGTAATCTTGGGCTCAAGATCAAAGGGAAGGATGATTCTGGTGGATCAATGTCAGGAGGAGGACCATAAGTAGTTCCAAAAGTTCCTAATTCGGTAGTTTGCATCTTCTTATGATTTTGACGATGACTAGGAGTAGCCTTTGGTGAAAGTGAAAGCTTATTTTTCATTCTATGCGAAATATGGCGAGGGGGTGTTTGTTCTTACAAGTTGGGTTGTAAATTTTAAAGTTTAACACAAAAGAAATAAAAAAGGGGTAAAACTAAGCATAAAGGTTTACCAAGTGACCATGAACTGCAATAGACACCTTGGCGAACCAAGGACTTAACCTACGTGCAAGAAATATCCCCGAATGTTGTTTTCGGTGTATCACATTATACAAGGCGAATGACTCGGTTACCTATGGCGAGGATAGAAACCTATAGGGGACTCCCAAAATATATTGGACGATACATGGGAGTACAGTCCGTAGTAGTGTTTTCTAATGTGTTACCATTCAATGAGAGCATTCCCATATAATTTTCATGCATGGAGTGCCATCCAATATACCCAAAGGTACACAGAGTAGGATCCTATACACTTATGTACGTGGAACGAGATATCATCTCCAGGATACAACACTGGAAACTAAGGAGAACTCCTACATTTAAAAACACGGGAACACGTCTCTAGCCTAGACCTCTATATTTTTGCGTTAATGTTACAAATGCTCCTTAGGTTGATTCAGTAAATTTTAATGTTTATCTTTGATTAAGTTTTTGTTTTATGGCTCACAATGAGTTTCACTTGAATTCCCTAGAATTAAAGCTAGCATGAAGAAACGAAACCTTTCTCTTTATATGAAAATCTATCTAAGGAAGGGAAGAGACAAAGAGAATGCAAGATACAAAATGAAACAAACAAGATGCAAGATGAAATTCCATTTTCAATGCAACTGTACCAATATTCATGCACACAGAAAACCCTATATGAAAATGCAAAGATTTTTCTTTTCAACTCCTCTTAATTCTCAAATGTGATGAAAACTAATATGCAAGTCTAATCACTAATTCAAATAAAATTTTCAGAATGATGACTAAAACACGAATTCATTCAAGCAACCAATGATAAAACAAAATAAGTTTTCCAATGAACTAGTGATAAGAATAAAAGAAAATATAAAGAAATCCTTATCCGAGGCACTCAAAAGAAAAATAAAACCAAATGGAAGATTTAGAGGGACCACAAGACATTCAAAGACTCAAGGAGGAGAAGCTAGAACAAGGTTGATTAAAGATAAAACCAACAAAAAAAATATTCATGCACGAACAGTGGCCAACACAGGTGCAGAAGAGGCACCAGTGCTATCCAACACAGGCATAGAGAGGGCTTAACATGGGTGCAATGATATGGCCCCAAACCATAGGGAGCGTTGGTCAAGAAATAGAAAGTTCCGACACAAAATTTGCAATTGAGACTCAATGAAAGGGCTTCCTAGGCCTATTTTTGACTGAATATGACAATAAAGTTCTTAAGAAGAGGTAAAAAAACACTAAGGAAAAAGGAACTACCAAGGGCATATACCGATCCCTGGCGGAGTTGCCAATTTGTTATACATAATCTATGCCTGCAGACATAAGTATCTTCCCTAGACTGGGAGGCCTAGCCTAGAACAACAAAAAGAAAAAGAAGATAATGTTTCCCTTGAAGTAAATAGATAATGGGACGAGGCATACCTGTGATCCATCATATTTTTCACCCCTCTCTTGGCTTTAATGCTCCAATCATAGTTCCATTCACTATAATTTCAGCCTGCACAATCAAACAACACAAGCCAATGTTCTACGACATCTATGTAGCATCATATAAATACTTCATTAAATGGATCAAAATGGAATCGAAATACATGAAATCATAACATCAAATATAGGAAAGAAAAGAAATATTTTCATTAATAGAAATGGAGTGAGTCACAACCAAAAATAGGAGTTGATCTTGTAGTGAGCTCCTCCAAGTTGACTTGTTCCTGTAACAACCCTGGTGAAAATTCCATGTAATAAAAGTCAATAAAGAAAAAATAATAACCAAGGTCATGGGACACGTATTCCAAGCTGAATGTTTGGAAAAAAAATCCTACTGTGGGTGTTCATATGGTTTATTATGGCTATGTAAATTGACAAAGGCAATGGCTAAGGATTTGGAAAGGAAAAGTGGGATTTATTGGAATTTATTTATGAAAATAATGGAAAATAGGAGAAAAGAGAGGTGAAAGGTTATAGGTTGCATGTGGGGAGGAAAATGAAGGAAAATAATGGAAAATTTAAGAAATAGAGGCCTCATTAATAGAAAGGCTTCTGAGGATCAATACACAATTTTTTGTGAGTACATACTTTTGTCAGTTCAATTTTGGAGCTGTCATTTGATTGTCTCTCTCTATCATACTCTTGGTCACTTAGGGTGTCTTGGATCACTCTTGGAGAGTGAGGCATACTTAGAGTTTTGGAGCTCTAATTATATTCTCTCTCTGTGTCATACTCTTGGAAACTTAGATTTTATTGGAGCACTCTTGGAGAGTGTGGCATACTTGGAGTTTTGGAGCATGAAGGAAAAGGAAGAGCATGAAAGTACAAGAGGAAATCACGATCAACAACTACAACAGATTCTGTTTATAGGTACTGAGTTGGATGTATGTTTTCCTCAGTATTTTTGGCATGCATGACATATGAATGTGGTTTCTTTGTTATGATATGTCATTGGCATGAGGGATTTCCTAGATTGACAATGGATTTGCCTAGCCTTTCCATTTCCTGTATAACCATGGTGTTGTGGGTTCATTTCATTGTTTTTTTTTGGTTGGTTCTTATGTGCCTTGGATATGGATCGATTTATTAGTTTTCTTGGAAGCCTTGTAAGAACTTGGGTTGAGTTACTAGTCCTGGAAGCCTCGGTTGGGAAAACGATCTGGAAGCCCTTGGTGGGTTGAGTTACTAGTCGTGGAAGCCCTGGTTGGAACAAATTATCTAGAGCCATGGATAGCTTAGGTAGAGGCCAATCTGGTGATGGTTGTGATGTCCAACCATGAGGTGGAATCATTGGTTAAGAGTTGAGGTAGTTTGTCTTGTAGAAGCCTTGGTTTGGTTTTGATGGATTTGTTCTATGAGATCCCACATTCATGCTTGGAATATGGCATGGGGGTGACTGGCTAAAGAGATATTTGGCTCAAACATGTCTATGGTCGGGCCGAACGTGGAAGTCCCAGACTTGGTTGCATTTTTCTTATCGAAATAAAATATGTTTTCCTCTTGTGTTGATGGGTAAATATGCATGTTATTATGTGGCTTATATGGCTATTACGTGCTTGTCATTTTTCATGTTTATATGCTGCTTATGAATGTATTTTATGAGGGTAATGATGTATAGCTCTCATCATGTTTTGAGTTGTAAATGAATGAAAAATGTATCTATGACCAAATATATGACAATGCAGTTAATTTGATAAGGCAACAATGCTTCTTAGCGATTCTCAGATAAGTATCTGACCCCTATGCTCAAATATGTTGTTTAAACCTATATATTACATATTTGTGACATGTTTGACGAAATGCCTGTCATGACTACTAGGGGTCCATCTAAGTACTTGTTCAAGTGTTTGAAATTACATTATCATTCTGCTACTATCTTTCAGTTCTGAAAGTGTCACGATGTTATGGGCGGTGACCTAGAATCTGCGCCTAAAAAAGTGGCACAGAAATCGGGGTCGCAGGCTCAAAACTACTAGGAAAAGTCCCCAGTCACATGCATACACATGCTGTGCGTGCGACTGTGTGAAATTTTCATCTATTGTAGTAACTGAAAATAATTCTTCTAACTGTAAATTTGATTATGCAGTTTATTTGCTATGACAAACAACAAATACATTTACAATTGCAATTTTCACAATATATTACTGCGGAAAATAAAATACTGGAAATAGAGAAATTATAGCACACAAAAAAGAATATTAACACAATGATTTTTGGACAATTGTCCCTGGAAAAAACCCAATGCGGGAAAACTAGCGCAAAAAATGAGGGTTTTCTTATTAATCTTCAACAACAAATCCGAGTACAAAAATTTAGATGCCATACTGACAATCTAAATAGAGGAAAATACTAAGAGATTTTTTTTGAGAAATTTCTTGCTTTCCACAATGAATTTATGCCCCCGATGCGAACCTTCTGTCCTTACGCTGGAGCCTCTATGTCACTCTTTGCGTAGTGGCTGCAAAAATCTCTAGTGGACTATGCTCTTCCTCACACTGCCTCTTCCAGAATCTAGAAATATTCCTTCTAGAATTTTATTGCTTCCATTTCTCTCACCTGCTACTGACCCACTTGTTCTATCTCCTCTACTGAATCACAACCATTGAGAAAATAGAATTTCCTAGGCATCTGAATAACTGCACTGGTGTGTTCTCCATCTACCCATCGACTTATTCTTATAATATTTTGTTGGAGCACCAAAGGGAAAGATTAAAACATAATCGATGGCCCAAGTTATTTCCCTGTTGATACGTGTGAGTTTCTAGATGATTCTCACTACATCTCAATTAATATTGATTAATTAACCATATTCCCTAAGTTTAGACTTATGAAATATTTAAAAAATGGTTAATAATATAGTTGAGACACTTTTGGGTGGAATTTACAGAAACAATTTCTGGGGTTTGGAGAACTTGTTTATTCTAGCCTCCCCACAAAATTTCATGGCTAGAACACATCCGATGGTACAAAAAATAGCAATCCATCTTAGTGAGGATTGTGTTCTAGTGCTGCACCTACTGCCACAACACCCTATCTCTACATCATCTGTTGTCATGCTGCTGATGTCTAGCCACTGTTTCCCACCAACCACTGTGAAACTCTAATGTGAGCTAAATTTGTGCTGCTGCTGACCCTGCTGAACTGCTGCCAACAATGCATTTTCACTGCAACTCCCTCTCATATGATGTTGCTGCAACTGCAACATAAGAAACATCCAAAGTACCCTCTCCCTGATATTGAAATGGGTTCTCCACCATACCCATATGTTCCCTGAGCTGGATGAAATTAGCTCTCCCTGGAGCCTTCATGAATATGTCAACCACCTGTTCTCCTGTGGGGACATACTGCAGATGGATTGCCCCATGTTGTACATAGTATCCAATGAAATGATATCTGATATCTATGTGCTTTAACCTATCATGAAACATTAAATTCTCAAAGAGTTATATGAAACTTTGATTATCAAATTAGACACTGGCCACTCCCATCCTCTGGCTAAACAAGCTCACAGGCAACTTCCTAAGCCATATAGCTTTGCACATAGCTGTTCTAGATTCCATATATTATGCTTCTGATAAGCTCAATGGTACTGACTTCTGCTTCCTGCTACACCAAGAAACCATACATGATCCAACACTGAAGCAGTACCCATAGGTAATTTTCCTGTCCACTGAACTTCTTGCCTAGTCTGCATATGTGAATCCACTTAATCTGACATTATCTCCTCGAGTATAATTCAACCCATAGCCAATTGTGCTACAAAAATACCTCAGAATATGCCTAACCACTGCCCATTTTACCCTCTTTGGCTCTACCAGTAACTGACTAAGCATATTTACTGAGAAGCAAATGTATGGCCTAGTGTCGACGAGATACATGAGAGACCCAATGAGCTATCTATACAAGGTGGGGTTAACTTCCTTGTCACCTGATGCATCTATATTCTTCCTATTTGTGATCACAGGTGTAGTCATGGGTCGAAAATCCTACATTCTGAACCTCTTTAAAATATTTGTAATGTATCTCCCTTTCCCAAGGAATATATCCCCATTCTTCTGCCACACTTCCAATCCTAGAAAATAGTGCATCAACCGTATATCCTTCATGTCAAATTTTGCTTCCAAGTTCCTCTTGCAGTATTTTATGAGACATGACAATCCTTTCAAAAATAGATCATCCAAATATAAAAATAGAAAAAGTGGATCACCTTCTACCATTAAATAGTAGAGGTTGGGATTTGCATCACTCTTGACGAATCCCAACTGCTACAACTAACTGTCAATCCAACCGTACCAAGCCCTAGGAGCCTTCTTGAGTCCATATAGATATTTATTTAATCTGCACGCATGAGTGTGCTTCTCATGAGTTTCGAAGCCCTCTAGCTATTCTATATACACCTCTTATTTTATCAACCCATTCAAGAATGTTGTCTTGATGTCCATCTGGTGAATCTCCCATCCCATCTGAGCTGCTAGGGATATAACAGATCTGACAGATGTATATCTGGAAACTTGGGTGAAGATCTCCTCGTATTATATTTCTTCTTTCTTTGCATACCCCTTTTCCATGAACCTAGCCTTGTACTTCTGTACACTACCATATGCAACATAGTTGATCTTGTAGATCTCTCTAGAACCTACAACTAATCTGTATTATGGCCTCGAAACTACCTCCCAAACATCATTTGTCATGATAGAAATATACTCTTCTACCATGGAATCAACCCACACATGATGTTGTGTTGCTTCCTGAAAGCTAAAAGGTCTTGCAACCTAAGCTACCAAAGTTTGATATCTGTCAGGATTCCTGTGATGTCTCTTGTTTGTCTTAGGAGTTTCGATAAACTCCTCTGCATCTCTTATTGTCTGATGAAATTCTATGCTAGATCTACCATTTGTGGTTGGAAGTTCTACAAAATCCTCCTCTTGTCTCTACTGCTCCATCTATTGATAACTCCCCAGATATCCTACCCCTGAGGAAACACTTGTACTAGTCACTATACTCTATCCCTGTGACTGTCCTCCTACTGGTCCCACTAGCTGCCCCTACTATTGGACTAATGGAACTTCTGCTCACTGATTTTGATTAGTTGTAGGCATCTCTCGATATCTTTGAAAAGCTTGGTCCTCCATGAACTTTATGTCTTGTCTCACTACAATATTCCTACTATTATGAATTGTTGGCTCGAAGGGTCCTGACCCAGGTTCAAAGGTTAAGGTTTGCAAACAAACCCCTATACTACTGGCCCTTTTGGCAGTGACCTGCTTGCGCAGGCCAAAGTATCACGCGAAGCAGTATGGGAGGGTGTTGGAACCAGGTTTTCACACCCTGAGAGAGAGTAGGTAAGTCAAGCTGATCTGCGTTCCCAGCCTATCAAGCTCATATTTACTAGATCTATTTACAAGCTTATATAATAGAGCACGGATCTAGTAATTACCTTCGCATCCACGTGTGTAATACCAATCTATCAACACAACAACTATAATCGCAACAATTAACAGATCATAGATTCATATAATAGAAACAAAGATATTTTCACAACTATCAAACAAGTAGTTTTGGAACTTAATCATACAACTCAAGTTCGCATCAATCATAACAAAACAGATCCAGATAACATCAAATATAAACAATACTTTGCATATATATTAATACCAAAATCCTCTTACAATCCCAAAATATCGCCTGTGCACACAACCAGCAGGGTCCGCACACAACAGGACTAAGGATCTCCGCACACACAGCCAGTAGGAGTCCTTACCCAAACAACCCAACAACAGATCTAACAATTCATGCTAAAAATCAATCTTGATTCTTTCCTACCTTAAGACTAAAAAAGGTTCATCTATTTATATTGATTTAGCCTACGCATCCAATGGGTTTGCAGACTCTTGGTCTACCCTTGACTGATTACAATGCATTTAGGGCTTTGAACCACCCCAAAACCCCTGCGTTAGACTAAATAATATAAAAAATATACAAAAATGGACAAAATTCACAGCTTTAGGAGACCCTATTCCAACAGTCCCTCAAAAAAATCTTGTGACTCGTCCCGAGTCATTGTGATGGTGGGATCTCCACCTGTGCCTACAACAGTCTAATCGCTTCAGCTAACAGGGGAAGCACACCTTCACTTTGAGCTGCAGAATTTTGTGCAATGTCTACCAACTTCTGTGAAGTCGGTCCTTCCGTTATAGCAGTGATGCTCTCGAGGGTATGGTTTAGCTACTTAATAACAACGTCCACATCCTACGAGAGCTTGAGGGCTTCGGCAGCCCAAGGCTTCAGGCGGTCACCGAGAACTTTCTTCTTGTGCCGGATTTCATCAAGATCATTTTGGAGGGTGAGGCTAGTTCGCAGCCATGCTAAGCACTGAGCAAGAACCAAGGTGGGAAATGTGGCCTCTATCTTCTCAAATGATTCTTCCTTCTGCCGCTGGTCCTAGTTTATTTCGTGTAGGATCAGATTGCGCTAGACCTTGGTGCATAGCTGCATGGTTGTTTCCAGTAATTGGGCGCCCTGAGCGATCTGCCCTGTAATGAAGTTTGTAGCTGCGGTAACCAACGCAACTCGCTGGGCCTGTACCTCTGGAGGTGTTTTAGGCTGCAACTTAGCCTGCAAATTTGTGATCTGCTGCTCCATCTGTGTTCTAACCACCTGAACTTCCATCTTGGAGGCCTTCAAATGCTGCGACCAACCCCTCAATATTAGCATCGAGGGTGGCTATGGCCGGGATTTCTTCTGTAACATCTGTGCAGAGGCAGTGAATCAAGTTTTCAAGCTCCATTTGCTGCACGGTAGTGAGGCACACTTTAGTGTTCTTTGCATCGATTGTTTGTTCAGCCACACCGAGTTGTTGGTGAAATTTTTGGTCCCGATGGTGAATTTCCTGAAACAAAGAAGTGTGGAGGGCCTGCAGTGCCTCATGTGGTAGCTTGGCTAAGTTCAGATGTACTTCTACATTAGCATGGAATTGCATTCCCAGGTCGGTTGGGCTGATCACAAGGGCTGCACCAAGTAAAAACCAGAGGCGACTATCTTCTGTAGCTAGGGCTACGCTGCTAGTGGCCGAGGTCATGCGTACCTAAGTCACACTGGTCTGAAATGTGTCTGTCTTTGGTTGTAGCATGTGGAGCTCAGCCTGGATTGTGTTGACCGCAACTTTCTATTGTTCTTCTAAGGCAACCCATCTGTCCTCCGCGACCAAAGTGATTGCGTTAGCAAGTTGTTCAAGGTCTCCTTCAGTCAGCGTGACTGTCTCATCTCGTTCCGTCCGTTGAGAGAGCTGCTTATTTCAGGCCCCTTTGACAGGCTCGCTTGTTCGCTTCGTGCCGCAGGGGGAGGAAACTCCTCCTACATTCAATCCTTCTATACCCAGATCTAGCTGAGAATATACCTGAGTCTCTGCCTCGACGTCCTTCTCAGTGGTCTATTTCTGTTGCGCATCCTTTAGTGCTGCTGCACCTGTGTCCTTCCCTATACTCTTGCTTGGTCCTCCGGTATCCTTAATGATGACTGGTGGGATTACTTGCATCATGCAGGTCCCTTCGGTGCCATTCGCACTGGTTTTTAAGCTGATCTTCCAGTTAGGAGGCCAAAGTGCAATTGCATTGTCAATTTCTTCGTCCGCTACCATATAAGGGAGTGAGGTCTAGGCTTTCTCCTTGCGGCCTCGAAGTTGGACATTGTGCATAGTTACCTAGAAGGCTGCAATGCTCTTGTATCTATCATATACTGTGGGCGAAAGCGCGGTTGGGAATTGATAGCTACTTCCAAGCTGCTCTGAAAGAGGACCCAGAAGACTTGGTTGTCCTCTATGCACTGCGCATCCTTGGAGTCTAACAAGTGCGCATAACAAGCTCCTTCGCACATGTATGAGGTGAGCTCAGGGAGGACTGACTCTGCAAGAGCTTCCCAAGTGACCAACGCTATGAGGAACAACAAAAAAGAATAAAAAAAGGCTTCTCCCTGCTCCTGGGACTATCATACATTAGACAGAAACTCATCGCACAAATACTGGGCCTTGTTGAAACATACCCCTTTCCCATAATGGCCCGCTAACATATGTAGGGACAGAGGTGACCTAACATTTTCTCATCATCTTGCACGCCAACAACATGGTGCCCAACTGCGTGCCTTGGTCGCTGATGGATTTGATTATAAAGCATCGAGTATTTCACTCCACATGGTAGGTTTTGCGCACATAATCAACAGTTTCCCCCTCATATTTCTTGCCCACGCACTCCAGAGGGTTTGGTACGTTCATGGGAAGGCCAGTAATTCTATGAACCAACGAAGCATCGATGGGGATCCTATCCTGGATCCACAGGTAACCATCATGAATTAGGGTGAACAACTGTCGGGCTATCCGGTCTGTGATGTTGTAGTGACTGAAGTGTGGCATCCTTAGCAAGTTCAGGAGCTCGGACTTGGCCAATCCACGCACCCAGTGCTGAGGAAAAATTTTGATCCCATCGTTTGCCTGAATTATGTCAAGGTATAACTTAGGTGCTAGCTCAGGGAAGGCCTCCAAACTGGCCAAGTCGTGATCGTCAAATTTGATCTCATGGAGCCTTCCAAAAGGTTCACTAATGACGAGGAACTCTCCCGAGGTCAGTGGCATCTACAGATAAGTGATCAGGCCATCGAGGTTCTTCTGCATGTGCGTTGAGTTCCTGTGCGGCCAAAAAAGTGAGGTAACCAGTTGATCGGCTCGGCAGGCTGGGCCTCCTCCTTTTAAGCAACACGCGTCTGGGGCATCGCCCGCGGGGATTTTACGTTTCTTGGGGAAGTACGGGGCTTCCCTCCAGCCCATTTCGCGGGTTTTAGGATTTTCCCTGAGCCTTCTGCCTTTTCCTTTCCCTTCTTTGTGACTGGCATGGAGAAAAATTCTTCAGCTTCAGACCCAATCTCCACCCCTTCCTCAGTTCTTTCTTTCGCCGAGGTCACTGGTTCCGAGGGTTTAGCAGGATTCATGGCCATCATCCTGGCGCGAAAGAAAAACTAGGGATTGATACTGTTAGAGGGAGAAGGTTTCTCAGACATGAAAGAGATGCTATAGGCACATAAATTCTTACAGCACACATTCGTCAAGGACAAACATGCCAAGTACAAGCTATTCAAGCGACACGGAACCCTTGTCTAATCTAGCCTGCCCATTTTATAGCTTTGGAGAGTGCCCAACGGTAAACTTAACTTGGAACTTACCATCAAGTAAATGATAAAAAATCTCTAGAAATCGCCTCATTAAATGCCAGTTGCCTGCTCCTTCCAATGGTAATTGTTTCTTTTCACCCGATTTGACTGTTCCAATGGCTAGTTTTCGCACCCTTAGTGCGTTCAGCGCACCCCTGTGCTTTTAGCATACCTCCTGCGCTCCCAGCACACCTGTTGCATTCTAAATTTATTCCTTCTAAGCTTATTTCGGTGTCTTCAGCGCACTCCCTCGGGCTTCCAATCCTGTGGCTGCCTCCTGCGTGGAGCTTGGTACCTGCTGCGCTTTCCTTCCTTGGTGGGGATATCCCACTTCATACAGCTATTCCAGCCATATAGTCATTTGATCTGATATTGTTTGAGCCGAATGCCATTGATATAGCTGAGTAGCATACCGCCACGTAGGGTTGCTAATCGAACAACCCCGCCATCCGTGATTTCCTTAACCATATAGGGCCCAAGCCAGTGCTGTCAGAACTTCCCTGGGTGTTTTGAAAACTGACTATCATATAGCAGGACTAAGTCATCCTCCGCAAAGGTTTTTTGATGAATCTGTTGATCGTGCCAGGCCTTATCGCGTGCCTTCTGAACCTGCTGATGGAATTTGGCGATGAACCTGTCTTCCTCCAAAGCCACAAGCTGTGCTAACTGCTCCTCCATAATATCAGACTCTGCCATATTTGTGAAGGCTGCGATGTGAAGGCTAGGAACAATATATTCCATGGGTATAACAACCTCCATACCATAAACCATCCTAAACGTTGGTTTCCCTGTCAACTTCTTACACGTGGTTTGGTAAGCCCATAGAACAGATGGAATGCGCACGTCCCAGTCGTTGCGATTGGCGTTACAGACCTTGGTCAGTGCGTGCTCCAAGACCTTGTTAAAAGCTTCAACCGCGCTGTTTTCTTGAGGATGATATGGAGTGCTTTTTGCATGATGGATCCGAAACTATTCCATCAAGGATTTTATTGTTTCATTGACAAAGTGCATACCTCTATTTCTTATCAGGATTTTCGGACATCCAAATCTAGTCAGAATCTGCTAAAAGATGAAGTGCGCAGAGGTATCTGTAGTGTGGTTCTTCACTGCTTGTGCCTCGGCACACCTAGTTACATAATCAGTAGCAGTTATAATGTAACACGCTCCTATCTTCTTTCTGGGTGGGTTGATAGGTCCTACGAAATTGATGGTCCACTTTTCAAATGCTTGTAGGGCCATTTGCGGTTGGAGGGGCAATTCATCCCTGCGGGATGATCGTCTGGTGCGTTGGCATGTATCACAGGCCTTACAATAGTTGTGAGAGTCACTATGCAGGGTAGGCCACCATAATCTAGCTCTTAAGATCTTCCATGTTGTGGAATTCCCTGCGTAGTGACCTCTTGCCACCCCATCGTGGGCTTCTGCCAAGATATCATGCCACTCATGTTCCAAAAGGTACCTTCGCAGCACTTCATTTTCTCCCATCTTATAGAGGTGACTTGCGATGATGGTAAAATCCACAGCATGGGTTACCAATTATTTATTCTACTGCACTGAAAACCCCGTGGGTGCCATGCCTGTAGTCAGGAATTGAATAATGTCAGCGAAGTGCGCATCGACTACCTTAATAGAAAACAATTGCACATCAGGCAATCCTTCCTCCAGGTTAGTTTGTTCCTCGCCATTCTCAATTCGGGACAACTGATCTGGACCAGCATTCAACCTCCCTAGTTTAACAATGATTTCAAAGTCATACTCCTAGAACAACAGAAGCCATCAGAAAATTCCCCCCCCCAACATAGGCTTATTCACCACGTACTTCAAAGCCGAATGATTTGTAAACATTTTGAAGTGTCCTCGTAACATGTAATTCCGATACTTCTGTAATGCATAGACCATGGCCAATCCCTCTCGCTCCGTGGTGGCATAGTTGCACTCTACACCTGAGAGTTTTCGACTAGCGAATGCAATAGGGTGATCAATGTCTCCCTCTCCAGGATGCGCAAGGACCACTCCTAGGGTGATTTCGAAAGCATCAATGTGAACATGAAATACCTTCAACCAATCAAGAAAAATAAGGATAGGCACAAAGACCATATTTTCCTTGAGTAGCTCAAAGCTCTTCTGACACTCATCATCCTAAAAGAATGAAACATCCTTCTTAATCAGCTTTTCCAGAGCGGCTATGATCAGCGCGTATCCCTGAATGAACTTTCTGTAATAGCCCGTATGTCCGAGGATTGAACGCAACTGCTTCTCAGTCATAGGGATTTCTAGATTGATGATCACTGCAAATTTTACAGGGTCCACCATCAACCCTTGTCAGCAAAATATATGTCCAAGAAAGATTCCGAAGGGTACGCAGAATATACACTTCTTGATATTTAGGTAAATCTGGTGCTTTCGACAGGCATCCAACATCATGCGTAGGTTCGAAATGTGCGTCTTTTCTAAGCCAAAGATAGTCCAATCGTCAAAGTATACCTCCAGAAATTTATGGATGAACTATTTGAACACTGCGACTACTACCCGTGAGAAGATGGTAGGAGAATTTTTGAGTCCAAACAGCATGATCGTATAATGTAAGGATCCCCATTCGGTAGCAAATGTAGTTTTGCTGTGATCTTCAGGTGCGATTCTGATCTGATGGTACCTTGAGAACCCATCAGTGAATGAATATGCCTCCTGGCCTCCTACGCTATCCAGGATCTCATCAGAGAACGGTGTTGGGAAAGGATCATGTACGCATGCATCGTTCAGCTTGTGCAAGTCCATGCAGATGCGGATTTCCCCCTTCGTTTTCTTTTCCTGAACCACCATAGGACTCACCCAGTCTGACTATTCGACTGGTTCGATGATACCTGTGGTGATAATTTTATTGATTTCTTCCCTAACCTTCTGCTTATACTTAGGGTTCAGCTGATAAGGGCACTTCTTCATAGTGCGTGCATCTGGCTTCAGTGTGATGCACATAACCCCTAAGTCCCCCATGATCCCGTTAAGCTCCGAAAACATTTGTCGGAAATAAGTCTTGATATTCTGGGAGTAGTTCTGCAACCTTGCCTATTGTCTCATTGTCCAAGTAATCCCCAATCTTAGCCAACTTGGGTTGCTCCTGCATGCCAATGTTAACTTCTCACAGCTTCAGAGGCTTCGTAACATCCACAATGTGTAGCGGAGATCCTGCAACTGCGCGCTCCCCTTCTGATTCTAGGATCGAGACATTGCACGGGTATTAATCACATTATTCTATGGTGATATTGTGGTAGTTGAAAATATCCTGCATCTGTGCTTCCCATGTTGGTATCCCCACTGCTGCGTAGGGGATACCAACAGAGCTTCATCAAGTGCCTCTGATCCTCCTATTAACTTTAATGTCCCCATAAATTCATCCTTTCAGGTTTCCCAATGGTGGGTGCGTTGATGTAGCTCCGCATCTAAGTACCATGCGGTGGGAATTGGTCCCAAGGCATGAATAAACAAGTGAACCCATTCTTCTGTAGTGCGATCCCACCATTTTTCCATCCAGGCAAAAAAATGTTCACGTGGATCCCCTAGGCCAAGAAATATCTTGACGCGTACATCACCTAGAGGCTCAAATAATAGGATCATCATATCCCAACATTCCTCCCAATCGTAGAATGCCCTCTTATGTGTTTCCCACCATCTTGCAAGTGTTACACACATAGCTTGGTTAAGGCCCATAGCCTTCATTCCCTTGGAACCTCAGCTTCAAATATTTGCAAAAACTCCTTTATGCTACCGGAACCATCAAATTAGGGCAATTCTCTTACCTCTGAGGATATGCATTGGAAGTCCCTTGTGATTCATAGGCAACGCAATGCAGAGACATCATGTAACCAATTTTTCCAATTTTCCATTTCTTCGTCGGAGTCGGAAAAGAATTCGCTATCCTTTTCTCAGCATAACACACCATCAGCCGGAGGATTGATCTAGTCTTCGTCCCTCGCAGTTAACTTATAGATGCGATCCACCTCTTCTTCCTCATGCAATGGCTCTGTATATCTTTGTCCTTATGCGGGATATAGCGGTACTACCACCTGTGTTCCTTCACTTTCAAACACCATGCTTCTCTTTTTCAAATTGATAATACCGCCCATATCTATGGCCCATTCCAATCCTAAGAGCACAGGATAGGGGTCCGCATCTTCTACAATTTGAATGACCTCAAAGTCAGCCTAAACCTTAACCCCTATGATATCTACCACGATCTTTGATAATCTCCCCAACGGTATGATCTTCTGCTGATTAGCCATGTGTTGGAAATACTAAGAGGGGGGGGGGGGGTGAATCGGTATTCCTTTCAATTAGAGCATTAGTTAATCTTCAATTATTATCAGTGTTTGTACAATGATAGCAGAAAACGAGAGGAGCACACATGCACACATTTTTTAAGGTGGAAACCCACTCCGGGAAAAAAACCACCTAATGCTTTTCTAATAATTCTTTAATATTCAACTCCAATTGAAAATAAAGCTCCAACTTCCTAGAATCTAGAAAAGCATTCTTCTCTAGCTCCCACTAGATGGACGCTCCAATGCCCAAGATTATTTAGTAGTCAACTTAACAGATGCCCCAACACCCAATGAGCTACAACTCACCCTAGCACCACCCTACCACCTTATAGAAGAATAAAAGAAGAATGGACTCCCGTACCAGGGAAAATGGTCCACTTTACAATGATATAGAATGATGTAGAAGAAGAAGATATACTAGAACATAACCCCAACTTTGACACAACCACCTAATGATGATCCTAGGCCTCCCAACACTGCCTCTTCAACCCTTGGCAGATAGATACTAGTACAATTTGTACAATAATGCATTTACAATGACTAAGTACAATGATACCTTTACAATGATTGTATGCAGTGCTGCCCACTTGAAGACTTCATATGATGAACTTATTGCTGCTTTTATGCACCTTGGTTGCTGCTCTTGTCATGCTACCCTTTTCTGCACCTTGCTTTGCTTTTCTACCGTAGAAATTCTAGTCCTTTGCAACCCTTGACAACACATGATCTATATTTTTCTTGCCTTCTAGGAGCTCGATATTGAATCTGGTGTATCTCTGTTATTTCAGATCCTCAATATCTGATTTTTGGTCCTATGGTAGTCCTCTGAGTCATCTTTCCAATTCCATAGGTCTGACCCAATTTGGATTCTTCAATAGAGAGTTATACCCAATCTCTCACAATTCCCTAATTATGGACTATTTCAGAAAATCTCACTTGTAAAGCATTCCACATGTCACTGTTTCTTCATTTGGATTTGAAATTGATAGAGAGAAAAGTGAAGACTATGAAATATCCTCCAATTTTTATGGAATTACAATCCGATACTCAGAGAGAGAGTTATGACGAATTTACCAAGGTCACTTCTTTGAGATGAATTTTAGGAGCTTGCAAAAACCCTAACTTCCACATATCATATCTCCAAACATATTACGCACCTTGATCTGAAATTTTTACAGCAGCTTCCTCAATATTTCAGCTTCACCTATTAAAAATTTTAGCTCTTGAACCTTCGTAGAAAAAAAATTAGAGCGCAAATTCCACGATGACCTATTTCAGATGGCGAAATCCCTTGCATAAGGATGAAATGAGGATCACAATTTATATAAATGCTTAGGTTGAGAGGGGCTTCAACAAGTGAACGTGGGAGGGATTTTAGGAGCTTAAAAAATATTAATTATTACTTTTCAATGACCCATGCCCCAACCCCATGGGGTTTTAGCCCACTAATTGGGGGTACAAACTTCAAACATGAATATCTCTCAAACTGTGAAGAATTACATGGCGTGCCATATATCAACGGAAACATCTCGACAAGTAGAAACCATCAAAAGCATTATTGACCCATAATATATTAATTTGGTAGGTAAAAATTCCCATGAAATATTGGGTTATCCCCTGGTGCCGCTAAGGTTGACATCAATGACAACCGTTGATAAAAAATCTCCCCCTTTGGAATTGATGGCAACACAAGTACTCCCCCTGCGATCATGAAACCTCTTCCTACAACATTCTCTCCCCCTTTGACATCAATGGAAAAGGGTAAATCCCCCTGAAACACAACCATCCTGCGAACCTGTACACAATTCCACTCCTCCTGACACACAACCGTCCTGTAGACCTGTAATCTAATGAGAACTTGGGAGAATCCCAAGCTTTTGACGAAGATATTCAAATGATTCACGAGGTAAAGGTTTAGTGAAGATATCAATAATTTGTTATTTTGTACAAACATACTCAAGTTTGATATTCTGTTCAGCGACTTGTTCTCTAACAAAATGATATTTGATCGGAATGTGTTTTGTTTTTGAATGCATGATAGGATTCTTGGAGATGCTGATGGCACTAGTGTTGTCAGAGAATATGGGAATAGGCTCACTGAATTGTACTTGAAGATCTTGCAAAGTTTGTTTCATCCAAAGGACTTGAGTACAACATGATGCTGCTGCAATGTATTCTGCTTCCGCTGTAGATAACGAGATTGAAGTTTTCTTTTTTCTCAACCATGATACGAGACAACCACCTAGATATAATGCTGCTCCACTAGTACTCTTACGATCATCAATGCTTCCTGCCCAATCTGCATCTCTAAAGGCTTGAATAATGAGATTTTTACCCTTGGGATACCACAAGTCATATTCTTCTATGCCCTTTAGATATCGAAGAATTATTTTGATGACAATAATATGTGATTCTTTTGGTGCTGCTTGGAATCTTGCTACTTGTCCAACTGCTTGCATAACATCTGGCCAAGAGGCTATTACATATAGAAGACTACCAATCATAGATCTATAAAACCTCTGTTCCACATCCTTAGATGAGTCGTCTATGCTCAATTTGAAACCTGTTACCATCGGAGTAAGGACAGGTTTGAAATATTCCATTTTGAATTTCTTGAGCATTTCCTTGATGTACTTGGCTTGACATATAAATATTCCTTTCTCTTGCTGAGATATTTGAAGCCCTAAGAAGTATGTCAACTCACCAAGTAAAGACATCTCAAAATCACTTTGCATCTTTGTAGAAAAGTTCTTACGTAGTCGATCATCATTGCTACCAAATATTATATCATCCACATATACCTCAACGATTGTTAAATTATCTTTATCTATTTGTACATAAAGATTGCTATCAAGAGTACCTTTCTTGAATCCTTGTGGACGTAGATATCCATCAAGACGAGCATACCATGCTCTGGGAGCCTGCTTGAGACCATATAGAGCCTTCTTTAACCTGCAGACATAGTCTTCTTTTTGTGATAGTAGAAAACCTTCAGGTTGTTCGATGTAAAATTCTTCTTCTAATTCTCCATTCAAAAATGTTGACTTAACATCCATTTGGTAGAATTTGATTTTTCTTGAACATGCATAGGTGAGAAACATTCAAATGGCTTCCATTCTAGCAACTAGTGCAAATGTTTTGTCGAAATCAATTCCTTCCACTTGTGCATAGCCTTTGCAAACCAATATTTCTTTGTTTCTGGTAACCTTCCCATCTTCATTCAATTTGTTCCTGAACACCCATTTAGTCCTGATGACATTTTTATCTTTTGGTTGTGGAACTAATTCCTAGGTGTTATTCTTCTCAATTTGATCCAATTCTTCATTCATAGCTACTACCCAATGTTAATTCTGGCTGGCTTCCTCAAAAATAATAGGCTCAAAGGTTGCTAGAAAAGCAACGTGAGCTTGTTGTGATGAACGAAGCTATTGAACTTCATTTATGTCACCAATGATTTGATTTGATGGATGGTTCTTTTGAATCTACTCTTTTTTTCTCCTTGGAGGAGCTTATTGTTGTTGTTCTGGTATATCTTGATGATCATTGTTTACTTCTTCCTCGTTGATAGTTGCTTCTTGTTCTACAATTTTATCTGTTTCTTTTTCAATCTTGGTCTCAAGTTTCAAAGATTCTATATCCTCATCATTACTCGCTAGAACACCATCTTCGTCAAATGTAACATTTATGCTCTCCACTCTCTGTTTTTGTCTTAGATTATAGAATTTATAGGCCTTTCTTTTGTGTGAGTAAGAAACAAAGATACCTTCATCAACACGTGATTCAAACTTACCCATATTTTGATCTTCTCTTTTGATATAACATTTTCTTCTGAAGATTCTAAAATATTTTACATTAGCTGGTTTTCCTTTCCATAATTCATATGGAGTCTTGTTGCAATTATTTCTGAGAAGACTTCGGTTGATAATGAAGACTGTCGTATCAATTGCTTGAACCCATAATTTTTCATCCAATTTTGAGTCCTTCAACATTGTTCTACCCATTTCCTGTACGGTTCTATTCTTTCTTTCAGCAACTCCATTTTGTTGAGGTGTTCGTGTTGTTGAAAATTGTCTTTTTATTCCATTTTCGGCACAGTATTGTTGAAATAATTTGGAAGTGAATTCTCCACCATTATCTGATCTTAAACACTTTATTTTCAAATCATTTTCAATTTCAACCAACTCCTTGTAGATCTTAAAGCACTCAAATGCTTCAGATTTTTTCTTTAGGAAACTGACAGTTGTCATTCTGGTATAGTCATCTATCATTAACATGAAATATAATTCTCTGTCTAAGCCTTTTGTTCTCACAGGACCACATAGATCAGTATGTATCAATTCCAATGGATGTGATGCAAAGTGTTATTTTGTTTTAAATTGGACTTTTGTCTGCTTTCCATGCCGACATGCCTCACATAGTGTGTTGGAAGGTTTTGAGATTTTCGGCATTTCTCGTACTGCTTCCTTTTTGCTTATCCTGACAAGATTGTCAAAGTTTATGTGACCCATTTGTTTGTGCCATAACCAACTTTCATCTTCTTTAGCTAGTAGACATGCTTTAGTTGCTTCATCCATAACATATATGTCATTTGGAGCTTGACTTTCTATAGCCACAATTTTACCATACCTGCCTTTCCTGATTTCACATTTTGTGGAGTTGAATAGCATTGTGTGTCCTTGATCACACATTTGTCCAACACTGAGTAGATTGTGATTCATGTTTTCGACCAATAGAAAATTCTTGGCTATAACATCTTTGCTTCCGAGAGTGACGGTACTTGATCCTATAACATTTGAAGATCCATCATTTCCAAAGGATATGGTTCCATCCTTCTTCTCTTTCAGAGATACAAATTTCCTTCTATCTCCAGTCATATGCGTTGAGCAACCACTGTCAACATACCACACATATTTATTTTTTTGAGCCTTGAGAGCGAGAGCACAATTATTAGTCTTCTTCTTCTTCCATGTTCGTTCATTCTGTGGCTTCGAAGATTCTTCTGGAGGATTTTCAAGTTTGCAGTCTCTGGCTATGTGTCCAAAGTTCTGACATTTGTAACATTCCATATTATTTCTTAAATGTTCAAATCTATTGATGTTTCGTTGAGCCCTGGGAGGTTCATACTTGAAGAATCTCTTGGAATTGTATTGGTTCCTAGGGTACGTGCGACATTTTACAACTTTATGACCAAAGTTTACATGAATAACAATAATGAAAACATGTTGGTACCTAGGATGAAAATCTTAGTCGAGAATCGTTTCTCCAAGGATGTGCTTGCGACCTTGTCCAATGATCTCTTCATGTATGTCGATCTCTGCCATCTTGTATTTTGTTGTAGAAGGTCCTCCTTCTTCTTCTTTGTAACCGAGGCTAGTTCTGTCGTTGTAAGATCGTTGACTTTTGATGATTTCTTCTAACGCCCTTGAGCCGTTGGCATAGTTTTGGATAGTTTTTCCCTTCTTCACTTCCTTACGCAGTGAGACTACTTCAGCTTCTAATGCTTCCCTTTCTTGGTTGCTTTTCCAACTTTGAAGTGACTCTTCAATACATTTGTGTTCTTCAACCTCAATTTTGAGACCTTGAACTTGTTCTTCAAGAGTATTGGAACAGATCTTCTCAGCATTGAGCTCTTTTATAAGCAGGAATACCTCCTCATAAAATTCTTCTATGGTCAACCCTTCTTCTTCATTGTTTGATACTTCTTGTTTATTGTGCTTGGCCATAAACAATACTTTCTTATTGGCTTCTTCTTTGCTGTTGCTTTCTTCATTGGATGATGAGCTATCTTCTTTAGAGATAAAGTTCCTTTTGGATCCTTTCTCTTTACCTTGCTTGTTGAATTTCTTAAAGCCTTTCTTTCCTTTTGAGTTTCCATCACTTTTGTTCGGACATTTTGCTACAAAATTCCCAACCTCACCACAAATGAAACATATCAATGGAATTTTACCTTTTGAATTTTCCCTTACCAGGTTTTAGTTTTCTTGTGAAGTAAGCATATTCTTCATCTGAAAGACCTTCTCCATCATCTCCCTTTTCTTCACACTTGCAGGTGCATGTCATTTCAATTGAAGGTTGTTTGTCCTTATTGGTTTGCTTAGATGCAATGAACGTAATTTCTAGATTTGAAGTACCCTTTTCTTCATCAAGTCTCATTTCATATGCTATGAGAACTCCATGTAATTCTTCCTTGCTGATTTTGTCCAGATTTTCACTGTATTCTAAGACCGATACCTTTGGGTTGAATCTCCCTGGTAACGTTCTAAGAGTATTCCGTATAATAGTCTTCTCGTCAACTGGCTCTCCCAATCCTTCCAGAGTATTGGTTATTTCATCAACGTATTGGAAGTATGCAACAATGTTGCAATCTTCTTTCATTCTGAGTTGCTCAAATTTTTCTCTATAGATTTGAAGCTTTGTTTCTTTGACATTTGAGTCACCTGCATATATATTCTCAAGCTTGTCCCATACATTTTTGGCGGTTTTACAACCCAACACCTTATGATAAGCAGATTAAATAAGTCCAATGATAATAATATTCTTTTCTTTTGCATCATTTACCAAATTCTTCTTACCTTATTCATTTGCAGTTGATGTAAATCCATTTTGAATAGTGTCCCATACTTCGTAACCTTGCGCCAAGAGATAGACCTCCATTCTTCCTTTCCAAAGTGCATAATTATTTTCATTGAATAGAGGTACACCATTCTTGGTATGCTCCATGACCTCCTTCCAGCTGTTAAACTGCTATTGAAGAAACCAAGCTCTGATACCAATTGTTGGAAATACTGAGAGGGGGTGTGAATCAGTATTTCTTTGAATTAGAGCATTAGTTAATCTTCAATTATTATCAGTATTTGTACAATGATAGCAGCAAACAAGAGGAACACAGACGCACGCAATTTTTAAGGTGGAAACCCACTCTGGGACAAAAAACACCTAAGGCTTTTCTAATAATTCCTTTTAACTCCAATTGAAAATAAATCTCCAACTTCCTAGAATCTAGAAAAGCATTCTTCTCTAGATCCCACTGGATGGACGCTCCAATGCCCAAGATTATTTAGTAGTCAACTGAACGGATGCCCCAACACCTAATGAGCTACAACTGACCCTAGCACCACCCTAGCACCACCCTACCACCCTATAGAAGAATGCAAGAAGAATGGACTCCCGTACCAGGGAAAATGGTCCACTTTATAATGATATAGAATAATGTAGAAGAATAAGATATACTAGACCATAACCAAAACTTTGACACAACCACCTAATGATGATCCTAGACCTCCCAACACTTCCTCTTCAACCCTTGGCAGACAGATACTAGTACAATTTGTACAAAAATGTATTTACAATGACTAAGTACAATGATACCTTTACAATGATTGTATGCAGTGATGCCCACATGAAGACTTCATATGATGAACTTCTTGCTGCTGTTATGCACCTTGGTTGCTGCTCTTGTCATGCTACCCTTTGCTGCACCTTGCTTTGATTTGCTGCCATAGAAATTCTAGTCCTTTGCAACCCTTGACAACACATGATCTAGCTTTTTCTTGCCTTCTAGGAGCTCGATATTGAATCTGGTGTATCTATGTTATTTCAGATCCTCAATATCTGATTTTAGGTTTTGTAGTAGTCGTCTGAGTTGTCTTTCCAATTCCACAAGTCTGACCCAATTTGGATTCTTAAAGAGAGATTTATACCCAATCTCTCACAATGCCCTAATTATGGACTGTTTCAGCAGAGCGCACTTGTACAACGTGCCACGTGTCGCTGTTTCTTCATTTGGCTTTGAAATTGATAGAGAAAAAAGTACAGACCGTGTACTATCTGCCACTTTTTAAGGATTCCAATACAATACTTAGAGAGAGAGTTATGACGAATTTACCAAGGTCACTTCTTTGAGATGAATTTCAGAGCCTGCAAAAACCCTGACTTCCATAGATCATATCTCCAAACATATTGAGTAACTTGATCTTAAATTTTTACAGCAGCTTCCTTAGGATTTCAGCTTCGCCTCATAAAAATTTCAGCTTCTGAACCTTCATAGAAAAAAAATTATAGCACAAATTCCATGATGACCTATTTCAGATGGAGAAATCCCTTGCATAAGGAGGAAATGAGGATCACAATTTATATAAATGATTAGGTTGAAAGGGGCTTCAACAAGTGAATGTGGGAGGGATTTTATGAGCTTAAAAAATATTAATTATGGCTTTTCAATGACCCATGCCCCAACCCCATGGGGTTTTAGCCCAATAACTGGGGGTACAAACTTCAAACATGAATATCTCTCAAACCGTGAAGAATTACATGGCGTGCCATATATCAACGGAAAAATATCGAAAATGAAAAACCATAAAAAACATTATTGACCTAGAATATATTAATTTGGTAGGTCAAAATTCCCATGCAATATTGGGTTAGCCCCTAGTGCTGCTTGGGTTGACATCAATGACAACCGCTGATCAACACCATGCGTAGCTGGATAGTGGACCATTCTAACTTAGGTTCTCCCATTCATTGCCAAGTTTTCTTAGGTAGTACATTTGCATTTGAGCCTAGGTCTAGAATAACCTGATCCATATCATAATCACCAATCTACGCAGTTAGCTGCATCTCCCTACCAGTGTGTCTCTTATGCTTATATAGTTTGTGTAGATCCTTAATTTCCATAGCTGGGGTTTTTTTTTCTGCGCATCTATCTATCAAAGCTTGGAGGTTTTCTACAACCCTTTGGTTGCGTAGCAACTTCATACATGCCTGCAGGAATGATTTGACCTCATCATCTTCTTTGAGGTTCGCGGGGGCTTAAGGAGTAGATCCTGCAGCCTTAGAAAAATCTTGGCGAGCTGCGACAAAGGTTTCTTTTTATTTATATAAGTCCAAACCTTCTTGTTTAATGGTTGATTTCCGGATAAGAGGCTCCACCTTAGCTTTCTCCACAGCTCCTCCGGTGGCCATGCCGTTGTGGGTTATAACATTAACACTCGGTCCTTCATCTCGAGGTTCCACCTTGACCCTTTGTACATTATGCGTAGGTGTCTGCTGCTTCTCCTGCATCTTAGCTATCATAATTGGGAAATCCTCAATCACATGTTCGAGCTGTCTACAGTATCTGTAGGATTGTCTCGCAGGGTTTGTGAAATCCCTTGAAAAGTGCCCTATTTCCCCATAGTTATAAAAAATTAGTTGTCCTCTCCCCCTACTTGCACTCCCACCTCGGCCCCCTCCCCTACCCCTAGCTGGGGAGACACCAAAACCGGAGGGGGATCTTTGTGAAGAAGGGTCTGATTATACCCTATATAGGTTTCCCATGTCTATCATCAGATCATAAGTCCGTTAGTTCTGCTCATCATGGCCTATAGACCTGCAGAACCTGCACCATTGTTGCTTTATTTCTAGGACATATGCGACAAGGTGGGGGCAGTGGTTGGCATCTTGCAGCCCAACAACACGACAATCATCGCACCACAACATCGACCCACTTGCTCCTGCAGCTTCCCTAGGACGCAATGGGCTGGGTCCTTCGACTTGCATGTAGTCTGCTAACATAGGAAAATTACCTTTGGTGTGGCCATTCATCCTGTATCGTATGCACTATCTTTCAGGGCTAGCCTCTGCTCCTCACTCCTTCCGCAGCTTTTGGATCTCCATGTGCATTGCTTCTAGCTGGCTTTGTATTTGTTGTACTCCTAACTGGGTATCATCCCTTGGTGCAGCCTCCAGCTTCATAGAAATCTCCAAGGCCTTCTCCTACGACTCAATGGATTGATGACCTATTGACACACGCAGGTGGGGCAAAAAAATAGTAATGAACCATTCCGTGTGGTGTCTGTCATCATACATAAATCCTTCTTCTCTAATTACCTTCTTTAGCCATTGGTCAACTTCCCATACAAACTCAGATGGTCCTTTCTTGAAATATTTGAGATCGTTCACTATCTCATAGTAGGAATTAGGCTTCTTGAACTATTGTTTCAAAGCAATTTTAATCTCTTCAATGGTTGCATTCGCATGCTAGTCAATGTATCCCATATACCAGTCCAAGGCTCTCCCCTCAAAGGCAAGGGATAGCTGTTCCATTTTCACAACATCGCTAGCCACGTTCTGCGTAGTCCATACCGATCCTGTGGCAAACCAGAACCGATCCATATCTTCATCCCTTACGCCCTTGAAGGTGGGTAGCTTCATGTGCGAGGCCATATCATCTTTTGATGTTGGTGGAGGTGATTTCTTACCCCTATGAGGGTTCGACGGTGGTGTAGACGAAGAGCTATGCGCAGCAGAATTTATTACTGGACTGTAGACAGATCGATCTCCTTCTTGATTAGTTCTATAGTACTTACCACTGCGTGTTGTACCCTCACTTTGATCGAAGCTCATTCACTCTGTATGGCTGCAAAAAATTATCTTTTCGCACAATAATATCTTAATTAGTAATGGCAGAGTTTTTAGAAACTTACCTTGGAAACCCTTGAAGAACCTTTGTTCCACTTCGGAGTAGGACACAAATTGATCAATTGATAATTCCATCACAAATCCTCCTATCACACTATCCACCTAGTGATCTACCGTGCGTGTGATGGTGTTATCAGTCTTTTTTAACTGCTAGACCAGCTTTGGGGTCCACTGCATGACCCATTCGTCCTTCCAACACTTCTGGAAATCTATGAGCCTTGTGAGCCACTCCTGAAGCTCAGTCACAAATGTAATAAATAAAATTTTGTAGATCTCTGTGAAAATGTACTTATTATTCCACTTACTTGTGGTTAGCTTTGCACTGCAATTCTCTCTTACTGCAAATTCCTGAATTTTATTTTCGAACCACTCATTGATCTCTTTCTTCTCAGGTCTCCAATGTGTTCTTGGCATTACCCGATTTCTCTCTAAAAATTCCCTGGTCTCGAAAACGGAACCATTTTTTGGCTCGAAGGGTCCCGACCCAGGTTCAGAGGTTAAGGTTTGCCAATAAACCCCTATACTACTGGCCCTTTCGGCAGTGACCTGCTTGTGCAGGCCAAAGTCTCACTCGAAGCAGTATGGGAGGGTGCTGGAACCAGATTTCCACACCCTGAGAGAGAGTAGGTAAGTCAAGCTGATCTGCATTCACAACCTATCAAGATCATATTTACCATATCTATTTACAGGCTTATATAAAAAAGCAAAGATCTATTAATTACCTTTGCATCCACGTGCGTAATACCAATCTATCATTACAACAACTATAATTGCAACAATTAACATATCATAGATTCATATAATAGAAACAAAGATATTTTCGCAACTATCAAACAGGTACTTTCGCAACTTAATAATACAACTCAAGTTCGCATCAAACATAACAAAACAGATCCAGATAACATCAAATATCAACAATACTTCACATATATATTAATACCAAAATCCTCTTACAATCATGAAATATCGCATGTGCACACATCCAGTAGGGTCTACATAGAGCAGGACTGATGATCTCCGTGCACACAACCAACAGGAGTCCTTACCCAAACAACCCAACAACAGATCTAAGAATTCATGCTTAACATCAATCTCAATTATTTCCTACCTTAAGACTAAAAAAGGTTCACCTATTTATATTGATTTAGCCTATGCATCCAATGGTCCGCAAACCGTGGTTTGCAAACTCATGGTATACCCTTGACCAATTACAATGCATTTGAGGCTTTGACCCACCCCAAAACCCCTACGTCAGACTAAATAATATCAAAAATATATAAAAATGGACAAAATTCGCAGCTTTAGGAGACCCTGTTCCAATAGGAATGTAGATCCTATTTTCCTTTGAGGTCTTGCTATACCCAACAGGGAACCCCTTCTCAGCAGTCTGATCCAATTTTCTATGTTTTTCAATTGGCATGTGGCAATAAGCCACACTCCCAAAAATCCTCAAGTGACTTACTTCAGGCTTATTTCTTGTGAAGACTCCTTCTGGCATTTTTTTTCCCGATGATCTATGAGGATTTTTTTTTTAATATGCACTGCCATGTTACATGTCTCTGTCCATAAAAATCAGGGGAAATCCTGATCATACAACATGGCCTTTGCAACCCCAACTATCGTTTTGTTTTTCCGCTCTGCTACCCCATTCTATGGAGGGTTATATGAAGATGTCCATTCTCTTTTGATGCCTTCCTTCGCGAAAAAATATGTGAAGTACTTATCAATGTATTCTCCACCATTATCTAAGAAAAGTACCTTGATCTTCTTCCCAGTCAAATTATCTACAAGCACCTTAAAATCTTTGAGCCGATTAAAGACCTTATCCTTGGTCTTTAAGAAATAGATCCTGGTCTTTCTAGAATGGTCATCAATAAAGGTGACGAAGTATTTGGCACCACTAAGAGATCTAGTGGACATTGGGCCGCAAATATCTGAATGTATCAGTCCTAACACTTCATCTTCTCTACTATCACTTCTAGAGAATGATTCCTTTGCATACTTCCCAAGAACACATCCTCTACACACATCGTCATGCTCCGTACTAAGAACTGGAACCCCTATTATAGTTTCTTTGAGCATATTGAGTGATCCATGGTGTAAATGTCCCATTATCTTATGCCAAAAATCATTTAGCTCCTTAAAACTACTACCGTCACTCCCTATTAGTGCCATTGGAGAGTTGAGCTGCAACCTATATAACCTGTTGCTTCGAGATCCAAATTTTTTCACCTTATTCTAGCTTGAGTGTTTGACATACACTTTCTTCCCTATGAAGTGGATGGAATACCCCTTATCCTGCAACTGGGACACTGAAATCAACTTCATACCCAATCCTGGCACATACAATATATTTTTAGCCATGGTGTTGGCTTCTGACTCCCTCTGAAACTCTATGGTGCCTCTCCCTACTGGAGTACATTTAGTTCTACTTCCCATAGTGGTCTAGAAGTCCATATGCTCCTCTTTATAGCTAGAGAAATATTCTCTAACTCTTGTCATATGAGTTGAAGCTTCACTATCTATATACCAGACACTAGGTGAATATGATCTTGATAAGAAAGTGAATTCATCCTCTAACCTGTAATATAAATATGAATATTTCTAATTGTTAATTATGTCCATGATTTTGTGTGCTATTTATATTTCCTTCCGATGCTGATTATGCTCAGAAAACTGTTGCAAAAACTGTTGCGTCCAGCTAGAGATCTGCTCTGAAAAAATACAGGGATGCTCCCTCTTCCTATGGAATTCCTTTATCTGGATAAATCGAGTTTTTTTGTCACTCTCTCAGAAAAGCTGATTTTTACTCAAGAAATACAACTTCTTAGCCAAGGAACTATGTTGCCCTCTGTGGTTTCAAATTGCTGCTGACGCTGAACAAAAAAAATCTTCCTTTCTCTACTACTGAGATTTCCGGCTGATCATGTATGCTTTGATACAATGTGAAATTTGCATCTATTGCAATAACTGATAAATATTCTTCTATCTGTAAATTTGATTATGCAGTTTATTTCTACGACAAACATCGAATAAATTTACATCTCCAATTTTCACAATATATTACCGTGGAAAACAAAATACTGGAAATAAAAAAATTCTAGCACACACACAAGAATATTAACACAATTATTTTTGGGAAATTTTCCCCGAAAAAAATCGATGTGGGAAAAGTGATGTAGAAGATGAGGGTTTTCTTATTAATCTCCAACAAAATTTATGAGTACAAAAATTTAAATGCCTTACTAACAATATAAACAGAGGAAAATATTGAGAGAAATTTTGTGAGAAATTTCTCACTTTCCACAAAGAATTTCTGCCCTCGAGATGGACCCTCTGCCATTACGCTAAATCCTCTGCATCACTCTCTATGGAGTGACTATGCACAGCGCTAGTGGAATACGTTGTTTCTCACACTACCTCTTCCAGAATATGGAAATCTTCCTTATCGACTTTTGCCGCTTCCCTCTCTCCGACCTGCTACTCACCCACTAGCTCTATATTATCTTCTGAATCACAACCACTGAGAAAATCAAACTGCTTGGGTGATTGAGTAACTACACTAGTGTATTTTCCATCTACCTATAAAATTCTTCCTATAATATTCTATTAGAGCACCAATGACCAAGATTAAAATATAATTTATGGCCCAGATTATTTCCATATCAATTCGTGTGAGTTTCTAGATGATTCTCACCACATCTCAATTAATACTGATTAATTAACCATATTCACTAAGTTTAGAATTAGGAAATATTTAAAAATTGGTTAATAATCTAATTGAGACACTTCTAGGTGGAATTTACAAAAATAAATTCTGGATTTTGGAGATCTTATGTATTCTAGCATCTACACAACATTTCATGGCTAGAACACATCCTTTGCTACAAAAACTAATAGACTAGAGGGTCCTAGTCGCACTCTTGCCCATGTTAAGCTTGTGACTGGGGGATTGATGCATAAAAAGGTCAGTTTGGATCATGGGCTTGCCCCCTAAAAGGTTGGGATGGCTCCTAGGTGTCCTATAGCATGTGAAAAAGGTCTCTGTTGTGGTGTGGTGTCAGTTCCACTTCTTTAAAGTGACCTATGAGGTTGAATCATATCATACTAACTCTTCATCACATGTTTATCCCGATTGGTTGGTTACTTGGGTGGATGTGGGAGGAGGGTGTTACTGTTCCTTCTTTGCCACAAAGTGCACCTATAATCACCCTAATTCATGGAATAATAACTATTCACAACAACAACATGAGGGTAGAATCTATCTCCAAAATCCAACCCATAGCTTGTGGATGGCCACAAATATATAGAAGAGGATGGTAAGTTGGGAGTTCTTATCCATTTACTAATCTAGGATTTGAGAACAAATCTTAATGGGAGGATAGGATCAAAGGATAAGGGATGGTATCTCCAAGGAGGGATAAGATAGGATTAGAGAGTTTTATCAAAGGTAAATAGTAGTAACAAATCCTTGAAGCTTCTAGAAGAAGAGGCTTCAAGATTCTCTCTCTTTTTCCCGAATTTATAGAATCAATGCACCCCAACACAGGGCAACCTACTAATGATCAATATTTCCCAATATGGAGAAACTTGTTGGTGAACACAGGTCCACAAGTATACAAACTACGTTGGTGCTTAAAGAGGCTGATTTAAGGATGTTTTAGGAAGAAACGCTGGGATTAAGGAGAGTCATGCTTAGGGATTTATGAAATGATGATGTTAAGGGTTAAAAGGATGTTGATTGATCCAATTTATAGGCTGACTAACCAGATGTGACAAAATGGCCTATAACAGAACACTAGGCTCAAAAGCACAAGAAATTATATGAAATGCCATATTGATATAACTCAACGTTTGGGATCCCATTAGGTAATAGCCAAAACAAGATTTAATAAGAGGTATGTGGCTTCATTATGGGTCATTGCAAGAATAAAGAGGGTTCTTGGGCCTAGAGTTACAAAGCAACATGGGAACAAAATTACTAGCAAGGCACTAACTAGGATGCCTATGTAAAGTTAGGCTCTATCATTAAGTTATGAAATTTAAATTTGTGAGTGAGGTTGGTGTTGCAAAGGTTCGATCTGATGCCAAAGTTTGGAAATAAGATCATAATGCATAATGAAATATCGAAAAATCATACCTTATATGTTAGATGTTAGAAACATTACTTTCCACAATAGATGTATTATAGACAAAAGTGTTGAAAATATGTCACAAAGTCACAAAAATCTTCAATGTAACCTTGAAAAATGAAAAAATAACTAAAAAATTAGGTCATTAGTTACTCAATGGGAAAACATGTAAAATAATAATAAGAAATTGGATTTATAATTTTTTTTATAATGGTGAAAAATAACATTTTACCACTTATTTTCACTTTTTACCTCTTTGGTGTAAAAACTCCTTCAACTTTAGGTGTTGAATTTGAGAGATTCAGACGACCAATTTAGAATTTGTCAGGAGAAAGTAATTCTTGAATCTTTTATATTTAATTCACTAATACACATGGGCGGAAAATCCGATGGAAGAATCAGACGGAAGGGATAAAATAAAAAAAAATGTTGGAAGTTAAATGTATTTTTTGTTTTTTAAATCCCTACAATCTTTAGATATTTGACGTAATCTCTTTTATTGTTGAATATCCAAAGAATGACACAATTAATGTAACAACATTTCCATAGTCCTCAGAAAATGATTTAACCATAGTCCATGAGTTTTCAGAGATGTCTTCTCCAGATTTTCTACAACAATTTCCATTTAATTCCGCCAAAAAACCCCATTTATGATTACATACCTACATAACATTAAGAAAAAAATACTTCTAGATAATAACTACTTAGTTTCTTCTGGCTCATGCTGCTTAGTTTCTTCCATTCCTGCCACATTTTCTTCCCCCCATTGGCCTGCTTCCCTTGCTTCAAGATACTCAGTCTCCTGCTGAATCTCCAACTAAAAAATGAACTGCAGAGGGATATATCCTTGATCGCCATGCGTTGGATCATGGTCACCTCCATCCCTGATTCTAAACACTTATTTTAGAACTGTCACTACCACAATCTCCATCTTCTCCTCCATATTCTCCACCTTACGATCAAGGTTCTCAATATTCAACATTATTACCTCTGTTACTGCTTGCACAATGTCGATGTCTTTCTTCGAGCCTTGCAGCTATCCTGAAATAAGAGTTAAATGAGATCGAGCCTCAGATAAATTTCCCTCCAATCCATGAAATCATGTCCTCTACTTCCTGCCTGAATGCATAGAATAAATTCCTAGAGGAGCCTCCGACATCGTTACCAGACTGGGAAGCCATATCTTCAGCAAGACGTGATTGAGAGGCCAACCATAATTCAAATTCCCTCCATAACCATATTATTTTAGCCAAATTTAGCTCCAGGATTATGATGTGATAGGTCACTTCATTTTTAATGCTCTTCAATATTACACACCCTAAAACCAAGTTGATTTTCATTGCTTCTTGCTTAGAGATGTAATCCCACATGATCGAATTGAGACGATCCTCCTCGAGCTCAGAGAACACAACTCCTTCACAACTATGTTTCCTTAGAACTTGGATTATAGTATCCTAACTATCCTTATTCTTGTCTTTACTCCTCTTAATTAACCATCTATGGGATGAAGGGCCCAACTTATCGCCAAGACTCCCACCACAGAATAAATGTGCCAAGGAATGAATAAGGCATTTAATAATCCTCTCAGTCGAATTATAATTCTCGATATTCCTCCTCCATGTTCAAGTTTTCAATTTATTAATATTAATGGGATGTGACATATGGATAATGTTCCCTAATTCTCTCTAAGTTCACCTTGATCCATATTAACAACTTGATTGGCTTGATCATCCAATGGCACATTGCTTTCCCTCTTGATATGATAAAATTCTATAGTTTCAAATTTATCCAACATCAAATAAATTCTTTGTTTTTTTTTGTCTTAAATGATGATCCTTGTTGTGAGACCAGTTGACACATTTTTGAATGGTGATGAGGGAGTCTCCAAATACTAATAATTGCAAAATTCGTTTTGCTGCTGCAACATAGTGAATACAATTTTATAGGAAAAAAGAAAATAAATATTTAATATATTATAATACAATTTTATAAGACAAAATATAAAAATATAAATATCATTAAAAATTTAATTAAAAATAAAATTATTATAAAAAAGATGATTGAAGGTTAAAGGAGTCCATTTTATTTAGATAAAAAACCATTTATTTATGAAAAAATATATATATATATATATATATATATATATATATATATAGATATATATATATATATATATATATATATATATATATATATATATATATATATATATATATATATATATATATATATATATATATATATATATTACTTTATTTATTAAGAAGTTTAAATTTATAAATATTTTTGTTATCTATAAAATAGTATTTTTTTCTATAAATTTAATTTTTTTTGTTATAAAATTACAATTTTTAATAAGAAATTTAACTTAGAAAATATTTCATTAGATATAAAACTATAAATTTGTCTCTAAAATCAAAGTGAAGGAATGCCTGATAATTAAAGCATTGTCCATTTTCACTATTTCTGTTATAGAAGTATATTCACATTGACATCCACAGTTCATTGAAATCTTATTTGGAAATGGAGAATTTTTAAATTTCTTTTACCATTTTTTATAAGGTTGTTTGAATTTGTCTTAAAATAATTAAGATAGTTTTAATATTTGGAGAATAATTAATATTATAATTTTTGAGTTTTTATTATAATTATTTAAGTAATTTTAGTTATAATGTATGGTTTGTTTATAATTCAATGGGTTATCTTTAATATTGGTTAAGTGTTATGAATTGCAAGTAAGAGATTCAGGAATAAAGTCTATAGGGTATTTACTTAATATTTGATATTATAGACCTAAATAAATGTTTAAAGAAAAGAGAGTTAAACACAAATTGATTTTTTCCCATCCTTTTAATGTTGAAATTCAACAAGAAAATGCACCACATACTAGAGTGGGATTCTAGTCACACACTGGTGAGGAATTCAGTTACACATTAATGTTAAATGTGGGCATCTAATTTATTTTTCCCTTAAATAAATTGGACAATAAATTGCAATTTCATCTCATAACAACTTGTATCAGTTAACTAGGTCATGAAGACTGAGTTAGCTCAATAATTTTGAGTTGAGGCTCTAAGATGAGGCATGTACAGTGATTATAATATTTTGGGGGTTTAGTTGCAGTTGTAGCACTAGTGTGTTGTGAGTGTAATCAGTTAAATCAAATTAATTGAGTTAAAATCAGTTTAACTAGTTCTAACTGAGTGATGAGCTAGTGAGAGTCCAGTGAATTAAATTAGATTTAATTCACAAATAGTGATCAATCAGATAATTGATGATTCACTATTAATAGTTGCATGCATGTCAGTTCTCATGAAGACCCAGTTGAGACATAAGTTAAAGGGAACTTAACTATCAGTTGTATTATTGGTAAATTTCTCGGGTGCAATTATAAAGTCATGAGAAGGCCTTGATGGATTGCACAATCAAGGAAGGCTGAATTTCCTATTTAATAGGGGCTTAATTCTTTAGGAATTGCGTAAGTAAGGTAGGCTGAAGGAATGCAATGAATTGGCTAAGTATTTTTCCAATTTTTCCTATATCAATGCAAGACGATTGGTAGAGTGTAGGAGATTCTTGTGAGCAAGAATGCATTGTATTGTTTCATGATTCCTTGATTTTATACAATATATGATAGAGGGGTTTTGAGTAGTTGCTTTCCCCAGGAATATATTGTGTTGTGTGATTGATTTACTTCTTTCTCTTACTTGCAAGTGATTGAGCGATCGTGTTTTATATTCCGCAAATATTGTAGAAGGATTCAACATCTTGTTTTAGTACATCACATTATCATATTGAATCCATTGGTATAATTTCTACATGGTATTAGAGCATCATGAATCACAATAGAACATAAGAAATTGATTTTGTGTTGAACATGATTCAAATTTGTAGATTCATTCTTTGGACTTAGCAGTTGACCAGGATGTCTTTCACTGGCTTGAGACTCGAATATGCACTCGAGGGAAATTCAAACTATATTGCATGGAAGGAAAAATTGGAGATATCATTGGAGGATAATGGGATAAAGGATTTCATTGATACTGATATTCTTGAACCCCCTCAGGTAGATGTTGTGCAACATGAAGCATGGAGGACGAATGTTGCAAAGGCGAGGAGGACGTTATTAAAGGGAGTTCGAGATCATATTATCTCGAGTCTCCATGGAAAGGTAACTCCATATGATATGTGGAAGGCCTTGACAGATATGTTTCAAAGTAGCAGTGACCACAAGAAATTGGCACTACTACATTTCGCGGAAATTCCGACACCTGTTTCCGACGCTTTTGACCAAATGTCGGAAATTTTCCCAAATTTTTTCCATCCCGCCTGAAACCGTCGCTATACCGACGTCTATAGAAAAGTGTCGTAATACCGACACTTAAACTAGTGTCGCAATTACGATGTTTAAAGGAAGACGTCGCAATTGCGACACCATGGCCCAAAGCGTCGCTATTGTGACGACTCTAAACGTCGCAACGGCGACACAATGTCTAGGTGTCGCCATTGCGACGTTTGGAGGCACCGTCCTAAGAGCGACGCCTTTTCCGCCGTCGGTATAGCGACAGTTATTTTCGCGCTACATAAAAATACCAAACTTATATGGGCGCTACATAAAAATTCGAAACTTATATGCGCGCGACATAAAAATGTTTGGTATTTGTCGCAATAGCTACGTTTGATATCACGCGCGCATTCGCTCTCTGCTCTTGCAGAACAGCATTTGCGGTCAGCATTCGAGCTCAGCTCTTGCAGAACAGCATTTTCCCTCAGCATTCGACCTCAGCGTTCGCCCTCAGCTCTTGCAGAACAGCATTCGCCCTCAGCGTTCGCCCTCAGCTCTTGCAGAACAGCATTCGCCCTCAGCTCTTGCAAAATGGTAAGTTCTTACTGCAGGCCCTTCCTCCTATAGTAGGGTTGACTCTATTTGGGTTTTTTTTGGTCAATTCCATTGGATTGTGTTAGGCTGTAGGGTTCTCTCTAGATGTCAAGAATCAAGATTCAATACCCTCTATTATCTTCATCACCCAATACAACATTTAAATTTTTCCCCAAGAAACGCTTATTAATTTGGCAGCCATTATTTCTCCCTGCTTTAAAAACCCTACATTTAAATGAAAACAAGCATTGCATTTCAACTACAAAAATCTATTAGTGTTCAAATGTACATGTGTGCTACATTAACGTCTGATGTCACGCGCGCATTCGCTCTCCGCTCTTGCAGAACACCATTCGCCCTCAGCATTTTCGCTCGCCAGAACAAAGATTCGCTTCTCAAAGCATTCGCCCCGAGCTTCATAGAACAAAGATTCGCCCTCAAGATTCTCCCCGAGCCTTTAACAACATTCACCCCCGGATTCCCCTCGCCTCTTTCCATACAACCTCGCTCCCGCATTCGCTCGCTGGTTTGCCATCGCCTTTGCCCTCGCATTCGCCCTCGTTCGTCAAACTTGGGTGCAACAACATTCGCTCGCTGTTTGCTCACTCTCTGCAGAACAACATTCGCCCCCTCGCGCCTCTCAGAGCTCTTGCAAAATATTTTTCCCCTTCTGCGGGCCCTTCTCTATAGTTATATAGTAAGGGTTGACTCTATCAACTCAATTTTGGTCAATTCTGTTAGTTGTGTTAACAATTTGTATGGTTCTCTCTCTAGATGTCAAGAATCAAGATTCAAAACCCTCTATTATCTTCATCACCCAGTACAAGATTTAAATTTTTCCCAAAGAAACGCTTATTAAATTGGCAGCCATTATTTCTCCCTGCTTTAAAAACCCTACATTTAAATGAAAACAAGCATTGCATTTCAACTACAAAAATCTATTAGTGTTCAAATGTATGTGTGCATCACTTGTGTAGGGTATTCCTTTTCCACTTTCACATTATCCAAGAATGTGTGCAGTATAGTTCATATTTTTTGTGATTTAGATTATCTTGAAAAAGGAAAGGTAAATTATTTCACATGGAAAAAGAAGGTTTTCCCTTTTTATAGGTTGTTTGGACTTACGTGGAAAAATTTATGGTATGCCTTTCATATTATGTAGTTTAAATTTGAATTAACAGATTATTCTACATGTAAATATAATTACCTATGTGATGTCCTTCATCACTAATTAAAATTATAGGCTTTCAATTTCCTAGACTCTAACTCATCTGATGCTAAATTCTAGGTTCTCATTGGTGGGTCACTCTTCCATTGATTTCCTTTCCCTCTGGATCTTGTCATACTTTAAAAGTCATCAATGATACATATATTATTTCAGGTATCCCAAAAGGCTTTATAGTAGAACATATTGTGAAGTTTTTTGACACTTGAGGATTCTTTTTAGAACTGCAACGTGGTCTATGCTATCGAGTTATATATCAAGCAACTTGTCCTTAATAACCACACTATGAGGTAGGTTCAACCAGTTTGAACTTGTTGGGACATAGCATATGAAGTTGTGTGATGAGTCCATATCACGGGTCTATTATGGTGAAAAAAGTGAAGACATGTAATGATAGTTATTATGTTAACATTACTAGAAACATTTTCGAAATTATCCATGCTATCAAGATGTCAAAATTCCAGGCATTAGGTGTCAATACTCGTAGCTAATAGATAATAATAATAATATAAAAAATCACAACTTTATTCTTGAAATATGATTGTTACACATTGGTAACCTAGTTCATGAGTTACTATCACCCAAAGATTGCAAAACAAACTTAAAATATAAATTAAACCAACATGAGAATCCAACTAAGGGTTTCTCGACAAAATCATGCCATAACCTGGCATTTTGAAGCCCAAATTTGAATCCATCATAAGTAATACAATGCAAACTCAGATGGATTTTCAATGCATGTTTGCATGCTACACTTATTCTCTGTCTAGATATCATTTTTTAAATGGAACCATTAGTCAAGCCCACAGTCCTTTTTATGTGAAAAATTTCGGCTCTATTTGAGCTCTTTTTTGCTCCACCACCTCCATAAACCAGTGTTACACGGGGTCTCGCCCCCCCACCTAGGGGTCTAGATTCCTCACCCCCTCGCGCTCCGGGGTCTTGGGGACTTCTAGGGGATGTTTCCCTCACGCCCCCTCACCGCCCCTTTTAGTTTATGGTTTCGTGTTAAAAGTTGATGTGCCACTTAGCATATTTGAGAATCCAAGTGATTCTGATTCAGATGGTGACATGGTTGATCTTGATATGTTCGTGCAGAAGTTGGATGCAGAGACTAGTGGGGCATTAACTTGAGCATTTATGCTCATTTATCATTATGATGATATCATTTGATATTCATATGTTATGTTTTATGTTTTATGTTTCAGACATAACTTATTTGCGTTTAAGTTTTATGTTTCGGACTTGAGTTGTAAACTTCAGTTTAAACTCTATTTTGAATCTTGATATAATATGTCATATGATATCTTAAACTTTATTTTCATTGTACATTGTTAGTAGTTACATTAATGATTATATAGTTACAAACTTACAAACTTACATGCATGATTGTATGATGTATGTTTAACTTTTAACTTTTAAATTTGTTTCAATTATATGATTCATCATTCATCGATTTGTAATTTTATCATTTATGATTTATCTTTCATGATGCAAGTGTATGATGACTGTATATACATTCCTTGCAAAAATATAGTTACATTTTAATATTAAATTTTATAATTTTTATGACCCAGACGTCCCCCCACGTTTCCTGAAAATTGGTAGGGAGCTTTTGCATAGGCCGCTCCCGCGCTCCCTCGTCCCCTCGCTCCCACCTCCAGGGGACTTGGTGGAACATTGCCATAAACATATGCAAACATATATCATGATCTTGGAATCCATTACATATGTATGTGCCAATGTTCCATAATCTTGCCCCATCATCAATTTAAGAAATTTCCATTGACTATCAAATTATGGAGGGGGAGAACTTTTTGCTGCAACATTTGGCTCAAAATCAGGGACCATCTTCGTATGAGGTGAATGAGAACTATAGATATTTGAAGAAGTAGATTAGTGCCTTTTCCTCTAGCCATGGAGTCATATACAGTCATCCATCACAAAATTTGTCTTTGTTCATTCTCACCTTGAAAGTTGCAAAAAATCATGCCCTAATTGAAACAACACTAAATTTGAAAGATATAATAAAAATGCAAGCTAGAAGTGCCCTATTAATACAAAGGGAAAACCTTCCTACCTACCCTAATTGAGATAAATTTTGATTGAATAGGAAACATGATATTTCCTATGGAGTTGATACAACAACTTGTTAAATGTATGGGACTAAATCATGCATTTGATTTCCAGGGAAACATGCGCATGAAGAGAAAAAGTGCAGAATTAATGGAAAATCCATACATGCCACTTATAAAAACCACACCGAAAGGTCAAAAAATACTTAAGGCCTTAACTTAATTTGAATCCAAAAATGACAAAACAGGATTAGTGAAAACACGAGAGTGGTGTGGGTGAACAACATAAATAAAAAGTGAAGATACCTTTCCCCCAGATGCCTTTGTCACCGTTGTATGAAAACATGTTTTCCTTTCCCTTTATACATGCAAGTGAATGCATTATAGGTATGGTGTTTTCCCAGAATAGGAGAAGCCTACTTAAATATATCATTTGTGGATTGAATGTTTGGGTGCTTTAATGTGCAATGACATGTTTCCAGGACTGAATTCAATGCAAGGCATATTTGAAACTCTAACTCTGTCTTCCGGTGTCTTATTAGAAATTATTTCAGTTTTCATTTTGTGTTTTCAAGTTAGATATTGTTTTCAAGTTTTTACATTTATAATTTTATTGCAATGTAGCAGACTGATCAGAGCAGTGCAGGAACAACCCCGAGACAGGATGATCGCGGAAAGAGGCCAGCGGAAGAACATGTAAAGTGCCAGCATTGCTCTATCTTTAGGTATTTTAGTTATTTAAATAATTGAAATAATATTAATTTTGTTCAAATATGCAGACACCTAGCCATGGTACGCTTGATGATTCCCTCTTTGAGGAAGAGCTTTTTTCATCCCTATCTCCAGTGTTGTTGTTGCAAAAAAAGGCACGAGATGCAACGTCGGAATTTAATGCTTTGATAGATGCGCCTCAAACACCTGAAACAGAAGAGAGGATACAACATCTTATGAAGCAGCTAAATAGATATCAGGTAATAATAAAAAGTCAAAAGGATATTTTTTTTGTTCTGCATGAGATGAATTGTGATAGTTTGATTTTTAATTTTTACATTGACTAAACTAACAAAAAGTTCTTTTGTATGTAGCGTCTTCTGGCATTTGCTGAACTCGGTGTTGGTGGTAGTGGGACACAAGGGCAAGAGATTGCCCAACAACCCTCTCATACACCTTCTACTCCTTTAGGTGCTAGCCAAGAAACACACCCTGCCCAAGCAGACACCCAGCCAACTGCTGAACGTGTTGGCAATGATGAGGCTGATATGGCCAACTACATTATTGCGTTTCCTAGAGCTACACGTGTCAGCTCCACAGGGACCATTAATGGCATGTTGTTGGTGAGCGATGAGGGTGTCCCTATAAAGCATGTACAACTCCCAGGTAAATTTTAATATTTTAACTATTTCATGTACTTTATCTAAAACATATTTATCATGATTTTTATTTTTAAATTAATGATAATATCTTCTTTTTCTTTTGGTTTTATTATGTGTAGGAAACAATGAGTTCTACAGGATTCTGGAGAGCCATGCGTTGGTAATTTTTGGCCCAACCATACGTACAGGGTGGAATTCCCAGAATTCCAACCTGAAAAAAGAACCTTTAGATTATCTAGAAGCCCTTTTTGGGGTCGGCACATTTGACAGAAAAGCGGTGGCTCAGGTAGCCGGCAAATATTTGAAATATACCAGGGACACCTATAGGACGCAATTGCAATTTAACCCTAGATATGAGCGTCCTCTCGCAGTTTCGGAGAGTGAGTGGAGAGCACTCATCCATGACGGAAAAGAGAAAAGGGCAAAGAAAGAAGGAAAAATGCCAACTGGACCCGCAAGGTAAATTGCAACTTTAATTCAATAGCTTTAATTTTCTTTATGTCTAAAATAAAAGTGTGCTACGTCATATATGACTTCAATCTTTTGATGCTAGGTTGCCTGACACCTCAAAGGCAACCAAAGCTAGGATTGAGAAAAAGGGCCATCACAAGCTCGGCCAGGGTGGCTACTTGAAATTAGCTGCAAGAATTGTAATTAAGTAGCTAAACATCTTATAATTAATTGTATCGCCTTCCAACGTTTTTGTAATCCTATGAGATATGATTAAAAATACACAATCATATATAATGTAGGGTGATGACTTTGGAACAATAACTACAGAGGAAGATAAAAATATTGCTTTCCGTTTTGGCTATCAAGCTGTAGTTGAACGTCGCAGAAGCTTGGGGCAGGTCCCAAGATCTACAATGCCCGATAAGGTAAAACATTAACCTTTCAATATTTTTGTTTTCGTCCATAAATTTAATGTCTAACAACTTTGTTTAAATCAGGGGAGCAACACTACCGACGAGGTAAATAACCCAGTTTTAGAGCCAGATGTAGATGATCCTCTCGTGCAACTTGATCATTGTAGTGGGGACCAGGTCGACAATGCTGCTATCAGTGAGGGTCGTGACGGTAATTAATTTCCACTTATAATTTTTTCTAATTATACCTTGATGGTTGTCCTTATAACGTTTTTTGTTTAAATGACAGAGAATGTTTCCCTTGAGGATCTTACCACCAGAGAGGAAGACAGGGCAACAGTCCCAACAGCGACAACTGGTGCACCAGATAAATAATCTCATTGAAATTTTTTTTATTAATATTACCGAACTAGTTCAATAATATTTAAAAACTGACAATTAAAATTTAATATTATCTATTTTTATAGGCGATGCCCCGTCACTGGATGAGACCAGACATCGTGACTACGCAACTAGGTCAGCGGCGACAACTGGTGCACCAGGTAAATAATCTCATTGCAATTTTTTTTATTAATATTACCGAACTAGTTCAATGATATTTAAAAACCGACAATTAAAATTTAATATTATCTATTTTTGTAGGCGATGCCCCGTCACTGGATGAGCCCAGACATCGTGAATACGCAACTAGGTCAGCAGTGCGGGTTGAAAGGCACGAAACAGGAGCAGAGTACGATGATATTGATGATGTAATTAGGAGCTTTAAAAATAGGAAGAAGAAAAAGAAAATTTGACAATGTAAAATATTGTATTATTATAAGACAAGCGTTACCATACTTGGAACATTTTTTTGCGTTATATAAAAAACTCATTTATCATACTATTTTTATGTCAAGCATTAATTGCAATGTTTCCTTGCGTACTTTTTGTTGAATTGTTTTTTTACTAGTTATTGAATATTTTTTTTTTATGCTCATGAAAGTAAAAAATGAAATATAGATTGGGTATTGGGGAATTGAGAGTGATGTGAGGGGGGGGGAGGGGCCATAAGAGCTTCCTTCACGTGGTTGGCCCTGTTTAGTAGAGAATAATTTATTGGAGCGATTTAATATTGGAGCAAACCTCCCTCGATCCAGTGTAGCAACAAAAAAGTCACTGTTGACTTAGTTGCTACTCTTTCAGATCGTGGGAGGCTTGTTCCAAGTTCATGCGACTCCAATAAATTGTTCTTGAAACGAAGAGGAGCTTATTGAGGTATGTTTTGACATTTTCAACATATGTTCTAACATTATCATAAGAATGCATCTTAGAGTAAAAAATACTACATCAATTACTTGTATTTATTGTATAGATAATGATGGATTTTGATTGACTTGGCAGTGCAGGTACAAATCCTCTTGCATCATGAACAATACAACTTGTCAACTAGGGTCATGTCCAGGATATTTTTGCTTGTGCGCTTGACCAGGTTCGTAATGTCACATTTTGTAAGTTCCTTTACAATTCATAATTCAATATTAAGCTTGTTCACGATTATTATCTAGGTTTTTTGTATGTGTTTTTTCATCTATTTGATTGTAAGCAACTATGCATGTTTCCTGTTGTTCACTATGATTTCTCCCATTACCACTCCCAGGATGAATCCGGCTTTATTGTTACATAGGTTACTTTATTGTTACTATGATTTCTCCATTTACGATTTCATAGGTTACATCATGTAAAGTTGTCAATCTCGGGTTGGTGATGAGCTTTAGTTCTCCAGATTTGGGGCTTTTCTGATATTTTCTCCCTCATGTCATTCCTGCATCACCTCGTTGTTTGAGCATACCAATTGTCTACCACTTGTACCAATTGGCACATGTCAATCTCTGAGTGGTGCCACATTTCACCTATTTTCAGTGAGAGTTTAGGGTTTCTCTAACATAGCTTGAGAAATCCGATTGAGTGCCTGCTTGAATATTGTCACATAATACTTATGGTTTGGATTGATGAGCATGTTCTGAATGGTTGGTTGATTCATAAGAACCACCCATAAATATCCCTTCCTCTAACACACAGAAAATAAAAATTTCTTTGACAAGAGACAGAGTTTCAATACTTTGAAAACAAACTTCTATTCCCTTCAATAACTCAAAAAAAACTATTACACTACTTCCTCACTGAGAGGGATTACAAAATTATGACTGCTACAAAACGCAGTGCATAAAACCAACTCACTGTATGTTCAAAACAAACATACTCTGTCTCTAAGACACTCTGTTGTGTTTTTCCCTTTCGCACTGCTGTGCATACACACTTAAAAAGTTACACTCAATTTTTCACTTTTTACACACTGCTATGTAATAAAAAATTTACGTACTGTCTATAAAAAAAACTACCAAGCTTTTTCGACCTTTTTATTTTTATATGCCGGAACATATAAAACATATTATAATAAACCCTCTTTTAAAAAAAAAAAAATTAAAACTAAATTCTATGGCCCACCTTTCATTTCGCATATGATATATATATATAACATATGTATATATTAAACTATCAAAACATTAAAGAACCCTTTCCGTCGGACTTCAAAAGTCTGAATAGATTGAATTTCAAACCAAAGTCGCGTTCCAAAATGGGATGCTGACGTCTGCCTAATTTTAACTCGAATTCTCAATCCAATGTGCCCTATAAAAAATTCGGGTCCGGTTTTCAGGTTTTCAGATTCCCTTCAATTTCATCCGATCCAATATTAATGCTCCACGTGTCCTCCTTTTGAATTTACAAAACTGTCGGGTAAATTTCTGTTTGTTTAATTTCTGGTTGGTGAATTGCGTTAATGCTGGCTGTTGTGTTTAAATACAATCCTGTACAGAAATATGGCTGTGGCCATCTACAAAAAAAACTTGCAGGAATTTTAAATGCTGAATTAAATTTCTGGATGGCATGCAAACAACCTCCAAAAAAAAATGTTGCTGCTGCATCCGTCCTTCTGCTGCAGCAGTTGAAGTTAAAATTCAACAGCACAGGGTTTAATAAGTGAGGGTGTAAAGGTAACTTTTTGTCGATAGTACTGGATTAATATCATCTATTCATTTTTGTAGGGTGTTATGGTGTTTGGTTTTTTAGTTTTGGGTTAGGTTTATTGAGTCTAAGATAGTTTTTGAGTGAAAAAATTGCTATCAGGTATTAAAAAAATTTGGTTCTTTTGTCAAAATTTATGAGCTTGTTAGGAAATACAAAACTGACAATGGTTGTATCTTAAATTTGTGGAAAATAATTTGAAATGAAACCTTTTTGTTTAGGTTGTTGTAGCAGGTGCAAACCCCGTTCAAATTACTAGGGGCATTGAAAAGACAATAAAGGCCCTTGTTTCGGAACTCAAAATTTTGTCAAAGGAGGTAAACGCTTGCCTTTTGAGTAGGCTGGTTTTCCTTTTTGTTGATGGTTTGGTGTATCTAATTGAATTAGTTTCCTAAGGTATTTTTGGTTGCAAACTCCTTTTCATTTTTCATACAGTATTGGCCTTGTGGAATACATTTGATTGTGTGGTCTTGTTAGATCTACAACATTTGTAGTTGTTTAGTCTTATGGCCGAGGTGCGCTTTTATTATGGAAATAGTTGATGCAATATTGTCATTTAATCCTTACTGCAGGGTAGCATGTTGAGAAGTTTTTTGTGAAACATTTGGTATTCAAAATGACACTTGATCCTATACGGCATCATGCACTTGACTTCAAAATTTATATTCAAAGTGTGCCAGACAATTCTTGCAAAATTTCAAATATTTAGGTTGTTTTAAACCATTATCTTTTTCATGTATTGGATGTTGAAAATGTGAAAAAGACTTTGGTATGAAACCAACTGGTGAATAATTTCCAGCAAAACAACCACTTCCAAGACATGATTTACAAGTAGAACATATGTACTTATGAAGCATAGAAAGATATCCTTGATGCATTGTCAATGTTTGGCTAGGGTTATTTTTGGAGAAAATAACTCCTTATTCCTAGAATAGTGATCTTCAATACAAGTAAATGCCAGAGAAGAGAGATCATCGTGTGACGCAACAAAACTGAAATTGGACCCCCAAGGAGAGCTGGTGTGTCTACAATCATTGTGTCAGCATTTTCCCTTGGTGTACCCCGTTCTTTTCCTCCAGCCTGAGTCTTAATTGACTTCTTCTTTCTTCGGGTTTATTTATCAAATTCGTAGAATTTGATAAATAAATACTATCCACAATAGTTGGACTTTAATTTATATTCCCGACTTTATATTATCTCCAATCCTTATAACCAATGTTTAACTTTCAACACTTTGTATTTATACTCCACGTTTCTTTTTAAATAAATAACTTATAATGAACTTTCGGCTCTATATTTCACCACCCAGCCTTACAACAATCACGCTCCAGACTTATGCTAATTATCCGCCAATCATTTAATTAAACAATTTCATTATACTCTAGCCCCACCTATATATATCAATAACCAATCAAACACTCGTATCGTACCTGGCTATCCTCCGCACACCTTAGTTAACCTCCGGGCAAGTTCAACGTGCGACCACCGTCCGATGGCCCTTCTCCAAATCAACGACTCTTGGAAATTTCGCTCGGCTTCAAACGTCGGGCTTTAACGTGCGATGGCGTGGGTTAAACGGTTGTTTTCCGGGGTCACTTCGCCACGTGTCGCATTCCCTATGGAATCGCTCGCGAATAGGAAATACCGCCTACTCCGCAAAAGCGGTGTGATATGGGCAACCCGCTTTTGTGATTCCGCTAGTGGTTTTGGTAGAGGGCTTGACCACGGGTTCCGAAAGCACAACAATTTTGTCTCTTTATTAAGCGGGATTTTAATATGTGTATTATCAAAGAAAACCAACACAAATTTTATAAGAAAATTGTTCAAAAGTCAAGCCCGCCGGACTTCAAACGGCGATAAACCATAATTCAAACCAAATTCGCGTTCCAAAATAGCCTGCTGACGTCGGCCAATTTTGTGACGCGAATTTCTTATCAAATTCGCCCTAATATTTTACGGGTCCGGATTTCCACTGCGCGAGCGGCCCAAACAAAGATCCGCTCCAATCAATTTTTGCCACATGTCCTCAATAAAAACTTGCCCTGCTCCCGGCTGCGGGTGCATTCGATGGCGTTTAAGGTGATGGGACATGGATATGGCGATTTCATATCATTCGCATTAACATTTAACGCTGTTCAATTAAGTTTTCACATCAAATCTACATTAATTAATTTTTAACACGGTTCAAGATCGGACCTCCACTCCTCTGAGCGATTCCGCACGCTCCAATTTGATCCGGCCTTCGGCTCTCATTATTAATGATCAGAGATTCATTATGACGACCGTCCTTTGATTGCATTGCAGACGGGTCGACATAAAAAATGGCGTTTAGCCATGGTTTTTCAGACAAGCCGGTTGCTGGATTACACTGTCTGGTAACTGTGACTATAAAGAGAAGTGGCCAGAGGAACTTCTGCCTAGACTTTGCTGCATATTTCCATTTCTCTCGGTTCTGTCTCTGTCTGTCTTCCTCTGTTAATTGGAATTCTACTTCTTCGTCTCTTGTGCTCACTGCGCCTGCGCCTGAGATTGCACCCATGCCTCGGGTGCGTCATAGGATGCGTTGCCGGAGGGGGAGCACTAGAGGTCAATCCCGGCGCGCTCCCTCCAGCACCTCAACAGAGATGACTTCCGGCCAGTCCAGTGACTATTACTTAGGTCGATATCCAAATACTAGGAGTGGGCGGGGTCGGCTTGTAGCATCTGGCCACCAAATGGATTCCACTGCTCCTGGCTTCCCCACCGCTAGTTCACCTTCTCCCACGACGCGCACTGCGCAATTTTCCTTTGATTGCACTCTCAACCGCCCGCGAATCACAGCTGTAGTCACTGTGGTCTTCCGCGAGGAGGCCCAAACGGAGGAAGAATGCACCCGTCCGGCGGGTCTGAGCTCGGAAAAAGCCGACCAGCATTCGGGCCTTCAGGAGGGGAGCCGTGGCATGCATGTGGAGGTAACACCTAGCGATCCTGGACCTTCCGAAGGATGGTGCCGAATCGTGGAGGAACCAGCGGAGGATTAGTTTGGTTGATTTGTTTTTCTTGCTTAGCAGGCCCAGTTAATTGGGCTGCTTTTAGTTTATTTTACTGTGTTGGACCTTTAAGTAATATTTTTGAATTATGTAAATTAAACGTTCAAGACTGGTTTCCCCGTATGAGGGCAGTCTTCTTAATTTTTTGATTTTTTGATGACAAATTTGCCATGAGTATGGCCAGGCAATGTTTTTGACTTCGGTGTAATTTTATTCGCAATGTAAATAGATTAACTTTACTTTGAATTCTCACATGATTAGCGTTTTTCTTGATCTGTTCAAGGATTTTGGGTACTTTAATTTGTATTTGGAACAATGGACGTCGGTACTCTATCTGTTGCTTTACTGTTCTACATACTACTATTTCACTTTCTTATAGATGCCTCAGGAATATTTGAATGCTTTCTCAGATTGTCGATAATCTCCATGTGGACCGTTACTGGATTTTATATCATGTCCCTGTATGTGACATGGGGTATTTTCTATCATTGTCTGGGGTGGGACTTCCACTTTTCTGGATGGATATTTGGGTTCCAATCTTCAGATGTGAAAATGTAATGACTTCATGGACTGTTTTACTTCATATAATATATTCAAAATAGCATTTTCTCTCTTCTGAAAAAAAAATGATTAATGTTTATCATTCTGCCTTCAAAACTAGCGATGCTGGTCTATGTTGCTGGTTTATTGATATGGTCTGATGGTATTTTTATATTTTGGACATATCACACTCCTCACATGATTAGCGTTTTCTCTGTTCAAGGATTTTGGGTACTTTAATTTGTATTTGGAACAATGGACGTCGGTACGTACTCTATCTGTTGCTTTACTATTCTACATACTGCTATTTCACTTTCTTATAGATGCCTTAGGCATATTTGGATGCTTTCTCAGATTGTCGATAATCTCCATGTGGACCGTTACTAGGTTTTATATCAAGTCGCTGTATGTGACATGGGGTATTTTTCTATCATTGTCTGGGGTGGGACTTCCACTTTTATGGATGGATATTTGGGTTCCAATCTTAAGATGTGAAAATGTAATGACTTCATGGACTGTTTTACTTCATACAATATATTGAAAACATCTTTTTTTCTCTTGTGAAAAAAAAAATGATTAATGTTTATCACTCTGCCTTCAAAACTAGCGATGCTGGTCTATGTTGCTGGTTTATTGATATGGTCCGATAGTCTTTTTATATTTTGGACATATAACACTCCTCACATGATTAGCGTTTTTCTCTGTTGCGGGATTTTGGGTACTTTAATTTGTATTTGGAACAATGGACGTCGGTACTCTATCTGTTGCTTTACTATTCTACATACTGCTATTTCACTTTCTTATAGATGCCTTGGGCATATTTGGATGCTTTCTCAGATTGTCGATAATCTCCTTGTGGACCATTACTGGGTTTTATATCAAGTCGCTGTATGTGACATGGGGTATTTTTCTATCAATGTCTGGGGTGGGACTTCCACTTTTCTGGATGGATATTTGGGTTCCAATCTTAAGATGTGAAAATGTAATGACTTCATGGACTGTTTTACTTCATACAATATATTCAAAACATCGTTTTTTCTCTTGTGAAAAAAAATATGATTAATGTTTATCACTCTGCCTTCAAAACTAGCGATGCTGGTCTATGTTGCTGGTTTATTGATATGGTCTGATGGTCTTTTTATATTTTGGACTTATCACACTCCTCACATGATTAGCGTTTTTCTCTGTTGCAGGATTTTGGGTACTTTAATTTGTATTTGGAACAATGAACGTCGGTACTCTATCTGTTGCCGGCTATTTCACTTTCATGGACTCGCTTTTACTTCACTGCTAGGTCTTGGGTACTTCTTTTAATTTGTATTTGGAACAATGGACGCTTCGTACTTATCCGTTGCTTTACTATTCTACATACCGGCTATTTCACTTTCATGGACCGCTTTACTTCATAACTCGTTTGTAGGGTTTTGGGTACTTTAATTTGTATTTGGAACAATGGACGCTTCAGATTTATCTGTTTAGTTTATTCTACATGCCTATTTCACTTTCATGGACTGTTTTACTTCATATAATATCTTCACTTTCATGGACTGTTTTATTTCATATAATATCTTCACTTTCATGGACTGTTTTACTTCATATAATATCTTCACTTTCATGGACTGTTTTACTTCATATAATATCTTCACTTTCATGGACATCTTCACTTTCATGGACTGTTTTACTTCATATAATATCTTCACTTTCATGGACTGTTTTACTTCATATAATATCTTCACTTTCATGGACTGTTTTACTTCACATAATATCTTCACTTTCATGGACTGTTTTACTTCACTGTTGTAGGGTTTTGGGTACTTTAATTTGTATTTGGAACAATGGACGTCGGTACTCTATCTGTTGCTTTACTATTCTACATACTACTATTTCACTTTCATGGACTGTTTTACTTCATATAATATATTCAAAACAACGTTTCTCGTCTTTTAAAATTTTAAATTTTTTTTTTAAAATTGAACCCTCCGTCGGTCTACCGACGCCTTGTAGACGTCGGAACTGCGACAATCCAGAAACGTCGGAAGAGAGACAGTATGAAAACGTCGGAGGCGCGACGTGCCAAACGTCGGAACTGCGACAATCCAGAAACGTCGAAAGAGAGACAGTATGAAAACGTCGGAAGCGCGACGTTCCAAACGTCGGACCACATATCGTCGGAATTACGACATCTTCCAGACGTCGGAAGAGTGACGTGATAAACGTCGGACCACGTTTAGTCGGAATTGCGACAGTTTACAAGCGTCGGAAGAGCGACGTCAAAACGTCGGACCACGTTTAGTCGGAACTGCGACGGTTTATGGGCGTCGGAAAAACGACGTTTAAAATGTCGGAGCCACGACGGTTTGTGAGACGTCGGAAGAGTGACGCCTGTTCGGAACGTCGGAATAAGTGTCGATAGTGCGACACTTTTTACTTGCGTCGGAACGTCGACGGCATGAGAAACCACGGTTTGTCCGCCCTTGAACTGTCGCTCCAGCGACGAATATGTGTCGGAATAGCGACGAATTGGCCGTCGGAATTTCCGCCAAATTCTCTAGTGTGGTAGTCAAGGACAAGCTTAGGAAAATAAAAAATGGAGAAGGGCGACACAATCCATAAATACTTTACCAAGTTCACTCAATGTCGAGATGAGCTTGGAAGTGTTGGGATTACTATGTATGATGATGAATTGGTGAGCTTATCATTTCTAGGCCTTCCCAAAAGTTAGCATAGTTACCAAGAATCTGTGAATGGGAGGGAGAAGTTACCAAAGTGGGAGCGACTATGGTTAGATTTGGTACAAGGATTATTTTGGCGGAATACCGGGGATGGATCCTAATCCAAGACTGATGATGAGGAAAATTTTGTGTTAGCTTGCAAGGAAAATAAGGGGAAATGGAAGAAGTTTCATTCCAAATCTGAGAATGACAAAGAAGGCAAGAAACAATACATGTCAAAGGTGAAATGTTTCAACTATCATGATCATGGACACTATGACACAAATTTTCCACAAAAGAAGAAGAACAAAAAGAAGGCTCTGGGAGCTATAGCAGGTGAAGCTTTGGCCTCACATTTTGAGTTGGAATTCTCTCTCATCGCATGCATGGTGTCAATTGTGATGGGTGTTGGGCAATTTATTTGAACAAATTGCTGCATTAAATTATCGACCAGGGAAACTCGTGAGCTTGTGATGGTGCCAACAATATATATGCAAGAGTAGGCAACTAACTCTATGTCTAACTAAATTATTTATGATTCAATATAATATGCAAGGGAAGAGGCTCCTAACTAAGGAGGTCCTGGTTGTCCTTCCCTACAGTATCATAGAGAAATCATTCATAAAACCAGAAACTTGAAATAAAGACAAGAGAATGAACTTTAATTGTTGTTCAGATTCAAAGAGAGAGAAAGACTAACTTAGTCTTTTGATTGTCCTCTCATGTACTAATCCAAACTAAACTAAGATTCATTCATAAGCATAAGAAATGAAATGACTTGAAACATAAAAGCAAAAGAATGAATTTCAATTATCATGCAAATCAAATAGAGAGAGAGCCTAACTTAGACCCTTGGATATCCTCTCACATGTTGATAAGATTCTAATTTAAAACTCATTCATCAATCACAAACAAATCCTTAAACATCTAAGCAATGAAATGAAACAAAATCTAATATGAAATAAAATGTTTCTCTCATCCTTTTAGAGTGAGCTCAATTCTCTTAAGAACAAGACAAATTATTCCATATACTACATTAAGGAAACTTATATCTAAAACTACATAAATTCCAAAAATTCATATTCTATATTATCACAATTTACATCTAAAACTACATAATGGAAATATATGAAAAATGAAGCTTTATTCTATTCCATCATCAATTTGGAATGGAGGAGGTACTCCTATTTATACAATGAGAGGAGTAACAAACTCATAATGATCATCCACTAATATCTCTAACCATCTAGACACATAACCCTATCCTCCATAATCTCCTCCATGATCTTTTCCATGAGGTTTATCTTCTTAAATTCGAATTTGATCATCCAAGGCCACATAAAGGTGTCTTGGAAGCTTCCTTTGTGCCTACACATGTCAACAAACTCATGCTAATTGTTAGATATAAGTATAAGCATATTATTTTCTAAGTTTTAGCCATAAATTCACTTTAAAATGTTAAGAATTAATAAACTTTGGAAAAACATAGTTATGACCCAATAATGAGGTGAATGTAATGATATGGAGGTGGAATGGAGGTGACATGAAGGTAAAATGATGAATAATGCAGTGAAAATAGTGACTATTTTGAGGCCCAACATACCCCCAAACTGAAGATATTGCATGTCCTCATGCAATCTATTACATTACTTTTTGGTACTTGAGCTTTGGCTTAAACTCTGCATGAGATCATTTACTTAACTTTTGCAAAGCGTTATTTTGATGAACTACAACTTGGTTGGTTCTTGTGTTTCAACCATATTTTGTTTGTTGCGTTCATTGTATGATCTTTGCATAATGATAATGTGCTTTTTTTATGGCAGAGTATTTTTGTTGGAATGCATCATGGTTGGTTTTTGTGTAACAACCATGATTCTATTGGCATCCAATTAACTTTAGACAAAGCCATTTGTATGCTCATGTAATAGTAAATATATTTTGAAGGTAAGTGGGTTTAGAATGTGATATATAACTGTGGATATGAATGTGACAAAGAATGTATGTAAATGTATCCTTCCCATTAAACGGATGGCTTTGGCAATGAAAGGAAAGGAAGTGAAGTTTTTTTCCAAAAATTATTATTCTAACATTTCAAGGAATTTAATGGTTAAAAGTTAGAAAATAGCATACCTTAACTTACCCTTCCAAAAATAAGTGAGAGTCGTGCATGTGTGACTGCAAACTGTTGTGAAAATGGTGGATGAAAGATGGATCTGTATTGTCATATCAGCTGCGGGATCCGCTACTACTAGATGAAAAATCTGAGGAGTCTGCTGAACATGGCTGAAAGTTGTATCTGCTGCTAGATGATGAATCCGATGAGTTTGCTGAATATGGATGAAAATCTATAAGGCTTGGAAGGTATACAAAATATAGAAGTTACATTTTCCTCCCAGCCTTATTTATTGACTTGTCCTCAAGTGAAATACAATGAATACCATGAATGGAAATACAATGAATGGAAATTGGCTTCATCTGCTGCAAAATATGGGTCTTCAAGTCTTCAACGCTTGATGGCACAAATCTTGCTATGTGATTAAATGTGTCGATGTCGAACATAGCAAGAAGTTGTTGACTTAGTGGCCGTTAATGGATGCCCCTAGCCAACACAAGAGCTCCCACCATTGATTCCAATGGGAGTCAGGATGCCTAAGACATCTTTGTAGGTACGAATAAATTTGTCGTGGTCGAGTCACCTACAAGATCCAACGAACAAGGGATATTAATGTACTCCCATTTTTCATTGGCAAGAGTACTTGCCATTAAGGCATGCAAGCCTCTAGGTGTTTTTCAATGATACTTAGACTCTAGGACTTTGACTCAAGCAGGGTTTTATTGGCGGAAATGAAAAAAATGGTATGAAAATGGAAATGGAAATGGAAAATGGCTTTTATTGATGAGTTAGGAATAGATGAAAGGAAATGCATGGTGAATGAAGAAGAACTCTTGCTTTGAAAAAAAATGGACATGGAAATGGTATGCTTTATGGTTTGGCAATTGGTGGAATTCAAAATCTTTTGCAAATAGGGAGGTGCAAGGTAGTGGTTGTAGACATGGATTTGTCTTTAGAATTTTTCATGAATTTAGTCGTTTGAAGACCAATTGTGCGCACAATGTAATCTCCTTTATGAATACTTGATTATCCTGTAACCTGTAAAAAAAACTTGGTACAAAGAAAACATAAGTGTGCTCTAGAAGAAATGGCCAGTTCCTTCATGATTCTTACGAAAAAATTTCGTACCAAATAAAACATATTAAGGAAAATCAAAGTGTTGAAATTGACTTAATCATGATATTAAAATCAATCCATTCTTAAAAATAACCATGAAAAGTAATACTCCCTATTTGTGTCAGATGAAATATGCTCGGCAAAAAGATTGACATTAGAAAGATCTGTTGTGTTCTGCATATTAGTATGTCATATGAAAGCATTCAACAGGAATATGTTATAACTTTAATGCCAACTTGAAGCTATTGAAACAAGATAATCATCGTCTATAGAATCCTCCAAATGTTTGATTCTCAAAATTTGTTTCCAAGTGTTCCATTATTTATTTTCAAACCTGCATGAATTTTGTGAGATTTTTTTAAAATTTTGAATTTTGCACTTGTACCAACTCTTGTAGTTTCAACCAGTTTCTGTAATTCTCAATTTGCATATCACCAAAGTTTTATTTTATGCCAATATCCTTCACATGCCAATATTTACGAAAACAACACACAACAATTTTTTTTTTTTTAAATGATAACAATCTTAACAAAATGATAATCTAAAACAATGTATTAAAATACATAGCCAACATAACAAGAAATTATAATTATATCAATTAATGCAATTATAAAAGATATTAATATATTAATATATTAATATATTAATACATTTTTATAACAATCATTAATTAATAATTAAATAACATAACTAACAAATATATACAACAAATTATAACAAATTACAATTATATTAACCTAACAAATATTAAATATATACAAGAAATTTAAAAATATAAATAACAACAAAATTTAATTATAATAACATATTAATATATTAATACAATTAATATATTAATATATATTAATTATAACAACAAACATTAACTATAAATCAAAACAAATCAAACATTAAGAAATTATAACTAAATATATACAAATACAAATCAAAACAAATCAAACATTGACTAAAAACATATAAATATAAATCAAAACAAATCAATCAATAAAATTTATAACTAAAAATATACAAAAACAAATCAAACATTAAGTGAAAATATATAAATATAAATCAAAACAAATAAAAATAAAAATAAATACAATACATAACAATAAATACAAAACAAATTAAAACTAAAAATGGAAAAGAAACCCAAAACAAATGGAAAACAAAACGTGAACCAAAACACAAAATGGCAGATGGAGGGTTGATGGCGTTCCAATATGAATTGGAATTCATCATTTTCTGCAGGCTAAGAAGACGAAATTGCAGACGTAGGGATGGAGAATGTTGAGAAATTCTTCGTGTAATCCTTCTTCAGCAGTCCAAAGCTCTGTCAACGTCTTAACTAGATCCTGTCCAAAGCATTTGAGGAGTTGCTGATGAGATTTCTGAGAAAAATTTCGTTGTTGCCATAATAAGACTCAAAGTTGGTTGATCTCAGCGTGGAAGGCAAAGGTCTCAACTCCACCATCTTCCGCCATGGTTTCTCCTCGAAGGTTTAATGAAAATACAAATGAGAAAATCACCGAAACAAGCTTTCAAACCACGATGTTGATAAAATCGAACTGCAGATTTATTTGTTGGGTTGTGTTTTTTTTTTTTTTAAAACAATTTGTTTGGTTGTGTTTTATTATTTTGTATTTCAATTTTTATTTATTTATTTATTTTTTTATTAATGTTTTGTTTATTGTGAAAAAAATTTTATTTAAATTTGTTTAAATCTAAAAAAAAAATGAAATCTAACCTATCTAAAAAATGGCTATTTTTTCAAAAAGATTTTTTTAATAATAATAATATATATATTATTATTATGTGGGAAATTTTTTTATTTTTTTTTTTAAAACTTAAATTTAAAAAAAAATGAATTTGAATCCTATTTCTAAAAAGATGGCTAGTTTTCAATTTTTTTTTTTTTTTTTTTTAATAATAATATATATATATATATATATATATATATATATATATATATATATATGATATATATTATTATTATGTGATTTTTTTAATTTTTTTTTTTAAAACTAAAATTTAAAATGACTAAGTTTTATCTAAAATGTTTTTTTTTTAAATGATTTTTCATTGATTTACAAAATTCTTTATTGTTATATCGCAGATCAATTTTCCAGCAAGAGTATTTTTATTTGAACAAAATCAATAGATTTTCTGATCTTCCTGATCGCACGAAGCGCAGGAAGAGAGCATACTCATTGCTTGATTTGTTTTTATTTATGCAGGGGGGGTGTTTTTGAAATGACGAAATTTAGAACTAGCTAAACATTAAAACATCAGAAAATTCAAACTTAAACTCCTTTGTGAAGATCCTGCTGTCACCAGGGTTCACAAATTATTTTGTCTAAAGAAAAATGCTAGTACTAAATTAAATTTCTAATGCCTAATCTCTTAGCACCATCCCCGGCAACGGCGCCAAAATGTTGGGCAATTTATTTGAACAAATTGCTGCATTAAATTATCGACCAGGGAAACTCGTGAGCTTGTGATGGTGCCAGCAATATATATGCAAGAGTAGGCAACTAACTCTATGTCTAACTAAACAATTTATGATTCAATATAATATGCAAGGGAAGAGGCTCCTAACTAAGGAGGTCCCGGTTGTCCTTCCCTACAGTATCATAGAGAAATCATTCATAAAACCAGAAACTTGAAATAAAGACAAGAGAATGAACTTTAATTGTTGTTTAGATTCAAAGAGAGAGAAAGACTAACTTAGTCTTTTGATTGTCCTCTCATGTACTAATCCAAAATAAACTAAGATTCATTCATAAGCATAAGAAATGAAATGACTTGAAACATAAAGCAAAAGAATGAATTCTCAATTATCATGCAAATCAAATAGAGAGAGAGCCTAACTTAGACCCTTGGATATCCTCTCACATGTTGATAAGATTCTAATTTAAAACTCATTCATCAATCACAAACAAATCCTTAAACATCTAAGCAATGAAATGAAACAAAATCTAATATGAAATAAAATGTTTCTCTCATCCTTTTAGAGTGAGCTCAATTCTCTTAAGAGCAAGACAAATTATTCCATATACTACATTAAGGAAACTTATATCTAAAACTACATAAAGTCCATAAATTCATATTCTACATTAACACAATTTACATCTAAAACTACATAATGGAAATATATGAAAAATGAAGCTTTATTCTATTCCATCATCAATTGGATACAATGCTCTAAGAGTCCTCCTCTTGGAATGGAGGAGGTACTCCTATTTATACAATGAGAGGAGTAACAAACTCATAATGATCATCCACTAATATCTCTAACCATCTAGACACATAACCCTATCCTCCATGATCTCCTCCATGATCTTTTCCATGAGGTTTATCTTCTTAAATTCGAATTTGATCATCCAAGGCCACATAAAGGTGTCTTGGAAGCTTCCTTTGTTCCTACACATGTCAACAAACTCATGCTAATTGTTAGGTATAAGTATAAGCATATTATTTTCTAAGTTTTAGCCATAAATTCACTTTAAAATGTTAAGAATTAATAAACTTTGGAAAAACATAGTTATGACCCAATAATGAGGTGAATGTAATGATATGGAGGTGGAATGGAGGCGACATGAAGGTAAAATGTGAAGATATTGATGAATAATGGAGTGAAAATAGAGACTATTTTGAGGCCCAACATACCCCCAAACTGAAGGTATTGCATGTCCTCATGCAATCTATTACATTACTTTTTAGTACTTGAGCTTTGGCTTAAACTCTGCATGAGATCATTTACTTAACTTTTGCAAAGCGTTATTTTGATGAACTACAACTTGGTTGGTTCTTGTGTTTCAACCATATTTTTTTTGTTGCGTTCATTGTATGATCTTTGCATAATGATAATGTGCTTTTTTATGGCAGAGTATTTTTGTTGGAATGCATCATGGTTGGTTCTTGTGTAACAACCATGATTCTATTGGCATCCAATTAACTTTTAAATACTTTAGACAAAGCCATTTGTATGCTCATGTAATAGTAAATATATTTTGAAGGTAAGTGGGTTTAGAATTTGATATATAACTGTGGATATGAATGTGACAAAGCATGTATGTAAATGTATCCTTCCCATTAAACGGATGGCTTTGGCAATGAAAGGAAAGGAAGTGAAGTTTTTTTCCAAAAAATATTATTCTAACATTTCAAGGAATTTAATGCTTAAAAGTTAGAAAATAGCATACCTTAACTTACCCTTCCAAAAATAGGTGAGAGTCGTGCATGTGTGACTGCAAACTGTTGTGAAAATGGTGGATGAAAGATGGATCTGTATTTTCGTATCAGCTGCTGGATCCGCTGCTACTAGATGAAAAATCTAAGGAGTCTGCTGAACATAGCTGAAAGTTGTATCTGCTGCTGGATGATGAATCCGATGAGTTTGCTGAATATGGCTAAAAATCTATAAGGCTTGGAAGGTATACAAAATATAGAAGTTACATTTTCCTCCCAGCCTTATTTATTGACTTGTCCTCAAGTAAAATACAATGAATACCATGAATGGAAATACAATGAATGGAAATTGGCTTCATCTGCTGCAAAATATGGGTCTTCAAGTCTTCAACGCTTGATGGCACAAATCTTGCTATGTGATTAAATGTGTCGATGTCGAACATAGCAAGAAGTTGTTGATTTAGTGGCCGTTAATGAATGCCCCTAGCCAACACAAGAGCTCCCACCATTGATTCCAATGGGAGTCAGGATGCCTAACACATCTTTGTAGGTACGAATAAATTTGTCGTGGTCGAGTCACCTACAAGATCCAACGAACAAGGGATATTAATGTACTCCCATTGTTCATTGGCAAGAGTACTTGCCATTAGGGCATGCAAGCCTCTAGGTGTTTTTACAAAGATAATTAGACTCTAGGACTTTGACTCAATGATATACATAGAAGTAGTGTTTTATTGGCGGAAATGAAAAGGAAAGGAAATGACAAGGAAAATTAGAATGACAATAAGCTTGTAAGTGAGCTTATTGGTTTTATTTTGTGGGTTAGGAATGGATGAATGGAAATGCATGGTGAATGATCAAGAACTCTTGCTGTGAAAAATGGACATGGAAATGGTATGCTTTATGGATTGACAATTGGTGGAATTCAAAATCTTTTGCAAAAAGGGAGGTGCAAGGTAGTGGTTGTAGACATGGATTTGTCTTTAGAAATTTTCATGAATTTAGTCTTTGGAAGACTAATTGTCGTCACAATGTAATCTCCTTAATGATCACTTGATTATCCTGTAACCTGTAAAAAAACTTGGCAGAAAGAAAACATAAGTGTGCTCTAGAAGAAATGGCCAATTCCTTCATGATTCTTACGCAAAAATTTCGTACCAAATAAAACATATTAAGGACAATCAAAGTGTTGAAATTGACTTAATCATGATATTAATATCAATCCATTCTTAAAAATAACCATGAAAAATAATACTCCCTGTTTGTGTCAAATGAAATATGCTCGGCAAAAAGATTGGCATTAGAAAGATCTGTTGTGTTCTGCATATTAATATGTCACATAAAAGCATTCAACAGAGAGATGTTATGAGTTTAATGCCAACTTGAAGCTATCAAAACAAGATAATCATCATCTATAGAATCCTCCAAATGTTTGATAAATCGATCCTCAAAATTTGTTTCCAAGTGTTCCATTATTTATTTTCAGACCTGCGTGAATTTTGTGGAATTTTTATTTTATTTTATTTTATTTTGCACTTGTACCAACTCTTGTAGTTTCAACCAGTTCCTGTAATTCTCAATTTGCATATCACCAAAGTTTTATTTTATGCCAATATCCTTTACATGCCAATATTTACGAAAAAAACACACAACAATTTTTTTTTTTTTTTAAATGATAACAATCTTAACAAAATGATAATCTAAAACAATGTATTAAAATACATAGCCAACATAACAAGAAATTATAATTATTTAATTAATGCAATTATAAAAGATATTAATATATTAATATAATTAATACAATTAATATATTAATATATTAATACATTTTTATAACAATCATTAATTAATAATTAAATAACATAACTAACAAATATATACAACAAATTATAACAAATTACAATTATATTAACCTAACAAATATTAAATATATACAAGAAATTTAAAAAAACAAAATTTAATTATAATAACATATCAATATATTAATACAATTAATATATTAATATATTAATTATAACAACAAACATTAACTATAAATCAAAACAAATCAAACATTAAGAAATTATAACTAAATATATACAAATACAAATCAAAAACAAATCAAACATTGACTAAAAACATATAAATATAAATCAAACAAATCAATCAATAAAATTTATAACTAAAAATATACAAAAAACAAATCAAAATATTATGAAAATATATAAATATAAATCAAAACAAATAAAAATAAAATAAATACAATACATAACAATAAATACAAAACAAATTAAACTAAAAATGGAAAAGAAACCCAAAACAAATGAAAAACAAAACGTGAATCAAAACAAAAATGAGCAGATGTGAGGTTGATGTATGCCCAACATGAATTGAATTCATCATTTTCTCAGCTAAGAAGACGAAATTGTGTACGTAGGGATGGAGAATGTTGAGAAATTCTTCGTGTAATCCTTCTTCAGCAGTCCAAAGCTCTGTCAACGTCTTAACTAGATCCTGTCCAAAGCATTTGAGGAGTTGCTGATGAGATTTCTGAGAAAAATTCCGTTGTTGCCATAATAAGACTCAAAGTTGGTTGATCTCAGCGTGGAAGGCAAAGGTCTCAACTCCACCATCTTCCGCCATGGTTTCTCCTCGAAGGTTTAATGAAAATACAAATGAGAAAATCACCGAAACGAGCTTTCAAACCACGATGTTGATAAAATCGAACTGCAGATTTATTTGTTGGGTTGTGTTTTTTTTTTTTTTTAAACAATTTGTTTGGTTGTGTTTTATTATTTTGTATTTCAATTTTTATTTATTTATTTATTTATTTATTAATGTTTTGTTTATTGTGAAAAAAATTTTATTTAAATTTGTTTAAATCTAAAAAAAAAATGAAATCTAGCCTATCTAAAAAATGGCTATTTTTTCAAAAAGATTTTTTTTATAATAATAATATATATATGATATATATATTATTATTATGTGGGATTTTTTTTTTTTTTTTTTTTTTTTAAACTAAAATTTAAAAAAAAATGAATTTGAATCCTATTTCTAAAAAAATGGCTAGTTTTCAATTTTTTTTTTTTTTTTTTTTTTTTTTAATAATAATAATATATATATATATATATATATATATGATATATATTATTATTATGTGAATTTTTTTTTTTTTTTTTTTTAATTTTTTTTTTTTAAAACTAAAATTTAAAATGACTAAGTTTTATCTAAAATGTTTTTTTTTAAAATGATTTTTCATTGATTTACAAAATTCTTTATTGTTATATCGCAGATCAATTTTCCAGCAAGAGTATTTTTATTTGAACAAAATCAACAGATTTTCTGATCTTCCTGATCGCACGAAGCGCAGGAAGAGAGCATACTCATCGCTTGATTTGTTTTTTATTTATGCAGGGGGGTGTTTTTGAAATGACGAAATTTAGAACTAGCTAAACATTAAAACATCAGAAAATTCAAACTTAAACTCCTTTGTGAAGATCCTGCTGTCACCAGGGTTCACAAATTATTTTGTCTAAAGAAAAATGCTAGTACTAAATTAAATTTCTAATGCCTAATCCCTTAGCACCATCCTCGGCAACGGCGCCAAAATGTTGGGCAATTTATTTGAACAAATTGCTGCATTAAATTATCGACCAGGGAAACTCGTGAGCTTGTGATGGTGCCAGCAATATATATGCAGGAGTAGGCAACTAACTCTATGTCTAACTAAATTGTTTATGATTCAATATAAGATGCAAGGGACGTTCTCAGATAAGCAGGCTCCTAACTTAGGAGGTCCTGGTTGTCCTTCCCTACAGTATCATAGAGAAATCATTCATAAAACCAGAAACTTGAAATAAAGACAAGGCTATTCAAAAGCTGAAAGTAATATATTCTATAACTCTAACTCAATTATTTTAAAAAGAGGAATAATATTGAAATGGTTCTTGACTCAAGAAATCCACTTTCACCTCAATTACCACTTAATGAATCAGAGATTAAAACCAAGAACTTAAGATGGATAAATTATTAATGAAAGAAGCACTTAACTTAAGAGACATGTAAAGTATTCCATTATAATTCATTCATCAATCACACACAAATCCTTAAACATCTAAGCAATGAAATGAAACAAAATCTAATATGAAATACAATGTTTCTCTCATCCTTTTAGAGTGAGCTCAATTCTCTTAAGAACAAGACAAATTATTCCATATACTACATTAAGGAAACTTATATCTAAAACTACATAAATTCCATAAATTCATATTCTACATTACCACAATTTACATCTAAAACTACATAATGGAAATATATGAAAAATGAAGCTTTATTCTATTCCATCATCAATTGGATACAATGCTCTAAGAGTCCTCCTCTTGGAATGGAGGAGGTACTCCTATTTATACAATGAGAGGAGTAACAAACTCATAATGATCATCCACTAATATCTCTAACCATCTAGACACATAACTCTATCCTCCATGATCTCCTCCATGATCTTTTCCATGAGGTTTATCTTCTTAAATTCGAATTTGATCATCCAAGGCCACATAAAGGTGTCTTGGAAGCTTCCTTTGTGCCTACACATGTCAACAAACTCATGCTAATTGTTAGGTATAAGTATAAGCATATTATTATCTAAGTTTTAGCCATAAATTCACTTTAAAATGTTAAGAATTAATAAACTTTGGAAAAACATAGTTATGACCCAATAATGAGGTGAATGTAATGATATGGAGGTGGAATGGAGGTGACATGAAGGTAAAATGATGAATAATGCAGTGAAAATAGGGACTATTTTGAGGCCCAACAATGGGATCTATATGGTACTTGGATAGTGGAGCATCTTTCCACATGATTGGAAACAAAGAAATATTTAGTAGCTTGGAGGAGAAGGGTCTTCAGATGCACATTGAGATGGGTGATGACGGGAGGTATAATGCTACCGATATTGGTACATTTAATTTCTAGAGATATTTAGGTAAACCTTTCATACTAAAAGATGTCATGCATGTATCAGTTTTGAAAAATAATATAGTTTCAGTTTCTATGTTGGATGATCTTGGATATGATGTGGTTTTGAGTGAAGGAAAGACATTCTTTTGTCACATAGCCACAGGACAAGTGAAGAAGATTGGGGTTAATGTGAAGAACCTCTACAAGCTTGATGTAGATGGTTGCACAACATTGTGCAGTAAAGTAGATGAGGTGGTGAGTCAGGATATCGGTGAGTTATGGCACATGAGGTTGGGTCACCTACACCATAGTGCTTTGAGGATCATGCAACAGATTTCTACAGGGCTTCCAAAGGGTACACTTGCACAGAGAGACACATGCAATGGCTATACTATGGGGAAGTATACAAAGGCCACATTTCATGAGAAGGAGAACTGATCAATAGAAATCCTCGAGAGAGTTCACTCAGACATGTGTGGACCATTCTCAAATGCTTCCAAAAAAAAGGCACAAGTATTATGTGATTTTTATTGACAAATTTTCTAGAAAGTGTTGGATTTTATTCATGCAGAAGAAATATTAGACATTATCCAAGTTTTGTGATTTCAAAGCACTAATAGAGAAAGATATAGGGAAGAAGGTGAAGGCTCTAAGGAGCGAAAATGGTGGTGAGTATATCTCTAATGAATTCAAGAACTTCTACACCAAAGAAGGAATTTAGAGAGAATTGATTGCACCTCATAACCCAAAAAAGAATGGGGTTGTAGAAAGAAAAAAACATAAAAATTGTGGGAGCAACACAAGCTATGTTACATGATCAGGGCCTACCATTTCATCTGTGGTAAGAGGCATGCAACATAATTGTATTTGCGCAGAACCATAGTCCTCATCAGATACTTGGCATGAGTACACTAGAGGAGGTTTTTTCAGGTAAGAAACCAGATGTTTCATATTTTAAAGTTTTTGGCGTATCTATCTATTTCCATGTAACCAAAGATGCCAGGAATAAGATAGAACCAACATCAGAGGTTGGGCTATTTTTTGGGTACATAGAAACTCCCCACAACTATAGGGCATATTTTCCAGCACACAAGATGACACTTGTCAAGAGAGATGTGAAATTTGATGAGGAGAAAGCCATGCGATTTTCCCTTGAGAGGGTGCTTGAATTGCACGCAGAAGAGGAACACTTATTTCTAAATAATGAACCTCAGGATGTGGAGTAGCCACAAGCAGAGGAACAAAGAGTGGTAGAAACCATTCTGTAAATCCATCCACCAGAAGTGGTAGGAAGCACACCAGAGAGGTTGACAGATTGGTTCTCGACGCGACAGAGAATGTAGGTGCACCTACATCACAGCACATTCAGAGAGGGTCCCCTGACATATATAATGGATACATGGTTCTTATGAGTGAATGTATTGTGACAGAACCACCCTCTTTTGAGGAAGAAATGTAGCAGTCGGTATGGGTTGATGCCATGGTTAAGGAGTATTCCTCCATTATTAGAAACAATGCATGGGAAGTGGTCCCAAGAATAGTAGGGAAATCAGTGGTTGGATCCATGTGGATCTATAAGGTGAAGCAAGCAGAAGATGGGAGTGTGGAGAAATACAAGGCTATATTTGTGGCCAGAGGATTCTCACAGGTAGAGGGGATTGAATATGGGGATACTTTTGCACCAGTTGCAAGGTACTCATCGATTAGATCCATCCTTGCACTGTCAAGGTAGATGGGATGGAAAATACATCAGATGGATGTAAATACAACCTTTCTCAATGGAGTTATTGAGGAAGAAGTGTACATTGAGCAACCCTAAGGTTTTGAGACCTTAGACAGGGAGTCATATGTGTGGAGACTCAAGAGAGCAGTATATGGGCTAAAGGAAGCACCTCATGCTTGGTACACTAGGATCGATAACTATTTCACCGGGTTGGGCTTCACAAAGAGTGAATCGGATGCAAACTGGTATCATATTGTGGTTGATGGTAAGATTTTGATTATTGTACTTTATGTAGATGATCTAATACTGATAGGTGATGAGAAACTCATAACTTCTTGCAAAGAGGATATTGCAAGATAATTTGAGATGAAGGACATAGGGCTCTTGAATTATTTTCTTGGTTTGGAAATATGGAAAAGAGATGGAGAGATATTTGTATTTCAGGGAAAGTATGCCAAGGAGGTTTTGAGGAAGTTACACATGGAGGGAAACAAACCCATGGAGACTCCTCTTGCAGGAAATTGGAGGAAGGAGGATGCTACTGTTTATAGGCAGCTTGTGGGTTCACTTATGTATTTGGTGAACACATGACTAGAAATATGATATGCAGTTAACTAGCTTAGTCAAGCTATGGTTAAGACTGCCAAGATCTTTTGGAAGGTAGGGAAGCATGTTTTGAGATATCTCAGGGGCACTACAGAGTATGGATTATGGTACATACAGACAGAAGGAGTGAAGCTTCAAGGTTTCACCGATGCAGATTGGGCAGATAGTTCATCGGTCATGAAGAGCACATCAGGGGGCATCTTCAACATAGGATCAACAATAGTTTCTTGGTATAGAAGGAAACAGAGATCAGTTGCACTTAGTTCAACAGAGGCGAAGTACATGGTAGCTATTCAAGATGCATGCGAGACCATCTGGATGAGGAAGATACTTGTTGGTTTGTTTGGTCATCAGATGGATCCGACGGTGATACATTATGATAACCAAAGTTGCATAAAACTCTCGGTTAATATGGTATTCCATGACAGGTCCAAGTATATTGATATTCAGTACCACCATCTCAGATATTATTTTCAAAGGCACATTATGTGGTTTAAGTACATTCCCACAAAGGATCAATATGTAGACATCTTGACGAAGGCGTTGGAAACAAGTAAATTCGAATACCATATAGGCAAGATCGGGGTAGTTTATAATCCCTTTCTTGTTGAGAGGGAGTGTTGAAATTCAACAAGAAAATGCACCACATACTAGTGTGGGATTCCAATCACACATTGGTGAGAAATTTAGTTACACATTACTGCTAAATGTGGGCGTCTAATTTATTTTTCCCTTCAATAAATTAGACAATAAATTTCAATTTCATCTCATAACAATTGTATTAGTTAAATAAGTCATGAAGACTGAGTTAGCTCAATAATTTCGAGTTGAGGGTCTAAGATGAGGCATGTGCAATGATTCTAATATTTTTTGGGTCTAGTTGCAGTTGTAGCACTAGTGTGGTGTGAGTGTAATCAATTAAATCAAATTAATTGAGTTAAAATCAGTTTAACTAGTTCTAATTGAGTGATGAGCTAGTTAGAGGTACAATGAATTAAATTAGATTTAATTCATAAGTAGTGATCAATCAGATAACTGATGATTCACTATTAATAGCTGCATGCATGTCAGTTCTCATGAAGATCCAGTTGAGACATAGGTTAAAAGGGAACTTAACTATCAATTGTATTATTAGCAAATTGCTCGAGTGCAATTATAAAGTCATGAGAAGGCCTTGATGGATTGCACATTCAAGGAAGGATGAATTTCCTATTTAATAGGGCTTATTTCTTTAGGAATTCTGTGAGAAAGGCAGGCTGAAGGAAGGCAAGGAATTGGCTAAGTGTTTGTCCAATTTTTCCTAGATTAGTGTGAGACGATTGGTAGAGTGCAAGAGATTCTTGTGAGAAAGAATGCATTGCATTGTTTCATGATTCCTTGAATTTACACAATATATGATATAGGGGTTTTGAGTAGTTTCTTTCTATAGGAATATCTTTTGTTGTGCGATTGATTTAATTCTTTCTCTTACTTGCATGTGATTGAGCGACCATATTTTATATTTCACAAATATTGTAGAAGGATTCAGTATCTTGTTTTAGTACATCACATGATCGGATTGAATCCATTGGCATAATTTCTACGCTTAAAACTTCTGGTCTCCAAGTGAAATCAAGAAAGGATTTGAATTTATAATGATGAATGCAAAATAAGATCAATATGTTTCTTATTATGGTTGTGACTATATATCTCAGAAAGTGTCTCTCTTCTTACATGTCAAGAAAAGTAACATCTTTCCTAGATTTTTTCAACATATTATTAAATATCTTGATAAATTGCACAAGCATCATCATTTCATATTTCTTGTCTTTGTTTCTCGCTCTCACCTAAGTTGTCTTTGTATTTTTTTTTCCTATATTATGTTTGTATTGTTGAAATATATATATATATATATATATATATTACTTTATTGATTATAATTTTATAGTATGGCCCCCTTGGGGCATTGTTCGATGAGGAAGAGGTAGTTGTAGTACAAGTGCTTGTTCAAGAACATGGAGCGAATATTGAGGATCAAGCTAATGGTCATATGGAATAAGATAATGACGTTGATAACAAAGTTGTAGAAGATGGGACAAATAGATTGATCCAAGAGACATTTAATAATGTTGGAATGGATGATGATGGCAATTAGTATGATGGTGCTTATGATATACCTATACTTAAGAGGGCAAGTCAACCTCTTTATGAAGGCTCATAAAAATATATTCTCTCTGTTGTATTGCTTTTGGTCACCTTAAAGGGGGTGAATGTTTTTTTAAACACATGTGTGACACAACTCCTAAGGCATGTAATATATTTTGTGACATTTAATACAAGTACATTATAAAGAAATTATTTTTTCCTTTGTTTTTAATGTTAGTACATTTATCATCATTTAATTTTTAACATTTGGATGCAATATGCATGCTTAATATTATTTACAATAATCAATACTACTAATTTTTTATGTTGAATATTGTTAGGGGAATTTCTGTTACCACCGTCAAATGTTTTACCTCATATGGTCCAAGATTTACATGCCATTATGAAAGATATTGGAATGGCGTATCAAGTTATACATGAATTTTCTAATGATGAAATTCTCTATTATAAAAAATGTGTGTCGAAAGACAAATTCCAAAAATGTTATGAGAGTAGATATCAAACCGATAAAGTAACAAGAAAAGGTGCCTCACAAGGTTCTTCGTTATATTCCCATAATTAAACGCCTGCAAAATTTTTTTAGGTGCAAAAGGATAACACAACTTATGGATTACCATGCAACAAATATAAGTGAATATGGTTTTCTTTGAATGCATGCATATGGATTTGCATTTAGAAATATAGAGGAAAGGTGGAATTTTTTTAAATAAGAACCTCGTAATCTTATGCTTTCATCAACAATTGATGATGTCAATCCATTTGGAGAGCTCATATCTACTTACTCACCGTAGCCCATTTTTGTTAGCAACAATAACATTCCTCCATGGATGTCAATAAAGAGAAAGCACATAATGTTAAAAATAATTATTCCAGGTATTAATTTATTTAGAACACATTTTTTTTAACACAATTACATCTCATTTTTCTTGTTTATTTCATAATTATGTCTTATATTTTTATTTTATTTACTAATATATGTAGTAATTATGTATTTTATGTTCAATAAATTAGGTAAGTACGAGGTCAAATATATGAATGTATATATCGAGCCTCTTATCGACGATTTTGTAGAGTTATGGAACGATGCCACTATGTATGATATCTCTAGACCAATAGATGCACAACCAGAATTTGAATTCCATGCAATGATTGTATGGAAAATTCATGATTCCCTAGGGCTAACACATTTTTGTGGTATTTTATAACGTTAATTACCCTGCACTTTAACAATGTTTAATTTTATGAATTTCATTTCATTTATGTTTTTTAAATAGTCTCTTCATTGTACATACTTAAAATAATTGATATAAAAATTATTCCATCTCTTGCAGGTCTTCAAATATAGGGTAAATTTACTTGTCCATTCTATGTTCCTAATATGAAATATAATCGTTAAATAAGCTTACGAAAGGCGTTTGATGAGAATAAGCACTTCATTTCTAAGAACCATGGGTACCGAAGTACCAAAACCATATTTTCAATGGGAAATAAGAGACTAGATTAAGACCATGGAGAATGACACCTCATGCATGTAAGTTTAAATATAATAGAGTCTCTCAAGGTATGGATCAAATCGTTTATGGTTTAATATACATGGTATGTTTGGATTATTTTATATTTTTATTGAATTTTGTTCATTGTACTAATTGACACATATTATTATTATAATATATTTAAATACGATTCACCTTGTAGGTTTTCAAGACATTAATAACATGGGACTTCCATGAGGAATGAAATTAAAGTTTTCCCGAGAAATTCAATAGACTCCTCGACTATGATCACCTAGAAATTGTTCATTTTTTTGATACAATGCACCTGAGGAAGAATGTAACATAAACCTTATGGAAAATCTAAGATAGAAGGAGAGATAAAGAAAAAATTGTGAATATTTGTAATGACATTAAGGAGGCCAATGATGCAATGAAAAGTTTGATTCATTCAAATAGAAATGGAGATGACCAAAATATAAGTGCCCTTCCATGGTTATTAACAGAGTAGAAAATTGAGGATGTTAAAGAGGTTATTGAAAAAGTTAAATTACCAACTAGATTTTCTTCAAACATAAATCATATCCTAAAAAATAAAGGTGAATTAGGTTGGGTTAAATCTCATGATTGGCATACATTCAATAAGGTAATTATTTTGGTGTATGTATTTGTATAACGGTGAAACACCTTGTTAGTGTTTTTTTTTTCCTACTAATTTGGGAATAAATAATGATTGATCATTATTTTTGCTACAGTATGTTCTACCTCTATCTCTCCCAGACAAATTTTGACAACAATGTCAAACAATTTATATATGATCTTGGAAAATACATGAGGTAAGTGGATATTTATGTGAAAAGTGTAATTTGTTTAATAATTTGGGGTACAACTTATATTTGATTGCATGTGTTTTACTAGTCATGTACTATATATTTTTTTGTTGAAACCCATGATTTGATTTCTTTATTTTTAGATGGTTTTCATCTAAAGATATCAATAAAGAATATTTAAATTATTGGAGGAAACAAACTCCTCATATAATGTGTGAAATGTAAAATTATATACTACCGACATTTTTCAATGCACACGAATACTACCTCATACACCATGTCGAGGAGATTGAAAAGTGTGGACCCGTACACACAATATCAATGTGGATGGTTGAGAGGCACTTGAAATCACTGAAGGCTTTGGTTAGTCAAAGAGCATGTCATGAGGTTTCTATGGTAGAGGGATATATGGTATATCAAACCATGGTTTATATTAGTGAATATATTACTTTAATAAGAAAAATATTAATGTATTGGATCACATTTTGGATGTTAAGTCCATGAACAAATTTGAAGGGAGCACCTATTGGGGAAAGGTAGAATGAAGAATGTGAGATGGAAGTAGATAATGGATATTTATAGTACATTTGGATTTTTATTTTTATGTATATCATAATTATTTAATTTTTTGTCTTCCTGCATAATCATTATTAATAAGGTATAGCATAATAACTAATTATATATATGTGAATTATTTTATTTTAATATAGCCGGCCGAGAGTGGGATGCAATACATTTATACATTGCAAAAAATCTTGATTGGATGAAGGTATGGATTGAACGATGTAAACAAGCTAATAATGGTAGGTTATCATGGCATGGTGTGTCTACATTGGTTAAATAATTTAGACATAGTGGAGATTCCAATCTTACAGAGAGGGAAATTTATTTAGCATATGGTTTAAAATATTATTAAACAAGCATATTCAACCATACTATTTAGTTTTTTTTTACAATTATGTTGATGCACATGGCGTGTTTTTTTCTTAATTTTTAAAGTTTCCAAGTATAAATATGTTTATCAATTGACAATGATATTTTTTTTAATATATTTGGCATATAAAAATTGAAACACCACAAAAAAATGTGGTGTAGTGGCTGCAAATTTCGCATCAAAAGGTTGGATGAAAAGATGAAAATTTTTGATAGTGGGTTAACTACAATATTTTAGGTTATCAATGTTTCCTCTAGCAGTTACATACATCCAAAAGTCTCTGATAATCGATACTATGGGTACCTGCATGATATACTTGAGTGTGACTTTAAATCCTTCAAATTAGTTATGTTTGATGTCAAATGGTTTAGGCTACGAGTCCATGAACATGACCCTATTAAAATTTTTATTGAGCATGCTAACAGATTTAACATGGTTAATATAATGAATGTTGATCTAGTATCAAAGATCTATGTTCTTCCAAGCTAATGCAAACAAGTATTCTGCATAGAGGTTCCAGGTAAATCGGGCTGGTCATATGTTGTTAGATATGATCCAAGAGGAAGCCCAGTAAAGTATGTAGTGGAAGAAGATGGAATTGCAGAATAATATCATGCAGAAGATAAAGGGGTTCATGTGTAAGACAAATATTTCAAAGAAGTTCAAGGATATGCTAATTGAGACAACGTTAATTTGGATGAACTAGTTGACGATGTGTCAGACGAATAACTTGAAGAAGTCAAACCAAATTTAGAAGAACATGTTTCAGATGATGATATAAATGATGATGATGAGGTTGAAATGGTGAATAATTTGAACATGAATTATGAATTGGATGATAGATATGATGAGTTGGACGAGGAAGGAGATTAATGATATCAAAATGTTGAAAATTATGAGGTATGTATTTATATGTTTTCAGTTGGTTTGTTATCTTTCATTCACCTTCAATTTTTATTTTCTTAGTTTTTATGTTTGATTGTTACTATATTGCTTCTTTCATATATATTATAGTAGATAAATTGGGTATTGGGGAATTGAGAGTGAAGTGGGGGGTGAGGGGCAATATGAGCTTCAACCTTCACGTGGTTGGAATTTTTCAGTAGAGAATATAATATTATTTAAATGAAGAGAAGCTCATTTAGGTTTATACCATCATCTCCAATTTAAAATTTGGTTCGTCTAATAATTTCCAAGGTTTTCCATTTACTAATTAGTGGAAATTATGCTTTAACCCTACATAGATTGATCTGTGAATGGGTCCAAAGATAAAACTAAGTTCAAATGACTAATTTTTAGAGTTCATAAATGAAAACCTAAGTTAAAATTGAAATGACATGACAAACCTACGTTCAAATCATCGTCATCGTAATTGTCATTATCCTTTTCATCAAGATCATTAATAATTATTAACATCGTCATCATCGTCATTTTCATCGTCGCCATCATCATCTTTTTTATCAACATCATTATCGTCATTGTCATCATCATCACCATATAATCACATATTTATCTTCATCACCATAATAATTTCAATCATCATCATTAATGTCATCATAATTGTATTTTTTGTCATCGTCATCATCAACATCATCACCAACATCATCATCATCAACATGATCACCAACATCACCATCATCTTTGTCATTTTCATCAACATCATCATCATCATCATCGTCACCAATATCGTCATCATCATCATAATTTTCATCAATATCATCATCATCATAGTCATCATCGTCATCGTAATCATTTTCATCAATATCATCATCATCGTCATCATTATCATCATCATCATCATCATCATCAATTTCGTCGTCGTCATCATCATCATCATCATCATCAAAATCATCACCGTTCGTCGTCGTCATCATAATTGTCATTAATCGTTGTCATCATCATCATCATTTTCATCACCCTCATCATTATCATCCTTATCTTCATCATTGTCATTAATGTCATCATAATTTGAATCATAATCATCATTTCATCACCCTCCTCATTATCATCCTCGTCTTCATCATTGTCATTAATGTCATCATCATTTGAATCATAATCATAATCATCATTATCATCATCTTTGTCATCATCGTCATCATCACCATCATCTTTGTCATCTTCATCAACGTCATCATTGTCATATTTTTCATCATCATCATTATTAACATCATCATCATCATTGTCATATTTTTCATCATCATCATTATTAACATCATCATCATCGTCATCATCGTCATAATTATCATCATCATCATCACCAAAATTTTTGTTGTCATCATCATCATTATCATCATTGTCATCACCCTCATCATTATAATCTTTGTATTCATCATTTTAATTAATGTCATCATCATTTGAATTGTCATCATCATCATCATTAATGTCATCACCATCATCTTTGTCATCATATTCATCGTCAACATCAATGTCAACATCGTCATCATCGCCATCATCTTTGTCATATTCATTAAAAAAATCATTGTAGTCATCATCAATATCATCATCATCATCATCATCATATTTTTCATCAACATCATCATTAACATTATCATCATCATCGTCGTCATCATCATCATCAACATCATCGTCGTCGTCGTCATCATCATCATCATTGTCATCACCCTCGTCATTATCATATTCATATTCATCATTGTCATTAATGTCATCATCGTCATATTTGTTTTTTTCATCATCATCAACATCATCGTTAAAATAATCATCATCACCATCATATTTTCATCTTCATCAACATCATCATCGTCATCATCATTGTCATATTTTTCATCAACATCATAATTAACATCGCCATCATCGTCATCATCAACATCGTCATCATCATCATCATCATCATCAACATCGTCATCATCGTTGTAGTCATCATCATCATCATCATTATCATGTTTGTTTTCATCATTGTCATTAATGTCATCATAATTTGATTTTTCATTGTCATCATAATCATCATTAATGTCATCATCGTCATCTTTGTCGTCATCATCATCATCATCAACATCATTGTCAACATCGTCATCATCACAATCATATTTTTCATCTTCATCAACATCATCATCATCATTGTCATCACCCTCATCATTATCATATTTTTCTCCATCATTGTCATTAATGTCATTATAATTTAAATTGTCATCGTTATCATCATCATCATCTTTGTTGCCATCTTCATCATCAACATCATTGTCAACATCGTCATCTTAACTATCATATTTGACATCTTCATCAACATCATCATCATCTTCATCATCAATATCATCATCATCATGATGTTCTTCATCAACATCATCATTGTCGCCATCACCATCGTCGGTGTCACCATCATCATCATCATCATCATCATTAACAACATCATCGTTGTCTCCATCTTCATCATCATCATCATCATTGTCATCACCCTCATCATTATCATATTCATCTTCATCATTGTCAGAATCATTATCATTTGAATCTTCATCTTCATCATCATGATTAATGTCATCATCATCATCTTTGACATCATCGTCATCATCAACATCGTCATGATCACCATCATCTTTGTCATCTTCATCGACATAATCATCATCATAATATTTTTCATCATCATTATCATCATCATCATCATCACCATCATCATCATCGTCATCGTCATCATCATCATCATTGTCATCACCATCATAATTATCATGCTTGTCTTCATCATTGTCATTAATGTCATTAACATTTGAATCATCATTGTCATCATCATCATCATTAATGTCATAATCATCAACATTTTCATCATCACCATCATCTTCGTCAAAATCATCATTAATATTGTCATCGTCGTCATATTTTTCATCAACATCATCATTAACATCATCATCATCATCATCATCATCATCATCAACAACATCATCGTTGTCATCATCATCAACATCGTCATCGTCGTCATCATCATCATCATCGTTGTAATCATCATCATCATCATCATTGTCATCACCCTCATCATTATCATCTTTGTATTCATTATTGTCATTGATTTCATCATCATCACCATCATCATCTTTGTTGTCATCTCCATAATCAACATCACCGTCAACATAATCATCATCACCATCATAATTTCCATCTTCATCGACATCATCATCATCATCATCAATATCATCATATTTTTCATCAACATCATCATTAACTTCATCATCATCGTCGTCATCATGATCATGATCATCACCATCACCATCACCATCATCATCATCATCATCATTTCTATCATCATCGTTATCATCATCACCATTAATTTCATTATCGTCACATTGTGAGAATTGGACAATGTAGTCATGCTTATTTTGAGGTGAAAGGAAATTATTTTTATTGAAAGGATAAAGTGTTATATTAATATTTTATTTTATTAAATAAAAACTTTATTTGGTTGATCCCAAATTTTACAAAGTTGGAAAATTGAATTTTGTATGACAAATTAGTTTTATTAAAAATGAAAAATTATTTACTTTTATTTTAAAATTTATTTAATTAAACTTTGAAATGTTGGAAAAAAATATTTCAAAATAATTTGTTATTGTTAAATTTTGGAAAGTTGGAATAAATTTTATATTCATGTAAAATAAATACATAACTCATTCTAATAATATTGACCTATCACAATAACTAATAAAAATATGTGAACACTAATGCATCAACCACTATGTGTAGGGACCTTGTTCCACTACATGGTTTAGTAATAATACCTAAGAAACACTAAAAATGAGGTGCAAATGAGGCAGAATGTGTGCATGCATGTAGGTTTCCATTTACAATATTCATAACTTACCAAAAAATTATTTTTATTTGGCTTGCACAGTGTAATAATAGTGGAAATTCACTAGTTAGAAGGCCCACACAAGGCATGGCATTAGTTTTCTTTTTATTTTTCCCTCTCTTCCTTGTGTGAATAGAACAATGAGGTATAGAATTAGTTTTTATTTACATGTTAGAGTGGGAACACATGGTATAATATGTTAAAAGTGGGCAGCACACAAGGTATGTCATTAGCTTACCTTGATACTTTATAGAGTTGTCATATAAAGTATGGCATAAAAATTGTCAAGCATATTTACAACTTAAAGTGATACTTAATAATGAAGGATGTTATCGCATTAGCCTCAAGAATGCCTCATAAGCATATTTTAGTTCATATTTATTTTTTTCTTGAGTCATAATTGCTATATATGTATGGCATCTTCTGGAATTCTTCAATATGTCCATAGGTAAGAGTGGAAACTAAAAACATGACACTAAATTTGTGGATGGTGTTATCATTGGAATCAAGGAATGGTACTAAAACTATAAATTATGGTAATAATGGAGTGAGGAAAAAAATTATCACATGCATCAACCTAAAGATTTACATAATGCAAGGAACTAGCATAGTAAAAACTGTTTGTACTGGAGTGATGGAATAACACCAATACCCTTAACTATGTTATTAAAAGCATTGGAATTTTTAATAATGTTAGTACTAGAGTGAGGGCATGGGATCCAAACTATCAATGACATTAGTATTGAATCTAGGGAGTAATATATTATCAAAAGGGAGGATCCTATCACATTAACTTGAGGAGCCATTTGCACAATTCAAGGCACCAAAATTCTTTCTCTCTCTCTCTCTCTCTTACTCTTCTCTCCCTCTCTCCCCCCTTCTATCTCTCTTCCTTCCTGCTCTTCTCTCTCCCTCTCTCTCCATCTTCCTTATCACTCACTATCTCTCTCTCTCCACATTTCTTTCTCTATGTCTTTATTTTTTCCTCAACCCTCTCTCCCTCCCTCCAAATCCATCTCTTTCTCCCCCTCCCTCTCTCATTATTCCTCTTCCTTTCTCTCTCTCTCTCTCTCTCTCTTCCCTCCAAATTTTTCACTATATCCATTCATTTATCCTTCTCTCCCCACATTCTCTCCATCTCTCCTTCTTTGTCTCTCTATCTGACCCCCAAACATACATACTCTCTCTCCATCTCTCCCTTGTCACTCCCTCTCTTTCTCTCTCCAGTTTTATCTGTATATGTCTTTCTTCTTCTGTCCCTATCTCCACCTCCAACTCCATATCTCTATGCATCCCTATCTCTCATCCTTCCTCTGTCTCCCTTTCTTTCCTGCCTCCCTCTCTCTCCCCCCATCTCTATCTCTCGTCCTTCCTCTCTCTCCCTCTCTCTCTCTCTCTCATTCTTCCTTCCTCTCTCTCCCTCCCTCCCTCTCTCTCTCTCTCTCCAACCCTATCACTATCTCCCTCCCTCTCTGCCCCCCCCCCCTCCATGTTTCTCTATCTCTCTCTCTCTCTCTCTCTCTCTCTCTATCTTAGTCCTCTCATTCTCTCTCTCTCTCTTCATTCCTTATCTCCCCTCTTGTTCAATTTATTTCCATCTCTCCCTTGTCACTCTATCTCTCCACCTCTATCACTCTACGTCTTTTTTATTACCTCCATACATATATAGAATTAACATATATATATATATATATATATATATATATATATATATATATATATATATATAATTCAATATTATTAAATTTAATATTGTATAAAAAAAAAAAATTTAAAACAAAATACAAAAAAATAATAATTAAAATTAAAAATCAAACTAAAAAACAAGAATTAAAAATTAAAAATCAAAATTAAATTTAAAAAAAAAAAACAATTTAAACTCAATACAAAGGCTCATCCCTAATTATTTATCACATTATCAAACCACCAAAATCATGTTTGGCTTGCAAGCTATGCACCCACTTTCGACATTCTACCTAGTCGTGTGCTTCGCCCACCTCTGTCGTGCTACCCATGTCACGCACCATTGATCTGGTGATCACTGAAAAATGTTTCAAAACCAATTATGGGGATAGGTGCAATTGATCCGGTTCCACCATCATTGGCAAAGACAGGAGTTGAAGAAAAAATATCAGGAGCAAAGGTAGAGACAGATTCAACCCCACCAATGCATCCACAGAGAGACAAGGGAATCCCACAATATCTTATGTAAGTTTAAATTGTCCAATTGTTTTCTAAAATCCCCCCTGATCACTGAACTATGTGACTACCTTTAACACCCTTGTTTGAGGTTTTTGGGATGAAGTTCCCAAGGAAATTATTTGGGTTTTTTTTAATCGATTTGTCTTTAGTGCGACTTTTTGAAGGAATTTTAGGTGGATTTTTCTGGTCTAATTTCTCTAAAATTTGGTAGGAATTCATTGAAAATAGAAGTTTGATGGGTAAACTTGCACAATCGAAGTGCCCTAGGGGTTTTTTAGGGTGATGAATCCATATATAAAGTTAAAAAACCAATTTAAATAACATAAATCAAGATTTCACCTCAAATTTTTTCATCGGATTCCGGCATTAGGAACTCCAAAAAGTTGCACTAAATACAACTCCGTTTTTAATATATTTTGGCTAATTCTTTGTTGAGGAGGTAAATCCCCTCTGCGGACAGAGGCGATCCCTACTAGCCCAGATCAGGTCTAGCAACAATCAAACATGCTACAGTGCAGGCTCCTAATCGTAAATAAACCGACTTGCGAGGAAGGCTTACCTGGAATCCAACGCTGTTGTTTATAGAAGAGGTGGTGCTCCCGTTCCTTTGCCCTGGAAGATCAAAATCCTCACGATCTCTGTGATCGGACACCTGCACATGCAAGAAACAACACAAACGCAAGCATAAAATCTAGTATATACAACTATATGTCAGTCGAAGAGGACATAACTCATGAACATGATTAAGAACAAGAGTGGAACCATAACCGATAGTCGCTTATCATTAATGAGTCAAAAAGAAGAATACAACCAAAGCTTCGACGCCGAATTCTACTTTGGCGAGTCGTCAGCAAGACATGTCTCGATAAAGCCTGTCAAGGATAGGACAAGCCTCTCTCTCCGGATACTTGGCAATAGTCTCCTTACTTGGATTTGGCCTTAAGGGAATCAAGAAGGCTCTTGCAGCATAAGGATGTGAAAGCTCTTGGGAACTTGAAGACTTGAAGATTAGCTTGCAATGGAGATGGGCAAGCTTTTATAGATGGAGGAAGGGGAGTTAAGATCCCTATAATCATGGGATTGGCCCTATCATCAAGGAAGCTTCCATGAGAGGTGGAAAACCACTTCCTCTCTATGGAAATCCATAGCCAAACCTCCCAACTCAAGATAGATATCAGTTCCTGGATCAGTTAGGACGAAACTTCCGCCATTTATTTTTAAAAAACACTCCTTAAAATGGTTGGCACGAGTGCGACTCTGGGACAGAGCGCCAATTGGCGCACCCTCTTTGGAGGATTTGCCCCCTTGGCGCGAGGGCTGAACTGTGGAACCGCGCCAATGAAAAAAGAGTTATTTTTAGGATTTTCTGCAGGGAGATGTCTTCAGGGAAATGAAAGCTCATCTTCAGAGGGATGCAATGAAAGAATTTTCAAGTCTTGTCTCTGCTCACAGGTCACGGAATGAGCCCTCCAATGTGCGGGATGGGGATTGCAGGGATGGTGATAAATTGATGTGTAACAGATGCCCCCTAAAGCATCAGGCCCGAGAGAGAGAGAGGGGTGAAATGATTTGTTTGGTCTCAACCTAGTCTCCTAAATTGAGTTCATTTAATTGTCAACCAGGGTTGGTAAACTGCTGAAGTGAAGTGCACTGTATGTGCCTAGGTGTTTGTCTCTTAATGCGTTGTGTTTAGTGTTTTATGATGTTTTGGTCTTTTGTGATGATTTATGATGTTTTTGATCTTTTGGTAGTTTTATGTTCACAAGGCAAATGACTAGAAAGCTAGTGGAAAGAAGCTACTGGTTGAAAACAGAGTGAAGCCTAATTGGTTGATGACAAATGACAGATGCAATTGCAAATATTGAAACAGAATCAAATCTAAACTATGACTAAGCAGAAACAAAGCTTGATAATGACTTTTAAGCAAATGATTCAAAACATAAACTCAACTTGTCCAATTCTTTCATCAAAGGTATTTTGAGAGAGAGCTTGAGAACTGGTCAGTTAAGTATGCAAATTCTCCTAACTAAACAGTTAAAAAACTAACTTATAATGATGCAACATTTTATCCATGATTAGAGATTTGTTGAAGCATATTTGGAGAAAAATGTTGTTGACATCATAAGATCTTCTACTCTAATACTAGTTCCTAACTCTATTCTGCAACTTAGTTTGATACCACTACACTTCACTCAAGGGTTATAGATTTTTAAAATAGTCTTCTGAGGAAATGTTTGTTTGTGAGATGATAAGGGAAGTTGCAAAAGTACTTCAGGCCTTGAAATGATATTGTCTTCTGTTCATAGGGTTGTGAATTGATTATAGATTTGGAACAAGAAGAGGTTTTGTAAATAATAAAGGTTGTTTTGTTAAGTTTAACAACTGAAGTAATCTAATATGCAGTGGATAATAACCAAATGTGGAGTGAAAATTCAATGAGTTAAGCTAAAACTGAACTTCAGATGTCACTAGTCTAAAACAGTGCTGAACTAACAAGTCATTATCAAACTCAAAACAAAATAACAGATCATGAGTTGAATGCAATTAGACTCCGGAGTATCCTAACTAAGCTATCATGCATTATTCTATGGAATTATATAGTCTGTTTTGTCCATCATGATTGGTATTTTGGAAGAGTTTCTTAGAACAATTCTAACTGTACAATTCAGTGCAAATGCAAACATAAAGACTGAAAGAAATTAAAAACTAAGATATCATAGCTATCTCCTACCCATCATTATGATATTTTGGAAGAGCGTTTTAAGAGCAAGAACATCTATGGTACTTAGTGTAAACACACAACTGAAATGTTCAGGATCACAGTCATGCTTAAGACATCATAAGGATTTTTTGGAAGAGTTTCTTCTTTTGGAAGAGTGCTTAGAATAAGTATAACTATGATGGTGAACAAAAGAAATTACAATTAAATCCTACAACACTATAGCCATTTCCCATTCATTATCATGATCTTTTGGAAGAGCTTCTTCTTTTGGAAGAGTTTTTAGAACGAGTATAACTATAGTGGCTAATGAAAACAACTACGAATTCAAACTTCAAAAACGTAAAGGCAACTAAGATACTTATCTAAATTACGCAAGTAAAACCGTGCAGGAGGCAGGGGCCCTCTACCACCATACGGAATCTAACTCCAAATCAAATCAACGCTTTCAAAACAATACTATCTTCTTCATTAAAGGAGAAATAACTTGAACAGAGTAATCTGCGTCTTCAGAAATGTAGCACAAAATCTAAGTAAAATCCAGAGCAAAATCTAGCCTAGCTCTCGGTTTCCCAAGTGTTTTTATAACAAATTTACATAACATGACTTGCAACAATTCGAGGATCATTGTCTTTCCTTATCAAAATCACATTAGGACTCTTGAAGATGGCAACGTAAAGAGAAAAAGGACATCTGGACTAAGACAGTCCTATTAGAAGTCTGCCTTCCTAAATGTGTTCCCACGTACCAAAACCATATCCAGAATTCGGTTTTTCCTTCATGGTGAGCAACGAACAATGTAGACATGACGTGGAATATACCCATATGCGGTTTTTCTTGAGAAGCCACCTGGAACATGCCTAAACGTGAAGACAGCTGCAGAATTTCCGGTTAGCTACGGAATGTCTACATTCTGCAGCTAGTTCCGGTCAAAATGCATTACAATGACAAAAATCACGAAACTTAGCAATTCAGTCATGTTAATCATTCTAAAAGTAATTTTAACTAAATTCATTGATCAATTGGGTCTAGGATAACAATGGACAAAGGAAAATGAGGTAAAGTAAGATGAAAGAAAGCACAATCTTGAGGCTCAACATACCCCCACTGCTGACTTCTTGCATGTCCTCATGCAACTTATCCTATAAACTCAGAGGCTTCTACAAGAACATCTAATCCTCTCCTTCTCCTTTGCCTGGAAGCTAGAGATCTTCTAGGTTTTCTGATGACAAGTTTGAACCTTAAGTTGATAAGTGCCCTGATTAGCTTCTTGTTCCTCTTTTTCAACTTTTCATTAGCCTTTTCCACTTTTTCCATATGTAGAGATAAGGTTGAGTTCATATTGGTTTTGAGTTTGACTTGTTCCTTCAGAATATCATTCTCATTTTTGATGTGTCTATTAAGTATTTCCAGCTCATACCTATCCCTTCTTAACACATCTATTTCGGACAATGGAGGACTAGGGTTCTCTCTCTACTCTCTGAAGCTTTCCTTTCCAAAGTTTCAACATAGTCATAAACTTCTTGTTGAGCAGGGTCAATTTCAGGGGTTCCTTCATTAAAATCCTCTTCAACATCTTCTTCAATAGATGTTTCCTCATCTTCTATATTTATTACCCCTGTTTGTTTGATTTGAGTTTTCCTTAGTTTCCCCCTGAGTCTATGGCTTCTTCTTGGCTAGGAAGATCCCTCTCCTTTTTCTGTGGCAGATTTTCTGATTACCTTCTCTTTCTTAAGTTGTCTCTTAATTTGAGTCAACTTCTCTGAGATTATTTCCTCACTACTTTCCTGGACTGTTTTTTCAATTTCAATTTTAGAAGCTCTCCATTTTCTGCTTCTCCTTGTAGGCTGTTGTTCAGGTGAGGGCTCTTTTGGCTCTTCAAAATGATTTCTTATCAAGAAATTGTCCCAAGTATCATTTGTTTTGGCTAAATGGTGTTCAATTAAAATCTTAACCAAGCCATGATGGTATAGAGTTGTCTCTAAAAATTGAACCCTTCTTTGAACACAAGAAGCCATCTTTTTCAAAATTTGAAGCAAGAAATAGGGTAAGTTTAACTCTTCCTCCAAAAAATGCATTATCAGTCTAATGTGGTAAACATAAAATGTTCCATATCTACCTTCACATGTAATAAATTTTTGCAGAATAAGTAGTATGTTTCTCCATTTATTTTTCAATGCAGAACTTGGAATTCCTTTCTTAAACACAGTGACATCCATACCTGGTGATTTTAGAATTTGCTTCCAGGATTCATTATGGAATTCTCTATTTTTGAACCATCTCTCTCCATTTCTAAGCAATCCCATAGCTTCTGCAATGAAAACTTCAGTGATAGTGAATTTAACATCCCCCACTTCAACCTCAGCTCCTTGAAATGACCTTGCAAATGTTTTAGTGACTTCTTTGTGGAAGCCATTAAATTTCTCAAGAAATTGTAGCCATCCTACCTGTTGCAACATTTCTTTACATTGAGGGTATCCTTCCAAGTATTTTGTACCCATTGGTTCGGTTCTTACAATAAAACCCATAATTGCTTCTTCAATGTTCAGATTAATATTCTTTTTGCCCACGGAAACAATAACTTTCACCTTCGAATTGATATACCTCTGGTTCTCGGTGACAATGGCTTCAAACTTCGGACTGATATGCCTCTCGTTGACAGTGACAACGGCTTCAAACTTCGGCTGATATGCCTCTGGTTGACAGTGACAATGGCTTCAAATTCCACACTGATATATCTCTGTCTCTCGGTGATACTGGCTTCAAATTCCACACTGCCATACCTCTGTCTCTCGGTGACAAATGACTTCAAATTCCACACTGCTATACCTCTACGTTTACAGTGATAATGCTCAATATCTGCTCACGGTGATAGTGCTTTAATCTCTGCTCACGGTGATAGTGCTTTGATATTCAAACTGATATATCCTTTGCTCTGCTCACGGTGATAAGGATATCTCTGTTTTGCGGAATGAAGTGCTGGCTACAGAATGGAGTGATGGAAGTAGTTACGGAATGAGTAAATGGAGTGAGGTGGAGAAAACAAATTAATGAGTGAAAAGACTGCGGAGATTTTTACAATGGAAAAGAAAATCATCATTGAATGATTTGGTTGGGTGACGTGAGGAAATCAAACACTTCAGCCTTTTTAACCGCTTAAATGATGTCGGGTATGGAATTTGAAATGAGAGATTTTAATCCAAAGTTTGTGGAGGGTATTTTGGTCATGATCAATAAAAATAATTAAAACAACTTTTTCGAATGATTCATAACTAAAACTATGCTAAACTTTATGAAATTCCATTATAATCAAAACTTGTTACCTCTGCTTTTCATTTGCTTTTTGTGGTCTTTGTCTTCTTTGTTCTCCTTTGGAAGAGTCTTCATAAACCTCCTTGATTCTTCTTATTCATAGATATTCTGGATCATCTTGTTGCAATTCAAATGTCTGCTGATTAGTGCCTTCAGGATTTGTAGCTGCGGAATGACTGTCTGGCTGCAGAAAGTCTGATCAGTTACAGAATTTCTGTTAAGCTGCAGAATGTACCTGTAGAGTATTTTAATCATGGAATGGAGTGGTTTGGGATATAAGTGAGATGTTATATGAATGAAGATGGATGATGAGTCATGATATGTATGAAGTGGATGATGAAATGGAATGAATTCAATGAAATGGAGTGGAAGAATATAAGAAATGGCCTGCAATCCATGACATGTGTTATTCATTTACAGCAAGACATCAAACTTTAAGTTTTGACATGGAAATGAGGTGGATGGATTATGGAATGAGATGAATGATATATGGAATGAAGTGAAGTATGAATGAATGAATGAAATGGAGTATGGATGGATAAGTGAATGGAATGAAGTGAAATGAAATGCATCATAAGTACAATGGATCTGAACTTATGATTTTGTAACAGCGGCTTGCAAAAACAAAATGGGAAAAGTTAGAGTGTCAAAAAAACTCTGATTTTCACCCTATCTTTTCTGTATAAACATGCCAATCAATGATTGGTTTTCATGTTTATACCTTTATTTATTTATTTATTTATTTTTCAAAAGAAATGCTTCAGAAAATTCAATCAAGTTGATGAAGAAGAAAGATTCTTCTTCATTAACTTCACATCACTGTTTTCCTGGAACTTCTTGACAAATTCTTCTCTTGAGAGTGGTTTGTGATACAGCTTCAATCTATGACCATTCACAAGAAAAGTGACCTCTTCTTCATCTATTGTCCTAATTTTTACTGCTCCATTGTCAAAAATTTTAACAATTTCATATGGCCCAAGCCAATGTGTTTGAAATTTACCTTGAAAATCCTTGAATTTTGAATCAAACAAGAGAGCCCAGTCACCTTCTTTGAATTTCTTCTCTTTTATGTACTTGTCATACCATCTAGTCCTTTGTTGTTGGACTAGACTTGTTTTCTGAACTGCATCTTGTCTGATCTCATCCAATTCATTCATTTGCTCCAGTCTATGCTTTTGTGCCTCCGTTAAATCAAGTCCTAGCTGAACTGCCATTTTGAAAGTTTGAATCTGGAACTCTATGGGAAACAAAACTTGCTTTCCATAAACAAGTTCATAAGGAGTATGGCATGTTGTGTTTCTCCATGTAGTTCTATAGGCCCACAAGGCTTTAGGAAGCCTATCTACCCAATCTCTTCTATGTAAATGAACAGTCTTTGTTAGGATTCCTTCAATGACCTTATTAGTAGATTCCACTTGACCATTTGCTTGTGGATGATAAGGAGTAGATTTTCTATGCATGATTTTGTACCTCTCCATCAATTTCTCCACTAGCCTTGATGTAAATTGAGCTCCTTGATCTGTAACAATTTCCCTTGGGACACCAAAACGAGTAAAAATATCCTCAAAAAGAAAAGTAACTACGGATGCTTCATTAGCAACAAGTAATGGCTTGGCTTCTACCCATTTAGTAACATAATCAGTGCAAACTAATATATACCTCTTCTGTCTTGATGGAGGACTAATAGGTCCTACAAAATCCAAAGCCCATTTTTCAAAAGGTTCAATATGTACCTGAGGTTGTAATGGCATCTCCCCTAAAGGAGAAGGTTTCCCTACCCTTTGGCAACTGTCACACCTTTTGACATACTCTTTAGCATCTTTAAACAAGGATGGCCAATAATATCCTAAATTAAGGATCTTATAGGTTGTCCTCTTATCAGCAAAGTGTCAGCCACAAGGTTCATCATGACATGCTTTGAGAATCTCAGGCATCTCATCTTCACGAACACACCTCCTAATGATCAGATCTGGACCTGTCTTGTACAACTCATTAGCAACCCATGAATATTTTGCACTGTCATAAATGATTTTTCTTTTATCCCTTGCATTCATTATTGAAGGAAATTTTCCTGAAACTAAATAATTAGCAATGTCAGCAAACCAAGGAGTTTGAGTAGAAATTGCAAAAAGATATTCATCGGGAAATTGATCTTCAACTGGAGTGTCATCTTTGATGTTTTGGAGTCTAGATAGGAAATCAGCTACTGTGTTTTGTTTTCCAGGCCTATCTAGAATGGTAATGTTGAATTCTTGTAAAAGCAATAACCATCTTATGACTCTGCCATTAGTAATTAATTTGTTCATTAAGTATCTAATTGCAGAATGATCAGTGTGAACAAAAGTTTCATAGCCTGTTATATAGTGTCTAAATTTGTTTATGGCATGAACAACAGCTAAAAACTCTTTTTTAGTTACAGTATAGTTTAACTCTATAGGAGTCAAATTTTTACTGGTATAGTAGATGGCATAAGGAATCAGGTCTTTTTGTCCCAATACTGCTCCTAGAGCTGTATCTGAGGCATCTGTTGAAATATGAAAAGGTAACTTCCAGTTAGGTCCCCTTAAAATAGGTGCTTCAGAAATTTTTGTTTTCGGGGTCTCAAAGGCTAACTGGCAATCAGAATTCCATTTGAATTCACAGTCTTTGGTAAGTAATTTGAAGAGTGGAGATGCTATCTTGGTGAAGTTTTCTATAAACCTCCGATAATATCCTGTAAATCCTAGAAAACTCCTAACATCTTTTTGAAAACTTGGAATAGATAAGTTAGAGATGACTTCAACTTTTGACTCATCAACTCTAATCCCATCCCCTGAAATATGATGCCCCAAAACAATACCTTCAGTAAACATCATGAAACATTTCTCATGACTAAGTGAAAGATTTGCTTGTTGACATCTCTTTAAAACTTTTTCCAAGTTTGCTAAAGCTTCTTCAAATGTGTTTCCATAAGCTGTGAAATCATCCATATATACCTCTACACAATCATGTATTAGATCTGAAAAAATTCCTAATACTGCCCTTTGGAATGTTGCAGGTGCATTGCATAATCCAAATGGCAATACTCGGTAAGCATAGGTACCCCAAGGACAAGTAAATGTGGTTTTGTCTTGATCTTCAAGTGCTACTTGGATTTGATTGTAACCACTAAACCCATCTAAGAATGAGAAGTACTTCTTGCCAGCTAATGTATCTAATACTTGATCTATGAAAGGTAAGGGAAAATGGTCTTTAAGAGTAGCTTTATTTAGTTCTCGGTAGTCAACACACACCCTCCATTTTCCATTTTTCTTTGGCACAATTACCAAAGGGGAAACCCACTGACTATCTGAAATAGGATAGATGAAATTAACATTTAACAATTTTTGCAATTCTTCTTTAACAATTTCCCTAAGATTTGGATTCATCCGTCTTTGAGGTTGTCTAATTGGTTTGAAATTTTCCTCTATATAGATGTGATGAGTGCAAGTCTTGGGACTTATCCCTTTCATGTCGGTGTATTCCCATGCATATGCAGAAGAATGTCTCTGTAATACTTTGACTAACTCTTCTTGTTGAGATTTTTCTAGGTTCTTGTTTATGTTCAAAGTTTTGCCTGGAAAAATATCACTTGTAGAGCTGCCAAATTTATCCATAGAATGAAGAGACATACGCCTTGATGACAAAAAATCAATATTGGATCCCTCTTGAAATGATTCATGTTTGTGTTCTGGAGAGGATTCAAAGTTTTCTAGAGTATTCAGAATTTGATTATCTTCACTAATTTCTGAAATTGTGAAGAGAGGTTGTAAATCTTCTTCATCCTCTATCCATTGAGTGTCATCTAGATCTGTAATTGTCCTAGCTGGAGGATATAAAGTGAACTTCTTAGTTGAACTACCATCAGAGATATACATATCACCGGACCTACAACTAATAAAAGCATCAGCTGTAGCCAACCAAGGTCTTCCTAATATAACAGGATGGCCTCCTAGATTATTCTTAGGATTTAGGATCATGAAATCCACAGGGTACTCCCAAGAATCTAGGGACACTGGAATGTCTTCTATTACCCCATCTGGTTTGATCACAGATCTATCTGCTAATTTTAATAGTGTGGGTGTAAAGAGAAGATTAGGAAGTTTCAGTTTGTCCATGATTTGTCTACTCATGATATTTATTGCTGCTCCTAAATCAATGAGTGTGTTTTGAATTTCAATTCCATTGATGTGAATTTTGACAACTGGATTTCCTGGGTCAAGATACTTTGGAATAGCAATCTTGCCCATCATAATGTCTACTATTTTTCCTTCCAGTTGAATTTTCTTTGTTTCTCTTATTCTTTTTCTTGTTTTCTTCATACTCAACTCCTTTATTGTTTTGGCTAAAATTGGAATTTCCTTGATGGATTGTAATAATGGAATTTTAATGCAAACATTTCTCAGCTCATCTAGGAAATCATAATTAGGCACCATGATTTGTTTTTCTACACCTCTATCAATTTGTAATCTTTCTAGAAAGGGAGGTATAGAAGTAGATGTAGATGGTTGCTCTAATACAGGAGTTGAATTTATTGGATCTTTTTGCTTTAATTTTTCAGTGTTTGGGTCTTGAAAGGATGTGTCTTCCTCAAGACTTTTATTCACCCGTAGAGAGTCTTCCTCAAAGTTATCTTGTTCTTGTATGATCACAGAAGGTTTCCTTTTTTCAAGTATTCTTCCAAACCTAAGTTGAACATCACTAAGGCCCAGAGGATTAATTAAATAAGTTGGAAACTGTTGGCCTTCTATCATGTATGTGTTCTGAGGATTTTTATTATTGGGGTTTGGTATGGGTTGAGCAGGCAATTGATTTGATTTTTGAGGGAATGGTAATAAAAGTGGTTGATTTTGATGTGGTTGGTTCTGATGATGTTGTTGAGGATTTTGTTGAAAATTTTGTTGAAGATTTTGAGGAAAATTTTGTTGAGGATTTTGAGGATAAAAATGTGGATATGGTGGATATGATGGTGGATATTGATAATATGGGGAGTATCTTCCATAGGGACTTTGTGATCCTTGTGCCCAAGCTGGAGATTGATTTTGAAATTGAGGCCAAGGTTGCTGGCAAGAATTCCAAGGTGGAGGTTGATTATACATTTGATCATGGAATCCTTGTGTCTGAGGTCCTTGCCAAGGCCTTCTAGATACAAAATTGAGGGACTCTGTGGAATCTGTAGGATTTTCCTCCTGAAAGACAGCTTTGAGACCAGGAAGAGAAGGAAAATTCTTGGTCTCATGTTTTTCAGAACAAATGACACAGGTCTGTACAACTTTTACATCCAATGGACACTCTCTCAAGGCATGTTATTTTCTACATTTGGGACAAAAGATTGCCAAGGCATCAGATTCAGGTTTTTGCTTGCTTTGTATCTTAAGGGTGTCTATTTGTTCACTAAGACTCCCTAAGATTTCAGATTTGAAATCATCAAGCATGTGTCCTATTTCTGATCTACTTACTGTCCCAGAAGCAGACTTACTTGCCCTTGCAAGAGCAGGATCTCTTGGACCTTTTATAGTTTTAGATTTCCCTCTAGAAAGGTTGATACATAACTCAGATATTTTAGGTAATGTGAGCTATGATATATCCCCTTTTCCCATCATGTTAAGGATATCCAACCATTCATCCCTAATTGTTTTCAACAAAAGAGCTTTTAAGGTGTCTTGATCTAGGTTTTCCATTTTTTCTCTTTTGATGTTGTAATTAAATATCTCCAACAAATCTTCCAAATTTTCATCTTATTTTTGTAACATCTTAAACACTTCTTCCTTATGATTAACCGTCATACAATAATCCAGATTTCTCTCTAGAAATGCTTGTTTCATGTCTTCCCATGTCCTAATAGAACTGTTAATCAAACTCATAAACCACTTCAATGCTGCTCCTTTCAAGGTTGAAGGGAATAATTTCAGTTTTTGAGCATCTTGTAAGTAGTCATAAGTTCTACACAGAACTTCAAATTCAAATAAGAAGGTCTCAGAATCTTCAGTTTTAAGTCCATAGAAGTTTGGAAGGACAGAGGGTGAAATGTTTTTCATGGTTGTATTGGTTTCTTCATCAATTATAGGGAACCCAAAAGAGCTTCCTATTCTACCTCTTCCTCCATCTGCACCTCTACCTCCTTCTCCTCTACCTCCTTCTCCTGTACCTCTACCTCTACCTCCAAATAGTGTGTGTTCTCCATTAAAAACTCCTCCTCCTCCTTCTTCTGCCATGGTTGACTCTCCTGTGGAAGTGGAAAGGTTTGTGTCCCTAATAGGAGTTTTTAGATCTTCTTCTATGGCAGGTTCAGTGGATGAAGTGGAAGGTTTCTCTAATGGAATAGTTGACCTTAGATATTCTAGAAGTCCAGGATCAGGAGAGGATGGAATATGGGTATGAGTTGAAGGTGTACTAGCTCTGGATCTAGATGAAACAAGTGGTGTTCTAGAAATCAAACTTCTGCCTCTGTTGCTTATAAATCTTCCCCTTGAATCTCTCTCCCTACGCATATAATTGTTTTTGGATGCTAAGAAACAAAGGTTACCTAGTTTTCACTTCCCCGGCAACGGCGCCAAAATTTTTGGTCTCAACCTAGTCTCCTAAATTGAGTTCATTTAATTGTCAACCAGGGTTGGTAAACTGCTGAAGTGAAGTGCACTGTATGTGCCTAGGTGTTTGTCTCTTAATGCGTTGTGTTTAGTGTTTTATGATGTTTTGGTCTTTTGTGATGATTTATGATGTTTTTGATCTTTTGGTAGTTTTATGTTCACAAGGCAAATGACTAGAAAGCTAGTGGAAAGAAGCTACTGGTTGAAAACAGAGTGAAGCCTAATTGGTTGATGACAAATGACAGATGCAATTGCAAATATTGAAACAGAATCAAATCTAAACTATGACTAAGCAGAAACAAAGCTTGATAATGAATTTTAAGCAAATGATTCAAAACATAAACTCAACTTGTCCAATTCTTTCATCAAAGGTATTTTGAGAGAGAGCTTGAGAACTGGTCAACTAAGTATGCAAATTCTCCTAACTAAACAGTTAAACAACTAACTTATAATGATGCAACATTTTATCCATGATTAGAGATTTGTTGAAGCATATTTGGAGAAAAATATTGTTGACATCATAAGATATTCTACTCTAAGACTATTTCCTAACTCTATTCTGCAACTTAGTTTGATACCACTGCACTTCACTCAAGGGTTATAGATTTTTAAAAATAGTCTTCTGAGGAAATGTTTGTTTGTGAGATGATAAGGGAAGTTGCAAAAGTACTTCAGGCCTTGAAATGATATTGTCTTCTGTTCATAGGGTTGTGAATTGATTATAGATTTGGAACAAGAAGAGGTTTTGTAAATAATTAAGGTTGTTTTGTTAAGTTTAACAACTGAAGTAATATAATATGCAGTGGATAATAACCAAATGTGGAGTGAAAATGCAATGAGTTAAGCTAAAACTGAACTTAAGATGTCACTAGTCTAAAACAGTGCTGAACTAACAAGTCATTATCAAACTCAAAACAAAATAACAGAGCATGATTTGAATGCAATTAGACTTCGAAGTATCCTAACTAAGCTATCATGCATTATTATATGGAATTATACAGTCTGTTTTGTCCATCATGATTGGTATTTTGGAAGATTTTCTTAGAACAATTCTAACTGTACAATTCAGTGCAAATGCAAACATAAAGACTGAAAGCAATTAAAAACTAAGATATCATAGCTATCTCCTACCCATCATTATGATATTTTGGAAGAGCATTTTAAGAGCAAGAACAACTATGGTACTTAGTGCAAACACACAACTGAAACGTTCAGGATCACAATCATGCTTAAGACATCATAAGGATTTTTTGGAAGAGTTTCTTCTTTTGGAAGAGTGCTTAGCATAAGTATAACTGTGATGGTGAACAAAAGAAATTACAATTAAATCCTACAACACTATAGCCATTTCCCATTCATTATCATGATCTTTTGGAAGAGCTTCTTCTTTTGGAAGAGTTTTTATAACGAGTATAACTATAGTGGCTAATGAAAACAACTACGAATTCAAACTTCAAAAACGTAAAGGCAACTAAGATACTTATCTAAATTACACAAGTAAAACCGTGCAGGAGGCAGGGGCCCTCTACCACCAAACGGAATCTAACTCCAAATAAAATCAATGCTTTCAAAACAATACTGTCTTCTTCATTAAAGGAGAAATAACTTGAACAGAGCAATCTGCGTCTTCAGAAATGTAGCATAGAATCTAAGCAAAATCTAGAACAAAATCTAGCCTAGCTCTTGGTTTCCCAAGTGTTTTTATAACAAATTTACATAACAAGACTTGCAACAATTCTAGGATCATTGTCTTCCCTTATCGAAATCACATTAGGACTCTTGAAGATGGCAACGTAAAGAGAAAAAGGACATCTGGACTAAGACAGTCCTATTAGAAGTCTACCTTCCTAAATGTGTTCCCACGTACCAAAACCATATCCAGAATTCGGTTTTTCCTTCATGGTGAGCAACGAACAATGTAGACATGACGTGGAATATACCCATATGCGGTTTTTCTTGAGAGGCCACCTGGAACATGCCTAAACGTGAAGACAGCTGCAGAATTTCCGGTTAGCTACGGAATGTCTGCATTCTGCAGCTAATTCCGGTCAAAATGCATTACAATGACAAAAATCACAAAACTTAGCAAGTCAGTCATGTTAATCATTCTAAAAGTAATTTTAACTAAATTCATTGATCAATTGGGTCTGGGATAACAATGGACAAAGGAAAATGAGGTAAAGTAAGATGAAATAAAGCACCATCTTGAGGCTCAACATGCTTTACGAGAACATGCCTACTGAAAACACCTCCATCGGAAAACCTGAGGAGCGAAGTACACCTGATGTCTCAGATACATGATATATATGCGTGGTATGGGTGCAGCCATCTATAACAGAGTGTACAATAATCTAGATCCAAGGCATGGATGCAGCCATCCAGTGAGGATCGATAAATAGACTCAGGTATGGTCGCAGCCATCCAATCAATGAGTCATGTAAATAATCATAATAATACACAATATCGCAGCCTGGATTACAACAAACACAATCCAGGGTCTTGCGCTCCATCTCGACCCGAATAAAGTACAAGTTCAAGCATGCGAATATGTGAGCTGAAGTCGAACATGCAAGAACATCGTCTAATTACCAGCCAATGATGAAAGCTGTTAACAGACACGAGAGGAACCACCAATGATGACAATGGCTCTCAAGGTATTATAGGTACAATCTACGGCATGTGAATCAATGAGCTGGCGTCGAACACTCGTAGAATCACTCGATCGGAGGACAATGATAAAAACCTCACGTCGAATGCGACGAACCTACCATTGAGGCATGCAGGCTCCAAGGTACCATAAGGGAGTCTCTAGATCAACTTCCTGGATAATGAGCTGAAGTCGACAGGAAGTGACCTTGATCGAAGGTGGGCCATAATGTTTCCCACATCATCGACACGAGACAGAGGAACATGATGTTTTTTGTGAATCAGGATCAAATGAGAATCAGAGGAAGGTTGATATTTGCAGAGGTCAAATTCTCTTGAACATATAAACGACACGATAGTGGACTTGGCAGTATTTGACGTCAAAAGATCAGAGGTCATAGTGACGAGGAAAAGAGCAGATGAGAGGTCAAAAGGGATTACCCAAACCCACGGAGGCAAGTGAAAAACGAGATGAGATGTCCCCAACCCGACACGAATGCAGACAAGTTCCATGTTCAAGAGAGACATACTGCTGACACGACAATGATGTTGGTTCCAGTTTCCCCACCATGCTTGGCGAGTACCTCTTTATTTTTACACAAGCTTGAAGAGGATACCATATGCTTGTCATATAAATTCATCCTTTGGACGAATCCATCCTAGTACATTTAACGAGCCCTAGGAAGGAAAGACTCGAGTAGCGTCATTATGACTGAATCCGATGTCATCAGGGTTTAACGAGTCTGACAAAGGAAGAACTTGGCATCTTTTCATGTTTAGAGAGTTTGAAAAGACAACGGAAAAGTAAAATCCAAAGGTCCCTTTTCGTAAATAGTTCCTCAGATCCGAAAAGGTAGAAAACTATGTCCGAGAAAACCTCCTAGTCGCGATAGGCTAGGGTATTCCTTTTTCGTAAATAATCTATCCCAGCCCGAAAAAGGGGTAAACATATACTGGGTAGATTTCATTTCGCGTCCACTTTAACGAGATCGAAATGACAAGGGACTCGACAATCTTTTCATATTTAGAGAGTCAGAAAAGAGCTGAAAGATGACTCCACCTGGAGGAACAAGTGGTATAAAGGGTAGCAACTGGTTCCGGTAATGGTGGAACTGCTCAAAACAAATAAAGGTTAAGAGGTCGGCTAATAAGACCACTCATCGCAGCAGTTCCTCAGGAATGGGTAAAACAACCAAGTGAAGGCATATGATCGGCCAAGCAGATAGTGACGATGGAGTGAGAAAACCAAGGTTCATCTGGCAAAAACAGGCTGATAAAATGACAATCACAAGAGGTAAAATGGGAAAGGTTTCATTTTTACACAAGCTTGAAATCAGGAAACTTTGCTTGAAGTTGGTTTCATTTTTACACAAGCTTGAAACAAAGATAAACTATGCTTGAAACCGGTTTCATTTTTACACAAGCTTGAAACGGAAACAAACTATGCTTGAAAAAGTAAGCATGCCCCCGGCATGGTGACACAATTCGAGGTACATGCCCCCCAAGCTTCAGTCCATATGAAAGTCAGATGGAGTGAAGGTTCAAGTTACGAGATCAAGAGAAAGACTCGACTGGGATTTTACGAGAACTTATCAAAGACTCGAATTGAACAGGAACGTGTTTCATTGTTTTAACGAGGTTGACACATTAAAAGAACTATCCTCAGGACACCTTGTTTCATGGTTTAAGGAGCTTGGCACAAGACAAGGAAATTTGCTCCGACAACCTTGTTTCATTTTTTAAGGAGCTTGACACAAGACAAGGAACTCTGCTCCGACAACCTTGTTTCATTTTTTAAGGAGCTTGACACAAGACAAGGAACTGTGCTCCGACGACCTTGTTTCATTTTTTAAGGAGCTTGACACAAGACAAGGAACTGTGCTCCGACCGACTTCATCATAATGAACAAGAAGTCATTGCTTCCAAGATTTCCACACCAGATGGGAGGAAATCATCCTGGAAGTCAGGACCCAATGCCCCCAGCACTCGATGCACGACGGCATCATCACTGAGCACAGGCACGGGGTAAGTAGCCACATAGTTGACCTGCGGTGGAGCAGATACAACGGGTGGATAGAAACCAGGAGGGGGTGATGGCGGACCAGTTGCCACATTAGGACCAAAGAACAAAAGCTGATCAATGGTCACGATCCGTCCTTCATGTGGAAAGCACATCACGCGAAAGAGGGAGGAGACAAGCGCTCCCATGGCATAGGTGTAATCGCGCCCCAAAAGCAGATTGAAATCCAAGGGGCCTGGAACGACCATCACGTCCATATGGAAGGTTTCACCTCCCAAAGTAACGGGTAACCTTGGAAGGATCCCCAACGGTTGACTCGTTCTTCTGTTAAATGCCAACAGATTCTGCGTAACAGGCGCAAGCGGCGACGAGCCAAAAGCTTGCCAAGTAGTTGAGGATAGAACACTAACAGATGCGCCTTCGTCTATAATGGTGCTGGGTACAACCAGACCAAAAGCCCGTACTGTGATCTCGAAAGGCACATAAGACGGAAGGCGGTATCCTGTAAATCGATTCCAATCAAAGGAAGCAACCAAACTACTCGGAGGAGCTACCATCGAACCAAGATGGTTTTCCCTTGGTGTTATGGAAGAAGAAAGAGCATCCTCCACGACCTCCATCTCGAAGGTGGGAGGGGTATCCTCTGGGACCTCTATCACGGGAGGTGGAGGAGCAACTTTTTGAGGTATAGGGACAAGAGAATATTTCTCCAAGTTCGAGGAATCTGAAGAAACAAGAAGAACTTGAGGGATGTGAGGTCCACTCTCAACGGAAAAGACCTAGTGCACCGAAGACGGGGCCAGCTCAACCGATCCCACGACCAATGGTTGGTCGGGAATGGATTCCTGAATTTGAATTTCCGAGGGAGCAGGATCGACCAAGGATGACTCTTGACCAATCGTGGGATCAACTGATGGAGGACTCAAAGAAAGCCGATTATAACCAGCTGGAAGGCATGGTGTATAACCAGTTGGGTTGTCAAAAACTCGCTTGGCTTCATCCACATACGGATAAAGGTGAATGGCATGGTGCCCCCCACACAACTTACAGGGATTGGTAATCTTACCCTGCTTCCTAGGAGCCTTACCAACACCAGTTGAAGACGTGCCCCCAACCTGACTCCCAGAAGCCAAAGGCAATGGCGGACAACCATTGGACCATACTTCGAGCACCTTGGGAATGCGAGGGCAATCTCGAAGAAGATGGTCTCCCGTGCACAACATGCAAGGGAAATTGAATTTCCGGGGAGGGTTGGAAGGTTTATCAAGAGAAGGATTCTTAGGCGTAATAGCCACAGAGATAGCCTCTCCTTTATTGGACTTATTCTTCTTTGTCTTCTTCTTCTTCTTCTTAGCCACCTGGTTACTCGAATCCAGACTTTCACCAGGCGAAGTAGAAGAGGAGGACGCAGAAACAGGCGAAGAAGGGGAGAGGTCCACCTTAGAATCAACATGATGTTGTTCAGGTGGAGGAACTGATTGAACAGTAGCCGAGACATTCGAGACCACAGAGGTTGAGAACAACCAAATAGGTAACCCAACATTTAACCCAGGAAGGGACAACGTTGCCATATAAGGAGCACCAACATTTCCAAAAGGAGGAAAATTACCAGGATTCCCATCGGAGGGGATTCCTTGGTTGGTGAACTCTGGAAAATTTTCCATTAGAAACAATCTTCAGAGCAACACCCTAAGGAAACTAACTTTAACCAGGAATGTTTCGTGGGCAGTTAATTTTTAAAACATTGAAACAAAACTCTACCGTTTCATATTTTAAGAGTCGAGAAACAGGAAAAAGGTGACTCTATCACTTTCAGATTGAAAACAAGCATGAAAGGACAAGCGCTTGATGACCTTTTCAAATTTAAAAAGTTAGAAAAGATCGAAATGACCACTCAGGGATGCTAGGCAAAGGGTGTACCAAATAACCGTGAACTGCAATATACACCTTGGTTTCAAAAATAAAAGAGAAATCAACCAAGGACTTTCCGTACGTGTAGGCAATCTCCCCGAATGTTGTGTCCGGTGTATCACGGGTATAGGGTGGCAGACTCGACTTCCTATGGATAAAATATTGAAACCTAGTGGGGTCTCCCTTTATATACGCGACGGTACAGGGAGCACAAGTCCGTACTAGCGCTGTCTAAAGCCAAGAGGCGTACGACAGCTACTAGGTTTAACGACACCGGAACACGTCTCTAACCTAGACCACTAAATGTTTTGTTAATGTTTCAATGCTTCCTTAGGTAAATTGAGTAAATTTTATGGTTGATCTTCAATTATGTTTCGGTTTCAAGGCCCTACCGTATGTCATATGACAATCTCCTGTATGCAGCTATATGAGAAAATAAAACTTTTCAATTCGATGAATGCTATCTAGTTAAGGGAAGAGCTTCAAACAATGATGCAACAAACAACAACACTGCAAACGAAACTTTCCAAACTAGATGACTTTCACTATCCAAACTTAATCTAAAACATTCAATGATGCGAATAATGCGATGTAATCTATGCAAAATCCTATTTTCCGAAAACTATGCAATTGTAATCTATGCACAATTTCCTATTTCTTTTGAAATGATAAGAATGCACTCAATGCATTTTTCAATGAAATGAGAATCTAATTAATGCATACTTTTAATGAAAGAGAATGCACTCAAAGAGATTTCTAGTTTTCAATCATTAAACAATGTAATCTAAGTTCAATGATGGATCTCAAAAAATACTTTTCAATGCAATGTGATCTAATGCATTTTAACGAAAAGCAAACTATGAGACGAAAAATAAATGAACGTGAATATTCTTAATGAAGGATGAATGCAAAAGAGATGTAAACAAACACTAAGAATGCAATCGTTGTTTCAAACAATTTGTCACGAAATCCCTCTAAAGGCGACAAGACATATGAGGTCAAACATAAAGAGGACTTCCAAAGCATGAGATAAAAACAAGGCATTCATTCCCTTTTACATCAAGCAATCATAGCAAGAAGAAATCCCAAACAATGAGCAATGTAATCTATGCTCATACGAGGAAAAGACCGGAAGGGAAAGACACACTGGTGAAGGATTTAGGGAAAAAATATCAATTTTCACACACCCTGAAATTGGCTCGACTTGTACATTGACAAATAGCGCCAACTGGCGCGACTTTCACATTGAAAACTAGTGCCAATGGCCAATTGGTGCGGGTTGCTAACTGACAACAAGCGCCAACGCCTGAAAATGAAAAAAACAAAGAATTTCTCCCAACCAAGACCAGACTCACCACTTCAAGCAGAATCTCCAAGACTCAAATGAACCATGTAATCTATGCTCAAAGTGAGACACACACAGATCAAGCTCAGAAATCTCAGAACAAATAAAACCCTAGTACCTCACAGGATTGGCGCGACTGTGAGGCTGAAACTAGCGCCATAACAGAATTGGCGCGGGTAATACACTAGCAACCTGCGCCAATGGGCGTGACTGTCAAGCTAAAAAGCGAGCCAGTTGAGTTTACCAGTCAAAAATAGAAAAGAGAAATACAACAAGCGGACCAGTGATGATCAAGCTATCCAAAATCCAAATTCACAGAAAGAGCTAGCCCAAAGAGCTGATCAAGCAAGCAGAATCAAGAATCAACCGAAAAGACAAGACAAAGCTCCAAGTTTTCAGTTTATAAACTAAACCGGAGATTGAATGAAGCATCTTTGATCTACTTTGCAATTGCAGAGCAAAAGCGTTTCGAAGGCTATCTGGCTGTACTTCAGGCTCCGTCTATAGCTTACAAATCAAACAACAAGCTGAGTCACCAACGGAGTCGCCAAATTGTTGAGGAGGTAAATCCCCTCTACGGACAAAGGCGATCCCTACTAGCCCAGATCGGGTCTAGCAACAATCAAACACGCTACAGTGCAGGTTCCTAATCGTAAATAAACCGACTTGCGAGGAAGACTTACCTGGAATCCAACGCTGTTGTTTGTAGAAGAGGTGGTGCTCCCGTTCCTTTGCCCTGGCAGATCACAATCCTCACGATCTCCGTGATCAGACACCTGCACATGCAAGAAACAACACAAACGCAAGCATAAAATCCAGTTTATAAAACTATATGTCAATCGAAGAGGACATAACTCATGAACATGATTAAGAACAAGAGTGGAACCATAACCGATAGTCGCTTATCATTAATGAGTCAAAAAGAAGAATACAACCAAAGCTTCGACGCTGAATTCTCCTTTGGCGGGTCGTCAGCAAGACATGTCTCGATAAAGCCTGTCAAGGATAGGACAAGCCTCTCTCTCCGAATACTTGGCAATAGTCTCCTTGCTTGGATTTGGCCTTAAGGGAATCAAGAAGGCTCTTGCAGCATAAGGATGTGAAAGCTCTTGGGAACTTGAAGACTTGAAGACTAGCTTGCAATGGAGATGGGCAAGCTTTTATAGATGGAGGAAGGGGAGTTGGGATCCCTATAATCGTGGGATTGGCCCTATCATTAAGGAATCTTCCATGAGAAGTGGAAAACCACTTCCTCTCTATGGAAACCCGTAGCCAAACCTCCCAACTCAAGATAGATATCAGTTCCTGGATCAGTTAGGATGAAACTTCCGCCATTTATTTTTAAAAAACACTCCTTAAAATGGCTGGCGCGAGTGCGACTCTAGGACAGAGCGCCAATTGGCATGCCCTCTTTGGAGGATTTTCCCCCTTGGCGCGAGGGCTGAACTGTGGAACCGCACCAATGAAAAAAGAGCTATTTTTAGGATTTTCTGCAGGGAGATGTCTTCAGGGAAATGAAAGCTCATCTTCAGAGGGATGCAATGAAAGTATTTTCAAGTCTTGTCTCTACTCACAGGTCACGAAATGAGCCCTCCAATGTGAGGGATGGGATTGCAGGGACGGTGACAAATTGTTGTGTAACATTCTTTTTGATTTACTGGAGTTTAGGTTTGGTTAAGAATTATTTTTTTTCATGAGAAAAAAACAAACTGCTTTCATAAATAAAAATAAAAGAAGTTTACATATGCCTAGTACTAGATTCCAAATAACATGGATGCCTCCACTGAAAACTGATCAATGATCCACGATCTACAGAAAAAAGAAACATAGCATTTGAGATTCTTATACAGTCACCAAAACTAACATAGTTCTTTGATTGATTTGATCCAAAGAAAAAAGCAACATAGATACATCAACATAGATCTACAGATCGACATAAGTGGAAAAGGACAAGATGCAGGACATCATGCAAAAGCAAAGGCTCCTGCATTGATGACTAATCCCACAACTAAGAGCTTGTACTGAAACTTCCTGGGAAAAAATGAAGGTTAAGAATTAGGGTTTCAATCTAATATGAGAAAAAAATAATTTTTGGATGCCTTGGAATGTTTATATATTGTATTGCACTCTTATCTTATCGAAATATTGATACATACAGTACAATGCCATTATAACTCAATGATCACTAGGATAAAACAATATTCATTGCAGTTGGTAAGATAGTCAACTAGTAGACTATTCAGATAGTCAACTAGTAGACTATTCAATTATTAACCAAGTTGATGCAAGAATGCAAGTAATTTAAGGTTGCATTTCAATTTTGAAAATTTTATATGATAATTTTTGTAGGATAATTTCTTATACAATATCATTTTCATTTCTTGTTTTTTAATAAAAAATTTCTCATACTTGTAATTTCAATTATATGGTTGGTTGTATTTCACAAATTAATTTTGATTATATGTTTGGTTGTATTTTCATAGTATATTTTTTCTTCGTGGACTAAGTATTTTTAGGATCACACACACACACATGCACGCACACACACACATGCACGCACACACACACACACATACAAGTGTTAGTGCATGTTTCTGTAGTTATTTATAATGTTTACTTTATAAAGACCCTTCAACCAAAACTACCCCTAAATTAAGTCCCCTATGTTCCCTTTGCGACACATTAGTCCATCCCACTAATTCATGTCCTATGCTGCATGAGTTGAAGGGCCTCCTTCATACCCCTTAGGCACCCCCATTTCTCCCCACTCCATCATGTAATAAGGATTTAAGAACCAACCACATTTATTCTATTTATGTGCAACAAAAACATTATACGCATCATTGTCCCAATCTCCCACGATATCAATATGTGTTGGTCATCCTACATCATTCCTCAATAGTTGCACCACCACTTCCACCAACCTTGGTTGTTGATGAGGCCTCATACACCTTTTATTATGTCACTAATTAGGTAAATTAGTATATGGCATGCCCTTATGTGATTTTTCCTGAAGACACTCATCTCATCTATATTTGTCATTTACTCATCACATACCACCATAAATGAATGCATAAAGTGACATATCCCCCTCAGTAAGGGCCTAATCCACATGAGTGTGGATGTTCCCGATACACCAAGTACATTGAACATATCAAGGGAAGACCCCACTCCTAGCATGGTTCTCACCACACTAGCACAACCATTGGATATTCAAATTGCCCCACCACTTGGACCATGCCAAAAAATTCTTCCATCCCCTAGTACTTACAACACACAGAAAGAAGAGCATTATTACTAGAAGAGATAAAAATATGAATTAGGGAAAGGGATGGATCACATACCAAAGGAAATATAAGACAACCTAGTAAGAGACTAACTCTTTGCACCCACTTCAAATAATTTTTAAGACTAATAAACCAAAACAACAAATTTATTTCCTTAGTATATGTCCAACATTCAATCACACCTATAGAAAGAGTGTACAATGAAATGAATGTTGGTTCACTGAAACACTTTGAAAATATCTTGCATTTATCCGATTTTTGGAAGTTATGAAAATCTCAAATAAAGAGAGAAGGTCAAGAAGTTCTTAATATTTGATGAAGTAGATGGCCATCCTTTTGAGGATGCTCCTGTAGTGTCGTAAAATATTAATCAAGGGAAGAAAAATGGAAGTCATTACCCTTTTCGTGTAATCCTTCTAATCAATAATATATTGCTACACAACTATATGCTAGATTTAGGAGCAATGACTAATGTCATCCCTTTGAAAGTGATGATACAATTAGGCCTTACAACCACTAGGGCATATATAAATCTACGTTCCATGGATTCTACGAAAATCAGGATGGGAAGAGGAATAACTCCACATTTTGTGATATTCAGTAACTCAAAGCATGCATATGTACAAAAGGAAGTGGCTACTTTCTTCACATTCCATGAGGGACTATCGTTCTTCCTTAAGACTATTCATTTCATGTACCTACAAATTATGTGCAACGACAACAAATCCAAAGGATCGTGTATCTAACATTCCCCACTTAATTTTAATGGGTGTTTTTGAGTCGAAGCATCATTTAAAATTTGAAATTTTTTCTCTTCCAAGTGAGTTGGTGAATATGTCAACAATTTTCTCATTTGTGGAACAATGTCTCAAATGAGTAGTCTTGGCATCTACATGATATTGAATCAGATGGAACTTTATCTTGATGAGTTCAGTTTTCTCATGTAATATGGGATTATTGGCCACCTTGATTGGAAAAGTATTGTTAACCATAATAAGAGTATAATTCGGCTATTTCTCCTACAAATATTCGAATATTTTATATGCCACATAATCTCATTTGTTACCGCTATAACTACCACATATTTTTCCTTTGTTGTGTGATATTCCATAATTAATTATTTGTGTGATCTCTAAGAGACATTTTTTGATCCAAGAAACATGAGATATCCTGAAGGTGACACTCTATTTTATTTATCCCCATTGAAGTATGAATTAGAATATATGATGACATTGAAGTCATCCACCTTAGAATAATTAAGTCTAAATCCTTTTAGTTCCCTTTATGTATTTTAAACTCTTTTTGCAACATATCAATGTCCTTCAAAATGTTTTTTCATAAACAATGAAAGGATTCTGACAATGAAAAAAATATTTAGTTAGGATATAGTAACACATATAAGTCTTCCCACGAGTTGTCTACACTTAGTTACTTCCTCAAATTCATTCCCTTCTTTTTATGGGGGCTTCAAATTTTGTTCCATTGGACTAGAGAGAGGGTTACACTAATCCATGCCAAAAATGTTTAACAACTATCCAATTACTAATATTCCCAAATTTGACTTCATAACTCCCAATTTTCACATGCTTTTGACCTCATTTCCATTTCATATTTTGTCAACAAGTCCACCGTCTCAGTATACTACATCAAAGTTAATTTTAGGGTAATTTGATTGATTTTACACACTTTTTATCTTTATGAATTAATGGTGTGGTTAAAATGTATTCTCTAATAGGTCATTAGAAGAATCTCTAATTCTGTAAAAACCATAAAATTTATAGGGAAATTTTGAAATGGCCATTGATTTGAATGGTTATGATGAGCTGGAGGATAAGCATGAGTTGGAGAAGCTAGTAGCTTTATGGAGATGGATTTCTACACATCAAGTGATGTGGATTTTGGGAAAAATGTTGTCATTGAAAAAGGTGGTCTATCGAGAATACATTTGGAGAAATTTTGACATTAAAATATTGGCTCAAATGCTTCTAAAACTGGCATAGTTGAATAGGCATAAGAAATACCTTTCCAATGGTTTATGGTAGTCTAAAAAAATCCAAGGGGATCAAAAGTTATTTCATTTTAAATATCGACAAAGTTTTGGGCCTCTAGGTTCAATACAAACCTTGTGTTTGTTAACAAATCCATTTTATTATCAAAATTGTTTAAATTTAGAATATGAGGAGGGATGGCACATTTCAATATTATAACATGAATTATTTGATCCAGTGGAAGAATAAGGAAACTCCAAGGCCCCAATATTAATGATTTCGAGAGACAAAACCCTCTTTGTTTTCTATCTTAAAGTTTCATGTCTCGAATTGGGAAAGTAAATCTATGTCATGTGATGTTTTGGATCTAGAAAAAACTTCTCTTCTTATAGAATCAATTTAAAGGATAATTCCAAGGCCAAAACATAGACCAATACCATCACCAAGAGAAAAGTCAACCAAATAATCTTTTGTATTCAATGAAATAGTAAGTCTCCAAGTGCAACAAAACAAGATATCTTCAAGATGAGGCCTCTTCTAGCCTTTCGTCCTCACCAACACAACTTGCAACACCTCCTATAATTTCAGACCCGAGGAAACCCCAAAACCATAGGGTATTCGTACATGTGAATAGTATAAGACAAATTACATACTTTCAAACTCTTCTAGGGATTCATTCTTCCTTTGCTAGCCTTCTCTTTACTTTTATAGGACTTTCACACTGCTCTCCAATTGCATATCAAAATCAAGGATATGTGATTGATGTGTCTCTGAATAGGTCAAAGATCCATATTTATATATCCTTTCCAAGAGGCTCCATTATACCTTTCTAGGATGACTTTTTCTTGACTGATTGACTTGGTATTGGGAGCCTTCTAAAAATTTATAATTTCAAAATATTTTTTATTTCCTTGATATAAATGTCCCAAAGGGTCTTTTAGAATATGACTAGGACTCTTGACTCATGAAAAACCCTATGAGTATTCAATGGATGCTTTAACTAAAGAAAAAGTGGCTTGAGCATGAAACCCATGCTTTACACAAATAAGTTTCTTTCTTCTTTTGATAGATACATAAGAAACACATCATGACACGAGTGAAATGAAAATTATGAAGATCGAAAATAGTTACATTCTTCAACATATCAAAGTATGTGGGTATTTTTTGTAATGGAAGATTAAATTCTATCAAATTATGTTTTATTCTCAAGTTATTGAGTGAGTTCATTTGTTAGGATTAATAGGTTCTCAATTTATCAAGTTTTTAAAGATTACTTGAATATTTTAAACTTCCTTGTATGTGACTTGTACTATTATAATGTTCTTGTGGTTTCCTAAAGACATTTCTCAACATCCATTATGAAAATCGCTAACATTTTCTCTCATTTTATGGAGTGTTATGGGAAATTCAACCAAACAGGTATTTATTAGATCTTCATCGAGTGACAAAATTTCAGGAAGGATAGAAGAAATTGACCAAAAGTATTGGACGTCGTCTAGCAGGCGAAGATCAACTAGAGGTTAAAATATTAGAAGAAAATTACATATATGATAATTCATTTTCTCACTAAAGAGGGTCATGTTATTATGATAATGAGAACATATATGACATCAAGGTGCCATTGAGGTACAAACATCTAGTGAAGTGATGGGTACCCAAATATTTTCTTGAAATAAACACTGATTTTTCTATCAATGAAAGGATAGACCACATTACCCCATCGTCATTACATGGTTTGGGGCTATTTTCCATGGATGGAGTAAAGGTATGTTACGACAGATTAACTGAATTAATGGAGTATGTCAGACCTGGTTACGTCTATAATGACTGGTTATGACTAGTCCAATATACCAAAAGTATGTGAAGATATGGCATGGATGCAAATTATATACAACTAAAAGACAATGAAAAAAAATAAAGGTGCAACTATGTATATTGATGGAAGGACAAAAGCAATAGGGAATAGTGCAGGGTTTATAAATAGTACACGACCTGCAGCCACAGATAAGCAACCCAATTGAATATTCAATGGGTATGAAGGAAACCGTGTATTCATATGTGCCATAAAATCAATAGCTACAGGGGAAGAGTTTCTCATTGATTACTATTTGAATTGAATAGATACAAACATTTCTATTATGGGGGTGTTATGTATTCTATATTAACCAACTTGTAAGAAATGTCTATTATACGTTATGATTGTCATTTACTACAATATATTGTCACACATCTTGTAAGTTAAGGAAACATTTTAATACATCATGATTATGATATTGAGGTAGTTTAATCAAGGTCAAAGGGCACCGACCTTGCAATAGATAAACATCAATGTAATTGTACATAAAATAATATAACCACGAGATTCACTTCAACGTTTTGATTCCCTTTCTTTAAGAATATTCTATTTTGTATTTAAAGAAAAAAGTTATTCAAATTCTCTTCAATTGAATTCGTCATCATCACTTTTTGTTTTGAATATAATTAGCTAAATCATGTTCTTCGGTAGGAGTAAATGAAGTTGAAATAAATTTCAACACTTCTTTGTATAATATGAGTGGTCCATTTATATAATAATGATTTGAAATGAATTTTTTATAAATTTAGAACCTTTATATTGGCCATGATATAACTTGAAGTTTTTATCTAAAAGTAGACATATGTTAGTAGTGGTTTCCTTATTTAATATAATGATAATTAATTGTGGATGAATTGCTTTATTTTTTTTTAATGCATCATAATGAAATTTCAAGATAACACATTATTTACGAGCAATTATTTAACTTGATAACCTTCCCCTCTTATGTAAAAAATGGAAATGTTTAGTGATCTAAAATTTTTCATAATATTCAAATATTTGAATGTTTATAATCGAGGATGGTGGAAAAAAAAAATACAAATTACACTTATTTGATCGACAAGGTGACAAGGGGAAGGCATCAACCTTAGAGCAGCCCATAGATGCTCCTGAGGAATTTCTCAATGAAAAGGTTGTTAGTAGTTGAAATTTCCCTATTTTTACTTTGAATTACCTTACCCTTACCACTGTTTCACAACCTGGATAAGGCCCCTCTACATGCATTTTTGGTTCCTTTTAATGAATTTTTGGAAAATGGATATGTATGCTTATCTTGATTAAAAAGGTTAAATATGTTTATATTTATCCATGTAACTTATTATTTACATTACCTTATGGCTTGAAAATATATAATTGTTAATCGAAGCCCAAGTGGTTTGGTACAGGATCCCGACATTCCTGTACTCACTTCGGTTCCTACACCGGATTTGTACGACTGATCAATTCGAATGAGATTAGCTCCAATTTCATTGTAGCTGTCAAGGGAAATGATGCACACCTACCGTTGAAGTCTTGTTATCATTTTTTCTGTAAAGGGTTTGGGGTGTTAGAAGGTTTCCAAAGATGGGGGTCGGTCACTGTCTACTGCATATTTTTATTAACTATTCGATACGACCGAAGAGTCAAAGCAACTTTTATAAGTTAAAGTTTATTCATAGCGTAGGGTAGCGATGCCGTGAGAATTTGGTTCTGTGTTTTGAAGAATTGTATTGCCACAACCCTCTAGGGGCTATTTTTTAATGTGTATTTGCAGATACTTTGTCTCTTTTTAATAAAAATGAGGCAATTGAATTTTTATTCATATTTCCTGTCTATTTCTTGTAATGGTAATCTTGCTCGCATAAACTAAGCATTTTCCTTAAAAGGGAAACGAGCTGGTTGGCTAGGGCCCAACCAACCCAACTCGCTCTCCTTGCTCTACTGTATTATGTGTTAGGTACAAGAAATGAGTGGTGAGAAGGTTGCTTCTTAATTCCGAGCATGTGTGATTGACAAAGCTCTTGCATGTTTCCTTTTTATTTCCGAAGTGTTCTCATATCTGAGGGTTTGTGTGTATGTTAAGTGCATTTCTTCTATTTTCATTAAAGAATTTCTTAGCGTTATTTATTTTCAGCACAACAAGCATTTATTTGGTCTAAGAAGTTTCTTTTTGAATCAATTTCAGTTAATGATTAGAGTTTCAGGGTTTATTCATTTCAATCTTACTTAATGAATAGTTGAGGTTTTGTTCAAAGCATTACTTATTCGTAGCAAGTGGGGAAGAACCCCTACACTCTGATCAAAATATATGTATATTGAAACTTTGTAAATATACTAATATTCCTGTGGAAACCATCAGATTAGATTTCATTCCTTGCTTTGTTAATTTCTCAAATCTTATGAGTACAAGAATCGATAACTATCATTACTCCGATTAAATACTGTAAAGGAAATATTTTTGTCTGGAATCGAATGGTTGACAAACACAGGAAAATACTTTGACACAGTGTTGAATATTTAAGAGGGAATATAAGTAGAGTACATATTCATACTGTGATAATTTATTTGAACACAAGAGTTTGATATTCAGATTAAGATTGATAAATTTTACGTTGGCTTTCACAGTTCTTATTTCATAATTGTAATTTACATTTGATAGAGCTTGTAATGATTTGGGATTTTTATCTTTACTGAATCAAAGTTTTCGTTTTCGCCTTATTTTATTTTGTGCTTGATATCACAACAATTTTTGTTTGTTGAATAAGGAGTAAAATATTGTTGAGTGGAGAAATAGATTCATTCTGGTACAAGAACATAATCGTTACAGTATAAGAACATGGTTGTTCTAGTACAAGAATAGAATCGTTCTAGTACAGGAACATGGTCATTATGGTATAAGAAATAAAATTGATATAACACAAAAAATAAACTTAATCTCTCTTCCTAGTGCAAGAACTAAAGTAGAGGAATAAGTTTGTTTTTCGATTTTTTTTTTGAGTTTTACAGTCGAGTTATTGAGTGGCATGATTTATTTATTTCAAAAAATTCTTTGATTATTACTTATGAGTGAATCCAGTTTCCACAGTGGAGTGGTGCATCGTGTCTGCAAGTGCAAGTAAAGGATTTCTTGTAAATTATTCTTTCAGATTGAAAATGGTTTAATTGCAGGAATAGAAGTATGATTTGGAGGGTTAAATATAGAGTCGTTGACATTACTTGTGATGTGCATCAAAACTTACGTAGCCCTGGTTTGACAATTAAGTGTTGAGGAATTGAATTACAATTCTGACAGCCAACATCTTGGCGTCGTTGCCGGGGAGGCGTTGAAAGAATTCTGGTAAAACTTTGGCTTTTATTTTTCCACAATAGGGCTAAGTCTACTTTATTTTTTAAAGTGCAGTGTGCTTCTATTGCTTGAAGTAATTTCTTTGGAATTTATTTGTGTGATGTAAACATATTTTTCTTCTAGTTGCAGCATTTTTTTTTTTTTTTCGCCCCGTTTTGTTTGTTATTTCTATTTGATTTATTTTAAAATGTATGACTAGGAGAGGTAGGGGTCCGAAGCCTAATAAGGGTAGAGGAAAAAGTGATAAATTGGGAAGTTTTTCTTACGGTGGGCCTTCTATTGTAGGAAAAAAGTAAAAACATACACAAACCCACCACAAAGGTACCATTCAACTAGACTCTGGAGACAATAGTGCAGAAATTTTACAAACAATGGGAGGGAAGAAGGAGTCTACTTGGGTTACAAAGACAAACTTGAACCATAGTCAAACTTCACATTCTATGGGAAGTGGCCTGTTTAGAGAGAGGAAAATGGCAGATCATGAAGACCATGCTGATGGGATTGGTGAGAATCAATTGAAGGAGGAGAAAACTACTTTCGGGTTTCCGATTGTGGATCCACATGCAATCTAAGTCCAAATTAAGAATGACCCACCATCTGTTCTTCCACATTTCCATGGTAAAGTGTACTAAGATCCATTTTTTTTATTTGAATTTGATATACTATGTAGAAGTTAAGATTATTTTTCATATGCCCATAAGCTAAAATGTTTCCCTGCAACTCTCAAGATTCAACTTTACACTGATTAATGGGACTAGGAGTGAATACTATAGCTTCTTGGGAACAAATGAAGAGGGTGTTTTTAAAAAAATATCAGGAATATTACAAGACAAGAAAAATGAGGGATGCATTTTTTACTATTGCACAAGGTGAAGATGAGACCTTAGAAGATTATTTGGAGAGGTTTTTATATATCCTTCAAAGGTCAAAAAATAAATTTGATCTAAGAACTAGTAGAACCTTATTTCTACGAGGGATTACAGATGATTCTAGAAATAATTCTAATTTTTTAGGACAAGGACATACTTCTCAAAATATGTTTGACCAAATTTGTGACTTGTGCAAGAAGTTATCAAAAAATAAATCTAGATCTGGCAAGGGAGTCAGGAGCAATTCTAAAAATAACAGATTTGGATCTACAAATTCTATGATCATTGGTTTGGAAAATAAAATGTATATTATGAAAACTAAAATTATGAATATTGTTAGTAAACAGATAGATTCCTTAAAATTTCAGCAAAATTCATTAGAAAATCAAGAGACATTATCCATTTATTGTCTGAAGTGTAGGAAAAAACATCTTTTACGTGAATGTCCTGCAGATGTTAAGAGTGCTAATTATTGTGTAATATGTGTAGGGAAGCACCCTACCGAAGAATTCCCATCCATACCAGGATTAAATGCAAAATTTGAAGGAGAGAATTTAGAACCTGAGCCATTGCATGCTATGGGAGCACGAAAATCATGGCCACGTGTAGGTACATGTTTGATTCCTAAACTTGCACCATATTTTTTTGGTTATAATGCACCACATTATTCCTATCAAAATACGAGTTATCCTTAGTCTTGGCATCATGGGAGTTATTTTCAGCATGGGAAATATCCCCCTCCTTGGCAACAAGGATGGATGGGACCACCACACTCTTATTTTTTTACCCCATGCCTACACAATCATATCCTACATCATATGCACCTTATTCCATGACACAACCCACATTACCAATGACCTTTCCTCAACAAACTAAGTCTATGCCACCATTTACATTACCACTACCTTTTCGACCACCTCAATTGCCTACACAAATAATGCCTAAACCAAATAATAAAGTGGTGCAAATGATTCATTCTACCAGACTGCTTCCTTTCCCCATTTATCAGACCATGCCAGTTGGGGTCAATTACCTCTAGCTAATATCGGGAAGGGTAATAAACTCATAAAAAAAAACAAAAAAAACCTACGGTGATCAATGAGGAGAAAATTAAGGAGGAAACCCCTAATCTTTCAAATAATGATGTCACCATTCAACCTGTTCCCACACATTTAGATCCTTTACCTTCTTCTTAAAGCTAAACTCCCTTTCTAGAGAGACTGGTTATGGAGAAAGATGACCCCACTCCTGAGTATAACCTGGCTTCCGAGCTAAGGAATATTTTTATAAATGTCCCTCTGTTGCATGCCATAAAATAGATTCCTATATCTAGCAAGATTGTTAACAAAATCTGTCTTAAAAATCCAGGGAGGAAGAGAGTTTAACCTCACATTATCCAGTTTGTTGGAAGAGCAAATGATTTGATGACAAGATGTGCTCAAATAGAAAAGTATACTGATCTAGGAAACCCAGATGTCACTGTTCCGATAGGTGATGTCCTTGTCCCCAATGTGTTGATAGGCCTTGGAGAGACCATCAATGTTATGACTAGGAAAACCATGGATAAACTCTGGTTGACTCACATTCGTCCTACCCCCACTATGCTTGAACTTGCTAATAGATCTAAAATTAAGCTAGACTGTGTGTAATATGTTGTAGTTATCTCGATTGATTCATGGGAGTACCCGCATATTTTATTGTGTTACAACCAAATAATCCTATTGGGGGGCATCCTTTCATCTTGGGATGACCACAAATTTCCACAACAGATGCCTATATAGGATGTTGCTAAGGTGATATGTATATTTTCCATGGGGATGTTAGGAAAAAGTTCACCTTGTACCCACCTACCATATCTATCTAGGTGCTTCGAGATAAATTGTGGTTGGATTATGATAATAGTGATGAGGAGACTCTATCTCTTTATTTGAACCATCAATATACAAAGTTGACTGAGGAGGGTGTGATCCAACATTTCCTGAACAACCTAGACACTATGCATAATTTTTAATCACTTCATTAGATATTTAGTCCAAGTTTCTAGGAGAAATGTGATCCCCAGTCCTTACCTTCATCACTACAGATCCTAGTAGAAAACACAAGTATTATCTAGTCAGATACCCCTCTTGTTGAGATTAGTACAGGAAAATATTTACACATTAGCTTAGACCTGGACCCATCCTAGCAAGATCATCTTGTGAGCTTGTTACGAGACCATCTTGATGCCTTCGCATGGAGTTATGAAGACATGAAGGGAATCCCTCCTGAAGCCTGTACTCATCATATTTATATTCAGGAAGGTGCCCGACCTGTCTGAAAACCCTAAAGGCTAATGAATCTTGTACTTAGAGAAATTTTTAAATAAGAATTACAAAAAATCTTGGACGCCAATTTTATCTATCCTATATTCGATAGTCAGTGGGTCTCTCCATTGGTGATAGTCTCGAAGAAGGATGGGAGATAGCGTATTTGTATTGATTATAAATAATTAAACAAATCCACTCTCAAGGATCACTTTCCTCTTCCATTCATTGATCAGGTAATTGATACCCTTGCCGGTAAAAATTAATTTTCATTTTTAGATGGATTCAGTGGTTACAACCAAATATAAATCTCACTCGAGGATCATGACAAGACTACCTTCACTTGTCCATGGGGAACATCCACTTATCAGGTAATTCCTTTTGGAATTTTTAATGATCTTGATACATTTTAGAGGGAATTATTAGCCGTTTTTCCTTAACTTAAGTGTGTATAAGTTTACATGGATGATTTTTTAGTATTTGGTGATTCTTTTCAGGAAGCCTTTCAAAATTTAAATAAAGTACTCAATCGGTGTCAAGAATCCTACATCGCTTTGAGTGATAAGAAATGTAGATTGACATGCAAAGCAAGGGTGGTCCTTGTTCATCTTATTTATGATAGGGGTATCCATGTAGATCCTGCCAAAATAGAAGTTATTATACATATTCCTGCACCCAAAAAATAAAGGGAATTGAGAGGATTCCTTGGACATGTGGGTTGTTATCAAAGATTCATTGAATTTTTGTTTAGGAAAACTAACCCTCTTTTTTGATATTAGTTAAGGATAGAAATTTCTACTGGACTAAGGCTTTCTAATGAGATTTTAAGAATTTTGAGGAAAAAATAGTACAAGAAACAATCTTAAGGGGACCTAATTGGTCCCTTCCATTTCATATTTCCTTAGATGCCTCAGACACTACCATTGGTGCAACCTTAGGACAAGAACAAAACCAACAATCCTATGCTATTTAATTCATCAATAAAAAATTTTCATATGCCGAATTGAATTATATAATAACTAAGAAAGAGTTTCTAGTTGTAGTTTTCGCTATTAACAAATTTAGACATTACGTTACATGTTATGAAGTGTTTGCATATACATATCATTCTGCCATAAAATATTTAATGAAAAAACCTTTGACTAGCGGTATGATAACTAGGTGATTTATTTTACTAGAGGAATTCAATTTTACTATAATCGTTAGGTTAGGAAAACCAAATTTAGTAGCTAATTAAATTTCTATATTAAATAATCCTAGCAAAGTAATTCCTGTAGATGACTCATTTTCTGATGAACATCTTTTTGATGTTTCAACAAATTCTGCATGGTTTGCTAATATAGCTAAGTATATTGTCACGAGAAAAACACCACCTCACCTATCCACTCGATAAAGGTAGAAAATAATTCAAAATCATGCTTCATATTCCTGGATTCAAGGAGACCTCTTCTACATAGGACCTGACCTTATTATGCGTAGTTATGTGAGAGAAGAGGAAGTGTTTGATATTTTGAAAGCTGCCAATGATGAAACTTGTGGGGTCCATTTTGCCGACAAAATAACAAGACATAAAATTCTTCGTGCTAGATACATTTGAAATTCCCTATTTAGGGATGCCAAACAATACATTCATCATTGCGATAGTTGTTAGAAAATGGGCCAACCTTGGCAAGCCGATGAGATGCCTTTATGTCTTCAAGTCATGTTAGAACCCTTTGAAAATTGGGCCATTGATTTTTTAGGACCTATAGCTCCAACATATTTAAAAAAAAGACATATCTTGGTTTGCACAAATTTTGTAACAAAATGGGTAGAAGCTAGAGCTGTTCCTTTTGCTACTCAAAGAGTTGTTGTTGATTTTTTATTTAATGAATTTTTTACTCGATTTGGTGTTCCAAGGGAAATTGTTACTGACAATGGACATAAGTTTGTTTCTAATCTGGTGAAAGGAATTATAGATCAATATAGGATTCAACATAAGAAATCAACACCATACCACCCATAGGCAAATGGCCAAGTAGAATCTACCAACAAAGTAATCGAGTCCATTCTTATCAAAACAATGAATCTTCGTAAAAAAGATTGGGAAAATATATTACTAGAAGCATTATGGGCTTACAAAACTACCTGGAGGAATAACATGGGTCATACACCTTATGAGCTGGTGAATGGGAAGTAGGTCCGGTTGTGGATCGAATTCCAGATTAAAACTTTTAGAACTGCAGTCCAACTGGGTTTGGATCTCTCGGAAGCACAACAACAACATCTTTTGCAATTGAATGAACTTGATTACACCAAGAGAGATGTTGTTCAATAGACTATATTAATGCAAAAACAACATAGCAAATGGCATGACAGATTAATAAAAAAGAAGCAGTTCCAACCAGGTAACTGGGTACTCCTTTATGATTCAAATTTTAAAATTTTTAAGGGGAAAATTTGTACACGTTGGATGGGTCCATATAAGTTCGTTAAAGTTTTCAAGAATGGAGCAGTAGAAATTAAGACCTTTGATGGTTATGAATCTATTTTCTTGGTAAATGGGCATAGAATCAAGATATATTTTCAGCCCAACACTAAGGAGGATTTCAAACAACAAGTTCAACAAAAATCATATTTGAAGATGGTAGATGGTGATACCAACCTACTGTGAGTTTTTATTTTATCTTTTCCCAATAAAGAAATTAAAAAAAAAAAAAAAAGGAAAAAATTAGAAATTAATAAATCTAAAAAAAAAGAAAAAGAAAAAGGAAAAAGAATAATAAAACACATGACCGTGAAAATCAGCTTGCTGGTGCAATCATGTAGGGGTCTTGTCTAAAAACTAGATTGTTGGTAGGAAGATCAATTTCTGAAATAAAATGGGATGTTACTTGATTATGATAAATGACTAATTTGTCGCTGAGAAGAAGCAGGTTTCCACGAGAAATTATGGTGGCAACAAGAAAACTGGAAGAAACCAAGCCCTTACCAAGTTCAGGGAAAATAACATGAAAATTTTTATGCAAGTAACGCATGACTCCCGCTGCAATTAATTCCTCCAGGATACAACATTATTTGGCAGAGACATTTACTGCTTAAGGTAAATATTCTGTATTTCTTTTGATCCCTTTTTCTCAATTTTCCCTCTACTTCTTCTTTTATTTCCCTAATTGAATATCCCTCTTATTCTTCATATAATTTCTGTCCCAATTTCTATTCTTCCCTCTTACCACTGAAAATTGTTTCCCTTATTCCCTTTTCCTTTTTTCCCCTGAATCAATTTACCTTATTTTGAGTGTACCCTATGATTTTCCTTCCATTTATTTATAAATACCCCATTCCAAATTATTTTTTCCCTCATATATTTTTCAGGACCTGAACCTGGCGATAAATAACTCTTTAAACTCTGCAATCAATTTGTATGCAATCCAGCCTGCCTTTAAACAAAGGTAGTTTGATTGGTAATTTCAGAACAAAAATAATTTTATTTAAAGTACAAGAGCCCTCTCGTGCAATACATGAATCACATTGCAGGAATCATAGTGTTCCAGTGCAAGAATCCCAATATTCCAGTACAGGAAGTCTTGTTTGGTACAAGAATCCTATTTCATTGTGGGAATTCTATTATGATATTTAAAAAAAAATTGGAACTGGTAGTAAATTGATTTTTAATTTTGTGTTTCTCTAAAGAAACATGGTGACCATATGTTAAAACAATGGAATTTTTATCTATGTTTGTATAAATGGCATTATTGTTTTAGTGTGAAAAGGAATGATCAATTAAAGTGCATGAATTAATATAGGCCTAGGAAACCTTATTATAACAAGCACTACCATTTCCAATAAATTTCATGATGAGGACTAGGTGGATGTATGAAGCTCGTTTCACACCTTTCTATTTACATTCGAGATTTTGCCATCATTTATTTATCCTACCTCCACCATGTGTGATTTTTCTATCCATTCCTTGAAAGAATGACCGTTAAAATTGACACTCCCAATCATAATTACACACCTTTCCAAAATATTATGCTGAATATATCGCCATCCTAACTGGCTTTTATATTGTTAGAGAGACAATTACTCCAATTGGTGATGTAAGTTGAGATGGAATGTTGTCAGACTGTTAATTGGGGAGCCAAATGCATACAATTTGAATTATCATTTGATACAGGGATCGTGTGGCATCAATAATAGTCATTCCTACACTTCCTGAGCACCGAAGATTATATGTCAGGAGGAATATATCTGGAATTCTCGATTGAAGTTTTGAGCAGGTTGGGGGACTGCAGGTAGTGACAGTCCTTTGAATGTCATGGCACCAACTAAAATTAAGCCTTGGTCTTTCAAGGAGCTGGAGAGAATGGTGGAATATGAAGGCAACTTACCTATGTTGAAAGAAATTGGTTTTCTCTCATTTCTAACAAATTCGATGGCTACGATTCCACCATTGCTAAAGACTTTGCACAAAGTTTCGATGGAGAAACAACTACTGTGGGCTCTTTGAAATTCCAAGTGGCATAGAAATGTATCTCACATGCCACCGAGCTACCAACTATAGGGGAAAAGTAGTTTAAGAAAGGTGAGATAGAGAAGGGTGCATGGCGAAAATTATTGAAATAGGCTGACCACATGGTAGATAGGAAGATAGGTATGCAGAGAAGTGAAATGATCAAAAAATGGCGACACCTGTTGTATATCTTACAAAAATTTCTTACCTGCGAGGGAAGTTATTCTCTAAACTACCTGTATCACATCCAAATACTAACGCATTTGAATCCAACAAGTTAATTAACTTTCCTTACTTTATATTAAAAATTTTAGATAGTATGTCTAGGAGTGTAAAAAAGAGCCAGAAGGATCAAATAGGTTTTAAGATCTGTCACTATGAGTTGATTAAAATTATAATTAAGAAGGAGTTAGAGAACAAGGTAAGTACTTGGAAAGGGTTTTTAAAATCATACAAGAGTATTAGCACTGTGAAAATTGCTTGTGGCAAGGGCCAACAAGAGAATAAACGTAAAGGGGCCACTAAAGAAAAGGATGACCAACATAAAAAAGGGAAATAACCGCTCTCAAGGGGTGATAAAGACAAGAAACATAAGGCCACCAAACCCCAGTCCATGAAGCAGAAGATGAAAAAGAATGAGAAGTATAAGTTTGATATGCTAGGACCATACCGAAGGATTACAAGAGGATTACTGAAAGGTCATCATGCTTCCTCGAGCAAGAATAAATATAAAACCAACTACTAGATCAGAGGTTGAGGTTATCGAAGATTCAGATTCTTCTCAGAAATACTGTGCCTCTCCTGAAAACCCTTGGTTTGACACTCCTATGGGAAATATGTTAGTACAAGACAACCTATCCCTTTTTGAAGGTGTATCAACGTTGGATACTTCACTTTTTATCCCGAGATATAAAGAGGACAAGGATGATATTCCTCTAGCATATTTGATGAAGAGATTTAAGAAGAAGAAAGTGACCCATGGAGAGGAGGTCAAACAAGAGAAAATGAAGGAAAAATAAGAAGAGAAACATGAGGATGATGTTCCTATAGCATCTATGACACTACAGGTTAAGAAAAAAAATTGATTCATGGGAAAAATGATGAATAGACTTAGTAGCAAAATAAGGAAGAAAAATATGAGGATGATGTTCCCCATACATCGGTAGCAGAGGAAATAACAATACAAGGGGAAGTGAAAGGAAAGGAATAAATGAAGGAGTCTGCCCCTCGAAGGAAGATGAGTCAAACTCATAAATTAAAACAACATGTTTATGAATTTGATGTCTTAAACAAGTGTACACAAAATCAGAACACAGTGTTAAAGAACGAGAGTGGAGAACTGACAATGATTGTGTTTGAGTTGAAGAGACAAGTAAGGAAGTGGAAGTTTCACGTGACCCACCTAAAGGTTTGTGTTCAGAAGTTTTTCAAGCGCATAAGGAAGGTTCAAGTGAATAAAGTGAAAGCAAAAGGTTCATGGATTAATATTCAAATTCAGAAATGAGGAGGAGGATTGCCACTTTTTGTTTTTTGCAGATGTTAGTAGTTGTGTGAGGACACACAACAATATGAGGTTTGGGGGATTTTGGTTGTTGAAATTGTCTTATTTTTACCCTGAATTACCTTACCCTAACCATTGTTTCACAACCTAGATAAGACCCCTCTACATGCATTTTTGGTTCCTTTTAATGATTTTTTGGAAAATGGATATGTATGCTTATCTTGATTAAAAAGGTTAAATAGGTTTATATTTTTCCATGTAACTTATTATTTACATTACCTTATGGCTTGAAAATATATGATAATTAACTAAAGTCAAAGTGGTTTGGTATATGATCCTGATATTCCTGCACTTCACTTTCTGCACCAAATTTGGATAACCAATCGATTCAAAGAAGATTAGCTTTGAGTTCATTGTAGATGTCAAGGGAAATGGCGCGCACTTGCCATTGAATACTTTTTCTCATTTTCCTATAAAGTGTTTGGGGCATTATAAGGTTTCCAAGGATGGGGGTCAATCATCATCTGCTGCATCTTTCTATTAACTATTCGATATGGCTTAAGAGCCGATGTAACTTGTATAAGTTAGAGTTCTGTCATAACGTAGGGTAGCGATACTGTGAGAATTTTGGCTCTGATTTTGAAGAATTGTATCACCACAACCCTTTGGGGGATGGATTTTCTATTTTTTAATGTGTATTTGCAGAGACTTTATGTATTTTTAATAAAAAGGAGGAAATTCAAGTTTTATGCATCTTTCCTATCTATTTCTTGTAATTGTAATCTTACTCACATAAGCTAAGCGTTTTCCTTAAAAGAGAAACGAGCTGGTTGGCTAGGGCCTAGCCAACCTAACTAATTCTCCCAGATCTACTGTGTTGTGTGTTAGGTACAGGAAATGAGTAGTGAGAAGGTTGCTTCTTAATGATGAGTGTGCGTGATTTACAGAGCTCTTGCATGTTTCCTTTTTCTTGCCGAAGTGTTCTCATATCTAAGGGTTTGTGTGTATGCTAAGTGTGTTTCTTCTATTTTCATTAAAGAATTTTTTTGCGTTATTTATTTTAAGCACAAAAAGAATTTCTTTGGTCTGAGAAGTTTCATTTTAAATAGATTTCAGTTAATGATTAGGGTTTCAGGGCTTACTCATTTCAATCTTGCTTAATGAATATTTTAGGTTTTGTTCAAAGCATTACTTATTCATAGCAAGTGGGGAAGAAACCCTACACTATGATCAAAATATATGTATATTGTAACTATGTAAATATACTAATATTCTTATGGAAGCCATCAGGTTAAATCACAATCCCTTCTTTGTTAATTACTCGAATATTTTAAGTACAAGAATCGATAACTTTCGTTACTACGATTAAAGACTGTAAAGTAAATATTTTTGTCTAGAATCCAATTCGCTTACAAACACATGAACATACTTTGAAAAAATTCTGAATTTTTCAGAGGGAATACAAGTAGAGTACATCTTCATATGGTGATCATTTATTTGAACGCAAGAGTTTGATATTCACATTAAGATTGATAAAATTTCCATTGTCTTTCACAATTCATATTTCAGAATTGTAATTTACACTCGACAGAGCATGTAATTATTTGGGATTTTAATATTTACTAAATCAAAGTTTTCCTTTTCGCATTGCTTTATCTTGTGCTTGATATCACAACATTTTTTTTTTATTGAATAAGGAGTAAAATATTGTTGAGTGTAGAAATAGATTCATTATCGTACATGAAAAAATCGTTCTAGTACAAGTTCAAACTTCTTTGAGTACAAGAATATAATCGTTTTGAGTGCAAGAATAGAATCATTCTAGTACAGAAATAGGGTCATTCTGGTACATAATTAAGTTTAAAATCTACTCATTATTGTGAAGAGTTTAAGGATGAATAGAATAAATGGAATCATGTGAAGAAATTTTAACTATTTTAGCTTGAAGAGTATTAAAATTTATGATTTTATTAATCATGGAAGACAAAGAAATATGATGTGTAACTATTTTTTGATATGGTAATGCTTTACTCTTTTAATAGATCTTTTAGTGTTCACATTTTTAACATAGAAAATAAACTACTCTGTCTTCCTAGTGCAAGAAATAACATACATGAACATATTTGTTTTTCAATTTTATTTTTTTGAGTTTTACAATTGAGTTATTAAGTGGCATGATTTATTTCTTTCAACAAAGTATTTGATTTTTATTTATGTGTGAATCCAGTTTCCTGAGTGGAGTGGTGTAATCGTGTCTGCAAGTGCAAGTAAAGGATTAAAGGGCTTTCTTGTAAATTATTATTTTAGATTTCAAATGATTTAATTTCAGGAATAGAAATAGGATTTGTAGGGTTAAATCCAGTATTTGGTATTGCTTTTTCCCCACCTCAAAACTTACGTAGCCTTGGTTTGACAATTAAGTGTTTAGGAATTGAATTAAAATTCTGACACCCAACAAAAGCAATTTTTGTGTCGATCGATCTGATCCAAACAATAAGGAAGCTTCAAACATAATTAAACAAGAAACTCACTTCTTTAATTCAGATTTAGCCACAAATAAAAGAGATAAGAGGCCAAATTAAAATAGTGATGGGCCAAATTTATCACTATGGGGTAGGAAACTCATTTAATTATCCCATTTATTTATTTAGGATTTTAATTATTTATTATTTTTATTATCTCATCCTTTATAAAAAAAACTCTTTATTTTACAGGAATTTTTGAGGGAGTACAATCCTCATTATGGTGTGACTATGGGGGTCGACATTGATAACAACACTGTTTATCTGTCTGTGTGTGACACATCAATTACTAAGACCGGTACACCCCATGAAAAACACATGATAATATCTTCACCCCCTGAGCAACATATGCCAGGGATTTGTACATGATGTTGTGGATGTAGAGCGTGATCCCATTGAATATTTTAAAGCAATATTTCCTAGATCTTCCTGTGTTACTAGCACAAGAACACTACTGATTACATTTTTGGTAGATGATGACCATGTCCCCATGAAATTAGAGAAGCTTACAAGTATTTAAGAAGTGTCTTAAATATTAGTTACAATATAATTTAAATTTATGTATAGTCTGTAATTATTTTAAACTAATGATAATATCATTTTGCAGGAAACAATGTATTCTATAGGTGCTTGTACGACCTAACCTTGGAACTCTTTGGGCCCACCATTCCGACAAAATGGAAATCCAAAAGTTCCAAGTTGAAGGATCAAATTATGAAAAAGACGGAAGGGTTGTTTGGTGAGGATACCTTCAACAAAACTGGAGTTACCTCCAAGGAAAGCTTACATTTAAAACATCCACAGGACCAATATAGGGTTCATTTGGAAAATAACAAGTCGTATGAGCACCCTCTAGAAATTTGAGAGAGGGAGTGGAAAGCCCTCATGGCACATGCAATAGATAAGGCACTTCGAAAAGAAGGGAAGACACCACCTGGACTAGGGAGGTATGAGGCACATTAATAATGTAATTACGATGCTTTATCATCATTGCAACATCTAATTAAGTTTTTTAATATTTTAGATATATGATCCCAGGTACAGCCAAAGCCACGAAGACTAGAAAAACTAAACATGGCCAACATCATCTTGGCCCGAGTGGTTACTAAAAAATGACTGCAAAAATTGTAAGTATATAATTTTTTTTTTTTGCATTTAAATTATAAATTCTTAACAATTTTAATTTAATATTAGAAAAGAAGAAAAAACCATGTTCTCATGCAAATTTGCAGGGGTCACAATTCAAAGAGGCTCCCACGGAGGAATAACTCAAGCTTGCTTTCAAGCATGATTATCAAGCCATGATTGACCATAGGACAATCTTGGCGTCTACACAACCTTATGACACCCAACTTGACACTCAGGTAAATAAAAGCAACACAAATAATTTGGAAATTACTTTTACTATATATTATGGTTATTTTTTTTGGCCATGAAGTAATGTGCTTGATTGTAAAAAGTAGGCAAGCAATGTAGATACAAATGTCCCAAGTAATAATGGAACACATGAGCCTAGTGACAGTGGAGCGCCTCTTTAAACTGATGTTCAACTCAATATTAAAGGTATTTCAGGTGTTGTAAAAAATTTGTAGTATGGATTGCAATTTAAAATATATAAATGCAAATTTTGTATTAATTATACCATTTCTTCTTTCTCTTCCAAAGCATGTACAGGATGAGGCCAGACAAGAGGAAAAACATATGGCCACATCTGAAAGTATTCTGCTTCCCTCCACTACCGAAGCAGGTAAATAACACTCTACTACTCTTTTTATTAATAAAACACTTGTAATAATAATAGTGATAAACATAAATTTAAAATTTCTTTCTTATTATAGTTGATGCTCCGCCCCCTTGCAACATCATAGACATATGACCAAGTTGAGAGAAAGACATACATAACCCATAATAGCTAAAGGGGATGAAGGTATCCTTGCTACATTCATGAAAAAGAGAAAGAGTCGGGATATTAAATGATTGTAGTTGTTATATAATTAGAACGAATTTGTTTCATATTATGTAAACATGTTTTTTGTGATAAAAATTATTGAGATGAAATATTTTTTGGATCTACGAGTGAATGAATGAATGATTGTTTTCTATTTGTTTCTTTATGTATCTTAATGTATTGCTTTCAACGATTTCCTAGTAGATAGATTGGGTACTGAGGAATTGAGAGTGATGTGAGGGGGGGTGAGGGGGGGTGAGGGGGAGGGGGTTGCATGAGAGCTTCCACCTTCATGTGGTTGGACTTGTTCAGTAGATAATAAATTAGGATTTGGATAATCTTGGAGAAAAACACCATCGATCTAACATAGCAACAAAAAAAGTCAATATTGACTTCCCTGGTCCTTCATCGAGTGGAGGGAGGTTTTCTCTAATATTAAACTACTCAAATAATTTATTCTTGAAACTGAAAGGATCTCATTCGGGTACTCATGAATTGAAGTATTTTTAATTATTATTTATTCATGCATTTAAATTTAATATTTGGTAAAATTTAATCTAATTTTTCCTCATTGGTCTCATGAATATGTGTAGGACATCTAGTATCAATCAGATATTGAAGTGGAACAACTATCGGAAGCAAATAGCTCAAAATGGTAACATTAAATTTAAGAATCAATTTTTCGTTATTGTTATTAGGCATTTGTTTTATTACAAAATATTGAAAATATGTCCATCTATTTACTTTTTCATTTCACTTTCTTGGACCTATTCCTTTATTTCATATACTCTATTACATAGCTAAGATTTAAATATGAAAAAATTGTGATTAAAAAGGTATAACAAACAAATTTATATCCCCTTCAAGGGATCAATGGATAAATGTAAAGAAGGCCCAAGGCCCTAGATTTGTGGAAAAATTCATTAGGGAAGCATATTAATTCACTTTTCCCCTTGTTTTGACATTATTAGTGAAATTATATTTTTCTTCTTTTGTTTATGCTTATGTTCTTATCATCAAATCAATGCCAAAATAAAAACAATCACGATCACATGAGCACAAGATATATGTTCCAACCCAAAGAAAAACCTCTCCAAAAAGAAAACCCAAAATAAATTCTTTTCTTATAGAATCAATTTCAAAAAAAACTTCCAAAACCAAGCTCTAAACCAAATAATTAATTACTATTAATTAAAGTAACCAAAATAATAACTTAAAAAATTATAAATAAATATGTTTTAATCCGTTCATATATGCAAATTGTGTAATATGATAAAAACATTTGAAAGTAGGAATTATTATTACATTAAGTTAATTAACAAATGAATAATGTAAAGTAATCACAGTTTAGATTGGAAAATAATTACAAATATATAATGAAGAACACATTAAAAGGAAGTATGGAAATTCATGATTCAAACAAATAACTTTAAACTAATAGAGTAAGGAATCGTATATTATATATATATATATATATATATATATATATATAAGTATAAGTAAGTTTATAAATATAAAAGTTATTTTTTCTCAAATATCATAACATTTTTATGGTTAAAGTATATTGATTTTATATTATTTTGATTTTTTTTTCTTTAATTTTGATCAAAGTTCATGGAAAATATTGAATATTTCTATTTTTGTTAAATTTAAAAATAATTTTTTAATTTCAAATTTTATTTCTAATTTTTTATTGGCTCAGCAAGCTTTAATGAGTTAATTGATAGGACATAATTCTTTTAATGAAGAGAATTTTATTTTCAGTATTGGTTATTGAGTGACAATTCATTTAATAATAATAATAATATTTTTTTGTGAGTGGTCATTCCATAAATGAGTGAGAAATGAGTGAGTGCTCTTACACTTAGACTATTATGCTCCAGAATTAATGCAATTACAAATCTTTTACCTAGGCGATGTGGGACTACACTGACACTGACACTAGCCTGGCGGTCTGCATTTATTTATGCAAGACGCCAATGCATTTACTTCTCGTGCCCTGTGGATGTGATCAAGGTAATTTCTAACTTCAAACTTTAAATATGATTCCAAATATTGTCAATTTTTTTTGTTTTACCAAATCAATTACTGAAGTTGTCATTTCTCACAAGAAGGATCACTGTCAAGCTTGGTTTAATTAGTTTTAATTATAACAATTTAATGTCGTGAAATTTTTAAACTAAAATAAGTGATTTGGTTAACGTGATATTAAGATGTTTAGATTTTTTTTTAAGTGTAATAATAAATTTAATGTCTTGAAAAATCTTATAGTTTAATAATATTATTAAAGAAAAAAGAAAAAAAACACTTTATGTTTTGTCACTCCCATAATTACAACACCCAAGCTCACTTATATCATTTCTTACTCACATAGTGTGGACACAAAAACTTAAATTCTTCTGTGTTGTAATTATAGTTCTATATTTAATAGTACTTGCAACTTTATTAAAAATTGATACTCTCTTAGTTATTTTATAAAGGTTTTTTTGCGCGTTAAATAGGTTGCATGATTTTAACTATTAAACCTACTTTATTTTGCATATGCTCTTTATTCCTTTTCTCATTTTAGTATTCCTTTTTCCACTTTGGAGATATATTGGTTTATATAACCAATTATATATGTTTGGGTTTTCAATAGATTATTTAAATTTAATAACAATATATTATTATATTAATGATCAAAACTAAATTTAACTAATTAACATGGTTCGTTTAAAAACTCTTCAGTTAAAATTTTTATAATTCTAAAAATTAAAATAAATTTTAAAAAATTATAATTTTAAATTATTAAACTATAAGATTTTTCAAGGCATTAAATCTATCTTTACACGTCAAAAAAATATAATTTAAACATCTCGGAAATAAAATCACTTATTTTAGTTAAAAAAATTCACGACGTTAAATTGTTATAATTAAAAATAATTAAACCAAGCTTGACAGTGACCCTTCTCATCAGAAATGACAACTTTAGTGATTGATTTGGTAAAACAAAAAAATGACAATATTTGGAATCATATTTAAAGTTTGAAGTTAGAAATTACCTTGATCACATCCGCAAGGCACGACTGCCACGAGAAGTAAATGCATTGGCGAGGTTGGATAATTAAATGCAGATCGCCAGGCTAGGAGGTAAACGAAGATGGAGGTAAGCAAAGACAAACAGATGGAGATCCGAAAGTGTTCAAATAAAGTGCTTAAGCAGTTTGATTAGTTTGTCCTTTAGATTGACTGTTAATTGAAGTATGCTTTAATGAAAAATGACATAAACCAGCATCATAAATGAATTAAATCATAGCAATAAATAGAGAGAAGAAGAAGAAAACAATTTTATGATGGAGTTCGTCTCTCCTGGACTACATCTCCGGGTCTGCTTTTAAGTGGGCATTCGTTTTTATTAGGATTGATCTTGGAATTTATTTGCACTAAATTGAAACAACATGACTATGCTTGCAGGCACTTCTGAACCCTATAAACAGAAAGTAATCTTCCTTGCCTTTTCGACGCCTATCTCCGTGCTCAATTCCGACCACCGACAATTGAGCAATGCTGCAAAAAAAATCTCCTATGTCCTTCTAAAACTGAACTCCAAAAACACACACCCTCCCCTTTGAATGTATTTGTAATGGTTTTATAAGCTGCATCGAACCTTCATTTTCCTCATTTAGGAATTGGTTGAACAAAATTCATGATAAGAATCTCGAACCTTTATCTTCCACATAAACCTAGGATAAGGTCCCCAAACCTTAGTGCTGTAATAAATACAAAAACCCATTTTTGAACTATATATTAAAACTCTTAGCCGCAAAGCTAGCTAATCGGGCAGAAGACTTGATCTTTCGGCATGTGAACAGGTGGTTTGCTTCCGGCAGTTATGGTTATATCTGGAAGTCTAGGTCTTAACCTTATCCGCCGCGGTTTATACTCCGATCATATGTCCACCATTCCTGCTACGGTTTATTTTAAATACGCGGTTCTGTCATAGTCTATAAACTGCTACCCTTTTCCGCCGCAGTCTAATCGGAGACTGTTCACATGTTATATCCATCCTGACACGGTTTGAAACTAACGTTTAGGACTGTTTTATTATTTGGGTTTTATATTAATGTTTAAACCAACTCCTGAACCTTATATTAAAAGGTTTATGGTATAGTTTTTAAATAGGTTTTAACTTTGCGCTTTAGGTTTAGGACTTAACGTTTTTACAACATAATTTATCATGGTTTGCGCTAGGACTAGGTTTTGACATATGAATAGATTTTTACCATAGTGCTTAGGTCCTAGGTTGTCACTTAGGAATAGGACTAGGTTAGAGCTTAGGATTTAGGGTTTTAGATCTAGGTTAGCTTTAACCTTAGACCTTTACAATTGTAAGGTATTCCACCATAAATTTAACCCACATTACACCTTCTCATCACACATGAGGACCATAACACTGAAGGAGCTTTTACTGGCGAAATTGATCAATTTGAGGACGACATTGACGAAACTGGAGGATTGGAGACTGAACTGGACATCGATTGTACTTGGAAATCTGTCGATCTGTATTGATCAAGATCCTCCTGGATCAATCCTCTCCACTTAAAAAGCTTTTGGACAAAAAAATCTTGATTTTAAGCTGACAATAAGTGAGAATACAACTCTCTCACTTTCGTCTTGACTTTGATGATATACAACCATACCTGATTGTCGACCTGAAACTGATGCTTATCATGGCGCAATTTGAACCTGACTTGACTCAATGCTTGTCGTGGCACAGAAGAATGTAAGGCTTGATTGTAGGCTTGATGCACATAAGTTACAAATTCATCCCATAACTTAGGATGTTTACTGCAGTTACCTCGAAGAATATGTATCCCGGTTCTCTTCACCATTTCCGTCTGTCCTTGAACCAAATCCATGCTGCCCCATGGTTGCAAAGGAATTGGAAGTGACATGTGCAAACCAATCTTTCGATTGCATGGCTTTCTTGTCAAACACATTACACATCCCTTTATGTACTTCACAATTGTTTCATACATATGAGGCTAGTAACAATACCTTTGACTTTGTGTCGTAGTCTTGCTTACGTCGAAATATCCTGTAATCCGAGAAAGATGAACTTCTCGAATAACCTGCACTCTTTCTTTCTGAGCATTATGAGTTAGTGATTCAAAATTTACTTCGAAATCATCATTAGTATTATATTTTTCTACATAAATTTCATGAACCAATGAAATTTTATGCAGTACTACTGAAGCATTCAAAGACATCATATCAACTACTTTACTAGTTACACCTTCTTTGTCCTTAATTACTAAGTGAATTTGCTGAAGAAATCCCATCCAGCTGTAGTAAGATTGTTGCAACTTAGTATATGAATGAAATTATTGAAGCAGCTGATAATATATGTGAATCACTGTTTCCATTGCATAACCTTTAACATTATTTTTAACTTCATATGGTTGTTGATGATCTATCAATGCTGTGAAATTTTTCCTCTTAAATGAATCAACTTTAACATCGACACTTATTCCCTATATCCCGTTTTGCTTATAAGCCAAAATTATGAGTGAACTATATGGAGTTAAACTGTGTCGCATTAATTCTTTTCCAACCTTCCCTGGAATTTGTTGCTTTATTTCTTTATGATCTATAACTGACTTGTGATACATTCCATTATTAGAGGCATTAAACATCAACTGCATCTCATGTGATATTTCCTTTTTATGAAGTAGATGTTTTGGTTCTTTAATTAGATCCTAAAATGAATCTACCTTTTTAACCAAATTACCTTCATACTGAAATTCACAACCTCAACAAGTATCCTTAAGATCCTTATGTTGCTCTTTTATCGACATGAGTATGTATCTCTTACTTGAACTTATTAAGCGCTTTATCTGATTAACATTAATTAAATTCAAGTGATCTTTGATTTTATGTGCCCGAACGATGTATTTAATCCCACATTTTATGAGATGATACACATGCTCTGTTCCATAAAATATTGCACCATAGTCATAGAGATAAGGGCTACCTAAGACAATTCCATAAATGTCTAACAATATCACATCTAGCTCAACTTCATCGATATAGTTAGCTGTGACTGGAAATTTTAACTAACATTGTTTGGTAACATGAATTTGAATTTGCTCCTTTAACCACCCTAAAGGATATGGCTTTGGATGATTATGTGTTTTCAAACCCAATTGTTTAACTAATGACTCAGAAATCAAATTTTCCTATGATCCCGTATTGAACAATGTATCTATCTTAGTATGCTTTGAAGTTACCCTTATATGAAATAACTCGATTCTTTTATCTTCATTCTGTTGTTTGATATTTGAAGAAGCAGAAGTACTAACATCAAAAATTTTACCTATTGCAACCATAGCAGTGATTTTACCTTCATCACCTAAATCGGATCCCAAGTCTAAGCCTTTTTGGATTGTTGTTTTAGCTTCTTTTCACCCTTCTTCGTTTGTAACTTCTCCGACTTCAGTTCCGAATGAAGTTTCCAACACCTAGCTTCATCATGGCTGATCCTTTGACAATGTGTACATGTAGGTCTTTCATCTTCCTTCTGAGCTGTGGCAGTCTTATTTCCCTTGGAATTACCCTTCTTTTTGTTGTCTTCAGTTTCCAACTGATTGGATGTCTTTGGTGTAAACTTGAATGGTCTACCACCTGATTCGACATGAATATCTTGAACACAAACTTCATCAAAATCATTAGGATTGAACATTAATAATGTATGCTGCAAATATGAATGCAAACTGCCAATATACTTCAACATAGTTTCTTTTGTGTCCAAAGAAATACCAAGTGCTAATTCCTTCTTTCTGAATTCTTGTGTGAACTCTTGAACATTCTGTCCCTTAACTTGTGACAAGTGCTTCCAATCAATCACAACTTGTTGTGTGTGACCCAACAGATAGAATTGTTTCTTTAGAGCTTTAATAAACTTAGTCCATGAGGTGATAACTTTTCCTTTATGCTTTAAATCTATCTGTGTCTTACTTTCCCACCAGATTAAAGCAATACCCCCCATTCTAAGAGTAGCTAATTGGATCTTTGTCTTATCATCAGTAACATCTTGAATACGACAATAGAATTCTAATTGTTTTACCCAATTATCTAATTTCTTAGGGTTTATTTCACCATCATATAAAGGTAATTCGAACTTAACATCAAGTTTCAATAATGGAATATTATGTTTCTTTTATTTTTTTGATTCAAAACTAGAAGTAGAAGAGGAAGAAGAAGATGATGGAGATGACGGAGGAGAAGGAGATTTATCTACCTTGCCTTTACCCTTTTCCTTCTTTGATGCCTTCGACGATGAGGCTGCATCTCTCTCTTTCTTGTATTCATATAATTCTGCCAGCATTTGCTGCATGTTTAGAAACATCTACTATATTTTATTTTCATCCATGGGTTTCTTTTCAGTAGCTTCAGGAGTCTCAACGGTCTCAGTCCCTGTCATCGTCGATTGATGAACGAATTTCTGCTTTTCTATCTCTAGATCGAATTCCTCAATCTCTCATTTTCCATGTTGCAATCCCAACTTGGTTAACATCTACTGACAAAAAAACTACAAGGCACAACCAACTTTGATACCAAAAATGATCCGAAAGTGATTGAATAAAGTGCTTAAGCAGTTTGATTAGTTTTTCCTTTAGATTGACTTTTAAATGAAGTATGTTTTAATGAAAAATGACATAAACTAGAAGCATAAATGAATTAAATCACAACGATAAATAGAGAGATGAAGAAGCAAACAATTTGATGACGGAGTTTGTCCCTCCTGGATTACATCTCTGGGTCTGCTTTTAAGTGGGCATCCGTTTTTATTAGGATTGATCTTGGAATTTATTTACATTGAATTGAAACAGAATTACTGTGCTAAATGAAACTTCTGAACCCTGTAAACAGAAATTACCCTTCCTCGCCTTTCCGACGCCTATCTTCGTGCTCAATTTCGACCACCGATGGTTGAGCAATGCTGCAAACAAAATTTATTATGTCCTTCTGAAATTGAACTCCAAAAACACACACCCTCCCCTTTGAATGTATTTGTCATGGTTTTATAAGCTGCATCGAACCTTCATTTTCCTCATTTAGGAATTGGTTGAACAAAATTCGTGATAAGAATCTTGAACCCCTATCTTCCACATAAACCTAGGATAAGGTCCCCAAATCTTAACGCTGTACTAAATACAAAAACCCATTTTTGAACTTTATATTAAAACTCTTAGCCGCAGCTCTAGCTAACCGGGCAGAAGACTCGATCTTTCGGCATGTGAACAAGTGGTTTACTTCCGATAGTTATGGTTATATCTGGCGGTCTAGGTCTTAACCTTATCCACCGTGGTTTATACTCCGCTCATATGTCCACCATTCCTATTGCGGTTTATTTTAAATATGTGGTTCTGTCATAGTCTATAAAATACTGCCCTTTTTCGCTGCGGTCTAATCATAGACTATTCACATGTTATATCCATCCCGACACGGTTTGAAACTAACAGTTAGGACTATTTTATTATTTGGGTTTTATATTAATGTTTAAACCAACTCCCGAACCTTATATTAAAAGGTTTATGGTATAGTTTTTAAATAGGTTTTAACTTTGCACTTTAGGTTTAGGACTTAATGGTTTTACAACATAATTTATCATGGTCTGCACTAGGACTAGGTTTTGACATATCAATATATTTTTACCATAGCGCTTAGGTCCTAGGTTGTCACTTAGGAATAGGACTAGGTTAGAGCTTAGGATTTAGGGTTTTAGATCTAGGTTAGCTTTAACCTTAGACCTTTACAATTGTAAGGTATTTCACCATAACTTTAACGTACTTACACCTTCTCATCACACATGACGACCATAACACTGAAGGAGATTTTACTGGTGAAACTGATCAATTTGAGGACGACACTGACGAAACTGGAGGATTGGAGACTGAACTGGACGTCGATTGTACTTGGAACTCTATCGATCTGTACTGATCAAGATCCTCTTGGATTAGATGGCTTTCCGACACGGTGATGGATACCGAGGGGTACTCGGAAAAGTGCGCTTTTCGGATGATCGGAATCTCCAAAAAGTCGCATTATAGACTACTCCATAAAAAACATACAATTTGCATTTTATTTTAAGGCATTGTCAGTGTCATGGTATAATGCTATCTGTTTTTGTCGGGAAGTTCGATGAGAATTCAAACCCCTGGAACATGCAGCGCGATTTCTTTTTGAAAATTAATTGTACAAAATCCATGTCACAAATTTCAAACGAATTTTAAAGGTCAAACGAAGGATAGAGTCACGAGTTAGCATTAGCACGAGGATTTAATCTGAGTTGTTCTATGAATAAAAAATTAGTTTTTGTGAGTGTCAAATAGGAAAACTAACCACTGTTTTTTGGCACGTGAAGCAGCGTGGTAATCACGAAAAATTGTGCAGTCTCCCCTAATCGGTGACGCTGATGGTGGCCTCTCATCAGTGATAAAAAAATCAATGATGAACCATTATATGGACTGTGTTTAACAGAGTTGGGGGTGTTTTTTTAGTAGGAAAAATGGAAAGAGTAGCACCAACCAAACAATACTTTTTCCTGGTGTTTGTATTATTGGGATTTAATGTCGAGTTCTTCCCCATCCATAGTACAAAGACAATTTGAGAGAGAGGTTCTTCAGAGCACTAGAAAAGTAACACAAAGGACAATAGCAAACAGTGGAGAGAGCAACACAAAGGACAATAGCAGACAGTGGAGAGAGCAGCACAAAGGACAGGGACAGTGGGCAGAGCAACAAGTTTTCAGTGGTCAGACCAACAAATATTGAAGGGTTAAGCATAAAACATAGGGCCAGTTTTGGGCAGAGACTTTGATTTCCCTTAATATCATCATGATAGTGGGACAAGAAACTTTAGAACCCATGGAAACAAATGATATAGGGCAAGTGAAAATTGTCTCATCAACCAAAGCTGGGAAGTGGGTTTGGGTCAATGCCAAATAGTATCAGGGAATTTTAAAACGGAGACTAGCTCATCTAAAATGGGAGAAAACAAGGAAAAAAAGGTCTCAAAGGGAAATTACTCGGGTCCCTCTCAACAAAAAACATTCAAACAAGTCCTATTTTCAAGCATGTGGCAACAAGTCTAAAGGAAAAGGAAAATTCATTGATGATTATGCCTTATATAGTCCCACATCCACATCTCTCACTTGGTCATCTGATCTTTATGTGAAAGAACTGTTAAATGTAAAAAAGAGGTTGGAGGTAGTAGAAGCTAAAGAGCTGGAAAGAGATTGTACAATCCATATAATAACAGCTGAAAACCAGAGCAACAAATTTATGAAGGAGCAAGTGTCATTGCTACAAGAAGCTCTCTGAATAGGGAATACAGAATGACAACGCATGAGAGCGGAGGTGAAAAACATGAAGAAATTTTCAGTGGAGAATACCAAGGTGATGAATGTGAAACCATCCCATGATAAGGGGAAATTAGTTGCCTAAATAGAAAACAATGAAGAGACATCAAGAGAAGAGAGGAAAGGAGATTCTGCGAAACTCTCCAAAGCCTGGGCTCAATTTATTAGCAATTCTGCTAAGAGGGAAGGAGAAACAAACATTCAGGTTGGCAACATGCAAGATAGAGAAATCAAGGAAAGACAATATAGAGAAACACATATAATTATTAAAGGGGTGAAATATTATGGGAAAAATGAATGTACTCTTGACCTTCCAAGAGACTTCTTGAAAGACAAGCTCCAATAGAAGGGAAAAATATGTCAAGCATGGAGAGTAGGTAAGCTTAATGGTGAGAGCACCAGGCCCATAAAATTCATCATGCTTAGATTGCATGATAAAGATATCATTCTAAGCAAGAATCGTCTCTTGAGGGGTTATCGATTTTTTCTAGAAGAAGATTTAACTGTAATACAACAAGAGGAAAGGAGGGACGAAATGAAAAAAGTTAGGGTAGTAAGAGATGAGGGATAAAGAGCATGGATTTATAAAGGTAAAGTTGTGATAACACAATTTGGACCTCCTTCCAAAACCAGGTAGCAAAATGATAACAAAGAAGAGGCACCAAACTCTTCAGCAAGAAATGAGGAAGCAAGGTCAGTATGGGCAAGTAGGGACAAAGACTCAACTGTGAGTCTTGCATGTCAAAACAAATAGTAATCAAGTCGTATTTAGGTTTCCTTAATATTAGTTTGTTTTAACTGCAGGGGTTACCCATAGAGACGAGGACCTGGGTTAGGGCCTATTGTGGAAGGTAGAGACATAATTTGCCTCATAGAAACACATGAGCATGAAGGGTGCAATACACCCGTTTTTGAAGGGCATTGGAAGATAGCAATGTGGAACAAGGAAACAGGGAATGGCAAAGGGCACAGGGGTATCATGGTATTAGTGAGAGAAAAAGAAGGTCATTTCATTCAACCTGAAAAATAAGACCCAAATAAGCAATTTGTCTGGCTTAAAATATCAGAAAATGGAAATCACATCAGAATTGCACCATGATATTTTGTGCCGCAAGTTTAAAAAATCTACAAAAGTAGAGGGCTTGACCACAAATATCCCTTTGAAACCCTAAAAAAATATATTGCAATATATTCTCAGCTAAAGTCCTTATAGTGGGGGATTTCAATGCTAGAACTGTAGGTGAACAAGCTAGCATTCTTTGTTGTAAAGAAGACTGTGACCCTATCTAGCTTATAGAAGAGAGTAATCATCAGTGGGAAAGAATTTCATAGGATAAAGGCTGCAATCTCTTTGGAGAACAACTGCTTGCGCTAGTAGATTATGTAATTTTCTTGCATAGTTTGTGTGAGAAAATGGAGAAAGTGTTGAATGGAGATCAAATTTGGGACTTAAAATCAGATCACAAGCCAATTTATTTAAGTTTCTCTTGGACCTAAAAGAATAAATTAGGGTCAAAAACTCATTGTGTTCAAAAAAAATCCCCCAAAGGGTAGAATTATTTTGACTCCAAATAATTGTGATACCTTCAAAATAACGCTAGAGAGGCTCTTAGAGAATGAGGGAATCTCATTTCATGGCCTTCATAGTCATGAATTATCACATTAATTCAAAGCGCACTTGCTGAGTGTAAAAGAGAAAAAATTAAGAAGTCTGAAACAAATTTATTTCCGGTTAATGCTTGGTTTGACGAGGAATGCAAAAAGGCAAGGAGAATGTGGAAGGAATCAAACAAGGATAACATAAAGCTCAAAGCTTACAAGCAGATATTAAGAAATAAAAAGGCTGATTTAATTTTTTCAAGGAGAGAAGAACTAATGTTCCTTGGGAAAAGTAACCCCAAATTATTCTAGAAGGAGCTCCAACCGAAAAAGGTGAAAAATGAAAACAACATTACAACTTCTAAATGGTTTGACTATGCAAGACAAATTTATGAGCGGGATCCCAAGGTTGACCCTCCTCCCTTGGTCAACACAGACAAAAAACTCTTCACGGTGCAAGAGGTAGAGATGGGTATCAAGAATTTGGGCGCTGGAAAAGAAAAAGACTTAGATGAACTCCAAGCAGAGTATCTAAAGTGGGGCTTGGAAATTATTTCACCTCACATCACAAAAATTTTCAACAATATCATACAGTAGGGATTCCCCACAGATTGGACAACTAGTATGGAAATACCTATTTTCAAGAGTGGTGAAATAAATAATCCTTCCAATTATAGAACCATAATGATAAACCCCTTGTTTTCATAGTTATTTGGAAGCATGTTAGAAAAAAAAAATCAACAAGTGGGCAGAAGAAAGAGATAAACATGCTAAAGGAAAGCAAGTTTTATACCTAAACATTCCACAGTTGATCATTGTATAACTTTAAGGCACATCATTGAAAAAGTTTGGGAAAAAAAGGAAGAAGTTTTTTGTTTCTTTGTTGATTTCAGAAAATCCTTTGACACGGTTCTTAGGGATAAGCTTTGGGGCAGAATGGAGGAACTAGGGTTTCCGAGCACTACAAGGAAAATACCCTCTAGCTGATGTTTTTGAGAAACCCTTATAAAAATACCCCAGACATCTGTTTCTAGCAGAGGTTACTAGAGGAGTTTGGCAGGTGGAGGTTTTTGCGGATGTTTTTCGTCCGGTGTGCCTAAACCGCACTGGTGTGTTCAATAAGAGAAAGCACTGGTGCACACAAAACATTGGCACACTGGACACCATGCGCTCCGTACACACCCACTCGGTGCGTCTTATTACTGTAGCACACATGTGATTTATAAATATTTCGCACCAGTGCATCATAAAACCCCGAACCAAACAAAAACCACCCGGTGTGGTCTTAAGCAACCTCACCAGTCCACCTATAAAACCCTGCGCACTAGAACAGGGTTAAATAAAAATAAATTTATGTCCAAAAAACCACATTTTTCACTTTTCTTAGTGCTCCAGAGCTCTCAAACATTGGTGCAATTTATCCTTGTCTGAGCCTCCCTGACATCGGTGTTACCATTGCACCCATTGCACACACTGCTGCTGTGCATTGCCCACCAAACTCCAGCTTGAATTTTGCAAAACGGTGGGAAAATTTTATTTTGCAAATTCTACAGCCAACATGCCTTCTCAACAGCCAAATGTACATGTATTTTTCTTGTTTTTCCATAATTAAGCCTTTCAGTGGATTATAATTTCAAATTACCTTAAAATTAACCATTTAAAAGAAAAAAAAAATTCACGCGGTGCACTCGAGCCGTTCGACTCACACTGATTCACACTGCTTCCTGTAAATTTATAGGCCACACTGAAACCGGTGCAAACAATATCCGCACCGATTCCAGGGTGGTACCAAAGGTGCACCATGTTATTTTAAAAGTAAAAAAAAAAAGTGCGGCGCGGTCGGTTACCCAGTCGCACCATTGACCATGTGGAATAGAGGCAATGCGGTGCGTTGACTTAAATATCCACCCTGGGGCAGGTATTTTTTTTCAGCGCACCACATTCCGCATTTCGACAGGGTCAATGGTGCCTGGTAAAATATCGCACTGTTGACTATGTAATGATTTCAGGAGGTCGGTGCGCTGACCGAACTATATGCCCCGGGGCATAGAGTTTAGTCAGCTCACCGCACTCCTGACACCATCCATAGTCAATGGTGTGCTGAAAATTTTCAGGTGCACCGCCGTCGATGCGCTTAACATTTTTTGGTGCACCGCCGCCAGTTCGCGACAAAAAAAAGACGCACCAGTATCGGCGCATGACTGTTTTTTGTGGCGCACTGGCTTTTTTTTTCCTAAAAAAAGAACATATGTATATTCCTAAATACATGTCTCATTTAATAAAAAATTGTATTTAATATGTCAATCATTTATAGACGTGAAAGGAGAGAAGAGGGGGAACAACAACAACAACAGGTGGACCAATATAACATGGTTTGCATGTGGAAGGCATGAGAGAGGGAGAGAGATGCGTACCCTCACCCTATTACAAAAGTTACCCAGGGGCTCCTAAGGCAAGTAGGCCTCCTCAAGTTATATGAGAAGGCTACTTCCCTAAAGGGCCATGGTCTGTTTTTGAGACATCTTATCCGCAGGTGGAATGCCCACCTACAGGCTTTCCAGGTTGGTCCTAACCAGTGGTACGCGCCCACTGAGGAGGACATATATTTCATTATAGGGCTATCGAGGAGAGGGGTGGAATTTCCCTCATTCCAGAGGTTCCAGTTGGCTATGCAACAAGGAGTTAGTTGGTGTACTCCCAGAGATACATTAGTGTTGATATACTGTCTCCTTTAGATTTTCAGGTCTCCGGAGGTCAGTTACGTATTGGTTCATTTTGTAGTGAGGAGGTGAGGTGCCTCACTTATGATTTCGACCATTTCACAGAACACTAGTGACGGGCAACACATTAGTTGCTTGCTTCTATATTATGTTGATTCTTTAGTACAAGAGCCACGACTTGTCAGGTAGCCTGCCATTTTTTTGCAGAAGTTCTATACAGCCTTAGATAGATTTCGTGCTCATGCACAAGGGAGGGTCAACTTCCCTTTTTCTTCAGAGTCTTTTTATTTATTTTTTGAGAGGTTTCTAGAGACGAGGCCTATTTTTGTTCGGCAGCCTCGTAGGCCGATGTTCGAGGTACGAATGCACATGTGGGGGCAAATGATGCCCAAGAGGGGAGAGACTGTGTTTCCAGCGAGGATATCACATGATGCACTGGAGTTGCTAGCCAGTGTTGACGAGCATCCCTTCATTATGGTCCCCTTTCCTTATGTTGGTTTGGATTGGTGAGGGTGTGCCAACATTCTCTTCATAGATGATGAGCCCCCAGATGATGAGGTAATATTACTATTTTATTTAAATTTATTCTAATATGTTCTTTAACTTGTTTTTATTAAATTGTGTAATGAAATTGTCTAATTATTGTTGTGTATTTGTATATATTTTGAAAACATTGGGTCTATTGATGGCGAGGACATGCCAGCACCACCACATAGTCCAGGTGTGGATCATGATGATGATTTGGGTACGCCAGATGCCGAGGATCAGAAGGAGGCCAGTGCAGAGAGAAACCTGCTCCTACTGGTGCATCGATACCGCCTTTTGATAGGCGCAGTAGGATTGATAACAGATATAGGATGGAGTAGGGCAACCAAATCACTGCATTGATTGTTGAGGTGGGCATCAGGCCTGCTACTACAAGAGACATAGAGGCCGATGGTAGGCTGTTACATATGTGGAGAGGCATGCCGCGTGATATGTACAACCTGATGCGGCATGTCGTAGGAGCTACGACCTTAGTTATGCGGCTAAGGAGGATCGTTGCACATTATAGGTGTGGTTGAGACGTAACACGTGATCAACAACCCGTGAGTAGTGACACATCATTTGATGACCGTTCACCTCATGCCGCGCCTGATAAGCAACCTCCACTAGCATCGAGTAACAGTCATCATGGAAAGCAAGCTGGACCATCGTCCACGTCTAGTCAACAGCCTATAGCATCCAGTAGTACTCATGATCATGAGAAGGCTGGACCATTGACCATGTCGAGTCATCATGATGAGCAGCCGACAGTTGATCCAATCAACATGCACGTGATGATCAACATGTATCTGAGCTTGACGAGGCCGCACCATTGACTAAGCAGGCCTCAACTATTACTGCTATTGATGATGTACCACCAGCTGATCCATGACATTTATATTACAGTTGTATATTTTTAAAATTATTCAGTTATATATATATATATATTACAGTTTTATATTTTTGACATTATTCAGTTATATATATATATATATATGTCAAAAATATACAACTGTAATATATATATATATATATATATATATATATATATATATATATATATATGGTCCATGTATTTTATGTTCATTTTGCAGTTGTACTTAATTTACATGTTGGTGATCATCATGATGTGTATATTGTTAGGTCATGTTAGATATGTTCATTTAATGTGTAGCTTGGAGATAGATGTGTATGTGATAGCAGTTATTTCACATGGGATGTATATTTGATGTTTGTGTTGTGATGATTTTATATAATGTTAATTGTGTTTTGTTAGATGATCATGATCACGATGATGTTAGCGAATTTGAATGTGTTTTTTAGTCAAATATGATGTTTGTACGATGGTTATCATGAACGTGATGTTTATTAGTTAATTTAATATTAAATGATCATGATATTGTAAAATTGTAATATTTGTAATTCTAATTGTATGTAAAATATTTGTAAAATTTTAATTGTAATTGTAATATTTAATTTACTGTGAAATGATTGTAATTGTAATTTTAAATGTAATTGTAAATATATAAAATTGTAAAATTGTAATTGTAGTTCTAATTGTATTTTAAAATTTTAAAATTGTAATTGTATGTAAAATTATAAACTTGTAATTGTAACGGTATATATGTAAATTTGTAATTGTAATTGTAAATTTTAAATTTGTAAAATTGTAATGGTATATATGTAAAATTCTAAAATTGTAATTGTAGTTGTAATTGTACGTGAAATTTTAATTGTAATTCTATGTAGAATATTTCTAAAATTTTATTTATATTAATGTGAATTGATTGTAATTGTAAAATTGTAATTGTAATTGTAATTGTATGTAAAATTATAAATTGTAATTGTAATTGTATGTGAAACTGTAAAATTGTATTTGTAATTGCAATTCTAATGGTAATTGTATGTAAAATATTTGTAAAATTTTAATTGTATTAATGTGAAATGATTTTATTAAAAATTTTAAATTTGTAAATTTGTAAAATTTTAAATAATTGTAAAATAATAAATCTAGAATAATATGAATTATTGTAACATAATAAAGTTTAGAAAACAATGCAAATTAATTCATGTCCTTTAGAATTATCATTAGTTTATATGATCTTACATACAAAAAAAAGAACTTTATACAGTATGCCATTGTTTTTGAGATCAACATTATTGCAAATTATCAAGTGAAATATTGATTTTAACATTAACACAATGTAAATTACCAATTAATTCAAAATACATATTATAATGTTTCGAAAAACCCATATTAAAAAGTATAAATATTGTTGAAATAACACATGTACCATATCACTCTCGGTTCTCATGATAACCCTCACTATCTTCTAGCTCGCATGGCATGATAACACTATTGTTCTCAAAAATATGTTTTGATCTAGGGTCATGTCTCAATACGAACCACCAATCCCTATCCAACACATCTGGGTAAAAAAACACTTGGTTGTAGTGTTTGGGGAAAACATAGGGCTCCTTAGCTTCATCCCACATCTTTCTAGAGTTTATACATATCACCTACTATCGCGATCTTGCTTTAAATTATTCTGATTAGAGGTGTCCCACCACTTGCACCTAAAAATAACACATTGGAAAGAAGAGAAATCCACTTCAATGATCTCTTGTATCTTTCCGACGTAACCTAACATCCCTCGTACTAGGTTTTGATCACGGTGGCTAGATCGACTAGATTGATCCAACTCGACTTCCACTCCATAGTCTTGTGTGATGTTTCCAGCATCGACATTTTCTGTGCGAAAATGGTGTCCATATTCCCACATAGATGGGAAAAAATGCACCTATTATAAAAAATTTTAAAAAATCATAGTGTCATGTGTCTTATAATAACCCAACAGTTAAAATATGGAATATAGATGTCTTATAAGTTTCAAATTTACATATAAATTAAACATATTATTACCAAGTTGCTGCACCCAATCCCTACGTTTAGCGCATCCTCTTCAGCATGCGGGTAAGGACTGGTTGCACCGTATTTCTCTCTGACTTGGTAAAAAATCCAACTGTTGGGGCATATTTTTGGCATATTTTCTTTTAAATGATCGGGATAAGGCACACTTGTACCATTCAACTGTCTGAATTATTTCCTGTCACTATCCCATTTCATCCTCTTTTGGTCGTACAAGGCGACCCACAGTTGTGTCACTTCAGAATTGTAAAGAATGAATTTATTGATTTCTTCAATTTCTGCATTCGTTGATAAAATCAAACCGACATTATATAGTACTTAGAGATCAAAATATACATTATATCGAAGTTCAACATGAATATTTACTTTTTGTAAATTTGAAAAATTATAAGTCGCTTACTCTTTATCAAGCGCTTTTTTCCACTCGTTTGGAGCAACTCGGCTTCTCTTTTGTCTTCATCCCTTTCATCGTCCCAAATCACCACACCTGGTCTGTTGTCGATATGCTTGATGTAATCACTGGAATAATAGAAAGACTCATACGATATGTACCCCTCTGCTATATACCCCTCAGGTTTTTCCCTTTGTCAAACAAAACCTTTCAATTTATTCATGTACCTCTCTAAGAAGAATATCCAATGACAAGAAACCACCCCAGCTAATTCAACCTCATCTACTAGGTGGATTAAAAGATGAACTTGCAAGTCGATGAAACTCGTCGACAGTTCCTTCTCAAACATACAAACAAACTCAACTATCTATTGACGCCACCGTGGAATGCTAGCCGCATGAATCTCCTTTGACATGATCCAACATACAAATGTAGATAATTTGGATATGGCATGTCCTAGGTCTTGAGGGCATTCATGTTTCACACACCCATGCATGAAAAAAGGATAATGACACTGCAAAGTTATAAACACGTGCAATAATATATAAAATTAGTTATGTTTTATGATCCTCGCATGGGATAAAATTTATTAATATAACAAGTAATAAAATCATGCTTTTGAAATTAGACATACTCTTAGAAGATTCAAATGGTCACACGATTTCAATCCCGACAAATGGTCATCCATGGTGAAGCAGTGTCGTAGTGAAGATCCGTATGAAGTTGGCACCCTCACACCCATTATAACTTCCTTTGCCGAAGAAATATCATTTTTTTTTTAAATCCATGGGACATCACCTTCTTTGAAAAACCATGAATTAGAGGGACCAATGCTTGCCTCTGATCCCGTACTTTCTAATCGTCTTGGATAATGTTTCTTTTAATTTTTTGAATTAATAAGATCTTTCCTAACATCCAATGTGTCACTTTGTTTCAATGATATGTACCTCCATAAAGAAGATGATTTTTTTTTTAAATATATACATAGGATATAATAAGTGGGTAATCTTAATATGCTCCCAATATGGGAGGTTATAAAAGATAGATTTCCTTTTCACCACAATGGACAATTTCTTAACATAGGTGTCAAAGAATTCAGGATCATCGAACATAGGCTCCCCATTTGAATCGAACATTTCTATGAACTCATTCTCCTTCTCTCTCTCTAATTCTCTAAGCCATTCAACTGGTGTCATTATTGGAGGCCTTTGGGTTCTCTCTCATTTATCATTGAAAGAAAATGCTGCTCTTCTATAAGGGTGTTCTTCTGGGAGGAACACCCTGGAGCAATCATACACTGGATTTTGTAGGTCCTTGGACCATCTAGCTTTCAAAGAAGGTCCACAAAATTTACATCCAAAATACCCTTTTGTTACAAGAGCTGCGAGATTATTATGCATGGAATGTTAAAGAATATCATGAAGATCAGAAAAATTACAACGAATTAAATAACTAATATGTGTAAGAATATTGTTACGTATATAAAAAAATCAATAAATTAAACATGTAAGTTACCAAAGAAAACTCCTAAGCCTGGTAATCATGTGTCGTGTAAGCTTATATGCCATACAATGTAAAGCTCCTCTTTGCTACGATGGGTCTTGATACATCATATACATTTATCCCATCCCATAATTCCTTCAATTCATCTACCAGTGGTTGTAAGTAGACATCCATATTCTTCACTTGTCTTCTACCAGGGACTATGAGAGCCAACATAAGATGTTCATTCTTCACGGACAACGATGGGGGGATATTTTTTATTGATCACTACTATAGGCTAAACATAATAGTTGGTGTTCTGGAAGGAATTAGTTGGTGTTTTGGAGGGAATATGGGTTGACACCATCCATAGCTATGCTAAGTCGTAGACTTTGTACTTCATCCTTGAATTTTTCGGGCCATGTATCCTCTATATGCTTCATGGCTATTGAATCAATTTGGATTCACATAACTCCCAACTCACTTCTGTGTGAGGCATGCCATCCCTGCAACATAGCTAACTCTTCACAATGAAAGAGCCTTTGAATCCTTGAGATTATAGGCATGTGCTTCAATATCTTAAAAGGAGGACCAATACGTGATTTACCCTTCTTTTTTGATTTATCATATCTGTCATGCCCACATTTCAGACATATCTCTTTGTCTACATATTCTCCTCTATATAAAATACAATCATTTGGATGTGCATGATATGATATGTACTCAACACCCAACATTTTCAACAATTTCTTTGCCTCCTCGTAGCTACCGGGCAAGACATTATCACTCGGAAGAACCTTGTCTTTGAATAACCTGTAGTTGGTGATCATGGAAAAATATATTAATAAATGTACATTAATGCCGATATAATTATTAACGTTCATAAAATTTACCATTTGTAATGTTCATTATACTGTACTGATTATATTTCTCATATTTATATAAGGGAGGACTTTATGGTAACTTACCTCAAAATTTCCGAGAAACATGCATTCGACAAGCCAATTTTTTTTTTCAAGTTTTACAGTAACATCGTTTTCCCCAACTGGGTAGAATTTTATTGATCGACAGGCCCAAAGAGAGGGGTGCTGGAAGAAAATTTAAGGCTTTCGAAAAAGGTGTCAATGATATGAGCATCATCCCCTAGTTGATCATCATTTTGGAATGCATCTAACAACATTGTCTCCATGGCAGTCATATCCCTTAAGTAATCATCCATACCAACCTCTATTTGATTGCCTCCATTGCCAGCTTGTGAACAACTACTGTTGCCGTGTCATTCCTAATTGGTGAATCTGGACATAGCGGGAATTGAATCAGTGGTTGATTAAACCATTCTTGGCATCGTTCCTCTCCAATTTTTTCTCTTAATTCAGTCTTCTCTCGATTTGACATTGTCATGGGGTGCAACGAAAGATGGTAGGTTGGTCTTTCATGATCACTAGAATTATAATAATTTAAAAAAATATATATTTGAACATGATAAGTACAAAATATATGATATCAATTAGTAACCACATTGACAATATTGCATGATTAATTGGTTTGATGTTGAAATAATTATATTAATCAATATACCAAACAACTATAATTATTACCATCATTAATGTCCCAGGATTGTGGCTAGAAGATGCAATATTGTTACAATTGGCATGGTGAAGCGGTTGTCCGTTTTCATCTACCAAATGCGCCTTGCAGTATGCTGCTCCTGATAAGGGCTTCCGACATTTTGGAGCTGAAGTTTGAATATTTTGTGCATCTGAACTTGATTCCGAATCTGCGTGAACTTGCAAACTTGTATAAATTATAAATTTAATTAGGCTTTGCATGATTGACATGGATAAAAGACATAAATTCAATTAGATAATGAAAATATAAATAAAATTTGAAGTAAATATTACATCTCAAGATGGATAGGGAGAACTCCATGATGGACTTTGAGAAATATTATGGAACAAGATGGATTTTGAAGAATTGTCCATTCGATATAATTATGATATTTTCTCCTTGCATTTGAGCAAAATCAACAATAAATTTTGGTGCACACACCTAAAAGTAATTTCGGTGAATTAAAAATGGAATTCTTGTTATCGGTGCTAACATACAGATCACCGCACCAGTGCATTTTTGTTAATGTGCATCGGTGCCATGATATAAATGGATGCATTGATGCGATGATATTAAGTGACGCACCGATGAAGAATAACCACAAATAAAAAAGGCGCAACCCTATTTTATTTAAGTGAAAAAAAGTGGTAAATTGAAAAATGGGCAACAAAATATTTTTGAAAATCTAATTTCATAAAACAATTCTTTAAATACTAAACACTTTTCATTATTTCACTATTTTTACTAAAATTTTTAGCTAGAGATTTGCAGGAGACATACCTGGAGCAATAGAGCACGAGAGCACTATGGAGCAAAAAAATACGTTCGAACAAAAGTATTTAGACAATCAGAATTCCAAACCTCTGGTGATTCAAACCCTGTAGCATAGAATTTCAAACGATCTCGTGATTAGAGTTTAATACTTTTTAACTTTTTTTCTGCATTTTTTTTTACGCAGTAAAAAAAAAATTCAATTTATTTTTCATTTTCAGGGAAAAAAAAAATCCATTTTTACCCTAAACGCTACATTCTTTTTGTTTCTGCCCTTTCTTCTCCCTGTTTCTGTGCTTTCAGAATTAGGGCTTTTAATTTTAGATTTATAGGGGTTTTTTATTTTTATATATAGGCCTAAGACATCCAATCCACGTGATGACTTGCATAGTCGGATCCCAATCCATTTCGACCCTTGCGTGAATTTTTGAAAAAAAGATTTTTTATTTTTATTTATTTTTATTTTTTAATTTATTATTAATTTATTATTTTTTAAATTTAAATTTAAATTTTTTTATTGATGCGCCCTGCGTAACCTAGCGCACTAGATTATCCCAGTGCACCGCGTAAGTACTGTGATAAAAAAATTTAAAACAATTTTTTTAATCAGTGCGCCATCTGTAAAATAGGGCACCGATGCACTATTTCATTATGGTGCACCATGAACATGTTGTTTCGTAAAAAATATTTTATTGTGTTAATCGGTGCACCATGTAACATATAACGCACCGAACTAGGTCTCCTAGTTGACAGAGAGCACCATATGGTGGTCTCTTGTTTGCGCAGGGCGTTTATGCTACAAAAACTAACACTTATGCTACAAAAACTAACACTGGACGATTTTTATTATTTTCTCTATGTTAATCGGTGTGGTGGTTAACATGTAACGCACTGGTGCTTCTTGTTGACATAGAGCACCGTACAGTATATTATACTGTTTGTGCGGTGCGTTTATAAGACACCCACGCATCGATGTCGGTGCGTACACCTTGAATGGCACACTAGTTTCTTGAGATTTTTTTTTTTTACTTGAAAAGTTGACAATTTATTTATAAAATATATTAATGAATGATATGGTACAGGCTTAATATTGATAAAGAAATGGCTGACAAGAGATCAAGTAACAAAAATACTGATAACACATCAAGAAAAGAAAAATATGCAACTTCTTTGTAAATTCTTTACAAAAAAAATTATTTTTGAACTATATGTAAGTTTAACTAATATGTATTGTTTACTGTGTATCATGCAAAGCCACAAAATGGTGAAGCTTGATAAGATTATTTCTGATCTAGGACCGGAAGAGCGTAAAATCTTGATGGAAAAATTGCAAAAGGATGAATCAGGTGAATGAAAAAATACTTCGATCCAATATGAGTTTCTTTTTTTTATTTTCATTAATAATATACTTAAAATTATTAGATAACATGTGTCAAACAATATATTAAATCACATATGTTTAATGTTTTACAGGAACCGACAGCTCAGAAAATGAATGCTGTTCTAAGAAAAGAAAAAAATAGAACATGCAAATGAAAATCAATTGCTCCTTAGCTCATCTGGAGTGGTGTTGGAGGTTAATGAAAGGGGGAAAAAATTTTACAAAAGTTTGAGGGATCTAGTGGAACGAATGTGTAGACGCTTTTTCCACTTACAATACAAAAATCAATCCAATGATTCCAAGAACCAAATTTTATCTAAACTACAGGAAGAGTTTCAAGAGAATTGGTCAATGAGACATGTCAGACTTTTAATAGCAAAAACATACAACAACAAAAAAGAGGGAATGAACAAGTAATATTCCTTTAAATATTTGTCTAGAATTATTTATAAATATCACTTTTGTTATATTTAATTTTCATACATCAATATAAAAATTAAATAGTTTATTGTCATATTACATTTTTAGGAAGATTATGAAAATTTCAAAAGGTGAACGAGTTGATATCAGAAATATGCCAGTAGGAATATCCAAAAAATGTACAAGGAAATGATCAAAGAAATGGACAAAATTGCATCGTAGGAGGAGCCATATCAACAACAACGTGCTTCAAATGTAATATGTAATCATTGAATTTTTCGATCATTAGGTACAATAAATAAACAATTTAGCATTAAATATTAATTTTCAAGTATTTTCTTGCAGAAAAGAAAATAAAATGGAACCCATTCAACGCATAAAACATGACGACAAGGAAGAAAAGGGTTGATATCTAAGTTTGTGAGTAATTGTTACTTCTTTATAACAACTTAACTAGATTTCATTTTTTATATTTTTTAAGTTGTTTTACAAAAATCATCATTGATTGTCTTTAGACAAATTGATTGACATTGGGTTAAATATGGGTTGTGAGTATATGTTGGAATATCAGAAATTAATTGTGGAATTTGTAAGCATCTATCGATCTTGTTTTACTTAGCTCCGTCTATAATTAATAGAACAAAAAATTAATTTATATTAAATATATGATTTGTTATGAGGTATAAAACTTGTAGGAAAAAAAGTATGGAACTGTGCCAACAGATGAAATCTTGAAAGATGGCATACTACATGGTTTTGAAAGAATGTGTATTGTTCATGAGTCAATTGTCTCTATGGCAAGTCATTTATTTTCAATTTACATTGATGTATATTATTTAATATTGCAATTTTCATTATTCTCACCAATGTACATACACTCGTTGCAATTCATTTGTATGTTTGTAGATGGAAGGTGAAGAAGATCAAGAAAACAATCAACACCGTGAATAAAACATTCCTGAAAATAACCCAAGTCATGGAAGTAGCTTTAGCAATGACAATAGTTCAAGTGAAGAATGATGATCACTATGTTTGGATATCAAAGCAAGGCATTGTATTTTATGAAATATTTGTTTATGCAATCAGACATTTTGTTTAATGTAATGGACATAATGTCCCAATTGAAAGACAAAGGGATACCAATAACTGTCCTATTTTGTATGACAAAAATTGTTATATATATGTGTGTGTGTGTGTGTGTGTGTTTTAATTTATTCTATTGCGTTCTCCATTGTCGCTGTGAAATGTAACACCACTGATTAAATTTATGGATGATTAAATATTATAATGAAGAGATGTGAAATTTGATGATATGATATAACAAATTAATCCAAACATCACATTCAAATGCACTAATAAAAATTTAATTCATATGAATAATGTTATAAGATATGTGTCGTATTTTCACGAATAATGAATTTAAAAAAATCACAATAATTATGATATGATATAAAAAAATTAATCCAAACATCACATTCAAATGCATTAATAAAAATTTAATTAATATGGATATTGTTCTAAGATGTGTCGACTTTTGATGAATAATGAATTTAAAAAAATCACAATAATTTCACTATCACAGGTCAATGTTTCTGAAAAATACAACATGAACACCGGTGTGTGTCTGTTACTGTACACTGGTGCATTTGCCTGATACAGCGCACTGGTGCGTTTCTATGACCTATATGCACCACACAAATACCAATACCAATTTTTAATCTTGGTGCGTTTATGAGATACTGCACATCGGTGCATTTATGTGACTCTACACACCAGGGCATTTGTACGACCTATGGGCACCGCACAAATACCAATACAAATTAGAAGAAATGATGCGTTTTTCAGATACTGCGCACCAGTGCGTTTCTATAACTCGACGTACCAGTGCGTTTAGACGACCTATGGGCACCGCACAAATCCCAAGACCAATTAGAATGGCCATGTGCGTCGTATCACCAACACTGCATCCCGGTGCATTTTTATAACTTGAAGGTCCAGTGCATGCACCTTCGACCACCCCGGGCCACCTTATAGGTGACATGCACCAGTGCGTTGACACCTTCGTAGTGCACCAATGAAAAAAACATCCATAATAACCTCCGACTGCCCAAGTTTTTTAGTTGTTTTGAAATTTTATTAAAAGCTCTGCCAAAACCTCCATAACCATAAATGGATGTTGTAGCAAATGTTTTTTTGACAATTTTGGCCAATTTTATAACACTAAAAACCTCCTTTATAACCTCCTCTAGAGGGTCTTTTCCTTGTGGTGCAGACATTTGAGAGTAGCTGTGCATAGGCTGTATGAAGAGGTGAAAGTCAAAATTAGAACTTCAATAGGCATTTCTGAAAGTTTTAGAAGCGATGTCGGGGTCAAGCAAGGTTTCCCATTGTCTCCTACCCTTTTTGGGTTATATATTGACAAGCTTGAAGAGTGGATAAATTCGAAAGGGGGTGACGGTATCCATTTGGGTAATTTCGTTATAAGGCTTCTTTTGTACGCAGATGATCTTGAACTGATTGCTAAATCAAATCTTGGTTTGCAAGAGCACTTACGTTCCCTTGAGCATTTTTTTAGAAGGGTGGGGATGCAAGTCAATATTAACAAAACTAAAGTAGTGGTTTTCTCTAACAAAAGAAAACATAACCAACATAAGTTCTACTTTGAAGGCAAAATTCTGGAAGAAGTTGCAGACTACAAATACCTCGGAATTGACTTCAACAGAAATTTAAGTTGGGATGGTTGTAGAAAGAAAAAGACTTTAGGGGGTTGGAAAGCATTTTATGCTCTTCAAAACTGGTGTAGAGAGGCAGAGCTGTGGCACTTGAAAACCACTCTAACTCATTTTGGGCTTCTAGTAATTCTAGTGATTCTCTACGGTTGTGAACTGTGGGTCAGCAGCACAACCGAGATGCAGTGGAAACAAATTAAGAAAATTGAGAAGCATTTGATTACAAACAAATTCAAAATTAAAAGCGCTTTTCCTTATGCTATATTGTTAAGTGAAACAGGGGTTGCTCCTATTGAATCAATTGTTCTGGTGCGAGTCATAAGGTATCTGAAAAAATTTGAGCAAATGGAAGAGGATAGATGGCCTAAGGTTGTGTTTAGTGACAGGTTGTGCAAAAGAAAGAAGACTTGGATGCGGTAAAATAACAAATGTTTTAGTAAATGGGGTATTCTCTTGAGCATGTACCCTACAAATAGTAAAGAGAATTTTTTTTTTTTTTATGGATAAGTTCCACAAACGTACTTGGGAGAAAAAGCTAGGGAGAAAGAAGAAATAATACATTAAAGAGTTTAACCCTACTCATAACCATCAGCAAAAGGCGTACATAGGGGTCAATATTTCTTGGAGATCTAAAATTCTTATTGCTCAATTAAGGACTAATTCTCATCAACTCTGTTCTGAAACAGGGTGCTGGAAAAGTCCAAAATAAATGTGGGAGGAAAGAGTATGTATTTTTTTCTCTTCCAGAAAAGTGGAAACAGAAAAACATTTCATTTTAGAATGTGAGGCCTTCAAAGAGTGTAGGGAAAATTATGCAGGTATTTTGGCAACTATTTCTTGGGATAATATATTTAGCGAAAAGTTTGTCGAGAAGTTAGGAGTGGTTATTGTAAAACTTCACAAGAAAAGGGTTGAATACAAGAGCCATATGGAGAAAAAATCTATCCCATAGGCTATTTTTAGCCTCGTGGAAATTAAAAATACTTTCTTTCTTTTTTTCTTACTAAGGGGATTTGATTATTTAAGAAATCCACAACCTTCAACACAATGCATCATACGCGTAAATATTATGCAAACGATGGGATAGAAACAACGTCACCTTTGCGTGTTAAATTTTGCATCAACACACCAAGAGATCACATTCACATCTTCTCATGCAATTTCCCGCAAAATATCATCATCTACTTGAGCCGCCCCGTCAAATATTGTCATCTACCTCAATTGCCTTGAGTAAAACGATCAGTTCCACAAGTTTTTTTTAACTATGTGAAATTTTTTTGTGTAGAGTTTTCTTTCTGATAAGAAAGCTCCACACAAAAAAAAACTCTTCACATTGTTGAAGAGAAAATTCCCCCACAATACTAATACTACGAGGGGCAAGTAGTTCCACATGTTTTAATTATTTTGTTACTTATTAATTTTGACATTATTTTCTACATGTTTTAAGTATTTTGAATAATGTGAGCTGTGGGACATAGGTTCTTTTTTTGGTTCATATGGATTTTGAACGCAAGGTTTCTCGTTTGAGAGTGAAGCTAAAAATTAATGCATTTAACTCGATAATTTTTTCTTCAGCTCCTCCTTGGAGAATATTTTTCTTCGGAAAACTTCCATTGAATCTCATCGGAAAAAAATTCAATTAATAATTACTATGGGGAGGTGATGGTGGACGAGTGTTCAAGGGAATCTTCTCCGCGTGCATGTTATTTGGACTGATGTACATAATTTATGAGTTCATGGGATATTTAATTTTATTAATTTGGGATGGGATATCATGTAGAGATGTGTGAAACATTTCAATTAATAATTACAATGGGTATGTGATGGTGGACGAGTGTTCAACGACAACTTCTTTGTGCATGTTATTTGCACTGATGTACATAATTTAGAGTTGTCTACAGAGGTGGAGGAATTTCCTGGACGGTCAAAAGTGGTTGGAATCTGGGCAATTTTTTTTAAGAAATCTTGCAATAGCAGTGTTTGAATCATGTTTTTGATGGTGGAAATGGATTCAACACCATCAAAAACCTCTAGGGCACCCAAAATATTGAAGTTTGATAGTTATAACTTGGATTTACAGAAATCCATATTGGATTTTCTTAAAATCTTATTGGAATTTCCATGATTTTTAGGGAAAAAAAGCAGTCTAGTTAGACAATGGCCATAATTTAAGAGTTCATGGGATGGATATTTAATTTTATTAATTTGGGATGGGATATCATGTAGACTATAGGGAGCTAGCTCATTGTGTGGAGCTCCGAAGTCCCCCACAATGAACTAAACTCCCTCACAATGAACTAACTCATTATATGGGAGTGCGAAGCTTTGCATAAACTGATTCCGCACCTAGCACATTACCATTCTTTGCAGCATAGCTATCAAGTTCGAATTCGATACAATACGATAAAAATTCGGAAGAAAATTTTCAATTTGGAAAAAATTCTAGAGTACATATCTTAAACATTTAGATATATACTCTTTTTCTTCTAACAACAATGCCTTTGTCATTTTCTTCCCATTCATTTTGAGATTTAAATAATTTTTAATGATTTTAATCAATATAAACAATTTTAAAACTAAGTTTACTTACCAAAACCACAACCACACTTGTCTTATCTCCAAAATCTCTCTTCTTTTCAAAATTCAAACATCCCTCCTACTTTCAAATCTTCTCTAAAATCCTTTTATAATTAATATTTATTTAAAAATTAAATATTCAAAAATCAAAACTACCCCTCAATTTCAAATTTTATCTAAAATATTTAATAATTAATACATAACTAAAACTTACCACAACCACAAACACATGTGTCTTATCTCCAAAATCTCTCTTATTTTCAAAATTCAAAATTACCCCTCGATTTCAAATTTTATCTAAAATATTTTATAATTAATACTACTTACAACTTACCAAAACTACAACCACACTTCTTATCTCCAAAATCTCTCTTCTTTTCAAAATTCAAAACTACCCATCTACTTTCAAATCTTATTTAAAATCCTTTTATAATTAATATTTATTTAAAAATTAAATATTCAAAAATCAAAACTACCATTTTTTTAATTTCAAATTTTATCTAAAATATTTTATAATTAATATATATTTAAAACGTACCAAAGCCACAATTACACTTATCTTATTTCCAAAATCTCTCTTATTTTCAAAAATCAAAACTGCCCCTCTTTAATTTCAAATTTTATCTAAAATATTTTATAATTAATACATATTTAAAAATAAAATATTCAAAACTTATAATTCCTCTTAATATAAATAATTTATATTTTAAAAAAATTAATTATTATAAAATTCACTGTCAAAATTTTAATCAAAATTTTTCTCTCCTGATTATTTTGGCTTTCCTTATTATCTCAGCTTTTTAAAGCCTTTGAGACCACACTAAAACTAAAAAAGAGAAACTTTCTCCACTCAAAATCCAACATCCTATCTTTCCATTTCCATTTCCATTTCTTATATGTAATCCAACCACCTTTCCATTTCTTACCTGCTACCCCACAGAGATCTACATTCTATTCTCAAAATCACTACACTTGCTATTTTGAAAGTCACCGGACTTGCTATTCTCAAGCGTGCAAAATAACAAATTCCTATAATAAACTATAAACCCTAAAATTTCTGTTATCCAAACGAAGCTACCCTGAACTGAATCAAATTTTCAATGAATTATTAGATATATAGATCGAATTCCAGAATTTCCATATTTTTCACCAAATACGATGAGCGAATTTAGAAACTATGCTTTGCACAAACTCGTTTCACACAGCTTCGACACCCTGCATAATACAATTCTCCACAGGAATTTGCGCGAAGAGAGGTTAATTATTGAAAGCCTCCAAAAAGCTATTAGTTCATTTAATGTTTAATTAATTGCTTTTGCGCAGACTTCGATAGCTAATACATAGACATAGACATATTTGTTACAGATGTTTCACTTCTATCAGCTGTGTGCTGTCAGACAATGTGTTTCCATGAAAACCTCTCCAGCTACCTAAACAAACCCTTCCTATTACATCAAAAATATTACATTCACTATCAGTCTCTCCAAAAAGAGCATGCAAAACTAAAATAAAACTCCTGCCAGTTTTTATCTCTAAATTTCAAGATGGCTAATTCAGCTCAGTTTTATCTTCAAAAAAGAAAGATGCTTTCCACCATTGCCAGCAAGGTGTGTCGAACCTTTAGGAGAATCTGACATGACTTTCATTAATCAATTTTCCTTTGTCAAATTCTGAGAAGAAATCTTTCCTGAATCCCTCACTTCTACAACATGTCTGTGGGTGAGCCTTATTTTTTGGTCTATTGGCTATTAAATGCAGTTGGGCATACACTACCCATTGTTGGATTTAAATGAATTTAAATTCAAAGGTGGGTAGTATATGCCCACCCACATTTGATGGCCAATAGACCAGGAAATAAGTTTTGCCATGTCCGCCTTCCAGTTCTGTTCAGATATAGGTGTTGGAAATGAATTTTCTAAAATTTATTTATCAACAGTCTAATGCTTTTCATCTAGTTCCTCAGGAGTAGGGGATCAAAATTGGAGAAATCTTTGACCTAGTCCATTATTCTTTTCGCATCTCTGAAGAATTTAATATTATCTATCCCAGCCACTTAGCTACTGACATAACATCCCACAAAGTTGTAATTTCTGCTTTATTGACATAACATGCCACAAAGCTGTAATTTCTGCCTTATTGTTAGAAACTTGTCCTCCCCCACCATAATTGAAAATCCCTGTTCTTTTCCACATATATAATTGTACCACATCCACACTTCCTCCTTCTACTTGCTCCATACTCCATCAAAAAAGCTCATGGGAAAGGTTTACCAAATGTCTGCTTTTTCCTTATCCTTTTTCTTGGTGGCCTCATTCCTTTCTCGATTTCATTAAAAAAATTTATGACACTTATAACGTTGTCCCTTACCTTCACTGGCATATGTTAAAAAATAAATGCATGTATGCTCTTCCATATGGTCCATATAATTGTTAAGGGAAAATTTCTATGTTTCCTGTTGTTTCGGTACGAAGCCTGTAAACACGTGCCGAGAGAATGATGATACCTGCCAACCTGGTCTTGAAGACTTTCCCACAACCTTCCCATACATTTTTTTGCGTGTGAGCATGAAAGTAATAGGTGATTGGTATTCTCCCTTGCTCCTCTGCACATTAGACACATGCTAGGACCTTGGTAACCTCTTCTCTGTAGATTATTCCAAGTCAAAATTATGTCATTAATAGCCAGCCAACAAAAACTCTTAATTTTTAGAGGTGAGTGCCCTTTTCATAACTTCTTAGACCACTCATTTCATTCAAGATGTATCTCTGTTCTAGGAAGGCATTGGTATATTTCTTTGACCATTGGTTCTTCCTTTCTCATGTTGCCTCCCTAGACCATAGAGTCTTCTTTCCCTTAGCCTTTCTGACCCCTACTTTCCCATCAGTAATGACTTCCCTGCATTCATAAATAGACTGGAAGTATAACCAAAATATATGGTTATGTTATGTATTATCTCCCACTCCTTGGTAGAAATTCCACCGTAAAGAAGATCGTCAACAAATAGTATGTGGGTGATTGCCAAATTTCTGGCCACTCGAACCCCTACTATCATTCCTTCATCTTGAGAAGCTCCAATTTTCCGGCTAAGACAGTCAATAGCAAGCAAAAAATGGAGAGGAGAGAGGGCGCGACCCTGCCTCACTCCTCTCTGTACCTGAAAAAGACAATGTTGGTAAGTCATTGATTAATATTGCTAAGTTGGCAGACCTCAAACAACCCATAATCCATCTCACATTCTGAAATGACAAAGCCAATTTTAATCAGAACTAATTTGAGGAAACCCCAATCTAAGCTGTCATATGCCCTGGTAATGTCTACTTTTAGAAGACAAGCCTTATGTTTCCCTATTTTGATTGAACGCAACATTTCTTGTGCTATCGCTATTGCGTCATGGATCCTTCCTCCTTCTAAAAACCCAAAATGTTCCTTCGTTATAAATTTTGAAATTGCTCCCTTAATTATGCTGGCAATCATTTTTGAGATTACCTTGTAAATCACGTTGCATGAGATAGATTTGTAATCCGCAAATGATTTCGGATCTCCTTTCTTTGGGATAAGTGCAATAAAGGTTGTGTTGACAACTCCTGTGAATGTTCCACTGATTCTCGTTTCCTCCATTTCTTCCATGATGTCCTACAAAATCACCTCTTTGTAATGGAGAAAAAGCTCCATGCCCCAGCTATCTGGCTCTGAGATTTTTTATTTTTCACAATTCTTCATCACTTTGATCAACTCCTTCTCAGTAATTGGACCACCAACAACTTCATTATCTTTCGTAGTAAACATTATAGGCAATAAAGTGATGAATTCCATCTGATCATAGTGTGATTGTTCCTACATTGTGAATTGACCATTGAAATGGTCATAGGCCGCTTTCTCAATCTCACCTTGGGAGCAATGGATATTCCCAGAGGAGTCTTTTGATCGCCCCCCATTATAAGTGATCTGAGCCTCAATAATTCGTTCCCTCTCACGAATCCCAAAATTTCTGACAATCTCTATATGGAGCCTAGGAGTTGAAAATACAGAGGCTCTTCCCATTATCCAGTATTTGCCCTGTTAGAACAATCCCTGCACACATTTGAAAGGCGTTCATCTCATAAGTCACAGGGTTCCAGGAAACCCCCAAACCACCTTATAGGCCACTGGCATTAGTAGCACATGCATACCATTTAGGGCATAATTTTAGTAGAGTTTCCGCTGCCCTTTCTTTAGGAATCATGGTTTCCTAAATAAGGAGCATGTCAAGGCGATGTATCTAGATGATTCCCTTCAAGGAGTGATATTTAGTGGCTGCCCCCAAACCAAAAACACTCATGGATATGATATTCATCAAGGCACCTCCAAGAAGGGATCATATGTTCTAAGGGCCCTGTTTCCATGCTAATATGATATAGACTCTTTTCCAGACAAAAATTATGGGTCAATTTCTGAAATGGGTATCTCCATCTCCCCTCCCCCTCGCTGGTAAGATCAAAGGGTAGGATTTCCGCCACCTTCCTAAACTTTAGTGCTCTCTTCTTCCTGTATGTGACATTCTTTGTAGGGTTGGGTTCCCCTGGCATACAGAAAAAGGTCCTCTTAATTGTAAGTGTTTCCATTGACTCTATAGACACTAGGATTTCCTCCAGTTCCCTGTCTGGAAAGAGGCCGGTCAACAAACCCACTTTGCAAATCGACATATAAGGAACCGAGCTCGTTCCTTTATGAAAGAAAGAAATAAACAAAGTATTTTTAACATCCACGAGGCTAAAAATAGCCTATGGGACAGATTTCTTTTCCATTTGGCTTTTGTATTCAACCCTTTTCCTGTGAAGTTTTACAATAACCACTCCCAGCTTCTCGACAAACTCTTCGCTGAATAGATTATCCCAAGAACTAGCTGCCAGAATACCTACATAATTTTCCCTGCTGTCTTTGAAGGCCTCACATTCTAAAATGAAATCTTTTCTGTTTCCACTTTTCCAGAAGAGAAAAAACTACATACTCTTTCCTCCCACATTTCTTTTGGCCTTTTCTAGCGCCCTGTTTCACAACGGAGTTGATGAGAATTAGTCCTTAATTGAGAAATAATAATTTTAGATCTCCAAGAAATATTGGCCCCTATGTACGCCTTTTTCTGATGGTTATGAGTGGGGTTAAACTATTCAATGTATTACTTCTTCTTTCTTCCTAGCTCTTTCTCCCAAGTACGTTTATGGAACTTATCCATAACAAAATTTTTCATCTCTTTACTATTTGTAGGACACATGCTCAAGCAAATGCCCCATTTACTAAACCATTTGTTATTTTTCCACATCTAAGTCTTCTTTCTTTTGCACAATCTGTCACTAAACACAACCTTAGGCCATCTACCCTCTTCCATTTGCTCAATTTTTTTCAAATACCTTATGACTTTCACAAGCGCAATTGCTTCAATAGGAGCAACCCCTGTTTCACTTAACATGATAGCATAAGGAAATACACTTTTAATTTTGAATTTGTTTTTAGTCGAACGCTTTTGAATTTTCTCAATTTGTTTCCACTGCATCTCGGTTGTGCTGCTGGCCCAGAGTTCACAACCGTAGAGAATCACCAGAATCACTAGAAGCCCAAAAAGAGTTAGAGTGGTTTTCCAGTCCCACAACTTTGCCTCTCTACACTTGTTTTGAAGAGCATAAAATGCTTTCCAGCCCCCTAAATTTATTTTCTTTCTACAATCATCCCAACTTAAATTTCTGTTGAAGTAAATTCTGAGGTATTTTTAGTTTGCAACTTATTCCAGAATACTGCCTTCAAAGTAGAACTTATGCTGGTTATGCTTTCTTTTGTTAGAGAAAACCGCTACTTTCGTTTTACTAATATTGACTTGCATCCCCACCCTTCTAAAAAATTTCTCAAGGGAACATAAGTGCTCTTGCAAACCAAGAGCCGATTTAGCAATCAATATAAGGTCATCTGCGTACAAAATAAGCCTTATAACGAACTTGCCCAAATGGATACCATCACCCTCTTGCGAATTTAGCCACTCTTCAAGCTTGTCCATATATAACCCAAAAAGGGTAGGAGACAATGGGAAACATTGCTTGACCCCGATATCACTTCTAAAACTTTCAGAAATGCCTATTGAAGTTCTAATTTTTACTTTCACCTCTTCATACAACCTATGCACAACTGCTCTCAAATGTTTGGGAACCCTGAGTTCCTCCATTCTGCCCCAAAGCTTATCCCTAGGAACTGTGTCAAAGGCTTTTCTGAAATCAACAAAGCAACAAAAAACTTCTTCCTTTTTTTCCCAAAATTTTTCAATGATGTGCCTTAAAGTTATGCCATGATCAACTATGCAATGTTTAGTTCTAAAACCTGCTTTCCCTTTAGCACGTTTATCTCTTTCTTCTGCCCACTTGCTGATTTTCTTTTCTAACATGCTTCCAAATAAATTTGCAAACAAGGGGTTTATCATTATGGTTCTATAATTGGAGGGATTATTGACGTCACCACCCTTGAAAAGAGGTATTTCCATACTAGTTGTCCAATCTGTGGGGAACCCCTGCTGTATGATGTTGTTGAAAATTTTTGTGATGTGAGGTGAAAGAATTTTTAAGCCCCACTTTAGATACTCTGCTTGGAGTTCATCTAAGTCTTTTTCTTTTCCAGCGCCCAACCTCTTGATACCCATCTCTACCTCTTGCACCGTGAAGAGTTTTGTTTTTGTGTTGACCAAGGGAGGAGGGTCAACCTTTGGACCCTGCTCATAAAGTTGTATTTCATAGTCTAACCATTTAGAAGCTGTAATGTTGTTTTCAGTTTGCACCTTTTTCGGTTGGGGATCCTTTAAGAATAGTTTGGAGTTATTTTTCCCAAGGAATATTAGTTTTTCTCTCCTCGAAACCATGAAAGTAGCCTTTTTATTTCTTACTATCTGCTTGTAAGATTTGAGCTTTATGTTATCCTTGTCTGATTCCTTCCACATTCTCCTTGCCTTTTTGCATTCCTTGTCAAACCAAGCATTAACCAGAAAACAATTTGTTTCATACTTCTTAATATTTTTCTCTTTTACACTCAGCAAGTGCAATTTTAATTAAATGTGTTAATCTGTGACTATGAAGGCCACGAAATGAGATTTCCTCTTTCTCGAAGAGCCTCCCTAACGTTTTTTCGAAGGTATTACAATTCTTTGGAGTTAAAAGAATTCTGCCTTTTGGGGGATTTTGTTGAACACATTGAGTTTTTGAACCTAATTGCTTCTTTCTGGTCCAAGATTAAATTAAATAAATTGGCTTGTGATATGAAATTAAGTCCCAAATTTGATCTCCAATCAGCACTTCCTCCATTTTCTCACACAAACTATGCGAGAAAATTGCATAATCTACTACACTTGCTCCATTGTAAGTATTGCAAGTGAAATTACCGGACTTTTCCCAAATAGTCAAACCATTACAAATGACTAAATCGAAAGCCCCACATAGCTTAAGCAATTGTTCTCCAAAGAGATTGCATCCTTTATCCTCTGAAATTTGTTCCCACTGATGATTACTCTCTTTTATGAGCCAGATAGGGTCATCGTCTTCTTTGCAACAAAGAATGCTATCTTGTTCACCTGTAGTTCTAGCATTGAAATCCCCCACTATAAGGACTTCACCTCGCTGAGAATATATTGCAATATCTGTTTTTAGGGCGGAAAATGGATCTTTGTGGTCAAGCCCTCTACTTTTGTAAATTTTTGAAACTTGTGGCACAAAATAGCATGATGCAATTATGATGTGATTTCCATTTTTTGATATTTTCATTAGGAGAATTTTGAGGTCTAAAATGAGCTTCTTAAGGAAAATGTACAATCAAAATTCACCTTATGAGAACCAATCACATTTTAGGGGATGACATCATCCCTAATGGTTGAGGTGACATTGCTTGAGTTAAAGGTACTTACTTGTCACATTCTTAATTGTGGATAAAAAATCATGGTTAACCATGGTAGTGCACTAAGTACTTTTAAGTCAAAGTAAAAGTACTCATAATAAATGTCATTTCACACTTTTTGAATAAAAATATATTATTTTCATTTCATATTTATTGAAAGAAACAATGCACATCCCTATACATTTATTATATTAGATTAGATTATATTATTTTTATATAGTATATTAATTACATGTTATTATACAATTTAAATAGTATAAATTTTAATTAATAACATATAATATAATTAAGAATTTATAAATTTATATTTATATTTTATTTTAAGTTATTTAAGTACAAAGGACAAATGCATTAGTTGTTCAATGATAATGAATTTTTCTTGAAAAACTTATTCTTATTTATAGTCACATCAATACAATTTTTTTATTAATTTTATTTTGGTACAACTTTTGAATTGAATTTAACTATGGTTACATTGATTTTGGTGCAAAAAGTTAATTGAAAATTCATAAATATTATTTTATTGGCTTAGCTATTATTTATTATTTCCTTAGAGGGCCCATTTTAGACCTCAAAATTCCCCTAATGAAGCTAGACAAATTTCTTATTTGGGTCTTATTTTTTTAGCTGAATGAAATGACCTTCTTTTTCTTTTACTAATGCCATGATATCCCCATGCCCTTTGCCATTCCCTGCTGCCTTGTTGCATACTGCTATCTTCCAATACCCTTCAAACAAAGGTGTCTTGCACCCTTCATTCTCATGTGTTTCTATGAGGCAAATTATGTCTCTATCTTCCGCAATAGGCTCTAACCTAGGTCATCGTCTCCATGGGTAACCCTTGCAGTTCCAACAAACTAGTCTTAAGGAAACTTGGGTACGACTTGATTGCTATTTGTTTTGACATGAAAGACTCACAGTTGAGTCTTTGTCCCTACTTGCCCATACTGACCTTGCTTCCTCATTTATTGTTGAAGAGTTTGTTGTCTCTTCTTTGTTATTGTTTTTCTGCCTTGCTTTGGAAGGAGGTCCAAATTGCGCTATCACAACTTTACCTTTATAAATCCATGCTCTTTTTCCCTCATCTCTTTCTGCCCTAACATTTTTCATTTCGTCCCTCCTTTTCTCTTGTTGTATTATAGTTAAGTATTCTTGTAGAAAAAACCGAGAACCCCTCAAGAACTTTCCTCCTTAGAATGATATCTTTATCACGCAAGTTGGGCATGATGACTTTTATGGGCCTGGCTCTCTCACCATTAGGCTTACCTACTCTCCATGCTTGACATATTTGTGCTTGCCAATGGAGCTTGTCTTTCAGGAAGTATCTTGCAAGGTCAAGAATACATTCATTTTTCCCATAATCTTTCACCCCTTTAATAATTATGTTTGTTGCTCTATCTTGTCTTTCCTTGCTTTCTCTATCTTGCATGTTGTCAACTTGAATGTTTGTTTCTCCTTCCCTCTTAGCAGAATTGCTAATAACTTGAGCCCAGGTTTTGGAGAGTTTTGCAGAATCTCCTTTCCTCTCTTCTCTTGATGTATCTTCGTTGTTGTCTATTTGGGCAATTACTTTCCCCTTATCCTGGGATGGTTTCACATTCATCACCTCTGTATTCTCCACTGCAAATTTCTTCACGTTTTGCACCTCCTCTTTCATGCGTTGCCATTCTGTTTTCCCTATTCAGAGAGCTTCCTGTAGCAATGACACTTTCTCCTTCATAACTTTGTTTCTTTCTGTTAAAGCCTGGTTTTTAGCTATTATTATATGGATTGTACAATGTTTTTCCAACTCTTTAGCTTCTACTACTTCCAAACTCTCTTTTACATTTAACAATTCATTCACATAAAGATCAGATGACCAAATGAGAGGTGTGGATGTGGGACTATATAAGGCATAATCATCGATGAATTTTCCTTTTCCTTTGGACTTGTTGCCACATGCTTGCAAAGAGGACTTGTTTGAATGTTGTTTCTTACGAAGGACCCAAGTAATTTCCCTTTGAGACCTTTTTTTCCTTGTCTGCTCCACCAATTTTAGACAAGCTAGTCTCCGTTTTAAAATGCCTCGATACTGTTTGGCATTAAACCAAACCCACTTCCCAATTTTGGCTGATGAGTCAATTTTCACTTGCCCTATATCATTTGTTTCCACGGGTTCTAAACTTTCTTGTCCCATTATCATGATGATATTAAGGGAAATCAAAGTCTCTGCCCAAAAATGACACTCTATTTTATGCTTAACCCTTCAATATCTGTTGGTCTGACCACTGAAAACTTGCTGCTCTACCCTTGTTGCTCTACCCACTGTACCTGTCCTCTGTTAGCCCACTGTCCCTGTCCTCTGTTTCCCTAATTTCACATACTTATTCATTGTTGCCAATGCAGAAAAATGCCACTGATTTGGGATGCTGATATCCTTATTTCTGCATATGCCGTCTACAGGTAGAAGATACAGTTTGACTCTGAATCCTGAGGAAGTTCTGAGTTGTTGTCAATCGCTACTCTAATATCGACTGTAAATTGCTATCAATCGCTACTCTAATACTTTGAATTTTACAACATTCAAATGAGTAAAAAGGCATCCACATTTGGATAACCCATGTTGCTACAATCAATTAGCGTTTTCTCTACTAATGCCGTACCTTCGATCCCCTTTCCAAAATATGTCATAGCTTCGAAAGCTTCGAGTAACTTCTTGACCAGGTTAGAGCCCATCACGTCTCGCGAGTCACATGGATTCCTTATGCTCACCGTGGAAATTTAACGATGTTTCAAACAGAGTCCATGAGACTAAAAATAGTCTATGGGACTATGAGTTTCTTGTTTTCACCTTTTTCATTTCAGTTGAGCTGGCCCAACCTTCCAACTATCTCATTGCTGAAAAGATAATGCTAAGAAACCAATGCTAACATATTCCCATAACTTTCTTTGATGTCTTTGAATGCATCGCATTCTAAAATGAAATGTTTTTATGATTCCATTGTTCTAGACGTGAAAAATGTACACACTCGTTCTTCCCAAGCTTCTTTAGGCCTTTTTCATTGCCCTGTTTCACATCGAAGATGATGCGAGTTGGTTCTTAATTAAGAAATAAGAAACTTTGCTCTCCACTGAATGGTAGCTCAAATGTAATCTTTTTGTTAGACAAACAACATCTTATTTTTTGCTTTGCTATCCCGCTCTCCCCGAGGTAGTTGCCTTCTTGTTTACCCCCAAAGCAACATTTCCCTCCAAAAGGTCCGAGCTGGGTGTCCCGCTTTCCCTGTGCCCCTTAAAGTGAGATGTCTCCCTAAACCCTCCCACATCATGGTTCGGTTGCAGACACGCGTCATTTCCTGGCTGCCCAACATTCTCCTCGGGGGTGACTAACCCAAACCTAGAAAGCTATTTTTCAATAGAGTCGTACATACATATACATTTCAGTTTGTTACTTCCCTCTGTTATCTTATCACTTCGCCATTCACAACGGTTCATCTGGATACCCTTACTTGGATTTGTATGTTGGAATCATTCCGTACTTAGCTATGGGGAGGTCATCCTCTTAGGAAACTTCAATGTCCGCACTAAAGTTAACCAAATTCCTTTTCATGATCGAACCAAGCATGTGTTTTATATTTAGAAGATCGTCAATAGATTTCTATGATGATGCTTTGGGGCCTCTTACAAATTATGGCAAGGATCCACTTTGGGACCTCTTATAGCTTATATGTATGATCACAGAGCATATAAAACACTAAATTACATGATGAAACTTAGGGATATTGCGTTTAAACTGTAAATTTTATACGAAGAAAACGAAGGTACATTTTTAACATGCACAACTACAAAATTTATTTAGTAGTCAAATTTCCATTATATTCATTTGAGAGGCTTTATTATACTTATGAGACATGGTATTAGGTATTTATTTTTGTTTTATTTACTTTTCACTACATATTATTTTGTTTTTACCAAAAATTTATGTTTCTTTATCTATAGTTTAATATTGGGAATTCAAATTTTGGTATTTATTATTATTATTTAAATTTATTTATTTGTAATGTTATTGTTTGAGGTCTTATTATGGGTGTTTCTTAGTAACTTCTATTTTTCTATTACTTACTATTTTTTTTCTCATTTTTTAATTTTAATTGTTTTCTTTTTCTATTATTTCCATTTTCATAAATTATAGGTTTTCTCCATTTTTTAAAATTGTTTTAATATTATTACTTTTTAATTTGACTTATAATTTTTTTTTTTTGTCTTTTTTATGGTCGTTTTTTTTTTTTTTTCAATTCCAATTCCAATTATATTAATCATATTTTTTTTCTTTGTTAATTTTAATTTTAATTTTTTTTCTTTTCACTTTTCTAGTAAAACTTCCATTTCAATTAATATAATATATTTGTTTTAAAATAAAAAATTAATAAATTTAAATAAAATTTGAGTGTAATTTTTTTCCGTTTTCATATATACACATTTTATTCTTCACTCTATTCAAATCTTAAATATTTCTTATCATTATTGTCTCACTTAAATATTAAAAGTTTGAAAAATAACAACTTATAAAGTTAAAATTGGGAATTTTAATTAATTTATTTAAATTATTATTTAATTTTTAAATTTCAATTAATCATTATCTTTTATATTATTTTATTTGTAAATCTTGAGATTTTAGCAAAAGCTAAAACTATTCACATTGATTACTCTCCCACGTGCATTAATGTACAGTGTAGTGACAATTTCACCTAACCGCTTCTGTGTTGCTCAAATCACATTAATAAAACTAATTTTGTGTGTGGCTCAAATCTCATTAATAATACCAATTTTGTGTGTGCAAGTAAGGTGCATGTGAATTTTTATGTAAAAATTCAGCTATTATTACTCATAATAGCCATTATTTAAATAATGGATTACCCAAGTAACTTTGTTTTAAAAATGATTTAGGATGGAATAAATGAAGTATGTAAGTGGTTAATGATACGATTTGGATCTGAAAGTATCTTCGCATGTATCTGAGAGAAAAAATAAGTTTGAAAGTTGTTTTTTAAGTCAACTATATTTTTATAATTTTTTTCTCAGGCACTTAACATGTTTTTATGTAAATTGTAGTTGTGAGTATATTTTTTATTTTAAAATATATGTTTACAAAACGCTAAAGAGCTAAGACCAACATTTTCTATTTAAGTTTATCAATTCACAAGTTTTAAACATGATTTTAATTATAAATATTGATTATATGTTTATTATGAAAATATTGAAGCAAATACAAATTTATTGGTATTATTTTGAATTTTTATTTTTGCACTGTAATTTTATCAATATAAAAGTTTATTATATATTGAAATTGGTAATGTTTTAATTTTTTTATTTCTTAGTATAAGTTTAGCAATATAACAAAAATTTAAACATGTTTTTTCAATCTTTTAGAGTTACAAAATATCTAATTTTTTAGATGTTAGTTTTTTACCATAATAAGGCGACACAACAAAAGTTTGAAATTAGTGTTATTTCAATATTTTTAATTTGGTAGTGAAGGTCTTACATATTTGAAAATGCATGTTTATGAAATATTCTTTACATAAATGGATTAGTTTTGTGCATGATTGTTGATTAATTTTATACCATAATTTTTTACATGGTTGAAAATACATGTTTGTGCATTGTCTCCCACATAAATGGATTTGTTTGTGTGCATGACTCTTGATTATATTTTTACCATAATAATACTAAAACCACAACAATTTGGTATTATTTTAATTTTTTAAAGTAAAATTCTAAGGAGATAAAAATTATAATAATGGATTTTTTTAAATTCTCTCTAGCACATGAGCAACAACACATGAGGGTTAATCTTGGGTCGTTTTACTTCGTAGCCCCATCCTCAACAGATTGTGCCACTAAAACTTGACTAATATATATATATATATATATATATATATATATATATATATATATATATATATATATATATAATTAATTAATTTGTTTCTCATTAGTATTATTGTTGACCTTTTTATAAATTTTTACAGAGTTTTTCAAATATCTTTTACAAAATATCTGAGTAAAAGGACACATTTTATCTTTCAAACTTAATAGCATACAAACTTTTAAACATATTTTTATAATTTTTTTTAGAATTGTAATATTTAGTTTTGACACATTTAAAATACATATTTGTGCAACATCCTCTACCTAAAACTTCATAAGTGTTATTATTTTATTTTTTAAAATAAATTTTTAGAAAGATAAAAAGTTAGTTATATATATAAATAATAAATCAGTTTTTTTAATATAATTATTGTTTAATATATTTTTTAAATTCATTTTATTTTAGAGTTTGAGTAGAATGACAAGTTGTTAGGTTATAAAATTTATTTTCTAATTAGAAATATTAATTTGATTTTATTTTTTCAAAATATTTTTTATTTTATTTTTATTTTTTTATTTATTTTTAAATTTAAATTTCTAAAGTAGATATCCCAAAATATTATTTTTTATTTTCACTTATTTTTTTTAATAGACATCTTATATTAGCACTTAAAATATGTTTTAGTTATAAATAAAAGATTTATTAATTTAAAAATATAATTGTATTAAAAATATTTAATTAAATTTGAGGTGTAATTATTATATAGAAATTGAAAATTTTATTTTTAATTATTTTTATAAATATTTAGGCCCTAAGAAGTTTCTCTTTGAAAACAATTCTCCTAGATTTCACTGTCCATGTGAGCTATTGGATCAAATGTTAGACGATTGAAATGTTTTAGGCCATTAGATCCACAATAAATATATTTATCATAAAATTAAACTCCACAGAAACCAATTAATTTATATTACATGGATAAAAAACAATATAAAAAAGGAAAAAAACTATTTATATATTTAAATATTACATTTTTGTGTCATGATCCAACAAAGTATGATAGAAATGTTGTAATGTCATGTTTAACATTTTGACTATGTCATATTACACAAAAATAAAAATAAAAGTAAATTAAATAAAAATATTGACATAATGTAATGAACATTTTAACTAGGTCAAAATACAATAAAAAATAAAAATAATAAAATAAAATAATAATAAATTATAGAACAATCCATGGTATTGACCCATGGTATAGATGTAGAATAGAGTTTATTTAAAAGGGAGAATTAAGATGGCCTAGATCAGTCTTAACTCTGGGTCTACCAAGAGCCAAGAGGGATCAAATGTCTTGATATGAAAACCTATTGTCTTGATATGAAAACCTCTTTGAGAGTGAAAATAGAATTTATCAATCTAAACTAACTATTTAATAAAATTATTTTTAATCATTTATAACCATTATTCTTTTAAAATTTTACTTAATAAAATGTATCTAAATTTTCATACATCCAAATACAAGCAGTTTTTCTTGTTCTATATTATTTTTGCTACAATTATTTTATTATTACAAAAATATATGTTTTTTTTGTTATATATTATTTATGTTACAGCTGTTTTATTATTCTTAATATATAAAAAATTAAATTAATAATTAATTTTTTTAAAATGTGACATTTTTTTAAATTTCCAAATTATTTCAATACTTGTGAATGTGATTTATTTCCAATTTTTTTTTAAATATGTGATTTATCTTGAGCAATACTGATGAATGTTTATAATTCTCATTTCTTAAATAACATTGAATTTACCTTTAATTACTTAATTGTAATAGTTTGTAACTACATACATACTCTTTTGGATTTTTTTGTTAATGAATATCAAATTTCTTAAAAAAAAAACTATATACATATCTTTAATTACCTAATTGTAGCTAAAAAAATCTTACATGTTTTTTACTTTATAATCATAAACAATTTTCATATTATGTGATGTCCAACTTACTCAACTTTTTATTCTGAAATTTTAAACAAAGTTTTTCACTGCATAATTTTGGCTTTTATAATTTTAAAATTTTTTCAATTCCAAACAAAACTTACAAAAGACAAAACCCACTCAATCTTTACTATAGATTATAGTTTTACAAAATTGACACTATGTGATTAACAATAGAGTAAGTTGAGACAAACCTAAGGGGTTTTTTTGTACAAGTTTTATCATAACCTTTCCATCTGATCCACAATCAAAGAAAATGGCTAGGGATTTCACAAGTTATTAGTTTGCAACCTGATCCACAATCAAATAAAATGGCTTGGGATGTCACAATTTATCATTCACACAATTATTTATTGACATTCTGAATTAAAATGGATCCTATTAGATGCATGGTGGCCAGAGGCACTAAAAGATTCAAAATAGATATCTGTTATGACATCTATATTTTCTACAAACCAAATTTCCCATCTTATACAACAATCTCTAACAATAACCGCTCAATTTACTCTCCAATTTTTGAAATCCCCACCCATGATGGGGAGATCACAATGTAAAATCAAATGTTCCTGTGGTTTTTTTAAAGGGGGTTCATAAACAAAACAGATAAAGAGAAAGTCAATATTGTGGTATAATAACTGATTTTTGAATCATTGTGACAACCAAAACATCACATTAGCCCACAAAATATATCTAATGCTATAAGGATTTGAGATTATAACAAAGTTTTGAATCATGATAACTAGGTGACAACCAAAACTAAGTTTTAGCCACAAGAAAAAAATCACAACAACTCACAGAATATATCCAAGGTTGCAATGAACCCCATACATATTGATGGACATCATGGGAATTTTAGTGCACATAGAACACCACCCTAAAAATCTATACTCTTGATCAATTTAGAATAACCTAATATGTCTAGATTGGATGCTAAGGTGGGTGGAACAATAATTGAGAATGCTTCTTAAAGGGTAAGGGAATTTAGATATTCTATCCTTCCACCAAAGATATAAAAAGTGAGACTTGTAGATTATAGTTTTACAAAATTGGCACCATGTGATTAAGAATAAGTTACAAATGTTAGGTATTTAAAAGGTAATAAGAGGAAGGTACATGAGGGCCATGGTAATTAATGTGATTCTTTGTACTATTTTTATTTAAAATAGTAATTTTTATTTGTATTTTTTAAAAATGAATATTGTTAAATGTGTACTATTTTAAAGGTAATAAGAGGAAAGTACATGAGGGCCATGGTAATTAATGTGATTCTTTGTACTATTTTTATTTAAAATAGTAATTTGTATTTGTATTTTTTAAAAATGAATATTGTTAAATGTGTACTATTTTTATTTAAAATAGTAATTTATATTTGTATTTTATTAAATGAATACTGTTAAATGTGTAATTGAGTAAAATGTATTAAATTAATATTCTAATTTTTAAGATATTTATTTAAAAAATTCAAAGCATGGTGAGTTTTGTTTTTACTAAGCATTACTCTAGATGTGCAGAAAATGAATCTATCTCAAGTCCCAAACAAGATTCTTCTTTCTCTTATTATTATAGCTTGCACCTTGACACTCCTCTTCTCCTCCCCCTTGCACAGATTTAAACTATGAGACACAAGGTAGTTTTTTCATATAGGAACATTTAGATATGATAAGAAAAATGTGATACTCTATTGTAATTTTCTTTACAAGTGTGATGGAAAGTGTGCCCTAAATGTTGACAATTTCATGGTTAATGTAGTACAAGCTACATACAAATTACAGTCTTGTATACAAGATCAAGAAAGCTATGCCCAATATCCAACACCATAGAGCAAGACATGTTCACCAATTCAACGGTTTCTTCCAAATCTCTCTCAGTGCCAGAGTTGTTTTCTCAATAAACTTGTTTTTACTGCTCTTGAATTGATGAAAGCCACCGTTGTTGCATATAAGAGCATTTAGTTCTAATAAGAAAATTGTGATACTGTGTTATAATTTTCTCTACAAATTTGTTGGAGTTGTTTTCTCAATCAACTTGTTTTTACTGCTCTTAAGTGATGAAATCCATCATTGTTGCATATAGGAGCATTTATCTGTGATAAGAAAACTGTGTAATATCCCCAGTTTGCTATGCTTTTATTAGACATTTGGGATGAGTCCAAAAGGGTACAATGGACCCCAATGGAAAACATTTATGTGGATTTATTTTATTATTTAAAATTAATAATAATAAAAATGGTAAAAAAAAATGTGCAATGACTAGATTGAGATTTGAGATCTGAAAACCCAATCCATGAGGATGGATCTGAAAACCCAATCCATGAGGATGGATAAGGTTGTAAGACTTTTCAAAACTTCCAGAAATCCTTGGAAGGAATAAAGTAAGATACTAAAATTAGATTGGAAATAAATATATAATTACCCCAATAAAGAGAAAATTATTGGGAAGAGGTGAAATAAAGCTGGAAAAACGGAAAAACTAGCTTTAAAAATACCTTTGTGGAAGAAATAGAGGGAAAGTCTAGGCAAACAGGAATACAACATCCTGAATTAATTGAACGAAGTTAAGGGAAATAGGCTGGGGGGAATCAAAGCTTAAATAAGTTGTTTCAGGATAGATAAAGGGTTGTCTATAGCTGGAGCAAAAGATCTCTTCTCGGGGGTGAGATGTGAAGAAAGAGCTCTAAGGTTGGGAGGAAACTAGTCACACCTAAGTGGTATGCACATTTAATGGTGAATAGTTTTAATTAAGCTCTAATACAGTGATGAATTATTGATAGTAATAAAGTAGTCATGCTAATGTGAATTACTGAGTTTAAATTCTATGTATGGATATGGGAAATTTATGAATTTCAATTATATAGTACTGATATGTACATTTAACCGAACTCACTATCGAAGAGATAGTAAGATTTGTATGGTTGTACAGACACATTCTGTAGAGGACCTACTCTCAGAGTGTCTAAACCCAGTGATGGGTCCATATCTGAGGTTAGGTACCTCACCGAAACTGACATTTCTTTATATTAGTTGGTTTAGAAAGCTATTATCAAACTATATAGTTCAATGAGAAACGAATTCTGGAATATAAATTAAGATACATATTTGAAATAATTAGTTCTTTATAGCCATAGATATGCTTTACTGTATGATTACACATTTATGCATTTATCATAGAAAAATAATTCAGAACTGAACTAATGTAAATAGGCATGTTTCTGCAATGTATCTTTATGCAAAAAGGACATAGTTAAAGCATAATTGCAAAAAGAAAACATTCTACCGATTGATATAAATTGAATATGGGCAGAAATTATCTACACATGAATAATGAAAGAACATTCTATACAGTTTATCAAACTCTGTACTATATATTTGTGCAGAAACTGAAACACAAAGTAAATAAGTTGCTTAAGAAACTCCCTAGGATATCAACCCTTAGAAACAAAGATATACTAACGTATGAACAGAACAAGACAAAATAAAAAGGTGTATTCAACATTATTAAATTGAAGGGGAGTATATATATATATATACCTCCATTAAAAAAAAAAAAAAAGGACAGATTTCTATGTCACAATCTTGTTGAGACAGTAAAATACATACTAAGAATTTTAATTTCCTTTCTAGAGAAGGTCTCAGTACATACTTAATAATCCATTCTTTAAAATTCAACTATTACAGAAAAACTTTATACAATCATATTTAATAATACAGATATCTTAAACTAGAAACTGCGTCCAAAACATCTCTATATAGAGGAGTAGTTGTATTCAGTTTCATATGGTTATTCATGTCGAATATTCAACTTGAAATTGGAAACCAGCCTAAGCATCAAACAACAAGTAGAAAACCAAGTTATGGGTCAATAAGGGCAAACGAAGCAATAAAGCCAAATTGGTATGAACGCACAAAAGATTACCTACAATCAACCAGAATTTCATTATATACTAAGTACTCCTCTTTTTATATATATATAAGGAAAATGAATGACTAAGATATTCAAGGATTAAGAAATAACATACCTTATACAAATAGGAGTTGACCATAGTATCTGGTAAAACCGAGAGACATATGGGTCGATATAAAAAGTTCAAATGAGAAAACACTAATATCAAGGACAATTGACATGAAAAAAAATAAAAAAAATATCTAGAAGTTCACACATACCTTATTTCAGTATCGATTTCTGGTGTTGTGGAGAACGTCAGGGTAGAAAACCGTTTGGAACCTCCACTTGCATTGTGAATGCAAAGGAAAACTTGAAACGTATTTTTGGAAAGAACATGATAAAACTATAGTACTGTATAAAGTGTCGATAATGAAAAAAAAAAAAAAACTCAGAACCAAACCAATTGCTAAATAAGGAATTAGGGAGACATCTAGGAAATAAAACCCTCAAAGTTGTACAATTCCTAACAACACACAACTATAAACCAATGGTTCAGGAAAATATAAATAGTGAGGATAACATCCTCTTCATTTCCTGGAAAATGCAATTATTCTTATAAATCTTAGGATTCCATAGATTAGTTATTTTATTCTCTAATAAAAGAAAAAGACCGAACAAAGGAGTATAAACATATACCATGCATATCATTCACCAAAATGAGAACTAAACTGAAGGTTCAGGCATGTCTACATGAAGGTGGGTCCTTTCATAAATGCTGACCAATAATACACCAACATAAAAATTTAGAACTGATTTAAGAAAAAAAAATGGAAGTTCTAGAAATAACGAAATCTTGCAAAATATGTGAGGCAAATACTGGATAAGCGGAAACTAAACTAACCCGTAGGTTGGACGACCAATAACATGGTGATGCAATCATGGAGCTCCTTGCCGAACAACATCATATGTATTCTTTAAAATCTGATTTCGGTTAACCGAGGGCGAAATGGCAAGTGCGAGGTTTTGCCACCGAGAAGGTAAAACAACTTCAAGAAAATGGGCAAGGGAATTGGCTCATCTCCGAAATCGAAGTCATTTATGGAATTGAAACCTTAATCTAGGTCAGATATACACCCTACAAGTGTCACAAATCCAAGCAAAATAGGGTTTAAGTGGATCACTAGATGCTGGTAGCGGTCCATGTGACATCGTACGCTAACAATTAACGCCGACAACCCTAAAGTAATTCACTTACAATGATTTGGAAACCAAAGTCTGCGGTAATGGTACAACACATTAAAACTAATTCAAAAACCTGATCTCAAGAATTAAAGTCCTGCAAACTCGGATTTATATGTACAGGTTTATCTTATTGAAAAAAAGGAGTGGTAATGATGTTGTATCTTGAGTAAATGCCATGTCAGAGTACCTTAAAGAAATACGTGATGACAGATGAACGATAAAACAAATATATATATATATATATATATATATATATGTGTAAATGATTCTCAAGAAATAGAGAGATAATAATAAGCGGTTGTATAGTCGAAAAGACCTTGCAATGAGTGTGACATAAAGTTTATAAGAAATTAGATTCGAACTTACATTATGGTGTGATAATCAAGAGAATGTTGTTCTATATATGTAGATATACCGTAAGATGAGTGTAGGAAAATATCACAGTGGAATTGTGATATTTAAATAATAAAGTTATAAAGGGGTTAGTGATATATAATATTTCACTATGCCACAATTTTATTTGTTAAAAGTCAGTGTAATGAGAAAAAAATAATACATATGTGGGGTAGGATATATGTATAAATAACTTTATAAGTATTATAATTGGTTAAAATTTATATACATATGAACACTATGTTCGTAGGTAGGGTAATGGAAAATATACAATGTATTCTAGTGTAGAAGGAAAAATCTAATTAATAAAGTTACAATTAGAATACTGTAGCATCTAGTGAATAAACTCTTAGAGGCTGAAATGACAAAGTCTGAACTAATGCCAACACTTCGTCAAGATGCGACGAATACTTAAAAATAAAAGAAGTTGTTGATAATGAATTAGTCTCTTAACAATATGCAATAGAGCATACAAAAATACATTATTTTTTTTCCAAATGAGAGGTGTTATAAACTGTGATAGTGTTTTATAATTTTCTCTACAAATGTGTTGGAGTTGTTTTCTCAATAAACTTGTTTTTACTGCTCTTAAGTGATGAAATCCATTGTTGTTGCATATAGGAGCATTTAGCTATGATAAGAAAAGTGTGATAATATGTTATAATTTGCTCTACAAATGTGATGGAAAGCGTGGGATGAATGTTGGCAATTTCATGGTTAATGTAATATAAGCTAAGTATAAATTCATTTCTTCTACACAATAACAAGAAAGCTATGCCAAGTAGCCAGCACCACAGAACAAGACTTGTTCACCAACTCCATAAATGCTACTGAATATCTCTCGGTGTTGGAGTTATTTTCTGAATAACATTATTTTTATTGCTCTTGAAGTGATGAAAGCCACATATCCATACATTTTTTACTATATGCACAAAGAACAAAAGAAACCAACTTCATATCACCGTACTGAAAAAACAAGAACATGGAAGACACCAAGGATATCAGTGGTAAAGAACAATGTGATCTTTTGAATGGTTTCAAATACCATGAAGAAAATAATACATAGGTGTCTCAATAGGAAGTGATAAAGATTAAATATGGAGGAACTGCACCAAAACAACCTTTGATTTTGAAGGTAGAAAATCACGATCTATTTCTTTATTCATGAGGCATTCATGTTGGCATGATCAGACAAGGCCTTTACCTTAACTTCAACATAGGCCTCATGATTCGTAAAGCTCAAGGAAGAAATATTGCAGTAAGATTTCACTATAACATGGTCCTTGCCTTTATTTTATTGATATAATTGTTTGTTAAATTAATAATTATTTATTTTATTTATTCAAATAAATTAATTCTTTATTTTTAATATATATACATATATATATATATATATATATATATCAAATAATATAACATTTAATGTTATACAAGTTGTGCCAAGAATTTTTTAAATTCTTGCTCTTCAACTATATCTTATCAGTTTAGTGTTTTCAATCAAGAAGAGACTTCAAAGTTTAAGAACTATATCTTAGATCTGAGCACATGATTCTATTAAAATTTATGAAACAAATTCAATTTTTACAACCTGTATGTTTAAATATGTAATTTTGGAAGTGATGATGGCTTCTTTAGGCACTTGATTAGTATTGTGGAATAAATTTGAGTATATCATTAAGAACTATGAATAGTTCATGTAGCAGTTGCAGTACTTATAGCAAATTTTAATATCCTTTCTTCATGATACATATACCTAATCCATGAAAAGTTGTAACCATGTATGCAATGATATATGCTAATCATTTTAGTTTTATGTTGATGACAAGTTATTTTATCATTTGTTAAGTAAGCCTTTCAATTTTTATGTTTATAATAGTTTGGAAGCACTGATATCATTCTAATAAATTGATATTGCAAACCAACTTATGTTTGTGACACGTTTGTATGTGTTTCCATTCATAAATTTCTTACTCATTTTGTCTTGATATTGCTACATAATGGTGAAATAAATACAGTGTTGATCCAAGTGATCCAGAGAGGTATTGACGTCCAGCTTGGAAAACCAAGCATGAAAATGCTTCTAATTTTCAATGAAGTAGCCTTCAAAAGTTCCTAATTCTGTTTTAATTACATAAATGCATTGAAAACCAACTCATAGTATTTACTTTAGTTGTTTTATTTGGACGTGTTGCAATTTGACATTTACAATTTGTGCATCAAATTATTATGTAAAAATTGTGCCAAGAAGTTTTTAAATAGTTTCTCTTCAGCCATATCTTATCAGTTTAGTATGTTTTTAATCAAGAAGAGGCTTCCGAGTTTAAGAATTGCATCTTATATATGAGCGCATGATTCTATTCAAATTTATGAAACAAATTCAGTTTTTACAACTTGTATGTTTAAATATGTGATTTTGGAAGTGATGATGGCTTCTTTAAACACTTGATTTGTATTGTGGAAGAAATTTGAGTATATCATTAAGGACAATGACTAGTTCCTATAGAAGTTGCATTGCTTATAACATATTTTCACATCCTTTGTATAAGTTATTGTATATACAATTCTCACACATTCCCCCCAGATGTTAGCTATATCGTGAGTAGTTCATGTAGCAATTGCATTACTTATAACAAATTTTTATATAATTTGTATAAGCTATTGTATATACAATGCTTACTTAACAAATGATAAAATAACTTTTCATGAACATCAAACTAAAATGATTAGCATATATCATTGCAGGTTACCATTTTTCATGGATTAGGTATGTATCACCAAGAAATGATATTAAAATTTGTTATAAGTAATGCAACTGCTACAGGAACTATTGATAGTCCTTAATGATATACTCAAAGTTATTCCACAATACTAATCAAGTGTTTAAAGATGCCATCATCACTTACAAAATTACATATTTAAACATACAAGTTGAAAAAATTGAATTTGTTTCATAAATTTTAATAGAATCATGTGCTCAGATCTAAGATATAGTTCTTAAACTCTGAAACCTCTGCTTGATTGAAAACATACTAAACTGATAAGCCATAGCTAAAGAGAAAGAATTTAAAAACTTCTTGGCACAACTTGTATAACATTAAATGTTATATATATATATATATATATATATATATATATATATATATATATATATATATATATATATATATATATATATATATATAAAATAAAAAATAAATTTATTTTAATAAATAAATAAATAAATAATTATATCAAGAAAAGAAAAGGCAAGGACCATGTTACAGTGAAATCTTACTGCAACACTTCTTCCTTGAGCTTTATGAATCATGAGGCGTATGTTGAAGTTAAGTTAAATACCTTGTCTGATCATGCCAACATGAATGCCTCATGAATAAACAAATAGATCATGATTTTCTACCTTCAAAATCAAATGTTTTTTTGGTGCAGTTCCTCCATATTTTATCTTTATCACTTCCTATTGAGTCACCTATGTATTATTTTCTTCATGATCTTTGAAACTATTCAAAATATCACATTGTTCTTTACCACTGATATTCCTGGTGTCTGCCATTTTCGTATTTTTTCAGTATTGGTGATATGCAGTTGGTTTCTTTTGTTATTTGTGCATATAGTAAAAAATGTATGGATAGGTGGCTTTCATCACTTTAAGAGCAATAAAAATAATGTTATTCAGAAAATAAATCCAACACCGAGAGAGATTTACTAGCATTTATGGAGTTGGCGAACATTTCTTGTTCCATGGTGTTGGCTACTCGACATAGCTTTATTAATCTTGTGTAGAAGAAATGAATTTGTATTTAGCTTATATTACATTAACCATGAAATTAACAACATTCATGCCACACTTTCCATAACATTTGTAGAGAAAATTATAACAGAATATGACACTTTTCTTATTAGAGCTAAATGCTCCTATATGCAACAATGATGGATTTCATCACTTAAGAGCAGTAAAAACAAGTTTATTGAGAAAACAACTCCAACACATTTGTAGAGAAAATTTTAACACACTATCATAGTTTTCTTATCACAACTAAATGCTCCTATATGCAACAACGATGGATTTCATCACTTAAGAGCAGTAAAAACAAGTTTATTGAGAAAAAAATTCCAACACATTTGTAGAGAAAATTATAACACAATATCACAATTTTCTTATCCGAACTAAATGCTCTTATATGCAACAACGATGGATTTCATCAGTTCAAGAGCAGTAAAAACAAGTTTATTGAGAAAACAACTCTAGCACTAAGAGAGATTTGGAAGCAACTGTTGAATTGGTGAACATGTCTTGCTCTATGGTATGGAATATTGGGCATAGCTTTCTTGATCTTGTATACAAGACTATAAATTTGCATGTACCTTACACTACATTAACCATGAAATTGTTAACATTTAGGGCACACTTTCCATCACATTTGTAGAGTAAATTACAATAGAGTATCACATTTTTCTTATCATATCTAAATGTTCCTATATGCAACAACTACCTTGTGCCTCATAGTTTAAATTTGTGCAAGGGGGAGGAGGGGAGGAGTGTCAATGTGCAAGCTAGAATAAGAAGAGAAAGAAGAATCTTGTTTGGGACTTGAGATAGATTCATTCTCTGCACATCTAGAGTAAAGCTTAATAAAAAAATACTCACCATACTTTGAATTTTTTAAATAAATATCTTAAAAATTAGAATATCAATTTAATACATTTTACTCAATTACACAATTAACTATATTCATTTAAAAAATACAAATATAAATTACTATTTAAAATAAAAATAGTACAACACATTTGACAATATTTATTTAAAAAAAATACAAATACAAATTACTATTTTAAATAAAAATAGTACAAAGAATCACATTAATTATCATGGCCCTCATGTACCTTCCTCATATTACTTTTTAAATACCTGACGTTTGTAACTTATTCTTAATCACATAGTGTCAATTTTGTAAAACTATAATCTACAAGTCTCACTTTTTATATCTTTGGTGGAAGGATAGAGTATCTAAATTCCCTTACCCTTTAAGAAGCATCCTCGATTATTGTACCACCCACCTTGGCATCCAATATAAACATCTTAGGTTATTCTAAATTGATCAAGAGTAAAGATTTTTAGGGTGGTGTTCTATGTGCACTAAAACTCCCATAATGTCCATCACTATTTATGGGGTTCATTGCAACCTTGGATATATTCTGTGAGTTGTTGTGATTTTTTTTTTATGGCTAAAACTTAGTTTTGGTTGTCACCTAGTTATCATGATTCAAAACTTTGTTATCATCTCAGATCCTTATAGCCTTAGATATATTCTGTGAGCTAATGTGATATTTTGTTTGTCACAATGATTCAAAAATAAGTTATTATACCATAATATTGACTTTATCTTTATTTGTTTTGTTTATGAACCATTTAAAAAAACCACAGTAACATTTGATTTTACATTGTCATCTCCCCAGCATGGATGGGGGTTTCAAAAATAGGAGAGTAAATTGAGCGGTTATTTTTAGAAGTTGTTGTATAAGATGGGAAATTTGGATGGTTTGTAGACAATATGGATGTCATAACAGATATCTAGTTTGAACCTTTTATTGTCTCTGGCCACCATGCATCTAATAGGATCCATTTTAACTTAGAACGTCAATAAATAATTCTGTGAATGATAAGTTGTGACATCCCTAGCCATTTTCTTTGATTGTGGACCAGGTTGCAAACTAATAACTTGTGAAATCCCTAGCCATTTTATTTGATTGTGGATCAGGTTATAAACTAGAATACACACTCTCTTCAGAAGACTCGATAGTATATATTGGATGGATGGAAAGGTTATGATAAAAATTGTACAAAAAAACCCCTTAGGTTTGTCTCAACTTACTCTATTATTAATCACATAGTGTCAATTTTGTAAAACTATAATCTATAGTAAGGATTGAGTGGGTTTTGTATTTTGTAAGTTTTGTTTGGAATTGAAAAATAAAAAAATTATAAAGTAGTGAAAAACTTTGTTTAAAATTTCAGAATAAAAAGTTGAGTAAATTTGACATCATATAATAAGAAAATTGTTTATGATTATAAAGTAAAAAACATGTAATATTTTTTTAGCTACAATTAGGCAATAAAAGATATGTATATAGTTTTTTTTTAACAAAATAAATTTGATATTCATTAAAAAAAAAAAATCCAAAAGAGTATGTATGTAGTTACAAACTATTACAATCAAGTAATTAAAGGTAAATTTAATGTTATTTAAGAAATGAGAATTATGAACATTCATCATTATTGAAGGTAAATTTAATGTTATTTAAGAAATGAGAATTATGCACATTCATCATTATTGCTCAAGATAAATCATGTCCTGTGAAATAATTTGGAAATTAAAAAAAAATCACATAATTTAAAATTTTTCATTATTAATTTAATTTTATATATATTAAGAAATACTACTCATGAATAATAAAATAGTTGTAACATAAATAATATATAACAAAAAAAACATGTATTTTTGGAATAATAAAATAGTTGTAACAAAAATAATATAGAACAAGAAAAACTGTGTATATTTGGATGTATGAAACTCTAGATACATTTTATTAAGTAAAAATTCTAAAATAATAATGGTTATAAACGATTAAAAATAATTTTATTAAATCGTTAGTTTAGATTGATCAATTCTCTTTTCACTCTAAAAGAGGTTTTGATATCAAGACATTTTATCCCTCTTGGCTCTTAGTAGATCCAGAGTTAAGATTGATCTAGGCCATCTTAATTCCCCCTTTTAAATAAACTAGATTCCACATGCATACCATGGGTCAATACCATGGGTTGTTTTAATAGTTTATTATTATTTTATTTTATTATTTTTATTTTTTATTGTATTTTGACCTAGTTAAAATGTTTATTACATTATGTCAATATTTTTATTTAATTTACTTATATTTTTATTTTTGTATAGTTTGACATAGTCAAAATGTTAAACATGAAATTACAACATTTCTATCATACTTTGTTGGATCATGACACAAAAATGTAATATTTAAATATATAAATAGTTATTTTACTTTTTTATATTGTTTTTTATCCATGTAATATAAATTAATTGGTTTATGTGGACTTTAATTTTATGATAAAAATTTATTTACTTGTAGATCTAATGGCCTAAAACATTTCAATAGTCTAACATTTGATCCAATAGCTCACATGGTGGGGGAGTTGTTTTCAAAGAGAAAGAGAAACTCCCTGTGGCGTAAATATTTATAAAAGTAATTAAAAATAAAATTTTCAATTTCTATATAATAATTACACCTCAAATTTAATTAAATAATTTTTATATATTGATATTTTTAAATTAATAATGATATAATGATATTTACTGCTATACAAGTTGTGCATCAAATTATTATGTATCAATTGTGCCAAGAAGATTTTAAATTATTGCTCTTCAACTATATCTTATCAGTTTAGTATGTTTTCAATCAAGAAGAGGCTTCAAAGTTTAAGAATTGTATCTTATATCTGTGCACATGATTCTATTCAAATTTATGAAACAAATTCATATTTTACAACTTGTATGTTTAAATATGTGATTTTGGAAGTGATGATGGCTTCTTTAGACACTTGATTAGTATTGTGGAAGAAATTGAGTACATCATTAAGGACAATGAGTAGTTCCTATAGAATTTGCATTGATTATAACATATTTTCATATACTTTGTATAAGTTATTGTATATACAATTCTCACACATTTCCCTAGACGTTACCTATATGGTGAGTAGTTCATGTAGCAATTGCATTACTTATAATATATTTTTATATCAATTGTATAAGCTATTGTATATACAATTTTAAAGCATTTCCCTAGTTGTTACCTATATGGTGACTGAGTGATGATAGCTTCTTTAGACACTTGATTAGTATTGTGGAAGAACTTTGAATATATCATTAAGGATTGTGAGTAATTCATGTAGCCGCTTGCATTGCTTATGAAATATTTTTATATCGTTTAGATAAACTATTGTATATACAATTATTCTATGACATGGTTACACATTCCCCCCAAGCGTTACCATATGGTGACTGTTGTCCAATTGCTGATATTTAGAGAAATATAATTAAGTGATTTATGGTTTTTGAACATCAAAGTTACTATGACGACCTTTTATCTCAGGATGACTCCTTAGTACTGAGATTCAATCTCCATGGCGAAGATGCATAGATTGCTTCATAGGAAAACCCTTTTTCCTATTGATAACATGTGGTAGTTGTATGAATGAACTACTTATATTGTCCTCGATGTCATAAGGTTCCAACACGGTTAAATTTTTTTGATAAGTATATATATAAGTTATACATATTATGTAGTAAGAAATGTTCTTTATTAATAGCAGTCACTGAAAGGGGAAATAATCTCAATACACCCCTCTAGATATACATGAGGGCCATGGTAATTAATGTGATTCTTTGTACTATTTTTATTTAAAATAGTAATTTGTATTTGTATTTTTTTTAAATGAATATTGTTAAATGTGTTGTACTATTTTTATTTAAAATAGTAATTTATATTTGTATTTTTTAAAATGAATATTGTTAAATGTGTAATTGGGTAAATTGTATTAAATTGATATTCTAATTTTTAAGATTTTTATTTAAAAAATTCAAAGTATGGTGAGGTTTGTTTTATTAAAATTTACTCTAGATGAGCAGAGAATGAATCTATCTCAAGTCCCAAACAAGATTCTTCTTTCTCTTCTTATTCTATCTTGCACCTTACTCCTCCTCTCCTCCCCCTTGCACAAATTTAAACTATGAGGAACAAGGTAGTTGTTGCATATAGGAACATTTAGCAAATGATAAGAAAAATGTGATACTCTATTGTAATTTTCTCTACAAATTTGATGGAAAGTGTGCCCTAAATGTTTACAATTTCATGGTTAATTTAGTATAATCTACATGCAAATTTACAGTCTTGTATACAATATAAAGAAAGCTATGCCCAATATCCAACACCATAGAGCAAGACATGTTCACCAATTCAACAGTTGCTTCCAAATCTCTCTCAGTGCTAGAGTTGTTTTTTCAATAAACTTGTTTTTACTGCTCTTGAAATGATAAAAGCCATTTTTGTTGCATATAAGAGAATTTAGTTTTGATAAGAAAATTGTGATATTGTGTTATAATTTTCTCTACAAATGTGTTGGATTTTTTTTTCCCAATAAACTTGTTTTTACTGCTCTTAAGTGATGAAATACATCGTTGTTGCATATAGGAGCATTTAGCTGTGATAAGAAAACTATGATAGTGTGCTATAATTTTCTCTACAAATGTGTTGGAGTTGTTTTCTCAATAAACTTGTTTTTACCGCTCTTAAGTGATGAAATCCATCGTTGTTGCATATAGGAGCATTTAGCTCTGATAAGAAAAGTGTGATACTAGACTGTTATAATTTGCTCTACAAATGTGATGGAAAAGCGTGGCATGAATGTTGGAAATTTCATGGTTAATGTAATATAAGCTAAATACAAATTCAATTCTTCTTCACAAGATCAAGAAAGCTATGTAGAGTAGCCAACACCATGGAACAAGACATGTTCGCCAACTCCATAAATGCTATTGAATCTCTCATCTCTCTCGGTGTTAGATTTATTTTCTAAATAAAATTATTTTTATTGCTTTTGAAGTGATTAAAGCCACCTATCCATACAATTTTTACTATATTCACAAAGAACAAAAGAAACCAACTTCATATCACCAATACTGAAAAAACAAGAACATGGTAGACACTAGGGATATCAGTGGTAAAGAAAAATGTGATCTTTTGAATAGTTTCAAAGATCATGAAGAAAATAATACATAGGTGACTCAATAGGAAGTGATAAAGATTAAATATGGAGGAACTGCACCAAAACAACCTTTTATTTTGAAGGTATAAAATCATGATCTATTTCTTTATTCATGAAGCATTCATGTTGGCATGATCAGAGAAGGTCTTTAAATTAACTTCAACATAGGCCTCATGATTCCTAAAGCTCAAGGAAGAAGTGTTGTAGCAAGATTTCAACATGTGCTGATTACTTTCTTACTCTTTTCTTAGGCATAATTATATTTTTATTTAAATTAAAATATTTAAATAAATAAATAAATAAATAAATATATATATATATATATATATATATATATATATATATATATATATATATATATATATATATATATATCAAATAATATAAAATTTAATTTTATACAAGTTATGCCAAGAAATTTTTAAATTCTTGCTCTTCAGCTATATCTTATCAGTTTAGTATGTTTTCAATCAAGAAGAGACTTTAGAGTTTAAGAACTATATCTTAGATCGAGCACATGATTCTATTAAAATTTATGAAACAAATTCAATTTTTACAACTTGTATGTTTAAATATGTAATTTTGGAATTGATGATGGCTTCTTTAGACACTTGATTAGTATTGTGGAATAACTTTGAGTATATCATTAAGGAATATGAATAGTTCATGTAGCAGTTGCATTACTTATAACAAATTTTAATATCCTTTCTTGTGATACATATACCTAATCCATGAAAAACTATAACCATTTCTGCAATGATATATGCTAATAATTTTAGTTTTATGTTGATGACAATTTGTTTTATCATTTGTTAAGTAAGCCTTTCAGTTTTTATGTTTATAATAGTTTGGAAGCACTAATATCAATCTAATAAATTGATATTGCAAACCAACTTATGTTTGTGACATGTATGTATGTGTTTCCATTCATAAATTTCTTACTCATTTTGTCTCGAGATTGCTACATAATGGTGAAAGAAATACAGTGCTGATCTAAGTGATCCAAAGAGGTATTGACGACCATCTTAGAAAACCAGGCATGAATATGCTTCTAATTTTCAATGAAGTAGTATTCAAAAGTTCCTAACTCTATTTTAATTACATAAATTCTTTGAAAACCAACTGATAGTATTTACTTCAGTTGTTTTATTTGGACGTGTTGCAAGATGACATTTACTGCTATACAGGTTGTGCATCAAAGTATTATGTAACAATTGTGCCAAGAAGTTTTTAAATTATTTCTCTTCAGCTATATCTTATCAGTTTAGTTTGTTTTCAATCAAGAAGAGGCTTCTGAGTTTAAGAATTGTATCTTTTATCTCAGAACATGATTCTATTCAAATTTATGAAACAAATTCATTTTTTACAACTTGGATGTTTAAATAAGTGATTGTGGAAGTGATGATGGCCTCTTTAGACACTTGATTAGCATTGTGGAAGACATTTGAGTATATCATTAAGGACAATAAGTAGTTCCTATAGAAGTTTCATTTCTCATAACATATTTTCATATCCTTTGTATAAGTTATTCTATATACAATTCTCACACGTTTCCCCAAACGTTACCTATATGCTGAGTAGTTCATGTAGCAATTGCATTACTTATAACTGATTTTTATATCATTTTTATAAGCTATTGTATATAAAATTATAACACATTTCCCCCATTTTTTACCTATATGGTGATTGAGTGATGATGACTTCTTTAGACACTTGATTAGTATTGTGGAAGAACTTTGAGTATATCATTAAGGATTGTGAGTAATTCATGTAGCAATTGCATTGCTTATGAAATATTTTTATATCGTTTTGATAAGCTATTGTATATACAATTATACTATGACATGGATACACATTCCCCCCAAGCATTACCATATGGTGACTGTTGTCCAATTTTTGATATTTAGAGAACTATAATTAAGTGATTGATGGTTTTTGAACATCAAAGTTACTATGATAACCTTTTATCTTAGGATGACTCCTTAGTGCTGATATCGGTCATATACAAGTTATACGTATTATGTAGTAAGAAATGTTCTTTAATAATAATAGTCACTGAAAGGGGAAATGATCTCAATACACCCCTCTACATATACAATGTCTCATGATATTCTTCTCATTTGGTGACACATGGAAATTCCAATACCAAAACTCTTTCACATTGTCACTCACATTATATGAAATTATACCTTGATAAGGTTTCCTACATATATTAGCCCAACATGCAAGTTCACCATTCTCATGTTATTGAATCCTAATTTTTTAATGCCTCCATAAACTTTTGCTTAATGTTTTGTACATTATTGTTTTCATTGACATCAACCAATTTGATGTAGTTCCTTTTCCAACAACACCTGTCAATAATGCCCTACTAGCACTTATGCCATATTGAGATTGATATTTTCCAAATTTTCCAGGGGTTGATGTCATATTTCTTGATACCAAATCATTTATCTTCACCTCTTTGGAATTTCTAATGCCCAATAATTGAACTATATTTCTTAGATATTTGTGTTTTAAAAATATATTTAAGAATTAAGCTTGTGTTATGATATATATACCTTGAAAAATATTTTTGATCACTCAATTTACTTTATCTTGAACTTTTCATTCATGAATTAGTGGCCTCATTTCTTCAATTTTAGTTGATTCTATATTATCTAGAAAAATATCATCAAAAACAATTTCTTGCAACTTTTGATTAATGTCCATGTTTTTATATGTGTGGTACAATCTTGTTGCAAATAAGAAGTTGTCCATATATATATATATATATATATACATATATATATATATATTTAATTTTTAGTTTAATTTGAACAAGACATGTACATTGAAAAAAAATTAAATATTATAAAAATGGTAAACTTTATTTATGCTCATTGACAAGTTACTCTACATCTCTCATTTTCCTCATCATTTGGTACATCCACCACATCCACACATCTCTTTTAGCTCTACTGTTTTATACTATACATATCCTTCATGCTCTCTCGTGGCATACCTCCACTTTCCTTTGAATTGGGCTCTCTGTTTTCCTTTAATGCTCTTCTCTTTTATAGTAGATCATCAATTTTTTCATTTAAAATGAATACATTTTATAATATATTTTCTCTTCATTATATGAAAATTATATATATATATATATATATATATATATATATTAACGACACTAAAAATTTGAACTAAAAATTCTAAGTAGGTGCAGGGTTTTTTATATTGATGTTGTGCCCTAATGTGTTAAATCTCTATGCAATTCACCAAATCCATTTACTTCCAACTAGGTCTTATTTTAAAAAAAAAAAAATATTATCATCAAATATATATCTTAGAAACATACAATTATAATTATATATAATTATAAAATAATATTTTTAAAAATTAATGTAGAAATTTGATTGTGAAAGTGGTCTTTTTTTAAATGATATAACTAGTAAATATGTTATCCTTTTTATTTTTTTAATGATTCAAATAAGATTAAAATTTGTATTTTGTCACGAGGATATTTTTTATTTCGTCTAGAGGCCCATTTTACAGCCCAGTATGACCCCAATGTGTAAGTATGTCAAGTCCTAAAAAAAAACTAATAAAAATAATTTTCACCAATGTCTGCCAAAACATTAACTTAATCATAAATCATATATAACTTGATTCTTTGTATTATATATAACTTTTTTACCTTATTAATAGGAAAAGATCAATTATTAAAATATAAATATGTATTATCTCTACAACCCACGATGGGAGTAGATCTCAAGTAAAAATGTAAACATGCAAAAGCAAATGTAATGTTTAAAATTTAACATTTTTGATCTAATGTCGGTCCTATTTAAAAATAAACCTAATTATTTTTATGTATAAACATAATATAAATTTAAAATATAAAGAGGTTTATGTATCATAAATAAATAAAAATATAAATAAACCAGAGGTATGGTAAATAAATAAAACCTCTTTTTATACTTACTCCAAAGGTATGGGAAATAAATAAAGCCTTGTTTTATATTTACTCCATAAACCTCTTTATATTTACAAGAATTCAAAATAGAGGTTTTATTTAGGTGAAGTCTATAGGAAAAATACCATGGGAAATTTTTTTATTAAATAAATAAAGCCTCGTTTTATATTTACTCCATAAACCTCTTTATATTTAAAGGAACTCAAAAAATAGGTTTTATTTAGGCGAAGCCTATAGGCCAAATACCATGGTACAAATTATTCTTAATACCATGAGCTATATACCATATTTATAAAAGAGGTATGGTAAATAAATAAAACAATATAAAAGAGGTATAAAGATGCATGATAAATATATAAAAACATATCAAATATCATTCAATAAACATCTAATTATATACCAATATTATGGGCCAAATACCATGGTAAATAAAAGAGGTATGTTAAATAAATAAAACCTCTTTTTATATTTACTCCATAAACATATGTATGTTTAGGAACACTCAAAAAAGAGGTTTTATTTAGGTGAAACCTATGGGCCATATTTTTATTAATACCAAGCCAAAAAAAAAATTATTAACCCTAATATTAATATTAAAAGATTAATGTTATTGTTATTATTATTAAACCTAATATTCATATTATTATTATTATATTTAATAAATTTGGATTAATACAATATTAAATTTTTGTATTATAATATAAATTAATATATCATGATATATATTAACTTTAGATATATATGGAAGGGAAGAACAAAGACCTAGAGTGATAAGGCGGAGAGATAGGGGAGTGAGAAGGGAGATATGGGGATAAAATCAAGGAGAGGGGAGAGGAGGAATGAAGAGAGAGAGAGGTAGAAAAGGGTAATAGAAGAAGAGGGAGACACAAATATGGACGGGGGAGAGAGGAGGAGAGAGGGAGGGAGAAAGTGAGAGGATTGGAGGGTAGAGAGAGAGAGAGAGAGAGAGAGGAGGAGGAGGAGGAGGAGAGAGAAAGAGATAGAGAGATGAAGTTTATTGGAGTTAATGCTTAAATTCCATATTTCAAAAGTTGGTTTGTGATGGTTGAGAAATTATCTCAACCTCTTTGTCTAATTTAGGAATAATTTGGATCTCAGAAACTCTATTTAATAGAGTAATCTGAATGTAAATTTGTGTGTGTGAGTGTGTTTACACATACACCATTTGTACATAATATATGAGTGTGTTTAGTAATTGTGTGATTTTAGATATTTCTATCATGATATTGGAGCACAAGATTAGAGGCCTGTCTGTTGTGTTGCATTTATCCAATAAAAGATCTTGTTTGTTGAAAGAAGTTCCATTCATGCTGTGAGGGTGAAGCAGGGAATGAGTTTGCGTTTTTTTCCAGAAAGTTGCTGTGAAGGGCGTTGCTGCATAGAGAAGAGAGCAGCTCGGTGATACACTGCATATCTTTGTGCATGTGCATGGTAAGGTTAGCCATGGCCAGCGATTGGGCCTCTAATGTCTATGTGCGACTTCGTGTACCTCATGGCCGATAGTTTATTAGCATGCATTCTTAAGTTACATGTACCGGATCTAGACCACTGGAGCGGAACACCTAGCATCGGCAAGAGTTTTCTATTGTGTAGAGGCGAAGGGCACTTGTTAGCCAAAAAAGGAGGGTCTGCACGAGTTGAAGACTGAGGGAGAATTCCCTGCTACAACACAAGTTATTTTTACAATCTGCAGAGGCTGCTGTATGTGTTTCAATTCAATAAAATAGTCACTGATGCTTGCGGTTCTAATCGCTGTATCTGTTAGGTATTCATATGGTGTTCAAAGGGAGAAATTTACCTACTCCCTACAGTGGTAAGCGATACTGCGTGCATTACTTACACGACGTGTGAGCTAGCGTGGAGAAGTTGCATCATTCTTAACACAATGAGACAGAGCGTGATGGACTTAGAAGAGCAGAATCGGAAAATCATTATATACATAAAGAATTTAGACGCCGGAGTACTGTAATTATCAGACGCGCTGTGCTTTGGGTGACCATAAGTTGGATGACCAGCAGTCATAGTTGCTTCAACAACAAAGCGACCAATGTAACCTGTGGCTCCAATCACCAGTATTTTGGAGGTAGTGGAAGAATTTAAAGGACATCGCATTGCACTAGGCGGAGTGGATTGCTGGAGGAGGTGGAGTAGAGATACAAAGCAAGAGGTGGATTGGTAATTGTGCTGTCTATTCATCATTGCTTCATGGAGGTCTGTTCGTTGCCTTGTGGAGCGGCCTATATGATGAATGCAGTGTCGTTGAAGAAGATTGGAGATGGTTGAGTGTGGATGACCGCACCAATCAACTGGGAGTGAATGTGTAGTATTTCCAAGCTTGGCATTGTGAGAAGTATAGTAGTGACTAGTAGTTTGTTAGTATTATAATTTGTTTGTAAATTATGTGATGAATTTCAAACTAGATAAAAAGGTTATTTTGCAAAACTGATTCTAGATACATTCTGTATCTAGACAACTTTCCCAGATAACTAGCGAGTACAGCAGTTAGCACCCATGTATTTCAGTGGATGGGAGCTCGTCCATAGAATGAATAGGAGTTTAGTGATTGCAATCAATTGTTTTCGAAGAGATCAAGTGGCAATAAGGCTCAACATGGATGGTTGTCCAGATAGTATGGCAGTTGCGGATCTAGGGAAGGATCCCTCATTAGTGGTAGACATGGAAGTGGTCTCCTAATGAGGTTATGCAACAGATTGGGATGCTGTCCAGTAATTGACTTTGGGAGGTCCTTGATTCGGGAGTTGAGGAAGCGAACTAGGGAATCCAACTTGCCAAATACACCTTTCCGAGGGTTATGAGGCAACTTGATGGAGCATCTATTGATAAGCTTGATTATTTTGTTATTTATGAGTGAATTCAATAAATTCATGTAATGTAATCATTAAGGGGGGATGTTGGAGTTAATGATTACATTCCATATTTGAGAAGTTGGTTTGTGATGGTTGAGAAATTCTCTCAACCTCTCTGTCTAATTTAGGAATAAATTGGATCTCAGAAACTCTATTTAATAGAGTAATCTGAATGTAAATATGTGTGTGTGAGTGTGTTTACACATACACCATTTTTACATAATATACCAGTGTGTTTAGTAATTGTGTGATTTTAGCTATTTCTATCAAAGTTGGAGGGAGATAGAGGGAGGGAAGAAGAAAGACATAGAGAGTGAGAAGTGGAGAGAGAGAGAGGGAGTGACAATGGAGGTATGGAGAGAGAGTTTGTATAATTAGGGAAGAGATAAAGAGACAAAGAAGGAGAGATGGAGAGAAGGGGGGAAACAAGGAGAGAGAAGAATAAAGTTAGGGATATAGTAACATAGTTTGAGACAAAGAGAGAGTGATGGGGGAAGAGATAGGATTAGAGGGCACAGAGAGAGAGAGAGAGAGAGAGAGAGAGAGAGATGGAAAATAAATAAATAGAGAGAGAGAGAGGGAGATATAGGAAGGATGTGATAGAGGACTTGAGAGGGAAGAAGAGAGTGATGTGGGAAGAGAGAGGATTGGAGGGAAAACAAAGATATGGGGGAAGAGAGAGGGAGGTAGGAGAGGAAGGGAGAGAGAGGGAGGAAGAGAGAGAGGAGCAGAGAGGGATTGAGATAGGAGGAGAGATGGAGGGATATAGAGATGGATTTGGTGGGTGAGAGATGGAGGGAAGAAGAAATACATAGAGAGTGCAAAGTGGAGAGAAAGAGGGAGTGACAAGGGAGAAATAGAGAGAGTTGTTGAGCCTCAAGATTGTGCTTCCTTTCATCTTACTTTACCTCATTTTCCTTTGTCCATTGTTATCCTAGACCCAATTGATAAATGAATTTAGTTAAAATTACTTTTATAATGATTAACATGACTGACTTGCTAAGTTTTGTGATTTTTGCCATTGTGATGCATTTTGACCGGAACTAGCTGCAGAATGCAGACATTCTGTAGCTAACCGGAAATTCTGCAGCTGTCTTCACGTTTGGGTATGTTCCAGGTGGCCTCTCAAGAAAAACCGCATATGGGCATATTCCACGTCATGTCTACATTGTTCGTTGCTCACCATGAAGGAAGAAACGAATTCTGGATATGGTTTTTGTACGTGGGAACACATTTAAGAAGGCAGACTTCTAATAGGACTATCTTAGTCCAGATGTCCTTTTCCTTTTTACGCAGCCACTTCAGGAGTCCTAATGTGATTTCGATAAGGAAAGACAACGATCCTGGAATTGTTGCAAGTCTTGCTATGTACATTTGTTATATAAACACTTGGGAAACCGAGAGCTAGGCTAGATTTTGTTTCCAGATTTTGCTTAGATTTTGTGCTACATTTCTGAAGACGCAGATTGCTCTGTTCAAGTTATTTCACCTTTAATGAAGCAGACAGTGTTGTTTTGAAAGCGTTGATTTGATTTGGTGTTAGATCCCGTCTGGTGGTAGAGGACCCCTGCCCCCTGTACGGATTTATTTGCGTAATTTAGATAAGTATCCTAGCTGCCTTTATGTTTTTGAAGTTGAATTCGTAGTTGTTTTCATTAGCTACTATAGTTATACTCGTTCTAAAAACTCTTCCAAAAGAAGAAGCTCTTCCAAAAGATTATGAAAATGAATGGGAAATGGCTATAGTATTGTAGGATTTAATTGTAATCTCTTTTGTTCACCATCATAGTTATACTTATGCTAAGCACTCTTCCAAAAGAAGAAACTCTTCCAAAAAATCCCTATAATGTCTTAAGCATGATTGTGATCCTGAACGCTTCAGTTGTGTGTTTTTACTAAGTACCATAGCTATTTTTGCTCTTAAAATGCTTTTCCAAAATATCATAATGATGAGTAGGAGATGGCTATGATATCTTAGTTGTTCATTGCTTTCAGTCTTTATGTTTGCATTTGCACTGAATTGTACAGTTAGGATTGTTCTAAGAAACTCTTCCAAAATACCAATCATGATGGATAGACAGACTGTATAATTCCATAGAATAATGCATGATAGCCTAGTTAGGATGCTCCGGAGTTTAATTGCACTTAATTCATGCTTAGTTATTTAGTTTTGAGTTTGATAATGACTTGTTAGTTCAGCACTGTTTTAGATTAGTGACATCTTAAGTTCAGTTTTAGTTTAACTCATTGCATTTGCACTCCACATTCAGTTGTCATTCACTGCATATTAGATTACTTCAATTGTTAAACTTAACAAAACAGCCTTCATTATTTACAAACCTCTTCTTGTTCTAAAATCCATAATTGATTTATAACCATATGAACAAAAGACAATATCATTTTAAGGCCTGAAGTACTTCTGCAACTTCATTATCATCTCACAAACAAACATTTCCTCAAAAGACTATTTTAAAAATCTATCACCTTTGAGTGAAGTGTAGTGTTATCAAACTCAATTGCAGAATAGAGTTAGGAACTAGCCTTAAAGTAGAGATCTTATGATGGTATCAATGTTTTACTCCAACTATGCTTCAACAAATCTCTAATCATGGATAAAATGTTGCATCATTGTAAGTTAGTTGTTTAATTGTTTAGATTAGGAGAGTTTTCATATTTAGATTAGGATAATTTTCATACTTAGCTTACCATTTCTCAATCTCTTTCAAAATACCTTTGACAAAAGAATGGGACAAATTAGGTTTATGTTTTGAGTCATTTGATTAAAAGTCATTATCAAGCTTTGTTTCTGTTTAGTCATAGTTTGGATTTGATTTTGTTTCAGTAGTTGCCTTTGCATTCACCATTTGTCACCAACCAATTAGGCTTCACTCTGTTTTAATCATCAACTTCTTTCCACTAGCTTTCTAGTCATTTTCCTTGTGAGCATAAAACCACCAAAAAGACCAAAAACATCATAAATCATCACAAAAAACCAAAAACATCATAAAACACTACACACAACGCATTAAGAGACAAAACACCTAGGCACATACGGTACAGTTCACTTCAGCAGTTTACCAACCCTGGTTGACAATTAAATGAACTCAATTTAGGAGACTAGATTGAGACCAAACATTTTGGCGCCGTTGCCGGGGAAGTGAAAACTAGGTAACCTTTGTTTCTTAGCATCCAAAAACAATTTTATACGTAGGGAGAGAGATTCAAGGGGAAGATTTATAAGCAGTAGAAGCAGAAGTTTGATTTCTAGAACACTACTTGTTTCATCTAGATCCAGAGCTAGTACACCTTCAACTCAAACCCATCTTCCATCCTTTACTGATCCTGGACTTCTAGAAGACCTGAAATCAGATATCCCATTAGAGAAACCTTCCACTTCATCCACTGAACCTGCCATAGAAGAAGATTTAAAAACTCCTGGTAGGGACATAAATCTTTCCACTTCCATAGGAGAGTCAACCATGGAAGAAGAAGGAGGAGGAGGAGTTTTAAATGGAGAACACACACTATTTGGAGGTAGAGGTAGAGGTAGAGGAGAAGGAGGTAGAGGTGCAGATGGAGGAAGAGGTAGAATAGGAAGCTCTTTTGGGTTCCCTATAATTGATGAAGAAACCAATACAACCATGAAAAACATTTCACCCTCTGTCCTCCCAAACTTCTATGGACTTAAAACTGAAGATCCTGAAACCTTCTTATTTGAATTTGAAGTGCTGTGTAGAACTTATGACTACTTACAAGATGCTCAAAAACTGAAATTATTCCCTTCAACCTTGAAAGGAGCAACATTGAAGTGGTTTATGAGTCTGATCAGCAGTTCTATTAGAACATGGGAAGACATGAAACAAGCATTTCTAGAGAGGTATTTGGATTATTGTATGCTGGTTAATCATAAGGAAGAAGTGTTCAAGATGTTACAAAAAGAAGATGAAAATTTGGAAGATTTGTTGGAGAGATTTAATTACAACATCAAAAGAGCAAAAATGGAAAACCTAGATCAAGACACCTTAAAAGCTCTTTTGTTGAAAACAATTAGGGATCAATGGTTGGATATCCTTAACATGATGGGAAAAGGGGATATATCACAACTCACATTACCTGAAATATTTGAGTTATGTATCAACCTTTCAAGAGGGAAATCTAAAACTGTCAAAGGTCCAAGAGATCCTGCTCTTGCAAGGGCAAGTAAGTCTGCTTCTGGGACAGTAAGTAGATCAGAAATAGGACACATGCTTGATGATTTTAAATCCGACATCTTAGGGAGTCTTAGTGAACAAATAGACACCCTTAAGATACAAAACAAGCAGAAGGCTGAATTTGATGCCTTGGCAATCTTTTGTCCCAAATGTAGAAAGAAACATGCCTTGAGAGAGTGTCCTTTGGATGTAAAAGTTGTAGAAACCTGTGTCATTTGTTCTGAAAAACATGAGACCAAGAATTGTCCTTCTCTTCCGGGTCTCAAAGCTGTCTTTCAGGAGGAAACTCCTACAGATTCCACAGAGTCTCTCAATTTTGTATCGAGAAGACCTTGGCAGGGACCTCAAACACAAGGATTCCATGATCAAATGTATAATCAACCTCCACCTTGGAATTCTTGGCAGCAACCTTGGCCCCAATTTCAAAATCAATCTCAATCTTAAGCTCAAGGAACACAAAGTCCCTATGGAAGATACTCCCCATACTATCAGTATCCACCATCCTATCCACCATATCCACATTTTTATCCTCAAAATCCTCAACAAAATTTTCCTCAAAATCTTCAACAAAATTTTCAACAAAATCCTCAACAACATCATCAGAACCAACCACATCAAAATAAACCACTCCCATTACCATTTCCTCAAAAATCAAATCAATTTCTTGCTCAACCCATACCAAACCCCAAATAAAAATCCTCAGAATACATACATGATAGAAGGCCAACAGTTTCCAACTTATTTAATTACTCCTCTAGACCTTAGTGATGTTCAACTTAGGTCTGGAAGAATACTTGAAAAGAGGAAACCTTCTGTGATTATACAAGAACAAGATAACTCTGAGGAAGACTCTCTACGGGCGAATAAAAGTCTTGAGGAAGACACATCCTTTCAAGACCCAAACACTGAAAAATTAAAACAAAAAGATCCAATAAATTCAACTCCTGTATTAGAGAAACCATCTACATCTACTTCTATACCTCCCTTTCCGGAAAGATTACAAATTGATAGAGGTGTAGAAAAACAAATCATGGTGCCTAATTATGATTTCTTAGATGAGCTGAGAAATATTTGCATTAAAATTTCATTATTACAAGCCATCAAAGAAATCCCAATTTTAGCCAAAACAATAAAGGAGTTGAGTATGAAGACAACAAGAAAAAGAATAAGAGAAACAAAGAAAATTCAACTGGTAGGACAAATAGCAGACATTATGATGGACAAGATTGCTATTCCAAAGTATCTTGACCCAGGAAATCCAGTTGTCAAAATTCACATCAATGGAATTGAAATTCAAAACACACTCATTGATTTAGGAGCAGCAATAAATATCATGAGTAGACAAATCATGGACAAATTGAAACTTCCTAATCTTCTCTTTACACCCACACTATTACAATTAGCAGATAGATCTGTGATCAGACCAGATGGGGTAATAGAAGACATTCCAGTGTCCCTAGACTCTTGGGAGTACCCTGTGGATTTCATGATCTTAACACCCAAGAATAATCTAGGAGGCCATCCTGTTATACTAGGAAGACCTTGGTTGGCTACAGCTGATGCTTTTATTAGTTGTAGGTCCGGTGATATGTATATTTCTAATGGTAGTTCAACTAAGAGATTCACTTTATATCCTCCAGCTAGGACAATTACAGATCTAGATGACACTCAATGGATAGAGGATGAAGAAGATTTACAACCACTCTTCACAATTTCAGAAATTAGTGAAGATAATCAAATTCTGAATACTCTAGAAAAATTTGAATCTTCTCCAGAACACAAACATGAATCATTTCAGGAGGGATCCAATATTGAATTTTTGTCATCTAGGCAGATGTCTCTTCATTCTATGGACAAATTTGGCAACTCTACAAGTGAAATTTTTCCAGGCAAAACTTTGAACATAAATAAGAACCTAGAAAAATCTCAACAAGAAGAGTTAGTCAAAGTATTACAGAGACATTCTTCTGCATATGCATGGGAATACACTGACATGAAAGGGATAAGCCCCAAGACTTGCACTCATCACATCTATATAGAGGAAAATTGCAAACCAATCAGACAACCTCAAAGACGAATGAATCCAAATCTTAGGGATATTGTTAAAGAAGAATTGCAAAAATTGTTAAATGTCAATTTCATCTATCCCATTTCAGATAGTCAGTGGGTTTCTCCTTTGGTAATTGTGCCAAAGAAAAATGGAAAATGGAGGGTATGTGTTGACTACCGAGAACTAAATAAAGCTACTCTTAAAGACCATTTTCCCTTACCTTTCATAGATCAAGTATTAGATACATTAGCTAGCAAAAAGTACTTCTCATTCCTAGATGGGTTTAGTGGTTACAATCAAATCCAAGTAGCACTTGAAGACCAAGACAAAACCACATTCACCTGTCCTTGGGGTACCTATGCTTATCGAGTATTGCCATTTGGATTATGCAATGCACCTGCAACATTCCAAAGGGCAGTATTAGGAATTTTTTTGGATCTAATACATGACTGTGTAGAGGTGTACATGGATGATTTCACAGTTTATGGGAACACATTTGAAGAGGCTTTAGAAAACTTGGAAAAAGTCTTAAAAAAATGTCAAGAAGCAAACCTTTCACTTAGTCATGAAAAATGTTTTATGATGTTTACTGAAGGTATTGTTTTAGGGCACCATATTTCAGGGGATGGGATTAGAGTTGATGAGTCAAAAGTTGAAGTCATCTCTAACCTATCTTTTCCAAGTTGTCAAAGAGTTGTTAGAAGTTTTCTAGGATTTACAGGGTATTATCGGAGATTTATAGAAAACTTCACCAAGATAGCATCTCCACTCTTAAAATTACTTACCAAAGATTGTGAATTCAAATGGACTTCTGATTGCCAGTTAGCTTTTGAAACCTTGAAAACCAAAATTTCTGAAGCACCTATATTAAGGGGACCTAACTGGAAGTTACCTTTTCATATCTCCACAGATGCCTCCGATACAGCTCTAGGAGCAGTATTGGGGCAGAAAGATTTGATTCCATATGCCATCTATTATACCAGTAAAAATTTGACTCCTGCAGAGTTAAACTATATTGTAACTGAAAAAGAGTTTTTAGCTGTTGTTCATGCCATAAACAAATTTAGACACTATATAACATGCTATGAAACTTTTTTTCACACTGATCATTCTGCAATTAGATACTTAATGAACAAATCAATCACTAATGGCAGAGTTATAAGATGGTTGTTGCTCTTACAAGAATTCAACATTACTATTCTAGATAGGCCTGGAAAACAAAACACAGTGGATGATTTCCTATCTAGACTCCAAAATATCAAAGATGACACTCCGGTTGAAGATCAATTTCCTGATGAATATCTTTTTGCAATCTCTACTCAAACTCCATGGTTTGCTGATATTGCTAATTATTTAGTTTCGGGAAAATTTCCTTCAATTATGAATGCAAGGGATAAAAGAAAAATCATTTGTGATAGTGCAAAATATTCATGGGTTGCTAATGAGTTGTACAAGACAGGTCCAGATTTGATCATTAGAAGGTGTGTTCGTGAAGATGAGATGCATGAGATTCTCAAGGCATGTCATGATGAACCTTGTGGCGGACACTTTGCAGATAAGAGGACAGCCTATAAGATCCTTAATTTAGGATATTATTGGCCATCCTTGTTTAAAGATGCTAAAAAGTATGTCAAAAGGTGTGACAGTTGCCAAAGGGTAGGGAAACCTTCTCCTTCAGGTGAGATGCCATTACAACCTCAGGTACACATTGAACCTTTTGAAAAATGGGCTTTAGATTTTGTAGGACCTATTAGTCCTCCATCAAGACAAAAGAAATATATATTAGGTTGCACTGATTATGTTACTAAGTGGGTAGAAGCTAAACCATTACTTGTTGCTAATGAATCATCTGTAGTTACTTTTCTTTTTGAGGATATTTTTACTCGTTTTGGTGTCCCAAGGGAAATTGTTACAGATCAAGGAGCTCAATTTACATCAAGGCTAGTGGAGAAAATGATGGAGAGGTACAAAATCAGGCACAGAAAATATACTCCTTATCATCCACAAGCAAATGGTCAAGTGGAATCTACTAATAAGGTCATTGAAGGAATCCTAACAAAGATTGTTCATTTACATAGAAGAGATTGGGTAGATAGGCTTCCTGAAGCCTTGTGGGCCTATAGAACTACATGGAGAAACACAACAAGCCATACTCCTTATGAGCTTGTTTATGGAAAGCAAGTTTTGTTTCCCATAGAGTTCCAGATTCAAACTTTCAAAATGGAAGTTCAGCTAGGACTTGATTTAACGGAGGCACAAAAGCATAGACTGGAGCAAATCAATGAATTGGATGAGATCAGACAAGATGCAGTTCAGAAAACAAGTCTAGTCCAACAACAAAGGGCTAGATGGCATGACAAGTACATCAAAGAGAAGAAATTCAAAGAAGGTGACTCGGCTCTCTTGTTTGATTCAAAATTCAAGGATTTTCAAGGTAAATTTCAGACACATTGGCTTGGGCCATATGAAATTGTTGAAATTTTTGATAATGGGGCGGTAAAAATCAGAACTATAGATGAAGAAGAGGTCACTTTTCTTGTGAATGGTCATAGATTGAAGTTGTATCACAAACCACTCTCAAGAGAAGAATTTGTCTAGAAGTTCCAAGAAAGCAGTGATGTGAAGTTAATGAAGAAGAATCTTTCTTCTTCATCAACTTGATTGAATTTTCTGAAGCATTTCTTTTGAAAAAAAATAAAAATAAAAATAAAATAAAAATAAAAGTATAAACATGAAAACCAATCACTGATTGGCATGTTTATACAGAAAAGATAGGGTGAAAATCATAGTCTCTCTGACACTCTAACTTTTCCATTTTGTTTTTGCAAGCAACTGTTACAAAATCATAAGTTCATATCCATAGTGCTTATGATCCATCTCATTTCATTTCACTCCATTCACTTATCCATCCATATTCCATTTCATTCATTCATTCATACTCTACTTCATTCCATATTTCATTCATCCCATTCCATACTCCATTCACCTCATTGTCATGTCAAAATTTAAAAGTTCGATATCTTACTGCAAATGAATAACAAATGTCATGGATTGCAGGGCAATTCTAATGTTCTTCCACTCCATTTCATAAACTGAATCCATTCCATTTCATCATCCACTTCATACATATCATGTCTCATCATCCATCTTCATTCATGCCATATAACATTTCACTTATATTCCAAAAACACTCCATTCCATGATTAAAATGCTCTAGAGGTACATTCTGCAGCTTAACAGACATTCTGCAGCTGATCAGACTTTCCGCAGCCAGACAGTCATTCCGCAGCTACAAATCCTGAAGGCACCAACCAACAGACATTAGAATTGCAACAAAAAGACCCAGTGTATCCATGAATAAGAAGAATCAAGAAGAATTATGAAGACTCTTCCCAAAGGTGAACAAAGAAGGCAAAGACTACAAAAATCAAATGAAAAGCAGAGGTAACAAGTTTAGATTATAATGGCATTTCATAAAAGTTTAGCATAGTTTTAGTTATGAATTATTCGAAAAAGTTGTTTTAGTTATTTTTATTGATCATGACCAAAATACCCTCCACAAACTTTGGATTAAAATCTCTCATTTCAAATTCTATACCCGATATCATTTAAGCGGTTAAAATGGCTGAAGTGTTTGAATTCCTCACGGCACCCAACCAAATCATTCAATGATGATTTTCTTTTCCGTTGTAAAAATCTCTGCCGTCATTTCAATCATTAATTCGTTTCCTCCACCTCACTCCATTACCTCATTCCGTAACTACTTCCATCACTCCATTCTGTAGTCGGCCCTTTCATTCCGCAAAACAGAGATATCCTTCTCACCGTGAGCAGAGCAAAGGGTATATCAGTTTGAATATCAAAGCACTATCACCGTGAGCAGAGATTGAACATTATCACTGTAAACGCAGAGGTATAGTAGTGTTGAGTTTGAAGCCATTTGCCACCAAGAGACAGAGATATAGAAGTGTGGGAATTTGAAGCCATTTGCCACCGAGAGACAGAGGTATAGCAGTGTGGGAATTTGAAGCCATTTGCCACCGAGAGACAGAGGTATAGTAGTGTGGGAATTTGAAGCCATTTGCCACCGAGAGACAAAGGTATATCAGAATAGAATTTGAAGCTGTTGTCACTGTCAACCAGAGGCATATCGGTCCGAAATTTGAAGCCATTATCACCAAGAGTCTGAGGCATATCAATTCGAAGGTGAAATTTATTGTTTCTGTGGGTAGAAAGAGTATTAATCTAAACATTGAAGAAGCAATTATGGGTTTCATTGTAAGAACTGAACCAGTGGGTATAAAATACCTAGAAGGCTACCCTCAATGTAAATAAATGTTGCAACAGGTAGGATGGCTACAATATCTGGAGAAATTTAATGGCTTCCACAAAGAAGTCACTAAAACATTTGCAAGATCATTTCAAGGAGTTGAAGTTGAAGTGGGAGATGTTAAATTCACAGTCAATGAGGTTTTCATTGCAGAAGCTACGGGATTGCTTAGAAATGGAGAGAGATGGTTCAAAAACAGGGAATTCCACAATGAATCCTGGAAGCAAATTCTGAAATCACCAGGTATGGATGTCACTGTGTTTAAGAAAGGAATTCCAAGTTCTGCATTGAAAAATAAATGGAGAAACATACTACTTATTCTGCAAAAATTTGTTACATGTGAGGGTAGATATGGCACATTTTATGTTTACCACATTAGACTGATAATGCATTTTCTGGGGGAAGACTTAAACCTACCCTATTTCTTGCTTCAAAGTTTGAAAAAGATGGCTTCTTGTGTTCAAAGAAGGGTTCAATTTTTAGAGACAACTCTATATCATCATGGCTTGGTTAAAATTTTAATTGAACACCATTTAGCCAAAACAAATGATACTTGGGACAATTTCTTGATAAGAAATCATTTTGAAGAGCCAAAAGAACCCTCACCTGAACAACAGCCTACAAGGAGAAGCAGAAAATGGAGAGCTTAAAAAAACTGAAACTGAAAAAACAGTCCAAGAAAGTAGTGAGGAAATCATCTCAGAGAAGTTGACTCAAATCAAGAGACAACTTAAGAAAGAGAAGGTAATCAGGAAATCTGCCACAGAGAGAGGAGAGCGATCTTCCCAGCCAAGAAGAAGCCATAGACTAAAGGGGAAACTAAGGAAAACTTAGATCAAACAAACAGGGGTGATAAATATAGAAGATGAGGAAACATCTATTGAAGAAGATGTTGAAGAGGATTTTAATGAAGGAACCCCTGAAATTTACCCTGCTCAGCAAGAAGTTTATGATTATGTTGAAACTTTGGAAAGGAAAGCTTCAAAGAGCAGAGAGAGAACCCCTAGTCCTCCACTGTCCGAAATAGATGTGTTAAGAAGGGATAGGTATGAGCTGGAAATACTTAATAGACACATCAAAAATGAGAATGAAATTCTGAAGGAACAATTCAAGCTCAAAACCGATATGAACTCAACCTTATCTCTACATATAGACAAAGTGGAAAAGGCTAATGAAAAGTTGAAGAAAAGGAACAAAAAGCTAATCAGGGCACTTACCAACTTAAGGTTCAAACTTGTGATCAGAAAACCCAGAAGATCTTTAGCTTCCAGGAAAAGGAGAAGGAGAGGATTAGATGTTCTTGCAGAAGCCTCTGAGTTTATAGGATAAGTTGCATGAGGACATGCAAGAAGTCAGTGGTGGGGGTATGTTGAGCCTCAAGATTGTGCTTCCTTTCATCTTACTTTACCTCATTTTCCTTTTTCCATTGTTATCCTAGACCCAATTGATCAATGAATTTAGTTAAAATTACTTTTAGAATGATTAACATGACTGACTTGCTAAGTTTTGTGATTTTTGCCATTGTAATGCATTTTGACCGGAACTAGCTGCAGAATGCAGACATTCCGTAGCTAACCGGCAATTCTGAAGCTGTCTTCACGTTTGGGTATGTTCCAGGTGGCCTCTCAAGAAAAACCACATATGGGCATATTCCACGTCATGTCTACATTGTTCGTTGCTCACCATGAAGGAAGAAACAAATTCTGGATATGGTTTTTGTACGTGGGAACACATTTAAGAAGGCAGACTTCTAATAGGACTGTCTTAGTCCAGATGTCCTTTTCCTTTTTACGCAGCCACTTCAGGAGTCCTAATGTGATTTCGATAAGGAAATACAACGATCCTGGAATTGTTGCAAGTCTTGTTATGTACATTTGTTATATAAACACTTGGGAAACCGAGAGCTAGGCTAGATTTTGTTTCCAGATTTTGCTTAGATTTTGTGCTACATTTCTGAAGACGCAGATTGCTCCGTTCAAGTTATTTCACCTTTAATGAAGCAGACAGTGTTGTTTTGAAAGCGTTGATTTGATTTGGTGTTAGATCCCGTCTGGTGGTAGAGGGCCCCTGCCCCCTGTACGGATTTATTTGCATAATTTAGATAAGTATCCTAGCTGCCTTTACGTTTTTGAAGTTGAATTCGTAGTTGTTTTCATTAGCTACTATAGTTATACTCGTTCTAAAAACTCTTCCAAAAGAAGAAGCTCTTCCAAAATATTATGAAAATGAATGGGAAATGGCTATAGTATTGTAGGATTTAATTGTAATCTCTTTTGTTCACCATCACAGTTATACTTATGCTAAGCACTCTTCCAAAAGAAGAAACTCTTCCAAAAAATCCCTATAATGTCTTAAGCATGATTGTGATCCTGAACGCTTCAGTTGTGTGTTTTTACTAAGTACCATAGCTATTTTTGCTCTTAAAATGCTTTTCCAAAATATCATAATGATGGGTAGGAGATGGCTATGATATCTTAGTTGTTCATTGCTTTCAGTCTTTATGTTTGCATTTGCACTGAATTGTACAGTTAGGATTGTTCTAAGAAACTCTTCCAAAATACCAATCATGATGGACAAATAGACTGTATAATTCCATAGAATAATGCATGATAGCCTAGTTAGGATGCTCCGGAGTTTAATTTCACTTAATTCATGCTCAGTTATTTAGTTTTGAGTTTGATAATGACTTGTTAGTTCAACACTGTTTTAGATTAGTGACATCTTAAGTTCAGTTTTAGTTTAACTCATTGCATTTGCACTCCACATTCAGTTGTCATTCACTGCATATTAGATTACTTCAGTTGTTAAACTTAACAAAACAGCCTTCATTATTTACAAACCTCTTCTTGTTCTAAAATCCATAATTGATTTATAACTATATGAACAGAAGACAATATCATTTTAAGGCCTGAAGTACTTCTGCAACTTCATTATCATCTCACAAACAAACATTTCCTCAAAAGACTATTTTAAAAATCTATCACCTTTGAGTGAAGTTTAGTGTTATCAAACTCAGTTGCAGAATAGAGTTAGGAACTAGTCTTAAAGTAGAGATCTTATGATGGTATCAATGTTTTACTCCAACTATGCTTCAACAAATCTCTAATCATGGATAAAATGTTGCATCATTGTAAATTAGTTGTTTAATTGTTTAGATTAGGAGAGTTTGCATATTTAGATTAGGATAATTTTCATACTTAGCTGACCATTTCTCAATCTCTTTCAAAATACCTTTGACAAAATAATGGGACAAATTAGGTTTATGTTTTGATTCATTTGCTTAAAAGTCATTATCAAGCTTTGTTTCTGTTTAGTCATAGTTTGGATTTGATTTTGTTTCAGTAGTTGCCTTTGCATTCACCATTTTTCACCAACCAATTAGGCTTCACTCTGTTTTAATCATCAGCTTCTTTCCACTAGCTTTCTAGTCATTTTCCTTGTGAACATAAAACCACCAAAAAGACCAAAAACATCATAAATCATCACAAAAAACCAAAAACATCATAAAACACTACACACAACGCATTAAGAGACAAAACACCTAGGCACATACGGTGCAGTTCACTTCAGCAGTTTACCAACCTTGGTTGACAATTAAATGAACTCAATTTAGGAGACTAGATTGAGACCAAACAAGAGTGTGTGTATGTTTGGGGGTGCGATAAAGATAAAAATGAGAGATGGAGGGAATGGGAGGAGAAGGAGAGAGGGAGGGATATAGTAATAGATTTGGAGGGTGAAGAGAGGGAGAGAGAGGGAGAGAGAGAGAGAGATAGAGATGGGAGAGAAAGGGAGAGAGGGGAAGGAAGAGAGAGAGGATGTGAGAGAGTGGAGAGAGGGAGGGAATGAGAGATGGAGTTGGAGGGGGGAGAGAGGAAAGATGATTTATTGCACTAGATGCATTGATTTCATTGTGGATGGTGATTTATAATCCTATTTGATTTATTGCACTATATGAATTTATTTTAGTGTAGATGTTGAGAGAGAGAGAGAGAGAGAGAGAGGAAACAATAGAGGAAGGTAGGAGAGAAAGTGAGAGAGTGAAAGGACAAGAGAGAGGACTTGAAAGAGAGGAAGAGAGTGATGGGGGAAGAGAGAAAATTGGAGAGAGAGAGAGAGAGAGAGAGAGAGAGAGAGGTAGTAAAAGGAAGGATGAGAGGGAGGAGGAGAGAAGGAGGGAGATATAAGGAGAGATAAATGGGTATATAGAGATGGAGTTGGAGGGGGAGAGAGAGAGGGAAGAAGAAATACATAGAGTGTGAGAAGTGGAGAGAGAGATTAAGTGACAAGGGAGATATGGAGAGAGTGTGTGTATGTTTTGGGGTGAGATAAAGAGACAAAGAAGGAGATATGGAGAGAAGGGAGGAGAGAAGGAGAGAAGGGAGGGATATAGTAACAAAGTTGGAGGGTGAAGAGAGAGAGAGAGATAGATATGTGGGAGAGAAATGGAGAGAGAGGAAGAAAGAGGGAGGATGTGAGAGAGTGGAGAGAGGGAGGGAAAGAGAGTTTTAGTTTGAGGGGGGAGAGAGGGAAGAATATTTCTTGCACTAGATGAATTGATTTTAGTGTAGATGGTGATTTATAATCCATTTTGGTTGCTTGCACTAGATGCGTTGATTTTAGTGTAGATGTTGATTTGTAATTATATTTAACTAATTGCACTAGATGCACTGATTTCAATGTAGATGATTTCTAATCCTATATTATTTCTTGCACTAAATGCATTTATTTTAGTGTAGACGATGATTTCTTATCCTATTTGATTGCTTGCACTAGATGCATTAATTTTAGTGTAGATGTTGATTTTTAATTATATTTGACTCCTTGCACTAGATGCATTGATTTCAATGTAGATGATTTCTAATCCTTTTTTTCCTAGGAAAAAAAGTCATAATTTTTCATTAATATATAAGAAAAATTACATGTTACATTTTATAGAAAAAACCAGTAGTAATCCTGGTTCAAAACCAATCTCTGAAGATTCATGTAGATCTCAGATAATCAGCTAAAAACATAGTAAAACCTAATCTAAATACTAATATGTACAAATAAATATGGTAGCTGTTGATACAATAATGCTGAAAATAAAATGTAGAGTGCTGTTATCATGACATAAAAAACTATCGCCAAAATAAAGATATCCAAAATGCAGTCATGGGGTGACTGCTCCCACATCTTGTATGTCATCAATGAAAGGTCGATGATAAAATTGTAACACATGTGCCCCATCATGCTCCACAATAAGCCACCTGCCCCAATCTAACTCCGATGCTTCTTTGGATAGTTTGTCTACCACTTGGTTCCTCTCCTTGTAAATATGAGTGACAATGATAATGTCAAAAAATGATTTCAGTAGATGTGCCTCCCTCAATAGTGCATCAAGTGTGTGTGAATGACACTGTGATTGTAAATTGAACCAATTAATGACAATTTGTGAATCCCCAAATATCTGAATTATGTTGCATCCTTGTTCACGGGAAAAAAACAAGAGAAGCCAAAGGCTAAGGAGTTCGGAAAAATGATTGGTCCCCGGTCCCAGACCCATCTTCAGATGAAAGGAATGAGAGGTCAATATATGAAATACAACACCCCCCACCCCACGAACTCATGAATGTTTGATGCTCCATCAAAATAGGCCCAAGGGTAGGAGTGATCTATTACTTCAGGGATAATTTTCCTCCAAAGGGTGGAAAGATCAGCGTCAGGGATGAGCTGCTAAATAGATATGATGTTACACTAAGTATGGTCCCATTCCACAGGCATGCCATTGAATATCACACGATTCCTACAGGTCCAGATCCCCTAGGAAATTAACAAGGGATTTTTCCGAAGTTTGGCGCATGATGCAATGTGCCACCAATCAGTCCAAGCCGCATATAAAGATATTCCATGCCAAGTGAAAGTGAAACCTAGAGCGGATGTAACTGTGTGCCAAAAACCACAAATGCTAGGGTAGTCGAGGAAAATATGCTGAACATCTTCAACATGATTAAGATAAAAGCAACATCTGGATGGGCCATGGACGATGCGTCTGTGGATATTTTCAATGGTGGGAATGCAGTTGTTAAGTATACACTACATAAGTAAATGAGTTTTGTGAGGACCCTGCAATTTCCAAATAGAATGCCACCACCATTTCTTGATAGGGGGCTCCATCGGCGCACAGAGAGTGATGTAACTTGATTTCGGTGAATATTTACCACTGGGTGAGAGAGCCCGCAACAGTTCATCATCATGATTAGTGAGCTGGATGTTCGAGGCCTATACTGCTCTAATGTACCTATTCCAGATAGGATGATCAATAATGGGTAATTGAAGATCCCACGCCGATCGCCACGCTTGAGCAACCCATGTAGTCTGTTGGGGGTTTGCTACCTATGATAGATATAGGTAGCTAGCTTGGGCCAAATGTATCTTGATGTCTTATGTAATTTTGAAGTTCTGACCACTACCCGACCAAGAATCCTCACCCAAACGGACATTTTTTCTTGACCCGATGTTCCATTCCAAACCTTGCTTAACCAGATGGATGGAATTTGATATATCTTTCCAGATTATCGAGGACCTCAGAATATGGGGAATTTTTCCTCTAATCCAGTACAAAGTAGATGGGGAAGAATGTATTTAGATAAAATCACTTCTTTCCATAGGCTTTGACCAACAATGAGGTGCCAGCCTAATTTAGCAACTAGGGCAGTAGCGAATAATGAGAGATCCTTTAGACCCCATCCCCCCAATCCTTGGGCTTGGTGATATGATCCCAAGCAACCCAAGCAAAAATGCACTTTCTTCCAGAACCCCTCCAGAGGAATTGCCTACAGATCTACTGAATTCTTTTGGTAACACCCTTTTGAAGCCAGGCAAGCAACATCCAATAAACTGGGATGGATTCCTGGACATATTTAATTAAGACCAATCTGCCCACCAGCGAAAGCCACCTATGATGCCAGATATTGATTTTGTGCTCAACCTTTGCAATCAGCCAGTTCCAGTCCTTGATATGATAGTCATTTGGCTTAAGGTGAAAACCTAGATATTTTAAGCCCTCCTCAATGTGCCTGCGCTCTAATGGGAAGAACCTCAAGGTATTCCCAGTTTCATTAGCCGAACAATGAGTCAATATGATGGTGGACTTACTGTTGTTGGGAGCCATGCCCGTGGCTTTGCAAAAAATATTCAAGATGTTATAAAATTGAGAGTTGTCCTGACAAGTGCCATCCAGAAATATAATAACATTGTCAACAAATAATAAATGAGTCAGTTGAATAAATTCGTTTAATCGAATGCCATGAATGGAACCATTAGCCTTAGCTTGCTTCATAAGAGATGAGATTCCTTCCATAACAAGGAGGAAGAGGAGAGGTGAGAGGGGGCATCCTTGCCTGAGACCCCTACCAGCATGAAAGAAATTAGAAGTAGCCCCATTAATAAGGATACTGAAGGTGGCGTTCGTAATGCAACCCATAATCCAATTAATGAAAGAATGAGGGAACCCCATGTGGATGAGAATTAGGTGAAGATAGTTCCAATTTACATGATCAAAATCTTTGGCTAGATCCATTTTTAGAATAGTTCCCTTGAGTCTTTTTGTTTTGATGGAATGCAGGGCCTCTTGTGCAGTTCCGATGGCTTCATGAATCTCTCTATGGTTGAGAAATGAAAATTGTTCCTTGGCAATGTGAAGTGAGAGGATAGGCTTAATGCGGTTTGCTATGATCTTGGAAATAATTTTATAGATGTAGTTACAGAGGGAGATAGGTCTAAAGTCATGGAAGGTGGAAGGGAAATCCACTTTGGGAATCAATGCAATGAAAGTGGAGTTGAATCCATCATAAATTATGCTAGTGTTTCTGCTATCTTCGATAACCAAAAGAAGAACCCTACTAACAAGTTCAAAGAATGATAGATATAATTCAATGGGCCAACCATCCAGTCCAAAATTTTTATCCTTCTTGAACCATTTTAATACTCCCTCGATCTCTCCCAAAGTAACCGTTGCATTAAGTTCCTCCACTTGATCCTCCTCAAAAAATCTGTGAAATGTGCGAGCAATGTGCGTAATGTCGGGCATGTTTACATTGTGCGGAGCTCTGTATTGATTAGAGAAATGTTGGATACCTAGGTCTGCAAGCTGTGTATGGGATTTGGCCACATGCCTAGTTTGATCAGTAATTTCCCAAATAGTATTGATGATCCTCCTGCCTTTTGCACTCTGTTGAAAAAAATTGGTGTTTTCATCCCCAGGTTTTAACCAAGTGGCTCTACTCTTTAAATGCCATTCCTCCTCCCTTTTCCTAAGAATAGAGGCTCTAGTGGATTCCAAAGAAATAAGTCATTCTTTTGTATCTGCAGATCAGAATCCCAAGTAATCCAGTCCAGAAAGATGAGTAATCTCCAATTCAGTCCTCTTGAGCTCCTCATCCTCCAGTATCCTTTTTCCTCTAGCCCAACTGATAGTGTTGGCTTTGATACACTTGAGATTATCATTGAAGACTCTAGTGGGTTATCGATCTAGGTATTGATTACAATTTTGCCACTCCTTAGTGACCAATAAGTGGAAATCAGGCTCCTCTAGCCAACCCACATTTAATTTGAAAGGAGCACGTGGCTTTAGATTGCCAGCAAGAAACTCAAAATAAATCGGAGAGTGGTTCGAGGTGCCACCCGAACCCACCCATTTTCTGGTTCTGTCAAAATGATTAAGCAAAGGCAACTTAATGAGGAAACAGTCAAGTCTCCGGGCTAGGGATGTATCCCCAGTACGCTTGTTCTGCCAGGTAGGTGTCTTCTTAGGCATCTCAATGTCAAGTAATCCCACCAATTCCAATTGATTGGCGAAGTAATCCGATAGAGGGTATGGAATGGCCTGCGACCGCCAAGATTCTGAGATACCAATAGAGAAGTTCAAATAACCACCCATTATGATGTTATTCTGTTGCCAAAGCATGCAACTGAGCAAGGAATCCAAAAATGTCTCTCTGTGCAGACAGGGGCCATACACATTAATTAGGCTAATAGGAAGATCCAATTCTCTAGTGATAACATCCGCAACAATGGCACCAACCCCTACCCACCAATTCAGAACCCGAATGGTCTTGTTGTTGATACCCAAGGCACAGCCTCCCGATCGGCCACGGGCATCAATGGTCACAAAAGACCAGTCCAGGAGGAGAGTAGTTAAAATCTTAGTGATGGATAAGCCCTCCCCTAATGTTTCTTGTAAAAATAGTGCATGAATACGAGTATTATGAAGAAGTCTCTTGAGAGCCAATTTTTTATCCAGGCTGGCTAAACCCCTATAGTTATAGGATAGAAAAATCATGGGAGAACCTCATCGCTGGGTTTTCTTGCTCTAAGAACCCTCATGATAGAGGACTGTGTTCCCACATCCGCCTACATACTAGCCATCCTAATGGATTTTTTAATGACAAAAGGCCTTCCCCGTGGTTTGACAGATGAGGGGCCCGAATCCAAGCCAATGCCGAGTGGGGGATGGTCAATCACGAGGACGAATGAGCGAAGGAAGTAATGGTGGCTAGAATAGAGAGTGTCAGAGGTAGATTGTTGACAAGGGGAAGAGGCCGCCATGGACGTGAGAGGTATGCGGGTGGGATAGAAAGGGGGGCTGATGCAACAGGGCAATAAAGGGAGTCCAAATTGCAGGTATTGTGAAAAATAAAATTAACATATGATAACATGGGGGGAGAAGATAGAATAGAACAAACAGAAGGAGGAACAAGATTTGTACTCGGTATAGGAGCTAATTCCTCCAGTGAGTTGAGGACCGCGTGGCTGTGAGCACATGCTTGTGTGACTGACCAAGATGGCAACAACTTAGTGGGTTGAGAGTGGGATTCCAATGGATCCACCGCCGGAGTCGAAGCAAAGCATACCAGATCAGTTTGTGTAGCCATGTGCACAACAGTTTTGGTGAGAGGAGCTGCACTGCCCATTAGAGGGCATTCTTAGTAGAGATGACATATCACATGACGCTTACAACATCTAAAGGGTATCCCTTCATAATCCAACATCTGGTGTCTGACCATGTCATTGAAGAATATGTTATAGCATTCGTAGAGACCTTCCCTTATGTCCAAAAAGACCAAAATGTGAGCGACGGATATGTTGCTAGTATCCATATAGGAGTGATCATGATCTAGGTAACGTCCAAGATTCTCCCCAATGTTGCGGAGGGAATCTTCATTCTAGAATTGCAACGATAGGCCTAGTAGTCAAATCCAGATTGGTCCTACCCCAGATTTCTCCTTATTTGGATTTATTAGGGGAGTCCGACGTTTCAACAGAACCAGGTGCATCTCAATGTGCCAGTACTTGGAGAGAACCCACTCCACCATAGCTGGTTACAAGAAAATGAGGGAAAATCAATCCCTATTCATAGTTCTGCTCCAGAGCTCCTATGTCCAAATCTTGAGCTTGGAAGATGTGTAATTCCTGCCTTGAACCTTGCCCACTAACACCATGGACGCAATAAGCTCAATATCCTCCATACCCCTGTGAGGACCAAAAATGGTGTTGTGGCTGTTTTGGTTTTTTGTGCAGCGGGATTTTTTCTTGCCACTACGCCGAGTATGTTCCTGTGTGGTCGTACCCGTCACCACAGGGCCATCCGAGTCTGAAGAGATTGGCTCATCCGAAGGAGGTGCATCAATAGGGATGCCCTCGAAGCAACCATAAGCCACAAACGGCGTGGATGCAAAAAATGCGGTAATCGGCTTGCAGTTAATCTTCTCCCTACTGATATACAGATCTGCAAAAGCTAATTCTTTAGCACTGGTAATACCAGGACCACATGAAGAACTAGGGCCCGTCTCCGCTATGGTGCACGTTGGAAGATCAGATGTCTCTTGAGCTTGCAGTTCCCAAAGGCGTAGGACCGATGGTGAAGGTATTGAGAAGGAAAGTGAATCCAATCGATTCAATATGGGGTTAGCACTGACCGCAGAGGTGGCCGACATAGGTTGCACAAGCCGGTGTAGAGGTGATGATGGTCCACGATCCACCATGGCATCCACCTCATCGTTTGAATGGTCTCCCCAAATCTCGACACCCTCCAGTGGGTCGGCGAAATCATCAAGTTCCTCCTCATATCTACTCATAACTGTCGAATCCACCAGCTGAAGCCCGCATCAGTCAGTAGACGGTCCACCCACAAAAATTGCGGGCAGAGTAGTGCCCCGCCAATGGAAATTGCCGAAATCAATACGTTATAGGAAGAAAACAGAGCAATGGTAAACGACAATCAATGAGCATAGGTGGGCAGTAAAAATCAGTGGGGTACAAGACTGATACAAGACCGGGCACTGGGGTGGGTTGTCGGGTCCAGAAAGAGAAGAAAATAGGTAAGTCGGGCTTAGACCACCCAAGTAATCAGCAGGTGTAAATCACCACAGAGTAAGTTGAAAACTTCAAGCTTGAAAATCCCGTGACCAAAACAAACCCTTGTTTGGGACCATAAACATTGGAGACAGAGCAAAAGTTAATGGTAACCACGCAATACCATGGAGGTTACTAGGTGATATTCAAGAGTTCCAAAAATACAGTCTGCCTCCCCATGGCAGCGCCAAGCAAGGGCAAACCAGTTGAGGCCGTCGAGGCTAGGGTTCCACCCATTTCGCTATTCCTCCAAAGGACCACAAGCCAGAGAACTCCATCTATCATAAAAGTCATGATGAGATGATTTCTAATCCTATTTAATAGCTTGCACTACATGCATTGATTTCAGTGTTGATGGTGATTTCTAATCCTATTTGATTGCTTGCACTAGACGCATTGATTTCACTATAGATGTTGGTTTCTAATCTTATTTCCTTACTTGCAATAGATACATTGATTTCAATTCAGATGTTGATTTCTAATCCTACTTGATTGCTCACATTAGATGTATTGAATTTAGTGTAAATGTTGTTTTCTAATCTTATTTTATTGTTTGTGTTAGATGCATTGATTTCAGTGTAAAAATCAATGCATGATCCGGAGGTGAAAACCTTTCCTCACGTTTTGCACTCAAAAAAGAAGTTTTCACCTTGAGAGATTCGATCCCTCTCGACGCTTGATAGATTTGCATTGATTTCAGTGTAGATGTTGTTTCCTAATCTTATTTTATTGTTTGTGTTAGATGCATTGATTTCAGTGTAGACATTTGATTTCTGATTTTGGTGCAACAACTTATTTCTTCTAGGCTACTCTTTCCTATACTATTGCCTTAAGGCATTTATTTTACAACATGTGGTACAATTGCTAGTTATATTATTTTAAAAATAATATATTAATAATAAAAAATTCACAAATATTTATACAAAATGATATCTCCCACATTTTATTAATTGTCTTATTATTTTAAAATAAGATATATGCAAATTTAATATTTTTATGGTTTTTTTATTTCAATCTAACTATTTTAAAAATTTAAGCTAAGAAACATGTACGAACTACTATGTATCACTTGTTTTAACTAAATTTGCAATCTCCTCACTTGTAAGCAAAAAACCATTCAAAAACACTTAATTGCTTAATTACTTTATTATTATGAGTGTTTAGATAGAGTTAATCTCAATATACTTAGAGAATGCAATCTCCTCACTTGTAAGCAGAAAACCATTCAAAAACACTTAATTGCTTCATTACTTTATTATTATGAGTGTTTAGATAGAGTTAATCTCAATATACTTAGCATCCTCTAGACGGTGAATAATTCTCATTTTCTTTCGGTCATGGAGTGGAGCTCGATTAACGTGGACACAAAGCTTCCCTACTTTAACCATAATGTAATCTCTTGGTTAGAAAGAATAAAGAATAAAAGAGAGAGGGAGAGATAACCAACGAGTAGTGTGTTTAACACAGTGAGTTTTCAAAATACATCCAATTTAAAGGCCATGACTTTATGTCAAATTTTCTAGCTTTGCATATTGCCATATGACCTATGGAGGAATCACCAAAAATGACATATTGCTATATGACCATGGAGAATCACCAATAATGACATTATGTGTCTCTCTGAGCCTTCCATTAACTTATTCATTGTTTCTATTTTTAATGTAAAAAATGAATGCGATTTATCTTGAAGCTATAACATGTTTTATCATTTTTATATTTTTGTCTTTATTATTTTTAGATTTGATCACTTGATATTTTTTAGATCTAAATTTTTTGTGATTCATAAAGTAGATAAATGTTTTTAAGATTAATCACATTGCTATGATCTAGTAAACGTTTCAAATAAACTAATATAATTCATATAATAACAAACCACAAAAATAAACCACATTTACCAAATCATAACAATGTGATGAATCCTAAGTCGTTCATTTTTGTGACCTTGTCCTGTGATCTATTGATTCTATAGAAATAGAAATTGACATTTAACCTCAATAAGTGGCACATGATGCCGTGGTGCTCTGTTGACATCACATCCAAGCCCGGTGTTGCAATATCAGTGAAGTGGGAGTCATTGGAATGTTTCTGCCCTGCTAGAAATGTTGATAGGCGCATGGGAGGCTGCTACTACGAGCCTCAGACAGGCTATATTAGGCTATATCAGCGAAGAAGAGAGAATTATTTTTATTTTAAAATTTGATAGATATGAGCGAAGTAAACTTTTACCTTACTTCCGTTAGCCAATTTTCAGAATATAAATATGCCTGGTGACACAAGCAGTTAGATAATTGGGGGACTTATCAAAACTAAAACCTCTATTTTTTTTTGTCTCAACTTTGAACTCATGTTTTGAAATCCACGGGACATATCCGAGTAATAACAACAATTTCCTTTGGATTTACTTTGAATTATAAACTGAGGTAGGGGTAGCAACGGTATAGTTTCCGAGGTATATGATGCGCTGAGAATCAGCCCAATATCAATAAAATGCATTTAGTCAAAGGACATAACGATAACTACACAAGTGTTAGTCAAAGGCGCACGAAAATCTTCAGAGTCAAAGTTCAATGTTTTTTTCCCGAAGTGTTGGTCTTCCAAATCGGAAGTGTCGGTGAAGGTTTTCTGAGGCGCGGGTCTTCCAAATTTGAAGTGGCTGTAAAGTTTTCCTGCGGATTCTTCACGAGTTTTCATGAAAAATATATGTTTTTTTTAAAAAAAAGGGGAAGCATACGGGTGTTTCTTATGAGGTTTTTTTTACGGAAAGCATATGGGAGTTTTACTGGAGTTGTTGTTTTGTTTTTTGTGAAAATGAAAATTAGCCTTATTTGAGTGGAGTGAAAAATAATTGAAGGTGGAATTTTATTTTGGTGAAGTGAAAGCCATGATAGAGTAAAAGTATTGGACTTGCAGTGTTCAATTTGTATGTGAAGACAGTAAGAAATGGCAAAGGCTAAGAAGTTGAGAAAGTAAAGGAAATAACAAGAGTTGGTTGATATTTATTTGAAAAAGTTGGAAGTTAAAAGGTGAAAAAGATGCAAATGCATAAAAGAATATGTAGAATTTTTCCTCTTGTTTTAGATACTAGGATAGCCAAGAGGCTTGGGATACCTTTGAAAAGAGTTTTGGTGTAAGGGGGATTAATTCAATTGAAGATGAAGAATTTAGTGAATCTTATTGTGCACAACCACAAGTGGACGAAGATTTGGTGAATGTAGAAACATAACTTGTTGATGACATTTTGGTGAATCCAACAACAGAGCATGCTAATGACAATGAAGCTACTATTGAAGCAACCAACGCTGTGGTGAATCCAACAATTCAATGTGCTGATGTCAAATTTGATGATGACTTGTTGACTAATGATGAATGGTTGTCGAGGATGCAACATAAACATCATATCGACATGATGTTATTAGGTGAAGCAAGCCCACTTGAGTCTAAAAACCAAGAAGTAGACAACCTAACACAGTATAGTAAAGAATTGGAAGAGACAAAGTCAGAGACAGAGATAGAAGTAGAGGCAAAGAGGGAAACCCACAAAGAGAAAACAAAGACTGAGGCAAAGGCAAAGAAAAAATCATAGAAGGAACTCAGAAGGAACGTAACCAATGTGGTTCTGCAGATGTTTTTACACATACCACTGATTTCCAAAGTGCAAATGAACATAAAGATTATGAAAAAAAATTAAAATTCCTTGAAGCATGACTTTCATTTGGTATTTTGGCTCTAAATAGCCATATTACCTTTACAAGAAATTAAAATAATAAAACCACTAATTTATGTTACCATTGAAAAAACAATCGCAAAAAAAATAAAATAATAAAACCACTGATTTATGTTACCGTTGAAAAAAAAATCATTATAAAGAAACTAATTTGATTCATTACACACCAAATCCGATGCCAAATTAAAAAAAAAATTACTTTAAAAAATCCTTGGTTCTCCATCGAAATTGACTTTAAAAATAAAAAAAGAAAGAAAACTTTTTTCCAAGGTGAAAAGAATTGAAAAAATGAAATGTAAACTGGAGTAGAGAATTTTTCATCTCAATATTATGAAATAGTTAAATAGGAATACATTGGAAACATCAGAAATAAATGACTGGAGTAAAACTTAGATAAACTGAAGTAAAACTAAACTACCTATGACACCTAGCAGACAATAAATTAAATGAACTGAACCTAACGGACAGTGAGGTTAATATCTCAACATCCCCTCCTAATCTCAACTGTTACAAGTGGAGGCACTAACAATGCCTAATTTCTCTCTTTGAAATTCAAATATAGTCTTTCCCATTGGCTTTGTGAAAATATCTGCAAACTGATCTTTGGAACCACAAAAAGAAAGTGTGATGTCCCCATCATTGACAAGTTCACGAATGAAATGAAAATGTGTGTCAATGTGCTTGCTCCTTTTGTGAAAAGCATGATTTTTTGATAAAGAAATTTCTTAACTGCTATCACAGTAAATTGGAGTTGGCTTCTTCTGAATATCTGAAATGTCTTTCAATAATCTTCTCAACCATACTACTTGACAAGCTGTTGAATTTGCTGCTACATATTCTGCCTCTGCAGAAGATATTGAAACGATTGACTGTTTCTTGGATGCCCATGAAATCAGGTTTGTTCCAAGATGAAAAAAATACCCTGAGGTACTTTTGCGATCATCTAAACTCCCTGCATAATCGCTGTCTGTATAACCTGAAAGTGAACAATTTTCAGAATGTGTATAAAGCAAACCATAGTCTATGGTCCCTGCAATATACCTTAATATATTTTTTGCAACCTGCCAATGAGTAAGCTTTGGTGACTGCATAAACCTGGAGACAAAACTTGCTGCAAACATAATATCTGGTCTAGTTGCAGTTAGATACAACAAACTACCAACTAGGCTTTTATACAATGTGGGATCAACAGATGGTGCTACATCTTCTTTGCTGAGTTTGGTACCTTGAGAAATTGGTGTATTAGCTGATTTGAAATTGGTCATTCTGAACTTTTGAATGATATCAGTGGCATATTTTTGTTGACTAACAAAAATTCCATTATCAGATTGGTGAATTTCAATTCCTAGGAAATATTTCATGACTCCTAGATCTGTCATATCAAACTCTACTTGCATTACTGCTTTGAAATCTTCTAACATCATATTTCCTGTATAAAGAAGATAATCTACATAAAGGCATACAATAAGAATTTTACCTTCATGAGATTTGGTATACAAAGTGGGTTCATGGCTACTTTTGGAAAAACCACTTTTGATGAGATAGGTGTCGATGCGACTGTACCAAGCTCTTGGAGCTTGTTTCAAACCATATAAAGCTTTCTTCAATCTATAAACTTTATGCTCTTATCCTTTAACTTCAAAACCTGGAGGCTGCTCTACATAAACTTCTTCCTGTAATACGCCATTTAGGAAGGCAAATTTTACATCAAGCTGATAGACTTTCCATTTGTGTTGAGCTGTTGTGGAAAAAATGGTTCTGATAGTGTCTAACCTTGCTACTGGAGCAAATGTTTCACCATAGTCGGCACCAAACTGTTGTAAGAATTCTTGGGCAACCATCCTTGCCTTATGTTTCTCAACTTTCCCTTTTTCATTTAGCTTGGTCTTATATATCCATTGTACATAAATTTTTATTTTGTCTCTTGGGAGATCAACTATTTCCTAAGTCTGATTTTTCTCTATGGCAGCAATTTCGTGGTTCATTGCTCCGACCCAATGCTTTTCTTTAACTGCTTCTTCAAAATGAATCGGTTGAGTTGAAAGGAATGCAAACATATTCTAATGTTCAGATTCATGCTCTTGTTCATATATCTCTCTGATACTTCTTGTTTTCTGTCCCTCTTCTGAAGATGTTTGATCACTGGCTGAATCAGTGCTTGATGATGTTTCATTTTCAGAATGTGTTGGCTGTTCTTGAACCTGCAATCTTGGAGACTGTGGTGGATAAAAAGGCTGATTTGAAGTTTCATCTACATGGTCAAACCAAGATTTATTTTCGAAAAATTTGACATCTCTGCTTATAATGAACTTTTTGGAAATGGTGTTATAAAGTCTGTAGGCTTTCGACTGCTCACTGTATCCTACAAATATGCATTTCTCACTTCTATCATCAAGCTTTTTTCTTAGTTTTTCAGGAACATGAGAAAAAGCTACTGATCCAAAGATTCTAAAGTGTGACACATTTACCTTGTTTCCATCCCATGCTTCTTGAGGTATTTTATCTTGTAGGTTGGATATTGGAGATCTGTTAAGAACATAGACTGCTGTCGACACTGCTTTAGCCCAATAGTTATTTTTCAACTTCTTCTCTCGTAGCATGAATCTCGCCATGTTCATGATCAACTGATTCTTTCTTTTTGCTACTCCATTTTTCTGTGGAGTGTATCTGGTTGTGTACTGCATTAGGATACCTTTTTGTCAACAAAATGTTTTGAATTCATTTGAGGTGTATTCTCCTCCTCTGTCTGATCTGAGTACTTTCAAGAGTTTTCCACTCTGTTTTTTTTCTTCTGCCTTGAACACCAGAAATCTAGAGAAGGTATCTGATTTTTTTTTTTAAAAATACACCCATATCTTCCTGCTAAAGTCATCAGTAAAAGTCAGAAAGTAGAAACTACTACGAATGGACAATCTCTGCATTGGACCACATATGTCGGTATGGACAAGTGCCAAAGGCTCTTTCGTCCTTGAGGTTGATGAGGGAAAACTATATATTTTATGCTTGGACAAGACACAAACTTCACAATTACAGAATTTTTCACTGATAGTAGGTAGACCAAGGACTATAGATTTCTTTTGAAGCAGACTAAGACTCTTGACTGGAATGTGGCCATACCTAGAATGCCATAGATGAGTTTCATCTATTCTTGATATATTGTGGACTAAATATTGGTTGGTATTTTGGCTTCTAAGGATCAATGGAAACATCCTACTCTTGGTCTTTTCAAATTTTGCTATCAATCTTTTATGAGGATCTTTGTCATATATATAGCAGGTGTTCTTTTGAAACAATACATCATAGCCATGTTTCATTAATTGTCCTACACTAAGGAGATTATGTTTGAGTTGAGGGACATAATAAACATTAGGGATGTATTTGTTTTGATTATGCTTAGTAAGAATAGGAACAATACCTTTCCCTTCAGCTTTAATACTTGTACGATCTCCAAGCATTATCTATGATGTTATGGAAGCATCTAGAGAAGAAAGAAGTTTCTTGTTGCCTGTCATGTGATTGCTGCATCCGTTGTCGAGCAACCAAAGATCTTCACTTTGTTTTTCTTCTGAGAGATGACATGAAAGAAACATGGTCTCTGAAGATTCTCCTTCACTGTTGGAGAGATTGATATAGCCTCTGTGCTGATCTGATTGTTTCTTTCTACGTTCGTGTTCATAGTGGCCAAACTTCTTACAGTAGTAACATTGAACATTCGATCTGTTCCATGACCTTCCTCTCTGATTTCAGTTTTGTAGAGGTCTCCACTGCTCTGTTTCATGATGATGATCAGATCTGCCATTGCTTCGGCCTCTGCCTCGCTTGTTGCCGCCTCTATATCCTCTGCCTCTACCTCTGTCAAATGAGAGGTGTGATTTGAAGGCTTGTTACGTGGAATCTTCTGTCAGATTGAGTCTTGTTTCGTGTGCCAAAAGTGATCCAGTCAACTATTCTACTGAGAAAGTTTTAAAATCTTTGGATTCCAAAATGGCTGTCACAATCATGTCATATTTCTTTGGTAGACTTCGAATAAAATTTTCAACAACTTTCTGATCTGTAATGGTTTCGCCAATGAGTTTGATCTGAGTAACTATTCCCATGACTCTATTCATGAACTGATCCACATTCTCAGTGTCAGCCATCTTTAGAGTTTCAAACTGAGCTCTCAATGTTTGCAGTTTAATTGTCTTCACTGTATCATTTCCTTGATATGCAGCTTGTAAAATATCCCAACATTCTTTTGCTATTGTCGCACCAATTATTTTTTCAAAAATAGAATCATCGACTGAATTTTGTATCCAACATTTGGCTCTGTGCTCATTTTTTCTGAGTTCAATAGCTGCATTTATCTGATTATTGGTCATGGCCGCCCATGCTTCTTGGGTTGGCGCTACATAAGCAATTAGAAGCGTATCCCAACAATCTTGTGGTTGTAAAAAAGTCTTCATTCTCAAATTCCAAAATTCATAATTTTTGTCAATCAGATTTGGTGTCTATGGCAAAGAACTTAAAGAGACCATTATTTCTTCAAATGCTAATATGCGCCATTTGAAATCTCCTTTATTTTTTTTTTTTAAAATCTCTTTTAAAGACTTAAAAAAATAAAAACCCTTGAAAACCCTCTTTTAAATTTCCTCCTCCAAAAAAACCTTTCCTTTTTTTAAAAAAGAAACTTCACCACATGCTTTTTCAAAACATCATTATAAAACCTTTGAAAAATTTTAAGTGTTTTTTTTTTTTTTTTTTTTTTTTTATATATATGAAAAAAATCTTTAATAAAAAAAAAACTTCTTTGCACAAAAAGGGCTTTCACTTTTTAAATCGATACTTTCTCCAAAATGAATCCACCTTATGTAAAACTTTGAAAATCAGTGAAATAAAAAAGGCTTTCACCTTTTTAAAGTCAACACATCAAAAAATGAGCCTTTCCTTTTAATACTTTGAACGCTATGTAAAAAGTCACATTCACTTTCTCCAACGCTGATAATTTCACTGGCGCGGTTCCAATTTTTTGTTTTGGCATGTTGGCGCGAGTATTACCCTAACAGTGGTGCCAACCAATTTCTCCTCTTTATTGCTCCTTCTTGGCTCTGTTGCTGCTCTCCCGGAAGACTTATGCAAGCTAGCTCCGATAACATGAAAAGAATTGAAAAACTGAAACGTAAACTGGAGCAGAGAATTTTTCATCTCAATATTATGAAATAGTTAAATAAGAATACATTAGAAACATTAGCAATAAATGACTGGAGTAAAACTTAGATAAACTGAAGTAAAACTAAAACTGAAGTAAAACTAAACTACCTATGATGACCTATGATGCCTAGCAGACAATAAATTAAATAAAATAAACCTATCAGACAGTAAGATTAATATCTCAACACAAAGAAGAAAAAAGCCTTAAAACAACAAACTACTCGAAAAGTCTAGAAATAACAATTAATGCTTCACTTAATAGCGCTCTACAAATAGAAATGCCGAAAAGAAGATTCCAAATGAAATTTAGTGGAAGATTAGCTCAGAGCTTTCTACCCATGGGAGAAAGCTAAACTACCTTGACCGCATTGGAAGAAATCCCATTATTCGACCATTTATCACCTACAGGTTCCTCGGTTCATTATTAAAATATTGTATGATAACGTAGATAGAGGTGTAACAAGCTTTTATGAAATGCGGAGGCTTTCCCTTTCTGCATAACTATTCCAGTTCAAATAGTTAGAATGTAGAATGTGCAGTTTTTTTACGCAGCGTTCATGGTTTACCATGCAACATTTTATATACATGTTACATCGTAATAAGAGAATTTCTAATTGAACTATAACTCAGAGTTATATATGAGTTGTTTTTAGTGTGTGTTTTTGAGATTTTATTGCCACGAAAAAAAAATTGAAATAATTTTTTTTTTTGTTATTTAAAATAAGTGTGTAATTGTATATATAAATTTAATATTCTAACAAATTCAAATTTTTGTTATACAAAATTACTCATCAACTTATAATTTCAATAAATTTTTGCTAAATTTAAATAAAATTAATAGAATAAAAAACAAAAAATCAAAAAACATTTAAAAAAATCACACTAAAAAAACAGCTTTATATACCCATTACCATACCACATACCCATTACCATACCACATAAATAAACCATGTGCAACTATATATATACCCATTACCATACCACATAAATAAACCGTGTGCAGAAATCATAAATATCATAACATGTGGCATGATTTAATAAAAATCAAAGAAATCGACGATGACAATTACACATCGGAATTTTAGTGGGTGACGAGTTGATTTTCCTGAGAGGTTCAACCCATGGGTTTTGTCACTTGACTACATGGAATTCTTGGATTGGTGATGGAGTAATTTTAAGTTGGCCAAAAGTTAAAACCACTCAGGATCTGGTTCGATACCCTCATTCAATGTTAGACGTTTCCAATATTTATTTAAATTTCGAGTGAGTGGTTTTTAATGCTATTTTTTTAAAGTTATTTTTGGATTTTTTTTGGTTTAATTTCTCTAAAATTTAGCAAGAATTTATTGAAAATCCTAAGTTTGATGGGTAATTTTTGCACAATTGAAGTGTCCTAAGGAGTTTTCAGAGTGTTGAGTCTATGTTTTTTTCACAAGAGAAAAAACGCTGTTTCATATTATATTAGAGAAAACAATCCATATGCCATTGGATACAATACACCATCAATAGGATATACAACCACCAGAGCAGGGAATCACTGCGTAATTGGTGCGCCAATCCAGAAATAGAAAGGAAGCCCCATGGCACCTATAAGGATTCTTAAACATCATATGCAACATGAACAATATCCCATTACATAAGAGAGGTACCAGAATAAAAAAAGGCGTATGTTGCTAGATGTAACATAAAAAGTAACAAGAAAGTCAGAGAGGTGGAAGTCACCCATCCAGATTTCTTCAAAAAAAACTGACAAAGTCCAAAATAAATCCAAATACCATGAAGATGATATGCCAAGAGCAGAAGGTCTCGGCATCAACATGAGAAAACCGGCTCGCTTGATATAGAACATCAGGCTTAAAAAAATCAGTTTAAGTTAAATAAAAATTTCACCTTAAATTTTTTGACTGCACCAGAAACTCCAAAAAATCACACTAAAAACAACTCCAATTCAAAACACAAACTGTGATTTTTGTTCCTCAGATTTGCATTGTAGCCATGAATTTCCCTCACAGGCAATTTCAGCTTACCCAACCTTCGTGTAAAAGTATCGCTCACTTCTCTGAAATTATCTTTGTCTGGGGATGGTAGTGATCCAGTGGGCATGGGTGGAGGCATGTCAATCATGACTCAGAACTCCATAAATATGCCGCAGAGGAACATAAGCTTCCACTGAGAAAAGTAGGAACGATGACCGCTAATTGCATTTGTAGTCCATCGCTCATGAGACACCGGCGACCTGAGCCTGTAATTAGCCCTATAGGCTACAACAGGGGATCTATTTTTTGAAGCACACAGAATATGACCAAAGACATAATTGGGAGCTTGTCACCTCCTTCATGCTTTTCGGCATTTAGCACACTGAAGATAATGATGAAACCATGCCACGGAGCTTTCAAAGAAGTTTTATATTTCCCACGTGCAACAAATGGATTTCGGTGAAAGCATGAAGGTGACAATGCTGTAAGATTATGTAAAGATTCATAATGCACAAAAGAAAGCTTAGATTGTTGTTATTTAGAGCGTTAAGGATTCTATAGATTCAAAGGACATGAAAGACATTTATTTAGTACCTCGCTCTTGAGTTACTCTCTATATTGGGGAGACTGGTAGATCCATTAGACAAAGAATCCATGAGCATGTTGCGGACATTAGCCATAGTCGATCCCGCACTTCTGCTCTTGCGGAGCATGCTGGGAAGTCTTGTCACCATGTTTGGATTGAAGATTCCAATGTCATTGCAAAGGTGGATCACTTCCATCATAGAAAGCTGAGGGATGCTATTGAAATTGAGAGACATCCTAAAAATCTCAACAGAGATGATGGGTGGAAATTAAGTAAGAGCTGGATTCCGACCCTCTCTAGGTTATTGGGCCCCACGTGTTGTTTTCTTTTTTCTTTTGTCTCTAATTTTATCCTCATCCCTTTGTTTTGTTTTTTCCTCTTCTATTTGTATCCTTTTCTCTGGTTTATTTTTTTATGTCCTTTCCTCTTGTTTAGATTTTTCCCCTGGTTTCTATATATATATATATATATATATATATATATATATATTTGATGTTATTTATTTTCCCCCCCTCTCCACTCATTTTTATAATTCTCCCCCCTCCCCTTTTTATGTTATTCTACATTATTCATTTACCCCCTTTCCCTTAATTAATATTATACCCTTTATTATTATTAATTTTATAATTTTATCAATTTATTAAATTATTATATATTATTCATTCAACCCTTTAATACTTGTTGACCATTCTAAATAATATTTTTAAATAATATAAAATTTTAAATTTTTTAGCTAATTAACTAAATAATGACTTGTTTTTAACAACTAGTTTTAACAGTTATCACCTGGCAATGATGCATCCTTCTATTTATTCAATGAGATCGATCTCCTTCTTCACCTTCTTCACATTGTCTGAGGATGAACCACATTAGTTGGTTTGACCAAATTCTAATTATGTGATTAATCCAAAAGACATTTTTCTACACTATGTTATAAAGTAAGTTAAATTTTATATAAAGAATGGCTAAACATTGAATTTGAAGAAAAAAGTTTCTTATTATTTTCCACATTATCCACGTCCATTTGTTATAATGAAAAATGACAAAATTCCAACCAAACCAATCATTGTGCCAAGAGTTGTGTGGGGAGGAAACATGCATAGAGAGGACGGGTGTGAGAAGGAAGCTTTATGGAGAGGGTTGTGCCAAAGAAGTTTTGTAGAGATTGTTGTGCAGAGAAAGGGTGTGTTGATGATTATTTTTTCTCATGAGAGGGTACATTATCTTGTGATTTTGACAATTTACATGTCTCTGGGTAGTGGCTACTTAATGTTGGAATGTGTAATTCCTACTTGTCTTCAGTTGTGGCTGTCTATGTATAAAGTCTGTTCCTATTCCATAGGTTAGCTAAATCTAAGTTCCTAGTTTGGTGTGAGGTTGAGATATTCTCTCAACCAACTTATTGTGCGTCCAAGATAGCTTCCCTATCTTGAGACTATACCTCATGTATATATGTAACTTTATTTGATTAATGCAATATAGTGTGTATCTAAGATTTCATCTTGATATCAGAGCCCATACGGGCCTGGACCTCGGCCCCTCCTGGACTGAGGGAAATAAGAGAGAAAGTATATTTTTTTAATTTTTTAAATTTTCCCATTCGAGTTGAATGTCTTAGAAATTCGATGTCTGTTGTGTGTGCGCTGAGATGGAGTGAGTTATTCTACAAGTTGATTGTGTTTCTTGTGCTACAATGGTGCCTTGATCGCTTGGTGGGAGACCAGGCATTGGATCTGTGCGAGCCTAGGTGACTGACTCAAATAGGGATGCTGAGTGGTATGCATGATAATCATTGGACTATGCAATAGAGGTATTTTTTGCCGGTGTGAACGGTCAAGAGATACAAGTTCTGTTAAAAGAGTTGGATCATCGATCTGTGTGAAGACCAGTGGTGAGATAGAGTTCTACCAAGCCGTGAACGGATCTGTGTGATTGTTTGGAGTATTGCTGATCTGTCCGTGTCTTTAGTAGGGAGAACCCCTCTCGGTCATTGGATTTACCCATGGATATGCCAAGTGGGAGGATGCTGAGTTTTTCTTTTTAATTCGCTGAGATTTACCTGTTGTTGTGTGAATTTTTTATAGCCCGGAGAAGCTTGTCACTTGGAAAAAAAACTGTAAGTGCCTACTTACATGCTTTTGTCTAATGTTTTCATCTCAAATCCAACCCCCACAGTTGTATTGTTCTCGGGATCGCAATCTACCAATATGTTAGAGCGTTGGTAGCATGGCAAAATGGCAACATGGCCATAGGTGTTTCTCTGGCGTGTGTTGGGCGCCCTCGGATTTGGCTGATAGAGATCCATTTCCAGTTCATTGGAGCACAACGAGCTATGGTATAGGGGTTGCTAAATGGATCTTGAAGCTGATTAAATTGACTTCAGAGAACAACACTTAGTGATGGTCTCGGCTATGCAGTCAGATTTAAAGAGTGGCAAGATCGAATCCCCTGGAGAATAGGAACCCACATGCTCAGAAGCTTGGTCGAATTTTTCTAGGCGTGTTTATGTTCAAGTCATGAGATCCGTCGACATAAGAGAATCGTTGCGCTGATGGAGAGGTAAGGCCCTTTCTATGGTGTAGCTGTCAGGGCATTTGATTGTGTTACAAACACTATATTACTGAATCAAAAGAAGACAAAGGAGCGCATCTCGTGAATATCTCTATATTCAATGCCAGATTGAGAATTTGGAAGCTATATATGTCGTTTATTGGTTGTAATATCTATTAATGCATGAGCACTGCAACACTCTCTGGCACAACATAAATGGAATAAAAGTTACACATGTAAATTGATGAGCACTGTGTGTACTCTTTTTTTTTCGCTATTTATTTTCTGGAAGTACACACACTGCCGCGCTGATGGAGAGGAAAGGCCCTTTCTGTGTTCCGAGTTTGCGTGCTGAACCCGTGAGCCCGTGGTGAGTAGAAGTCACTACTCGGTGGTTTAATCGCTGACCGTTGTGGTGTGAAAAATGAGCAGTGTTCTCAATGCAAGAATCCAGGAAACTTGGAAAACGTAGAGTCAAACAAATACCTACAAGCAACATCCAATAAATGGTTGATGTTACTGTCACTAAAGGAAATGGCGTGATGAATTTACAGATTGTATAGAAGAAAGTCTAAACAGTGAAACTTTATCTTGGTATTTTATGATTTGAGTGAAGGCCGAGACTAATTTGTAATTGCTGCTATTTGAACAAGACTGCTTGGATGCTGGTCCGACTCAGAATATCGTCTATGGTTTCCTGAGACTGTGCCCTGTGGTTGTGTGAAACTCTCATGTCAGAACTCTATCACCTAGAGATTCTGAAGCTTCCGTAGAAGCATGGAGCGGCCTGTTCGTTCCTACAACCCACAACATGGTGCGGACGAGGTCTAACTTGAGAATCTGCGGAAGTACTCGACCGTGGAAAAGTGCATGTGGGCACGCTGCAAATGCTGCAATGCCGTCTGCATTTTTGACACCAAGTGCGCCAAAGGCAAGACCTCAGAGAGAGGGCCAAGCACCCATTGACCGACTCTCTAGAGGGACAAGTCCTTGAAGTGGCTATGGTCGTGCGGCCAGACAATCTTCAGACTGTTCCGAAAGAGGGAGCACCATAAGGAAATGTTGGCAGTCCTTGTCACAAGTGACAACGAAGGTGTAGTGGTATATCATGGTCGTAGTCGAAGTTATTTGAAGTTGCCGGACATATGATTGGAACTGATTGGAACACCACCAAGGTTTGAAAGGCTATCAATCCTGCAACGAATGGAACGTTATTGCCAGAAAGACGACCATTTTGTATAAGCTCAAGTTGGGAGAGTTTGTCACTACTATCCCAACCATTGGTTTCAATGTTGGGGACTGCCAGTGTGTTTTTGGCAATGATGCTATTTTATTCAGTATCACATCATTAATTTTTATGAGTGCTCGATTGTTCTTTGGTGATAGGGTGTACAAGGCCACTGAGAAGGGCCGAGTCCTCAAATGCTGGTTTCAATATGCTGTCAACACATGTGTTAGAGTGCTAGATTCACAAATATTTCTAGGAAAGGAGTCAATGGTGCTCGAACCTAGTGGATAATTTGATGGCAATGCTGCCATGTCAGAGAAGGGAATTCATCTAACCATTACATACAATCTAGAGTACACATTTCACACAAGAGCAGAGTTGTGTGAGGAGGAGCCTAGCACTACCTGCCTACTTAGAGGAGAAATCTATCCTGCCTACTGCTTACTTCGAGGAGGAGCCTTGCACTGCCTGCCTACTTATCTGCACTATATTGTTGCTGGCGTGTGAGGAGGAGTGCCGCCTTTCCCTGCCTACCTACTTATCTGCACTGCCACTGTTGTTGGTGTGTGAGGAGGAGCACTGCCTTGCGTTGCCTGCCTACTTATCTACACTGTCACTGTTTTTGGTGTGTGAGGAGGAGCGCAGCCTTGCACTGCTTGCCTACTTACCTAGAGGAGCAATCTACGCTGCCTACCTGAGCACTGTTGAAGCACTGAGTCATTGATCACTGCCCTTTGTGTGGAGAGGAGCTCTGCGTGGAGCGTGAAAAGAAGTGAGCAGCACAATCAAAACCAAAAAGTACAATAATAATGACAATCACAATCAAAGTTACAGAGGAGTATTTGTTAGGACCAAGAAAATATTTGTAGGGGGACTGCTAGCTAATCTAATGGAAGAAGATTTCAAGATATTTGTTAATGTATGCTTGGGAAATTCAGATTTGTTTTTTAATGATGAAAGCATTTTGGAACAAAAATTAATATACATATTGAGATTAGTCACCTCAATATGAAGTTATATTTGTTAGAATTGACTACTCTAACAAATGACAGGTTAAGGATGGAGTTCCAAGTTTTAATTGATAAAGACAAAGATGCCCAAGATGTGAACATTTCAAAATATGATGTAAAGAAGCAACGACAACATTTAAAGTTTGATGGAAAACGAAAATGAAAATCGAGTTTGTCTGAGTTTGTGGAATAGACCCATGACCATGGTAGAGTATGAGTCAGAATTTGTAATTAAAGCAAATCTATATGTCATTTATTGTTTGTATGTGCTGCAAGACCCAGAGGGGCATGCATACCCTTTGTTATATGTTCACTCTGTCAGAGAGTTTTAACACCCTGGAAGAGTGTGTCATGCGGGATGGATACACTTGGGTGGGCCATATCCATATTGGTTTTAGACTCCATGAGGTGAAATTTTATATCTAGGGGGAGTTCATCGAGAGGTTGGATGAACCATGTATGTGAAGGAATTCCTAGTATACTGACGGTTGTAGTGGTTGGGAACCCATGCATTTCGGTAGATGGTTGTTCCTTTATATGGACATCGACAATAGCATGAACAAGATACAAAGTGTAATTACCAAAAATAACTAGTGTAATTACCAAACAAGACCAGATGTAGATTTTGCAGATGGATATTGAGAAAAGTAGTCATTAAGGGGGTGTGTTGGAATGTGTAATTCCTACTTGTCTTCAGTTGTGACTGTCTATGTATAGAGTCTATTCCTATTCCATAGGTTAGCTAAATCTAAGTTCCTAGTTTGGTGTGAGGTTGAGATATTCTCTCAACCAACTTATTGTGCGAGACTATACCTCATGTATATATGTAACTTTATTTGATTAATGCAATATAGTGTGTATCTGAGATTTCATCTCTTAAGCCATAAGTTAAGTGTGAGAGTCATCTCAAGAGTCACATTAAATTAAAAACATGTAATTTTATACACATCTTATTTTCTATTATAAATTAGATTTATATATCACAATGTGTATGGTAAAATATAACAAAATATAATTTAATTGTTTCCAACTATTATAAAAATAATTAGGAGCAATCTTTTGGTGATTTTGACAACTTACATGCTCTTTGATATTAGCTATTCAAACCACAAATTAAGTAGGCTAGTCATCTCACTACTCACACTATCTAGTAGAAAAATAAAAAAACATATAATTATACACACATCTCATTTTCTTCTCAATAATATATTTTAATACATTTTATAATATAAATTAAATTTATATATCACAATGTATATGGTAAAATATAACAAAATATAAATTTAGTTATTTTCAAATATTATAAAAAATAATTAAGAACAATTCTCTAGTGATATTAACAACTTACATATTTTTGAATAGTAATTACTCAAATCGCATATTAAATATACTAATATATTTCAAAACTCATATTATCTAATTAAAAAAATAAATTAAAAAACATATAATTATACATATATCTCAATAATACATTTTAAAACATTTTAAACTATAAATTAAATTTATATATCACACTATAGTTAAAATATAACAAAATATAAATTTAAATGTTTTTCACTATTATAAAAAATAATCTGGAATTTAAAAAATGTTAGGAAAGGCTAAATTTAAATGTTTTTCACTATTATAAAAAAATAATTAGGACTTTAAGGAATTTAGAAAATGTTAGGAAAGACAATTCATAGTGATGCCATCTTAAAGACAACGAAGAAATTGGAGGGTTTGTTAGGAAGGGAAATTCATTGTAGTATTAAAACATGGTTGTTATTTATGCTAGGCTACACTATCACTACTTTTCATTTTTAATGTTTTAAATTCAATATAAATTTGTATTAAATTAGGAAGAAGTAAATTTGTATTAAATTAGGAAGAAAAATATAAATTTGACTACTCTCGAAAGAAATTATGAATATGGAAGGTAAGTTGGAAATAGATACTTTTCATTTTTAATGTTTTAAATTCAATATAAATTTAGGAAGAAGTAAATTTGTATTAAATTAGGAGGAAGAAAAATATAAATTTGACTACTCTCGAAAGAAATTATGAATATGGAGGGTAAGTTGGAGATAGAATTCATGATTATGCAATGTTGAGTGATTAATTGATTAATTGTAATTATTATTTTTATTTTTTTAAATTATAATTTAAATATATAGTATTAACTTAATTTTATAAAATAAAATAATAAACGAGAAAAGGAAAGTAATAATTTTGATTGTAAAGTAGAATAGTAACTTGTGAGTTAATGAAAATGGATAATTGATATTTTTATTATTTATTGGAAGAGGTTCATTTTACAATTTAGTATGAGGAGTGTGAAGGAGTGTGTTGTCCTTTTAAAATAAAAATAAAAAATAAAATTATATTCTAAATAGAAAAATAATGTCTAATATAATTAAAAAAAATAAATATGTTGTAAAGTAATTAGAAGTAAGAATTAAATATTTAAATCTTATACATTTCAAAAAATTTTAAGTTCATTTCAACTTCATATCTATATCAATTTCATATATGTTAACTAGTTTATGTCTATATCAAATTCATATATATGAGATATGATTTTTTGGGATTGAAGTGCCTTAAGTAAGTCATTCATGATTTACTTAATGCAGTTGAATCTCAGAAAACGATATCTAATATATCGTTAAAATTTTTGCCAAAAATGATATCTAATATATGGTTAAATTTTTTGCCAAGCCTATAGCTATGGACTGCATTTTGCCTTCTAGGAGTGATTTTACAGGGAAAAAACAAAGGGAAAGATTGAAACAGAAAATGTGGACACAACTCCTGGAAAAAAGGCATATCCACCTAGCTTTTGAAATTAAACATTGGAATTGTAAGAGTAGGCAGAGGAACTTTGATCCCATTTAAAAATACAATTTAAACAATGAAAATAACACATTGTATTTTGCATTCTAAAAAAGTTTGCATGTGTACTTAAAGATGTATCTTAATTAGATTAAGTTAAATTTAGATTAAGATAAATTTTAATGTTGGATCGAAATTTTAAATTTTAATCTTTTAGCTATGATTGCCAAACTCAATCAATTTTAAACACCTCTCAAAATAGATTAATTTTCCCTTAAGGTGATTTCTATCCTAAACTCCTCTCTATAAAATTTAAACTTCAAATTGGCTAAAATTTAAACCCCACACAAATATTCAAATTTTACCCCTAAAATACATCTATTTCAACTTAATACACCTATCTCAATTGAATGAAAGAAGCAAACAACAATTAATGTGAATAATGCATACATTGATACCAACCAGTACAGAAATCCCCCAAATCACTCATAACATTAAGTTTTACATGTAATGTACCTTTTAATTGAGGAAACAACCATATCAGATTCATATAAGTATTGAGAGTTTTTACAGTGCATTATATTACATATCATTTTTTGAGATTTAACTATTCTAAGTAAGTCATTTAACTATGACCATTTACATGAGAGATAGTAGTAACTAACTAACTAATTTTTCATAATTTCTAAATAGTTCACTTAACACTCATTGCATCAACCACATATTCATATATATATAAAATAGTAAAAACTCATTCAAAACATTGACATCAACCACACTGCAATGTCCCAAAAAATAATAAATGAAATTTTAACCCTATTGCACACAACTCTTCAAAACAAAGCCGCTCTTCAAAACAAAGCCGTTATATATTTGGTGAATTTGAAGGTCTATCCATGATACTTGAATCGCTAATGCCCATGAGGTTGCCTGCCTTATTTCCCAACGATTTCACTGTGGATCAACAATATGTAGAACTGGGTTGCCGAGAGAATGATAAGGAGTAGCTCTATTATTTTCTGCATCATCACCAATAACAGCCATGGCCAAATGTACACAAATTTCAAATCTCATTAACAAATACATCTAACAACTAATTCTAGCTGAACTTTCTAGAGGCATTTAAAAATTGGTACACAGCTCTTACCAGGTACACAGCTCTTACCAGGTGTGAGTTCCTGCCGTGCAAATGAATTTCCTTGCATGCCAGCCTGCAGAAGCTCATTAATACCATTTATGTATTGATGCAGATAGATAACTATTTAGATTAAGTGCCCAATACTTTGGACATTCCTATTTGGATTATAGATTTCGAAAATATTTAGAAATCCAATAAACAACAACTCGATCAAACAATTAATTGGTCTCGCTGCTGTAAGTCCAATTTCATAATTGGACTAAATCTACAATGTGAATAAGTTCAACCCAATATTTGTGATATATACATATACACTTCTTCTTGATGCATTAAATGTAATATATATAGGAATAATTACATATACTCCATTGATCTTATGTTGGTGATATTGTTTCAAATTTAAGAGTGTGCGGCCATTTGTAAGTCGATTTTAAACATCAAAATTTCAGAAATTTGAATTAGTGTTGGAATTTGTATTCATATTATTTATATCTTTTAACATTAAATATATATAAATGATTCTTCCAAAATAAAAATCATAATTATGTATAATTTGAAAATGAAAAATAAATCTCTTCAAAATTAATCATATATATGTGTTACTGCTAAATACTTATTATCAACCCTAATTATAAATACGTTGTAAAATTAGAAACATGGCACAAAAATATGAGATATACCCCATGGCCAGTAGAGTGAGTGCCCAGGCTGTCATGGCAGCTGATGCAGCAGCAGAGAAACTCTTCTCTCACCATAACCTCATATGATGCTTCCCCGAAATGCAAGAAGCCGCCCCCACAATGCCTGCTATGAGCGCAAAGATGACCATGAACCCCGTGGCAGCGTTTCCCATCGGAAAATACACCGCCCACAAGGGGTTGGGAATGAAAATACATCGCCTACATCTCCACAATTACATTATTTTCATTTATTTTGACGGTTCGCGAGAGAAACAATTGAGAAATGCAACATAATCTGTTCTACAACTTACACAACATAATCGACTATTCTGCAATTTACATTAAATGTGATGCTATTATTATGAATATACGTACGGATAATAGTTGCATTTTCACTAGCTTCGTTAATAGCCCGTCCTGCAGTTCCACATACGATTGCATACATACAAAAAGTCAATACCAACAGAAGCGTTGCAATCGGCTTGACTCCTGCTCTGTTAGCCATATCCCTCTTTGCCATTATTAATTAACACGTAAACACAGTGAGAGATATATGAGAGCGAATGGAAGACTTTCCCCTTCGAACTCAACTCGTAATCTAAGAAGAGAGCGAAAGGAAGACTTTCCCCTTCGAACTCAACTCGTAATCTAAGAAGAGAGCGAAAGGAAGACTTTCCCCTTCGAACTGTAATGAAAATTGAAGGACAAACTGCACTTCGTAAAGAGCAAATAATGGAATATCTGATCATCCGAGAAAAGAAAGTGTAGCATTACAAGCATAACTAAGCTATATATATATAGATATATATGCACTGTAAAAGAAAAAACTAGAACTAAACATGGAGTCTCAAGTATTTGAAGAAGTGATCGGAATTGTGTCTCTAGCGCTTGATCCTATAGGGGCATGATAATTTGGTTTACAATGGAAATGAAGCTCAATGTGAGAAATTGTCTCTTCAATCATGTATAGGAGATAGTTATGATTATGCTAGTATCTTTTTACATCCTCTAATTTGGAAAAGATGTTGTATCTCCGAGCTTGTTTGCCCATCAATATTCTACCCAACATAGTCTTAATCATCCAATATAAGGTTAGAGCTCCAAAATAGTGCTTCCTTCATTCCCGAGTGTTCCCTGGGTCAAGAATACAAGTGGCTATGTTTTCTAGGATCTCAAATTTCGAGAAAATATGTCTTTTTTGAAGAAATCAAGTCTCTAAATTACAAATTTTCATTTTGGGTATTAGGGGGAAAGGTCTCAGCATCCTCCTATGCCTATTATTGAACTCTATTGCGGCCTTGGGGGCCATGAACCCCTCCTCGATGCCTGATGCGCATTCTTTGGCACTCCATATTCCACCAATAACACCAAGCTAGGGGAGATACAACTAGAAAACCTGGCATAATTTTTATATATTAATACTAAAAATACCCTTAGACTGTGACAAACCATGTCATTTTTCCACTTGTGATTGCATTGTAAATATTTCATGTAAATATTTGACAAAATAATCCAGACTGAGTCAAGGGACACATATTCCAAAGTTTGAGGACGTAAGATAGTTTAAGTTTGACTTGCTGTAGTAAAATCTGAACAATTCTTGATAACCATTAAAGGCTAGTGGTTGTGTTGCAAATGGAATCAGTTTTCTGAGTTTATTAAGTGGGGGCAGATGGACGAAGACCATGTTGTTTTGGAAAAATTAAAAAGGAAGTAAGGACGAAAATTGATGGGACAATGGACTTTATTAAAAGAAGGGAGAGACAATGGAAGTCAACCACTACATAGAAGAAAAGAGAATTAGAAAAAAGGGGGTGGAAGTTGAATAGGGAGAACACAAGAAATAAAGGAAAAAAAAGCGAAGAGAACAAATAACACATGAGCACAATCAACCAAAAAACACCATGGTGGATAAGGAAGGAGAGAGAGAGACCACATGAGAGAAGCTAGAAGGTTGATAACACTCAAGGAAGATAGACATCTTGATTGAGAAATACAAGCATGAAAAGAATTTCCTCTAGGTGAGGATAAGTCTCTGGATGCCCTGGGGTTGAAGGGTGGAGATGGTCTTCTCTAGAACCCCTTGATCGCTTGGGGTGGAGTCTTAGTCCTTGGATTCCTAGTAAGGGAAAGTTCATACATATACATGTAATGTCATAGGGGTGTAATGCAACACACACACACACACGCTCGCGCACGCGCGCACACACACACACACATTTGCAATTACAATGGTGTTCACACATGGAGGGGTAATGCTAATGCATACACCAAGGTACACCTCATGGCCAGATGAAAACGAAGAGTAGCAATGTGTCACGTGGGTGCCATGTGGTAGAAAAGAGAAAAATGGAAAATTTAATTAATAAATCCTTAAAGGGACATAAATTGCAATCCAAGATTCCAAATTGGGCAAAACCTATATCATTGGAAAATTCTCATCGAGAAAAAATAGATGTTGATATCCAATTTAGGTTTTGAAACTCAAATAAAAGTAAAAATGATATTGTTATCACCCCATTTCTCTAACTATACTAAGGAGGCTGGGTAAGTATAGTGAGCACATCCTTGAGGGTAATGTTGTGTGTTTATAGGTGGTATCAGAGCATCCAAATTCAACCCTTGGACTGGAAGGGCTATATCATGGGAAAATAATGGCAAGGTTCCTGAAAAGGGGTTTCATATTGAATTTTAGAAATTAAAAAAAAAAAAAATTTACATGTTAAAAGTCGATCTGTGATTGACTAATTGCATGCATGGTTAATATTATTACCTTGTGATTTAATTTTCTAGCATGGTACTAACGATTGATACGATTTTATTGTTATTGATGAATTAACAATTTGTGTTGACTATTATATTTTTTTGACTATGCATGCATATGTAGTAATGTTGGTGGCTTGGTGTTTGATTGATAATGAATTACTAATATGAAATGTTTCTTTTAACTAGCCTACTATAGCAACTCCACAAAAGCAAGTTCATTGCCATAGTTTTGGTATTCATTTATATTATGATGTATCTAATAATGGTGTATGAACGAAAACACATAACTAGTAGAAAAATATAGTGAGAAGCAAGGGAATGAGTAGTAGGATGGTCCAATATAGTTCTAATAGGTCGCAACATGTGAATGAAGAAGATTTAGTGGAGAAAAAGGGAGGATCAAACTCTACTAAATCGATGGATAACTTCATAAGCCTAAGGGATGAGATTAGGAGCTTTAATGTAGATAATGAAAGATTGGTAAGGGTTCAAGATAAACATGACGAGGTAAATGCAATCATACTGCAAAGCCTCTCAGATTTACAGAAGCAAAGGCAATGTGAGTTGGGGGATGGTCATAGACACAAGCAGAGCCCTTTGGAACCAAAAGAGAGAACAAATGGGGCAGATGGTAGCTAGTCTAGGAAGAGGCACAAAGAGGAAAGTGAATACACCATGAGAGGAAATATGCCATTGAGTACCCCAGAGAGAAGAACTAGTACTTATGGGCATGAATTTGGTAGACCTTCTAGTTCCACCACAAAAAGGAAACATAATTATCATCATCATCATCATCATGTAACATCTCCTCTTTCCCACAATCATTTTTTTTTTCTCTATTTAGAGTTTATTTTTGTGCTTCTATTGACCATAGTTGTTCAACGATATTTTGAGTTTACTGCTATATTTCTATTAACCACAGCTATTCAATTCTATTTGTCAAAATTTACCATTTTGGATCTACTATGGAATAGAATTCCTAGTTTCTTCTATTCCTCTTGTAAGTATGATTTATTTGGGTTTTCCCACTAAATGTTTGTAGCAGATATTAAATACATACATACATACATACATACATACATACATACATACATATATATATATATATATATTGATCCCCATATATGTATATGGTTCACCTACCATAGTTATACGCTTGCTCCTACATTTCGATATGTTCTTTAATGGTTTCACACCATACTCGTAGGCCCACCCTACATATACCTTAGCATTCGATAGTATACTCTTATGGCTTGTAGGTATAATTTATGAATCATTGAGTTTATATCTTCGTCCCACTCCAAGACTTATAACCCTAGGTTCAAATTTCGAATTATTCAAAGTCTATTCCTCTTTATGAATCATGTCATTGATATGAATCTACTATGAGCGTGATCATTGCGTCCTTGATCTCTAGCGTACCGTTCATTTATGATAAATTGCAGGTGGAGATACGTGCATTTGAATTTCAACGCATTCGTTATATCTCGTTGGCACGGTTGCTAAAGTAATTGGCCATTGTAACTTGTTTCAATTTCCTCGTCACCTATTCGATGGCACGCTGTTAATTCTCAATGTTGTTAGTTCTTACTATATTCATACTCGGGATTCTATGCATCTACGTTTTGGTTGTAACATGCCATGCCAGATAGCTCTTTTAATACGCCGGCCACTTGACTCGATTGATGGTACTGTGGTATGGATTTCATAGATCTAAATTTATGTTTTAAGTTATTGAGTATTAAATAGCCAATTCTCCAGATTGATCCGTGTATAGATCATGGATCCGAGGCCACCTGGACGGTGGAGATTGTTCCTTTCTATTAGGGTTTTCGTTGGGGTTTGGATATGAGACGAGCATATAAATATCTGTGTTATTATGGAAGTGATTCTTTCGCCGTTCATTTGTTTTTCTTGTCCTCCGGTGTCGAGCCTCTGCACGATGGAGGAAACGCAACGTCTTCTCGCCCCGACTTCGAGCGCATCTATCGCTCCTCGTATTGCCTTTCAGGTATGCACCGATGCATATTACGCTAACTCAATGATGAAGCCTACACTCTGTGTAATGAGCTTGGCTATGTATTCTTCTTTCATAACAATACGCTCTGTGTTATAGAGTGAGAGCTGAGGTTAAAGAATTTTCCTCATCTGATTTCGTTTACTATCGAGGATTTGTCTCAATCAGTTGAACACATCTGTCGTGGAGATTTCTTCTCATTTTTTTATATTTATATTCTTGTTAATAATGTAGGATACTAATACTGCATCAGTTTTTTTTTTTTTTTTTTTTTTTTTTTTTAATTTTATATAGGGCATACTCCTCGTCGTCTTTCGTGAATTTCCTGAGGTTATTCGAATGGTGACGTTTTTATTTTCCTGCTTCCTCTACGGCTATCAATCCATCGCCCCAGGCAAGAATCAATTCAATTTTGTAATTCAATCCCTGGCTTCCTCACTCTTCCTTGAACTTCCTGGTGGTATAATTGGTTTTATTTTGCTCGGTTATCTATGTTTCAGGTCGTTTTGGAGATAAGGAATTCCTCCTCGGCAAGGTAATCCCTTATAAATGTTTCCTTTTCATTTATTTGTTGGCATTATATTTCATATTAGTCAATCGATTCGTCTTCTCACCGTCCCTTGTTTGTGTTGCAGGTAAATCGAATTCCACACGAATTCAACTCTAAGAGTTTCAGTGAAATGGTTATTTCATAAGGTTTTAATTTCACTTCATCTTGCGTTTTCATGTCAGTATCCACCGCATATGCGTCAGAATGAGACTAGACTTTTACATCGTTACTATACCAAATTGTTTTTGTTCCGACCACTCGAGTCATATAAATTTTCTCGTTGCTACTGTAATAATAAGGATTTCCGTAGACTTGGTCTGTATTGCTAGGACTCTGCTAATATGGTTGCTGAGACTATTTTTCTCAATTAATCTGTCCTAAGACACGACCTTCATAATTTATAAATTTTGGGTTCATGAATTTATATATGAATTTCAGATATATATATATATATATATATATATATATATATATATATATATATATATATATATATATAGATATATATACATATTCCCTTCTTGGGTGACAGGAACAGGGTTTTGACATACTATGTTGACTTCAGATTTACTGTTTCATGTTGATGGTTAAGAAAATAGTTGTCTTTTGACTGTATCTATTTATTTCTATTGCTGGGTAAAACTGATAATATTATTAATCTTATCCTAGATTTGTGCTTCCTCAACATTTTATGTTATTTTATTTCTTCAATTGCAATTAAATGTTGATACTGCAAGAGTATTCCCATCTACCTCAATTTGTTGACTATTATGATCGGGTTTATAAGATTAGATGTGTCATAATACTCTATTAGTATGTCTTTACTTCTGCTTCATGATTCCAAGTTTACAAATATTACTTACTGTTGTAAATAATAGTGGACTCTGGACAGGTTCATTTTATTTTATAACATATGCAGTATGCTCTATTCTGGCTCACACTGCCACGAGCATTTTATATAAATTTGATGTGTGAGTTATTTGTTATCTTTCACAGCATGTATAGTCTACATGCATTTTATAGAGGTTCACATGCATAGTTTATAATTTCCAGTAATTGTTAAGTTTGGTCCCTTGTTTTAAGAAGGATATTTACACTAGTTTATATATATATATATAATTCTCGGACCACATTTTTTTACATGATTAATAAACATGTTTAGTCCTATTCTTTTACTTCCTATATATATATATATATATATATATATATATATATATATATATATATATATATATATATATATATATATATATATATATATATATAGCAATTGAGTTTATAGTACTAGACTATATACTCTTCCATTCAGTCCTTATTATAGAAGAAAATCTATAAACAAACATGCAGTGCTATTTCATAAATCTATATGTCTGTAATTCACTTAGCTAATTCAACAATGTATAGCTTTGCCCTGCATGTACTTAATTCCTCCTCCACACAGGTTTATTGGTTTCCCTAATTTTTATTGAATTAATTCTATCTATAACAGAAACAGATTAAAGTTACATAGTTATAAATTATGAGGAAACATAATCTCCAGATTTAAACCAAAGACTGGTTTAGAGTTTCTGGCTGATTTTTCCTCATATTCCTGGTTCCTACAACTATACAGGACAGAGAGAGTTTAATTACTCTATGATTCTGTAAATGTATGGAACACCAGCATAAGCAAAACTTTTCAAGTAGTCCATCTCACCCTTCACCTATCTCTCCACTGGGTCTCCACTAGATCTGACATGCAAGTAGTTAAATGATGTATTTGTTCAGTTGCAAGTAAGACACTACTTGTGAATTAATTAAATAATCAATTCACTCATCTATCACTAGTGTATGTTCAGTTACAACTAGCACAACTGAGTTTAACTCATAGAACTGATTTAAACTAAATAACAACTCACATAACTACTCTTCAAACTCTGTTACAACTCTGCTACCACGCTTATAACGAAGTCCCGCATGATTGAGTCACCAACCACCCTAGGAATTCAAATTCCTTCGCTCAAATGAGTTACATATACCGCTAACCGAAATAAAGTGCTCCAAGAGAATAAGTTACTATTTATTGTTTGATTATTATTAAGGGCTAATAATAATCGACATGCATTCTATTTTTAAATTTGCGATCTATAAATAGACTTCGCCCATACATTTAAAAATAGAAACTCATCTAAAAATAGATTTAGCTCAACCATCTAGAATCAACCTCCAACTAATTTTAGATTTTTCTCATCATGTCTATTTTTAGACATACACCTAAAAATAACCTGTGTGGGCCCCACCTAGTTTAGGTGATTATTTTTCACTAGGACCAAGGATGATGTTTCTGGATGCCACTTTCACTGTTTCTTGTTGCAATCTTCAACACTCCCTCTCAACAATAAAGGACCATATTTTCAAGCAACATGCAACTCCATGCATTCGCCCTGCAACCTTTGCAAGTGCCCCGCAACTCCATGCATGCAACACTTCCGAAACTGAATAGCCTCCAAAAAACTCAATCAGTATAATGCATCTGTCATGAAAGTATTGTGACTTCTTCTTAGCTACTATACATGTCTTCAGGAACCATTGCACTATTGAACTCTGCACCCATGCACTCTGCACTTGTTGTCAACTCTTATCCATGCTCTAGTATTCGACACTGTCACTTTGATCTGACTGCATCAATCCAAATGATCATGCTACTGCTGCTCTATGGGCTCCTCATAGCTAGGATCAATTCATGAGATCCACACCATCTCAATGAATCTTGCCTAGAAATCTCTTCTTGGAATTACTCATGCATGTTGCCCCATCTCTTACCTGGTGGTATAGAAGCATGCACTCCCTCCGCCCATCTAGCACGAAATTTCTCTGCATGAGTGGTTGCTCCCACTCCATGATCCTCATCTTATGGTTGCTCCACAACCCGAGGTTCACTCTTACCTGCATGCAAATCCAACTCCCTCTCAAGCTTAAATTGCATGTCTTTCTCACACTTCGCAATCCCATCTACTTCAAGTCTGTAGAGATTCTTAACTCGAATCCCAACCTTCTTGGCTTGCCTTGTTGCTTTGTGTCGCAGGAAAAATTTTCCTTCACTAAAGACAACATCATAGCCTCTATCCTCTAACATTGTGACTGAGATTAAATTCTTTTTTAAACTTGTAACATGCACAACATATTTTAAATGAAAGAGTTTACCTGATGCCCTTTGAAAGGTAATGGTACCAATGTCGGCCTTACTGTATCGTCCATTGTCACCCAACTCAATATGCATCTAGAGATCTTTCTCCTCCAAGTCACTGAAAAGTTTCTCATCTCCCGTCATGTGAAAGGAAGCACCACTATCAAAGTACCACCCCAATCCAAATGCACTAGAGACCATGCATGCGATCAATGAGAATTCAAGCTCAAATTGCGAGGCAAGAGCCTCACCAGCTGCTACTCCAAAAACCATCTTGTTCTTCTTCGTATGTGGACAATTTGTGGCAATATGTCCAAACTCGTGGACGTTGAAAACACTTCACTTTGGACATGTTGTGTCTTTGCCATCTTCACTTGCTCTGACCAGAATGGAATTTCCTCCCCTTCTTCTTTCTTTTCTTGAAACAAGCATAATATTCTTCATCATCATGCTTTGATGAAGAGCTATCCCAAGTACTTCGCCTTATCTCCCCGCATCCGACAAAGTCACTCCCAATCCTAAGAAGCAGACGACCTATCACGTAATCTGATAACCGGTAATAACTCTTTGGGAGCCCAAGGACAGCCAAGACTACCAATTCATCATCTGCAACACTAACTCCTACACTCCCAAGTTCTTCCCTGCATTAGAAAAACTTTTTCAAGTATACTAGAGTAGTTTCGTTCTTCTCTATCTTGATTTTTCCGAGTTTATCCTTCAGCGCCAATTTCCTATGGTTGCTACAACTTTGGAAAAGATCTGCCAAAGCCTTCCATATTGCAAATGGAGTGGCTTTCCCATGAAGGCTTGACACAACATGGTCTTTCACACCTTCTAGCAGAATCCTCCTCGCCCTTGCTACTTTCTTTTGCCATACGTCTAGTACTACAGCATCCGCCGAAGTGGGCTTAGGAACATCGCTGTCGATGAACTCCTTCAAGCCATTATTTTCAAGCACCACCTCCATGTTGTCCTTCCAAGCTATGTAGTTCAAGCTTCCCTCTAGTGCATACTCCATCCACAACCCATTGAAAGCCATTTCAATGTATACTCATTCAAGTCACACCAAGAAATTTTTGCAGAAATTTCAAATTGTTTCCACCAGCACAAAACTCAGCACCGCTTAAATATTGCAATCTCCATGATTAACACTACTTTGATACGATGTAGAAATTTATAAACACAATTTAATGTATTTTTGAATTCTCCTGATCTAACAAATTTAATCTTATGTTAAATATATAATCCTTCGACTTAATTCTTTGCAAAAATTAAATTGCCAATTGCAAAACACATATGAAGCAAAATCAATCGCACATAAAAAGATGTTTTAACGGGAAAGATTAAAGCTAAAAATCCCAACTATCATATATTATGTATATAAATGGATCATGAAACAATCTCATACAAAACTCTACTCCAAGAGCTCTCAATATAGTATATAATCGTATCACACTGTCATGTAGAAATTTGCATATCTATGCACCAATTTCTTGCCTCCTGATAGCCTTCCTCGACTGCGCAATCCCTGTTGAAGAAAAACCCTGAATGAATTCGACCTTACCTTGCCCTTACTGCGAAATACTCATAAGCATGTCTAATTTATGTGTAGATGCATTGAATGCATCATTATAGTCACAACTGATAGTCCATCTCACCCTTTCACCTATCTTTCCACTAGGTCTCCACTGGATCTGATATGCAAGTAGTTAACTGTTGCATTTCTTCAGTTGTAAGTAAGACACTATTTGTGAATTAATTAAATAATTAATTCACTCATCTATTACTAGTGTATGTTCAGTTACAGCTAACAAAACTGAGTTTAACTCATTGAACAGAGTTAAACTAAATAACAACTCACATAACTACTCTTCCAACTCAGTTACAACTTGCCACTATCAATTATAACTAATTCCTCCATGCATGAGTCACCAATCACTCTTGGAATTCAAAATTCCTTCAATCAATTGGATTCACACATCAGTTAACTGAAATCAAGTGCTCCAGTAGAATAAGTTACTATTTATTGTCTTATTATTATTACGGGCTAATAATAATTGACATGCATTCTAAATTTAGACAGGTGATCTATAAATAGACTTCGCCCATACATATAAAAATAGAAACTCATCTAAAAATAGATTTTTCTCAACTATCTGAATCACTTTCCGTTAATTTTAGATTTTTCTCATCATGTATATTTTTAGACATACACCTAAAATTAGCCTGTGTGGGCCCCACAAAGTTTAGGTGATTATTTTTCACTAGGATCAAGGATGATGTTTCCAAATGCCACTTTCTTGTTTCTTGTTGCAATCTTCAATAGAGTTTTGGTGTAAGAATGTAGTTTTCTATGAGTCACAGAAGCTAAATTAACATCGGGAAAACTATGCAACTCATGATTTGGAGTTAGCTTCCATTATCCATACATTGAAAATGTGGAGGCACTACCTCCTTAATAGGTGATTCAAACTCTTGACATACCTTGGAGGACTCAAGTATATGTTTGACCAACCTAATTTGAGCACAAGACAGGCTAGATGGAAGGTCATACTTAGCGAGTTCGACTTTGAAATAAAGTATATTAAGGGAAAAGATAATAGGGTTAATGATGCACTTCATAGAAGGATTCAATTGAGTCACATGGAATCCATAAGTTCTTATGGATTAGACCTAGTAGAACCAGGCGAAAGTGCATGGAAATTTGATGATAAATATCAACAGATAAAGAAGAGGCTACAACAAGGTGGAAATGATAAAAGGGATGATGAATATCATGTCACATATGATGGTTTTTTTAGATTCAAGAATAGAATATATATGCCAACCAATGATGAATTGAAGAGGCTAATAATGAGAGAGTTCCATTCAAAGCCATAGTTTGTCCACCCAGTATACCAAAAGACTCTTATGGCCATAAAAAATGTTTTACTATTAGCATAAATTGAAAAAGGAAGTAGCTTATTTTATTTCTAAATGCATGGTGTGCTAATAGGTGAAGGCCGAATGTAAACATCCAGTAGGTTTATTGCAGCCCATTCCCATTCTGGAATGGAAGTGGGAAGTGATTTGCATGGATTTCATTATTGGTTTTCCAAGAAACTAAAAAACATGATGAAATTATGATGGCCATTGAAAATTTGACAAAAGTAGCTCACTTTTCAGATTTCAATGGGCAGGGCTTGAAGTTACACGTTTTGCCCTTTTTTAAGAAAAAAATATCATTTTTAGAAGTTCTTCAACTTTCTGCAAGCCAAAGAAATTTTTTCAGTTTATAATTTCATTTTACAATTAAAAAAAAACTTGTCATAAATTTTATTAGCTTTCTATTACTTATTTTTTGGAATTTTTTTATTCACATTTGATATGTCAACTTAGCAATTGTTTGACTGTGTGTTCTTTAAAAATCAAGGGATTCATAAAAAATCGTATTTTTTCGCACTAGTGTATTCTTTATTAACTTGGAGTTTAAAAAAAAAATGTGTTGCAACAATCCAAACAAACTCTACTTCGATATCGATATATTTACAAAACCAACTGATGCATATCATAATTACTAGAATTTTTTGAATTGAACCAATATGAAAAAACTGCATATTTTGAATATGTTTTGGCCCGTGTGAAGTTTCTTAACATATTAGTTATAAACCAAAAATCTAAAAACTACCCATTACAGATGATAGACCAATGTAATGCACCATAATTTTTTTAAATATTTTTACAGTGTATTTTGGAAGATTTAGAATTTTGATTTCACTAAATCATAATGACATTCATAAATTGTTTGCCCCCATTTTATTACAAAATTAATTAAAATTATTAAATATCTACGGAATTCCATAAAAGTTATATTTCCTGAAAGTATATTGAATTATGAAAATGCTTTTCTTGGTTCCGAAAGTTAATTCATAAATTTTGATGGATTTTAATCATTCCAAAGTTGAAGAAATGTGTTTAGAGCTGAGCTACAGTGTAGTTGCAGATGTTTTAGTTCAGCCGAACTTTTGTAATAGTTCGGTTGAATTGTTTTTTGCCGCTCTGTGTCGTTAATTTTAACGACAAAAAATTTCGGCCAAACTTATGCTTGCTCAACAAATCAACACCAAGCCTAGCTATTGATTCCGTTGACCAAGATGCTCCAGTCGATTCTGGTGATTATGTGGATTCAGCAGCTGTTGAATCTCTTAATTATGAAATAGATTATGCATAGGTAACTTCAACATAAAGGCAGGGTGGGTGGTTGACCTAGGTCTGGTACCAGCAGAACTAGTTGAAGATTATAAAGTGGATTCAGCAGCCGAAAAAATCAATGAAGCCCCTTAAAAAAAAATTCGCAACTATATAAATAGTTGAAAACAGAAACATTATTGTCACACATTTTTTCATTTGGCACTAGAGAATTTGGCGGAAATTCCGACGGCCAATTCGTCGCTATTCCGACACATATCCGTCGCAAGAGCGACAGTTAGGGGGCGGACAAACCGTGGTTTGTCCTACCGTCGCCGTTCCGACGCAAGCAAAAAGTGTCGCACTATCGACACTTCTTCTGACGTTCCGAACCGGCGTCACTCTTCCGACGTCTCACAAACCATCGCGCCTCCGACGTTTGAAAACTGTCGCACTTTCAGTGAAATGTGGTTCGACGTTTTTGACGTCGTTCTTCCGACGCTCATAAACCGTCGGAGTTTCGACTAAACGTGGTCCGACGTTTTGGCGTCGCTCTTCCGACGCTCGTAAACTGTCGCAATTCCGACTAAACGTGGTCCGACGTTTCGGACGTCACTCTTCCGACGTCTCGAAGATGTCGTAATTCCGACGATATGTGGTCCGACGTTTGGAATGTCGCTCTTCCGACGTTTTCATGCTGTCTCTCCTTCGACGTTTCTGGGTTGTCGCAGTTCCGACGTCTACAAGGCGTCGGTAGACCGACGGAGGGTTTAATTTAAAAAAAAAAAAAAAAAATTTTAAAAGTCGAGAAACGCTGTTTTGAAGATATTATATGAAGTAAAACAATCCATGAAAGTGAAATAGCAGTATGTAGAATAGTAATGCAACAGATAGAGTACCGACGTCCATTGTTCCAAATACAAATTAAAGTACCCAAAACCCTACAACAGTGAAGTAAAACAGTCCATGAAAGTGAAGATATTATATGAAGTAAAACAGTCCATGAAAGTGAAGATATTATATGAAGTAAAACAATCCATGAAAGTGAAGATATTATATGAAGTAAAACAATCCATGAAAGTGAAATAGCAGTATGTAGAATAGTAAAGCAACAGATAGAGTACCGACGTCCATTGTTCCAAATACAAATTAAAGTACCCAAAACCCTACAACAGTGAAGTAAAGCAGTCCATGAAAGTGAAATAGCAGTATGTAGAATAGTAAAGCAACAGATAGAGTACCGACGTCCATTTTTCCAAATACAAATTAAAGTACCCAAAACCCTACAACAGTGAAGTAAAACAGTCCATGAAAGTGAAGATATTATATGAAGTAAAACAGTCCATGAAAGTGAAGATATTATATGAAGTAAAACTGTCCATGAAAGTGAAGATATTATATGAAGTAAAACAGTCCATGAAAGTGAAATAGCAGTATGTAGAATAGTAAAGCAACAGATAGAGTACCGACGTCCATTGTTCCAAATACAAATTAAAGTACCCAAAACCCTAAAACAGTGAAGTAAAACAGTCCATGAAAGTGAAATAGCAGTATGTAGAATAGTAAAGCAACAGATAGAGTACCGACGTCCATTGTTCCAAATACAAATTAAAGTACCCAAGACCCTACAACACTGAAGTAAAACAGTCCATGAAAGTGAAGATATTATATGAAGTAAAACAGTCCATGAAAGAGAAATAGCAGTATGTAGAATAGTAAAGCAACAGATAGAGTACCGACGTCCATTGTTCCAAATACAAATTAAAGTACCCAAAATCCTGCAACAGAGAAAAACGCTAATCATGTGAAGAGTGTGATATGTCCAAAATATAAAAAGACCATCAGACCATATCAATAAACCAGCAACATAGACCAGCATCGCTAGTTTTGAAGGCAGAGTGATAAACATTAATCATTTTTTTTTCACAAGAGAAAAAACGTTGTTTTGAATATATTATGTGAAGTAAAACAGTCCATGAAATCATTACATTTTCACATCTGAAGATTGGAACCCAAATATCCATCCAGAAAAGTGGAAGTCCCACCCCAGACAGTGATAGAAAAATACCCCATGTCACATACGGGGACTTGATATAAAACCCAGTAACGGTCCACATGGAGATTATCGACAATCTGAGAAAGCATCCAAATATGCCCGAGGCATCTATAAGAAAGTGAAATAGAAGTATGTAGAATAGTAAAGCAACAGATAGAGTACCGACGTCCATTGTTCCAAATACAAATTAAAGTACCCAAAATCCTTGAACAGAGAAAAACGCTAATCATGTGAGTGTGATATGTCCAAAATATAAAAAGACCATCAGACCATATCAATAAACCAGCAACATAGACCAGCATCGCTAGTTTTGAAGGCAGAGTGATAAACATTAATCATTTTTTTTTTCACAAGAGAAAAAACGATGTTTTCAATATATTGTATGAAGTAAAACAGTCCATGAAGTCATTAAATTTTCACATCTTAAGATTGGAACCCAAATATCCATCCAGAAAAGTGGAAGTCCCACCCCAGACAATGATAGAAAAATACCCCATGTCACATACATCGACTTGATATAAAACCTAGTAACGGTCCACATGGAGATTATCGACAATCTGAGAAAGCATCCAAATATGCCCAAGGCATCTATAAGAAAGTGAAATAGCAGTATGTAGAATAGTAAAGCAACAGATAGAGTACGTACCGACGTCCATTGTTCCAAATACAAATTAAAGTACCCAAAATCCTTGAACAGAGAAAAACGCTAATCATGTGAGGAGTGTGATATGTCCAAAATATAAAAAGACCATCAGACCATATCAATAAACCAGCAACATAGACCAGCATCGCTAGTTTTGAAGGCAGAATGATAAACATTAATCATTTTTTTTTTCAAAAGAGAAAAAATGCTATTTTGAATATATTATATGAAGTAAAACAGTCCATGAAGTCATTACATTTTCACATCTGAAGATTGGAACCCAAATATCCATCCAGAAAAGTGGAAGTCCCACCCCAGACAATGATAGAAAAATACCCCATGTCACATACAGGGACATGATATAAAATCCGGTAACGGTCCACATGGAGATTATCGACAATCTGAGAAAGCATTCAAATATTCCCGAGGCATCTATAAGAAAGTGAAATAGTAGTATGTAGAACAGTAAAGCAACAGATAGAGTACCGACGTCCATTGTTCCAAATACAAATTAAATTACCCAAAATCCTTGAACAGATCAAGAAAAACGCTAATCATGTGAGAATTCAAAGTAAAGTTAATCTATTAACATTGCGAATAAAATTACACCGAAGTCAAAAACATTGCCTGGGCATACTCATGGCAAATTTGTCATCAAAAAATCAAAAAATTAAGAAGACTGCCCTCATACGGGGAAACCAGTCTTGAACGTTTAATTTACAGAATTCAAAAATATTACTTAAAGGTCCGGCACAGTAAAATAAACTAAAAGCAGCCCAATTAACTGGGCCTGCTAAGCAAGAAAAACAAATTAACCAAACTAATCCTCCGCTGGTTCCTCCACGATTCGGCACCATCCTAATTCGGAAGGTCCAGGATCGCTAGGTGCTACCTCCACATGCATGCCATGGCTCCCCTCCTGAAGGCCCGAATGTTGGCCGGCTTTTTCCGAGCTCAGACCCGCCGGACGGGTGCATTCTTCCTCCGTTTGGGCCTCCTCGCGGAAGACCACAGTGACTACAGCTGTGATTCGTGGGCGGTTGAGAGTGCAATCAAAGGAAAATTGTGCAGTGCGCGTCGTGGGAGAAGGTGAACTAGCGGTGGGGAAGCCAGGAGCAGGGGAATCCATACGGTGGCCAGATGCTACAAGCCGACCCCGCCCACTCCTAGTATTTGGATATCTACCTAAGTAATAATCACTGGACTGGCCGGAGGTCATCTCTGTTGAGGTGCTGGAGGGAGTGCGCCAGGATTGACCTCTAGTGCTCCCCCTACGGCAACGCATCCTATGACGCACGCGAGGCATGGGTGCAATCTCAGGCGCAGTGGGCACAAGAGACGAAGAAGCAGAATTCCAATTAACAGAGGAAGACAGACAGAGACAGAACCGAGAGAAATGGAAATATGTAGCAAAGTCTAGGCAGAAGTTCCGCTGGCCACTTCTCCTTATCGTCGCAGTTACCAGACAGTGTAATCCAGCAACCGGCTTGTCTGAAAAACCATGGCTAAACGCCATTTTTTATGTCGACCCGTCTGCAATGAAATCAAAGGACGGCCGTCATAATGAATCTCTGATCATTAATAATGAGAGCCGAAGGCCGGATCAAATTGGAGCGTGCGGAATCGCTCAGAGGAGTGGAGGTCCGATCTTGAACAGTGTTAAAAATTAATTAATCTAGATTTGATGTGAAAACTTAATTGAACAACGTTAAATGTTAATGCGAATGATATGAAATCACCATATCCATGTCCCATCACCTTAAACGCCATCGAATGCACCCGCAGCCGGGAGCAGGGCAAGTTTTTATTGAGGACACGTGGCAAAAATTGATTGGAGCGGATCTTTGTTTGGGCCGCTCGCGCAGTGGAAATCTGGACCCGTAAAATATTAGGGCGAATTTGATAAGAAATTTGCGTCACAAAATTGGCCGACGTCAGCAGGCTATTTTGGAACGCGAATTTGGTTTGAATTATGGTTTATCGCCGTTTGAAGTCCGGCGGGCTCGACTTTTGAACAATTTTCTTATAAAATTTGTGTTGGTTTCCTTTGATAATACACATATTAAAATCCCGCTTAATAAAGAGACAAAATTGTTGTGCTTTCGGAACCTGACCCGAGGATTGGACATGAGTTAACAAACAAAAGGATAGCGGAACCGGACATGCACCCGTGGTCAAGCCCTCTACCAAAACCACGAGCGGAATCACAAAAGCGGGTTGCCCATATCGCACCGCTTTTGCGGAGTAGGCGGTATTTTCTATTCGCGAGCGATTCCATAGGGAATGCGACACGTGGCGAAGTGACCCCGGAAAACAACCGTTTAACCCACGCCATCGCACGTTAAAGCCCGACGTTGGAAGCCGAGCGAAATTGCCAAGAGTCGTTGATTTGGAGAAGGGCCATCAGACGGTGGTCGCACGTTGAACTTGCCCGGAGGTTAACTAAGGTGTGCGGAGGATAGCCAGGTACGATACAAGTGTTTGATTGGTTATTGATATATATAGGTGGGGCCGGAGTATAATGAAATTGTTTAATTAAACGATTGGCGGATAATTAGCATAAGTCTGGAGGGTGATTGTTGTAAGGCTGGGTGGTGAAATATAGAGCCGAAAGTTCACTACAAGTTATTTATTTAAAAAGAAACGTGGAGTATAAATACAAAGTGTTGAAAGTTAAACATTGGTTATAAGGATTGGAGATATATAAAGTCGGGAATATAAATTAAAGTCCAACCATTGTGGATAGTATTTATTTATCAAATTCTACGAATTTGATAAATAAATCCGAAGAAAGAAGAAGTCAATTAAGACTCAGGCTGGAGGAAAAGAACGGGGTACACCAAGGGAAAATGCTGACACAATGATTGTAGACACACCAGCTCTCCTTGGGGGTCCAATTTCAGTTTTGTTGCGTCACACGATGATCTCTCTTCTCTGGCATTTACTTGTATTGAAGATCACTATTCTAGGAATAAGGAGTTATTTTCTCCAAAAATAACCCTAGCCAAACATTGACAATGCATCAAGGATATCTTTCTATGCTTCATGAGTACATATGTTCTACTTCTAAATCATGTCTTGGAAGTGGTTGTTTTGCTGGAAATTATTCACCAGTTGGTTTCATACCAAAGTCTTTTTCACATTTTCGGCATCCAATACATGAAAAAGATAATGGTTTAAAACAACATAAATATTTGAAATTTTGCAAGAATTGTCTGGCACACTTTGAATATAAATTTTGAAGTCAAGTGCATGATGCTGTATAGGATCAAGTGTCATTTTGAATACCAAATGTTTCACAAAAAACTTCTCAACATGCTACCCTGCAGAAAGGATTAAATGACAATATTGCATCAACTATTTCCATAATAAAAGTGCACCTCGGCCATAAGACTAAACAACTACAAATGTTGTAGATCTAACAAGACCACACAATCAAATGTATTCCACAAGGCCAATCCTGTATGAAAAATGAAAAGGAGTTTGCAACCAAAAATACCTTAGGCAACTAATTCAATTAGATACACCAAACCATCAGCAAAAAGGAAAACCAGCCTACTCAAAAGGCAAGCGTTTACCTCCTTTGACAAAATTTTCAGTTCCAAAACAAGGGCCTTTATTGTCTTGTCAATGCCCCCAGTAATTTGAATGGGGTTTGTACCTGCTGCAACAACCTAAACAAAAAGGTTTCATTTCAAATTATTTTCCACAAATTTAAGATACAACCATTGTCAGTTTTGTATTTCCTAACAAGCTCATAAATTTTGACAAAAGAACCAAAATTTTTTAATGCCTGATAGCAATTTTTTCACTCAAAAACTATCTTAGACTCAATAAACCCAACCCAAAACTAAAAAACCAAACACCATAAGACCCTACAAAAATGAATAGATGATCTTAATCCATTACCATCGACAAAAAGTTACCTTTACACCCTCACTTATTAAACCCTGTGCTGTTGAATTTTAACTTCAACTGCTGCAGCAGAAGGACGGATGCAGCAGCAACATTTTTTTTTGGAGTTTGCTTGCATGCCATCCAGAAATTTAATTCAGCATTTAAAATTCCTGCAAGTTTTTTTTGTAGACGGCCACAGCCATATTTCTGTACAGGATTGTATTTAAACACAACAACCAGCATTAACGCAATTCACCAACCAGAAATTAAATAAACAGAAATTTACCCGACAGTTTTGTAAATTCAAAAGGAGGACACGTGGAGCATTAATATTGGATCGCATGAAATTGAAGGGAATCTGAAAACCTGAAAACCGGACCCAAATTTTTTATAGGGCACATTGGATTGAGAATTCGAGTTAAAATTAGGCAGACGTCAGCATCCCATTTTAGAACGCGAATTTGGTTTGAAATTCAATCTATTTAGACTTTTGAAGTCCGACGGAAAGGGTTCTTTAATGTTTTGATAGTTTAATATATACATATGTTATATATATATCATATGCGAAATGAAAGGTGGCCCATAGAATTTAGTTTTAATTTTATTTTTTAAAAAAGAGGGTTTATTATAATATGTTTTATATGTTCTGGCATATAAAAATAAAAAGGTCGAAAAAGCTTGGTAGTTTTTTTTATAGACAGTACGTAAATTTTTTATTACATAGCAGTGTGTAAAAAGTGAAAAATTGAGTGTAACTTTTTAAGTGTGTATGCACAGCAGTGCGAAAGGGAAAAGCACAGCAGAGTGTCTTAGAGACAGAGTATGTTTGTTTTGAACAGACAGTGAGTTGGTTTTATGCACTGCGTTTTGTAGCAGTCATAATTTTGTAATCCCTCTCGGTGAGGAAGTAGTGTAATAGTTTTTTTTTGAGTTATTGAAGGGAATAGAAGTTTGTTTTCAAAGTATTGAAACTCTGTCTCCTGTCAAAGAAATTTTTATTTTATGTGTGTTAGAGGAAGGGAGATTTATGGGTGGTTCTTATGAATCAACCAACCATTCAGAACATGCTCATCAATCCAAACCATAAGTATTATGTGACAATATTCAAGCAGGCACTAAATCGGATTTCTGAAGTTATGTTAGAGAAACCCTAAACTCTCACTGAAAATAGGTGAAATGTGGCACCACTCGGAGATTGACATGTGCCAATTGGTACAAGTGGTAGACAATTGGCATGCTCAAACAACGAGGTGATGCAGGAATGACATGAGGGAGAAAATATCAGAAAAGCCCCAAATCTGGAGAACTAAAGCTCATCACCAACACGAGATTGACAACTTTACATGATGTAACCTATGAAATCGTAAATGGAGAAATCATAGTAACAATAAAGTAACCTATGTAACAATAAAGTCGGATTCATCCTGGGAGTGGTAATGGGAGAAATCATAGTGAACAACGGGAAACATGCATAGTTGCTTACAATCAAATAGATGAAAAAACACATACAAAAAACCTAGATAATAATCGTGCACAAGCTTAATATTGAATTATGAACTGTAAAGGAACTTACAAAATGTCAAGCGCACAAGCAAAAATATCTTGGACGTGACCCTGGTTGACAAGTTGTATTGCTCATGATGCAAGAGGATTTGTACCTGCACTGCCAAGTCAATCAAAATCCATCATTATCTATACAATAAATACAAGTAATTGATGTAGTATTTTTACTCTAAGATGCATTCTTATGATAATGTTAGAACATATGTTGAAAATGTCAAAACATATCTGAATAAGCTCCTCTTCATTTCAAGAACAATTTATTGGAGTCGCATGAACTTGGAACAAGCCTCCCACGATCTGAAAGAGTAGCAACTAAGTCAACAGTGACTTTTTTGTTGCTACGCTGGATCAAGGGAGGTTTGCTCCAAGATTAAATCGCTCCAATAAATTATTCTCTACTAAACGGGGCCAACCACGTGAAGGTGGAAGCTCTTATGGCCCCTCCCCCCCCCTCACATCACTCTCAATTCCCCAATACCCAATCTATATTTCAATTTTTACTTTCATGAGCATAAAAAAAAATATTCAATAACTAGTAAAAAAACAATTCAACAAAAAGTACGCAAGGAAACATTGCAATTAATGCTTGACATAAAAATAGTATGATAAATGAGTTTTTTATATAACGCAAAAAAATGTTCCAAGTATGGTAACGTTTGTCTTATAATAATACAATATTTTACATTGTCAAATTTTCTTTTTTCTTCTTCCTATTTTTAAAGCTCCTAATTACATCATCAATATCATCGTGCTCTGCTCCTGTTTCGTGCCTTTCAACCCGCACTGCTGACCTAGTTGTGTATTCACGATGTTTGGGCTCATCCAGTGACGGGGCATCGCCTACAAAAACAGATAATATTAAATTTTAATTGTCAGTTTTTAAATATCATTGAACTAGTTCGGTAATATTAATAAAAAAAATTGCAATAAGATTATTTACCTGGTGCACCAGTTGTCAGCGCTGACCTAGTTGTGTAGTCACGATGTCTGGTCTCATCCAGTGACGGGGCATCGCCTACAAAAACAGATAATATTAAATTTTAATTGTCAGTTTTTAAATATCATTGAACTAGTTCGGTAATATTAATAAAAAAAAATTGCAATGAGATTATTTACCTGGTGCACCAGTTGTCGCCATTGGGACTATTGCCCTGTCTTCCTCTCTGGTGGTAAGATCCTCAAGGGAAACATTCTCTGTCATTTAAACAAAAAACGTTATAAGGACAACCATCAAGGTATAATTAGAAAAAATTATAAGTGGAAATTAATTACCGTCACGGCCCTCACTGATAGCAGCATTGTCGGCCTGGTCCCCACTACAATGATCGGGTTGCACGAGAGGATCATCTACATCTGGCTCTAAAACTGGGTTATTTGCCTCGTTGGTAGTGTTGCTCCCCTGATTTAAACAAAGTTGTTAGACATTAAATTTATGGACGAAAACAAAAATATTGAAAGGTTAATGTTTTACCTTATCATGCATTGTAGATCTTGGGACCTGCCCCAAGCTTCTGCGACGTTCAACTACAGCTTGATAGCCAAAACGGAAAGCAATATTTTTATCTTCCTCTGTAGTTATTGTTCCAAAGTCATCACCCTACATTATATATGATTGTGTATTTTTAATCATATATGATAGGATTACAAAAACGTTGGAAGGCGATACAATTAATTATAAGATGTTTAGCTACTTAATTACAATTCTTGCAGTTAATTTCAAGTAGCCACCCTGGCCGAGCTTGTGATGGCCCTTTTTCTCTATCCTAGCTTTGGTTGCCTTTGAGGTGTCAGGCAACCTAGCATCAAAAGATTGAAGTCAGATATGACGTAGCACACTTTTATTTTAGACATAAGAAAATTAAAGCTATTGAATTAAAGTTGTAATTTACCTTGCGGGTCCAGTTGGCATTTTTCCTTCTTTCTTTGCCCTTTTCTCTTTTCCGTCATGGATGAGTGCTCTCCACTCACTCTCTGAAACTGCGAGAAGACGCTCATATCTAGGGTTAAATTGCAATTGCGTCCTATAGGTGTCCCTGGTATATTTCAAATATTTGCCGGCTACCTGAGCCACCGCTTTTCTGTCAAATGTGCCGACCCCAAAAAGTGCTTCTAGATAATCTAGAAGTTCTTTTTTCAGGTTGGAATTCTGGGAATTCCACCCTGTACGTATGGTTGGGCCAAAAATTACCAACGCATGGCTCTCCAGAATCCTGTAGAACTCATTGTTTCCTACATAGAATAAAACCAAAAGAAAAAGAAGATATTATCATTAATTTAAAAATAAAAATAATGATAAATATGTTTTAGATAAAGTACATGAAATAGTTAAAATATTAAAATTTACCTGGGAGTTGTACATGCTTTATAGGGACACCTTCATCGTTCACCAACAACGTGCCATTAATGGTCCCTTTGGAGCTGACACGTGTAGCTCCGGGAAACGCAATAATGTAGTTTGCCATATCAGCCTCATCATTGCCAACACGTTCAGCAGTTGGCTGGGTGTCAGCTTGGGCAGGGTGTGTTTCTTGGCTAGCACCTAAAGGAGTAGAAGGTGTACGAGAGGGTTGTTGGGAAATCTCTTGCCCTTGTGTCCCACTACCACCAACACGGGGTTCAGCAAATGCCAGAAAACGCTACATACAAAAGAACTTTTTGTTAGTTTAGTCAATGTAAAAATTAAAAATCAAACTATCACAATTCATCTCATGCAGAACAAAAAAAATATCCTTTTGGCTTTTTATTATTACCTGATATCTATTTAGCTGCCTCATAAGATGTTGTATCCTCTCTTCTGTTTCAGGTGTTTGAGGCGCATCTATCAAAGCATTAAATTCCGACGTTGCATCTCGTGCCTTTTTTTGCAACAACAACAATGGAGATAGGGATGAAAAAATCTCTTCCTCAAAGAGGGAATCATCAGGCGTACCATGGCTAGGTGTCTGCATATTTGAACAAAATTAATATTATTTCAATTATGTAAATAACTAAAATACCTAAAGATAGAGCAATGCTGGCACTTTACATGTTCTTCCGCTGGCCTCTTTCCGCGATCATCATGTCTCGGGGTTGTTCCTGCACTGCTCTGATCAGTCTGCCACATTGCAATAAAATTATAAATGTAAAAACTTGAAAACAATATCTAACTTGAAAACACAAAATGAAAATTGAAATAATTTCTAATAAGACACCAGAAGACAAAGTTAGAGTTTCAAATATGCCTTGCATTGAATTCAGTCCTGGAAACATGTCATTGCACATTAAGGCACCCAAACATTCAATCCATGAATGATATATTTAAGTAGGCTTCTCCTATTCTAGGAAAACACCATACCTATAATGCATTCACTTGCATGTATAAAGGGAAAGGAAAACATGTTTTCATACAACGGTGACAAAGGCATCTTGGGGAAAGGTATCTTCACTTTTTTATTTATGTTGTTCACCCACACCACTCTCGTGTTTTCACTAATCCTGTTTTGTCATTTTTGGATTCAAATTAAGTTAAGGCCTTAAGTATTTTTTGACCTTTCGTTGTAGTTTTTATAAGTGGCATGTATGGATTTTCCATTAATTCTGCACTTTTTCTCTTCATGCGCATGTTTCCCTGGAAATCAAATGCATGATTTAGTCCCATACATTTAACAAGTTGTTGGATCAAATCCATAGGAAATATCATGTTTCCTATTCAATCAAAATTTATCTCAGTTAGGGTAGGTAGGAAGGTTTTCCCTTTGTATTAATAGGGCACTTCTAGCTTTCATTTTTATTATATCTTTCAAATTTAGTGTCGTTTCAATTAGGGCATGATTTTTTGCAACTTTCAAGGTGAGAATGAACAAAGAAATTTTTTTGTGATGGATGACTGTATATGACTCCATGGCTAGAGGAAAAGGCACTAATCTACTTCTTCAAATATCTATAGTTCTCATTCACCTCATACGAAGATGGTCCATGATTTTGAGCCAAATGTTGCAGCAAAAAGTTCCCCCCCTCCATAATTTGATAGTCAATGGAAATTTCTTAAATTGATGATGGGGCAAGATTATGGAACATTAGCACATACATATGTAATGGAATTCCAAGATCATGATATATGTTTGCATATGTTTATGGAAATGTTCCACCAAGTCCCCTGGAGGTGGGAGCGAGGGGACGAGGGAGCGCGAGAGCGGCCTATGCAAAAGCTCCCTACCAATTTTCAGGAAACGTGGGGGGACGTCGGGGTCATAAAAATTATAAAATTTAATATTTAAAATGTAACTATATTTTTGCAAGGAATGTATATACAGTCATCATACACTTGCATCATGAAAGATAAATCATAAATGATAAAATTACAAATCGATGAATGATGAATCATATAGTGAAACAAATTTAAAAGTTAAAAGTTAAAACATACATCATACAATCATGCATGTAAGTTTGTAAGTTTGTAACTATATAATCATTAATGTAACTACTAACAATGTACAATGAAAATAAAGTTTAAGATATCATATGACATATTATATCAAGATTCAAAATGGAATTTAAAACAGTTTTACAACTCAAGTCTGGTAACAAACAACATAAAATAAGTTTATACTTCTTTAAAACATAAAACATAGAACATAACATATGAATATCAAATGATATCATCATAATGATAAATGAGCATAAATGCTCAAGTTAATGCCCCACTAGTCTCTGCATCCAACTTCTGCACGAATATATCAAGATCAACCATGTCACCATATGAATCAGAATCACTTGGATTCTCAAATATGCTAAGTGGCACATCAACTTTTAACACGAAACCATAAACTAAAAGGGGCGGTGAGGGGACGTGAGGGGGCGTGAGGGAAACATCCCCTAGAAGTCCCCAAGACCCTGGAGCGTGAGGGGGCGAGGAATCTAGACCCCTAGGTGGGGGGGCGAGACCCCGTGTAACACTGGTTTATGGAGGTGGTGGAGCAAAAAAGAGCTCAAATAGAGCTGAAATTTTTCACATAAAAGGACTGTGGGCTTGACTGATGGTTCCATTTAAAAAATGATATCTAGACAGAGAATAAGTGTAGCATGCAAACATGCATTGAAAATCCATCTGAGTTTGCATTGTATTGCTTATGATGGATTCAAATTTGGGTTTCAAAATGCCAGGTTATGGCATGATTTTGTCGAGAAACCCTTAGTTGGATTCTCATGTTGGTTTAATTTATATTTTAAGTTTGTTTTGCAATCTTTGGGTGATAGTAACTCATGAACTAGGTTACAATGTGTAACAATCATATTTCAAGAATAAAGTTGTGATTTTTTTATATTATTATTATTATCTATTAGCTACGAGTATTGACACCTAATGCCTGGAATTTTGACATCTTGATAGCATGGATAATTTCGAAAATGTTTCTAGTAATGTTAACATAATAACTATCATTACATGTCTTCACTTTTTTTACCATAATAGACCTGTGATATGGACTCATCACACAACTTCATATGCTATGTCCCAACAAGTTCAAACTGGTTGAACCTACCTCATAGTGTGGTTATTAAGGACAAGTTGCTTAATATATAACTCGATAGCATAGACCACGTTGCAGTTCTAAAAAGAATCCTCAAGTGTCAAAAAAAACTTCACAATATGTTCTACTATAAAGCCTTTTGGGATACCTGAAATAATATATGTATCATTGATGAATTTTAAAGTATGACAAGATCCAGAGGGAAAGGAAATCAATGGAAGAGTGATCCACCAATGAGAACCTAGAATTTAGCATCAGATGAGTTAGAGTCTAGGAAATTGAAAGCCTATAATTTTAATTAGTGATTAAGGACATCACATGGGTAATTATATTTTCATGTAGAATAATCTGTTAATTCAAATTTAAACTACATAATATGAAAGGCATACCATAAATTTTTCCATGTAAGTCCAAACAACCTATAAAAATGGAAAACCTTCTTTTTCCATGGGAAATAATTTACCTTTCCTTTTTCAAGACAATCTAAATCACAAAAAATATGAACTATACTGCACACATTCTTGGATAATGTGCAAGTGGAAAAGGAATACCCTACACAAGTGATGCACACATGTACATTTGAACACTAATAGATTTTTGTGGTTGAAATGCAATGCTTGTTTTCATTTAAATGTAGGGTTTTTAAAGCAGGGAGAAATAATGGCTGCCAAATTAATAAGCGTTTCTTTGGGAAAAATTTAAATCTTGTATTGGGTGATGAAGATAATAGAGGGTATTGAATCTTGATTCTTGACATCTAGAGAGAACCATACAGCCTAACACAATCCAATATAATTTACCAAAAAAACCCAAATAGAGTCAACCCTACTATAGGAGGAAGGGCACCAGAGTAAGAACTTACCATTTGCGAGAGGCCGAAGGGCGAATGTTGTTGCAAGAGGCGAGGGCGGAAACGGCGAGCGAATGTTGTTACGCAGGGCGAGAGGCGAATGCGAGGGCAAAGAGGCTGATGCACCAAGAGGGCGGGCGAATGCGGGGTGAATGCGGTCGAAAGGGCGGGGGGCGAATCCGGGGGCGAGATGCGTGCACGCAGAGCTCGGGGCGAATGCGCCGGGGGGCGAATCTTTGTTACGCAAGAGCTCGGGCGAATGCGCGGCGAATGCGCGGTGCACGGGGCGGGGGGCGGGCCGAGGGCGAATGGTGTTGCAAGCGGAGGGCGAATCATGAGTGGTGATATCGAGGCATTAATGTAGCACACATGTACATTTGAACACTAATAGATTTTGTAGTTGAAATGCAATGCTTGTTTTCATTTAAATGTAGGGTTTTTAAAGCAAGGAGAAATAATGGCTACCAAATTAATAAGCGTTTCTTTGGGAAAAATTTAAATCTTGTATTGGGTGATGAAGATAATAGAGGGTATTGAATCTTGATTCTTGACATCTAGAGAGAACCCTACGGCCTAACACAATCCAATGGAATTGACCAAAAAAACCCAAATAGAGTCAACCCTACTATAGGAGGAAGGGCCTGCAGTAAGAACTTACCATTTTGTAAGAGCTGAGGGCGAATGCTGTTCTGCAAGAGCTGAGGGCGAACGCTGAGGGCGAATGCTGAGGGCAAATGCTGTTTTGCAAGAGCTGAGCGCGAATGCTAAGGGCAAATGCTGTTTTGCAAGAACAGAGAGCGAATGCGCGCGTGATATCAAACGTAGCTATTGCGACAAATACGAAACATTTTTATGTAGCGCGCATATAAGTTTCGAATTTTTATGTAGGGCCCATATAAGTTTGGTATTTTTATGTAGCGCGAAAATAACTGTCGCTATACCGACGGCGGAAAAGGCGTCGCTATTAGGACAGTGCCTCCAAACGTCGCAATGGCGACACCTAGATATTGTGTCGCAGTTGCGACGTTTAGAGTCGTCTCAATAGCGACGCTTTGGGCCATGGTGTCTCAATTGCGACGTCTTCCTTTAAACGTCGTAATTGCGACACTAGTTTAATTGTCGGTATTGCGACACCTTTCTATAGACGTCGGTATAGCGACGGTTTCGGGCGGGATGGAAAAAATTTGGGAAAATTTCCGACATTTGGTCAAAAGCGTCGGAAACAGGTGTCGGAATTTCCGCCAAATGTAGTAGTGTGGGCTAAATTTGCAAAGGATTTTTTTTGGACTTAATTTTCGAAGGACATTTTTTGGAGGTATTTTTTAAAATGACCTTTTTATAGAGGTTTTCTGTGCTTAACTTTCAAAGGACATTTTTTGGAGGTATTTTTTAAAGTGAAATTTTTTTGGAGGTTTTTTGGGCTTAATTTTCAAAGGACATTTTTTGGAGGTATTTTTTAAAGTGACATTTTTTTAGAGGTTTTTGGGCTTAATTTTAAAAAGACGTTTTTTGGAGGTATGTTTTAAAGTGACATTTTTTTAGAGGTTTTTTGGGCTTAATTTTCAAAGGACATTTTTTGGAGGTATTTTTTAAAGTGACATTTTTTTTAGAGGTTTTTGGGCTTAATTTTCAAAAGACATTTTTTGGAGGTATGTTTTAAAGTGACATATTTTTAGAGGTTTTTTGGGCTTAATTTTCAATGGACATTTTTTGAAGGTATTTTTTAAAGTGACATTTTTTTAGAGTAAGTGTTTTGGGTTGAAGTGAATATTTTATAATGATTTTTTAAAGTGATTTTTTGTCTAATTTTTTAAATGTTTTTTTGCAGGACTTAGAAGGAAATATTATGAGCTTCATTTCATTTTTAAAAGACATTTTTGGGTGGAATTTTTAAAGTAAGTGTTTTGGGTTGAAGTACGTCTTTTGTAAAAAAAATTTAAAGTGAATTTCTTTGAAATTAAATCTTTTGTGATGCTTTTTTGAATTGAGTTTTTGTCTAAATTTTGATAGTGAGTTTTTTTTACAGGATTTTGAAGGAAATGTTTTGAGTTTCATACTAAATTATCATGGGAAATCAAAGGAATTGTAGGATAAAATATGATCGAACAATAGACCCCTAGGATCGTAGATAATAGGGGAGAGAATATCACAAAAAATAGAGAGAAGAACGCTCAAATAGTTAAAGGGAAAATCAAGCTCAATTAGAAGTTGAAGCAAGTATGCAAATGTAAATATTATAAATGATATTTAAAAATAACTAGTGTATTGTGGAAATTAATTTTTATTTGATGAACTAATTTGAAAAATATTTTGGAATGTAAACAGAGAGAGATATTCCTCAAAACATTGATGATGAGATATAAAATTATGAAAGATAAAGCGAAAGAGATATTGAACCAATGATTGAAGATGTTGAAAATGTTGAAATAAATTCAAGTGAAGAAATTGAATCACTAGGTATGTATATATATGTTGAATCTGTATTATTGAAATTATACATATTTATTAATTTAATTATTTATTGAATATGTAAACTCATTTTGTACATTTAATTCTGATATGTACAGATGAAATCAATATCGATGATGAGATGTTAGAAAATGTTGACACTGACACATATGGAGATAAAAAAGCTGACCATGTTATTGGATATTGTGTTAAGCGCATTATTGATATGTTCTTCAAAGATTAAAATGTGGTAGTTCAAGCCCAAATTTTGAAAAGTCTCTTAACATCAAAGAAATTAAAAGAAGCTACGACTTTACTGGGTATTAAAAATCAACAAAATATAAAAAAAAATGAAGGAAAATGTGATACAAAATATAAATAGCGCTCTAAAGTCAATTGGATCATCTAGAAAGAAAAGTCATTTAGATGCACATAGAGCAATACAAATGGCAGTGGTTTCATCAAGTACTAAAGAGAATTGTTTGGTAAAATATATGGCACAAGCATTAGGGACCTCAAGAAAAAATTTGCACAAAAATCAGAAATTTCGATTGCAAATAGATGTAAATGATGAACTTGCTTGTTGGAAAGTTATTTGTAGGAAACATAAAAATATAGACTTGGAGAAGATGCTATAAAAATAATATATGAATATTGGATGGAAAATTCACATGTTTCACCAGAAGAAAGGGAGGTGATGCGACGAAGAATAACACAAAATCAGTACGAAGAACATGCAAAACATATCTTGGACATCACTCAGATAGATTTTTTCAACAAGTTCATAGAAGAGAATCATGAAATTAATGTCTCAATTAGTGCTTTTTTGCAACAAAAACCATGGTATGTTAAACCTATAACTGTACGCGGCACTTGTTCTTGTCATTATCATGTGGAATTTTAGTTATATTATGACACATTCCTTAATTTTGGTAAAACGTTTTGGAAAGATTCACCTCCTCCTTCCATTATCCACGACTTCATATCTCAAATTCTATGTGCAAGGGAAATCCATGAATTGTTTTACCAAAAGAAATGTTTTGGTGGTAAAAAATGCGATGATTGTGGAAATTTGAATTTATTTCAAAAAAAATATCGTACTGATATAAATGATCAATCATTTTCCAACATAAAAGTGAAATGGAAGAGATATGAATATATTCATACATGGATTGGTTGAAGTAGTACTACAAGTGCTAAAAGAATTGATTTACAATAAGAAGAAATTTTTGTGATAGAGTTTTTGAGAAAGTTTGAGGTAGAAATTTATAAATACACCTAACATTCCCATAGAGATCGATGGTAGGAATTTCTATTCAAAAAATACCGTGAATTTTTTCCACCAGGGAGCATTTTTTCAATAGTTGATTTTGCAGAGAATTACACATTTGTTCCACAAAAAGAAATATAGTGTGAATAATATCATTATAACCAAGTCTCCATGCTTGTCCATATTATATATAGACATGCTGAACAAAATTTGGATCATATAGAAAGTACCAGTGAAAATCAAAATGTTATTAAATAATATCACTTTTATATTAGTGACGATCATACACATGATACATATTTTGTACAACATTGTTTTGAAAAGATTTATAACTCCTTGAAAAGTCATGAAATAAAATTCAATGGAAATTGGATATGGTCAGATGGATGCACAGGTCAATTCAAATCTTCACGATCATTCTTTGGTTGTGTCGTCTTCATATGAAAACTCACATTAAACATTGTTGGAATTTTTTTGAGACTGGTTATGGAAAAGAAAAACATGATAGTATAGGGGCATGTATAAAATGAGCACTTCGAAGATATCAAATGGACCACTCTGAAAATCAAATTGTATCAGTTGAACAAGTTGTTCAATGGTGCATCACTACACTAAGCCATGAGACTAAATGGTCAAGGGAAGTACAAAGGTATATATATATATAACTTTAATACACTTTATCTAATTTTTATTAGATTTCTAATTTTAAATATTATTTATCACAATGATTATCTTTGATAGTATTTTGAATAACATATTTATATTCTTGTTTGAATTTTCCATATAGGTGTTTTTGGCATATTGGGGTCCAAGATGTAGATATATAGATTGGAAATGACGTTGAAACAATAAAAGGGACTCAAAAATTGCATTCAATTAAAACAAAGTAGTACCAAAATGTGTTTGCATTTGATAAAAGAAAATATTATTTTTTTTGTCACGTTTGCATAGACAACACAGAATCCAATGATGTTTGTGAAAACATAATGTATGTAAAATATTGGAAACATACATAAATAAATACAAAGGGGAAAATGTCCATTGCAAACTTTGAAGAAATGCAATTAGAGGAGACTATAGTATCATCTGAAGGTGATAGAGTTTCTGATCTTATTAGAGAAGGTAACATTTCAATTGCTTTAAAATGATATAGATCTAGAAATATATAATAAAATCAAGTACACATGTTAATTTTAAAGTTAAATTTTCATGTTAATTACGATCTAAATTTATGTAAGTTTGTTTTATTGTGCAGGAGTTGTTTTTGCTGTAGTTGCACCTACTACCAACGCATAAAATGTGAAGTATTATTTGATGCATTGCACTGAATGAAAGACGAAATTATTGGAAAACTATGATGATAACGAGTTTATATTTATGACAGAGGATCTATTATACTAAAAGGTTATCTTTTCCAACAAAATCATCAAGGTAAGTATTTTGTTTACTTTTAAGACTATGGACCTGATGTCATAAGTTGTCAATATAGTCACTTGGTGTATGCAACACACATAAATTTGATAGAAGTTCAATCAAAGAAAAAATTTAAAATTAAGAAATGGAAAATGCAAAAAGTTTATCATGAACAGATCATTGAAGATGGCATTCCATTGGAATTTTTTTGATTGAATTTCCCAACAATTTCTTATTCTTGGATTCATCTTTTAGAACTTACAAAACTCAACTTGAAATTGTTAGCCTTTTTTGTGCATTCTTAAGTTTTACATTATTATAAAATGTATATTTTATGTTATGTACAAGTGATTGGACATGTACATTGTTTTGGTACATGCACACAACTAATTTATACTCATGTACAGATAATGTAGATTATCTTGTCTTAAATGATTTCATACATTCTCTGGTACACTTTATGTCATTATGTCATTATTGAAAAATGTACATGTGTATATAGCATAGTTTATATAATGAAAATTTTAAGTTATGATTTTGTTTTAGACATCTATTAAGAAAATTAGAATATTCATTCCTGAATGCAAAATGTGTGGTACGTGTTTTGTAATTTCCAGTTTACTATCAATTGACATCCATAGTAGATTTTCTATGTACATTAATGAAAAATGTTGTGTATTGGATATGTTTTAATGCAATTTTAAAATTTTATGATTGTTTGACACATCTATGAACGCCTAGAATTTTATGATTAATTTTAGATATATACATCAATATGTATTGTATATTAAAAAATTATAAAAATGATTTCAAATGAAAAATGAATGAATTAAATGCAAATTTTCTTTCATTGCTACATATTCATGACTGTTTTAAATGACACATGATCATGTGAAAAATGTACACTTAAATATCACCTTTAATAGATGTATATCCTAATTATATAACATTCATACATGTTCAAATGCATTTAACATGTACCACATGTTTTTTGTAATTTGCAATTTCAATCTAGATTTGTTTTAAATAACAAATGATAAAACAAATTGAGCTTTAAAAACAAAACATTTAATCTAATATTGAATCTAAGTTAACTTTATAAAAACATGTCATCATGTACATGCAAAATGTAACAACTAAATGCATTTAACGTACTTCATTCATTGTTACATATATTCATGAACTTAAATATGTAAAACCATAGATACATGATTGTTTTAAATGACGCATGATCATGCAAAATGTACCTAAATATCACATTTAATAGACATCTACACCTAATTATATATAATTCACACATGTTAAAATGTATAACATGTACCACATTTGTTTTGTAATTTGCAATTTAAATCTACATTCATTTTAAATAACAAGTTCCAAAACAACTTGAGTCTTAAAAACAAAACATAATCTAAGATCATCTAAGCTAACATTATAGAAACATGTCATCATGCATGAAAAAATTAACAAATAAATGCAAATGTACTTCAATCATTTTTACATATATTCATGAAGTTAAATATGTAAAACCATCTATGATTGTTTTAAATGACACATGATCATGCAAAATGTACCTAAATATCACCTTTAATATACATCCTAATTCTATAACATTCACACATGTTCAAATCCATAACATGTACCACATGTGTTTTGTAATTTGAAATTTCAATTTGGATTCATTTTAAATAACAAATAACAAAATAACTTGAGTTAAAAAAAAACATAATCTAAGATCGTCAAAGTTATCATTATATAGCAACATGTGATCATGCATGCAAAATTTAACAAATAAATGAAAATGTACTTCAATCATTTTTACATATATTCATGAACTTAAATATGTAAAACCATCTATGATTGCTTTAAATGACACATGATCATGCAAAATGTACCTAAATATCACCTTTAATAGAAATCCTAATTATATAACATTGACACATGGTTAAATGTATAACATGTACCACATGTGTTTTGTAATTTGAAATTTCAATCTAGATTCATTTTAAATAACAAATAACAAAGCAACTTGAGTTTTAAAAACAAAACATATAATCTAAGATCATCTAGGTTAGTTCATTAGAACAACATGTGATCATGTATGAAAAATGTAACAACTTAATTAAATGCATTTATGTAATTCAATTATTGTTACATATTCATGAACTTAAATATGTATTTAACCATCTATAATTGTTTTAAATGACACATGATCATGTGCAAAATGTACACCTAAATATCACTTTTAATAGATGTATGTCCTAAATATATAACATTCATACATGTTCAAATGCATTTAACATGTACCACATGTGTTTTGTAATTTGTAATTTCAATCTAGATTCATTTTAAATAACAAAAAACAAAACGACTTGAGTTTTAGAAACAAAACATATAATCTAATATCATCTAAGTTAGTTAATTATACCAATATGTGATCATGTATGGAAAATGTAAGAACTAAATGCAAATTTACTTCAATCATTGTTACATATTCATGAACTTAAATATGTAAAAGAATCTATGATTGTTTTAAATGAAAAATGATCATGCACAATGTACCTAAATATCACCTTTAATAGACATCCTAATTATATAACATTCACACATGTTCAAATGTGTAACATGTACCACATGTGATCACATGCCAAATGTAACAACTATCCAAAATTTAAAATTATTTAATAAAATTAAATGTAGTTGATCTATCCAAAATGTAAAATATGTCAAAAATTTATATCATGAACAATAAAAGTAAATATAACAATTTATACTATTACAAGTATCAAGCTATATAGAAAAGTAAATATGACTACATAAATAAGGCTATCTATTTATAAAATTAAATAAGACTATCTATCAAATAAAATGTTGCATGTGCATCATCAATCAAGTAGAGAATTTGGCTACAGTGTTTTTTCCAGCAGTGTCCTGAGCCTCCTTGTTCTATCATCTGAAGAATGGGGAACCTACACAATGTGTAAACATTAACATTTAATGTTTTAAAATTTAATGAGAATTTAGAACTTCATAAAAAAAAATGAAAAAAAAAAAATTCATGCAATACTTCATGTAGTTCCCCCTCCATTGTCCCGTGTTGGTCGTCCATAAATGCATCCTCCACGGTAAAATATACAATATAAATGTACAAGTATATATATATATATTTTTTTTTTTTTTTTCAAATGAAAATGCATAAACTAATGCAATAATTAAAAAAAAAAGTTAGACAATTTCTTGTTCAAATTGTTTGGATGTTCCTATCTCCATCATACACTCCATCACTAAATTCCTTGGAGAACGGAAATCATATCCACAAACCTAAAATTCAAAAATTTTAAAACTATAAAATAACTCAATATGTAGATCTCATTTTTAATTAAACTTTCACTTCAATTAATAGCTTAAACATAGGCAAAAAATTGAATACTTGTGACGGCGGATTTGGCACATCTCCTAATTGTGAAGAAGAGGGTGGCTTCGAATGAAAATCATCTCCACAAACCTAAAATTCAAAATTTTTTGAAACTGTAAAATAACTCAAGATGTAGATCTCATTTTTTAATGAAAATTTCACTTCAATTTATAACTTAAACATAAGTGAAAAATTGAATACTTGTGACGGTGGATTTAGCACATCTCCTAACAGGGAAGAAGAAGAGGGTGGCTCCATTGTGAAAAAATTGGACGGAATCAAAATCTGTTAACATTTAATTATATACATAAATGTGTACACAATTATTTATTTTAAAAATATGCCATCATGATACCGATATAATAATAGAATAATAATTATACATCAACATCATGAACACTTAAAAAGCACTAACATTTCCCAACATATCATCTTGATTGTGAGAACCTGAACCTTCGACCGTGATATTATCAAAATTTTCGTTCATCAAGCATGTTAACTGAAAATGGTGAACATATGATACATTTTTGTTAGATTAACATATAAAAATAAACATGTATATGTAAATTAAAAATTACATTAAAATATTCACCCTAACCATCAACACATACTGATCCCATGCCCTCTTCCTCATGAATAATTAAGTCTTGCCAACCATTGCGACAATGATTTGCATATGTTCTAAGCTCTTCAATACTCATGTTGTCTATTTAATCATATGTATTATACAAAAAATTATCACGTGCATTATGTCATGCTCTTTGGTGATTCAGACCAATATCAATTCCACCAAGTCCAGTCTGAACATTGTCTATGATGGCATCCCTTGCTTCTCGACTAATTTGTGAAGTGACATCCATCTCTGACCGCAAATTTTCCACACAAAGAGGTTGGCTTAACAATGGTGGCTCGGGGCGAGGCAACTCATCATCACGCTTGGCACCCATACGGTCACATAATCGAATTTTTCCAAGACCAAAAAATTCAGAGGGAAGGTCATTATAATTGGGTTTCATTCTCGAAAATAATTCTGCATAAAATAGTTTTGCAAAATAAAGAGGAATGTCTTTGTTCCATGGTATTTCCATAGGCAGAAAGGTGCCTATCATCAAAATGGCAAGCTATATCAGGGTGCTTGAAATATTGCACCTTTAGCATATTTCTTTTCGACCCTTTTTAGAAATTAAACATAGATTTTTCCATTTTTATTGTAACTCTGTTTTTAACATCATCCCATGTATCAGGACCTATCATTGTTTCCTTTATTTTCCTCATCACTTTTACAAAAGTATTAGTGGTTGGCCCAATATTTTTGTAAACATCTACAAGTGTGCTTAAAGAGTTCGTAACTATTTCTAAGCTTTCTCGACTCCCAGCAGGGAGTTTCAAAGGCATAAGATCTTTCTTCAATTTTGAATAAAGATGTTCACACCTTTGTAATGTGCATTGTTGGATGTTTGTTTCCCAAGGTCAATTGGAGGTGTTAGAAGGACAAGTCATAGTTGGTGTACAACCTTCTTCTTGAAGAACATGGTATGGCCTACGTCTTTTTCGAGCAACATTTTCACCCTTTGCATCAATACATAAAATTGTGTATAAATAAAAAAACATGTGAAAAAATTTGTACAAATTTATTTTTTAACCATAAAAAAATTATATAAATAATTTCAAAAATTAATAATTGAATGAAAATAATATTCAGATTGATGGCCACCTCGAGATGGTTGGGAAACATCATGCCCACCCTGAGAGGGTTGAGAACTAGCATGACCACCCATTGATTGGCCACACCCATTGGTTGAGAACCAACATGACCACCCATTGATTGGCCACTAGGGTAATGTGTACTACCACCCTCATGCGATTGGCTACCACTTAATGATTTTCCACCAGGGGAATATTTACCACCACCACCCTCTCGCGACGAGAGGGAAGCTTCATAAAAAAATATGAATTTACAATCAATTCAAAAATACATACATACATATAAACACATATATATGATTGATTAGATTGTGTGAAACATACCACGATTGCATGAACCATGGCTAGGCTCCATTGATGGAGTAGATACACTTTTCTTTCGAACTCCTAAAAAATAAAAAATGAAATTTGCTAAAAATTAATTTAACTCACAAAATTGATAAAAAATCAATTCCATATGTATACATGTATGTACATGGGGATAAAAGTATATATATTAAAAAAAAAAATCAATTCCACATGTATAGATTTATGTATGGGGATACGATTATATATTCAAATTTCATTTAAAAACATGAACATTTAATATAAATACCATGAATGTCCTCCGATCCATGATCCCCCTCTCTCGTAGAGGCATGGGATTTTATTGATGTTTGTCTTAAAGAATCACGTGCCAAATGATCATCCTCCATGATATATATATGGATATCTACAATGGACATTTACAATTATTTTTAAAATTACTGTTTAAAATAAATTCAAAATAATTAAAAAAATGATGTAATTTAGTACAAAAATGTTGAGCACAAACAAAAATTATGTAAAACACAAAAATTTCAGAGCACAAATTGATGTGTAAAACTCACTTTAAACAAAACTTTGTTGAAGTCCTACACATTTTAATTTTATAAAACATGAAGTTCACCAAGTTGTGGTTACACGGTGGGAGCACACTTGGTATATAATTAAAAACAACACATGGTCATTAAAAATGACACATTTATAAGTAAAAAAAACACACATATCAAATATATGTTACAATGTCCATCAATAAATATTGAAGGAGAGCATCTCAACAATAATTCATCTTTGAGAGATGAATCATCAATAAATTTTGAAGGAGAGCATCTCAACACTAATTCATCTTTGAGAAATGAATCTTGAATTGGCATTGCCCCATACAATACTAATTCATATTTGATGCCCCATACCATACTAATTCATATTTGACAGATGAACCTTGAATTGGCATTGCCCCATACAATATATCACCAGAAATCTTATTAATATTTGCATAATATCTTATACTAAATGATTGAAATTGTCTACCAATATTGTTTTCTTTTCCATGCAGTTGTTTTAGCCTCTCCTTTTTAACTTGGTACACGCATTTCATCTGGTTGCACACAAGTTTAGAATTGGTGAAAACTAAAATTCCATTTGTTCCATACTCCCTAGTTGTTCCTAAGCCTTCTATCAATGCAATATAATATGCTTCATTGTTTGTTGTTCTTCTAGGTATATTCATTTTCCTTTGGACAACTTTGTTAATCGCAATATTGCATAACACATATGTAATCACTGCTTTCCCTGGATTGGGATAATAAGAAACATCTATGCATAATGTCCATTTTTTAACCATGTTTAGTGGGATTTTTGGTCCCTAAAAAAAAAATCAATAAAATATATTAAATGAACATTTATTGCAAATGCCTTAAAGTTTATGGGAGAAATGACATGTACAGTTGCCAAAAACTCTAGGACTGCAATAAAATATTAAATGAAAATTTATTGCAAATGCCTTAGTTTATGGGAGAAATGACACGTACATGATTTCCAAAAACACTAACAAATTCTTTAAAGTTTATAAGAAAAACGACATGTACATGGTTTCCAAAAACACTAGAAAATGATTTAAAGTTTATGGGAGAAATGACATGTACATGGTTTCCAAAAACACTAGAAAATGCCTTAAAGTTTATGGGAGAATATATGTACATGGTTAAGTTTATGAGAGAAATTACATATACATGGTTTCCAAAAAAACTAGGATCATCCCTGCATTTAGCTATATAAGTTTTATAAAGGTGATAAACATGTGATTTTGAAAGCATCCTTGTTTTTAAAAAGGACATGGGCTAAATGAGTAACAACACATCCTAGCCATTATGGTTGGTTAGGTGATAGTGGACCCCTATGAGATGATAGACACATTTAGCTAATTTTTTTATAACTCGACCAAATACATACTGCATATATAACCAAATTAACAGCTAGGAAATTTAGAGTTCAAATATACTAACAACTTGCAGTTGGTATAATTGTTAGGTGGATAGGTTTAGTCTCCATAGGTATCAAATTTGAGAAGTACACCACCAAATTGTCATCAGATTCCTATGGAATTTGTCACACGTTTCATATATTGAAAAATAACTTTGTCAAGTTTGAAAAATAATTTCATATATTGAACATAACTTTGTCGAGTTTGAGAAATAATGCTAATTTCAAATGGATTTTGAAAAGGGATGGTAATTTAGGCAATAATTTCGGATGGGTGGTGATTTTGTTGTTTGGTTTTTGATATTCTCCAGTGTTCTTTCACATGGTGTTAAAATTTAGAGGTGCATGAGTGAGAACGAAAAATGAGATTAAGCGGATAGCATATTCAACTCTGCAAAATATTAAAAGATATCATTTCATTCCTTGGCTAGGTATTAGCTTTGTTATGTATACTACACTCTTCTTGTCACTTATAAAACATATCTGGTCTAATTTGGTGTCAATATCAAGATAATGTACCCTCTCAAATGTTTTTTTAGTTGATACTTGGAATCATATTCTCTGGTTTACTTTCAGAGATGGTTAAAATTTAGAGGTCCATGAGTGAGCATGAAAAATTAGATTGAGCATAGATCAGATTCAACTCTACAAAATATAAAAAGATATCGCTAATATCAAATGGATTTTGATAAGTAATGGTAATTTAGGCACTAATTTCAGATGGATGGTGATTTTTTTGTTTGGTATTTTATATTCTCCAATTTTCTTTCACATGGTGTTAAAATAGGTGCATGAGTGAGCATGAAAAATGAGATTAAGAGGATAGCATATTAAACTCTCCAAAATATAAAAAGATATCATTTCTTTCCTTGGCTAGGTATTAGCTTTGTTATGTATAGTACACTCTTCTTGTCACTTATGAAACATATCTCGTCTAATTTGGTGTCAATATGAGGATCATGTAGCCCCTCAAATGTTTTTTTAGTTGGTTCTTGGAATCATATTCTCTGGTTTACTTTCATATATGGTTAAAATTTAGAGTCCATGAGTGAGCATGAAAAATTAGGTTAAGCAAAGAGCTCATTCATCTCTCCAAAATATAAAAAGATATCACTAATTTTGAATGGATTTTGAAAAGGAATGGTAATTTAGGCAATAATTTTGGATGGATGATGATTTTGTTGTTTGTTTTTTATATTATCAAGTGTTCTTTCACATGGTGTTAAAATTTATAGGTGCATAAGTGAGCATTAAAAATGAGATTAAGTGGATATCATATATTCAAATCTGAAAAATATAAAAAGATGTCATTTCTTTCCTTGGCCATGTATTAGCACTATTATGTATACTACACTCTTCTTGTCACTTATGAAACATATCTAGTCTAACTTGGTGTCAATATTAAGATCATGTAGCCTCTCAAATGTTTTCTTAGTTGGTACTTGGAATCATATTCTATGGTTTCCTTTTAGAGATGGTTAAAATTTAGAGGTCCATGAGTGAGCATGAAAAATTAGATTAACTAGAGAGCACATTCAACTCTGCAAAATATAAAAAGATATCACTAATTTCAAATGGATTTTGGAAAGGAATGGTAATTTAGGTAATAATTTTGGATGAATGGTGATTTTTTTGTTTGGTTTTTTATGTTCTCCAGTGTTCTTTCACATGGTATTAAAATTTAGAGATGCATGAGTGAGCATTAAAAATGAGATTAAGCGGATAGCATATTCAACTCTGCAAAATATTAAAAGATATAATTTCTTTCCTTGGCAAGGTATTAGCTATGTTATGTATAGTACACTCTTCTTGTCACTTATGAAACATATCTATAGTACACTCTTCTTGTCACTTGTGAAACATACCTGGTCTGATTTGGTGTCAATATCAAGATCATGTAGCCTCTCAAATGTTTTTTGGTTGGTACTTGGAATCAGATTCTCTGGTTTACTTTCATAGATGGTTAAAATTTAGAGGTCCATGAGTGAGCATGAAAAATTAGATTAAGAAGAGAGCAGATTCAACTCTGCAAAATACAAAAAGATATCGCTAATTTCAAATGGATTTTGAAAAAGGAATGGTAATTTAGGCAATAATTTCAGATGGATGGTGATTTTGTTGTTTGGTTTTTTATGTTCTCCAGTGCTATTTAACATGGTTTTAAAATTTAGAGGTGCATAAGTGAGCATGAAAAATGAGATTAAGTGAATATCATATTCAACTCTACAAGATATAAAAATATATCATTTCTTTCCCTGCCCAAGTAGTAGCTTTGTTATGTATAATACACTCTTCTTGTCACTTATGAAACATATCTGGTCTAATTTGGTGTCAATATCAAGATCATAGCAACACTCCCATTCGGGAAAGGTGGAGCTATTTGTTTAGGGGAATTTGGCTTGCTTTATTCGCACCTTGGCCCTAGCCGGCATCAATTTAGAGGCTATTGAAACATGCCATAGATCGAGTCGGAGGTGTTTCTAGTCGAACATGGGTAGGAGGGGAGGAGGAAGTTTAGGAAGAAATTAAAGTTGTTTGGTAAAGGGAAGGAACCCGATTGGGGTTTTTTGGTCAATCCAAAAATATATCAGTGCATACTTTATAAAGAAAAATATATCTTTGCATACTTTATAAAGAAAAATATATCAGTGTTGGAAAACCAAAATTTACTTTCCAGATTGACTCATAGACAAAGAACAAGATGACATTGGTTCCTACTAAGGATAAACTTCGCAGCCAGGAGCATCAGAATAATATTCATTTCTCAATCCAGAAAGCAACATTACAAGTCAGACAAACTAGAAACAAAAATAATGTATATGATTATGTTACATCATTTCTGTATTATTACTGCCTTGGAGATGGAGGAAGCAAGAAGAGTACTTCAAGGTTTTGCTTCAGTTTGGGTTCATCTTAAATAATGTAAAAAATAAAATTACATTACCATCCTAAGAACTATTTCTCATAAATTTTTATATATTTAGAAATATGGGTGAACTTTAAACTGAAGCAAGGAGATAGAGCACTTGGAACTGAGCATACTTTATAAACAAAAATATATCACTGTTGGAAAACCAAAATTTTCTTTCCAGATTGGTTCATAGAAACACAACAAGAGGACATTGGTTCTTGCTATGAATAGCCTTCTCGGCCAACAACATCAGAAGAATATTCATTTCTCAATCGAGAAAGAAGCATTACAAGTTAGACAAACCAGAAATAGAAATAAGGTATATGTTGATGTTACATGGTTTTCTGTATTATTACTGCCCTAGAGATGCAGGTAGCAAGAAGAGTACTTCAGGGTTTTTCTTCAGTTTGGGTTCATCTTAAATAATGTAAAAAAAAAATTACATTACCATCCTAAAAACTAATTCTCATAAATTTTTATATATTTATAAATATGGGTGAAATTTAAATTAAGACGAGGAGAGAGAGCACTTGGAACTGAGCATATTTTATAAAGAAAAATATAACAGTGTTGGAAAACCAAAATTTTCTTTCCAGATTGGTTCACAGACAGACAACAAGATGACATTGGTTCCTACTAAGGATAACCTTCGTAGCCAGCAACATCAGAAGAATATTCATTTCTCAATCCAGAAAGCAACATTACAAGTCAGACAGACCAAAAGTAGAAATAACATATATGATGATGTTACATGGTTTCTTGTATTATTATTGCCTTGGAGATGCAGGTATCAAGAAGAGTACTTTAGGGTTTTTTTTTAAGTTTGGGTTCATCTTAAATAATGTAAAAAAAAAAAATTACATTAACATTCTAAAAAATATTCTCATAATTTTTTATATATTTAGAAATATGGGTGAACTTTAAACTGGGAACAAGAGACAAAGCACCTACGGGAAAACAATATGAAAGGGTTATTCAAACTGCTTTTATCTATTCCAATTCTATATTTACTTGCTATGTTAAATACTAGCTTCTGTTTACTAACGACGCAGGGTGTTCCCTCATCACCTACCTCTACTTACTGATTCTACTGAACGAAACCTACAAGAAAAATATAAATAAAAATACATTGGTCATTAATCCTCTATCCAAGCAAGAAATATAACTTGCCATGCTATCATTAGCCTGCCTAACTCTACTTACTGATTTTACTGACTGAACCTATAAGAAATCACACCAAGCATTCTAACATGCTATGAGCTCAACATAAAAATAAAACATAACAATATAAAATCTCTCTAGTAATGAAGGGAGATAAGTGCCAGCAACATGAAAAGAGAAGTGTGTCATACCAACTGAATGTATAAATGTTTGCATAGTGACTAGAAGAATCTCGTGATGGTGCCTAAAGATGGCATACTTTATAAAGAAAAATATATCAGTGTTCGAAAACCAAAATTTTCTTTCCAGATTGGTTCACAGATAGAAAAAAAGACGACATTGGTTCCTACTAAGGATAACCTTCCCGACTAGCCACATCAAATGAATATTCATTTCTCAATCCAGAAAGAAACATTACAAGTCAGACAAACTAGAAACAGAAATAACGTATATTCATTTCTCAATCTAGAAAGCATCGTTACAAGTTGACGTAGCAGCAGCGATGGAATTCAACAAACACCCACAATGGACCTTTATAACCCAATAATCGCTCCTCCTTCCTACTGGAACCAAAAGTATTTGAATAGGTGTAAAATACTTGTTTTATCTTTGCATTCCAATATAACTTTTTAAAACCATTGAAACAACGTTTGAATGCCCTTTATAACACATTTTATATGTATTGTCACAACCCCATATCTGGCTGATTTGACGGCTCAGATCAATTCGCAAATCGACAATCGCCAGTGTGCTACAATTTTTATTGTTCAACAACAGCTTTGATGTGATGATCAATTCGGTGATCGCAAGTCGCAATTTTTTGGATGTCACAACCGTCAGCAGCTTCCACAACTCCGATGCGAAGTTAATCGAAGATCACAAATCGCTATGGTTTGATGTCACTTCTCCGTAAGAAATGCGATATCCACTGGACCTGACTTCACTTCAAATAAACTTAATAAAATTTTCGCGTCCGATTCTGTTGTTTATGTGATGCGATTGGAACGCTCCTCCGGTCCGATGCGATGGGTTATACGAACCCGATGAATTCCAAAATCAATATATATATTATTTCAAATCGCTCAAAGGTTCCATGAAGTATTACTTTGTTCCAGTTCTCTGTGTTAACGGGTTTTTCTGCTTGCGGACGCAACTAAGGTAGGTTTACATTAATATGGAAATTCTTACAATTGAATTAAAAAAAACACAGGCCCGCAATCACTTCAATCAAATACACAAAAAAGAAATGCTCAAGCCACCACTATTCGTCATATGATTATACACACATCATAATTCTTATTCATAATATTCAGAAAAACAGAGTCTCGCCTTGGCCAGATTACACAAGAAGATGACCACTATTACAAACTGTTACCAAAAACACAATTCACCCACACTCTGAGCTCTCGCTACACTCAAAGCCTCTCTAATTTCTCGCTCATCAACATTTTTCTCCTTTTATTATTAACTCAAATAATTCCCCTAAAATATCTAACAACAATCTCCTATTTTTTTTAGAGATCTAACAGAAATATGCTATTTCGTAGTTTCTCAGACACATCTATACTAACAACTTTGATCTCTAATCTAAAATAAGACAATATCTCACTTATTACATTAATAAATTATAACAAACTATTTGAGAAGTCCAACCTCCTCAGTGAAAACTGATTTTGACCAACAGTCAATGAATTTCACCCTGTTTAGTCACAACATGTGAACAAGTCTTCACATTGCTGGCTAATCCCAATGCTCCTGCATCAGACTCCCGGGGAAGAAAATATTTGTCCTTCAAAATTTCAGGACTTACTCCACCTTTTTTTAGTTCAGCTGCTGTTAACCAACTGGAATCTTCCGTTGGTTGCTCTTTCCACTTGACTAGATATTGGAAATATGTCTGCCCTCGAGTTTTCTTGGATATTCCTTGATCCAAGATAGCCTCAACTTCTTTCTTGGATTCTTTTGGTACCTGTTCCTCCCAATCCACGGTTTGAACTTCATATCCTGTGGCTTCATTTTGAAATTCGGTCTCTGCCTCTTTGAATGGATATAAGTCTGCAACATTAAAAATGGGGGATATTCCGATCCCTTCCAACAACTCGATCTCATATGCATTGGTTGAAAATTTCCTTTTAATTTTACAAGGTCCTATTTTCTTCATTTTCAGTTTATTATAAGTTCTTGTAGGAAATCTCTCTTTCCTCAAATATGCCATGACTAAATCTCCTATTTGAAACTCTTTTTCTCTTCTTTTCATATATGCTCTCTGCTTGTATCTTCTGCTACTTTCCTGCAATTTACCTTTGACTTCTTCTTGTAGCCTCTGCATTTGTTCAACAAAATCTTCAGCACTTGCACTCCTGGATTCCTGTTTTCCCAATTCCATAAGCTCATATACCCCTCTCGGATGCATTCCAAAGAAAATCTGAAATGGACTCATTCCAGTGCTTCGGTTTTGTGTATCATTGTAAGCGAATTCAACTTGAGCTAATGCCAAATCCCACTGTTTAGGATTCTGATGTACCAATATTCTTAGTATATTTCCCAAGCTTCTATTCACTACTTCAGTTTGTCCATCTGTCTGAGGATGGTACACTGAAATAAAACTGAGTTTAGTCCCCAAATTTCTTCCAAAGTGTCCTCCAGAAATGCCCTACAAATTTAGTATCACGATCTGATACAATACTTACAGGTAAACCATGCAATTTTACAATCTCTGAAAATAATAAATTTGCTATGTATGTTGCATCATTAGTTTTCTTACAAGCAATAAAATGGGCCATTTTAGAAAATCTATCTAATACAACATAAATAGAATCGTTTCCTCTCTGAGTTTTTGGTAAACCCAGAACAAAGTCCATACTAACTGCATCCCATGGTCGATCTGGAATGGGCAATGGCTAATATAGTCCTATATTCTGACTCCTTCCTTTGGCATATTGACATACCCACCATTTCTCAACAAACTTTTTAACATCAGTTTGCATTTTAGGCCAGTGATAAAAAGAATTTACCTGAGAAAAGGTTTTATCTTGTCCAAAATGACCAGACAACCCTCCACTGTGCTTTTCCTTAATTATGTTCTCTCTCATGGAACATTTAGGAATACATAACTTGTTTCTTTTAAATAACAGGCCTCCTTGAATAAGGTAGTCCATCCATTGACTTCTATTATGGCTCACTGGATTCTGAAATGTTGTGTAGATGTCTCTAAAATCCTCATCATCCTTGTACATTTCCATCATTTCTTCAAAACCTACAACACCCACTTTAAATTCTTGCAAAAGAAGACTTACCCTGCTCAATTCATCTGCTACTTTATTAGACTTACCACTTTTATGTTTTATTACAAAAGTGAAACTTTGTAGAGATTACACCCATTTGGCATGCTTCTGATTTAGCTTTGGTTGGTTATTAATAAACTGCAAAGTGTGATTTTCTGAATATAAGATGAATTCCTTTGGCAGTAAGTAATGCCTCCACTTTTTCAATGCCTGCACAATAGTGTAAAACTCTTTATCATATGAAGAATATTTCCTTTTCACATCATTTAGTTTCTCGCTGAAATATGCTATCAGGATTTGCTCTTGACTCAATACCGCACCAAATGCTACTCCACTTGCATCGGTTTCTACTTGAAATACTTTCTCAAAATTAAGCAATGCTAGAATTGGCTCTTGTGTTATCTTCTTTTTCAGCAAATTAAAGTTCTTGTCCACTGCTTCTGTCCATCGAAATGGCTAGTTGACCTCCTTGATTGTCTCAAGGATTGGAGCACAAACTTGACTAAACCCTTTTATAAATTTTCTGTAAAAACTAGCAAGTCCATGGAAACTTCTTACCTCAAATACACTTCTGGGAGTAGGCCAGTTCCTAATTTCTTGTACCTTCTCTGGATCCATTTTCAAGCCTTCTTTGGAAATCACAAATCCTAAGTACACCAACTCTTCTTTCATGAAACTACACTTCTTCAAATTGATTAGTAGTTTTTCCCTCTAGAGTTTTCAGAACTAACTTCGGATGTTCTAAATGATCCTCTTTACTTTTGCTAAAAACCAGAATATCATCAAGGTAAACAACAACAAATTTACCTACATACTCCTTCAAGACCTTGTTCATTAGTCTCATGAATGTACTGGGTGCATTAGTGAGCCCAAAAGGCATCACTAACCACTCATACAGTCCACTATTTGTTTTGAAGACCATTTTCCATTCATCGCCTTCCTGAATTCTGATATGATGATACCCGCTTTTCAAATATATCTTAGTAAAGTACCTGGATCCACTTAAATAGTCCATTAGATCATCCATTCTGGGCAAAGGAAATCTGTACTTGACTGCTATCTTATTGATAGCTCTGGAATCGGTGCACATGTGCCATTCTCCTCCCTTCTTTGGACTAAGTACCATTGGCACAACACATGGGCTCAGACTTTCTTGAGTCAGCCCCTTGTTCATCAGTTCCTGTACTTGCCTTGCAATCTCTGCGTTTTCCTGGGGAGTTAGTCTATATGCAGCTTTATTGGGTAGACTCGCTCCTGTTATTAAGTCGATATGGTGGCTAACACTTCTAATCGGTGGTAATTCATTTGGTAATTCATCCATGATGATATCCATAAAATTATTTAACACATATTGAATTTCTTTAGAAAAATCGTTTAAATTCGTAGAGGTTAAGATTACCTGGGGCCTCCCTACGATAGCGAAATGCAACTCCTCGCTTTTATCAACATAATACTATTTTCAGGCAGTCCTTTATCAACATCATTATTCACTGGAAACAACGTGTGTTTAATTTCGTCCTTCTCTATGGTATATGTGTTCCTTCTCCCATCGTGAATCGATTTCCGGTCAAATTTCCATGGTCTCCCCAATAATACATGACATACATCCATGGGCATTATGTCACATAGGATCATGTCTTTGTATGTGCCGATATGCATTTCCACATTACATTGCTCTGTCACGATAACTTGATGGCCCTTCTGTAGCCAAGATACTTTGTAAGGTGTAGGATGCGCCGTCCTTGCTAACCCAAGCTTTTCCACCATCTCTGTGGACACGATATTGTCAGTACTCCCACCGTCAATTATAACCTTACAACACTTACCCTTTGATTTACATGTAGTTATGAACAAGTTCTTCCTGTGCGCAGGTTCTCCAATCTCCTTTTCTGATCTAAGAAAAGTTCATCTAAGTAGCAGTGATTCACATTCTTCAGGTGGTTCCTCTTTCTCCACAAGTTGAGGTGGTTCTGGCTCTGCCTCAGTCACATTTGCACCCCTCTGGATTGCTGATTCGTTATGAGGACAGTCCCACGACATGTGTCCCCATTCTCCACATGTATAACACCTAACATCTCTTCCTCTGGGCGCGAATCTTCCTCTACTAGATTCACCCCTCTGTGGTGATCTGCCACTTGAACTTTTTGTTTCATGTTGATGCTGTGTTCCTCTAGATCTGCAGCTCCTCTACCTCTCGCTGAGCTGTTTCCTCTGTTCCTTTGACTCTGTCTCCTCAATATTTTCTCCTCTGCATTCAAGCTTGCTTAATAGGCATCCTTAATAGTTTTCAGACTTAACAGGCTAATCTCATCTTGTATTTCATACCTTAACCCATTTACATATCTAGCTATTTTCTCCAAATCATCTTCTACATGCCCTATTCTGATACTTAATCTATAGAATTCTTTTGTATACTCCTTAAAAAACATTCCTTTCTGCTTCAGATTTTGCATTTGCTTAAAAAGATTCAAATGATAGTTTTTAGGAAAAAACTTGGCTTTCAGTTTACTTACCATTTTATCCCATTGCTTGATCTTAGATTTCCCTTTTCTCGTTCTTGATGTCTGTACCTCGTCCCACCAGATGGCTGCATGACCCTTCAATATAGTGACTGCAAACTTCACCCTCTTATTTTCCTCAACCTCTTCATAGTCAAAGTACTGATCTATGGATCTGATCCATTCCATAAGCTCCTCCGCATTCAGACTCCCTTCATACATAGGAATCTCCATCTTGGGTTTGTTTCCAACTTTTGCTAGCATCTTGAGGACTTTGGCGGTTTCATTGTCTTCTTCTACTTCTTCCACATCTACATCAGATTCTTCTGAAGAACTCTTGGCACCATCATCAAGTACTCTTCTTTGGGCTGTCTCCATTGTCTCCATTCGTGCATGCAAATTCCACACTTCTTCTAACAAAATTGCATTTGGTTCTGGTCTTCCTTGACCAATTCCTCTTCTCGGTGGCATCTTCGCTGCAAACACCTCTTTCTTCTGCTCTGATACCAAAAATTTGACACAACAACAGCGATGGAATTCAACAAACACCCACAATGGACCTCTATAACCCAATAATCGCTCCTCCTTCCTATCGGAACCAAAAGTATTTGAATAGGCGTAAAATATTTGTTTTATCTTTGCGTTCCAATATAACTTTTTAAAACCATTGAAACAGCTTTTGAACGCCCTTTATAACACATTTTATATGTATTTTCGCAACCCCAGATCTAGCTAATCCGACGGCTCAGATCAATTCGCAAATCGGAAATCGCCAGTGTGCTACAATTTTTATTGTTCAACAACAGCTTCGATTCGATGATCAATTCGGCGATCACAAGTCGCAATGTTTTGGATGTCACAACCGTCGGAAGCTTCCATAGCTCCGATGCGAAGTTAATCAGAGATCACAAATTGCTATGGTTTGATGTCACTTCTCCGTAAGAAATGCGATATCCACTGGACCCGAATTCATTTCAAATAAACTTAATAAACTTTTTGTGTCTGATTCTGTTGTTTATGTGATGCGATTGGAACGCTCCTCCGGTCCGACGTGATGGGTTATATGAACTCGACGAATTCCAAAATCAATATATATATTATTTCAAATCGCTCAAAGGTTCCACGAAGTATTACTTTATTCCAGTTCTCTGTGTTAACGGGTTTTTCTACTCGCGGACGCAACTAAGGCAGGTTTACATTAATATGGAAATTATTACAATTGAATTAAAAAAAACACAGGCCCGCAATCACTTCAATCAAATACACAGAAAAAAAATGCTCAAGCCACCACTATTCGTCATATGATTATACACACATCATAATTCTTATTCATAATATTCAGAAAAACAGAGTCTCGCCTTGGCCAGATTACACAAGAAGACGACCACTATTACAAACTGTTACCAAAAACACAATTCACCCACACTCTGAGCTCTCGCTCCACTCAAAGCCTCTCTAATTTCTCGCTCATCAACATTTTTCTCCTTTTATTATTAACTCGAGTAATTCCCCTAAAATATCTAACAACAATCTCCTATTTTTTTTAGAGATCTAACAGAAATATGCTATTTCGTAGTTTCTCAGACACATCTATACTAACAACTCTTATCTCTAATCTAAAATAAGACAGTCTCTCACTTATTACATTAATAAATTATAACAAACTATTTGAGAAGTCCAACCTCCTCAGTGAAAACTGATTTTGACCAACAGTTAATGAATTCCACCCTGTTTAGCCATAACATGTGAATAAGTCTTCACATTGCTGGCTAATCCCAATGCTCCTGCATCACAAGTCAGACAAATCAGAAATAGAAATAACGTATATTATGATGTTACATGGTTTTATGTATTATTACTACCCTATAAATGTAGGTAGCAAGAAGAGTACTTCAAGGTTTTGCTTCAGTTTGGGTTCATCTTAAATAATGTTAAAAAAAATTTACATTACCATCCTAAAAACTAATTCTCATAAATTTTTATATATTTAGAAATATGGGTGAACTTTAAACCGTGCGACGAGGAGACAGAGCACACCAAGGAGGGTGAGTAGAAGAAGAGGATGCAGAATGAGCATGTCGAGGACACAGTGCAGACCCTACAAAAATCCTGCAAACACAAAAAAACATGAAGATAATATTAAAAAAGGAAATAAAACCATAAATAAAAATAAAAACAATAAAAACAAGACCAGAATTTACCTTCGTACCTTTGCTTGCTTCATTTCTAGTCCCTGTTGGTTCCATCGTAACATACCTAAACAAAAAAATCACTCCACAACACAACTAAATAGAAAAATCAAAGTGCTCTCAACCATCAGAAAAATCGTAGCACTCCCACCGTTAACGCAACAAAATACTCAATGAAAACTTCTTGTGGTCTGTTAGCCACTATATTTATAACAAAAAAAATCGGCCAAACTTTCATACAAAGTTTGGCTGAAATTTTGTTGTCGATTTTCCTATCTCTGGTTAAAAAACTAGTTACCCATGTCGTCAATGTTAATGGCAGAAACAGTTCGGCTAAATTAATTTCAAAATTTTGACTGAACTTTCGAAAATTTCGGCCCAACTTCCTCCAATGTTCAGCCGAATTGTTGGGAGAGTGAAATTTTCGAATGTGTTTGTCACGAAAGTGTAACCCAACTTCGCATTTTTACCCAGTATTCAATTCCACCAATTCATCTAGTGAGGTGGCTCAAATTTTCATAAAGGAGACTCTGAGGTTGCTTGGAGTTCCCAATAAAATAATTTCAGATAGAGATTCCTAATTCACTTCAAGGTTTGGAAGGAGCTATTTACAGGAAATGGGGTAGAATTGGCCTTCAATATATCTTATCATCCATAGATGAATGGAAAAAAAAAGAGGACCAATAGAATCCTCAAAGACATTTTGAGGATGTATATGATGAAACATCCAAGGAAGTGGGAAGAGTATATTCCACTTGTAGAGTTTGCATACAATAATGGGTACCAAGAATCTATAAAGATGAACCCATTCGAGGCACTTTATGAAAGGATTTTCGTTGCTCTGATCAAATAGAGTGATCCAATCAATAGGGTCCTTGTTAGGTTTGACATGCTAAAAGAGATGGAGCAACAAACATGGATCATCAGGAAGAATTTAAAGGTGGCATAAGACAGAAAAAAAATCTATGCGAATCAACAAAGTGCATAGGGATTTCCAAGTTGGGGAACATGTTTACTTGAGAGCTAGACCCAAGAAAATTTCCTTGAATATTGGGTCATATGCCAAGTTGGAACCATGGTTTTGTGGACCTTTTGAGATACTTGAAAGAATTGGGCCAGTGGTCTATAGGTTGGCCTGACCTCCATCAGTAAAAGCACATGATGTTTTCCATGTTTCATTGCTTAAAATATATGTATATGACTCTAATCATGTGATTGGTTTGGCTATGCTACATGTTGAACTAGAGGGAGAGTTCCATCCAAAGCCAATATGCATCTTAGATCAGAGGAGCTTCATGCTAGAGAATAGAGCAATAGAGCAAGTCAAAGTGTAGTGGAGACACTTTGGGCCCGAGGAATCCACTTGGGAAATGAATGATTCAATGTAGGCATCATATCTTTTTTTGTTTTCTAGTTGAAGCAAGTGTGTGTGTGTGTGTGTGTGTGTGTGTATTGTATAGTGTTGTGTATATAAATATCCATATACAATAAATTATTTTTAAGAATGTATATGGACAAAGAACATCGAGGATAGTGTTCCCCCAAGGGGGAAGGGATTTTTAACATCCCCAACGAATTTTCCACTTGTGAATGCATTATAAATATTTCATGTAAATATTTGACAAAAAAATGGGATGAGTCAAGGGGCACAAATTCTACGAGCTAAGGAGGTTACTTGCTTGGGATAGTTTAAGTTTTCCTTGCTACAGAAAAATATGAACTGTTCTTGACAACCATTAAAGGTTGGAGGGTGTGCTATAAATAGACTAGGTTTTTTAAAGTTATTTAAGTTGGAGCAGAAGGATGATGACCATACTATTTTGGAAAAATTGATAAGGCAATAAGGAGAAAAATTATTTGGAGAATGGTCTTTGTTTACAACAAGGAGAGACAGTGGAAGTAAAACATTGGACAAAAGAAAAGAGAATTGGGAAAAAGTGGGGAGGCATTTGAACAGGGAGAACACAAGAAACAAAGGAAAAATAAAGAAAAGGTAATAGGAAAGACACATGCATCATCATTAGAACAACACCATGGTGGACATAGAAGCAGAGAGAGAGACCATGCAGGAGAATATGTAAGGTAAATAATAGAGAAAATTTGTGTGCATTCCAGGTATAGAGACAATCAAATACGTATGCAACAATGTGGGGGTGTTTTGCACATAATAGCACCAATAGAAGATATACATCTCGGTTGATAAATACGAGCACAAAATTAATTTCCTATAGGTGAGGATAAGTCTTTAGATGCCCCCGGGTTGAAAGGTGGAGATGGTATTCTATAGTTGTCCTTGAAAACCTAGAGTGGAGTCTTAGACCTTGGATTCTTAGCAAGAAAAGTTTGTAAGTTTCCTTTGCATGTTTCATCTAGTTTTGGTAGTGAGTTTTGGATTCAATTAGTTGTGTGAATCCACTATGTTACATGTCTTAAGGGTGGAGGTGAAGCCTCTGGATCCCTTGGAATTTATTAGCTTTTGATAAACTGAAGGGTGGAGGTAGAAATTCCTTGGACTCCATGTGCATTTTTTTGATTGCTAAATAGTTGGTGGGTGGAGGTGGGAGAACCTTTGGTATCCTTGTCTAAACTAACATTTTGTGTTTAATCCCTTGAGAAAACTGCCTCAGTCTCTAGATTCTTGCTCGGGGGTGACAACTACAAGTAAGGAACTACTGCAACTCGTCTATGGTTGGGTGGAGAGTTGTTGTCCCTAACTCAGTTTCCCAAATCTAATTTGAGATAAGTGTTTTCATATGTATTCCTTTTCATTAAGTTCATGTTGGATTGTTAAATGAATTTTTATTGGTGGCATGAAAGGTTAATGTTTTCCTTTTCATTACAAGGATAAAGTGTTGACAATATTCTCTATATGAATGTGAACAAATGGTTCTTTATGTTAATTTTTTTTGCACTAACATCCTTAATGTAGGGAAAGGAGGCATACATACACATGAATATTTATGTTAATGTTGTATGCACAAAATGATGATAATTGTGTTGTTGGTGTAAGAAAACACCAAACACAAGTATATAAACCTGTATTAATCTAATTAATCCTCACACTTGACTAATGTACTAAAATATCTATGTTTCAAAGGAGGAATAGACCCATACAGGAAACCTTTATCTTCCTCACTGGACTGATTAATTCATAGTCACAATGGATATAAAGAGATGCATGGACCTCATTAAAATGAATTTAAAAACACATGGAACTTTTATAATAGTGGGTGACTTCAGAAGGGAGAATATGCTCCTAAATTATAGAAGATAATGTTGGTATACACACACAGACACACACAGACACACATGCAATAATAACTGAGTGGATTTGTTGGGATTCTAGGCTTAATGGATAATTCATTTGCCATGGTTACACACACAATTAACTCGATTATGTTAATGGTATCCAGGAAGAATATTGTGATTTGAATGGCTTTGTAGTGTTATTTTAGGTATGGGCTTGTGCTGAGAGGTAATGGCTATCCACAACATGGATGTATGGGCATTGTTTTTGTATGGAACATACACATATATATATATATATATATATATATATATATATATATATATATATATATATATATATATATATATATATATATATGAGGGCACCAATATTACCATCATACTTGTATCGACATATGCACAGTGGCAAAGGCCTTAGCCCTGAGGGCTAGGCCATAAAAATCCATGGCATCATGTGTCACAAACAAAGGCATAGGTGTGGACTCATTGGATGCTGGATATTGGCTTGTAAATCAACGACCAACATAAAATAACACGACACCCCCTAGGATGTCAGCTGGAGTGGGGTGGTGATATTGGATATCGCTCGCTAGATGATAAAAAGGATAGTGGATCATCCAATGAGTGCCTTGGAACCCTTAGGTGGAACCATGATTGCGCTAACCCCTCCCCCCCTATGAATTTAGTGAGGTGAGGGGGGGTAACACTTTTGGATTATGGTCATCGATGTTGTCAGGTGTCATGAACTGTTTAATGCCAGAGGAATATGGTGATTATATATGTGCGTGGGGGGGGGGGGGGTGGGGGGAGTATGTAATTATCTGTAATGTTGTAGGGGTTGCATCATTGAGCGATGAATGTTGATTTTTGTATATTAATGTGGGTACACACACCCATATATATATATATATATATATATATATTGAAATTACATCAGTGTTCATGCATGGAGGGGTAATGCTAGTGTGGACATCAAGGTACACCTCATGGCCAAGTGACATGGCAGAGTAGTAATGTTCGACGTGGGAACCTTGTGGAGACCAAGTGGGTGCCACATGGAAGAAAAGAGTAGGATGAAAAATTTAATTAATAAATACTTAAAGGGACATAAAGTGCAGTCCGAGAGTCCAAATTGGACAAAAATAATATCACAGGAAAAGTCTCAGGGAGGAAAATTAGATGTTGATATCTAATTTCGGTTTTGAAAATTTGAAGAGAAAAGTAAAAAAAAAAATTATTTTATGAAGAAATCTTTCAGTAATAATCACATTATTATGAAAAAAGTCGACGCATTTCGAACCAACCAGTGTGGTTCATCATCAGGACTAGGTGAGAGATTAGATCAGTCTTTAGGTTTAAATAGATGTAGGAGAGGCAAAGAAAACCGTTATAATTAGCTAATTTGACTATGAAATCCAAAACGATTAGTTCTAATAAAAACGGCTAGTTTGAATATTCAAAATAATAGTTTAGTTATAAATAAAAATAACAAATTTTATTTCTATTAATTTCGTTGATCAATTTTTCAAATTACAAATATTATTTAATTTTGAATATATTATATTATATTGTAATTCTATCTTAAAAAAAAAAAAAAAAAAAAAAATAATAATAATAATAATAATAATAATAAATAAAATAAAATAAAACAAAATAAAGTATAAAGATAAACTAAAAATAGTTCGATCAATAAAATTAAAATTCGTAATGGCTAGTAAGACATTAAAATTAATTTATCTATTTATTTATTTAATTTTCTTAATATCGTTAATTGATTATTCAGAATTTAAATATTATTTTATTATAATAATATATTAAAAAATAAATAAATAAATAATATTTTTTATTATTATTATTAAGAATATAAGGCAAGAATCCAACACTTGCTTATATTCCAACCGTCATCTCTATTGAGATTTATGGGCATTTTTTCAATTTCAAGGGCCTCTCTTAACTTACGATGATGAAAATGATCAATCTTGGCTAAGACCTTAGCCTCTTCAATGTAGATATGGTGGTTAGTTTTTTCCACATGTTCAGCTAGGGCAGAGGTGCGGGACCTGCCATGTCTAATGTCAGCAGTATGTTCACATATCCTTTGGCTAATGGACCTACCCGTTTCACCAATGTAAGGTGTCCCACAAGAACGAGGAATAAGATAGACACCTTTTCCATCCTTAGGGTTCATAGGATCTTTAACTGAGTTAAGAAAGCCGCGAATCGTGTTAAGGGGTTTGAAGGAAGAAGAAACCCTATGCTTCTCTAACTATATTATTATTATTATTACCCCATTTCTCTAACTATGCTAGGGAGGTTGGGTAAGAATACACATCCTTGAGGGTAAGGGGGTGTGTTTACACAGATTGAAAACATATGATTATACAGAGAATAAGACCACGATTGGACGAGACTACGCATATCCACAAAAAATCCAAAAATAAGGCTAGCTACCGATAACTGCTCAGGTGGCTGTCAAAGGTGTATTGAGTTTGGGAATACATTAAAAAGGAAATAAATGTGTGGAAAATGAATGAAACCGGATCAATCATACATACACAAGTAAAAACACAATTACGTGGTAAAACCTTGACAAGGTATCAAGGAAACCTCCACGGGGCAAGGGATTGTAAACTATATTATTCAATGATAATTCTCCTCATAAAAGCCTCTTGGGCCATCCCAATTAATATGGGCTACTTCGTTACATAAATCCTTCTCGTCATATAACCAACTGACCAGTAATAAATCAATTTCGCCCATAATTACATTAATTACTTTTGTTGCCATATTTCAATAAACACCACCTTGACAACAATTTTCCTAATCCATTGACCATGCCCATTCAACATCTCTTCTGCAAGCCAAGATAATTAAGACACCATCACAAATTCTCTATCGTAACTGGATTCGTGAATATATATGCACAATTCACATGTGTACGAACCTTATTGAGAGCTACTTTGCTGCCATCGATCACATGTATCACAAAGTGATACCTTACATAAATGTTCTTGGTCTTGTAGTGATAAGATGGATTTGTAGCCAAATGAATAGTACTTTGATTGTCACAGAACACATTCACTTTCTTCTGTGTCCTTCCAATCTCATCAAGCATACCTTTTACTATATTGCCTCTTTACATACATTTGAAACATCTATATACTCTGCTTCAGTAGTGGACAAAGCTACTGTCTCTTCAAGCTTTGACATCAACTGATTGCTCCACCTGCAAGAGTAAAAACATAACCTATAGTCGACCTCCTTTTTTCCAAATCACCTGCATAATCAACATCCACATATCCACAGGCCGAGCCTTCACGACCATCAAATATGATGCAATGGTCATTTGTGCCTCTCAAATACCGAAACACCCATTGCACTTCTCGCCAATGTTCTTGCCCTGAATTTGCCATGAACCTGTTGACAACTCTAACTCCATGTGAAATGTCAGGTCTTCTAGATACCATCACATACATTAAGTTTCCTACCACATTTGCATATTGCACATGAGAAATATAATTATTTTACTTTTTAGTTCTAGAACTCAAAAATAAATAAATCTTAAAAGGGGAAGCTAATGGAACATTAACAGGTTTCACTTTGTTCATACCGAATTTTTCGAGTAATTTCTCCACATAGTTTTGTTGTGTAACCAAATCTTACCATTTGTACTGTCTCTGTGTATCTCCATGCCCAAGATATGTTTTTCCAGTCCAAGATCCTTCATATCAAAATTCCTAGAGAGTTGAGCCTTTAACCTGTTGATTTATTCCATGTTTATTATTGCAATAATAATATCATCAAAATACAACATCAAGATAATGAATATTCCATTGAAACTTTTGAAGAATACATAATGATCATACTCACTTCTGATAAAATTTTGGCTCACCATGAAGGAGTCAAAATTCTTGTACCATTTCCTGGGCAACTGCCTCAGGCCATACAACGATTTCCTGAGCTTGCAAACTAAGCTTCTGCTATGATTGCACAAAATTTTCTAGTTGTTCCACATATATCTCTTCATCCAAATCATCATGAAGAAAGGTTGTTTTAACATCTAACTGTTCTAACTGAAGGTCAAGTAATGTAGTTAGTGCTAGCACAATACAAATAGAAACAAGTTTTACAACTGGTGAAAAAATCTCATGAAAATAAATACCTTCAACCCGAGAATACCCTTTTGCAACCAACCTTGCCTTGTACCTGTCAATAATTCCATCAAATTTCTATTTCAATTTGAAGACCCATTTTCATTCAATGACACTTCTCCCTTCAGGAAGTTTTACAAGATCCTAGGTATTGTTCTTGGCTAAGGAATCCATTTCTTCTTCCCTATCCTTTTTCCAATTTTGCGTGTCTGCATCATCCACTACTTCCTGATAACAAAAAGGTTCCCCATCTTCAGTAATCAATGCAAAAGATGAAGCAAAATATTCATACCTTTTAGGTGTTATTATTTCCTTTGTATACCTTCTTAGAGTGATTGGTTTTTGAATTGGTTCTGGAACTTCTACAATTTCCTTTTCTTCTTCACCTTTTTCTTCAAAAGTCTCTCCTTCCTTTCGACTTTATGGAAAATGATTTGCCTCCAACTGAATTTTTTGATTTGGTGATACCTGTTCTTGTTCAAATTTTCCAACATTTGATTTTAGATGAGAAGATTCATCAAATGTTACATATCTACTAATGACTATATTCTGTGAAGAAGGATCCCATAACCTGTATCCTTTCATTGCATAATCATACCCAAAAAATAAATAACATTTTTATTTTGGATCTAACTTTGAGCACTGATTCCTAGGAATAAGAGCATAGGCATCACAAGGCTGACCCGACCAAACTTACTTAGGAATTTTGCAATTTATGGCAACATAAGGTGATTTTTTAACTAAAAAACAAGTAGTAGATATTGTTTTTGGCCACAACTCCTTTTGTAGGTTAGCATTGTTGATCATGCTTCTGACTCTTTCCATAAGAGTCTGATTCATATGTTCAACAATGCCATTTTGCTGAGGAGTATGAGCAATAGTTTTATGTCTAAAAATCCCTTCATATTTACAGTATTTTTCAAATTCTAAAGAATTAAATTCACCTCCATTGTCAGTTCTTAAACATTTAATTGATTTTATTGTTTTCTTTTTCACCATAGATTTAAATTAAAAAATAAATAAATACATCAGCTTTATTTTCAGCATATAGACCCAACTGTTCTGGGAGAAATCATCAATAAATGTTAAGAAATATAATGCACCTCTCTAAGACAGAGTAGGAGATGGTCCCCAAAGATCATAATGGATATTGTCCAAAATTTCTTAGCTATTATGACTTCCATTTTTAAATCTCTGTTTACATTGTTTTCCATACACATAGATTACATAAATCCAATTTAAAGGATTTCAAGTCAGGAAGAAAATTACAGTTTACATTTTTTTCCATACATGCAATGATTACAAAAATCCAACTTCAAGGATTTGAAATCAGGAAGCAACTTGCGGTTCATGAGTACCTGGAGACCTTTATCGCTCATGTTACCCAACTACTGATGCCATAGGTGAGGACATTCTTCTTCCTTTGTTGACACAACTACTTCCTCATTGACTTGAGTACTTCATTTGATTTTGTAAATATTTCCAACCTTTTCTACCTTCATAACAACCAGGGCACCTTTTGAGACTTTAAACACTCCATTATGACCTGTAAAATTATAACCATCCGAGTCCAAAACTCCCAAAGAAATTAAGTTTTTCCTCAATTTAGGTACATGCCTAACATTGGTTAATATTCTAACTATATCATCATGCATCTTAATTTTTACATTTCCCTTCCCAACAATGTGACAAGATGCATTATTTCCCTTAAACAAGGAAATACCATTTACAACTTTATATGAAGTAAACCAATTTTTGTGTGGACTTATGTGATGAGAAGCACCAGAGTCTAATAGCCAACTTTCAACATTCAAAGATCCATTACAAACAGGTAAAGCTTCATCTATTATTCTTATTTCAGTAGATAAAAATTCATCAACCATGCCTGAATCAACATGATTTGCTTCCTTCTTCTAGGTTTTAAACTCCTTCAGTTTCCAATAGCCTTTCTTGAGGTGTCCATTTTTGTTGCAGTACCAAAATTTATCTTTACACTTCTTTCCCTTTGATTTTGATATGGAAGAACCCCTTGATTTCTCCCCTCTCCCTTTGACTGGCCTCTGGCTACCATGGCTTTTGGTGAAGATGTTTCAATATTGGAATTTCTTTGTACCTCTTCAGATAATAGAGCTTCCACAACTCATTCAAATTTCAAAGAATAAATAGTGCTCAAATTGATTTAAGTTTTGAAGTGGTCCCATGACTGAGGCATAGAACACAATAAAGTTATAGCTTTATCTTCTTCCTAAATTTTAACTTCCATGTCTAACAATTGAAAAATAAGTGTATTAAAAATAAATAAATTATCTGCAACTTTTGTACCCTCCTTCGTCCAAAGGCCATACAATTGTCTTTTCAAATAAATTATGTTGGTCAATGTTTTGGTCATATACATAGTTTCCATTTTCCCCCAAAAACTTGGAGTTGTACTCTCTTCAATGCTATTGAAGAGAACTTCATCTGCTAGGCATAGCCTAATGGTGTGGAGAGCTCATGTATCCAAGTCCTCCCAGTCTGAATTTTTCATGCTTGCGGGTTTTTTCTTCACCTTTTCTAGTGCTTTGTGCAACCCTTGTTGCACCAGCAAGTCCTTAAATTTCATTTTCCACAATGCTAAATTGTTCTTCCCAGTGAACGTCTCCACCTCGAACTTTTCTTTCGTCATTTTGGCCATTTCTTTCTACAAATATTCCTACTATGGTTTCCTACCCTTCTTTATTAAATTTCCAACTAGGGTTTTCAAAATTTCAGGTTTCCCTAAGATTTCCCTTTCTATTTTCAATCAATTTCTTTTAAAACAAACCAGAATTTCCACCAGAAAATTTCTACAGAAAATCTCTTTAAAAATTTTCACCAAAAATAAAATAAAATTGTAACCCTCTTCAATTATTTAAACCTTATTTAAAAAAAACAATTTGTTTTATTTTAAAAAACAAATTACGAGATTTCCATTGCTCAGAAAAAATTTTCCAGAATTTCTTCAAATCTTCAAATTTTTTTGTTAATATAAACATAAGTTACCTAGAATTCACTATGTATTTGACTCTGCAGTTGACTTTTCATAGGTGGATCTCCTCTGTCTCTCTGCTTGATGGTTCCTCCAGACATGTTACTGAATTCCATTAAGTGGGTTTCCTTCACCCTTCAGTGTGGTTGAAGCAGTTTGTCAGTGGTTCTGCATCACTACTCTCCCTTGAACTGGATCAAAACGTTTCATGTTGGCGGTCATCCAACGTGATTTCTAACTCCAGGCATGCCTCTGCAGAATCGTCTATCTGATGTCTCTCTCATATCTTCAGTGATGGGCATGATTGGCTCTAGCACGCTGCTGCATACTCGAAGGGCTCCCTCACGTGGTGGAAAATGCTCAACTTGTCCTCTATAGTGACTTTCTATCTCCAACGATAACCAACAATAATGATGGAATTTTTTTTAATGACATTGGCTCTCTACTGGCGACTCAATTTTTCTTTGAAAAATATCACAGCTCTCACATTTCATTAGCTATGATACCAGTTATTAAGTTTGGGAATACATTAAACAAGAAATAAATGTACAGAAGTTGAATGAAACTAAATCAATCACACATACACAAGTAAACACAAAAATTTACGTGGTAAAATCTTGACAGGGAGTCAAGGAAACCTCCATGGGGCAAGGGATTGGAAACTATATTATTCAATGATAATTATCCTCATACAAGCCTCTTGGGCCATCCCAATTAATATGGGCTACTTCGTTACATAACTCCTCCTCGTTATACATCCGATTGATCGGTAATAAATTAATTTTTCCTATAATTACATTAATTACTTTTTTTGTCACATTTCAACAAGGTGACTCTACATAGGCTTTGAAATCTATAAACCAACATACCCCAAATATTAGAAAAAGGACATAGAACCAGATAATCCCAAACTCGGCTTAATAGATGACTATTAGAGCCAACACCACAAGGTGCACAAATTTAGACAATTGATTCATACACGAACTGAGAGTTTATACCCCACAGACTAATCAAACCACCATACAAATTACACTAAAGGTTGTGACAAATAAAAATATTTCCAAATTTGCATTAGATTAAATGTGGAGACTAATCTTGAAGATTTAGAAACACCCATAAGAGATGAAGAGGTACATTGTATCTTTTTTGACATAGGTCAAGGGAGGTGTCATGCTCCAAGAAGAGGTATCAATGTATAAATTCTCAAGCTCACCCAAACTGAGATATCCCCTACATCCACCTTGTCTTTTCCTTCTTCAATTAGCTCCTTCTCCTTCCCTCGATTAGTCTACCATGCCAATGAAATATTAGTGACTACCATGCTCCTTACAACAAAAACCATCAAAATTTTCACTATGAACTAGGCCGTGCTACTATTCTGCGAAAGTCTCTACCAAATATTTCCCTGAATTCTCTCGTGGGGAAAGGAAACAACCCATTGATGCTCCAAGTGAGCAAACTAGAGCTCACCACCTCCTGGTGTTTCCACACCATCGTGAGAAAACTAGCCACACCACCCCCAATGTTAATTTTCCTCGTTTTTCTAAAGTGTTGAGCATGGCCCCCTAATCTCCTTGGTCTCTCGGGATTCACTCCTATCGGAGTAATTTTATCTCTTTTTAAGATTAATAGAAATTATTAATTTTTTTGTGACTATGGATGCTATCAGCATGATTGATTTATTTTATTTTTAATTATTTTATCTCTTTTTAAATTTGATATAAAATTGTTACATTTTTGTGACTAAGGATTCTCTCACCACTTGTGGGAACTAAATCTCACACAAACCAAGTGGTATGCACCTCATACGGGATATAAAATTATGTTACTTCCACTTTGAAATAGTTTATTTATGGTTGAGAAAGAAAGTGAAATATTATTACATCTCTGTCTTGAATTAGGCCATATGTTACTTCCACTTCGAAATATTTTATTAATGGATGAGATGGGTTGTATGTCACTTCCACTGAGTGAAATTTTTTTACAATATCTCCTTCAAACTAAATTGTAATATCATTTACAATATCTCCTTCAAACTAGTGAGCACAATGACACTAGAATTATTGATGTCTTATAATAAATTAATTAAAACCAACCATTTTTATTTTTTACTATAACTGAAGTTTTTTTTTTTAATTTAAGAATTGAGGGGTTTTCTTTTACAGTGCATTATATTAGATATCATTTTTTGGGATTCGTTATAACTAAAGTTGTTTTTTTATTTAGATAATATTTTATTGTAATATCATTAACATAGTGAGCACAATGACACTCATATTATTGATGTTTTATAATACTTTAATTAAAACCAACCATTTTTATTTTTTATTATAAATGATTTTTTTTTTTTTTTTGAATTTTTTTTTTTTAATTTTAAAAGGGACAGGTGAACATGTAAAAATCAGTGTTACACGGGGTCTCGCCCCCCCACCTAGGGGTCTAGATTCCTCGCCCCCTCGTGCTCCGAGGTCTTGGGGACTTCTAGGGGATGTTTCCCTCACGCCCCCTCACGTCCCCTCACCGCCCCTTTTAGTTTATGGTTTCGTGTTAAAAGTTGATGTGCCACTTAGCATATTTGAGAATCCAAGTGATTCTGATTCGGATGGTGACATGGTTGATCTTGATATATTCATGCAGAAGTTGGATGCAGAGACTAGTGGGGCATTAACTTGAGCATTTATGCTCATTTATCAGTATGATGATATCATTTGATATTCATATGTTATGGTTTATGTTTTATGTTTCAGACATAACTTATTTGCGTTTAAGTTTTATGTTTCAGACTTGAGTTGTAAACTTCAGTTTAAACTCTATTTTGAATCTTGATATAATATGTCACATGATATCTTAAACTTTATTTTCATTGTACATTGTTAGTAGTTACATTAATGATTATATAGTTACAAACTTACAAACTTACATGCATGATTGTATGATGTATGTTTTAACTTTTAACTTTTAAATTTGTTTCAATTATATGATTCATCATTCCTCGATTTGTAATTTTATCATTTATGATTTATCTTTCATGATGCAAGTGTATGATGACTGTATATACATTCCTTGCAAAAATATAGTTACATTTTAAATATTAAATTTTATAATTTTTATGACCCCGACGTCCCCCCACGTTTCCTGAAAATTGGTAGGGAGCTTTTGCATAAGCCGCTCCCGCGCTCCCTCGTCCCCTCGCTCCCACTTCCAGGGGACTTGGTGGAACATTAGTAAAAATTTACACATATCCCTCATACTAGGTTGTAGAATGAACCTATAGAAACAAGAAGAATCAATATAAATTCACTTTATGTACTAAAGAGCAAGAAAAATTAAATCTTTAGAGGTGCAATTTTTCTAAAAATTTTGTACTCAAATTACTTTTATTTTTATTACTTTTTATTATTTTTTAATTTAACAGTCACTATGTGACATTATTATATCTTCTCTTCCATTCCAGTTAAAGAAGGCATGGATCCGATCAATATAAATATGAGACTACTGCATTTAGAATAAAAAAGTTCTAACTAAAATTATGTTCACAAAAAATGAGCTAAATACTTATCAACATTAATAATAATTAATTAAACTAACCAAAATAATAACTTTAAAAATTATAAAAAAAAATGTATATATGTAGATTTTGTGATGTGATAAACATATATGTAAATTGGAGTTATACACATATATGTAAATTGGAATTATCATTATAAGTTACTCAACAATTGAATAATTTAAAGTAATCATGGTTTAGATGGAAAAATAATTAAAAATATATAATAAATAGCACATTAAAGGAAGTTTGAAATTATTAATCATTTAAAAAATTATATATATATATATATATATATATATATATATATATATATAAAAGTTTGTTATTTAATTTATATTAGAGTTATTATTGATATGTTTTTATAGTTTTAAATTATATAATATTTTACTAAATATATTTTGATTTTGATTTTTTATTTTTTTATTGTCAATATTACATTATAAAATGTATTTAATTTTTAAAAATATATTTAATAATATATAATTAATAAAAAATTTACTTTTACATAAAATAAATTTTCATCAAATATATACTTATTAAAAAAAATGAAAATTAATTATTTTTGCCCATAAGAGGTAAAGTAGATAGTGACATGGTGTTTTGTTAAGGTATTTAGTGAAAAGGTGATCTGTTCAAACTTTTGTGAGTAATACTATAATGCTAAACATTGGTATGACTCAAACCCGCACTTAAATATTAAATTAAAAACATATAATTATATAAACATCTATTTTCCCAATAGTATTTTTTACAACATAAATTAGATTTATCTATCATTGTAAAATATAACAAAAGATAAATTTAATTAATTTTAACTACTATGAAACATAATTGGGGATTAAAAAAATTTATTAGCAAAGGCAATTCATGGTGATGCCATCTTAAAAACAACTAACAAATTGGAAGGTTAGGTATTAAAAGAAATTCATGGTAATGTTAAAACATGGTGGTTATTTACGTCATACTTACACTTTCAATCCTTTCATTTTTAATGTTTTAAATCAAATTATCTCATAGTGATATTAATTTTCAACCATATATATATGTATAAAAGTAAATTAGCTATGCACTCTTGAAAGATATTAGGAATATGGAAGGTAGGTTGGATAGGGAATCAACATAATTGGGGATTAAATTTTTTTATTACCAAAGGCAATTCATGGTGATGCCATCTTAAAAAAAACTAAAAAATTGGAAGGTTTGGTATTAAAGGAAATTCATGGTAATGTTAAAACATGGTGGTTATTTATTTCATGCTTACACTTTCAATCCTTTTCATTTTTAATGTTTCAAATCAAATTATCTTAGAGTGATATTAATTTTCAACCATATATATATCGAAGTAAATTAGCTATGCACTATAGAAAGATATTAGGAATATGGAAGGTAGGTTGGATAGGGAATTCATGATGATGCAATGTTTTTTTTGAGTTGATACAAAAGTTTTCTATTAATATTAAGAAGGTTTACATTGAGTACCTATAGTTAACATTTGAGATAAGTCGATCTAGTAGCAGATCTAACCTTGATTGTGTGAAGGAATTGACTTGGGAGGTCATGCCTCCAACCAGGTATGACATACTAAGCACCTTTTCTATTTACAAATATATATGAAAACTAAGGTGCTAGAGAAAATATGGACAAAATATAAAACCTAAAAGTTGCACCTCACCAAATATAGAAACCAAGGAGGTGACTCCTTAATACATCCATGGTCCTTAATACATCGATGACGATACATTGTTATGCATGGTGATTATTCAATTTTTTTTTTCTCGTTTAGACTAATCCTAATCTTCCCATTTTTTCTCCTCTCATCCCACCCACGGGTTTCGAACCGGTGACCTTGCAGAACAGAGTGCCTTAAGAGTACACCCCATCACCAACTACTCTACACCACGTGGGCCATGGTGATTATTCATTATAAGTAATTACTATTCTTAATTTTATAAATTATAATTTACATATTATTGAGCTGAGAGGTTCATTGAGATGAGAGGCTCATTGAGCCGATAAGCTCATTCTACAACCCAATATAAGGGGATGTGTAAGTTTGTCATTCTGCCCATGCCAGTAAGAAGATATGTGTATTTAGTGTTAGACGATGTCTCTGCACTATTAATTTGGTGTTAGACGATAGACCTATCATCTCTAATTGATCCAATGATGTAAAATGTTTTTAATTATATCTTGACATTTGTAAAATGATTAATAATGCCTTGCCTTCCTGCTCTCGGTCTCTCTTCCTATTTTGTAGCAACACCACCTATTGGAATTTTACGTGTCAATTAACAAGAAAATATAGGTCTAAGTTAGATGATCAGGAGGTAATGACAATGAAAAAAATGACATATGTAACAATTAGTTAGTGCGCACATGCAAATATAGCAGTCATTGTCATCCCCGTCTGCCCTGCTCTGTTATTTGACAAGGAAAACCATCTGTTAGCAATAGGAAATATTTACAAGGTTTCAACAATGGTGGAGGAATTTAATTCTCCATAACCTGCAGAAACATCCACATCATTAATCCATAAATTATGGGAAAGCTCATCAGCTAAAGAAGCGACGACGACAGAGGAGGAAAATATGAATTGGCGTTCCATGAGTGGAATGGAAGAGCAAAAAAGAATGTCCCTAACCAGAATTAGTAAGTAGGTCATCTATTAGAAGCATTTGTTAGAGTCGGTCTCTGATCTCTTCTTTCTGTTTCATGGCAGAGATGTGGAGGCCGACGAGAATTTCCTATTCACATCGTCACAAAAGGAAATGAGGTTGAACACAAACCCCATGGATTTGAGGTGGAGGACCATCCAACGCTTCATGGAGAATTATGAGGTAGCCAGATGTTGGTGTACATGCACATAGTTAGCCTTAATTAGCTTTAGTTCAACTCTAGTTATTGCATGCGATGTGCACTTGTGTTTAGCTAGTTAACTCAAGTGCTTGCATCTGGTGTGCACTTGCCTTTAGTTAGTTAACTCTAGTGCTTGCATGTGTTGCATGTGAACATTAACAGAACATAAAGCACACTTAGCTTCAGTTATATTTAATTATCCATAGTTATTTCATGTAGAACTAAGCTTAACTTAGTTGCTTTACGTACTGATTCTCAAATGAATATTGATGAATTAAATTCATTCTCAATTCTAATTTTTTTTTTCAACTCTCGCAAGTTTGAGCAATTATTCTTCAGCTAGATCTATATTTGTGCTTTAATAATTTTACATGGTATCAGAGCTACATGGGTTTTGAGAAGGTGATTGAATTTTTTTTTGCAGGTTTGAAGAGAAAAGCATTGAAAATTGTTCGAAGATTTGATTTGCAGATCAAAATATTGGAGAACTGCCGCAATTTTTTCTACAACTACATGGTGAAAAAAATGGAGTTATCATCTTCAAAGAATATTAGGTTGTATAACTACTTCCAATGGAGGCCAGAGATTTTTCTTCACCTCAGAGGAAAATGATTGTATCGGATAGTTATGAATACAGAAGATGAACTCAATTCCACCGCTGAAAAATCCAAATATTTCAAAATGATGGACGAGGCTTTTGGTCTTATATTGTTGTCCATATCTCCAACATCACATTTCTATGTGGACACATGCAACACTCTGAATGAGGTTTGGAAAACCTTGGAAAATTTATTTGGAAAGAAAGATGAGATGCAGCATCATATTCTCGAAAATGAGCTAAATTCCTTAGATTCAAATAGCTTTGAGAACATTCAATATTTCTTTACTAAATTTAAATCATTACTTATACAATTACATGATTGCAAGATTGATAAATCAAAATAGGAAGGTCAATCGATCCTTTCTATTTTGTCTAAATTAGGCCCTGAATATGTTATTTTAATTTCAATATTTCATACAGTTAGACTTGCAACTAGAAAAAAATGGAAAATACCCAAATTTGATGCATTTATTGAGTCTCTTATTCATGAGTAGGATAAGCTCATTAAAATGGGTTCATTACAATTTCCAAATGCACATGCACTTGCCATGCATGAGAAAGGAAATTCCAAGTCGAAACCAAATCAACAATACAATGGAAAAGGAAAGGAAAGATATCGAGATCCAAGAAAGGGAGGAAATCCAAAACCTCTGGATGATTCTTCTAGCTCCAAGGGTAAGAAGGGAAAGAAATAGAACTCCAAGTGTACTTATTGTAATAGAGGTTATCATCCAGAATCCTCTTGCATGTAGAAGAATATTGATATAATGGCAAATAATCTTCAGTAAAATAATCTTGGTCATCACATTCCAGAAAGTGCCAAGAAGAAGACGGAGGAAAAAACCATCAGAAACAAGGGATAATGGGCATGGTTTTATTTCTCTTAATTCTACACCGCAAGAATGGATCATCGATTAAGGAGCTTTACATCATATGGCTTCTTCAAAATAATCCTTTTCTTCTCTACATGCATACTCAAGACCTCCTATTCTCATGGGGGACAATTTAGCAGTTGAAGCAATTGGACAAGGAAAAGTGCAATTCAAAGATGGAAGTTTTGACAATGTCTTGCATATTCCAAGGATTTTTTTGAATCTTATTTCAGTGTATTAGATGACACGCATAGGCATTAGAAGGAAAGTGGAATTTACCTCGAATTCCATGAGAATTTATGACATGCAAACTAACTTTAATATTGCCTTACGCAAGGTAAATGATCAATCTCATTTGTATACATTTTATAATTTTGTTCCTCAATCAGATTCTATTTTGCTTCTTACACATGCAAATGAAGAAATTAGGATTTGGAACGAGATATTTGGGCACTTGAATTTAAGATATATGCAGCAACTTAGCAAGCAAGGGATGGTCAAAGGATTTTCAGCCATTGAATTTTCAAATGGTGTTTGTACTGGATGTGCTCTTGGAATGCATCCATAAGACAAGTTCGAGAAGGGGAATGCATGGAGAGCCTCTTAAACTTTGGAACTTGTACATAGTGATCTCATGGGTCCATTTCCAGTACTTTCAATGAGAAAATTAAGATATGTGCTGTCATTTATAGATGATTACATGAGATTCACTTGTGTCTACTTATTGAAAATCAAGTCTGATTTTTTTCAACATCTAAATATTTTCAATGCGCATGCACAAAATCAGTCTAGACAACACATCAAGATACTCCACGTAGATAATGGGATGAAATATGTCAACAAATATATAAAGAATATTTGTAATGAAGTAGGCATACAACTGCATCATACAATTCCTTACACTCCACATCAAAATGGGGTGGTCGAAAGGAAGAATCAGTCCTTGAAAGAGATGGCCAATTGCATGTTGCATGGAAGATCTCTTTCGTCAAAATTGTGGGTTTAAGATATTAATTGTGCCTCATACATCCATAATAGATCTCCTCATAAATATGTTACTGGAAAAACACTTTTTTAGGCTTGGACTGAATGCAACTTGAAGTCAGTCATTTCCGCATTTTAGGATCTTGAGCATGGGCATGCATTCATATAGAGAAGAGAAATGATTTGGAGCCTCAGAGTAAACCATGCATGTTTGTTGGATATTCTGATGAAGTCAAAGGGTACATATTTCTTGATATCAACACTAAAGAGCTCTTTATTGAAAGGAGTGTAAAGTTTGACAAAGATATTTGCATGCACGAGCAGATGAAATTTTTACCAAGTTTCCATCACCACTCATTGATGAGTATGTAGGTGAATGTTCAGATCATAATTCTGATGAAGATGGGCCTTTTCTTGTGACACCTGTTGGACCACCAGTTTTTGAACATCGAGATCATACTTCTTCATGTAGTTCAGAAGATTCTCGACCACCTTCAACACAAAAATGGTGTAGCATGAGTGATATCCTTGATGATCATGCCTCTATACCTTAGTTTGAGGAAGATCCAAAATCACTCTTAGCTATAGAGCCATGCATACCCATGCATGCTTATATGATGCATGCATCTGATCCACAGAATTATGCAGAAGCAGATGGGCATCCTGAATGGGAAGCAATATTAGATGAAGAATACAACTCTCTCATTGAGAACCAAACTTGGGATTTGGTTCCGCTACCTTCCAATCATAAACTTGTGAGGTGCAAGTGGGTTTACTGGATCAATAAAGTAGCAGGTGGTCAATTCAGTCCATAAAAGGCACGGTTGGTAGGAAAATGTTTTCAGTGGGTACAAGGTGGTGACTGTGATGATACTTTTTCTCTAGTGGAAAAAATGGTTTCCATTCGACTAGCTCTCTCCATTGCAGCAGCAAGAGGATGGGAGGTGCATCATATGGATGTGAAGAATGTATTCCTTCACGGTGATCTCGAGGAGGAAATCTACATGGAAAACCACATGGATACATGCAAAATTAATCTCTGGTATGTAAACTAAAGAAGTCTCTCTATGGCCTCAAATAAGCACCTAGAGCATGGTATCCAAAGATGGATTCCTTTTGTTATATCAAAATTTTGTACGCTACAAATCTGATTCCAATGTTTATTTTTTAAGAAAATTGATTCCTTGTTGATCATAGTACTCTACATAGATGATATTTTGATAACAAGTAGTTCAACTTCTGCCATTACTGAGATTAAAACTGCATTGCATAAGAGGATTTCTATGACAAACATGGGCCTCCTAAATTTCTTTCTTGGACTGGAGATCAATCAGAGTGGCTCTGGGATTACCATTTCTCAACCAAAGTGTGCTAGAGATATTTTAACACAATTTCAAATGAGTGACTGAAAGCCAAAAAACACACCTTTCTTATCAGGGATAAAGATTGAGAATGGAAAATACACCCCATTGGTTTATTGCACAATGTATTGTGGGAAGTATTAATTATCTCACTCACTCCCTTCCTAATATCTCATGTGCCATAGAAGAAGTTTCCAGATACATGCATAAGCCACATGAGTTATGCTGGAAAGATACAAATTTCATTCTTCAATATATCCTGGGGACAATCACCTATGGGATTTACTATGCAACAAATTGTTCTTTAGATCTCATTGGGTTCACAAATTGATTGGGTTGGTGACAACGTTGATCGCAATTCCACCTCCGGTTATGTACTTAGTTTGGGATCCAACCCAATTTGTTGGTCAAGAAAGAAGTAGGTTGCCATTGCTTTATAATCAATAGAGGCCGAGTAGAGAGAAGCACTCAATGCCACTATTCAATCCATTTGGCTAAAACATTTCGTATCTGAGCTTGGGGTCAATCTCCATCATCCAACTATCATCTGGTGCGATAATCAAAGTATGCTAAAGTTTTGGAGATATCGAGTGCAGCGACATCAGACCAAACACATCGAGATCCACATGCAATTCATTAAAGAACTCATTCGTGATGGGATCATTGATCTTCAGTACTGTCCTTGTTCAAAGCAGACTGCTGATATCTTCACCAAGAGTTTCACTGAGCAGAAGTTTTGATTTCGGCGAGATCGTCTCGGGGTGAAGGACACGACTGCTTAACAATTTTCTTTTCTCAAATTTTTGCATTATATTTTGAGGGGGGGTTTTCTTCCCACTGGTTTTCCCTACTTCCTCTTTTCATCCATTGTATATGGGTACCTAAATTGGACTTGTTCCTAGGACTCATTCATTTTGCATCACACTCACCTAAGTTATGCTTAAGGGGGGGTGTTGGTGTGCATGCACATAGTTAGCCTTAATTAGCTTTAGTTTAACTATATTTATTGCATGTGATGTGCACTTGTCTTTAGCTAGTTAACTCGAGTGCTTACATATGGTGTTCACTTGGCTTTAGTTAGTTAGCTCTAGTGCTTACATGTGGTGCATGTGGACATTAACAAAACATGAAGCAACTTCAGTTAGCTTTAATTATCCATAGTTATTTCATGTAGAACTAAGCTTAACTTATTTTCTTTATGTATTTATTATCAGATGAATATTGAGGAATAAAAATCATTCTCAATTTAATTTTCTCTTTTTCAACTCTTGTAAGTTTGTGCAATTATTCTTTAGTTAGATCCGTATTTGTGCTCTAATAATTTTACACCAGATCTTTTAACTAATTTATATATAGTTTTGGCAATAACTAATTTCTATATAATAAATTTTGAATTCTATGAGGTTCAAGCCATGGTGTTGATGCAATGATTGAAGATGAAAACTATGTGTTTTTCCTTCATGAAGGGCACAGGTAGACTTTGGATTTAATGGGATTTAAATTTTTCTGTATTGCAAGTTATAAAAGGACTTAGTTGTTACTCATGTTAGATTCTAAAAACAATAGTATGAGTTATGTTTTTAGTAAAATTTAATGAAAATCTTAAAAAGTCATTGGTAATTGTGATATAGTTTTCTTGTGTAGCTAATATATTTCATTTGGAAATATAGGATGGTCTGGTGTTGGTGCTAATCACTATGAGCCATTGGTTTCTTATCTTTCTCCAATGGTCTCTCAAGACAAGGCCACATTTCTACTTTGACCTAAGTTCCCGCATTAATTAATTATTGCAGAATAAATTTTCTTATACGGTATCTTTTCATTGATTTCATAAAAAAATTCATGACTCTTTTGGTGCAAGTGAGACATTCCTTGCGGCTCAAATTTTGATGCATTTGGTGTCAACTCCATGTTTTGTGAGTATTTTTTAGATTTATTAAAGGTTTAAGAATTTGATTTATCAAATTCTTTATTGAGCTGGAGTAAACATGGGTTTTTGGTTGTTGTTGAAACTCTCTATTTGTTTAGTTTCTTAGGCATTCATTATTTGACGAAACATTTTATAGGGAAATTTTAATAGTTCTATCCTCTTAGGCCACTCCTTGCTGTATAAAAGAGACATGCAATTGAAAGGAAATATTTGAAGTTGTCTCATAGTTGTCTAACAACATCTTTATAGTAGGTATTCTGCTATAATTATAGAGTCATTAATTTTTGTGAACTTGTATTATTTACGGAAAAAATAATTTGATGCAATACTTTTAAATTTTAGTTTGTGACTTCACTTATATAAGCCTTTATCTTGAAACTAGTTTCAATTTATAATTTATATAAGCCCTTCTCTTGCATCTCATATCAATTTAGAAGTTCAACAATAGTTCCTTTTGTTCAAATTATCTATGACCCTGGGAGATATACTGAATTCTTTTGCATGAGAAATTTTTTTTGCACCGTATATGGTACTTGACAACAACACAAAGATATATTATGTTTTTTGAAATGTGTTCAAGTCTCCAAAATGACAAATTTGAAATGTTTATTCTATCATAATTTCCTAGGTACTCCTATGTGCCTTCCATCCACACAGTTGTCCTTGTGCTTGCCATACATGCATCCTAATGGCCTCTCCACCTTTACAAAGGAAGATTCTTGTATCAAAAACCTATGGGCCATGGTTAAGGCTTTCATCTTTATTGTAAAATACGTGCACCTCTACCCATGCCTAGGTGTACCCATGCAATGTCATTTTTAGTTAATAGAAATAAATAAATATAGTATTAATTCAGGATGGCTACTATTTGCAACATTATAGGAGCGATATATTGTTTGACCCATTATATACCTTGCATGTAGGAGGTTTTTTTAGCTGCTTACCCTTCTTGAGCTCCTTTATCCCCTTCAATAATTTCAATGTCTACAATTCCAAATTCATATTGCCTAGGATGGTGGATGAGAGATTTTCAATCATGTCATGCACACATAAGCTACTACGTCTTTTATCCACAAATTTTATTTAGATCATTATTTCTCATTAATTTGGTTAGAAATCGATTAATCTCCATTATTCCTCTTTTATATGCTGCCGTTTTTTTGCCTTGTGTTCCTTGCTAGCACATACCTGTTCTCTTTCTGTATCATGTGGGTTCCATCCCCTCTAATTTCCTTTAAAATTTGCATTAGGAAATAAATTTAAATTCAAGAGAGTGGATCCATCTCTCCATGAGATGGACATTTTTCCTTTTGGCTTGAAATCAGATTAATCATACATTGTTTCACATTTATGCTAAATTTTAATCTGGTTTTTTTTTTTTTTTAATATCGTTTGGGCATTTTATTCGAAAAAAAAACTCACAAGGCTGGGTGTTGTACCACATAACAAATATTACATTTGGCTTAGATTCTAGGTTTGAGGGTTAAATGTTCCGCCAAAATCACCCCATGGATTTGCACCAACTTCATCCCTTTTTCAGTCAAGTTGTTTGGTTGGGTTAGGCCACAAATAGAGTGTAACCTTGGTGGATAGTTTAATCCTCTCGATACCTTACTAGTGAAAAAAGTCCCATTCCTTTTCTAGTTTTTCTATTTTGGGGCGTCATACCCAAAAAAGGAATGGAACTCTTTTGGAAAGCTAAATCCTATGTCTCACGTACAAGTGAACAAAATATCCTCCACTCACCTGAATCTATAATTCTAAAGTAACAGCTAAAAAAATTGAAACTTATATTTTTTAAGCTCTTGGGATGTAGAGAATGTAACGCAATATTATTAGTGTCTAATAAGTGACTATATTAAGTAGGTCAATGAGACTAAAAAGTGCATTTAGGTACATTCAAGATCAATACACAATGGGAGTGGGAAAGAAATAACTTTTATTTCTTTTGAGAGTCTATGAAGTTTGTAAACAAGTTCTATTGATGTTTTGTTTTATGTTAGAACTTGGAAATGTTAAAGGTGGAACAAATGAGAATACTGGTGCATTTTTTTGTTTTTGGTCATGATTTGATATTTTTGTTTTATATTTATTTCAGTGAAACGACGATAGATTCAATATACAAAGAGAGATGTTTTCTTGTGGATAGTGGAGTTTTTGGGTGAAGTACATGTCTGTCAGTGTGACTCCGGAAGACGAGTATGATATTATCACATTATAGTACACTTAAGAAGGCCTTCTGATAGTTGATAATAAAATAGGGGGTCATGTAGTTTCCTTTGGAGATGATATTTCCATTGAAATCCTATCCATTGAGTTCAAGCAAGAAATATTTGTGGTGAGAAGAAAATGCTTGAGATTCTGCTTTTGTTGTTGGGTTATTATGTTTTACTATTAAGTTTGCAAGAAAATGAACCTGTGTGGTCCCAAATCCCTAGAAGAGTATATACAATAGGCACTGGATACAAACCCATAGTAGGAGCTTAAAAGAGAATGGTGATAGTGGAAGTCATTGTGTAAAATTAAAATTCCTTTGAAGGTGAGACATAAGTGTTGATTGTGGGATCTCCCACAACAACTCAATGGTCTAACTTACAAAAGTGTAATGTGAGATTGTGTAGAGGGCATTTGATAAGCCCACAAAGCAAAAAATTAAGTGACACGCGATGGACAAAATTATGAGTTTTCAAGTATACAAGAATCAGCGAAAAGTGTTGTTACACCATTTGGTGGCCAACACGTGGATCCCATCATTGTTTCATTATTTTATATAATTGATATTGGGAGGAAATGTAAGGAGCATTGGGATTATCGTTCATACTCGTAGAGAAAGAAGGAGATAAAGAGCTCTCATGGAGAAGAATAGAGAGTTCTTACATTGAAATGAGACAAAAAGCTAAGCTACAAAGATTCTTTGTTTATTCTATCCAAGCCAAGGCTAAGATTGACTAGCACCTTTGAATATATTTTAACGTTTTTATAAGGTGATAATCACATGTTTTGTAACTACTAGTATACCAGTATCCCATGGAGACATATATGTAATATTTTGGACCTTTAATTTAATATAATAGTTAAATAATCTCTTACATTCTACATCAAATTTGCATGTTTTCTTCTATCATGTTGAGATCACATTGTTAAACCATCGTTTTCTTACCAAATAGGCAAGTTATTACATTGGGAAAAGTTTGTTGGACAATCTTGTAATAGAGGCTTCCTGGGTTGCTATGAAGCCAAGTATTTGATTTCTATTCACTGTTTGGCATATTGAATTTACAAAGAGAAGTACCTTTCCAAAAGAGAATTATGACTGAAGTGTGCTCCTTCTATTTTCATATGTGGGTTGTCAAACCATGATGGCATTGTTTGATACAAATACTAGATTTTAAGATTCCCATGAAACCCTCGGCTAAATCAATATGATTGCATCTCAAGCTTGTACATTTGCTTACTATAAAATTGTGTCACATGTGAGTTTAATTTTTCAATAAGACAACAAGGCTTACCAATTGTTTGTCTCTATGATATTAAGTGAATATACTATGTATACAATCTATACTCACCTAATGCTATAAAAAAACAAATTTCTTTATCCATTAAACAATTTTCCAAACTTAAATTTTCTTTTTAAATAATATAATTCATATTTATATTATAATTTAAATATTTAATCAAATGATACAACATATCACATCTTATTTAATCAATAAAATTTAACCCACACAAACATTTAAAATTTTTACCTTTAAGATACACCTATAAAATTTTACCATGCTTAGAAGCTCGTACTTTCTTGTGTTATCTTGGGTGCTGGGTTTCATTCCATTCCAGTTTCTACAGTAAGCAAAGTTTCTGTAACCAGATTGGAACCGGTATGACCTGGTCACTTTTGACAGGTTCTTTTTTGACATTTTGGTTGAAGAAGAAGTAATGTATTGAACAAGCCATGGCTTATACAGTTTGTCTTGGTACATATAATATAGACTTGTGTATTTTTCGTACTTGAAAAAAGATACACCTTAACCTCAACTCAATACGCAAACAACCATTAATGTGAAGAATGCTATTAGCGAGTACACAAATCCAGAAGAATCACGGATGCATTCAAATTTTACATGGAACGTGCGCCCTAAATGAGGAAACAGCCATAGTCCACTCTGTCAAATTTATATATATATATGTAAAATCCATTCAATACATTGACATCAACCACCCTGTAATGTACAGAGTACACAAATCCCACAAATGTCCACAGTACACAAATCTCAGAAAAATAATAAATGAAATTTTCAGGCTATTGTACACAACTCTTCAAAACAAAGCCCTTATATATTTAGTGAATTTGAAGGTCTATCCATGATACTCGAATCGCTAACTGCGCATGAGGTTGCCTCCCTTATTTCCCAACGATTTCACTGTGGATCAACAATACGTAGAAGAATTGGGTTGCCGAGAGAATGATAAGGAGTACCTCTATTGTTTTCTGCACCACCATCAATAACAGCCATGGCCAAATGTACACAAATTTCAAATCTCATTAACAAATACATCTAGCAACTAATTCGAGATGATTTTCCTAGAGGCATTTAAAAATCGGTACACAGCTCTTACCAGGTGTGAGTTCCTGCCGTGCAAATGAATTTCCTTGCATGCCAGCCTGCAGAAGCTCATTAGTACCAGTTATGTAATAATAGATAACTATTTAGATTAAGTCCCCAATATAAATGTGGATTATAGATTTCAAAAATATTTAGAAAGTCAATAAAAACCAACTCGATCAAATAATTAATTGGTCTCGCTGCTGTAAAATTGGACTAAATCTACAATGTGAGTAAGTTCATATACACTTCTTGATGCATTAAATGTAATATATAGGAATAATTACATATAACCCATTGATCTTATGTTTGGTGATCTTGTTTCAAATTTAAGGTTGTGCAAATTGAATATGGGTAGAGCTATATGTATATCGATTCTAAATACCAAAATTTTTCAGAGACTTGAATTGCTGATGGTGATGGGACTTTTATATTTTCTATATATTAAAGACTTAAAGATATATAGATAATTTCTCTAGAATATGTATTATATTTAATAATATATTACTCTGTCGTGATTTGTAGTGATTACTTCAAGATCATAATTATAATTTAAAAGTCAAAATAAATAAATATCTCTTCAAAATTAATCAAATATATATAGGTTACTGCTAAACACTTATTATCAACCCTAATTATAAATAAGTTGTAAAATTAGAAACATGGCATAAAAATATGAGATATACCCCATGGCCAGCAGAGTGAGTGCCCAGGCTGTCATGGCAACTGATGCAATAGCAGAGAAACTCTTCTCTGACCATAGACTCATATGATGCATCCCCGAAATGCAAGAAGCCGCCCCCACCATGCCTGCTATGAGCGCAAAGATGACCATGAACCCCGTAGCAGCGTTTCCCATCGGAAAATACACTGCCCACAAGGGGTTGGGGAATGAAAATACATCGCCTACATCTCCACAATTACATTATTTTCATTTATTTTGACTGTTCGTGAGAGAAACAATTGAGAAATGCAACATAATCTGTTCTACAACTTCTTCTTTTTTTCAGCAAGAAAAATACATATCTAATCTGTTCTACAACTTACACAACATAATCGACTATTCTGCAATTTACATTAAATGTGATGCTATTATTATGAATATAGTATATGCATACGAATAATAGTTGCATTTTCAATAGCTTCGTTAATGGCCCATCCTGCGGTTCCACATACGATTGCATACATACAAAAATTCAATACCAACAGAAGCGTTGCAATCGGCTTGACTCCTGCCCTGTTAGCCATATCACTCCTAGCCATAATTAATTAATTAATTAATACGCAAACACAGTGAGAGATATATATGAAAACTGCATTCAACTCAACTCAACTCATAGCCTACGAAGAGAACGAAAGGAAGACGCGCACTTCGAACTGTAATGAAAATTGAAGGACAAACTGCGCTTCTTAAAGAGCAAAGAATGGAATATCTGATCAATCGAGAAAAGAAAGGAGCAGACGTGGCGTAAATGTAAGGGTCACGCTTTGTTTTTGGGGACAATCTGAGAATCCTGGCTTAGTGGATATATATATATATATATATATATATATATATATATATATATATATATATATATATAATTTAAATATCTATGTTAATTATTTTATTTATTTATTTATTTACTATAATAAAGTATTTTAATATTAGTTAAACAAAGAAAATAAATTAATTTTTCTTAATATAATTATTAAAATGAAATATACCATTCATTTAATTATTAATATGAATTAACATATGTGATTATCTATATTTAAAAAATATTATTAATAATAAAAACATTTCAATTTAATTTGAGTCATAAATAAATTATTTCAATATATAGTTAATAATTAATAATATTGAGATCTATTTAAAAATGTATTAATCATAAAAAAATTAAAGCAAACAATGTCACCCATATATATATATATCAAATTTTTGTATTGATGAAAATATGCTTTTGGTATGATACAATAGATCAAAATCCACTACATGACAAATACATCATGAAATGCATCATTATAAGTTTAAGTCTTTCCAACTAATCTTTGCTATCCAAAGTCAAAATTGCCTTATCTATGGGTATACTATTCAAGTAGATAAATGGGTTTTTTTGGAGAGCACTAGAATAAAACAATATTTACAATATATACATTCTTAATTTAAGATGTAGCTTAACCTTGCATGGCTTATAATTATATTAATACGGAATGAATGATGTCTTTAATGGGCCATTATCCATCAATTTACCAAATTTCTAATTGCATCCTAGATTGACACATCCATTGGCTTCCTTATTATTATCTCATCTATTGCCTTCCTTATTATTATCCCATAGTATACTATGTAACTTATAATAGGAATATCTTTTGTTGCCTTTGTGACAGGTTTTAAGAGATTTTCCAAAATCTTATCTTTTGGAGATAAATCTTTAGTAAACTATAAGCTTTTGCATTATTATTTAACTATGGATGTACATTGAAATATTTAGCTTATGCACCACTTAATAAATATTTTATGTATGAACCACATTGTTTATATTAAATTTTTTTTTTTATTAATACATTTTTAAATACAAGTCAATATTCTTTAAATTTACCTATAATATAAGGTTTTAATTATAATATTTTTTTCCAAAATATAATATATATATATATATATATATATATATATATATATAACTTAACATAAACATTAAAATATTTTATTTATGCATGACATAAATAGTTTATAAATGTACAACATATATATTCCATATATAAATGATATTTAAATATTTAACTTATGCACTTCTTAAATATTTTATGTATGAACCACATTAAAATGTTTTATTATTATTAATATATTTTAAATAAACATTATATATATAGTTGGCATTGAAATATTTTATTTATACACAATATAAATATTTTATTTATGAATGACATTGTTCATATTAATTTTTTGTTTGTTTGTGATATATATATATATATATATATATTAACAATATAAAATATATATAGTTGGCAATGAAATATTTTATTTATGCACAATATAAATATTTTATTTATGGATGACATTTTTCATTTTTTTTTTTTTGGTTATGTGTGTGTGTATGAATTAACATGGATATAATTTATTTAAGTTTTGCATTAGAAATATTTTTAAAAATGATAAGAATTGTACATCTTCTTCACACATTCAAAAGTAAAAATATAAGATTTATTTTATTTTTAATTACATTTGTCTCTTCTTTTTTTTTTAAGTTTAAATTGTATTACCTTAGAAAATCAAGAGAAGCAAGTACATCCATCATTCATCAACATATCTAATCCTGAGTTTTCCAAAATATTTGACCACCTATTTATGGAATGCTTGGTCCAAAATTCAAGAAGTATTAACATTACAAGCATATCTAACCTTGAGTAATTGGTCTCAATCCGCCTAGTGGGAAACCAGATATTTGACCACCTACTTATGAAATAATTGGTTTAAAATTCAAGAAGTGTAGTATTACAAGCATAACTAAGCTATATATATATATGCACTATAAAAGAAAAAAACTAGAACTAGACATGGAGTCTCAAGTATTTGAAGAAGTAACCGGAATTGTGTCTCTAGCACTTGATCCTACATGGCCATGATAATTTGGTTTACAATGGAAATGAAGCTCAATGTGAGAAATTGTCTCCAATCATGTATAGGAGATAGTTATGATTACGCTAGTATATTTTTACATCCTCCAATTTGGAGAAGATGTTGTATCTCTGAGCTTGTTTATCCATCAATAGTCTACCCAACATAGTCTTAATCATCCAATATAAGGTTAAAGCTCCAAAATAGTGCTTCCTTCATTCTCGAGTGTTCCCTGGGTCAAGAATTCAGGTGGCTATGTTTTCTAGGATCTCAAAATTCGAGAAAATATGTCTTTCTTGAATAAATCAAGTCTCTAAATTACAAATTTCATTTTGGGTATTATGGGGAACCACTACCTGATAGCTCTCAGCATCCTCCTATGCCTATTATTGAACTCTATTGCGGCCTTGGGGGCCACGACCTCGTCCTTGATGCCTGATGTGCATTCTTTCACACTCCATAGTGGCTATGTTTTCAAGGATCTCAAAATTCAAGAAAATATGTCTTTCTTGAATAATTCGAGTCTCTAAATTACAAATTTCATTTTGGGTACTAGGGGGAACCACTACCTGATAGCTCTCAGCATCCTCCTATGTCTATTATTGAACTCTATTGCGGCCTTGGGGGCCACAACCCCGTCCTTGATGCCTGATGTGCATTCTTTCACACTCCATATTCCACCAATAACACCAAGCCAGGGGAGATGCAACTAGAACACTTGGTATAATTTTATATATTAATACTAAAACTAACCTTAGTCTATGACAAACCATGCCATTTTTCCGCTCGTGATTGCATTGTAAATATTTCATGTAAATATTTGACAAAAGAATCCACACTGAGTCAAGGGACATATATTCCAAAGTTTGAGGAGGTTACTTTCTTAAGATAGTTTAAGTTTGACTTGCTGCAGTAAAATATGAACAATTTTTGATAAACATTAGAGGCTGGTGGGTGTGTTGCAAATGGAATCAATGTTCTAAATTTATTAAGCTGGAGCAGAAGGACGAAGACCATGTTGTTTTGGAAAAATTAAAAAGGAAGTAAGAAAAAAAATTGATGGGAGAGTGGACTGTGTTGAAAGAAGGGAGAGACAATGGAAGTCAACCATTGTGTAGAAGAAAAGAGAATTGGAAAAAAGGGGGTGGAATTTGAATAGGGAGAACACAATAAATAAAGGAAAAAAAAGATAAGAGAACAAATAATGCATGAGCACAATCAACCAAAAAACACCATGGTGGACAAGGAAGAGAGACCACACGAGAGAAGATAGAAGGTTGATAACACACAAGGAAGATATACATCTTGATTGAGCAATACAAGCATGAAAATAATTTCCTCTAGGTGAGGATAAGTCTCTGGATGCCCTGGGGTTGAAGGGCGGAGATGCTCTTCTCTAGAACCCCTTGACAGCTTGGGGTGGAGTCTTAGTCCTTGGATTCCTAGTAAGGGAAAGTTCATACATATACATGTAATGTCATAGGGGTGTAATGCAACACACACACACACACACACAAACACACATATATTTGCAATTAAAATGGTGTTCACACATGGAGGGGTAATGCTAATGCAAACATCAAGGTACACCTCATGGCCAGATGACAAGGAATAGTAGCAATGTGTCACGTGGGTGCCATGTGGAAGAAAAGAGAAAAATGGAAAGTTTAATTAATAAATCCTTAAAGGGACATAAATTGCAATCCAAGAGTCCAAATTGGACAAAAAATATATCACTGGAAAATTCTCATGGAGAAAAAATAGATGTTGATATCCAATTTAGGTTTTGAAAACTCAAATAAAAGTAAAAATGATATTTTTATAACCCCATTTCTCTAACTATTCTAAGGAGGCTGGGTAACTATAATGAGCACATCCTTAAGGGTAATGTGGTGTGTTTACAGGTGGTATCAGAGCATCGAAATTCAACCCTTGGACTGGATGGGCTATATCATGGGAAAATAATGGCAAGGTTCCTGCAAAGGGGTTTCATATTGAATTTTAGAAAATTGTTAAAACAAATTTTTACATGTTAAAAGTCGATCTATGATTGACTAATTGCATGCATGGTTGAGTGATTTAATTATGCAACATGGTACTAACAATTGATATGATTTTACTGTTATTGATGAATTAACAATGTGTGTTGACTGTTATATTTTGTTGACTATGCATGCATATGTAGTAATGTTGGTGGCTTGGTGTTTGATTGATAATGAAGTAATAATATGAATTGTTGGTTTTAACTAGCCTACTATAGCAACTCCACAAAATCAAGTTCATTTCCATAGTTTTGTTATTAATTTATATTATGATGTAACTAATAATGGCGTGTGAACAAAAACACATAACAAGTAGAAAAAGATAGTGAGAAGCAAGGGAATGAGTAGTAGGATGGTCCAATAAAGTTCTAATAGGCCACAACATGGGAATGAAGAAGCTTTAGTGGAGAAAAAGGGAGGATCAAACACTACTAAATAGATGGATAACTTCATAAGCCTAAGGGATGAGATTAGGAGCTTTAATGTAGATAATGAAAGATTGGTAAGGGTTGAGGATCGAAATGATGAGGTAAATTCAGTCATACTGCAAAACCTCTCAGATTTTAAGAGACAAAGGAAATGTGAGTTGGGGGATAGTCATAGAGAGAATCAGAGCCCCTTGGAACTAAAAGAGAGAAAAAATGGGGCAGATGGTAGCTAGTCTAAGAAGAGGCACAACTAGGAAAGTGAAGACATCGTGAGAGGAAATACACCATTGAGTACCCTAGAGAGAAGAACTAGTACTTATGGGCATGACTCTATTAGAAATTCTAGTTCCACCACAAAAAGGAACCATAATCATCATCATCATAATCATCATAAAAAAAATAGAGAACGGGATTATATGCCAAAGGAATTTAAAAAGTCTAAAACACCCATATTTGATGGAGAAATGAATAAATCAAAAGATGTAGAAGTATAGTTTATTGGAATAAATGAATTCTTTAGAATCCATCCATATTTTAAGAATATGAAATCAAAGCTATTCACCTATACTTTGAAGGGAAAAGCAGAAATATGGTGGGATTATTTGAAGAATTTAAAAGGAATAACTAAAGAGGAGTTGACTTGGAGTGAATTTGAAAGGCTTTACAGTGGAAAATATCTATGAGACATGTACTATGAAAATAAGGAGAAATAATTTTATGAGCTAAAAATGGGAAAATGTCAGATGAAGAATACATCACCAGGGTTCTATAATTACTAAGATATATGCCATATAGTAAGGATAAAAATAAATGGCCCAAGAAAATATCAGATAAGAAGAAAGGCATGGGCGCAACCAATGCAAGTCAAGCACAACAAAAATTTGTCTCAGCTGATAAAGCTCATGCACACTAGCCTGTAGGAGAAAAGTGTAGATTTGAGACTAAGGAACCATTGAGATGTTGAACGTGTGCAGATAATCATTGAAAAAGGGATTTCCCACATAAAAAAAAATGCAATACCACAAATATACAATGCAAAGGAGGCTCAAACTGTGGGAGATATAGCACAGAGCATGCCCAGAGTATATGAAGTGGTGGAAAATCGACAAGTAGACCACCAAACATACATAATCAAAATGGAATATAAGGTTTGCAATCAAATTATTTCTATTTTGATTGACCCCAGTTCTAACTATAAATACATCAATCCTTAACTCATGGAAAGATTCCAGTTAGCCAAGAAGGTGCATGCAAAACCATTGTTGGTTTCATTAAAAATAGGGAAAGAGAAAAGTAAGCCAATGGGTGAAATCGTGTGCATTTGAGCTCCAAAATATGACAACGATATCACATTTAAATTTACTACCGTTGGGTGTGCATGGCATGTTTCTAGGCATGGATTGGTTGTATAAGCACCACACCAAGATGGATTAATTTGAAAAGGAAATCAAGTGCTTAGATGAGTAGGGAGAAAAAATGGTATTGCAGCAAAAGTGAGCCCATATCCGTGAGGATAATTTAAACCATGAAAACCAAGAGAAGCAGTAGGAAGGGATGCATTTTGTTTGTTTTGCAAATTTCTAGTGATTAAAAAGGAAACAACAATGTTGAGGAGGAGGAAACCGAGGTGTTGAAACGATATCATGTGTTACAAAAGTATTGATATGGATTTCCAGTAGATGTTTCTAGATTACCTCTTCACATAGAGGTATATTTTTCTATTGAGTTGATGCATAGAGAAACAAAAACATCCAAGGCATCATACAAGATGAGTACTTCTGAATTGGTTGAGTTAAAATTACAACTTAAAGAGATTTTGGATAAGGGCTATATAAGGACACATGTATCTCCACGGGGAGCAACATTCCTGTTCGTGAAGAAAACAGTTGGTACAATCAAACTATAAATTGATTACATGAAATTAAGTAAGGTAAACATAAAGAAAAAGTATTCATTGCCACTAATTGATGATTTATTTGACCAGTTGAGAGGAGAAATTTTTTTCTCGAAGATCAATTTGAGGTTATGGTATCATCAAGTGTGCATCAAGGAAGAAGATATCCATGAGACTACTTATAGACCAAATACAGGAATTACTAGTTTTTGGTGGTACCTATTGAGATTACTAATTCCCCTACCACTTTCATGTGTTTAATGAACAATCTGTTGCATCCTTACTTGGGAAAATTTGTGATTTTATTCTTTTATGATATATTGGTATCTTCAAAAACCAAAAAAGAACATATAAAAAACTTAGTTGCAATGCAACATTTGCTACAGGAATACCAACTTTATGCAAAGCTTGGTAAGTGTGAATTATTCGAATCACAAATACATTATTTGGGGCACATCATCTCCAAGGAGGGAACATTAGTTGATATAGAAAAAATTAAGGCCATAATGGAGTGGCCAACACCGAGAAATGTGAATGATATTAAATCATTCATGGGGTTGGCAGAATACTATAGGAGGTTTATCAAAAAATTCTCCAAGATAGGCCACCCTATCACATATCTAAAGAAGAAAGTAAAGAAATTTGAGTGGAAATCTGAATGTATAGTAGGATTTGAACAACTGAAATAGTTTCTCACTAATGCATCGGTGTTAAGGATTGCAGATCCATACAAATATTTTGTGGTCTATACAGATGCCTATAAGTATATTCTCAGTGGAGTCTTGGTGCAAGAATGTAGTTTTGTATGAGTCACAGAAGCTAAATGAACATTGGGAAAACCATGTAACTCATGATTTGGATTTAGCTTTCATTATCCATACATTGAAAATGTGGAGGCACTACCTCCTTAATAGGTGATTCAAACTCTTGACATACCTTGGAGGACTCAAGTATATGTTTGACCAACCTAATTTGAGCACAAGACAGGCTAGATGGAAGGTCATACTTAGCGAGTTCGACTTTGAAATAAAGTATATTAAGGGAAAAGATAATAGGGTTAATGATGCACTTCATAGAAGGATTCAATTGAGTCACATGGAATCCATAAGTTCTTATGGATTAGACCTAGTAGAACCAGGCGAAAGTGCATGGAAATTTGATGATAAATATCAACAGATAAAGAAGAGGCTACAACAAGGTGGAAATGATAAAAGGGATGATGAATATCATGTCACATATGATGGTTTTTTTAGATTCAAGAATAGAATATATATGCCAACCAATGATGAATTGAAGAGGCTAATAATGAGAGAGTTCCATTCAAAGCCATAGTTTGTCCACCCAGTATACCAAAAGACTCTTATGGCCATAAAAAATGTTTTACTATTAGCATAAATTGAAAAAGGAAGTAGCTTATTTTATTTCTAAATGCATAGTGTGCTAATAGGTGAAGGCCGCATGTAAACATCCAGTAGGTTTATTGTAGCCCATTCCCATTCTGGAATGGAAGTGGGAAGTGATCTCCATGGATTTCGTTATTGGTTTTCCAAAAAACTCTAAACAACATGATTAAATTATGATGGCCATTGAAAATTTGAGCAAAGTAGCTCATTTTTCAGTAACCTAGTCAATTCCACCAATTAATCTAGTGAGGTGGCTCAAATTTTCATAAAGGAGACTATGAGGTTGCTTGGAGTTCCCAAGAAAATGATTTTAGATAGAGATTCCAAGTTCACTTCAAGGTTTTGGAAGGAACTATTTACAGGTATGGGGATAGAATTGGCCTTCAATATATCTTATCATCTAGAAATGAATGGAAAAACAAAGAGGAAAAATATAATCCTCAAAGACATGTTGAGGATGTATATGATGCAACATCCAAGGAAGTGGGAAGAGTATATTCCATTTGTATATTTTTCATACAATAATGGGTACCAAGAATCTATAAAGATGAACCCATTGGAGGCATTTTATGAAAGGAGTTTCAATGCTCTGATCAATTAGAGTGATCTTATCAATAGGGTCTTTGTTAGGTTTGACATGATAAAAGAGATGGAGTAAAAAACACAGATCATCAGGAAGAATTTAAAGGTGGCATAAGACAAAAAGAATCTATGCGAATCACCATAGTGTGCATAGGGATTTCCAAGTTGGGGAACATGTTTACTTAAGAGTTAGACCCAAGACAAGTTCCTTGAATATTGGGTCATGTGCCAAGTTGGAACCATGGTTTTGTGGAACTTTTGAGATACTTGAAAGAATTGGGCCACTGGTCTATAGGTTGGCCTTACCTCCATCAATAGAAGAACATGATGTTTTCCATGTTTCATTGCTTAAAATATATGTACATGAATCTGATCATGTGATTGGTTTGACTGTGCTACATATCGAACTAGAGGGAGAATTGTTGGGGAAAATACTGAGAGGGGTGAATGGAGGTATTTGGTGCGGTATGATCAAACTTTTACTTTTTTCTTTCTAAAAACCCATGCGCTACTTTACTGAAGGAAACTAGCGTATATATGCGGATATCCTTTACAGAACTCACGTATGTCCAGAGATCTAATTATGTGTTTGAATCTTAACTCAGATCATTGCATTATTCATTCATCATATATTTCAGAAACAGTAAACAGGTGCAGAAAGAACAAAATAATCATCACACATACGCAACACACATGAACACCAGGATTTTTAGGTGGAAACCCAATTCGGGAGAAAACCATCGCTGCCGTCACTTCAACCTTCAAAATTTATTATTAAGAAAACTTCTTACAATCATTTACTGGTGCAGACTCAAACCAGCACGCAGGCACCCACCTATAGAAGGCTACAACCTTCTCTCGTTTACCAGCCTATCTTGGAAGGGAGCTACAACCCCCTGCTCTCGTTTACCAGCCTCTCCTGGAAGGGAGCTACGACCCCCTGACTGAAGGCTTCGACCCTCAGCACCACTGCAGACCACGTTTCATCAATTTTCAAACTGGATCAAACAGCTTCAACACAACCCTTCACTTATCAATAATCATACCTTGCTCAATGCTTCAAACAGAACAGTGAGACCACTGTAACCAGAATATCAGATATAACCCAGACTTCAGAATAGATATGCAAAAACACATTCAACCTTCAGCAACCATTAGATCAGAAATCATATGCACTTTTATTTGATCAGACCCGTGTATATATGCTCTCTTTCCAGAAGACGAACCCGCGTATACTTCAGTGCATTTTATAGGGAAAAATCCTAACTGCGCATACGCGCTTTTCCTTCCATAGACCCGCGTATACACGCGCTTTTCATGAAACAAACCTGCGTATAGATCTACAAAAGATAAACATTGCAGTACAGACCAGATCTATGAACTTACCCAGACTTCTTCAATCTCTTTAACAGGATTGCGCCAGGTCTTCTTCACTTCTTTTCAGATCATCCTTGACATTCACCATTTCTAGATCTAGAGATCTTGAGCCTTCATCATGTTCATAGGTGCATCATAGATTCAGATCTATCAATTAGGAACAAGGTTCAACCATACAGATATACTTCAGAGTGAAGTATTCATCAAAGCCCAGACACATGCACACCCTTGCACAATGAATTTATTCTCCTTATATAGGGTTACCCTTTATCAATACCATGAGCCAAAACCACATGAATTCCAATGGTATTCCTGGATACGCATTTGAGCATACGCGACTTGTGATGTTAATTCCCACGTGCATACGCTACTTAGCCTAGACAAACCCGCGTATGCCTTGAGACACACACTTTTCATCAATGTTCTGGCACATGCTGAAATTCCTTTCATCATTACCTTCTGTACTGATTGTAGATACATCAGATTTACATTATTTAGCAAGCTCATCATGTCAAGAACAACTTCGTCAAGTAGGTTGCCATCATCTTCATCAAGTGGGTTGCCATCAAGGACAACACTCTGCATCATATTGCCAACAATCTCCCCCTTTGGACTTGATGGCAACCACGATGGTGTTTGATCACCATAACAGATAGATACATTAAGCACAACCATTATTCATGATATTCTCCCCTGATTCAAACACCAAACACCATGTCACTCTCCCCCTTTAACATCAAGGGCAAAGGGCAGATCAAAACCAACACAAGGTTTTTCTCCTCATGTAGACATAAGAGCTCTGCAGATCTGATGTGCACTGAAGTTACCATGCTCCCCCTGAGTTCATGCTGAATCTTCAAACATATTTTTCAATGAAGTACATGAATCTATGACCTTCCTATCACCAAGACTCATACTTACATCAAAGATCCAACCAAGTGGATTTACATATGCGACTCAAATACCCAACCAAGTGGGTTTACACATTTTGACTCAACTACCCAACCAAGTGGGTTTACAAATTTGAACAAGTCCTTACATGACTGAATATTACAATTTTCATCATGGGTCTCAACATGACCTTTTCATCAAATTACAAGAATGACTTTTCACAACCAAAAACAAAAATAACTCAAGAGAGAGATCAAGTTTCAGAACCATCATAATGCCAACAATGCATTATTCTCAGCCAGGCTAATGCTCCCCCTGAAACTGTGCATCCTTTCCATATGACCAAAACTCCTCCTTAGCTTGAGTAACTTGAACACTTTCAACAGCCAATCATCAAGGCATATTCACCCAATATTAGAGAATGAAACAGAAATATAAGAGCTGAAACATCACCAGAGAAGCCATACAACATCAGAGATACCAAACAGCACCATAGCTTGTGCTGAAGAATGCTGACCCAGAAAATTTTTCAGCAACCACCCATACGCGGTTTTCTGTGTATGAACTCGCATATATACGCGACTGTCTTTAAAGAAACTCGCGTATCCAATTTAATCTTCTAAATTTAATCAGATCTTCTGAGAGGCAGAGACAACACCCAGCTTTTGTCTGAGATATTCAAACGCTTCCCTGGGCAGAGGTTTGGTAAAAATATCAGCAACTTGTTCTTTGGAGGGAACATACTTCAACTTCACCTTTTGTTCAAGCACTTGTTCACGTAAGACGTGATACTTGATGGGGATGTACTTTGTCTTTGAGTGCATAACAGGATTCTTTGAGATACTGATGGCACTTGTATTATCACACATAATGGAGATAGGAGAAGTACATTTGATTTGAAAATCTTCCAAGGTTTGCATCATCCAAAGGAGTTGAGTGCAACAAGATGCGGCAGCCACATATTCTGCTTCAGCAGTAGATAAGGCAATATAACTTTGCTTCTTACTGAACCAAGATACCAACCGGGGCCCCATATAGAATGCACCACCACTTGTGCTTTTCCGATCATCAACATTTCCAGCCCAATCTGCATCAGTGTATGCATGAAGAGTAAGATCAGCATTCTTTGGATACCATAGTCCAAAGTCTTGAGTTCCTTGTAGATATTTGAATGTTCTTTTGACAGCCTGAAGATGAGACTCTTTTGGATTGGCTTGGAATCATCCAACAATCCCAACTGCATGCATAATATCCGGTCTAGTCCTAGTGAGATACATAAGACTTCCTATCATAGATCTGTATTCTGGTTGATTCACCGTGGGAGAATCATCATGAGAACTGAGATTACATCCGGTTACCATTGGTGTACTTACAGGTTTGCACTCTTCCATCCCATACTTCTTCAGAATTTTCTTAAGGTATTTTGCTTGAGATAAGAATATACCTTTTGTAGTTTGATGCACTTGTAAGCCAAGAAAGAATGTTAGTTCCCCAAGTAAAGACATTTCAAATTCTTGCTGCATGACAGAAGAAAATTTCTGACTCATAGATTCTTCATTAATTCCAAAAATGATATCATCAACATATACAACCACAATCAATAGTTTATCATTTTCAATTTTTGTGTATAATTTGCTATCGGCAGACCCCTTTCGAAATCCTTATTGATGAAGATATTTGTCAAGACGATAATACCATGCCCTTGGAGCTTGTTTGAGACCATATAGAGCCTTTTTAAGTCTACAAACAAGATTTTCATCATTTCCCAAAATGAATCCTTCTGGTTGTTATATATAAACTTCTTCTTCTAGATCACCATTGAGGAAAGCAGATTTGACATCCATTTGATAAACTTTGATTTGTTGAAAACTTGAAAAAGCAAGAAACATTCTTATGGCTTCAAGTATAGCTACAGGAGCAAAAGTTTCTTCAAAGTCTATACCTTCTTGTTGAGTATACCCTTTGCAAGCCAGTCTAGCTTTGTTTCTTATAACGTCCCCATTTTCATTTAGCTTGTTCTTGAATATCCATTTGGTTCCAATGACATTTTTATCATGTGGTCTTGGTGCCAATTCCCAAGTGTGGTTCTTTTCAATTTGATCAAGTTCTTCATTCATGGCTTGAATCCAACATTCATCTTTGCTAGCTTGATTGACATTGTGTGGTTCAATCGTGGATAGAAATGCCAGATAGCTAGGAGATCCCACAAGAGTCCTCGTTTGTACACCTGATTCCTTGTCTCCCAAAATTTGAGATTCAGGATGATTCTTTTGAACATATTTGGATCGAGCCTTTCCAGATAAATCATCTTCAAGTTCTTCATTGGATCCACTATCTATATCATTTATGTTTGATGTAGAAGGAAAAAATTCACCATCATCTTCTTCTGTTGTTTGTCTTTCTTCTTTAGGGACTGCATGAGACTCATCAATAACAACATCAATACATTCAACAATCTTTCGAAGCCTTTTATTGTAGCATTTGTATGCCCTACTTGTAGATGAGTAACCAAGAAGTATTCCTTCATCTGATCTAGGTTCAAACTTGCCAAGCTTTTCATCATTATTTTTGATAAAGAATTTACTTCCAAAAACTCTAAAATGTTTCACAGAGGAAGAATTACCATACCAGAGTTCATATGGAGTTTTGTCACTATTTACCCAAACATGTGCCTTGTTAAGAATATTTTCTGCTGTGTGAGCTGCTTCTCCCCAAAAAATGTCAGGTGTTCTGGAATCATCAAGCATGGCTCTAGCCATTTGTTGAATTATTCTATTCATTCTTTCTACTATGCCATTTTTTTGTGGAGTGCCTGCTACAAAAAACTTTCTTTTTATGCCATGTTGTTCACAAAATTCAAAGAATTCATTTGAAGTATATTCTCCTCCTCGATCAGATCTAAGACACTTGATTTTTAGATCTATTTCATTTTCAACCAGTGCTTTGAAGATCTGAAATTTTTCAAATGCTTCATCTTTGTGTTTGATCAACCCAATCCAACACATTCTAGAGAAATCATCAATGAATAAGATATAGTATTCTTCACCACGTGGTGACTTTTTCCTCATAGGTCCACATATGTCAGTATGAATGAGTTCAAGAGGCTTACTTGACGATCCTTCCTTGGCATTGAATTGCACTCTGGTTTGCTTACCGAATTGACAAGATTTGCATATGATACTTTTAGGTAGAGAAATATTGGGAAGACCACGAACAACATTAAATTTGCTTGATTTGTTGATTTGAGAGAAGCTTAGATGCCCCAACCTTCTATGCCATAGCCAGTTTTCTGAATATTTACTCAAGTAACATTGTTCTTTGCAATTCTTCAATACATACAGGTTTCTTGGAGTTCTTTTTCCTTTTATAATTGTTTTACCTGTATCAAGATCACGAACCACACATTCTTTTGAACTAAAGAAAACTTCAGTTCCTTGATCACACATTTGACTTACACTTAACAGATTATGCCTTAATCCATCCACATACATGACATCAGTAGCCTTCACCTTTTCTTTTAGGAACACAAACCCTTTTCCTTTAATTACAGTAGGAGTATCATTTCCAAAAGTAACTTTCTTTTCCTTTTCTAGAGCACTATATGCATGAAGTTTGTGTTTATCACCTGTCATGTGTCTCGAGCATCCACTATCAATGTACCATTGATTTTCTTCACCTTCCGCAAATAACGCTATGCCACAATTTTCAACTTGTGATTCCTTCTTTTTCCATATTTTGGATTTTGAAGGAAGATGCTCTTTTGGATGAACTTTGCTCCTGCATTCAGATTCTTCATGCCCATAGTTATTGCAATAAGCACATTCAACTTCATTTAGAAGAGGATAAAAGTTGTTATAGGTATTCTTCTTTGTTTCAATATCAACCCTTTTCTTTCTTGCTTCTCTTGTCATGATGGTTTTATAAGCACACATTGAGCAGCTTTATGGCCAAAATTGTGACATGAGAAACATTGTCCATTGAAGAAGAAATTTCTGCGATCATGAAATCTTCTACTTGAATTTACCTGTTGATTGGGGCTTCTTTGAAAGATATTCCTGTTAGTGTTCCTTGCATTAAGATGATCATGCTTTACCTGTAAAGATTATTTATTCCCTTGCTGAGTGGAAGAATTTTGTAAACCAGTTGTAGCTACTTTTAGATAATTTGGTGCTGAAGCTTGAGAATATTCTCCAATATATCCAAGACCTGTCTTTATAAGAGGAGAACGTTGTACCTTGATAATCTCATCTAAGGTTTCAGATCCTTTAGCAAATCTGAAATTCAGAGTCTTTTCTTTCTCAAATTCTTTTCTTACACTTACCACTTCACATTATAATTTCTCATTGTGTTTCTTTGCCTCTTCAACCTGCTTTTCCAGAGTCTCGAGGGTTATTTTCCTTTCTTTTAAGAGAATTTTATATTCTTCTAAGAGAATTCTGCTTTGTTCTAAGCGTATTTTGAGTTGATTGTTCTCTTCAAGAAAATCATTGTCCTCTAGAGCATCCACAAAAGTATCATTTTCTTCTTTAGATTCAAAAGCCATGAGAAGTCTAAGATCTTGTTCACATTCTTCCTCACTATCAGATACCCCATCATTGTCATCATGAGTATAGTAACTTCTTCTAGTGCTAGACCAGTTCTTATTTCTAGCTACTTCCTTTCCTTTTGCAGGTGTTTCTTTGTGAGGACACTTAGCAGCATAATGACCAAATATTCCACAATTAAAACATTTTAAAGGAAGCTTACCTCTAAATCATCCTATACCAAGTTGAAGTTTCTTTACAAAATTTGCCTCATCTTCTTCTGAAATATATCCTGATCCTTCTGCTTCTTGTACTTCTTTCCCTTTTGTAGAAGCTCTAAAAACAACTTCTTTGACTTCAGATGGTCCTCCTCTTCTCATTTCATATGCAGTCAGTATGCCATGAAGTTGCACCATAGTAATATTTTGAAGATCCTGTTTTTCTTCAAGAGCAGAGACTTTTGACTCAAATTTTTCCATTAGCGATCTCAAAATTTTCTCAACCAAACTAGTTTCGGTTATTGTTTCTCCCAGATTTTTCATACGATTTACAACATCATCAAGACGTAAAAAGAAACTGGCAATACTCTCATCACTATGCATATTTAAATTTTCATATTCAATTCTGAGAGTTTGGAGTTTTGCACTTTTTACCTTTGCATCACCTTCATATCTCAGAATGATTTTGTCCCATATTTCTTTTGCTGTATTCAGCTGCATGACTTTGACAAATTCTGATTCTGTTAGACTTCCTGTTATAGCATTGACCACTTTTGCATTTGATTCATAATTCTTCCTTTCAGTTGGATCTGTTGGTGTAGCAGCTAGATATTGATATCCTTGTTCAACAATGGCCCATACATCTGCTCCCATAGACTGAAGAAAGGATCTCATCCTCATTTTCCAGAAGATTAAGTTGCTTCCTTTGAAGAGCGGAGGCTTGATAGATGTTGTTCCTTCTTGATAGCTCATCTTGCTTGATCTTCCTTCTAGCGGCTAAGCTTTTTCAGAAGGACCTGCTCTGATACCAATTGTTGGGAAAAATACTGAGAGGGGGGGGTGAATCAGTATTTAGTGAAGACAATCAAAATTTTACTTTTTCCTTTCTAAAAACCCATACGCTACTTTACTGAAGGCAACTAGCATATATACGCGGATATCCTTTACAGAAATCGCGTATGTCCAGAGATCTAATTATGTGTTTGAATCTTAACTCAGATCATTGCATTATTCATTCATCAGATATTTCAGAAACAGTAAACAGGTGCAGAAAGAACAGAATAATCATCACACATATGCAACACACATGAACACCAGGATTTTTAGGTGGAAACCCAATTCGAGAGAAAACCACCACTGTCGTCGCTTCAGCCTTCAAAATTTATTATTAAGAAAAATTCTTACAATCATGTACTGGTGCAGACTCAAACCAGCATGCAGGCACCCACCTGCAGAAGGCTACAACCTTCTCTCGTTTACTAGCCTATCCTGGAAGGGAGCTACAACCCCCTGCTCTAGTTTACCAGCCTCTCCTGGAAGGGAGCTACGACCCCCTGACTGAAGGCTTCGAACCTCAGCACCACTGCAGGCCACGTTTCATCAATTTTCAAACTGGATCAAACATCTTCAACACAACCCTTCACTTATCAATAATCATACCTTGCTCAATGCTTCAAACAGAATAGTGAGACCACTGTAACCAGAATATCAGATATAACCCAGATTTCAGAATAGATATGCAGAAACACACTCAACCTTCAGCAACCATTAGATTAGAAATCATACATGCTTTTATTTGATCAGACCCACATATATACGCTCTTTCCAGTAGACGAACCCGCGTATACTTCAGTGCATTTTCTAGGGAAAAACCCTAACTGCGCATACGCGCTTTTCCTTCCATAGACCCGCGTATACACGCACTTTTCATGAAAAAAACCTGCGTATAGATCTACAAAAGATAAACTTTGCAGTACAGACCAGATCTATGAACTTACCCAGATTTCTTCAATCTCTTCAACAGGATTGCGCCAGGTCTTCTGCACTTCTTTTCAGATCATCCTTGACATTCACCATTTCTAGATCTAGAGATATTGAGCCTTCATCATGTTCATAGGTGCATCATAGATTCAGATCTATCAATTAGGAACAGGGTTCATCCATACAGATATACTTCAGAGTGAAGTATTAATCAAAGCCCAGACACATGCACACCCTTGCACAATGAATTTCTTCTCCTTATATAGGGTTACCCTTTATCAATACCATGAGCCAAAACCACATGAATTCCAATGGTATTCCTGGATGGGATCTCATAGACAATCCAACACTTAATACAATGGGTCAAAACCATGGTCTTTACCCCTTGTTTTACATATTTAGAGCGCATTTGAGCATACGCGACTTGTGACGTTAATTCCCGCGTGCATACGCTACTTAGCCTAGACAAACCCGCGTATGCCTTGAGACACACACTTTTCATCAATGTTCTGGCACATGCTGAAATTCCTTTCATCATTACCTTCTGTATTGATTGTAGATACATCAGATTTACATTATTTAGCAAGCTCATCAAGTCAAGAACAACTTCGTCAAGTAGGTTTCCATCATCTTCATCAAGTGGGTTGCCATCAAGGACAACACTCTGCATCATATTGCCAACAAGGTGGCTCAAATTTTCATAAAGGAGACTATGAGGTTGCTTAGAGTTCCCAAGAAAATGATTTTAGATAGAGATTCCAAGTTCACGTCAAGGTTTTGGAAGGAACTATTTACAGGTATGGGGATAGAATTGGCCTTCAATATATCTTATCATCTAGAAATGAATGGAAAAACAAAGAGGAAAAATATAATCCTCAAAGACATATTGAGGATGTATATGATGCAACATCCAAGGAAGTGGGAAGAGTATATTCCATTTTTAGATTTTGCATACAATAATGGGTACCAAGAATCTATAAAGATGAACCCATTGGAGGCATTTTATGAAAGGAGTTTCAATGCTCTGATCAATTAGAGTGATCTTTTCAATAGGGTCCTTGTTAGGTTTGACATGATAAAAGAGATGGAGCAACAAACACAGATCATCAGGAAGAATTTAAAGGTGGCATAAGACAAAAAGAATCTATGCGAATCACCATAGTGTGCATAGGGATTTCCAAGTTGGGGAACATGCTTACTTAAGAGTTAGACCCAAGACAAGTTCCTTGAATATTGGGTCATGTGCCAAGTTGGAACCATGGTTTTGTGGAACTTTTGAGATACTTGAAAGAATTGGGCCAATGGTCTATAGGTTGGCCTTACCTCCATCAATAGAAGAACATGATGTTTTCCACGTTTCATTGCTTAAAATATATGTACATGAATCTGATCATGTGATTGGTTTGACTGTGCTACATATCGAACTAGAGGGAGAATTCCATCCAAAGCCACTATGAATCTTAGATCAGAGGAGCTTCATGCTCAAGAATTGAGCAATAGAGCAAGTCAAAGTGTAGTGGAGGCACTTTGGGCATAAGGAAGCCACTTGGGAAATTAATGATTCAATGTAGGCATCATATCTTTTTTTGTTTTTTAGTTGAAGCAAGTGTGTGTGTGTGTGTATAGATATATATTGTATAGTGTTGTGTATATAAATATCCATATAGAATAAATTATTTTTATGAATGTCTATGGACAAAGAACATCAAGGATAGTGTTCCCCCAAGGGGGAGTGATTTTTGATATCCCCAACGAATTTTCCACTTGTGAATGCATTGTAAATATTTCATGTAAATATTTGACAAAAAAATGGGATGAGTCAAGGGACATGAATTCCACAGGATAAGGAGGTTACTTTCTTGGGATAGTTTAAGTTTTCCTTTCTACAGGAAAATATGAACTGTTCTTGACAACTATTAAAGGTTGGAGGGTGTGCTATAAATATACTAGGTTTTTTAAATTTATTAAGTTGGAGCAGAAGGATGATGACCATACTACTTTGGAAAAATTGATAAGGAAATAAGGAGAAAAATTAATGGGAGAATGGACTTCGTTTACAACAAGGAGAGATAGTGGAAGTCAAACATTGCACAAAAGAAAAGAGAACTGGGAAAAACAGGGGAGGCATTTGAATAGGGAGAACACAAGCAACAAAGGAAAAATAGAGAAAAGGGAATAGGAAACACACAAGCATGATCATTAGAACAACACCATGGTGGATATAGAAGCAGAGAGAGAGACCATGAAGAAGAATATGTAAGGTAAATAATAGAGAAAATGTGTGAGCGTTCTAGGTCGAGAGACAATCAAATACGTATGCAACAATGTGGGGGTGTTTTGCACATAATAGCACCATGAGATGATATACATATCGGTTGAGAAATAGGAGCAAAAAATCAATTTTCGATATGTGAGGATAAGCCTTTATATCCCTTGGTTTGAAAGGTGGAGATGGTCTTCTATAGTTGTCCTTGAAAAGCTAGAGTGGAGTCTTAGACCTTGGATTCTTGGAAAGAAAAGTTCGTAAGTATCCTTTGTGTGTTTCATATAATTTTAGTAGTGAGTTTTGGATTCACTTAATTGGGTGGATCCACTATGTTACATGTCTTAAGGGTGGAGGTGAAGCCTCTGGATCCCTTGGAATTTATTATCTTTTGATAAAATAAAGGCTGGAGGTAGAAAGTCTTTTGACTCCATGTGCATTTTTTTGACTGCTAAATAGTTGGTGGGTGGAGGTGGGAGAACCTTTGGTATCCTTGTATAAAATAACATTTGGTGTTTAATTCCTTTAGAAAACCACCTCAGTCTCTGGATTCTCGCTGAGGGATGACAACTACAAGTAAGGAACTACTACAGCTTGTCTATGGTTGGGTGGAGAGTTGTTGTCCCTAACTCAGTTTCCCAAATCCAATTTGAGATAAGTGTTTTCATATGTATTCCTTTTCATTAAGTTCATGTTTGATCCAGGTGGATATTGGTGGTATGAAAGGTTAATGTTTTCCTTGTCGTTACAAGGATAAAGTGTTGACAATATTCTCTATATGAATGTGGAAAAATGGTTCTTTATGTTAATGTTTTTGCACTAACATCCTTAATGTATGGAAAGGAGGCATACATACACATAAATATTTATGTTAATGTTGTATGCACAAAATGATGATAATTTTTTTGTTGGTGTAAGAAAACACCAAACAAAAGTATATAAACCTGTATTAATCTAATTAATCCTCACACTTGACTAATGGACTGAAATATCTATGTTTCAAAGGAAAAATAGACCCATACATGAAACCTTTATCATCCTCATTGGACTGATTAATTCATAGTCACAATGGATATAAAGAGATGCACAAACCTCTATGAATGTAAAAACACCTGGAATTTTTATAATAATGGTTGACTGCAGAAGGGAGAATATGCTCCTAAATTATAGAAGATAATGTTGGTATACACACACACACACACATACATACACACATGCAATCATAACTGAGTGGATTTGTTGGGATTCTGGGCTTAATGGCTAATTCATTTTCCATGTTACATAAACAGTTAACTCGATTATGTTAATGGTATCTAGGAAGAATACTGTGATTTGAATGGCTCTATAGTGTTATTTTAGCTATGGGCTTGTGCGGAGAGGTAATGGCCATGCACAACATGGATGTATGGGCATTGTTTTTTAATGGAAAGTAATATATATATATATATATATATATATATATATACGTGAGGGCACCAATATTACCGTCAGACTTGTATCAACATATGCATAGTGGCAGGAGGCCTTAGCCACGAGGGCTAGGCCATAAAAATATATAGCATCATGTGTCGCAAACAAAGGCATAGGTGTGGACTCATTGGATGGTGGATATTGGCCTGTAAATTGATAACCAACGTAAATAACACGACACCCCCTAGGATGTCAGCTGGAGCGGGGTGGTGATATTGGATATTACTCGCGAGATGATAAAAAGGACAATGGATCATCAGATGAGTGCCTTGGAACCCTGAGGTGGAACCATGATTGCACTAACCCCTACCCCCCTATGAATTTAGTGAGGCGAGGGGGGGGTAGCACTTTTGGATGATGGTCATCGATCTTGTCAGGTGTCATGAACTGTTTAATGCCAGAGGACTATGGTGATTATATATGTGCATGGGGGGGGGTGGTGGGAGTGGTGGGAGTCTGTAATTTTATTTAATGTTGTAGGGGTTGCATCATTGAGCGATGAATGTTGATTTTTGTATATTAATGTGGGCCTTTGGATGGCAGGGGTACACACACCTTAATGTACTTGATATATATATATATATATATATATATATATATATAGTCTCTAGTAGTACTTATGGGCATGAATCTAGTAGACCTTGTAGTTCCACCACAAAAAGGAACCATAATCATCATCATCATTACAAAAATAGAGAAAGGGATTATATGCCAGAGGAATTTAAAAAGTATAAAACACCCATATTTGATGGAGAAATGAATAAATCAAAAGATGTAGAAGTATATTTTATTGGAATAAATGAATTATTCAGAATCCATCCATATTTTAAGAACATGAAATCAAAGCTATTCACCTATACATTGAAGGGAAAAGAAGAAATATGGTGGGAGTATTTGAAGAATTTAAAAGGAATAACTAAAGAGGAGTTTACTTGGAGTGAATTTGAAAGGCTCTACAGAGGAAAATATCTATCAGACATGTACTATGAAAACAAGGAAAAATAATTTTATGAGCTAAAATTGTGCAAATGTTGGATGAATAATACATCACCAGGGTTCTATAATTACTAAGATATATGCCGTATCGTAAGGATAAAAAGAAATGGCCCAAGAAAATACTATATAAGAAGAAAGGAATGGGCGCAACCAATTCAATTCAAGCACAACAAAAATTAGTCTTAGCTGATAAAGCTCATGCACACTAGCCTATAGGAGAGAAGTGTAGATTTGAGACCAAGGAACCATTGAGATGTTCAACATGTGCAGAGAATCATCGAAAAAGGGATTTCCCACATCAAAAAAATGCAATACCACAAATATACAATGCAAAAGAGGCTCAAATTGTGGGAGATATAGCACAGAGCATGCCCATAGTATATGAAGCAGTGGAAAATCGACAAGTAGACCACCAAACATACATAATCAACATGGAATATAAGGTTTGCAATAAAATTATTTCTACTTTGATTGACCCCAGTTCTAACTATAAATACATCAATCCTTAACTAATGGAAATATTCCAGTTAGCCAAGAAGGTGCATGCAAAACCATTGTTGGTTTAATTAGCAATAGGGATAGAGAAAAGTAAGCCAATGGGTGAAATCGTGTGCGTTTGAGCTCCAAAATATGACAACGATATCACATTTAAATTTACTACCGTTGGGTGTGCATGGCATGTTTCTAGGCATGGATTGGTTGTATAAGCACCACACCAAGGTGGATTAATTTTAAAAGGAAATCAGGTGCTTAGATGAGTAGGGAGAAAAAATGGTATTGCAACAAAAGTGTGCCCATATTCGTGAGGCTAATTTCAACCATGAAAACCAAGAGAAGTAGTAGGAAAGGATGCATTTTGTTTGTTGTGCAAATTTCTAGTGATGAAAAAGGAAACAACAATGTTGAGGAGGAGGAAACTGAGGTGTTGAAACGATATCATGTGTTACAGAAGTATTGATATGCATTTAAAGTAGATGTTTCTAGATTACCTCCTCACATAGAGGTAGATTTTTCTATTGAGTTGATGCATAAAGCAACAAAAACATCCAAGGCATCATACAAGATGAGTACTCCTAAATTGGTTGAGTTAAAATTACAACTTAAAGAGATTTTGGATAAGGGCTATATAAGGACACGTGTGTCGCCATGGGGAGAACCAGTCTCGTTCGTGAAGAAAACGGTTGGTACAATCAAACTACACATTGATTATATGAAATTAAGTGAGGTAACCATAAAGAAAAAGTATTTGTTGCCACTAATTGATGATTTATTTGACCATTTGAGAGGAGAAATTTTTTTCTTGAAGATTAATTTGAGGTTATGGTATCAGAAAGTGTGCATCAAGGAAGAAGACATCCATGAGACTACTTACAGACCAGATACAAGAATTACTAGTTTTTGGTGGTACCTATTGAGATTACTAATTCCCCTGCCACTTTCATGTGTTTAATGAACCATGTTTCGCATCCTTACTTGGAACAATTTGTGATTTTATTCGTTTATGATATATTGGTATATTCAAAAACCAAAAAATAACATATAAAAAACTTAGTTGCAATGCAACATTTGCTACGAGAATACCAACTTTATGCAAAGCTTGGTAAGTGTGAATTATTCGAATCACAAATACATTGGGGCACATCATCTCCAAGGAGGGGATATTAGTTGATATAGAAAAATTCAAGGCCATAATGGAGTGGCCAACACCGAGAAATGTGAATGATATTAAATCATTCATGGGGCTGGCAGAATACTATTCATCTCCAAGATAGGCCACCCTATCACATATCTATAGAAGAAAGGAAAGAAATTTGAGTGGAAATTTGAATGTATAGTAGGATTTGAACAACTGAAATAGTTTCTCACTAATGCATTGATGTTAAGGATTGCAAATCCATACAAATATTTTTTGGTCTATATAGATGCCTATAACTATATTCTTAGTGGAGTCTTGGTGCAAGAATGTAGTTTTGTATGAGTCATAGAAGCTAAATGAACATCGGGAAAACTATGTAACTCATTATTTGGAGTTAGCTTCCATTATCCATACATTGAAAATGTGGAGGCAGTACCTCCTTAGTAGGAGATTCACATTCTTGACATACCTTGGAGGACTCAAGTATATGTTTGACCAACCTAATTTGAGCACAAGACAGGCTAGGGGGAAGGTCATACTTAGCGAGTTCGACTTTGAAATCAAGTACATTAAGGGAAAAGAGAATAGGTTTAATGATGCACTTCATAGAAGGATTCAATTGAGTCACAAGGAATCCATAAGTTCTTATGGATTAGACGTAGTAGAACCAGTCGAAAGTGCATGGAAATGTGATGAGAAATATCAACAGGTAAAGAAGAGGCTACAACAAGGTGGACAGAATAAAAGGGATGATGAATATCATGTCACATATGATGGTTTTTTTAGATTCAAGAATATAGTCTATATGCCAAACAATGATGAATTGAAGAGGCTAATAATGAAAGAGTTCCATTCAAAGCCATAGTTTGTCCACCCAGTATACCAAAAGACTCTTATGGCCATAAAAAATGTTTTACTATTAGCATAAATTGAAAAAGGAAGTAACTTATTTTATTTCTAAATGCATGGTGTGCTAACAGGTGAAGGCCAAATGTAAACATCTAGTAGGTTTATTGTAGCCCATTCCCATTCTGGAATGGAAGTAGAAAGTGATCTCCATGGATTTCATTATTGGTTTTCCAAAAAACTCTAAACAACATGATGAAATTATGATGGCCATTGAAAATTTGAGCAAAGTAGCTCATTTTTCAGTGACTTAGTCAATTCCACCAATTAATCTAGTGAGGTGGCTCAAATTTTCATAAAGGAGATTATGAGGTTGATTGGAGTTCCCAAGAAATTAATTTTAGATAGAGATTCCAAGTTCACTTCAAGGTTTTGGAAGGAACTATTTACAGGAACGGGGATAGAATTGACCTTCAATATATCTTATCATTCATAAATGAATGGAAAAACAAAGAGGACAAATATAATCCTCAAAGACATGTTGAGGATGTATATGATGCAACATCCAAGGAAGTGGGAAGAGTATATTCCATTTGTAGAGTTTGCATACAATAATGGGTACCAAGAATCTATAAAGATGAACCCATTCGAGGCACTTTATGAAAGGAGTTTCAATGCTTTGATCAATTAGAGTGATGTTATCAATAGGGTCCTTGTTAGGTTTGACATGCTAAAAGATATGGAGCAACAAACACAGATCATCAGGAAGAATTTAAAGGTGGCATAAGAAAAAAAAAATCTATGCGAATGACCATAGTGTGCATAGGGATTTCCAAGTTGGGGAACATGTTTACTTAAGAGTTAGAACCAAGACAAGTTCCTTGAATATTGGGTCATGTGCCAAGTTGGAACCATGGTTTTGTGGACCTTTTGAGATATTTGAAAGAATTGGGCTAATGGTCTATAGGTTGGCCTTACCTCCATCAGTAGAATAACATGATGTTTTCCATGTTTCATTGCTTAAAATATATGTACATGAATCTAATCATGTGATTGGTTTGACTATGATACATGTTGAACTAGAGGGAGAATTCCATCTAAAGCCACTATGAATCGTAGATCAGAGGAGCTTCATTATCAAGAATCGAGCAATAGAGCAAGTCAAAGTGTAGTGGAGGCACTTTGGGTGTGAGGAAGCCACTTGGGAAATGAATGATTCAATGTAGGCATCATATCCTTTTTTGTTTTCTAGTTGAAGCAAGTGTGTGTGTGTTCGTGTGTATAGATATATATTGTATAGTGTTGTGTATATAAATATCCATATACAATAAATTATTTTTAAGAATGTATATGGACAAAGAACATCGAGGATAGTGTTCCCCCAAGGGGGAGTGATTTTTGGCATCCCCAAAGAATTTTCCACTTGTGAATCAATTATAAATATTTCATGTAAATATTTGACAAAAAAATGGGATGAGTCAAGGGACATGAATTCCACAGGATAAGGAGGTTAATTTCTTGGGATAGTTTAAGTTTTCCTTGCTACAGGAAAATATGAACTGTTCTTGACAACCATTAAAGGTTGGAGGGTGTGCTATAAATATACTAGGTTTTTTTAAATTTATTAAGTTGGAGCAAAAGGGTGATGACCATACTATTTTAGAAAAATTGATAAGGCAATAAGGAGAAAAATTAATGGGAGAATGGACTTCTTTTACAATAAGGAGAGACAGTGGAAGTCAAACATTGCACAAAAGAAAAAAGAACTGGGAAAAAGGGGGGAGGCATTTGAACAGGGAGAACACAAGAAACAAAAGGAAAAATAAAGAAAAGGGAATAGGAAACACACAAGCATGATCATTAGAACAACACCATGGTGGATAAAGAAGCAGAGAGAGAGACCATGAAGGAGAATATGTAAGGTAAATAATAGAGAAAATGTGTGTGCCTTCCAGGTCGAGAGACAATCAAATACGTATGCAACAACGTGGGGGTGTTTTGCACATAATAGCACCAAGAGAAGTTATACATATCGGTTGAGAAATAGGAGCACGCAATTAATTTCCTATAGGTGAGGATAAGCCTTTATATGCCCCCGGTTTGAAAGGTGGAGATGGTCTTCTATAGTTGTCCTTGAAAAGCTAGAGTGGATTCTTAGACCTTGGATTCTTGGAAAGAAAAGTTCGTAAGTCTCCTTTGTGTGTTTCATATAATTTTAGTAGTGAGTTTTGGATTCAATTAATTGGATGGATCCACTATGTTACATGTCTTAAGGGTGGAGGTGAAGCCTCTGGATCCCTTGGAATTTATTATCTTTTGATAAACTGAAGGCTGGAAGTAGAAAGTCTTTGGACTCCCTGTGCATTTTGTTGACTGCTAAATGGTTGGTGGGTGGAGGTGGGAGAACCTTTGATATCCTTGTATAAAATAACATTTGGTGTTTAATCCATTTAGAAAACCACCTCAGTCTCTGGATTCTCGCTCAAGAGTGAAAATTACAAGTAAGGAACTACTGTAGCTTGTCTATGGTTGGGTGGAGTGTTGTTTTCCCTAATTCAGTTTCCCAAATCTAATTTGAGATAAGTGTTTTCATATGTATTCATTTTCATTAAGTTCATGTTGGACTGTTAAATGAATTTGTATTGGTGGCATGAAAGGTTAATGTTTTCCTTATCGTTACAAGGATAACTTGTTGAAAATATTCTCTGTATGAATGTGAACAAATGGTTCTTTATGTTAATTTTTTTGCACTAACATCCTTAATGTAGGGAAAGGAGGCATACATACACATAAATATTTATGTTAATTTTGTATGCAAAAAATGATGATAATTGTGTTGTTGGTGTAAGAAAACACCAAACACAAGTATATAAACCTGTATTAATCTAATTAATCCTCACACTTGACTAATGGATTGAAATATCTATGTTTCAAAGGAAAAATATAACCATACATGAAACCTTTATCATCCTCACTGGACTGATTAATTCATAGTCGCAATGGATATAAAGAGATGCACAGACCTCTATGAATGTAAAAACACCTAGAACTTTAATAATAGTGGTTGACTGCAAAAGGGAGAATATGCTCCTAAGTTATAGAAGATAATGTTGGTATACACACACACACACACACAGACATACACACATGCGATCATAACTGAGTGGATTTGTTGGGATTCTGGGCTTAATGGCTAATTCATTTTCCATGGTTACATACATAGTTAACTCGATTATGTTAATGGTATCTAGGAAGAATACTGTGATTTGAATTGCTCTATAGTGTTATTTTAGCTATGGGCTTGTTTGGAGAGGTAATGGCCATGCACAACATGGATGTATGGGCATTGTTTTTTAATGGAAAGTAATATATATATATATATATATATATATATATATATATATATATATATATATATATATATATATATATATATATATATATATATATATATATATATATATATATATATAGCATCATGTGTTGCAAACAAAGGCATAGGTGTGGACTCATTGGATGGTGGATATTGGCTTGTAAATTGATGACCAACATAAATAACACGACACCCCCTAGGATTTCAGTTGGAGCGGGGTGGTGATATTGGATATCGCTCACGAGATGATAAAAAGGACAGTGGATCATCGGATGAGTGCCTTGGAACCCTTAGGTGGAACCATGATTGCACTAACCCATACCCCCCTATGAATTTAGTGAGGTGAGGGGGGGTAGCACTTTTGGATTATGGTCATCGATTTTTTCAGGTGTCATGAACTGTTTAATGCCAGAGGACTATAGTGATTATATATGTGCTTGGGGGGGGGGGAGTGGTGGGAGTACGCCAATTATATGTAATGTTTTAGGGGTTGCGTCATTGAGCGATGAATGTTGATTTTTGTATATTAATGTGGGCCTTTGGATGGCAGGGGTACACACACCCATATATATATATATATATATTCCCCCCACTCCCACCACCCCACCCCCCTCCCCCCATGCACATATATAATCACCATAGTCCTCTGGCATTAAACACACACCCATATATATATATATATTTATATAGTCTCCACGTGGTTCCCACATCGAACATTACTACTCTGCCATGTCACTTGGCCTTGAGGTGTACCTTGATGTCCACACTATAATTACCCCTCCATGCATGAACACTGATGTAATTTCAAAATATATATAACACTGATGTAATTTCAATATATATATATATATATATATATATATATATAAATTACATCAACGTTATATATATTTTGAAATGACATCAGTGTTCATGCATGGGCCTCAAGCACATAAAAGGCCCAGTGATATGTAATGTAATGATATTAAGACCACGTGGAGACCAAGTGGGTGCCACATGGTAGAAAAGAGTAAGATGATACATTTAATTAATAAATCCTTAAAGGGATATAAATTGCAATTTGGGAGTCCAAATTGCACAAAAATTATATCACAGGAAAAGTCTCAGGGAGGAAAATTAGATGTTGAAATCTAATTTGAGTTTTGAAAATTTGAAGAGAAAAGTAAAAAAAAATTATTATTACCCCATTTCTCTAACTATACCAGGGAGGTTGGGTAAGTATAAACATCCCTGAGGGTAAGGGGATGTGGTTACATAGATTGACAACATATTATTGTAGAGAGAATAAGACCACGATTGGAGGAGACTACACAGATCTACAAAAAATCCCAAAATAAGGATAGCTACCGATAACTGATCAGGTGGCTTTCAAAGGTGTATTGAGTTTGGGAATACATTAAAAAAGAAAGAAATGTATGGAAACTGAATGAAACTAGATCAATCATACATACACAAGTGAACACACAAATTTACGTGGTAAAACCTTGACAGGGTATCAAGGAAACCTCCATGGGGAAAGGGATTGTAAACTATATTATTCAATGATAATTCTCCTCATACAAGCTTCTTGGGCCATCCCAATTAATATGGGCTACTTCGTTACATAACTCCTTCTCATTATACAACCAAATGACCAGTAATAAATTAATTTTTCCCATAATTACATTAATTACTTTTGTTGCCACATTTAAACAAACTCCACCTTGACAACAATTTTCCTAATCCATTGACCATGGACATTCAACATTTCTTCTGCAAGCCGAGATAATTTAGACATCATCGCAACTTCTCTACTGTAATTGGCTTCGTGAATATATATGCACAATTCTCATGTTTATGAAACTTCTTGAGAGCTACTTTTCCACCTTCGATCACATGTATCACAAAGTGATACCTTACATCAATGTGCTTGGTCTTGCTGTGATAAGATGGATTTGTAGCCAAATGAATATTACTCTGAATGTCATAGAACACATTCACTTTCTCCTATGTCCTTCCAATCTCATCAAGCATACCTTTTAACTATATTGCCTCTTTAAATACATTTTAAGCATCTATATACTTTGCTTCAGTAGTGGACAAAGCTACTATCTCTTGAAGCTTTGACATCCAACTGATTTCTCCACTTGCAAGAGTAAAAACATAACTTGTAGTCGACCTCCTTTTTTCCAAATCACCTGCATAATCAACATCCACATATCCATAGACTGAAACTTGATGACCATCAAAGATGATGCAATGGTCACTTGTGTGTCTCAAATAACGAAGCACCCATTTCACTTCTCACCAATGTTCTTCCCCTAGATTTTCCATGAACTTGTTGACAACTCCAACTACATGTGAAATGTCAGGTCTTCTAGATACCATCACATACATTAAGTTTCCTACTGCATTTTCATATTGTACATGAGAAATATACTTATTTTATTTTTTAGTTCTAGGACTCAAAACCAAAGAAATCTTAAAATGGGAAGCTAATGGAACATTAACAAGTTTCACATTATTCATACCAAACTTTTCAAGTAATTTCTCCACATAATTTTTTTGTGATAACCAAATCTTACCATTCTTACTATCTCTGTGTATCTCCATGCCCAAGATATGTTTTTCCGCTCCAAGATCATTCATATCATAAGTCCTAGAGAGTTGAGCCTTTAACATGTTGATTTATTCCATGTTTTTTCTTGCAATAAGAATATCATCAACATACAACACCAAGATAATGAATATTCAACTGAAACTTTTGAAGAATACATAATGATCATACTCATAGCTGATAAAGTTTTGGCTCACTATGAAGTAGTCAAAATTCTTGTACCATTTCCTAGGCAACTACCTTAGGCCATATAATGATTTCTTGAGCTTGCAAACTAATCTTCTATTGTGATCTTGTACAAAACCTTCTAGTTGTTCCATATATATCTCTTCATCCAAATCACCATGAAGAGAAGTTGTTTTAACATCTAACTATTCTAACTGAAGGCCAAGAAATGTAGTTAGTTCTAACACGATACAAATAGAAAAAAGTTTTATGACTGGTGAAATAATATCATGAAAATAAATACCTTCAACCCGAGAATACCCTTTTTCAACCAACCTTGCCTTGTACCTTTCGATAATTCCATCAAATTTCTGTTTCAATTTGAAGACCCATTTTCATTCAATGACACTTATCCCTTTAGGAAGTTTTACAAGATCCCATGTATTGTTCTTGGCTAAGGAATCCATTTCTTCTTCCATATCCTTTTCCATTTTTCGCTGTCTGCATCATCCACTACTTCCTAATAACAAAAATTTTCCCCGCCTTCAGTAATAAATGCAAAAGATGAAGAAGAATATTCATACCTTTTGGGTGTTCTTATTTCCCTTGTAGACCTTATTAGAGTGATTGGTTGTTGAATTAGTTCTGGAATTTCTATAGTTTCCTTTTATTCTTCACATTTTTATTCAAAATTCTCTCTTCATTTCAACTTTTTGGAAAATGTTTTGCCTCCAATTGAATTTGTTGATTTGGAGATACCTGTTCCTATTCAAAATTTCCAACATTTGATTTTAGATGAGAATATTCATCAAATGTTACATATCTACTAATGAATATCTTCCGTGAAGAAGGATCCCATAACTTGTATCATTTCATTGCAAAATCATACCCAACAAATACATAACATTTTGATTTTGTTCTAACTTTGAGCACTGATTCCTAGGAATAAGAGCATAGGCATCACATGATTGACCCAACCGAACTTCCTCAAGAATTTTTCAATTTATGGCAACAAAAGGTGATCTGTTAACTGAATAACAAGCAACAGATATTGTTTCTACCCACAACTCCTTTTGCAGGTTAGCATTGTTGATCATGCTTCTGACTCTTTCCATAAGAGTCTGATTCATACGTTCAACAACGCCATTTTACTGAGGAGTATAAAAAACAGTTTTATGTCTAAAAATCCCTTCATATTTACAATATTTTTCAAATGCTAAAGAATTAAATTCATCGTCATTGTCAGTTCTTAAAAACTTAATTCATTTTCCTATTTTCTTTTCCACCATAACTTTAAATTTTTAAAAAACATTAAATACATCAGCTTTATTTTTCAACATATAGACCCAAATGTTCTGGGAGAAATCATCAATAAATGTTAAGAAATATAATGCACCACCCTAAGACATAGTAGGAGATGGTCCCCAAAGATCAGAATGGATATATTCCAATTTTTTTTTACTATTATGACTTCCAGTTTTAGATCTCTTTTTACATTGTTTTCCATACACATAATGATTACAAAAATCCAATTTCAAGGATTTCAAATAAGGAAGAAAATTGCAGTTTACATTGTTTTCCATACACACAGTGATTACAAAAATCCAACTTTAAGGTTTTCAAATTGGGAAGCAACTTGTGGTTCATGAGTACCTGAAGACCTTTCTCGCTCTTGTGACCCAACTACAAATGCCATAGGGGAGAATATTCTTCTGTCTTTTATGATACAATCACTTCCTCACTGACTTGAGTACTTCCTTTGAGTCTGTAAATATTTCCAACATTTTCTACCTTCATAACAACGAGGGTGCCTTTTGAGACTTTAAACACTCCATTACGACCTGTAAACTTATAACCATCCGAGTCCAAAAATCCTAAAGAAATCAAGTTTTTCCTCAATTCAGGTACATGCATAACATTGGTTAATGTTCTAACTGTATCATCATACATCTTAATTTTTACATTTACCTTCCCAACAGTGTGGCAAGATGCATTATTTACCTTAAACACAGAACTACCATTTACAGCTTCATATGAAGTAAACCAATTTTTGTGCAGACTTATGTGATGAGAAGCACCAGAGTCTAATAGCCAACTTTCAACATTCAGAGAAACATTACAAACAGGTAAATCTTCATCTATTATTCTTATTTCAGTAGATAAAAATTCATCAACCATCCCTGAATCAACTTGATTTTCTTCCTTCTTCTGGTTTTCAAACTCCTTCAGTTTCCAATAGCCTTTCTTGAGGTGTTCATCTTTGTTGCAGTACCAGAATTAGCTTTACACTTCTTTCCCTTTGATTTTCACCCAGAAGAACCCCTTGATTTCTCCTCTCTCCCCTTTGACCGATCTCTGGCTACCATGGCTTCTGGTGCAGATGTTTCAATACTAGAATTTCTTCATACCTCTTCGGATAACAAATTTTCCACAACTATTCAAATTTTAAAGAATCAGTAGTGCTCAAACTGATTTAAGTTTCGAAGTGGTCCCATGAATTGGGCATAGAACATAATAAGGTTATAGCTTTGTCTTCTTCTTGAATTTTAACTTCAATATCTAACAATTGGAAAATAAGTGTATTAAAAAAATTTAAATGTTTTGCAACTTTTGTACCCTCCATCCAAATACTGTATAGTTGTCTTTTCAAAGAAATTATGTTGGTCAATGTTTTGGTCATATACAAAGTTTCCATTTTTCCCCAAAAACCTTGAGTTGTACTCTCTTCAACGCTATTGAAGAGAACTTCATCTGATAGGCATAACCTAATGTTGCGGAGAGATCATGCATCCAAGTCCTCCCAGTTCGATTCTATCATGCTTGCAAGTTTTTCTTCACCTTGTCTAGTGCTTTGTGCAACCCTTGTTGCACCAGCGTCCCTAAATTTCAGTTTCCACAATGCGAAATCGTTCTTCCTAGTGAATGTCTCCACGTCGAACTTTGCTTTTGTCATTTTGGCCATTTATTTCTACAAATATTCCTACTATGGTTTCCTGCCCTTCTTTATTAAATTTCCAACTAGGGTTTTCAAAAAATTTAGGTTTCACTAGGATTTCTCTTTCTGTTTTCAATCAATTTATCTTAAAACAAATCAGAATTTCCACCAGAAAATTTCTCCAGAAAACCTCTTTAAAAATTTTCACCAAAAAATAAATAAATTGTAACCCTCTTCAATTCTTTAAACCTTCTTTAAAAAAAACAATTTCGTTTTATTTTAAAAAATAAATTCTGAGATTTCCATTGCTCAGAAAAAACTTTCCAAAATTTCTTCAAATCTTCAATTTTTTTTAACATAAACATAAGTTACCTAGAATTTGTTGTGTATCTGACTCTGCAGTTGCATTTTCATAGGTGGACCTCCTCTGTCTCTCTGCTTGATGGCTCCTCCAGAAATGCTACTGAATTTCATTAATTAGGTTTCCTTCACCCTTTAGTGTGGTGGAAGCAGTTTATCAGTGGTTTTGCATCACAATTCTCCCTTGAACCAGATCACAACATTTCACATTGGTGGTCGTCTAGCATGCTTTCTAACTCTAGGCATGCCTCTACAAACTCGTCTATGGGACGTCTCTCTCATATCTTCAATGATGGGCATGATTGGCTCTAGCACACTACTGCATATTTGAAGGGATGCCTCATGCGGTGGAAAATGCTCGACTTCTCCTCTATAGTAAATTTCTATCTCCAACGATAAACAACAGTCACGATGGAAATTTTTTTAACGACATTGGCTCTCTACTAGCGACTCAAATTTTCTTAGAAAAATCTCACAGCTCTCACGTTTCATTAGCTTTGATACTAGTTATTAAGTTTGGGAATACATTAAACAAGAAATAAATGTATGGAAATTGAATGAAACTAAATCAATCACACATACATAAGTAAACACACAAATTTATGTGGTAAAAACTTGAGAGGACGTCAAGGAAACCTCCACGGGGCAAGGAATTGGAAATATATTTTTCAATGATAATTATCCTCATAAGAGCCTCTTGGGCCATCCCAATTAATATGGGCTACTTCGTTACATAACTCCTTCTCGTTATCCAACCAATTGACCGGTAATAAATTAAATTTTCCCATAATTACATTAATTTCTTTTGTTGTCACATTTCAACAAGGTGACTCTACGTAGGCTCTGAAATATATAAACCAACATACCCCAAATATCAGAAAAAGGACATAGAACCATATAATCAAAAACTCGGCTTAATAAATGACTATTAGAGCCAACACCACAAGGTGCACAAATTTAGGCAATTGATTCATACACGAACTCAGATTTTTTACCCCACAGACTAATCAAACCACCATAGAAAATATAGTAAAGGTTGTGACAAATAAAAATATTTCCAAATTTTCATTAGATTAAATGTGGAGACTAATCTTGAAGATTTAGAAACACCCATAAGAGATGAAGAGGTACATTGTATCCCTTTTTCCATAGGTCAAGGGAGGTGTCCTGCTCCAAGAAGAGGTATGAACGTATAAATTCTCAAGCTTGCCCACACTGAGATATCCCCTGCATCCACCTTGTCTTTTCCTTCTTCAATTAGCTCCCGCTCCTTAAACCGATTAGTATGCCATGCCAACCAAATATTGATGACTACCATGCTCCTTACAACAAAAACCATTGAAATTTTCACTATGAACTAGACCCCACTACTATTCTGCCAAAGTCTCTACCAAATATTTCCCCGAATTCTCTCATGGGGAAAGGAAAAAATCCACTGATGCTGCAAGTGAGAAAACTAGACGTCACCACCTCCTAGTGTTTCCACACCATCGTGAGAAAACTAGCCACACCACCCCCAACATTAATTTGCCTCGTTTTTCTAAAGTAATGAGCTTGTCCCCCTAATCTCCTTGGTCTCTCAGGATTCACCGCTATCGGAGTAATTTTATCTCTTTTTAAATTTGATAGAAATTATTCATTTTTCTATGACAAAGGATGCTATCACCATGATTGATTTATTTTATTTTTAATTATTTTATCTCTTTTTAAAATTGGTATAAAATTGTTACATTTTTGTGACTAAGGATTTTCTCACGACTTGTGGGGACTAAATCTTACACAAACCAAGTGGTATGCACCTCATACGGGATATAAAATTATGTTACTTCCACTTTGAAATATTTTATTTATGGTTGAGAAAGAGAGAGAAATATTATTACATCTCTGTCTTGAATTAGGCTATATGTTACTTCCACTTTGAAATATTTTATTAATGGATGAGATGGGTTGTATGTCACTTCCACTAAGTGAAAGTTTTTTACAATATCTCCTTCAAACTAGATTTTAATATCATTTACAATATCTCCTTCAAAATAGTGAGCACAATGAAACTCGGATTATTGATGTCTTATAATACTTTAACTAAAACCAACCATTTTTATTTTTTATTATAACTGAAGTTGTTTTTTTTTTTTTAAATTTAAGAATTGAAGGGTTTTCTTCTACAATGCATTATATTAGATATCATTTTTTGGGATTCATTATAACTGAAGTTGTTTTTTTATTTAGATAATATTTAATTGTAATATCATTAACGTAGTGAGCACAATGACAATCAGATTATTGATGTTTTATAATACTTTAATTAAAACCAACTATTTTTATTTTTTTATTATAACTAAAGTTGTTTTTTTATTTATTTAGAGAATATTTTATTTTTATTTTAAAAAAGACAGGTGAGCATGTAAAAATTTTCACATCTCCCTCATACTAAGTTGTAAAATGGACCTGTAGAAGCAACACGAACAAATATAGATTCACTCTATGTACTAAGAACCAAAAAATCAAATTTTTAGAGATACATTTTTTTTTTTTTTATTATTATTTAATTTAGTACTCAAATTACTTTATTTTTATTAGTACTCAAATTATATTATTTTTATTAGTACTCAAATTACTATGTGACATTATTATATCTTCTCTTCCATTCCAGTTAAAGAAGGCATGGATCCGATCAATATAAATCTGAGACTAGTGCATTTAGAATAAAAAAAATTCAAAGTAAAAAAGTGTTCACGAAAAATTAGCTAAATACTTATCACATTAATAATAATTACTTAAACTAACCAAAATAATAATATGCATATATATGTAGATTTTGTAATGTGATAAACATATATGGAAATTGGAATTATATATATATATATGTAAATTGGAATTATCATTCTATAAGTTACTCAACAATGGAATAATTTAAAGTAATCATGGGTTCGATTGGAAAATAATTAAAAATATATAATGAATAACACATTAAAGGAAGTTTGGAAATTCTTAATGATATCTTTTAATTGAGTTAGTTATATATATATATATATATATATATATATATATATATATATATATATATATATATATATATATATATTATTTTATATATAAAAGTTTGTTATTTAATTTATATTAGAGTTATTATTGATACGTTTCTATAGTTTTAAATTATATAATATTTTACCAAATATATCTTGATTTTTATTTTTTATTTTTTTATTTTCAATATTACATTATAAAATGTATTTAATTCTTAGAAATATATTTAATAATATATAATTATTTTTTTTTTTTTAATATAAAAATAATTTTTCATCAAATATATATCTATTAAAAGAAATGAAAATAAATTATTTTTTCTTATAAGAGGTGGAGTAGATAGTGACATGGTGTTTTGTTAAGGTATTTAATGAAAAGGTGATCTCTTCAAAATTTTGTGAGTAATGCTAAGAAATTTTTGTGAATAATGCTAAGCGTTGGTATGACCCAAACCCACACTTAAATATTAAATAAAAAACATATAATTATATAAACATCTATTTTCCCAATAATATTTTTTACATTATAAATTAGATTTATATATCATTGTAAAATATAACAAAATATAAATTTAATTAATTTTAACTACTATAAAAGATAATTGGGGATTAAAAGTGATGCCATCTTAAAAACAACTAACAAATTGGAAGGTTAGGTATTAAAAGAAATTCATGGTAATGTTAAAACATGGTGGTTACTTACGTCATACTTACACTTTCAATCCTTTCATTTTTAAGGTTTTAAATCAAATTATCTCTTAGTGATATTAATTTTCAACCATATATATATCAAAGTAAATTAGATATGCACTCTAGAAAGATATTAGGAATATGGAAGGGAGGTTGGATAGGGAATCAACATAATTGGGGATTAAAAAAATTTATTACCAAAGAAATTCATGGTGATGCCATCTTAAAAACAACTAAAAAATTGGAAGGTTTGGTATTAAAGGAAATTCATGGTAATGTTAAGACATGGTGGTTATTTACTTCATACTTATACTTTCAATCCTTTTCATTTTAAATGTTTTAAATCAAATTATCTGAGAGTGATATTAATTTTCAACCATATATATATATCAAAGTAAATTAGCTATGCACTATACAAATATATTAGGAATATGGAAGGTAGGTTGGATAGGGAATTCATGATGATGTAATTTTTTTTTTAAGTTGATACAAAAGTTTTCTATTAATAGTAAGAAGGTTTGCATTGAGTACATATAGTTAACATCTAACATAAGTCGATCCGGCAGCAGATTCTGACCTTGATTATTCGAAGGAATTGACTTGGGAGGTCATGCCTCCAACCAGGTATGACATACTAAGCACCTTTTCTATCTATAAATATATATGAAAACTAAGGTACTAGAGAAACTATGGGAAAAATATAAAACCTAAAATTTACACCTCACTAAATATAAAACCAAGGAGGTGACTCCTTAATACATCCATGGTCCTTAATACATCGATGAAAATACAATGTTATACATGGTGATTATTCATAATAAGTATTTTCTATTCTTAATTTTATAAATTATAATTTACATATTATTGAGCTGAGAGGTTCATCGAGCTGAGAGGCTCATTGAGCCGATAAGCTCATTATATAACCCAGTATAAGGGGATGTGTAAGTTTGTCATTCTGCCCATGCTAGTAACAAGAGATGTGTATTTAGTGTTAGACGATGTCTCTGCACTATTAATTTGGTGTTAGACGATAGAACTATCATCTATTTTTGATCCAACGACATGATTTTTTTTTAATTATATCATGACATTTGTAAAATAATTAATAATTCCTTGCCTTCCTGCTCTCGATCTCTCTTCATATTTTGTAGCAACACCAACTGTTGGAATTTTACATGTCAATTAATAGGAAAATCTAGGTTTAAGTTAGATGATCAGGAGGTAACGACAACGAAAAAAATGACATATGTAACAATTAGTTAGTGCACGAACACAGATATAGCAGTTGTTGTCATCCTCATCTGCCCCGCTTTGTTATTTGACAAGGACAACCCTCTATTAGCAATAGGAAATATTTACAAGGTTTCAACAGTGGTGGAGGAATTTCATACTCCATAAGTTGTAGAAACAACCACATCATTAATCCCTAAAGTATGGGAAAACCCATCAGCTAAAGAAGAAATGACGACGGAGGAGGAAAATATGGATTGGGGTTCCATGAGTGGAATCGAAGAGTAACAAATAATTTCCCTAACCAGAATTAGTAAGTAGGGCATACATTAGAAGCATATGTTAGAGCCAGTCTCTGATCTCTTCTTTCTGTTTCATGGCGGAGATGTGAAGGCTGACGAGAATTTCTTATTCATGTTGTCATAGAAGGAAATGAGGTTGAACACAAACCCCAGGGATTTGAGGTGGAGGACCATCCAACGCTTCATGGAGAATTATGAGGTATCCAGATGTTGATGTACATGCATATAGTTAGCCTTAATTAGCTTTAGTTCAATTCTAGTTATTGCATGTGATGTGCACTTGTGTTTAGCTAGTTAACTCGAGTGCCTACATATGGTGTGCACTTGCCTTTAGTTAGTTAACTCTAGTGCTTGCATGTGGTCCTTGTGCACATTAAAAAAACATAAAGCACACTTAGATTTAGTTATATTTAATTATCCATACTTATTGCATGTAGAACTAAGCTTAACTTAGTTTCTTTATGTACTGATTGTCAAACGAATATTGATAAATCAAATTCATTCTCAATTCTATTTTTTTTTTCAACTCTCACAAGTTTGTGCAATTATTCTTCAGCTAGATCCATATTTGTGCTATAATAATTTTACATGGTATCAGAGCTACAAGAGTTTGGAGAAGGTGATTTAAAAAAATTTTACAGGTTTGAAGAGCAAATAATTGGAAATTGTTTCAAATATTTGATTTGCAGATCAAAATATTGGAGAACTGTCACAATTTTTTCTACAGGTACAAGGTGAAAAAAATTGAGTTATCATCTTCAACGAATCTTACTCTATATAACTACTTCCAATGGAGGCTATATATTTTTCTTCACCTCAGAGGAAAGTGATTGTATCAGATAGTTATGAATATGGAAGATGAACCCAATTCCATCGTTGAAAAATCCAAATATTTCAACATGATGGATGAGGCTTTTGCTCTTCTATTGATGTCCATATCTCCAAAATCACATTTCCACGTGGACACATGCAACACTCTGAATGAGTTTTGGACAACCTTGGAAAATTTATTTGGAAAGAAAGATGAGATGCGGGCTCATGTTCTCGAAAATGAGCTAAATTCCTTAGATTCAAATAGCTTTGAGAACATTCAAGATTTATTTACGAAATTTAAACCATTACTTCTACAATTACATGATAGTGAGATCGATAAATCCAAATAGGAAGGTCAATTGATCCTTTATATTTTGTCTAAATTAGGCCCTAAATATGTTGTTTTCATTTCTATATTTCATACAATTTGACTTGCAACTAGAAAAAAATGGAAAATGCCCAAATTTGATGCATTTATTGAGTCTCTTATTCATGAGTAGGATAAGCTCATTAAAATGGGTTTGTTACGGTCTCCAAATGCATATGCACTTTCCATGCATGAGAAAGTAAATTCCAAGTCGAAACCAAATCAACAATACAATGGCCAAGGAAAGGAAAGATATCCAGATCAAAGAAAGGGAGGAAATCCAAAACCTATGGATGATTCTTCCAGCTCTAAGGGTAAGAAGGGAAAGAAATAGAACTCCTAGTATACTTATTGTAATAGAGGTTGTCATACAAAATCCTCTTGCATTCAGAAGAATATTGATCAGATGGAAAAGAATCTTCAGTAAAATAATCTTGGTCGTCACATTCCAGAAAGTGCCAAGAAGAAGACGGAGGAAAAACATTAGAAACAAGGCGTAATGGGCATGGTTTGATTTCTATTCATTCTACACCAAAATAATGGATCATAAATTAAGGAGCTTCGCATCATATGGCTTCTTCAAAATAATCCTTTTCTTCTCTACATGCATACTCAGGACCTCCTATTCTCATGGGGGACAATTCTGCAATTGAAGCAACTAGACAAGGAAAAGTGCAATTCAAAGATGGAAGTTTTGACAATGTCTTGCATATTCCAAGGCTTTCTATGAATCTTATTTCAGTGTATCAAATGACACGCATATGCATCAGAAGGAAAGTGGAATCTACCCCAAATTCCATGAGAATTTATGACATGCAAACCAACTTTAAGATTGCATCTCACAAGGTAAATGATCAATCTCGGTTGTATACGTTTTCTAATTTGTTCCTAAATCAGATTCTATTTTTCTTCTTATGCATGCAAATGAAGAAAGTAGGATTTTGCATGAGATATTTGGGACTTGAATTTCAGATGTATGCAACAAATTAGCAAGCAAGGGATGGTCAAAGGATTTTCAGCCATTGAATTTTCAAATGGTGTTTGTAATGGACGTTCCCTTGGAAAGCATCCACAAGACAAGTTCGAGAAGGGGCATGCATGGAGAGCCTCTTCAACTTTGGAACTTGTGCATAGTGATCTCATGGGTCCATTTCCAGTACTTTCAATGAGAAAATGAAGATATGTGTTGTCATTTATAGATGATTACACAAGATTCACTTGGCTCTACTTATTGAAAGTCAAGTCTAAATTTTTTCAACATCTAAATATTTTCAATGCGCATGCGCAAAATCAGTCTAGAAAACGCATCAAGATACTTCGCGCAGATAATGGGATGGAATATGTCAAAAAATATATCAAGAATATTTGTAATGAAGCATGCATACATCTACAACATACAATTCCTTACACTCCACAACAAAATGGGGTGGCCATAAGGAAGAATCGGTCTTTGAAAGAGATGGCCAATTGCATGTTGCATGGAAGATCTCTTTCGTCAAAATTTTTGGGTTGAATCTATCAATTTTGCCTCATGCATCCATAATAGATCTCCTCATAAATATGTTTCTGGAAAAACACCTTTTGAGGCTTGGATTACATGCAACATGAAGTCAGTCAAGCATGGGCCTGCATTCCTATAGAGAAGAGAAATGATTTGAAGCCTCATAGTAAACCATGCATGTTTGTTGGATATTCTGGTGAATTCGAAGCGTACATATTTCTTGATATCAACACTAAATATCTCTTTATTGAAAGGAGTGTAAATTTTGATAAATATATTTTCATGCACGAGAAGATGAACTTGTTACCAAGTTTCCATCACCACTCATTGATTAGTATGTAGATGAATCTTCAGATCATAATTATGATGAAGATGAGCCTTTTCTTGTGACACTTGTTGGACCACTAGTTGTTGAACATCGAGATCATACTTCCTCATGTAGTTCGAAAGATTCTCGACCACCTTCAACACAAAAATGGTGTAGCATGAGTGATATCCTTGATGATCATGCCTCTATACCTTAGTTTGAGGAAGATCCAAAATCACTCTTAGCTATGGAGCCATGCATACCCATGCATGCTTATATGATGCATGCATATGATCCACAGACTTATGTAGAAGCATATGGGAATCCTGAATGGGAAGCAATATTGGATGAGGAATACAACTCTCTCATTAAGAACCAAACTTGGGATTTGGTTCCGCTACCTTCCAATCGTAAAATTGTGAGGTCTAAGTGGGTTCATTGGACCAATAAAGCAGCAGGTGGCCAATTTATTTGATTAAAGGTACCGTTGGTAGAAAAAGGTTTTTAGCAGGCACATGGTGGTGACTATGATGATACTTTTGCTCAAGTGGAAAAAATGGTTTCCATTCGACTAGCTCTCTTCATTGCAATAGCAAGAGGATGGGAGGTGCATCATATGGATGTGAAGAATGTATTCCTTCACGGTGATCTCGAGGAGGAAATCTACATGAATGAACCACAGGGATACGTGGGCGGAAATGTGAAGTTGGGTTACACTTTTGTGAGAATCGGGGGCAGAAATTTTTTTCGGCAATAGTTCGGCTGAAATCGTTCTTCCGTTTAGATTGATAGAAAACTAACCTCATGGGAAAACAAAACTTTTTCTGGAGATGGGAAAACCAACAACAAAATTTCGGTCGAACTTTTACTCTTAAAATAGTTCAGACGAACTAGTTCTTATAAATATATCACCCACGAAGTTCATTGGTTTCCCACATCTGTGTTTCTTTGCTCTGTTTCTTCGCACGTTTTTGTGTTTCTGTTCTATTAATTGAATTCTTATGGCCCTGCTGTTGGTATGGGGCTACTTCTGTCCACTCTGTTGGTGATTATCTATGGCTACGTCAAGCGAGAAAACTACCAGGCATTTCTCCTCCTCCTCTGCACCTTTATCAATGGGATTCACATTCCCGACAACCTCTTATTTTAAAAAGGAAAATTTTCATATTGTTGTACCTTATAGCTGAATGTTTTCATCCAGCCTACAAGTCTACACCTAGTTTTGAACCTGAACCCATGCAACATGGTGTTATATTTCGTTATATGCACTCTAATTGTGTCTTTTTTTCCCCATTATATGCACTTAACTTGTGTCCTTTTTTACCCAATTATGAAGACACCAGATACCTTGAATGTTGCTAGGTTCTTAGCTTCAAAATTATTTTCATTTTAAACATATGTTACGCAACATGATACATTGAAATCTGCATGAATTATTGATTACCAATTATGGTGACAATCACCAAGTTCCATTAGCACTAATTAGGCCTAGTGCATGTCATGCCAAGTCCAAAATGTTCTTTTTTTTGTCATATAAATTGTTTTCGAAAACTTTGGTATCACTAATGTCTAGCTTGTTAAGATGATGATTTGATGCCTAAGTCAGTCTCACATATTTGAGGGCACCGTTAAAAAAAGAACCTTGTTGAAATGAAAAAACCTCATTGAAACATAGAATTTCCACTTTGTGACCTCTCTTGAATCAAAAGTTCCAGGGAATAGTTGCTTCTCAGTCTCCTCTTCCGGTTCTCCACCACTTGGTGGCTGCCACCTTGCTAGAAGAAGCCTCACTAGACTGCTGTCCACTCTTTTTCTGATCGGCGCTGCCATGCAAGCCCACCTCTCTTGCGGCCTTGAATTGCACTCCACTTCCCTTCCACGTGTAAGAAGTAACCCTGGGCTTTAGGAGAGTCCATTAGATTTGGGGGTTCACTTGCGTATATAGGGATTTCCTTTTCTATGTTAACTTTGGACTGTTACTACAAATGTGCCTTTTGGAATTCTTGGTTTTAATTTGAGTTGATTGGTGTCATGTAGAAGTCAGGCACTCATTGCTATAGAAATTTTGTCTTTACAACCAAGTGGGAAAGAGAAACCCCAAAATTACAAACAAAGCATCTATGCTATTAATTATGCTTTAAATTTCATTACCTTTTGCTGTAAGGTGTATGTTGAATTTCTGGTAGTATGATATGCATTCGATTGCTGTAGTTGTTATTGTTCCTGTGGATCCATCAATTTCATCTGCTCTAGCTGATTCTCACCTTGTGCATGGAAGTTTACCACCACTGTTAAGCTTATGCCGTTACTGAGCCTTCTCTCGATTCCTCAATGTTGGAATGTTTGAACTAGAATGATCTGCTACTGTAATGTGACTACATATTGTCTTTTATACTGCTGTAATGTATTTCTGTAATGTGACTACATATTGTATTTTATACTACTGTAATGTATTTCTGTATGAGATAGAATCTGATCTTTTATACTTGATAATCTGTTATGGGTATATCAAGAGGATTTTGTATATGAACTATTATCAATATATGAAACAGGGCTTTTTCTCCTTTGAAAAAAGAGTTGAAATCATTCTAAATTCACATATGTTCAGTGGTGTCACTGTTTCACTTACGATATTATGTTGCTTATCTTGATGAATAGGTGGAACTCTGCTGGGAGGCCTCTCTGTTTCTTGACTCTTTTCTCATACTATCAAAGGGCATTATATGTTATATGGGCTAGATTGTATAGTTATTAGACTACATATATTCATATAGAACTTGCAAATAGTAAGATGGAAACCACACATAATAATGTATTATAACATCACAACTTGCTAATTAGTTATTAGACTACATATCTTCATATAGAACTTGCAAATAACATGATGGAAATGTGAACTTGCAAATAGTATGATGGAAATGTGGATCTCATGACTCTTCATGATTAATGCTTTTAGAAACCAAACATAATAATGTATTAGGACATGCTCCTTTAACTTGCAAATAGTATGGTCGAAATGTGGATCTCATGACTCTTCATGATTAATGCTTCTAGAAACCAAAAACAATTTAATGTATTGGGACATAATTTAATGCAATAGGACATGCTCCTTTAGGCTAGGTGGAATTACCTTTTCTTTTTATTTCTCTCTTATACACACACATATATATATATATGAAGAGATGATCCCATTTTCTTTTTTATTCATAGATCAAATGTCATTTAAATACAAGATTTATCATAATCTACAATGATTCATTCCATATTATTCATAAATTTTTTCATTAAAAAATGAACCCTTTAAATGATGAACCTAGTTAATGCTTCTTCTTCATGAAGAAGACTACTTGATCTTTCAATTTGAATTTGATGATGGTCCTTTGTTATCTTTCTTGACTACTTCAAATTATTGACACAATCATATGCTTCTTGTTACTCTTTTTATTCCTTCCTTATATTGTATTCTCCCTCTTAGATATTGTGTACTCTCCCACATAGATATTTCACTCAATTTTTATGGTCCTTTGTTATCTTTTTTGACTAATTCAAATTATCAAATTATTGACACAATCATATATATATTGCACTCAATTTTGATGGTCCTTTGTTATCTTTCTTTACTTCAAATTATTGACACTTGATCATATAGATATCATATAGATATTGCACTCAATTTTTATGGTCCTTTGTTATATTTCTTGACTACTTCAAATTATTGACACTTGATCATATAGATATTGCACTCAATTTTGATGGTCCTTTGTTATCTTTCTTAACTACTTCAAATTATTGACACTTGATCATATAGATATTGCACTCAATTTTGATGGTCCTTTGTTATCTTTCTTGACTACTTCAAATTATTGACACAATCATATGCTTTTTGTTACTCTTTTTATTCCTTCCTTATATCTATTCTCCCCCTTTTATATTATTTCCTCTCCCACATAGATATTTCACTCAATTTCATAGGCTCTTCTTTTGAAGTCAAATATATTGTATTCTCCCCCTTAGATATTGTGTACTCTCCCACATGGATATTGCACTCAATTTCATAGGCTCTTCTTTTGAAGTCAAATAAGTGACAATAATTCACAAGAAATATCCCTAATTTGTTTCTCACATGTTCAAATGGTTCTCTAACAAGATAATTTACAAAAACTATTCCTAATTTGTTTCTCACATATATTCAAATGCTTCTCTAACAAGAGGCTTTGTGAGTATGTATTCCATCTTCACTATTTTCTCAAAGACTTGTTGTGTGAGGAAGTGGTACTTTATGATGATATGTAAATAGTGATTAAAGGAAGTAGAATATTTTATTTTTGAAATTATTATTACACTTCTATTGAAACACTTAATATATATATATATATATATAGATTTACCTTAATATCCTGTAGAGCCCATTTCATCCAAAACACTCAAAAAAGAAATTTATGTTAATATCTTGTAGATCCCATTTCATCCAAAACAATCAAAAAGAAATTTACCTTAATATCTTCTAGAGCTCATTTCATCCAAAACACTAAAAAAGAAGTAACTACTATGTACATTCCACTTCTGCTCACTCAAAAAGAAATTGACCTTAATATCTTGTAGAGCCCATTTCATCCAAAACACTCAAAAAGAAGTAACTACTATGTATTCCACTTTTACTCTAGATAGAGAAAGTAACGACTCTTTCTTGCTTAACCATTAAACCAAAGACTCTTCTAATTAGAATTATACATTGTCCACTTGTACTTTTCACAAGCCTAGTTGAATCTCTATATGTTGTCAATGTAAATTTCTCACAAGTAAATTTCTCAATGTAAATTTCTTAACTTCTACAATTTCTATAGGTAAAGTCTGTAAAGGGCCAGGTAGCCTCTGGATCTCTTTTATGAAAGATGACATATATAGTAAATGCCCCTATGGTCAATCTTTGGAATAGATCTAAATAGAATTTCTTCATTTTAATATCCATAAAACACAACCACTTTAAGGTAAATTGTGTACACGTGTAATTTCTCCCACAAACTAAAGGCTTCCTCCCATTAATTTTAGATGTGAATTCTACCATAAATTTTTTAAGTCAAACTTTAGGATAAACGATGCACATGTCATTTTCAATAAATGTCAATTTAATATCTAAATGAACATATGTTTAGTGGTGTCATTGTTTCACTTCCGATATTATGTTGCTTACCTTGCTGAACAGGTGGAACTCTGCTGGGAGGCCTCTCTGTTTTTTGACTCTTTGCTCATACTGTCAAGGTAGTTATATGTTATATGGGCTATACTATATATTTATTAGACTACATATCTTCATATAGAACTTGCAAATAGTATGATGGAAACAAGACATAATAATGTATTAGAACATCACAACTTGCTAATTAGTTATTAGACTACATATCTTCATATAGAACTTGCAAATAGCATGATGGAAATGTGAACTTGCAAATAATATGATGGAAATGTGGATCTCATGACTCTTCATGATTAATGCTTCTAGAAACCAAACATAATAATGTATCAGGACATGCTCTTTTAACTTGCAAATAGTATGGTCGAAATGTGGATCTTGTGACTCTTCATGATTAATGCTTCTAGAAACCAAACATAATTTAATGTATTAGGACATACTCCTTTAGGCTTGGTGGAATTACCTTTGCTTTTTATTTCTCTCTTACACACATATATATATGAAGAGATGATCCCATTTTATTTTTTATTCATAGATCAAATGTCATTTAAATACAAGAGTTATCATAATTTACAATGATTCATTCCATATTATTCATAAATTTTTTCATTAAAAAATGAACCCTTTAAATGATGAATCTAGTTAATGCTTCTTCTTCATGAAGAAGACTACTTGATCTTTCAATTTGAATTTGATGATGGTCCTTTGTTATCTCTCTTGACTACTTCAAATTATTGACACAATAATATGCTTCTTGTTACTCTTTTTATTCCTTCCTTATATTGTATTCTCCCCCTTAGATATTGTGTACTCTCCCACATAGATATTGCACTCAATTTTGATGGTCCTTTGTTATATTTCTTGACTACTTCAAATTATCAAATTATTAAACAAATAATATAGATATTGCACTCAATTTTGATGGTACTTTGTTATCATTCTTTACTTCAAATTATTGACACTTGACCATATAGATATCATATATATATTGCACTCAATTTTTATGGTCCTTTGTTATCCTTCTTGACTACTTCAAATTATTAACACTTGATCATATAGATATTGCACTCAATTTTGATGGTCCTTTGTTATCTTTCTTGACTACTTCAAATTATTGACACAATAATATGCTTTTTGTTACTCTTTTTATTCCTTCCTTATATCTATTCTCCCCCTTAGATATTGTGTACTCTCCCACATAGATATTGCACTCAATTTTATAGGCTCTTCTTTTGAAGTCAAATATATTGTATTCTCCCCCTTAGATATTGTGTACTCTCCCACATAGATATTGCACTCAATTTCATAGGCTCTTCTTTTGAAGTCAAATAAGTGACAATAATTTACAAGAACTATCCCTAATTTGTTTCTCACATGTTCAAATGGTTCTCTAACAAGATAATTTACAAGAAATATTCCTAATTTGTTTCTCACATATTCAAATGCTTCTCTAACAAGAGGCTTTGTGGGTAGGTATTCCATATTCACTATTTTCTCAAAGACTTGTTGTGTGAAGAAGTGGTACTTTATGATGATATGTAAATAGTGATTGAAGGAAGTAGAATATTTTATTTTGAAATTGTTATTACACTTCTATTGAAACACTTAATAGATATATAGATTTACCTTAATATCTTGTAGAGCCCATTTCATCCAAAACACTCAAAAAGAAATTTACCTTACCTTAATATCTTGTAGAGCCCATTTCATCCAAAACACTCAAAAAGAAATTTACCTTACCTTAATATCTTGTAGAGCCCATTTCATCCAAAACACTCAAAATAAGTAACTACTATGTATTCCACTTCTACTCACTCAAAAAGAAATTTACCTTAATATCTTGTAGAGCCCATTTCATCCAAAACACTCAAAAATATGTAACTACTATGTATTCCACTTCTACTCTAGATAGAGAAAGTAACGACTCTTTCTTGCTTAACCATTAAACCAAAGTCTCTTCTAAGTAGAATTATACATTGTCCCCCTGTACTTTTCACAAGCATTTTTGAATCTCTATATGGGCGAAAACGCGAAGTTGGGAAACACTTTTTGGCATGAGATAGAATTCGAGAGAGTTTTTTAATTTCTCGGCCGAGAAAAAAAGTCAACAAAATTTCTCGGCCGAGAGTTGTGTGAAAAATTTCTCGGCCGCAAACTCTCGGCCGAGAGTTAGAAAAACTCTCGGCCGAGAGTTTTTTACATTCAAAAACTCTCAGCCGAGAGTTTTTCTAACTCTCGGCCGAGAGTTTTATTGTGCAAACTCTCGGCCGCAAACTCTCGGCCGAGAGTTTTTAAAACTTTTGCCCGGGAGTTTTCCCGCGCATAAATTGGTTTAAAACTCTCGGCCGAGAGTTTTAAAAATTTCTCGGCCGAGAGTTTCTGGTCAACAAAAAACTCAGAAAAATCTGCAGTTTTGAGAAACCTGCAACTTTCGAGGGACAGAACACCTACAAAACAAAATGTTATATGTCGGACCAAGTACCATTAGATTCGTCTCTAAATCTAGTTTTTGATGATGTGAGATTTATGGAGTTTCATTAAAAAATTCAATTTTTTATTAATTTTTTACTAAACTGTGTCACTGTGGAATTTCATTGTTCAAAAAATTGGACTGAATGAAAATTCAATAACTTTCAAATGAGGACACCAAAAAATTCAAAAAAATCATAGTGCACTTCCTCTCCTTGTCTACTTCAAAAGGGTACTCTCATTTTTCTTATTGACGATCACATTGAAAAGAAAATCAAAGGATAATAAAATGTACTGAAACATCACTGTTTTTTTGTCTTTGTCCATTTCAAAAAATAATAAAAAATAGTGATTTGATCCGAAAATTACCAAAAAATAGTCTGTGCACTAGTGCAATATATGCAGATTACGATGCTATGGTTTTTTTCCAAAAATGAATAACCTTCCCTAAAAAAAGTAAAGGATAATAAAGTGACTATTTATGTTTGCCTGAAAATTTCAAGTATATGCAGTTAGTAAACAACAAATTTACCCCTCTATATGTCAATATTTTTTTTTTTTTAAAATATCGGTACGGAGGTAAGACAATTCTCTACAATTATTGTTTTTATGTCAAAGCATAATTTGCGATAAAAATATGAGTTTAGTGGAGTTGAAGTTGAAAAACATAGAAAATTACAATTTTCAACGTCAAAAAAGGGCAAAAAGTGTTTCCCAACTTCACATTTTCACCCATATGTTGTCAATGTAAATTTCTCACATATAAATTTGTCAATGTAAATTTCTTAACTTCTACAAGTTCTATAGGCAGAGTTTGTAAAGGGCCAGGTAGCCTCTGGATCTCATATTTTATGAAAGGTGACATATCTAGTAAATTCCCCTACAGTCAATCTCTGGAATAGATCTAAATAGAAGTTCTTCATTTTAATATCCATAAAATACAAACACTTTAAGGTAAACTGTGTACATGTGTCATTTCTCCCACAAACTAAAGACTTCCTCCCATTAATTTTAGATGTGAATTCTAGACCATAAACTTTTTAAGTCAAACTTTAAGATAAACCATACACATGTCATTTACCTCATGATCTTGTGTCATTTCTCCCATGTCATATATATATTTTTTATTGAATATATATATATATATAGGGATAAGAAAACCATCAAATATGGTTGAAAAATGGAAATTATGCATAGAAGTTTCTTGCTATCCCAATCTAGAGAAAGCAGTGATTACATATGTGATTTCCAATATTGCGACTAGCAAAGTTGTCCAAAGGAAAATGAATATACCGAGAAGAACAACAAACAATGAGGCATATTATATTGGATTGATAGAAGTTTTGGGAGCAACGATGGAGTATGGATCAAATGGAATTGTAGTTTTCACCAATTCTGAACTTGTGTGAAACCAGATGAATGACGTGTGCCAAGTTAAGAAGGAGAGGCTAAAAGAATTGCATGGAATAGCAAACAATATTGTTAGCCAATTTTAATTTTTTAGTATAAGGCATTGTACAAATGTGAATAAGATGTCTGCTGATCTATTGCGTGGGGCAATGCCAATTCATGATTCATCTATCAAAGATGAATTAGAATTATACAGAGAAATGCCAATGCAAGATTCATCTCTCAAAGATGAATTGGTTTTGAGATGCTCTTCTTCAAAAATTCAAGATTCATCTCTCAAAGATTAATTAGTGTTGAAACACTCTCCTTCAAAATTTATTGATGGACGTTGTAACATATCTTGGATATGTGTGTGTTGTGTACTTATAAATGTGTCATTTTTAATGACCATGTGCTTTTTTCAATTATATACCAAGTGTGCTCCCACCACACCATGTAACGCGCAACTTGGTGAACTTCACATTTGCAACAAGTGGTGAACTTCACATTTTTATAAAATTAAAATGCGGGGAATTCAACAATGTTTTGTTTAAATGGAGTTTGTTTAAATGCAGTTTCACTTCTTTTTTAATGACCATGTGTTTTTTTCAATTTTATACCAAGTGTGCTCCCACCATGTAAAGCGCAATTTGGTGAACTTACCATTTTTATAAATTCTTTTTTGCTTAAATTGAGTTTCGCACATCAATTAGTTCTTTTAAAGTTGTGTTCTACATAATTTGTGTACACTAAATTACATTAATTTTCTGAAATTTATTTTGTGTAAATTTCCACCAATAGATATATATATATCATGGAGGATGAATGACGAAGATCAACAAAATCCCATATGGGGGATCAGGGATCAGGGGATGTTCATGGTATTTAAATATAATCTTAAATCTCCATACATGTGTGTACATATGGAATTGATTTTTTATTAACTTTGTGAGTTAAATTAGTTGTTAATAAGTTTTATTTTTTATTTTTTAGGAGCTAAGAAGAGAATGGTCTCTACTCCATCCATGGAGCATGCCCATGGTTCACCCAGTCGTAGTATGGTTCACGCAATTTAATCAATGAATATGTACATGTATTATTGGTTATAAATTTGTATTTGTTTATGAAGCTTCTCTCTCGTCTCGAGAGGTTGGTGGTTGTTCAAATCCCCTTAGAGGGCCATCAATGAGTGGTAGCAGGTTGCGTGAAGGTGGTGATATTTATTCCCTCGGAGGCCAATCAACGGTTGGTGGTGTTGGTTCTCAGTAGGGTCGTTCTGGGTCTCAACAGTTTCAGGGTGGAGAAGATGCTAACCAACCACGTCGAGGTTGCCATCAATTTCAATATTTTTTTCATTGAATTTATACAAATTTGTTTACATATGTTTTTTATAATATACAAAATTTCATATATATTGATGCAAAGGCTGAAAATGTTCCAAATATTGGTTAAAATAGACGTAGGGCAGAACGCTACATTCAAGAAGAAGGTTGTCTACCCACCACAACTTATTCAGCCGACATTTCTGATATACGATGGGAAACAAACATGGCACAATGAACCTTACAAAGGTATGAAAAAATTCATGCAAAATTGCGGAGAGATCTCGTGGCTTTGACTCTACCTGTTGAGAGTCGACAAAGCCTCGAAATAGTTACACATTCATTGGGCGAAATTGTAAATGTGTGCAAAAATCTTGGGCCAACGACTGATACATTTGTAGAAGTGATGAGAAAGAGAAAGGAAACAGTAATGGGTCCCGATAAATGGGAGGATGTAAAACAAAGAGTTACAAAAAATATGGCGAAGTCAATGTTCAATTTCAAGGAAGGGCCAAAAAGAAAAATTCTGAAAGTGAAATATTTCAAGCACCCAAATATAGCTCACTATTTGTATGATAGGCACCTTGCGGTCTATGGAAGGCTCCCATGGAACGATGAGGTTCCTGTTTATTTTGCACAATTGTTTTACGCAGAATTTTTTTGGATATGAAACCCAACTACAATGACCTTCTGTCAGAATTTTTTGGTCCGGGGAAAGGTCGATTGTATGACCATAAGGGCACTAAGTGAGATGTGGAGTTGCCTTGCCCGGAGCTGCCATTGGTGAGTCGACCTTTTCGGGTTGAAACTATGCGGTTAGAGATGGATGCGACTTCTCAAATAAGTCGAGAAGCAAGGGATGTCATGATCAACAATGTTTATAGTGGATTGGGTGGAGTCGATGTTTTTCTAAATCGACAAAGAGTACGTGAAAATGCATTTGCCAATTTTGTGTATTGTACAGATGAAGAGATTGGCAACATGAATGTTGAAGATCTCCAAATATATGCAGAAAAATGTCACAATGGTTTTCAAGACCTAATTCTTCATGAGGAAGAGGGCATGGGAATGGTATGTGTTAATGACCTTAGGGTTCAATTATTTTAACATGTATACATGTGTACAATTTGTAATAAATACATGTGTATGTACATGTATACATTTATTTGTATGTACATTAATCTAACAAAAATGTATTATTATATATTAAAACACCATTTTCAGTTGTCACGCATGATGAGTGATGAAAATTTTAATATCACATTCAGGACCTCTGGTTCAAACAATGCAGATGGGTCTCACCATCAAGATATGTTGGAAAATGTTAGTGTTTTTTAAGTGATATTTTTAAAATAAATAATTGTGCACACATGTACATGTATGTATATATAAAGATAAAATGTTTTAACAGATTCCGATTCCGTCCGATGTTTTTAGGATGGAAGTACCTTCTTCTTCCTTGGGAGACGTACCTTCTACTTCCTTAGGAGATGAGCCACAAATATGAACAATTTTTCACTTTTAAAATTTATGTTTAAGTTATATATATATTCCACCTCAAAAAGTTACATTAAAAATTGAGATATATATATATATCTTGAGTTATTTTAAATTTTTGAATTTAGGTTCCTATAGAAGATTTATTTAATCCACAGACTCTAGCGACGGAGATATGAACATCCACACCATTTCAACCATTTGAACAAGTTGTCTAACTTTTTTTTAATATTATTGAAAATAAGTTTATATATGTACATGTGCATTTTCATTTGAAATATATATATATATATATATATATTTGTACATGTATATTGTACAGTTTACCATTGCATATGTTCCCGTGTGGGGGAACTTGTAGCAGGTGAACAAATAGAGAGGGAACCTCGTGAGGTATTGCATGATTTTTTTTATTTTTATTTTGTTCTTTACATGCAGTTCTATATATATTCTCACTCATTTTTAAAACATCAAATTTTAATGTTCAAGTACATGTGCATTGTGTACAGGTTTCTCATGCTTCGCATGATAGTGCACGGATTGAGACCTTGATAGGAGAGACACTACATCCATATCTATTTGATGGACATGATTTGTAGATTTGATTTCAAGATTTAGATAGTCTTAAATTTACCTTTTTATATATTATCTAGATGCATTGTTTTATATATATATATATATATAACTTGATACAGTTTGATACTTGTGAGATCTACAATTTTTGGACATATTTTATTACAGTGTTAATATAATTTGTTTTGTTCCAAAAAGTTAAGTTTTGGATGGTTTTAGTACTTTTGGTATGTGAATATGAAGGAATGTTGTTATATAATTTGTTTGGTTTTTAAAACTTTTAAGTTTTGGATAATTGAACTAATAGTAATGTTGTCATCTATAAACTAATGTTTTGCTTCTAAACTACATTTGGCATGTTATGTAATGATGTGTTATAGTTTGTTTTGTTTTTAAAATTTAAGTTTTGTTTTGCTTCTGAATTACATTTGGCATGTTATGTAACGATGTGTTATAATTTTTTATTTTTTTTAAATTTAAGTTTTGGATGCTTCAGGTACATTTGGCATGTGAAGTAATGTTGTGATCTATAATTTTTTGTTAAATTAAAAGTTAAGTTTTGGATGGTTTCAATCTACATTTGGCATGTGATATAATGTTAAATGTTTTTATTGGATAGTTGAACTATAACTGGCATGGCATGTGAAGTAATGTTATGTATGATATAATCAAAAAGTTTTTAAAACTCAAGTTTTGGATGGTTTCAATCTACATTTGGCATGTGATATTTAATGTTAAATATTTAATGTTTTAATGTTGCACGATATATAATCAAAACGTTTTTACAACTTAAGTTTTGGATGGTTTCAATCTACATTTTGCACATGTGATATAATGTTAAATGTTTCTATTGGATAGTTGAACTATAATTGGCATGGCATGTGAAGTAATGTTGCACGATATATAATCAAAAAAATTTCTAAACTTAAGTTTTGGATGGTTTCAATCTACATTTGGCACATGTGATATAATATTAAATTTTTTAATTGGATAGTTGAACTACAATTGGATGGTCAAGTAATGTTGTGATATAATCAAAAAGTTTTTAAAACCCAAGTTTTGGATGGTTAAAGTACATTACTCATGTGAAGTAATGTTGTGATATAATCAAAAAGTTTTTAAAACTAAGTTTTGGATATACCATTTTAATCTACATTTAATGTAAATTCATTTAATTTTGATTTAATGTTAAATGTTTTAAATGTAAATCCCTTTAATTTTGATTTAATGTTAAATGTTTTAAATGTTTTGATATAATGTTAAATTTTTTTATCTAAGTTTTTTATGGTTTCAATCTACATTTGGCCTATGGAAGACCCCATGCGTAGACATCGCATGCATTGCAGATGGGGAGGTGTCGGTAGGGGTGGAGGGGGTAGGAGTGTTGGATCTCACCCACCTCTTTCAATCCATGACATAGGCAGGCGCCCTCCTCTGGTAAGCAGTGTTGCACAATTCCACTTCACTAGTGCTATGGTCAGACCTTGAATTACGGTGACCATTTCTGTCTTTTTTTAGGAGGATCCCCAAGATGAAGGTGCCTCTAGTTCCAGGAATTGGAAGAGAAAGTCCACCATCCCAACCCATTAGCCCCAAGACACCAGGAATTCGGCAGCTCTTCCAGTCAAATCCGGCTCGACGAGCTCCAACAGTGATGGCACAAGCAGCGGCAGCTCGGCCTGTGTGGAGAAAAAGCTCAAAGACGACTCTGGATCCTCTTCCGCTTTGGAGAGCTCCTCCCTGCACTCCAAGGGAGTAGCTGATGATCAGGAGGACTACATTTGTCCAATTGTGGAGGATAATCCTCCTACACACATCGATAACTAGCCTGATGTCAGGTCCTCTTTAGCTTTTTTGAACTTTTTTCATGTTTTGCAATCACTGTGCTTCTGAACACTCTATGTCTGCTGGTTTCCTGATATTGGATGGCATCTTCTGGGCTGGTTTCCCAGTCATGGGTAGCCCCTTTTCTTCTTTTTTGATTCAGACCCCCTCTGATTGTTTTGATTTAACCAAAAAGAGTAAAGAAGTAGTTATATGTATTTATCCCTTTAATTTTGATTTAATGTTAAATGTTTTAAATGTTTTGATATAATGTTAAATGTTTTGATCTAATTTTTTTATGGTTTCAATCTACATTTGGCTGATGGAAGACTCCCATGTGAAGTATTGTTTTGATTTAATCAAAAAGAGTAAAGAAGTAGTTATATGTAAATCTCTTTAATTTTGATTTAATGTTAAATTTTAAATGTTTTGATATAATGTTAAATGTTTTGATCTAAGTTTTGGATGGTTTCAATCTAAATTTTGCCTATGGAAGACTCCCATGTGAAGTATTGTTTTGATTTAATCAAAAAGAGTAAAGAAGTTGTACATTATCCCTTTAATTTTGATTTAATGTCAAATGTTAAATGTTTTGATATAATGTTAAATGTTTTGATCTAAGTTTTGAATGGTTTCAATATACATTTGGCCTAGATGGAAGACTCCCATGTGAAGTATTGTTTTGATTTAATCAAAAAGTTTTTAAAATTCAAGTTTTGGATGGTTGAAGTACACTTGGCATCTTAAGATTGCTTTTTATCTCTACATACTCTTGTTTGAGTGAAAAAATATCCAATAGGAAGAACATAGCTTTTATAGAACATATATATATATATATATAGATCCAATACATAAAACATTTTTCATCAATGCACATGTATAGAAAAGCTACTTTCATTTGATACTAGAGCACGTGCATGTACCAAAACAATTTGTACATGTGCAAAAACTTTCACAAATAACATAAGTAGCTCAATTTTTAGTTGAGTACTGGAAGTTCTAAAACATATTTAATCCAAAGAGAATAAATCGTTGGGCAGTTCAATCAAAAAAATTCCAATGGAATGCCATCTTCAATAATCCGTTCATGATCGTATTTTGACATTTTCCATTTCTTAATTTTCATTTTTTTCTTTGATTGAACCTCTATCAACTTTATGCGTGATGCACACACCAAGTGACTATATTGACAACTTATGAAATCAGATTCATAGTCTTCAAAGTAAACAAAATCTCGACTTTTATTAGTTCGTCTGAAAAAATAACCTTTTAGTATAATAGATCCTCTTTCATATTGAAATCCGTGATCATTATAGTTTTCTAATAATTTCATTTTTCGTTCAGTGCAACGCATCAGATAACACTTCACATTTTAATCATTGTAAATAGGTGCAATTACAGAAAAAAAAACATCTCCTGCACAATAAAACAAACTTAACAAAATTATACATATATTGAAATTTATTTCTAGATCTTTAAATCATTAGAAAGAAATTCAAATGTTACCTTCTCTAACAAGATCAGAACCTCAATCACCATCAGATGATATTGTAGCTTCCTCTGATTGCATTCTTCAAACATTGCAACAAACATTTTTCCCTTTGTATTTAGATATGTATGTTTCCAATCGTTTACATACATTTTGTTTTCACAAACGTCATTGGATGTTGTGTTGTCTATGCAAACATGACAAAAACAAGAATATTTTCTTTTATCCAATGCTAACACATTTCTGGATGACTTTGTTTTAATTGAATGTAATTTTCTAGTCCCTTTTATTGTTTCAACATCATTTCCAATTGATCTATCTACGTCTTCAATCCCAATATGCCAGAAAAACCTTTATATGGAAAATTAAAAAAAGAATGTAAATATGATATCAAAATACAATCAAAGATAATCATTGCACGATAAAATTAGATTTCCGATAAAAATTAAATTGAATGTACCTTCGCACTTCTCTTGATGGGTTAGTCTCATAGCTTAGAGCAGTGATGCACCATTGAAGAACTTCTTTTGCATCCACAAGTCAGCTTGCAGAGGGGTTCATTTGATATCTTCAAAGTGCTCGTTTTGTGCATGCCCTTGCACCGTCATGTTCTCCTTTTCCATGGACATTCTCAAAGAAATTCCAAAAATGTTTAATGCAGGTTTTCTTATGAAGACAACACAACCAAAAGAATGATAGTGCAGATTTGAATTGACCTGCGCATCCGTCTGACCATATACGATTTTTCAAAGAATTATAAATTTTTCCAAAACAATGTTGTACAAAATATGTATCATGTGTACAATCGTCACTGATATAAAAGTGATATTCTTTAATGATATGTTGATTTTCACTCGTGCTTTCTATATGATCGACATTTTTTTCAACGTGTCTATATAGAATATGGACAAGCATGGAGACTTGGTTAGAATGATAGTATTCACTCTGAATTTCCTTTTGTGGAACAAATGTGTAGTTTTATGTAAAATCAATCACTGAAAAAATGGTCCCTGGTGGAAAAAAATCACGAGATTTTTTGAATTGAAAGTCTTTCCATTGAGCTCTATGGGAATGCTTGGTGTATTTGTAAATTTCTACCTCAAACTTTCTCAAAAAGTCTATCACAAAAATTTCGTCTTCTCGTAATTCAATTCTTTTAACACTATTTTCACCTTGAATCGATGTATGGATATATTCATATCTCTTCCATTTCAATTTCATGTTGGAAAATGATTGATCATTTATATCAGTACGATATTTGTTTTGAAATTTAGTCAAATTTCCACAATCATCGCATTTTTTACCACCAACACATTTTTTTTTGTAAAATAGTTCATCGTTTTCTCTTTCACATAGAGTTTGAGATATGAAATCACGGATAGTGGAAGGAGGAGGTGAATCCTTCCATAATGTTCTACCAAAATCAAGGGATGTGTCATAATATAACTCAAATTCCACATGATAACGACAACAACAAGTGTCGCGCACGGTGATAGGTTTTAAGTACCATGGTTTTTGTTGAACAAAAACACTGATTGAAACATGAATTTCATGATTATCTTCTTTGAACTTGTTGAATAACTCTATCTGAGTGGTTTCCAAGAAATATTTTTCATGTTCTTCATACTGATTTCATGCTATTCTTCTTCGCATCACATGCTTTGCAGTTGGCGAAGCACGCGAATTGTTCTTCCAATATTCATAAATTATTTTTTTAACATTTTCTCCAAGTCTATCTTTGTATGGTTGCCTACAAATAGCTCTCCAACAAGTGAGTTCATCATTTACTTCTATTTGCAGCTGAAATTTCCGATTGTGCAAAGTTTTTTACGAGGTTCCTAATGCTCGTGCCATAGATGTTACCAAATGATTCTCTTTAGTACTTGATGAAACCATTGCCATATGTATTCCTCTATGAATAATTGAAACATTTTTTTGTCTAGATCTCCTAATTGAATTTATAGCACTACTTATATTTTGTATCACATTTTCTTTCATTTTTTTTATCTTTGGTTGATTTTTGAATACCCAGTAGTGTCGTAGCTTCTTTTAATTTCCTTAATGATAGGAGACCTTTCAACATTTGAGCTTGAACTATCACCTACTCGTTTATGAAATACATTTCAAAAATGCGGTTAACACGATATCGTATATAATGGTTAGGTTTTTTATCTCCATATGTGTGATTGTCAACATTTTATAACATCTCTTCATCGACACTGATTTCATCTGTACATATTTGAATAAATAGTACATAATAAGTTTACATATTCAATAAATAATTAAATTAATAAATATATGTATAATTTCGATAATACGTGCATGTTTTCAATATATATATATACACACACACACACATACCTTGTGATTCAATTTCTTCACTTGAATTTCTTTCAATATTTTCACCATCTTCAATCATTGGTTCAATATCTCTTTCACTTTCTCTTTCAAAATTTTGTATCTCATCATCAATGTTTTGAGGAATATTTCTCTTTGTTTACATTGCAAAATATTTTTCTTGAATTAGTTCATCAAATAAAAAATAAGTTTCACATTTTACACCAGGAAAATTTTAAATATATCAATAGATCATAATATTTACATTTACATACCTGCTTCAATTTCTAGTTGAGGTTGATTTTCCCCTTCAATATTTGAGAGTGATTCTATCTTTCTTTTACGAGATTTTCTCGTCTCTTCTCTACGTTCCTCAGGGTTTCTTTTTCGATCATATTTTCTCGCACAATTCCTTCGATTTCCCATGATAATAGAGTATGAAGTTCAAAAAAATTCCTTCAAAAATTTAGACAATAACTCAATTAGAAGAATCATCATAAAATATTTAATTTAAAAAAAAAAACTCATTTTAAAATTTTTTCAAAAATAAATACTCCAATCCAAAACACTAATATTAAAAAATCCAGGAAAAAAATGTGTTATAAAACTAAAACGAAGCTCAAAAGATTTACTTCAACTCAAAACACGTACTCTAAAAATTCGAAATTAAGCCCAAATATATACTTTCAAAAAAAATGAAGAACAAAAAACATTCAAAAAAATGTATCACATACCTCCAAGAAATGTCCTTTGAATGTACGTCTAAGAAAATTCCTTAAACCCAAAACAATTCTTTACAAAATCGACCACCTCCAACAAATGTCTGCCAAAAAAAGTCCTTAAACCCAAATCTCCAAGAAAAGTCTTTAAACCCAAACCAAGACCTTTGTAAAATTAGACCAAATGTGCGAAAATTATGAATGATTTCGCAGTAATTTATATTGCCGCGAAATGTTTTTTTTGAGGGGCTCTGCGAAGTTTTTCGGTCGATGGAAAAGTAGGCAGAAGTTCGGCCGAACATGGAAAAAAATTCGGCCGAACTATTAAGGCGTGAGACTTAACAACCCATTTGCGTAAAAACTAGTTCGGCCGAACTTTGTAGAAAAGTTCGGCCGAAATAATGCATCACCAATTATGCAGGTCCGAGCTCTGAATACGTTTATGAAAATTTGGATTGATTGAACTCCATGAAACATTCTGAATTAACTGTCGGAACTCGAGACAAGAATTTTTAGATTTGAATCTACTTTCAGGAAATGTAACTTTTATGGAATTTCAGAAATATTTACTAATTTTAATTAATTTTGTAATAAAACGGGTGCAAACAATTTCTGAGGGTCATTGTGATTCAGTGAAATCAAAATTTTGTATCTCCCAAAATACATTGTAAAAAAAATTGAAAAAATTATGGGGCATTACGTTGGTCCGTCATGTCCAATGGGTAGCTTTTATATTTTTAGTTTATAACTTATATGTTAAGAAATTTCTTGCGTCGCGAAACATACTCAAAATATGCAATTTTTTCATATTGGACCAGTTCAAAAAATTCTAGTAATTATGATATGCATCCATTGGCTTTATGACGAAACCGAAGTAGACTCTGTCTAGATTGTTGTAACACATTTTGTTTTCTGAAAAACACAAATTTTCAAAGAATACAACATTGCGTATTAACGTGACTTCTTATGAATCCTTTGATTGTTAAAAAACACACACTCAAAGAAATGCTAAGTTGACATATCAAATGTGCATAAAAAAATTCCAAAAAATAAGTAATAGAAATCTAACAAAATTTTTGACAACTTTTATTTTTATCACAAAATGAAATTCTAAATAGGAAAATTGTTATAGTTTGTAGAAAGTTGAAGAATGAAAAAAGATGAAATTTTTTTTCTCAAAAAAGGGCAAAAGGTGTAACCCAGCTTCACATTTTCACTCAAAGAACTGATTCATGATGGGATCATTGATCTTCAGTACTATCCTAGTTCCGAGCAGACTACTGATATCTTCACCAAGAGTTTCACTGAGTAGAAATTTTGATTTTGGCGAGATCGTCACGGGGTGAAGGATACGACTGCCTAACAATTATCTTTTCTCTACTTTTTGCATTATATTTTGAGGGGGGGTTTTCTTCCCACTGGGTTTTTCCTATTTCCTCTTTTCATGCATTGTATATGGGTACCTAAAATGGCATTGTTGCTGGGACTCATTCATTTTTCATCACACTCACTTAAGTTATGCTTAAGGGGGGGTGTTGGTGTACATGCACATAGTTAGCCTTAATTAGATTTAGCTCAACTCTTTTTATTGCATGTGATGTGTACTTGTCTTTAGCTAGTTAACTCGAGGTCTTACATGTGGTGTTCACTTGGCTTTAGTTAGTTAACTATAGCGCTTGCATGTGGTGCATGTGCACATCAATAGAACATGAAGCAACTTCAGTTAGCTTTAATTATTCATAGTTATTTCATGTATAACTAAGCTTAACTTAGTTTATTTATGTATTGATTATAAAATGAATATTGATGAATCAAACTCATTCTCAGTTTTCTTTTTTCTTTTTCAACTCTCATAAGTTTGTGCAATTATTCTTCAGTTAGATCCATATTTTTTCTCTAATAATTTTACACCAGATCTTTTAACTAATTTATACATAGTGTTGGCAATAAATAATTTCTATATAATAAATTTTGAATTCAAGGAGGTTCAAGCCATGGTGTTGATGCAATGATTGAAGATGACAACTATGTGTTTTTCCTTCATGAAGGGCATAGGTAGACTTTGGATTTAATGGGATTTAAATTTTTCTGTATTGCAAGTTATAAAAGGACTTAGTTGTTACTCGTGTTAGATTCTAAAAAGAATAGTATGAGTTATTTTTTTAGTAAAATTTAATGAAAATATTAGAAAGTCATTGGTAATTATGATACAGTTTTCTTTAGTAGCTGATATATTGCATTTGGAAATACAGGATGGTCTAGTGTTGGCGTTAATCACTATGAGCCATTGATTGCTTAACTTTCCCCAGTGGTCTCTCAAGACAAGGCCGCATTTCTACTTTGACATAAGTTCCCGCATTAATTAATTATTGTAGAATAAATTTTCTTATATGTTAGATTTTCATCGATTTCATAAAAAAATCATGAATCTTTTGGTGCAAGTGAGACATTCCTTGCAGCTCAAAGTTTGATGCATTTGGTGTTAACTCCATATTTTGTGATTATTTTAAAGATTTATTAAAGATTTTAGAATTTTATTTATCAAATTATTTATTGAGACGGAGTAAACATGGGTTTTGTTGTTGTTGAAACTCTCTATTTGTTTAGTTTCTTAGGCATTCATTATTTGATGGAACATTTTAAAGGGGTTTTTTAAGAGTGCTCTCCTCTTAGGCCCTTCCTTGCTGTATGAAAGAGACATGCAATGAAAGGAAAGCTTTGAAGTTGTCTCATAGTTGTCTGACAACATCTTTATAGTATGTATTCTGCTATAATTCTAGAGTCATTAATGTTTGTGAACTTGTATTATTTATGGAAAGAATATTTTGATGCAATACTTTTAAATTTTAGTTTGTGACTCCACTTCTGTAAGCCTTTATCTTGAAACTAGTTTCACTTTAGAATTTTTATAAGCCCTTATCTTGCATCTCGTGTCAATTTAGAAGTTCAACAATAGTTCCTTTTGTTCAAATTATCTATGACCCTGGGAGATATATCGAATTATTTTGCATGAGAAAATTTTGTTGCCGTATATGGTACTTGACAAAAACACAAGGATATATTATGTTTTTTGAAATGTGCTCAAGTCTCCAAAATGAAAAATTTGAATTTTTTATTCTATCATAATTTTATAAGTACTCCTATGCGGCTTCCACATAGTTGTCTTTGTGCTTGCCATAAATGCATCCTAATAGCCTCTCCACCTTTACAAAGGAATATTCTTGTATCAAAAACCTATGGGCCATGGTTAAGACTTTCATCTTTATTGTACAATACGTGCACCTCTACCCATGCCTAGGTGTACCCATGCAATGTCATTTTTAGTTAATAGAAAGAAATAAATCTGGTATTAATTTAGGATGGCTACTATTTGAAACATTTTCAGAGCGATATATTGCTTGACCCATTATATACCTTTTATGTAGGATGTTTTTTTAGCTTCTTACCCTTCTTAAGCTCCTTAAGCCCCTTCAATAATTTCAATGTCTACAATGCCAAATTCATATTGCCTATGATGGTGGATGAGATATTTTCAATAATGTCATGCACACATAAGCTAGTGCGTCTTCATATTATCGACAAATGTTATTAAGCTCAATATTGATCATTAATTTTTACGAGAAATCAATTAATCTCCATTATTCCTCTTTAATATGCTGCCATTTTTTTGCCTTATGTTCCTTGCTAGCACATACATGTTCTCTTCCTATATCATGTGGATTCCATCCCCTCTAATTTCCCTTAAAATTTGCATTAGGAAACAAAGTTAAATGCAAGAGAGTGGATCCATCTCTCCATGAGATGGACATTCTTCCTTTTGGCTTGAAATCAGATTAATCATACATTGTTTCACATTTATGCTAAATTTGAATCTTTTTTTTTTAATATTGTTTGGGCATTTTATTCGAGAAAAACTCACAAGGTTGGGTGTCGTACCACATAACAAATACTAGCTTTGGCTTAGATTCTAGGTTTGAGTGTCAAATGTTCCACCAAAATCACGCCTTGGATTTACACCAACTTCATCCCTTTTTCAGTCAAGTTGTTTGGTTGGGTTCGGCCACAAATGGAGTGTAACCTTGGTGGATAATTTAATCCTCTCGATACCTTACTAGTGGAAAAAATCCCATTCCTTTTCCAGTTTTTCTATTTTGGGGCGTCAGACCCAAAAGGGAATGGAACTCTTTTGGAAAGCTAAATCCTATGTTTCACGTACAAGTGAACAAAATATTGTCCACTCACTTGAATCTATAATTCTAAAGTAATAGCTAGAAAATGTGAAACTTATATTTTTTAAGCTCTTGGGATGTAGAGAAGATAACTAATATTATTAGTGTCCAATAAGTGACTATATTAGACTAAAAGGTGCATTTAGGTACATTCAAGATCAATACATAATGGGAGTGGGAAAGAAATAACTTTTATTTCTTTTGAGAGTCTATGAATTATGTAAACAAGTTCTATTGATGTTTTGCTTTATGTTAGAACTTGGAAATGTTAAAGGTGGAACAAATGAGAATAATGGTGCATTTTTTTTTTTTGGTCATGATTTGATATTTTTGTTTTATATTTATTTCAGTGAAATGACAACATATTCAATATAAAAAGAGAGATGTTTTCTTGTGGATAGTGGAGTGAACTGGGCGAAGTACATGTCTGTCAGTGGGACTGTGGAAGACGAGTATGATATTATCACATTATAGTACACTCAAGAAGGCCTTCTGATAATTGATGAGAAAACATGGGGTCATGTAGTTGCCTTTGGAAATGATATTTCCATTGAAATCCTATCCATTGAGTTCAAGCAGGAAATATTTGTGGTGAGAAGAAAATGCTTGAGATTGTGCTTTTGTTGTTGGGTTATTATGTTTTACTATTTTTGTTTATTTCTTCTTTAAAATTAAGTTTGCAAGAAGATGAACTTGTGTGGTCCCAAATCCCTAGAAAGGTATACACAATAGGCATTGGATACAAACCCATAGCATAGTTAAAGGAGAAAATTAATTAATTAAAAATTAATTAAAAAATAAATTAAATGGGATTAAATAAAAAATGAAAAGGAGAAATTTTAATTAGGGAAGGAAAGTCGAATTTAAAAGGCAAGGGAAATGTATTGAAAAGTGAGGGATTTTTTATTTTTTATGAATTTAAAATGGGAGAGGCGGATAAAAAATAAAGTGGGTATTAATGGGGGGACGGGATTTTATTAATAGGAGAAAAGGTATTAAAATTAAAAAAAAAAACGAATTGTGAAAAGAGGGGGAGATGGGGCCCGAAAGGGCGTGGGAAAAGGGAGGCGGATTAAAAAATTTTAAAAATCGATTTTAAAAATCAAGGGCGGGAATGCAGAATGGGAAGAGGCGTGTATGTTGCCGTAGGGAGTCGTTGAACCGGGGTTAGCAAGTGAGGGCGGAGTGAATCGATTGCAGGTTCGTGGAGAGAGTGTTGAGTGCGTGGGGTCGAGAGTTAGAGAAAGGTGAGGCGTAGTCTGTGCGTTGAGAGGAGCGTATAGTTGAACGCAGGTGGGTCGTAAGGAGAGGAGAGAGCCCGAGAGCGAGGGGCGGGAGCGAGTTGCAGGTTGCTGAGGGGCCGCGTGAGGAGTTGTGTTGTGAGGGGGTAAGGCACGGGGGAGCCGTAAGACAGAGACGTGGGAGATCAGATTGTGAGGGGGCGTTGGGAGAGCGGTGTTTGCAGAGTAAAGGCGGATAGAGCAGAGCGTAGGTAGAGCTGTGGATAGGGTCTGCGTTGGCAGAGGGGTCGGGTGTATGTAGATTGATCTGCGTAGGGAGATTGCAGTGAAGGATAAAACGTGGAGCGATAAGGAGGTGTAGAGTGAGGGTTTGAGTTGTAAGGAGGTCGATTGGGATGTGAAGCGTGCAACATTTAAAAATTGCAGGAGCGTAGGAGCTGTGTAGAGGGCGCGAGGGCAGAGTTTATTTTTATTTTTTGATATTTGTAATGCAGAAGGGCCGGCGAGTGATGAGAGGAGTGTGAGAGAAGTTTGAGTGGTGGGTATTGTATAATGAGGAGGCGAGAGCAAAGGGCGTAGAGGGGATTTGCAGAGAGGGCCAAAGGCCAATAATTTTTTTGTTTTTATTTTTTATTTTTAAATTTAAACAGCAGAGAATAGAGATAGTGACTCTAAAACAACAGCAGAACTTTCTTTTGAATACACAACAGAATGGACAAAATGCAGAAATGAAGGCAACAGTAGAATTTTTCTAGCAGCAATGAAACCCAGAATTGTAGAATTTTCCAAATTATTTCAACAGTAAAACTCAGAAATCTTTCCAATAGCTCAACAGCAGAAAAACTCAAAATTCTTTTCCATTAAAAAGCCAGAAACTTCTACTTCAGAAACCCTCTTTAAACAGTGTTTTCCAGCAACTCTTCAATGCAGAAATTAATAGAAATTGCAGGAAAAATGAGAATGAAAACCTTGAGATGGGCAGTGCTGCCTTCAAAACCAATGCTGCTATTCTTCAAAGTCAATTTCTGAATGCTGCTTCTTTCCTTTGAACGATGCTCCTCCTCCAAAACACTTCTGAATGGCGGCAAAAAACACTGCTGCAAAAATCTCTGAGTGCTTCAGAGGTGCAGTGCTGCTCTCAATTTCTGAGTGCTGCAAAAATGCCAAGAATTTTTGTAGATATGCAGGCCATAAACACAAATGGCTCACTCAATTTGGAGCAGGGCCAGCAATCGCCCAATACCAATGGTGATAGTGGAAGTCATTGTGCAAAACTAAAGTTCCTTTGAAGGTGTGCCATAAGTGTTGATTGTGGGATCTCCCACAACAACTCAATGGTATAAGGTCTTACAAAAGTATAATGTGAAATTGTGTAGAGAGCATTTGATAAGCCCACAAAGCAACAAATTAAGTGACACTTGATGGAAAAACTTATGAGTTGTCAAGTACAAAAGAATCAATGAAAAGTGTTGTTATGCCATTTGGTGGCTAACAAGTGGATCCCATCATTGTTTCATTGTTTAATATAATTGATGTTGGGAGGAAAAGTAAGAAGCATTGGGATTATCATTCATACTCGCAGAGAAAGAATGAGATAAAGAGCTCTCATGGAGAAGAATAGAGAGTTTTTACTGTGAAAGGAGACAGAAAGCTAAGCTGCAAAGATTCCTTGTCTGTTGTATCCAAGTGAAGGTAAGATTGACTAGCACCTTTGAATATATTTTAATGTTTTTTTGAAGGGGATAATCACATGTTTTGTAACTACTAGCATCCCATGGAGGCATATATGTAATATTTTGGACCTTTAATTTAATATAATAGTTAAATAATCTCTTACATTCTACATCAAATTTGCATGTTTTCTTCTGTCATGTTGGGATTACATTGTTAAACCATGGTTTGCTTAGCAAAGCCGTAGTCTAACTAGCCAGAGGAATCGCCCTGAAAATCATGAAAATTCCGATAAGATTTTCAGAAAATCCGGCAGGAATTTTTCTAAATCCATGTTATAACTATCAAAGTTTAATATTTTGGGTGTCCTACAAGTTTTTGATGGTGCTGAATCCATTTCCAATGTCAAAATCAGGATTCAAACACTGTTTCTGCAAGATTTTTTAAATTTTTTTGGCCCGGATTCCGGCCAATTTTGACCGTCCGGGCAATTCCTCCGGCTCGTTAGACGACTCCCTTAGCAAATAGGTAAGTTATTACATTGGGAAAATTTTGTTGGACAATCTTGTAGAAATAGAGGCTTCCTGGGCTGCTATGAAGCCACGTATTTGATTTCTATTCACTGTTTGGCATATTGAATTTGCAAAGAGAAATACCTTTCCAAAAGAAAATTATGACTGAAGTGTACTCCATCTATTTTCATATGTGGGTTTTCAAACCATGATGGCATTATTTGATACAAATACTAGATTTTAAGATTCCCATGAAACCCTCGACCAAATCAATATGATTGCATCTCAAGCTTGTACATTTGCTTACTATAGAATTGTGTCCCCTGTGAGTTTAATTTTTCAATAAGACAAGAAGGCTTACCAATTGTTTGTCTCTATGTCTCTATGATATTAAGTGAATATACTATGTATACAATCTATACTTCCCTAATACTATAAAAAAACAAATTTCTTTATCCATTAAACAATTCTCCAAACTTAAATTTTCTTTTTAAATAATGTAATTCATATTTATATTATAATTTAAATATTTAATCAAATGATATAACCTATCACATCCTATTTAATCAATAAAACTTAACTCACACAAACATTCAAAAATTTTACCTATCAGATACACCTTAACCTCAACTCAATACACAAACAATCATTAATGTGAAGAATACCATTAGCGAGTACACAAATCCAGAAGAATCACGGATACATTCAAATTTTACATGGAACTTGCGCGTTAACTGAGGAAATCGCCATAGTCCACTCAATCAAATTCATATATATATATATATATATATATAATCCATTCAATACATTGTCATCAACCACCCTGTAATGTCCAGAGTACACAAATCCCACAAATGTCCACAGTACACAAATCTCAGAAAATTAATAAATGAAATTTTCAGGCTATTGTACACAACTCTTCAAAACAAAGCCCTTATATATTTAGTGTATTTGAAGGTCTATCCATGATACTGTTGAGATTTTTCTGTTTTGAGTAAAATAGGCAAAAATCTCATTAGGTGACAAAAATTAGGAATTAGTTCCTAGATTAGCTCCAGTTTGTTGGGAGGGAGTTAATGCATGCTAAATTTGAGTTGAGAGGATTTATGAGGCTGTTAGATTCTCCTGCTATATAACAGGTCTCCATACGTTTGTTTTGGAGAGAGTGTGTGAGAATTGTAATCTTTTGTTTGAATTAATAAAGACTGCCAATGCCCTGTTGTGTGGACGTAGCCCAGGAGGTTTGGGTGAACCACGTTAAAGCTGTGTGTCTTTCCTGTGCATGATTAATTTGTTGTTGTTGTGTTTTATAAATGCTGCGCTCCAACAATTGGTATCAGAGCGAGTTGGAGGAGCACGCAGTTAATTGCTGGAGGTTTTGAAATTGCTGCGTTGAAATTTTATGCTTACCTGCGCGTGGAGGTTGCAGGTGCGTTTGAATGGTACGCAGAATTGCGTTGAATTGATATCAAGATGGAATGAGGTTCGTGAGCGGACTGGAAGAGCGGCATAGATTGTCCCTTGCCAGACGCATCCGTTGGAGCCGGTCTCTACTCTATTCTTCCTGTTTCATGGCGGAGATGTGGAGGCCGACGGGAATTGCCTGTTCACAACGTCGCAGAAGGCAATAAGGTTGAACACGAACCTGAGGGATTTAAGGCGGAGGACTATCCAACGCTTCATTGAAAATTATGAGGCGGCCGAGTTCTGGGATTTAGTGATGAAGTCCATTGATGACCGAAAAAAAAAAAGCGGCCCGTGTTCCTGTACAGGACGACAATTGCAACTGGAGGTTCGTATGCCATTTTTTATTGAAAGCGTTTTATAAAGTCGACGATTGAAACTGGAGGCTCGTATGCCATTTTTTATAAAGCGTTTTATGCGATTTTTTAAATCGACTTTGGAGTTTGAAAACACATTTAAAAGGTCACATTTTATAATCGATTATATATATCTGCAGGCTATATATATAATTTAAAGGACTTTTGGACTTCTTGAGTTTTGGACTTCGATTTAAAGTGTTTTGGTTAAAGCGATTTATATATATCCATTTTGGATTGTATTGAAATCGATATGGCATATGGTAATGGTATATGGTATGTAAAAGAGACTTTATAAAATATGAAATCGATTATATAATAAATCGATTTGATTAAAAAGTCCTTTTTATAATATAAATGCCATTTATATTTGGTTTTTTAAAGTGATATAAGGAAAGAAGGGTGGCATTTAAAAATTACCATTTGCACATGGTATTTTGAAGTGGTGTTTGCACATGGTATTTTTTGGGCGTTTTTTTTTTTAAAAGGCATTTTTTAATTAAAAGGGGCATTCTTTATTTTTTAAAGTTGGGTTTTGGAGATTACTGTGTTTTTTGCTGAAACAAGATGGCGAAAACTCAAAATGCCCGGTTTGAAATTGAGAAGTTCAATGGCAAAAACAACTTCGAGATCTGGAAGGTAAAGATGCACGATATGCTGGTTCAACAAGGCGTGGCAAAAGCACTGTTGGGGAGGAGCAAAAGGCCTTCTTCCATGACGGAGGATGAATGGGTTGAGTTGGATGACAGAGCTCTGAGCGCAATTCGGTTATGTCTGGCAGATGACGTTCTGTTCAACATTGTGTCAGAGAAGACCGCCGCAGGCTTGTGGTCGAAGCTTGAGAAGCTCTACATGACGAAATCCTTGACAAATCGGATTCTCCTGAAGCGACAGCTTTATGGTTTGCGAATGAAGGAAGGTACCTCGATTACTGACCATCTGAATGTTTTCAATACTCTATTGGTACAATTACAAAGTCTAGATGTAAAATTTGATTCGGAGGATAAGGCAATAACTCTATTGTGTACATTGCCTGAATCGTGGGATCACTTTGTTACTTCCATAAGCTTCAGTAATGCAGCTGTCCTTGAGTTTGATGATGTGGTTGGAGCCATGTTGTCTGAGGAGACGAGGAAGAAGTCGAATGCTGACACCTCTACATCAGAGGCAATGATGGCTAGAGGTCGTTCTAGAGAAAGATGCTCAGGTAAGCGCAGCGATTCGCGTTCAAAGTCGAAAGGGAAGAAGAGCAAAGTGAAGTGCTGGTTTTGTGGCAAATCGGGGCACTTGAAGAAAGACTGCTGGAAGAGACAGCAAACAGAGAAGAAAGGAGGCTCTTCGACAGAGAAGGAGGCAAATGCGACAGATACAGGTTCGGCATCTGGTTCAGGTATGAGCGACGAAGTGTTGTCTGTTAATATGTCAAATCATGATCAACATTGGTTGTTAGATTCCGGTGCATCAAACCACATGTGTATTCATAGAGAATGGTTTAAGACGTATAGATCAATTAATGATGGAGTCGTGTACATGGGTAATGATGTCACATCTAATATTGTTGGGATAGGAAGCATACAACTGCAAATGTTTGATGGCACAACTAGAATATTAACAAATGTGAGACATGTTCCAGACTTAAGGAAAAATCTAATTTCTTTAGGAGCATTGGATACGAATGGATATAAAACTGTAATTCAAGGTGGAGTTATGAAAATCTATAAAGGTATTTTACTAGTAATGAAAGCTAAGAAAGTAGGAAATCTGTTTCCGTTAGAAGGAAGAACAGGGTCAGTTCATGTGTCTACTGTGTCTGAACATGACAGTAGTTCCATTCGCCTATGGCATCAAAGGTTGGGCCATATGAGCGAAAGAGGGTTAAAGATTTTGGCTGATCGCAAGTTACTTCCTAATCTAAAGTCTGGAAAGTTAGATTTCTGTAAGCATTGTATGTTTGGCAAACAAAGTAAACAAAAATTTAAAACAGGCAAACATACTAGTAAAGGGATACTTGATTATATTCATTCAGATGTTTGGGGTCCAGCCCCTACAACTTCATATGGTGGCTCGTCATATTTTGTGTCGTTCATTGATGACTTTTCTAGGAAGGTGTGGGTCTACATATTGAAAAGGAAGTCTAATGTTTTTTCAGTGTTCAAACAGTTTAGAGCATTGGTAGAAAACAGCACTGGTAGAACAATAAAGTGTTTAAGAACTGACAATGGTGGTGAGTTTACTTCCAAGGAGTTTGACAGCTATTGCAAGGATGCAGGGATCGAGAGACATAAGACCATGGTTTATACTCCTCAGCAAAATGGAGTTGCTGAACGCATGAACAGGACTCTTCTAGAGAGAGCAAGGAGTATGCTGAGTAACGCCGGGTTGCAGAAGGAGTTGTGGACGGAAGCTGTGGCTACAGCTTGTTATGTGATAAATCGGTCGCCATCAACAACGATAGACTGCAAAATTCCGCAAGAGGTATGGAAAGGACACCCTTGTGATTATTCTAAACTCAGAGTGTTTGGTTGTGATGCATATGCTCTAGTGCCTAAACATCAACGAACTAAGTTAGATCCAAAGTCTAAAAGGTATGTCTTTGTTGGGTATGGTGTTGGAACAAAGGGATATAGATTGTGGGATCCTACTACCCGCAAAATCATCATCAACAGAGATGTAAAGTTTGATGAATCCTCTCTTGTACGGTTAGATGTAGATAGTAGATTGAAACAAGATGATGTATCTGATTTTCAGCACATTCAATTTGATAGCACTTCTAATGATAGTCATGATGACCATAGTTCAGATACTAGTAATGAACAGGTTTCAGAACATGAACAGGGTTCAGGTTTAGATCATGAACAGGTCTCAGATACTAGTCGGCAAGAAGTTCCTACAGGTGGTAGTCAGCCAATCGAGGAAGCACCAGAAACATCCTTAAGGAGGTCGACAAGAATCAAACGGCCACCGAAAAGGTATGATGATTATGTTACTTCAGTTGCATTTACTGCTAATGACAATGAACCTCTGTGCTATCAGGAAGCAATAGAAGGTTCGAATAGTGACAAGTGGAAAGCAGCCATGAAGGACGAAATGATGGCCTTAAGTAAGAATGGCACATGGGATCTGGTTGAGCTTCCGAAAGACAGGAAAACTGTGGGGTGTAAATGGGTTTACAAGCTGAAACGGGGTGTGAATGATACAGAGGACAGGTACAAAGCGCGACTGGTTGCAAAAGGGTTTTCTCAGAAAGCAGGCATAGACTTTCATGAGATTTTTTCACCAGTTGTTAAAATAGTTTCAATTCGAATTGTGTTAGCATTAGTTGCTTTGTTTGATTTAGAGTTACAGCAACTAGATGTTAAGACTGCTTTTCTACATGGAGATCTAGATGAGGAAATTTATATGGAACAACCGGAGGGGTTTGTTCAGCATCGCAATAAGAAATTTGTCTGCAGACTCAAGAAGTCATTATATGGCCTGAAGCAGTCGCCTCGGCAGTGGTATAAGAAGTTTGATTCTTTCATGTTGAGTCAGAAATATGTTAGAAGTGAATATGATCATTGTGTGTATTTCAAGCAATTGAAAAATGGCATGTTCATTATCTTAGTGTTGTATGTTGACGATATGATTTTAGCAAGCAAAAGCATTGATGAAATCAAAAGGTTGAAGACTCAGATGGCAAGGACATTCGATATGAAAGATCTAGGAGCAGCAAGACATATTTTGGGCATGGAGATTTTCAGAGACAGGAGTAATGGTAAGCTGTGGCTATCACAACAGAAGTATGTTGAGAAGATACTTTTGAGATTTGGTATGAATAATGTGAAGCCTGTTTCAGTCCCTTTCGCTTCCCATTTCAAGCTTTCTTCGAGTTTATGTCCTAATACAGATGAAGAAAAGGATTATATGTCTCGAATTCCATATGCCAATGTAGTAGGATGTTTGATGTATGCGATGGTTTGTACTCGACCAGATATTTCACATGCAGTTGGGGTTGTCAGCGGGTACATGGCAAATCCGGGTAAAGAACACTGGTCAGCAGTGAAATGGGTGCTTCGGTACTTGAGAGGCACAAGTAGTTATTGTATCACTTACAATAAGAGTAGTGAAATTGTTTGCGGATATGTTGATTCCGATTTTGCAGGTGATTTGGATAAGAGAAGGTCGACTTCAGGGTACGTCTTTACTCTTGCAGGTGGAGCTATCAGCTGGATGTAAAAGCTACAGAACATTGTTGCTTTACCACTACTGAAGCAGAATACATTGCTGCTTCGCATGCTTGCAAAGAGGCGGTTTGGTTGAAAGGTTTGCTTGGTGAGTTTGGTAGGTTACAGGACAACATTAGGTTACTTTGTGATAGTCAAAGTGCAATACATTTAGCTAAGAATCCGGCCTATCATAGTAAATCAAAGCATATTCCAATTAAGTACCATTTTGTAAGACAGGTTATCACTGAAAGGGGAGTCTCTCTTGAAAAGGTGCATACAAAGGAGAATTGTGCAGACATGTTCACGAAACCAGTTTTGTTGGAGAAGCTGCGTTGGTGTTTGGCTTCTCTTGGCTTGCAGAAGAGATAAAATAATAATAACAGGGCATCAGGCTAATTGTTGTCAAGGTGGAGATTGTTGAGATTTTTCTGTTTTGAGTAAAATAGGCAAAAATCTCATTAGGTGACAAAAATTAGGAATTTGTTGCTAGATTAACTCCAGTTTGTTGGGAGGGATTTAATGCATGCTAAATTTGAGTTGAGAGGATTTATGAGGCTGTTAGATTCTCCTGCTATATAACAGGTCTCCATACGTTTGTTTTGGAGAGAGTGTGTGAGAATTGTAATCTCCTGTTTGAATTAATAAAGACTGCCAATGCCCTGTTGTGTGGACGTAGCCTAGGAGGTTTGGGTGAACCACGTTAAAGCTGTGTGTCTTTCTTGTGCATGATTAATTTGCTGTTGTTGTGTTTTATAAATTGCTGCGCTCCAATAGATACTCGAATCGCTAACTGCGCATGAGGTTGCCTCCCTTATTTCCCAACGATTTTAGTGTGGATCAACAATATCTAGAAGAATTGGGTTGCCGAGAGAATGATAAGGAGTGCCTCTATTGTTTTCTGCACCACCATCAATAACAGCCATGGCCAAATGTACACAAATTTCAAATCTCATTAACAAATACATCTAACAACTAATTCGAGCTGATTTTCCTATCGGCATTTAAAATTCGGTACACAGCTCTTACCAGTTGTGAGTTCCGGCCGTGCAAATGAATTTCCTTGCATGCCAGCCTGCAGAAGCTCATTAATACCAGTTATGTATTAATAGATAACTATTTAGATTAAGTGCCCAGTATAGATTTGGATTATAGATTTCGAAAATATTTAGAAATCCAATAAACAACAACTCGATCAAATAATTAATTGGTCTCGGTGCTGTAAAATTGGACTAAATCTACGATGTGAATAAGTTCATATACACTTCTTGATGCATTAAATGTAATATATAGGAATAATTGCATATAACCCATTGATCTTATGTTTGGTGATGTTGTTTCAAATTTAAGGTTGTGCAAATTGAATGTGGGTAGAGCTATATGTATATCGATTCTAAATACCAAAATTTGTTAGAGACTTGAATCGCTGATGGTGATGGGACTTTTATATTTTCTATATATTAAAGACTTATATACATTAAAATGTATAGATAATTTCTCTAGAATATGTATTATATTTAATAATATATTACTCTGTTGTGATTTTTAGTGATTACTTCAAGATCATAATTATAATTTAAAAGTCAAAATAAATAAATATCTCTTCAAAATTAATCAAATATATATAGGTTACTGCTAAACACTTATTATCAACCCTAATTATAAAAAAGTTGTAAAATTAGAAACATGGCATAAAAATATGAGACATACCCCATGGCCAGCAGAGTGAGTGCCCAGGCTGTCATGGCAACTGATGCAATAGCAGAGAAACTCTTCTCTGACCATAACCTCATATGATGCATCCCCGAAATGCAAGAAGCAGCCCCACCATGCCTGCTATGAGTGCAAAGATGACCATGAACCCCGTAGCAGCGTTTCCCATCGGAAAATATACTGCCCACAAGGGGTTGGGGAATAGAATTCCCACACCTACATCTCCACCATTACATTATTTTCATTTATTTTGACTGTTCGTGAGAGAAACCAGATGTGTTCTACAATTGAGAAATGCAACATAACCTATTCTACAACTTACACAACATAATCGACTATTCTGCAATTTACATGAAATGTGATGCTATTATTATAAATATAGTATATACATACGGATAATAGTTGCATTTTCAATAGCTTCGTTAATGGCCCATCCTGCGGTTCCACATACGATTGCATACATACAAAAATTCAATACCAACAGAATCGTTGCAATCGGCTTGGCTCCTGCCCTGTTAGCCATATCCCTCTTTGCCATAATTAATTAACACAGAGAGAGATATATGAAAACTGCCTTCAACTCAACTCGTAATCTAAGAAGAGAACGAAAGGAAGACGCAGCCCCTTAGAACTGTAATGAAAATTGAAGGATACACTGCACTTTTTAAAGAAATGAGAGGAGAAGACGTGGCGGAGATGTAAGGGTAACTGCACGGATTTGTTTTCTTTAGCTTAAAATATTTTATACACAACATCCTACCATATATCTCAAATCTCGGGCAAAGGAAAATGAAGGCTTTGGAGGGCCATCCTACCTCAACACGATTTCACAGTGCTGGTCACATCCACTCAACTCTTTTTCCTCCTCTTCATGATGATGATGACGTGGGTAGATGTAATACTAAATGCACAATCTTGTTTATTTAGATTATAATTATTTTAAAATATGATTTTGTTATATTTTTCAAATCTGTCATTAAGATAATGATGATAGCAATGATGATGATGATGGCGGTATTATTGATAATGATGATGGATGACATGATGATGATGATGATAATGAGTCATACTGCAACACAATTTTCGTCACATCCACTCAATTACTCAATTAACATGATGATGATGAAGAAGAACATCAACTAAGACCTATATTGTCTCTAGATCTTAAAAAGGTAAGAGATTAATTCTTTACTTAAAGAGAAGTGAGATAAACATTACCAATTTACCATACTATTGTTGAGTTAAAAAGTTAAGAAAGTTGGTAGTTTAACACATATTTTAAAAATTAAATGGAATGTGAATATAAGATAGACAATTGAAGACAAAGTAACTTTCATCTTCAACCTTTTTAGAATGCCATAAGTAACAAACTCTTTCATCCCATGACATTTTGAAAATTGACCAATGTTTAATTTCACTAATAATCAACATAACTAAGCTATAACTATAACTAAGCTAGTTTCCTTTTACCCATTTCTCTAGGCCATAATTAATTACAATGAGTTTCCGGTACCCATATCTCTCCGCCATAATTAATTAACACGCAAACAAAGTGAGAGATATATGAAAACTGCATTCAACTCAATTCATAGTCTACGAAGAGAACGAAAGGAAGACGCACCCTTCGAACTGTAATGAAAATTGAAGGACAAAATGCACTTCTTAAAGAGCAAAGAATGAAATATCTGATCATTCGAGAAAAGAAAGGAGCTGACATGGCGTAGATGTAAGGGTCACGCTTTTTTTTGGGACGATCTGAGAATCCTGGCTGAGTGTGTATATATATAATTGTTTCAATATACAATTTAAATATTTATGTTAATTACTTTATTTATATAATAAAGTATTTTAATAGTTAGAGATAAAAAGTTAATTAAAAAAATAAATTAATTATTTTTTAATATAATTAATAAAAGCTAAGTATATAATTTATTTAATTATCGATATAAATTAATATATATTATATTTAAAAAATATTAATAATAATAAAAATATTTCAATTTGAGTCATAAATAAATTATTTCAATATACCGTTAATAATATTGAGATTTATTTAGAAATATATTAATCATAAAAAAATTAAGTAAATAATGTTTATCATAAATAAAATATTTGAATGTTAATTATATATGGTTAAAATTATATATATATATATATATGGAAAATTTTTGTATTAATCAAAATATGTTTCCAGTTTGAAACAATAGATTGAAACTCACTAAATGACAAATACATCAGGAAATACATCATCACAAGTTTAAGTTTTTCCAATAGATCCAAAATCAAAATTGCCCTATCTATGGCTACCTTCTAATGGAGCCCCAAAATAAAATAGTATTTACAATATATACACTCTTAATTTAAGATGTAGCTTAATGTTGCATGACTTATATTATATTACTAAGGAATGAAGAACGACCTTAATTGGCCATTAACCATCAATATACCAAATTTCAAATTGCATTCTAGATTGACACATCCATTGACTTCCTTATTATTATCCCATAATATGTGCTTGTAACTTATAATAGGGATATCTCACATCCATTGGCTTCCTTATTATTATCCCATAGTATGTGATTGTAACTTATATTAGGGATATCTTTTGTTGCCTTAGTGACATGTTTTAAGAGATATCCAAAAGCTTATCTCTTGGAGATGAATCTTTAACCATATGTTGAACCATATGTTGAATGATAATTAGAGTCTCCCAACACAATGAGGAGGAACCACATTGTTTATATTAAAATATTTTCATTTTATTAATATATTTTAAATACAAGTCAATATTATTTAACCTTTCATATTAATTATAATTTCTCTTTCCAATTACTTATATATATGACATTGATATATTTGACTTAACATAAACATTGAAATATTTTATTTATACATAACATAAATATTTTATGTATGAACCACATTGTTTACATAAAAATGTTTTATTATTATTAATATATTTTTAAATACACACACACACACACACACACATATATTTTGCGTTGAAATATTTTATATATGCACACACATAAATATTTTATTTATGGATGACAATGCTCACACACACACATTGCTCTCTCTCTCTCTCTCACACACATGCACATATATTAAATTAAATTAATTAACATGGATATAATTTATTTAAGTCTTGCATTAGAAATATTTTTAAAATAATAAGAAGTACATCTTCCTCAGACATTCAAAAGTGAAAATATAAGATTTATTTTATTTTTAATTATTTTTATCTTTTTTTTTTTGTAAGTTTAAATTGTATTACCTTAGAAAATGAAGAGAAGCCACTATATCCATCATTCATCAACATATCTAACCCTTAGTAGTTGGTTTCAATCCACCCAGTGGGAAACCAGATATTTGACCACCTACTTAGAAAGTAATTGGTCCAAAATTCAAGAATTATTAGCATTTAACCTTGAGTAGTTGGTCTCAATATTCCCAGTGGAAAATCAGATATTTGACCACCTACTTATGAAATAATTGGTTTGAAAAATCATTCCTAAGATGTAAAAGAAAAAACAAGAATTACACATGGAGACTCAAGTATTTGAATAAGTGACTGGAATTGTGTCTCTAACACTTATCCTATAGGGGCATGAAAATTTGTTTTACATTGGAAATGATGTGAGAACTCATCTCTTCAATCGTGTCCAGGAGATAATTATGATTACACTAGTATCTTTTTACATCCTCCAATTTGGAAAAGACGTTGTATCTCTCAGCTTGTTTATCCATCACTATTCTGCCCAACATAGCCTTCATCATCCAATATAAGGTTAAAGCTCCAAAATAGTGCTTCCTTCATCCTCGGGTGTTCCTTAGGTCAGGAATACAAGTGGATATGTTTTCCAAGATCTCAGAATTTGAGAAAATTTGTCTTTCTTAAATAACCTATGCCTCTAAATTACAAATTTTCTTTTGGGTATTAGGGGGAACCACTGTATGATAGCTCTTAGAAACATCCTATGCCTACTATTGGGGTCTAATGTGCCCTTGGGGGCCATGACCCCCTCCTCCATTCCTGATATGCATTCTTTGGCGCTCCATATTCCACCAATAACACTAGCCACTTATACTAACACCCTTGCAAGGCTTAACACCAAGCCAGGGGAGATGCAGCTAAAAAACCTGGTATAATTTGAAATATTGATACTAAACTTGCCCTCAGACTATGACAACCCCTGCCATTTTTCCATTTGTGAATGCATTGTAAATATTTAATGTAAATATTTGAAAAAAAATGGGTTGAGTCAAGGGACACATTAGAGGAAATTTTAGCCTAAAAATTCCCATGAAATTTTCACATAATTTCCATGTCATAATATGTAAACCAATCAAAATCCTTTAAATTTAAAAAGATGTACATGTAAATATTTTGGGAGGAAAAGAAAAGAAAAACTAAATTTTTTAATTGTATTTTTGGCTTATCTCCTTGTAGGTTTACTCAAATTTCAAGTGTACACACTCATTGGATGTGGATTATTTTTCATCCAACGAATACCCATTATGCATACTTTTGAGAAGACCCACATTGATAAAATTTCCAGATACATTAAAATATCGTGTTGAACACATTTTTTTTAATGTATCTTTAATTTTTATCAATGTGAGTCTTCTAAAAAATATGTATAATGTGTACTCATTGGATGCATAATTTAATTCGTCATCCAATGAGTGTCTAAACTTGAAATTTGAGTAAACCTATAAGGAAATAAGCCAAAAGTACAATTAAAAAAATAGGTTTTTTCTTTTTCCTCCAAATTTCATAACTGTTATTTTATTATTTTCACTATTATTTTATTATTTTTCCTTAGGAGGCCACTTTTAGGATGAAATTTCCTCTAATGCATATTCCAGAGGTTGAAGAGGTTACTTTCTTGGGATAGTTTATGTTTTACTTATTGCAGGAAAATTTGAACAATTCTTGATAGCCATTAAAGGCTAGTGGGCATGTTATAAAGGACTTGGTTTTTTGAATTTATTAAGTTGGAGCATAAGGATGAAGACCATGTTGTTTTGGAAAAATTAACAAGGCATTAAGAAAAAAAATTGATGGGAGAATGGACTACGCTGATAGTAGGGAGAGATAATGGAAGTCAACCACTGCGCAAAATAAAAGAGAATTGGAAAAAATGGGGGAGGCATTTGAATTGGGAGAATGAAAGTAACAAAGGAAAAAAAATGAAAAAAGAACAAATAAAAAATAAGCATGATCAACAGAAAACACCATGGCGGACAAGGAAGTAGAGAGAGAGACCACACAAGAGAAGCTAGAAGGTTGATAACAGAGAAAATATGTGTGCATTCCAGGTCGACAAATAATCAAATACATATGCAACAACATGGGGGTGTTTAGAACATTGATAAAACTCAAGGAATATATACATCTTGATTGAGAAATACAAGCGTGAAATTAATTTCCTCTAGGTGAGGATAAGTCTATAGATGCCTTAGACTTGAAGGGTAGAGATGGTCTTCTCTAGATCCCCTTGACAGCCTGGGGTGGAGTCTTGGTCCGTGGATTCCTAGCAAGGGAAAGTTCATACATATACATGTAATGTCATAGGGGGTGTAATGCCATATATATATATATGCAATTACAATTGTGTTCACACATGGAGGATTAATGCTAATGAGGGCATCAAGGTACACCTCATGACCATGTGACATGGAAGAGTAGCAATGTGCCACATGGGTGCCATGTGGCAGAAAAGAGAACGATGCCAAATTTAACTAATAAACCCTTAAAGGGACATAAATTGCAATCCAAGAGTCCAAATTGGACAAAACTTGTATCACTAGAAAATTTTCACTGAGACAAATTAGATGTTTATATCCAATTTGAGTTTTGAAATCTCATAAAAAGGTAAAGAAATTATTATTATTACCCCATTTCTCTAACTATACCAGGGAGGTTGGGTAAGTATAATGAGCACATCCTCGAGGGTAATGGGGTGTGTTTACATGTGGTATCATAGCATCCAAATTCAACCCTTGGACTGGATGGGTTATATCATGGAAAAATAATGGCAAGGTTCATGCAAAGGGGTTTCAAATTCAATTTTAAAACATTGATAAAACAATTTTTTACGTGTTAAAATTCGGTATGTGATAGAATAATTGCATGTGTGGTTGATATGCTTACCATGTGATTTAATTATGTAGAATGGCACTAACGATTGATATGATTTTATTGTTATTGATGAACTAATAATTTGTGTTGACTATTATATTTTGTTGACTGTGCATGCAAATGTAATAATGTTAGTGGCTTTATGTTTGATTGATAATGAAGTACTAAAATGCATTTTTTTTTTATCTAGCCTACTATAGAAAGTCCACAAAAGCAAGTTCATGGTCATAGTTTTGTTATTCATTTATATTATGATGTATCTAATAATGGTGTGTGAATGAAAACACATCACAAGTAGAAAAATATAATGAGAGGCAAGGGAATGAGTAGTAGGATGGTCCAATATATTTATAATAGGTCACAACATGGTAGTGAAGAATATTTAGTTGAGAATAAGGGAGGAACAAAGTCTACTGACTGTATGAATATCTTGATAAGCCTAAGGGCTAAGATTAGGAGATTTAAGGTAGATAATTAAATATTGGTAAGGGATTATGAGAGCTAGGCTGAGGTAAATGCAATCATACTGCAAAGCCTCTCAGAAATATAGAGACAAAGGCAACATGATCTGGGGGCTAGTCATAGAGACTGGAAAATCCCTTTGGAGCAAGAAGAGAAAAAAAATGGGTAGATGGTAGCTAGTCTAGGAAGAGGCATAGATAGGAAAGTGAAGACATCGTGAGAGGGAATACACCATTGAGCACCTGAGAGAGAAAAACTAGTACTTATGGGCATCACTTTGGTAGACCTTCCACCACCAAAAGGAGCCATCATTGTCATCATAATCATGATTTGAAAAAGAGAGAAAGGCATTATATTCTAGAGGAATTTAAAAAGTATAAAACACCCATATTTTATGGAGAAATGAAGAAATATAAATATTTAGAAGTTTAGTTGCTTGGAATGAAGAAATTCTTCAGAATCCATGAATATTTTGAGAACATGAAAGAAAATCTATTCACTTATACTTTAAAGGGAAAATAAGACGTATGGTGAGAATATTTGAAGAATGTCAAAGGAATAATTAAAGAGGAGGTTAATTGGAGTGAATTTGAAAGGATCTACTAAGGAATATATCTATCAGAGAGGTACTATTAAAAGAAGGAAAAATAATTTTATGATAAAAAATAAATGGCACAAGAAAATATCAGAGAAGAAGGAAGGCATGGGTTCAACCAATACAAGTCGAGCAAAACAAAAATTCATCTAAGCTAATAAAGGTCATGCACACTAGATACTAGGAGAGAAACATAGATGTGAGACCAAGTAACCATTGATATGTTGCATAAGGAGAGAATTATAAAAAAGGGATTTCCCACATCAAAAAAATACAAGACCACAAATATACAACGTAAAGTATGCTCAAACTATGGGAGATATAGTGCAGAGCATGCCCAGAGTATATGCAGTGGTGGATAATCGACAAGTAGACCACCAAACATCCATAATCAAAATGGAAGATAAGGTTTTCAATCAAATTATTTCTATTTTTATTGACCCAAATTCTAACTACAACTACATCAATCTCAATCTCATGGAAATATGCCAATTGGACAAGAAGGTGCATGCAAAATCATGGTTGGTTCAATAAGAAATAGTGACAAAGAGAAAAGTAATCTAATGGGTGAAATAATATGTGTTTGAGCTCCAAAATATGACAAAAATATCACATTTAAATTTACTAACGTTGGTGTGTATGTAATTTTGTTGGGCATGGATTGGTTGTACAAGCATGACACCAAGGTGGATTATTTTGAAAAGGAAATAAAGTGCTTAGATGAGTACGAATAAAAAAGGGTTTTTCATGGAAAGAGAGCCCATATATGTGAGGCTAATTTAAACCATGCAAACTAAGAGAAGCAGTAGGAAGGGATGCATTTTGTTTGATGTGCAAATTTCCAGTGATGAAAAATCCAACAACAATGTTGAGGAAGAGGAAACTAAGGTGTTGAAACGATATCATGTGTTGTAGAAGTATAGAGATGTATTTCCAATAGATGTTTCTAGATTACCTCTTCACAGAGAGGTAGATTTTTCTATTGAGTTGGTGCGTAGAGTAGCACCAACATCCAAGGCACCATACGTGATGAGTACTCTTGAATTGGTTGAGTTAAAATTACAACTTAAAGAGATGCTCGATAAGGGATATGTAGGTTCAAGTGTGTCTCCATGGGGAGAACCAATATTGTTCTTGAAGAAAAATATTGGTACAATGAGACTGCATCCATTACATGAAATTAAATAAGGTAACCATAAAGAACATGTATCCATTTCCATGAATTGATGATTTATTTTACTAGTTGAGAGGAGCAACAATTTTCTCCAAGGTCTATTTGAGGTAAGGGTATCATCAAGTGTGCATCAAGGAAGAAGATATCCATAAGACTGTGCTCCATACCAGATACAAGAATTATGATTTTTTCGTGGTACCCTTTGGGATTACTAATGTACCTACCAATTTCATGTGTTTAATGAACAATGTGTTGCATCCTTACTTGGAAAAATTTGTGATTGTATTTGTTGATGATATATTGGTATATTTAAAAATTGAAGAAGAACATATATAAAACTTAGTTGCAGTTCCACATTTGCTAAGGGAACACCAACTTTATGAAAATATTGGTAAGTGTGAATTATCCAATCACAAATATATTATTTGGGGCACATTGTATCCAAGGAGGGGATATTAGTTGATATAAAAAAAATCAGGGCCATAATGAAGTGGACAACATCGATAAGTGTGAATGCGATTAGATCATTCATGGGGTTGGTAGGCTACTATAGGAGGTTTATCAAAAAATTCTCCAAGATAGGCCACCATATCACATCTCTACATGATAAAGGAAAGAAATTTAAGTGGACAACTGAATGTGTAGCAGGATTTGAACAATTGAAATAGTTTCTCACTAATGCACCAATGTTAACGATTGCAAATCCATACAAATATTTTTTGGTCTAAACAGATGTCTGCAAGGAGTTTCTTGGTGGATTTTTGATGTAGGAAGGACATGTAGTTTTTTATGAGTCATAGAAGCTAAATGAACATGGGGAAAACTATGTAACTCATGATTTGGAGTTGGCTTCCATTATTCATGCATTCAAAATGGGGAGGCACTACCTCCTTAGGGGGAGATTCACACTCATGTCAGACCTTGGAGGACTCAAGTATTTTTTTGACCAACCTAATTTGATCACAATACAAGCTAGATGGATGGCCACACTTAGTAAGTTTAACTTTTAATAAAGTATATCAAGGTAAAATAGAATAGGGTTGTTCATGCACTTCGTAGAAGGATTTAATTGAATTTCCTGGAAGCCATAAGTTCTTATGGATTAGACCTAGTAGAAAAGGTCAAAAGTGCAGGGAATTATGATGAGAAATATCAATAGATAAAGGAGAGGCTACAACAAGGTGGTGAGGATGGATGGGATGATGAATATCATCTCACAGATAATAGTTTGGTTAGATTCAAGAATAGAATGTATGTTCCCACCATTGATGAATTAAAGAAGCTAGTAATGAGAGAGTTCCATGCTAAGCCACAGTTTAGCCACCTAGTATACCAAAAGACTCTTATGGCCACAAAAAAAGTTTTACTATTGACCTAAATTGAAAAAGTAAGTATATGATTTTGTTGCTAAATGCATGGCATGCCAGCAGGTGAAGGCTGAATGTAAAAATCTAGTAGCTTTATTGTAGCCCATTCCCATTCTAAAATGGAAGTGGGAAGTGATCTCTATGGATTTCATTACTGGTTTTCCAAGAACCTCAAGAAAACATGAACAAATAATGATGGACATTGAAAAGTTGAGAAAAGTAACTCATTTTGCAATAATCAAGTCCACCACTTAATCTAGTGAGGTGGCTCAAATTTTCATAAAGAAGATTGTGAGGTTGCATGGAGTTCCCAAGAAAATAATTTCAGATAGAGATGCCAAGTTCACATCAAGGTTTTGGAAGGAACTATTTATAGGCTTGGGGATATATTTGGCCTCTAGTATATCTTATCATCCAAAAATGGATAAAAAAACAAAGAGGAAAAATAGAATCCTCAAATACATGTTGAGTATGTATATGATTCATCATCCAAGGAAGTGGGAAAAGTATATTCCACTCGTAGAGTTTGCATAGAACAACAGGTACCAAGAAACTATAAAGATAAATCCATTCGAGGAACTTTATGGAAGGAGTTGCAAAGCTCTAATAAACTAGAGTGATCTAATGAATAAAGTCATTACTGGGTTTGACATGCTAAAAGAGATGGAGTAAAAAATTAAAATCATCAAGCATAATTTAAAGGTGGCATAAGACAAGAAAAAAATATATGTGGATCAACATATGGTGCATAATCATTTCCAAGTTTGGGAACATGTTTAATTAAGAGTTAGACCCACGAAAATTTTCCTGAAGATTGGGTCATGTGCCAAGTTGGCACCATGGTTTTGTGGACCTTTTGAGATACTCGAAAGAATTGGGCCAATGGCCTATACGATGGCCTTACCTTCTTTAGTAAAAGTTCATGCTGTTTTCCATGTTTCATTTATTAAAATATGTGTACATGACTCTAATCATGTGATTGGTTGGACTATGCTACATGTCAAACTAGAGGGAGAGTTCTAGCCAAAGCCATTATGAATCCTAGATTGGAGTAGCTTCATGCTCCAAATTTGAGAAATAGAGAAAGTCAGAGTGTAGTGGAGGCACTTTGGGCCCTAGGAAGCCACTTGGGAAATTAATGATTCAATGTAGGCATCATATCCTTTTTTGTTTTCTGGTTGAAGCAAGTGTGTGTGTGTACACACACACACACACACACATAGATTATAGTGTTGTGTATATAAATCTCCATATACAATACATTCTTTTTAAGCATGTATATGGACAAATAACTTTGAGGAGAGTGTTCCTCCAAGGGGGAGGGATTTTTGACAACCCCATTCAATTTTCCACTTGTGAATGAATTGTAAATATTTGTAAATATTGAAAAAAAAATGGGTTGAGTCAAGGGGCAAAGATTCCAAGGGCTAAGGAGGTTATTTCCTTGAGATATATTTTTTCCTTTCTACAAGAAAATATGAATTGTTCTTGATATCCATTAAAGGTTGGTGGGTGTGCTATAAATAGGCTAGGTTTTTGAATTTATTAAGTTGGAGCAGAAGGATGAAGACCATGATATTTTGGAAAAGTTAATAAGGAAGTAAGGAGAAAAATTAATGGGAGAATTGATTGCATTGAAAATACAGAGAGACAATGGAAGTCAACCATTACGCAAAAGAAAAGAGAATTGGAAAAAAAGGGGGAGGCATTTGAATAGGGAGAATGCAAGAAACAAAGGAAAAATAAAGAGAAGGGAATAGGCATCACACGGGAATGATAAAAAAACAATGCCATAGTGGAAAAAGAAGCATAGAGAGATACCATGTAGGAGAATATGTAAGGTCAAGAATAGAGAAAATGTGTGTGCATTCTAGGTCAAGAGATAATCAAATACATATACAACAATGTGGGGTTGTTCTGTACATCAATAACACTAAGATAATATATACATGTTGGTTGAACAATAGGAGCACAAAATTAATTTCCTCTAGGTGAGGATAAGTCTTTTGATGCCCTGGGGTTTAAGGGTGGAGATGGTCTTCTCGAGATTACCTTGACAACCTAGAGTGGAGTCTCAGACCTTGGATTCCTGCCAAGGGAAAATTCGTATTCCCTTTATTGTTTCATTTGGTTTTGGTAGTGAGTTTTGGATTCCCTTAATTAGGTGGATCCATTATGTTACATGTCTTTGGGGTGGAGGTGAAGCCTTTGGATCCCTTGGAATTAATTATTTGTTAATAAACTTAAGGGTAGAGGTATCAATTCGCTGGACTCCATGTGCATTTTTTTTTACTACTAAATAGTTGGTAGGTGGAGGTGGGGGAAACTTTGGTATCCTTGTCTCAACCAACATTTGGTATTTAATCCCTTGAGAAAACCACCTCAGTCTCTGGAATCTCGCTCGAGGTTGACAAATACAAGTAAGGACTCGCTGAAACTCGTCTATGGTTGGGTGGAGAGTTGTTTTTCCTATCTCAGTTTCTGAAATCTAATTTGAGATAAGTGTTTCATATGTATTCCTTTTCATTAAGTTCTTTTTGGACTGTTAAATGAATTTTTATTGGTGGCATGAAAGGTTCATGTTTTCCTTCGGTTATAAGGATAATGTGTTGACAATATTCCCTATATGAATATGAATGAATGGTTCTTTATGTTAATGGTTTTACACTAACATCATTAATGTAGGGCAAGTAGTAATACATACAAATGAATATTTATGTTAATGTTGTATGCAAAAAATGATGATAATTGTGTTGTTGGTGTAAGAAAACACCATGCAAAAGCATATAAACCTGTATTCATCTAATTTATCCTCACATTTGACTAATGAATTGAAATATTGATGTTTCAAAGGAACAATAGACCTGTAAAGGAAACCTTTATCATCCTCACTGGATTGATTAATTCATGGTCACAATGGATATAAAGAGATGCATGGAACTCATTGAAATGAATGTAAAATATCTAAAAAATTTATAATAGTGGTTGAGTGCATAAGGGAGAATATGCTCCTAAATTATAGAAAATAATATTGGTACACACACACTCACACACACACACACACATGCAATCATAACTGAGTGGAGTTGTTGGAATTTCGGGTTTAATGCCTAATTCATTTTCCATGCTTACCTACACATTTAAATTGATTATGTTAATGGAAATCGGGCAGAATATTGCGATGTGAATGGCTTTGTAGTGTTATTTTAGCTATGGGATTGTGTTGAGAGGTAATGGCCACATAAAACATGGATGTGTGGGAATATTTTTTGTATGGAATGTTCTACAAACACACACACACACACAGACACACGTGTGAGGGAAACAAGATTACTGTCAGACTTGCCTCGGAATATGAATCGTGGAAGAGGCCTTAGCCTTGAGGGATAGGCCATAAAAACCCATAGCATCATGTGTCGAAACCAAGGGTGAAGGTGTGGAATCATTGGATGGTGGAGATTGTCCTGTAAAATTTATGACCAACATAAATAACGCGACCCCCCTTGTGATGTCAACAGGAGGGGGGTGGTGCTATTGGATATTGCCCGTCAGATGATAAAAAAGATGATGGATCATAATATGAGTGCCTTGGAACCTTGAGGTGGAACCAGGATTGTTCTAAACCCACTCCCCCCCCCCCTATAACATTAGTGAGGTGGGGGGGGGGGTGTGTGTGGGGGTAAGACTTTTGGATTATGGTCGTCGATCTCATCAGGCATCATGAAATTTTTTATGGTAGAGGACTATGATGATTATATATGTGCGTGGGGGGAGGGGTTTGGGGGCGCGTAATTATAATGTTTTTTGGGGTTTCGTCATTGACATTAATATCGATTTGGTGATTAATGAATTTTATTGGATGAAGGGGTAAGTGCATATATGTATGTGTTTATTTGCACTTATATATATATATATATATATATATATATATATATATATAATTGCAATTGCATCATTTTTCATGCATAGAGGGGTAATACTAGTGTGGGAATCAGGGTACACCTCATGGCCAAGTGACATGGCATAGTAGTAATGTGCCATGTGGAGACCAAGTGGGTTCCACATGGAAAAAAGAGAAATATGAAACGTTTAATTAATAAATCCTTAAAGGGACATAAATTGCAATCTGAGAGTCCAAATTGGAAAAAAATTATATCACAAGAAAAGTCTCACGAAGGAAAATTAGATGTTGATATCCATTTGGGTTTTCAAAACTTGAAGAGAAAAGTAAAAAAAATAATATTATTATTACCCATTTTCTCTTACTATACTAGGGAGGTTGGGTAGTTATACTGAGCACATCCCTGAGGGTAAGGGGGTATGTTAACATAGATTTCCAACATATATGTAGAGAGAATAATACCACAATAGGAAGAGACTCCTCCTATCCACAAAAAATCCCCAAATAAATCTAGCTATTGATAACTTCTCAGGTGGTTGTCAAAGGTGATGCTACATAGGCTCTGAAATATATAAACCAATGGACCCGAAATATATAAAAGAAGGACATAGAACTAGAGAATCCAAAAATTGACTCAATAGACGACTGTTAGAGCCAGCACCACAAAGTTCACAAATTTAGATAATTGATTCATACAAAACCTCACAGTTTATACCCCATAGACTAATACAACCACCACAAAAATTACACTAAAGGTTATGATAGATAAAAATATTTCCAAATCTACATTAGATTAAATGTGGAGAGTAATCCTAAATATTTAGAAACACCCAGAAGAGACGAAGAGGTACCTTGTATCCCTTTTTATATAGGTCAAGGGAGGTGTTTCAGTCCAAGAAGGGGTATCAACGTATAAATTATCAAGCTCGCCCAGGATGGAGATCCCCTGCATCCACCTTTGTATTTTCTTTCTCCAATTAGCTCTTGCTCCTTCCCCTGATTATTCTGCCATGCCAACCACAAACGGGTGACTACCATGCTCCTTACAACAAAAACAATCACAATTTCCACTATGAACTAGACCTCACTACTATTCTACCAAATTATCTTCCAAATCCTTCCTTGAATTCTATCATGGGGCAAGGAAACAAATCACTCATGCTCCATGTGGCCAAACTAGACCTCACCACCTCCTCACATTTTCGCACCATCACAATACATGTTAAAGGACATGAATTAAATCAGCATTTAGTTGCATGCGAGGGGGCAACCACACTACCCCCAACATTAATTTGCTTCGTTTTTCTAAAGTGGCAAGCATGGCCCCCTAATATCCTTGGTCTCTCAGGATTCACCCTTATTAAAGTAATTTATCTCTTTTTAAATTTGATAGAAATTGTTAAATTTTTTGTGACTAAGGATGCTATTACCATGATTGAATTATTTTATTTTTAATTACTTTATCTCTTTTTAAAATTGATATAAAATTGTTACCTTTTTGTGACTAAGGATACTCTTACCACTCGTGGGGACTAAACCCTACACAAAACAAGTGGTATTCACCTCATAGGTGAAATAAAATTATGTTATTTCCACTTTGAAATATTTTATTTATGGATGAGAAAAAGAGTGAAATATTATTACCACATCCTCGTCAAATTGGGTTGTATGTTACTTCCACTTCGAGATATTTTATTAATGGCCGAGATGAGTTGTATGTCACTTCCACTAAGTGAAATATTTTTACAATGTATTCTTCAAACTAGATTGTAATGTCATTTACAATATCTCCTTCAAACTAGATTATACTATAATTAACTTAGTGAGCACAATGAAACTAAGCTTATTGATGTTTCATAATACTTTAATTAAAACCAACCTTTTTTAGTTTTTATTATAATTGAAGTTGTTTCTTTTATTTAGAGAATATTTATTTTATTTTAAAAAGGACAGGTGAGCATGTAAAAATTTACACATTTCCCTTATACTTATTTGTAGAATGGACCACTCAAAGCAACAAGAACCAATATAAATTCACTCTAGATGTACAAAAGACCAAGAAGAATAAAATCTTTAGAGATGTAATTCTTTTTTATTTATTTTGTACTCAAATTAATTTTATTTTTACTACTTCTTAATTGAGTAATCACTATATAACATTATTACAACATCTCTTCCTTATCATGTTAGAAAAAACATAGGTCCAATAAACATAAATATAAGACTAATGCATTTAGATTCCAAAACAATTCAAACTAAAGATATGTTCAAAAAAATTAGCTAAATACTTATCAACATTAATAATAATTAATTAAACTAACCAAAATAATAACTTAAAAATTAAAAAAAAAATATTCTTTAACCATTATAAAGAAATGCTTAAAAATTATAAAAAATATACTTTAATCCATTCATGTATGTAGATTTTGTAATATGATAAACATATATGTAAATTGGAATTATCATTATATAACTTACTCAACAAGTGAATAATACTAGCAATTGCACCATATGTTGCAAAGGAAACGTTGTAAAGCAGTAACATAGGAAATAGTAATATAGAAGAAAAAACCATAATGCCAGACAATTCTGGAAGTTTAATCAATTAGTCGAAGTTTTCTGGGTTATTTCTAGGGCTTGAAAACGGAAATATTTTCTGTTGTTTTAAAGATGACAAAAATTGGAGAAAAGGAAAAATTAAATTGAAATAAAAAATGGAAAAAATCATTAGAATGTTTACCACAAAGCATGGTCACAGTTTTTGAACCACTATGCATGCAACAGAATTTGGGGCAGTGTGCCCTAGTGTGAAGAAGTCATTTGCAATTACAGACAACTTCACAAATAAGGCTAACCATCTCATTAATCAATTAGTCTCCGTATCACGTATTGATTCAAATGTTCACGCATCCTCACAAAACTTCCATGTGAAGCATTATTCTTACCATACCCAATACCAATCAATCACATCTCTAGAAATAAAAATATTTTGTGCTGAAAATTAACATTCTCTTTTGACACTGTAAGAGGGGATTCATATTTGTTCTATAGTTGAGTTTTCCTGTCATATTAAAAAAAACAAGTCTAAGAGATGATTTGATGAAGTAGAAGGAGCTTATCAATGGTTTTCTTAACTATTGGAAACACATAAACTCAAATGGGGAAGGCAATTTTTTTTTATCATGACCAATTCAAATCAATCATTACTAAAAGAGCTTCAGACTTGGCTTATTCACTCACATTAATAGTTAGCAACAAGAATATCCAAAAATCTAAACCAAGAAACCCATTACAAGCCCACAAAAAATCATTTCTATGAGAATCTAAAGAACTGCAAGTGTGCAGGGCTGTAAACATGGGTTCCCTTCATTATTAAAAAAAATGAAAACTGTGCAGGGCTGTAAACATGGGTTTCCATCATTATTAAAAAAAATGAAAACCAATGAACAGGAGGAAGTTTCATACACATAGATATGACACTTCTTCATACATATTAGATATTATGGACAGGCCATTGTCAAGAAATAAAAAAAAATAATGATACATGGAGGAACATGATGTTTCATCCACAGAAGGGTGACTGACCTCCTAGTAAATTTTAATTATATAGTTACTTAGCCCACGGAGAGCCCTACCTCACATGGTCTATCTGAGAATGCAATTGCGGGAATTTAGGCATTTATGATAGCGTTTACCATTCTTATTTCTGGGTAGCAAAGGGTTGGATTCAATCTTTGCCAAGCCGTGGACCTCAGTCCAGCATATGTGACGATTTAGGAAGCTAAGGGCAGAACACTAATATTACATTTACTATTCATCCACATAAGAGAAGCTAGCACCTGGCATTATAGACCAAGTGACGAGGTCAACCCTGATAATTATGCTTATGATTTTAGGTCTGCTCTGATATATTTTTTGAGAATCTAAATAGAAATTGAAGGTTAGATTTTGCTTGAGCTAATATTTAATTCTTGCATTTTGAATTTGCCTGTCGATGAAGTATGTTGTGTGCCTATATCTTGTGCATGCTATTTCTGTTGTAGGTGATTCTCGAGATGAAGGCCAGTTCAGGAAAACGGCCGAGTTTGTGCCTTAAGGCTTAACCTATACTTTTCCTTTTGATGAGCTCTTCCAAGAATATAATCCTTGTACCTATGATGATTTCCAACTAAAAATATTAGCATAAAGAGTTATTACATTCAGCCAAATACAAAAAGAGTATTTCCTACATGAAGAAGAATTGGAGGGAAAAGGATAAAATTGCCTTTTCTAAATAGCAATAAGTAGTTTTGACTTCTAGTTACCAACATATTCTTAACATGAACAGAGAAGAAACTGCTGAAGGATATATTAAGCATGATGATGGGAAATTTCCATTGGTTTACGTTATCACCAAAATGCATGAGCAGGCCAACTTTCAAGTTGTTTCTGAGAAAGTTGCAAATGTCTGATTACGTTCCACAAGACAGCCAACATTTGCAGAAGTCAAGGCATTTTTCCAGCATGTCTGTACTCTTGTATCTAGACCAGTAATGATTTCAGGTTGGTTATTTTCATAGGTTAAGATTTAGGGACAAAGTTTACAGGTACATGAAGAATTGGATTGCTCTTTGAATGCAACTCAGGAAAGTGCCTTTCAGATCTCGGTCACCCCAGGAAACTTCATGTGCTTACGGTGCAGGTAATGTCATTGAAATCATTAGCACTTTCGGTAGTCTAGAGAATATTGAAAGGCTTATAAACAACTTCCAATCAGGTATCCAAAACTTGTCATTTGACCTGAAACAGAAAATGGACAACAAAAAAGGAGGATGTTTCGAACTTGCTGACATCTACTTTCTCTACACTAATTTTTTTTGAGCTCATGGATATTAGTAAAAAATTGTTAGCACTTGTATTACAAGCCACAAGGTTGATAACAAGAATGTCTGTCAATGAAAATTGTCCCTGTTAGGAAGTTTCCTAAAGTATTTTCAATGTTAATGAAGCATAACTGCTCCAGAAAAAGAAGGGTCAGAGTGCACAAGGTGTGGGAAAACCCATACCAGAAATAGCCAACAGAAAAACTTTTGATTATATCTGTCATCCTCTTCTATGAAATGCAAACAATAGGCAGAAAGCAAGAACAATTTACCTTTTCAAATGCTCTAGTATATGTATTAGCATACCAGCTCTGGAATAGGGCACTAGCACCCATGCCTGCATCATCAATTCAGGTGGAAGGTACACCCAGATATGGAAGGTACACTCAGATGGATATCAAAAGTGCTATCCTTAATGGTTAAATGCAACAGGGTGTTTACATGTGATATCTGTAGGGTTTCATATCAAAAGGTATTGTCATCTAGTAAATGCGCTTGAAAGAAGCACATCGGACCAAATTTGCATATGAAACCAAAGGAAAGGACATAGTTATGCGACTGATATTTTTGAAAACATAACCTTTAGGGTTATGTAAATTTTGATTACGACAGCAAAAAGACTCAAGTGAATGCCAATAGTGATAAGAGTCCATGGAATATGTATCCAAAGGTCATAATAAATCTATTCATATATACATTTCTCTAATGAAATACAATACACACCTTTTTTTTGCAGGAAAAAAAAACTAACGAATTTTCTATTAAAATAAAAATTTATTTACATAAATCTGATGTAGTGATAGTCACTACATGGACTGAAAACATAGAAAATCTGCAAAGAACAAAACTTCCAAAGTAAAGAAACCAACTACATGAAAAAGATGAGACCAAATTTCCTTTTTGGAGATGTGCCATATGGTTTTAATAAAAATAACTCAAAAACTAAATATAAAGTCTCCGCTTAACAACAATTTAAAAACTGATAACCATCAACGTGTCGGGATCTTGATCATGTTGCAAAGAGAACCCTGAAAGAGAATTTTGAAATGAATTTCTCCCATTTGATGTTGATGTCCCTGATTTGATCTGCCTTGAAGAAAACCCATACTCAAGAACAGGTAAATGCAAAAAACCCTAATACTACCGAAATTTTTTAAAAGATTTTACCTCGATGAATCGACCCTGTTCAAATTGATCATGTTTCGATGGTGAATCTGGAAGATGGATAATAGATTGATTGCTCCAATCTGACCCAGTGAGCAATCCCAGTCCGCTTTCAACAGAAGGGACTACCCCTTCTTTCTCGCTTGGTGAGGGTCGGATTCCACCCAGTGCTTGCTTGTTTACATGCTTGCACATGTATGTAGCGTCCCCTTCGGCCTGCTAGTCAGCCACTCTTGCCTGCATGGCGAATGGAGTCCTCTGAACTCGGTGGTTTTGGGAGGTGAATAATCTGGCGGGTCCTCACCCATTGTTCCTACTCGACAGTAAATCATTGCTCTATCATCGCTCGTGATATTTCTCCTTCCAGGTAAATAGATCCTTCTACTACGCCTGACGGTGGTAAGTATGTTTCCTGTGCCTAACGGTGGGGAGTGAAAGCTGTTCCTGGACCTTATGCTTATTGCCCTTCTAGTTATCTTTTGTTCTCCTAGTTAGTATGAATGGGAGAGTAGGCACCCCTCATCCAGATAACTCCCACCATGCTCTAGGCAGCATAGAACGAAGAGAGAGCCAAAGACGGAGTATGGCGGAGGTTGAGGGCTCCTGAATTAAGTTCCAATTCCCTAGGTGAGGAGTGTGCCATGTCTAATCAAGAGTATGTATTCATGTTCTTTAGGTGCGGCTAAGATTAGAAGTCCAACCAGTCCGCGTAAGAAGGAACCTGCCCAATCCAAGTAATTTGTAAGTTCAACGAGATCTGCCTAAAGGAAAAGCGAGCCTCTCAGCAGTTTACCTTGCAGTTGAACATACAAATCCAGAGACTGTTGAAGCACTCATCTGCTTGAGGACCTGCCCTCTGCCTTTTGACCTAGCAGCCTACCTTCGAGTCCTGAACCATGAGGCATGTCACCTCCCACGGCGGAAGTTCTTCCTTAATGTATGAGGTAGATGAGGTAGAAGCTTCTCTTCCATACCCTCTAAGCTGAAGAATCACAGGTGGGGAAAAGAAAGCACGCAGCGGAAGTAAGGTCAGAAGGAAACCAAATAACTCCAACCATGCTCTAGGCAGCAGAGAACGAAGTTCCTGCCATTGGAAACCAAGAAGTTGCGAAAAGGCAAGCTGTGCTCCGCTTAGAATATGAGTACTTCATTAACGTGTGTGCTACCGGGGAAGCCACCATACACAAGACAAGTGGAACACGCAGATCTGCAGATATGGCCTTTACCTTTAAACCCTCACTGAGTTCCCTCATGGACATCTGATAATCTGATATTCGTTATGCTGTATAACTGATTAAAATAACAGAATTTAATCCTAGGGCTGAGATTGTTTGAATCGTCTAACATTCAAATCAAAGGTACATAATGGTACACATATTCATTTAGCAAAGTTGTTTTCAAATAAGAACGCTTTACAGCGTAATAAAGTATTTTTATATACTTTAATCCGTTCATATATGTAGATTTTGTAATATGATAAACATATATGTAAATTGGAATTATCATTATATAACTTACTCAACAAATGAATAATGTAAAGTAATCACAGTTTAGATTGGAAAATAATTAAAAATATATAATGAAGAACCCATTAAAGGAAGTTTGGAAATTCATAATGATTCTAACAAATATCTTTTAAGTTACTCACATATATCTTTATATTTTGAATTTGTTTTTATATTATTATTTTATATATAAAAGTTTGTTATTTAATTTATATTAGAGTTATTATTGATATGTTTTTATAGTTTTAAATTATATAATATTTTATGTTGATTTTTTTTTTTTTCAATATTAAATTATAAAATGTATTTAATTTTTAGAAATATAATTAATAATATATAATTAAACAAATTTTATTTTCTATATAAAATTGTTATTTCATCAAGTATATTAAAAGAAATGAAAATTAATTTTTTTTTATGAGAGGTAGAGTAGATAGTGATATGGTGTTTTGTTAAGGTATATTTTAGTGAAAATGTCACTGATTCAAAATTTTGTGAGTAATGCTAAGCGCTGGTGACCCAGGACCATGCTTAAATATTAACTTAAAAACATCTAATTATATAAACATTTAATCTTCCCAATAATACTTTTTCTATTATAAATTAGATTTATATATCATGGTAAACTATAACTCTTAAACACACACATGGAGAAGACAACAAATAATATAGATAATCGTGATATCATTTATTATTTACAAGATATGCATTTATAATACATTGGTGTGACCATTGGATTCATCAACTTAGACACCATAGCCCTGTTAGGACTCCACTATGTAGCATTTTTACTGTATACTTTGACACCATAACCATGTTTAAAAAGGATTCCATTATCATTTTCATTTACTTTATCCCAAGGTATATAAAATCCTCTTCTTTATTATATGTTTAATCTGTTTACATATAATTCCATAATACTCTTATATTTTATCATTAATCGAAGTGGATTGTTGCTAACATAAGTCTAAAAGATCGCAGATAAGTTATATGCTGTGCTGGAACAATCGGCCGTTGCTGAAACAGTCAAACTTCGTTGCTGAAACAGCCGACTCCGTTGCTGAAACAGTTGACTTCGTTGCTGAAACAGCCAGCAAGCATGCAAATTCCGTCATTCGTAATTTGCGATTTTGGAAGATTATTTTGTGGAACGATGGCAACATCATGAAGACGTGGTTACATGGATTATTATGAAGATAGCATTCTTGTTGTATCTGTTGTAACAATATCTTTTTATGGAAGAACAAAATAGTCCTGTTTTAAGAAAGAAGAACGGAATTGGGATAAACGTAGATTTGCTCTCATGTAATTGTAAGAGATGTCTCCTCTTTAAAAAGAGGAGACATCATCATTAGAAGGGGGTTCGAATTTGAAAGCTACAGGAGAACATTGTATTTGAGAGACTGGAGCTAGACTCCATCTGTAATGTATCATTTCTTTTGACAGATGAATAAAATCTTCTTTTGAGCGCTCCAATTTAATTCTTTCCCTGGGGAATCTTGTGAGAGGGAAAGGGCCCACCTTCCTCACAAGATTCACCCTTCTGTCCCTGTAGTTTGTTTAATTTATTTATGCTGTTCACACTTTACTTTAATTCTGTTGCTGAGGCACTAGTTACACAGTTCTGTAGTTATTGAATATTCTGTTTCCTTAACGCTGCATGTGTTCAGTACATTCATTCTTAAGAAGTTGAGAAATATATTTCTGTTATATGTTTGAATGTATAATGCTGGGAAGCAGGTGCTGAAGGTTCCTATACAAAGGAATAGGGTCCTGCTCCCACTAATTGCCTTTCTTTTCCTGCAGTGTGATTAGAAACAGGAGACAAGTGCTGAAGGTTCCTGTTCATGGGAATAGGGTCTTGGTCTCTTGAGTTATCTTTGCTACAGAGTGATTAGTGTCAGGCAGCAGGTGCTGAAGTTGCTAACCAAGGAATAGGGTCCTGTTCCTGTTATGGTTGATTGGTTTCCTCTCCTGCAGATTGATTTCCCTCTATTTGAATTCTAAACTGCAACATAGGAGTTACTTCTGCTATAGCATAATTGACTTCAGCTTTGATTAAACAGAGTGTGAATAATTAGATTTGTATGATTGATAATTGTGTGGTTTTTACTACAACATTGTTCTTGCTTTTGAAATTGAGCATATCCAGTGCGTGATTGTCTTTGGAATAAAAAGACTTCCTTGGGTTGACAATTTATGTGGAGCTTGAATTGTGAAAACAATTAAAGCGACCAACATTTTGGCGCTGTTGCCGGGGAAGGCAATTATAGATTTCAAAAGCATTAATCTTTTCTTTTTAAATGTGCAGATTGTATGAGAGGACGCGGAAACCAGAAGAAAAATAACCCCATAGGTGGCAAAGGCAAAGGAAGGGGGGGAAGAAAGACTTTTATTAACGAGATTGTATCAAAGGCTGAATCATCACAGAGATTAAGTTCTCGAAGACCAAAACTTCAGCACTCCCCTCAATCAGATTACAAAACAGAGGAAGTTGTGGGTCCTGAAAATATAGAAGAGCCAATGATTAAAGAACCAGCAGTCAGTGCTGGAGAGTCAGAAGAAAGTGTTAGTAAAACAGCAGAACACATTGAGGAAATAATAGAGAGTGTTGGTCGACCAGTGGAAAACATTGAAGAACCAGTAGAAGATCTTGACGATCGAGCAAGTACAGTAGGAGAGCCAACAATGGAAGGAAACAATGACGATTTATTTGGTGGAGGACGTATAGATCCTGAAGGAGAAGGAAGGGATGAAAATTCCCTCTCTACCTTGGGATTGCCTATCAGTGATCTCCCTGCAGGAATAACTCCTATGAAAAACATTCCATTGTCTGCTTTACCTAACTTCCATGGTTTATCCTCTGAAGATCCGGATGAATTTCTTTTTGAATTTGATATATTATGCAGAAGTTATGATTATGTTACTAATGCTCAAAAGTTGAAACTGTTTCCAGCCACCTTGAAAGGAAATGCTTTAAGATGGTTCATGAGCCTTGGAAGTCAGGTGATCACGACATGGGAGCAGATGAAACAAAAATTTCTGCTTAAATATCAAGATTACTGCCGGAAGAGAGAAAAGAAGGATGAACTATTCAATATGGCACAAAAGCCGAACGAGAATCTGGAGGACTATATAGAAAGACTGCAGTACAATATACAGAGATCTGATCATCAGAATATAAGTAAGGAAATTCGCAAAACAATATTACTTAGAGGTTTAAGGGATGATTGTTTAGATATGTTAAACATGCTTGGCAAGGGAGATATATCTAAGGAATCATATGATGAGATTGTTGAACTTTCTAAGAGGTGTTCAAGGGGAGCTGCAAGGAACAGAGTAAGTAATAGAGATTCCACCTATTCAAGGGTACAGAAATCAGCCAGTGGAGGAGCAACAAGAGCTGAAATAGGTAATTTACTTGAAGAATTTAAAATTGAGATGTTAAGTTCTTTTGCTTCACAAATTGACACTTTGCAGGTTAAGAAGAAGCAGGCTGAAGCAGAAGCAACTCTGGCTGTCTTTTGCCCGAAGTGCAGAGACAAACATCCACTAAGGGAATGCCCAATGGATAAAATACCAATTTGCACCCTTTGTGAGAAAGATCATGAAACAAAACAATGTCCATCTCTACTAGGAATAAAGGCAGCATTGCAGCCAACGGAAGAAGAAGCTGAAGCAGTTTACCTGCTAACTCAAAGAAGACAATGGCAACCAAAAGGACAAGGTATGAACTCCAGTATCCCATTTAATCGTTGGAATAATTATTCTGCTTTCGGTCAAACAAATTACCCTCCCTTTAATCAAATGCAATACCCACCCTTTAATCAAATGAATTTCCCACCCATGCAGCAATCAAACCCTCCCTTTGTTGATCCTTCAATGTGGACTCCTTGGCCTCCACAGCAGCCATCTTCTTTTAACCCTTGGAATTCAAATTGGAGAAGCCAACAACTCCCGTATCCAAATCAATTGCCTCAATTGCAACAACCACTTCCTCTGCCATCAAATGCTCCGCCAAATAACCAAATGAGACCCCAGCTACCTGTGCAACCAAATCCTAACCCCAATAATAAAGTTGTGCAAGTCATTGATATTCAGAATCAGCCTATATTTCCTACTATGCAATGTAATGATATTCATTTAAGATCCGGGAAAATAGTAGAGCCTATTATTGATGACATAACTTCTTTTGATTCTGATAAAGAGGAAACTGAGAAACATAAGAAAGCACAACCACCTTCTAACAAGAATGTTGAAATAACAGAACCACCATTCCCCGAGCATTTGGTTTTAACCAGAACGCCTGAAACACCTGCTTTTAATCTTTTAGGAGAATTGCAAAATTTGTATGTTAAAATTCCACTTTTACAAGCATTAAGAGATGTACCAATTTATGCCAGAACAATAAGGGATATTTGTGTTAAGAAACCTGGTAGGAAAACTAAAGACCCCCTTACAGTACATGTGATGGGTGACTTGTCTGCATTAATGTTTGGAAAAGCCCCTCCTGTGAAATATGGTGATCCCGGCCATCCTACTGTGACAGTTCAGATTGGTAAAACAATGATTCCCCAAGTTCTGGTAGATTTAGGTGCTGCAATTAACATAATGACTCTTGAAACTTCACAATTGTTACAGCTGAATAACACAATCAGAGATACACCCACCATTCTAGAGTTGGCTGATCATTCTACAATTAAACCTGAAGGAGTTGTTGAAGATCTACTTATCTCAGTTGAATCCTGGAAATACCCAGCTGATTTTGTTGTATTGCAGACTAAAACAAAGCTGGGGGGACATCCCTTAATTCTAGGAAGGCCATGGCTGGCCACAGCCGATGCTTTTATCAGTTGCAGATCAGGTTCAATGACAATTTCTAATGGTTATGAAACAAAACAGCTTACTCTTTATCCTCATGCTACACCAATAATTAATAATGAAGATTCTATGTGGATGGATTATGATGATAATGCTGTTCAGCCTATTCTAACTATTGGACAAGCTTTAACTCTTAAAAACAATACAGAGGATGAGGTAATTAATAATTTTATTTGTGAACCTTCTTCTATAATTGCTGAAACACACAATCAATTGACTGCAATTTTTGAAACAGATACCCAAGAAAATATTGAATCTGAGGACTTATCTCAGACATTAACCACCATCTCATCTAAAAGCATAACAGTTGAAATTGAACCTGGCAAGACATTAAACATAAATCCTGATCTAACAGTTGATGAAACACAACAGTTAATGAAGTTATTGCATGAATATAAGGAAGCATTTGCATGGGATTACACGGATATGAAAGGTATTTCTTCTGAATTATGTACTCATCGAATTTACATTAAAGAGGGATGTCGACCTGTTTGTCAACCCCAAAGACGAATGAATCCTAATTTACGAGAAATTGTTAAGGAAGAACTTCAAAAATTGCTTAATGCAGGATTTATATACCCTATATCTGACAGTGAATGGGTTTCCCCATTGGTAATTGTCCCTAAGAAAAATGGGAAATGGAGAGTATGTGTTGACTACAAAGCCTTGAACAAAGCTACTCAAAAGGATCACTTTCCTTTACCTTTCATTGATCAGGTGTTGGATAGTCTGGCAGGGAAGAAATTATTTTCTTTTCTAGATGGATTCAGTGGGTATAATCATATTAGAATTGCACCCCAAGACCAAGACAAGACCACTTTCACTAGCCCTTGGGGAACCTTTGCTTATAGAGTTCTTCCATTTGGGTTATGTAATGCACCAACAAATTTTCAAAGAGCTGTTATAGAAATATTTTCTGATATGCTGAATGATTCTATGGAAATATTTATGGATGATTTTACTCCTTATGGTGTGTCTTTTGAAGATGCATTACAAAATCTTGAGAAGGTACTTAAACGATGTATACAAGCTCACCTCTCCCTAAGTACTGAAAAATGCCATATGATGATGAGTGAAGGAGTGGTGCTTGGACATTTTATTTCATCTCAAGGTATTCAGGTAGATCCATCTAAAATATTGGTCATTCAGAATCTTTCTGTTCCTAAAGCACAAACTGATGTGAGAAGTTTTCTAGGACATGCTGGATACTACAGAAGATTTATTAAAGATTTTTCTAAGATAGCTTCTCCATTATTTGTGTTGCTTATGAAAAATGTTGAATTTAAGTGGACTAATTCTTGTCAGAAAGCCTTTGAAGAACTCAAGCATCAGTTGTCAACTGCTCCTATTTTGAGGGGGCCTGATTGGGCCCTCCCTTTTCATATATCTTCTGATGCTTCAGACACAGCAATTGGAGCTGTCTTGGGACAAGAGGTGAATCATCTTCCTTATGCTATCTACTTCATTAGTAAGAATATGACCCCTGCTGAGCTTAATTATACAGTTACCGAAAAGGAGTTTCTTGCAGTAATTTATGCCATTAATAAATTTCGACATTATATCACTGGTTACTCTACTTTTGTGCACACTGACCACTCAGCTATCTAGTATTTAATGAACAACAAATGCTGAAGTTAACAAGTGGTTAAGGGTTACCTCAGGAATTTATATTCAATTTTGAACGGCCTAAAAGAAATGTAAGGCCTGGTTTCGCTTTCACGGTTAAAACTGGCAATGAGTATTCTAGTGATCTAAATACATTGATGTAATACTGCCCTGCCACACCATGGTGCCAGTAGGAAAATTTACGTCATCACTTTACAGAAGAGGTAATTGTTCAGAACAAAGGCCAGTAAGTGAGCTTGATAAGGAAGGGTTTTCTACACAGGACTTGATCAAGAAATTCGAAGATGCATTAGGGAAGATGAAGTGTATGACATACTGAAAGCTTGTCATGGTGGCCCTTGTGGAGGGCATTTTGCAGATAAAAGAACAACACACAAAATTTTGAGGATGGGTTACTATTGGCCCTCATTATTCAAGGATGCAAAGAAATATGTAAGGGATTGTGACAGCTGCCAGAGAATGGGTCAACCCAATCATAGAGACCAAATGCCATTAAACCCCCAGGTAGTTTCTGAACCATTTGAAAGATGGGCCTTGGATTTTATAGGACCCATTAATCCTCCATCCAATCAAAGAACTTATATATTAGTCTGTACAGACTATATGACTAAATGGGTGGAGGCCAAAGCACTTATTAGAGCCAATGAAGAGGCTGTCCTAGCTTTCTTATTTGAAGAAATCTTCACCAGATTTGGAATTCCTAGAGAGCTAGTTACAGATGGAGGACCTCCATTCAATTCTCATGGTTTTAAGTCTACCCTTCAGAAATATCATATTCATCATAGAATGACTACACCATACCACCCCCAAGCCAATGGGCAGGTGGAAAGCACAAACAAAGTATTAGAAGCCATTCTAACTAAAACAGTGAAGGACAACCAGAAGGATTGGTCTCAAAGGCTGCCTGAAGCATTATGGGCTTACAGAACTACTTGGAGAAACACTACAGGTTTCTCTCCCTATGAATTGGTCTATGGTAAAAATGTTGTTTTTCCTATGGAATTTGAAATCAAAACTCTAAGAACTGCTTTAGCTGTTAATCTTGATTTGACTGATGTGCAGACAGCTAGGTTGCAGCAGCTTCTTGAGTTGGATGAAAAGAGATTATATGCCATTCATCAAACAACCATGATTCAACAATAGAGAATGAAGTGGCATGACAAAATTATCAAACACAAGCAGTTCCAAAAAGGTAATTGGGCCTTGTTGTATGACTCTCGGTTTGAAAATTTTCAGGGTAAGCTACGTACACGCTGGCTTGGACCATATGAGGTATATGCTGTTTTTCCTAATGGAACGGTAAGACTTTTAACAATTGATGATTCTAAAACACCTCTACTAGTCAATGGTCATAGGCTCCGTCTATACCAGTGCCCTGTTTCTAAAGAGGATTTCAAGATTGCTTGCATGACTGATATTCATTATCTTTTTCTAGGGGAGTCTTCTGCTCCTCACAGTATTTAATTTTCTGCACTGTTTTTTTAGTATTAGATTAGATTAGATTTAAGACTAATAATCCCTGTCAAGGGTTGGCATATTACAATTCAATTTTGTAGATTCTGGAAAAGCTCATTAAGGAGGACAAATCCATCATGAGAAGATCTGAAGCTTCAATCACAGAAGCTTGTTCCCTTCATTTCAACCCATTTCCTAGCAATATCCCTTCACCCCATTTCTACATTATTGAAGATGTTAGGACTCCACTATGTAGCATTTTTACTGTATACTTTGACACCATAACCATGTTTAAAAAGGATTCCATTATCATTTTCATTTACTTTATCCCAAGGTATATAAAATCCTCTTCTTTATTATATGTTTGATCTGTTTACATATAATTCCATAATACTCTTATATTTTATCATTAATCGAAGTGGATTGTTGCTAACATAAGTCTAAAAGATCGCAGATAAGTTATATGTTGTGCTGGAACAATCGGCCGTTGCTAAAACAGTCAAACTTCGTTGCTGAAACAGCCGACTCCGTTGCTGAAACAGTTGACTTCGTTGCTGAAATAGCCAGCAAGCACGCAAATTCCGTCATTCGTAATTTGCGATTCTGGAAGATTATTTTGTGGAACGATGGAAATAGCATGAAGACGTGGTTACACGGATTATTCTGAAGATAGCATTCTTGTTGTATCTGTTGTAACAATATCTTTTTATGGAAGAACAGAATAGTCCTGTTTTAAGAAAGAAGAACGGAATTGGGATAAACGTAGATTTGCTCTCATGTAATTGTAAGAGATGTCTCCTCTTTAAAAAGAGGAGACATCATCATTAGAAGGGGGTTCGAATTTGAAAGCTACAGGAGAACATTGTATTTGAGAGACTGGAGCTAGACTCCATCTGTAATGTATCATTTCTTTTGACAGATGAATAAAATCTTCTTTTGAGCGCTCCAATTTATCTCTTTCCCTGGGGAATCTTGTGAGAGGGAAAGGGCCCGCCTTCCTCACAAGATTCACCCTTCTGTCCCTGTAGTTTGTTTAATTTCTTTATGCTGTTCACACTTTACTTTAATTCTGTTGCTGAGGCACTAGTTACACAGTTCTGTAGTTATTGAATATTATGTTTCCTTAACGCTGCATGTGTTCAGTACATTCATTCTTAAGAAGTTGAGAAAGCTATTTCTGTTATATGTTTAAATGTATAATGCTGGGAAGCAGGTGCTGAAGGTTCCTGTACAAAGGAATAGGGTCCTGCTCCCACTAATTGCCTTTATTTTCCTACAGTGTGATTAGAAACAGGAGACAAGTGCTGAAGGTTCCTGTTCATGGGAATAGGGTCTTGGTCTCTTGAGTTATCTTTGCTACAGAGTGATTAGTGTCAGGCAGCAGGTGCTGAAGTTGCTAACCAAGGAATAGGGTCCTGTTCCTGTTATGGTTGATTGGTTTCCTCTCCTGCAGATTGATTTCCCTCTATTTGAATTCTAAACTGCAACATAGGAGTTACTTCTGCTATAGCATAATTGACTTCAGCTTTGATTAAACAGAGTGTGAATAATTAGATTTGTATGATTGATAATTGTGTGGTTTTTACTACAACATTGTTCTTGCTTTTGAAATTGAGCATATCCAGTGCGTGATTGTCTTTGGAATAAAAAGACTTCCTCGGGTTGAAAATTTATGTGGAGCTTGAATTGTGAAAACAATTAAAGTGACCAACAAACCCTTAGTGGATTAGGTTTCCAACATTTCCCCCTTAATCCAAAGGGGTATATACGAGTCCAAGAAGAGAGTTGTAATACAAAATGTGAAAAAATGCATAGCATCACTAGGTTGAATGTGCTCTATGAGATGATTGCATAAGGTAGGAAAACTCAAGGTCTCAACTGACGATGGTTTAATAATGACTACCAACACTGGAACACTTAGTGCAGTTCCTGGAACTCTTCCAAATGTGGCTAGAAGATGAGGTCTTTTACTAGAGTAATTGTCCCTAATGCTTTGAAAAGAAATACCTTCAACTTGGAAAAATGGAGGACTACAACCCGCGCTGTTTTAAGGAAGGCCACTGACCAAAGGAATGCTTTGTGTGATTCTCGAAACTCTTCCAAATCTGGCAAGAAGTTGAAGTCTTCTGTTAGAGGAAGTGATACTTAATTCTTTAGAGAGGGATACCTTCAACCTAGAAGAAGGGAGGTCTACAACCTGTGGTGATTTAATGAAGGCCACCAACCATAGGCATGCTTAAGGGCTTCTTTGTCTCTGGATACAACTCTAATAATGGGTATGACTGAATCTCGCTGTAGGCTTACACATCAGGTTCAGGTTGTGGCTCAAGCTTTCTTGATGCATATTTGAAACTTGTATATGATAATCACTCCCCCACTGTTAGACACAAGGTGAGAAGACGGAGAGAACTCAATTGCAAGACTTTTCAATATTGCAGAACAAATCCTATTGTATGAGTGAAATATATTCTTGGTTGTTGAAGCCCATTGTCAAGAAGCCATCCATCAAAGGTGAATTTGTGTTCTTGCAAGAGGCTTGTTTTTGAATATTTTTTTGAATAATGAGTGTGTTGACCATAATGCTCACATGGGTGAATATCAAAACAATGATCCTTCACATGTCCAACTCGATTACAGTGTTTCCATTTGACAATTTGTGGTTTTTTTGGAAGAGGAGCATAATATAAAACAAGTGAAGATGAACTACGATGGAGAAACCCAACACTTTTAAATTGAATGGGTTTGGAATAGTATAGAGTATGAAAGGACACATCCTTTTCATATCCAAGACCAGTTCTGTTTTTTTTATTGACAATATCTTCCCAAGGTCTGATGATGGACTTGGGAAGTGAAAACTTAATTTCCACATTTGCATGAAAATATGCTCCTTAAATGGGCACATGATGGAAGTCAACCTCAATGTTACTAATTTGACCACTTTCTAGCAGTTGATGGGAGTTTGTATTGAACTCAAACAAATGATTATTCTAAAAAACAAACAGTTTAGAATGATGCTTACATTGTTGTAACTCATCTTGCTGAAGTTGTGACTCAAGCTACAAAAAAATCAATTTTCTCTTGTGCATTTTGAAAACAAGTTTGAATGTCTAAAAGAGAGACTTCGTTTATTTTCACTGTTTCATCAACATTAGATTGTATCAAAGTTTTCAAGAAATTTAATACTTCATAAACTTTGGCCATTTTTATGACTTCAACACATGGACTCAATGATCCAACTAGAAAGTAACATTGAGTATAATGCATTCACAATCCATGACATATGGACAACAGTTCACGGATGACCACATATAAAATTAAATAGATCGACCGACATGTATATTATGACCAACATAGAGCATTGAACCATCTCCGCACTTATTCCTTCAACAAATTTGAATAAAGAGAAAAAATATTTTCATGCAAGGAGGCTCTCCATGTTCTCCATTCTCACTGGTCTACTATTAAAATATATATATATATATATATATATATATATATATATATATATATATATATATATATATATATATATATATATATATATATATATATATATATATCTATATATATATATATATATATATATATATATATATATATAATCGTCAATACTTAGAGTTAAATCTTTGATAATAAGACTAGGTAATATTGGTGGTTTAAGCAATAATGGAGAGGATTCTTTACAAGATTATGACAAATATTTTTATTAGCAAGTTTGAATGGTCATCATTATCCGTATGCTAAACATTAGGGATTTCCACTCGAATTCTACTAGATTCAAACAACACTTCTCTATTTTTTTCAACCTACTTTTGAAATGAGAAATAAAAATATCACAGGTGACGCATGTCATCTGTCGAAGAATATCGGGTCTATGAAGTCATCAAAATTTTTTATCATTGAAATCTGTCAGACTATTTGTCTTTGGTTCTCACTATCCCTGAGGATGATAATAGTGCCTTTCCATCGTTTTTTGTGGCCGGGTAGGATGTGCCGCTCAAGAAAATCCCTAGCATGCATATACAAATTCACCAACGATTTACAAATTTCAGGCTTTCAAAGAATGATTCAACGCACATAGAAAGCATACCATACAACATACCTACACCACTCATGGCACGGTCTTAATTAAAAGAATGTGGCATACCATGATACACCAACTGGCTTTCAAAAGAAGTTATATCAATAAGACTTAATGTGAATTCACCAACACAATGCAACAAACAACCCATCATAACCAACGTTCAACACTGTAACGCCCCAAGACTTCATGGGCGCGTTCGGTGGAACGGGCGCGCCGGTTGAGCGTTTGGGTGAGCTCGGGCGCCGTGCGACGACGGGCGCGCATCGCACCGTTGGAGAGTCACGGGCGCGCGGGTGTGCGAGCGAGTCATAACGGGCGCGTTGGTGGTGCGACGAGTCAACACGGTTGGCGTTAGGAGTTTATACCACGGCGGGCACCCTTGGACGAGCGACCGATGGGCGAGTCGGTGGGTCGGCCGGCGCGTTGGGCGCGCGACCGACGCCACACTTGGAGGGCGAGCTAACAAACGGGGGGTCGGCTCGGGTCCGCCGAGCGCCCCAACACCCCACGAACGCGGCGTTTCGTGGGCGTCGACGTAACATGTGGGTCGGCTCGTGGTGGAGCGAGAAACCACGACTCACAACGCGTTCATATATATAGGATGAGCATTGGTGAGTGGAAGGCATCAATCATCGAACAGCCAAGCGAACAAGGCAAGCAAGACGAAGAGCAACCACAGCAACGAGTCAACAACTCGTTGGTCGAAGGCGCAGCTGAACGGAGTCGGGTCGAGTCGGGTCGAGCTCGTGCAGGCCGCACTGCAGATTCTGGTCGGGTCGGGTCGTGCGCAGGTCAGGTCGAGTCGGGTCGTTTCTGGGTGCCGAGTAACGGCAGGGGCCCAGCACAAAAATTGCGATTCCGGGAGCGTCGGGTGTTAGATTGAGGTGCCGTAAAAACCAAAAGGTGCGTAATTCCGAGGAACATCCAACCATACAGGTTTGGGACGGATTGGACACACGGTCAGCTCAGAAAACTGTCTGCACTTATTTGGAGCAACGGTTTGGGTGACCCGAGTGACCAGCACTTGGGCAGTTTTGGGCAGAACTTCCGACGGTGAACTTCGATGGTTGTACATGTCTGTTGTAAGCTAGTTTGAGGATTGGAAAGTCTTAGAACTTGGCCAAGAGGCAAATAGCCTTGACTTTTGTACTTGTATTTTGATGAAACATAATATCCGGGCGGACTCATTTTAAAAGGGAGTTGCCCCTCCCTTGTATGTATGGGCGTACTTGTGGTTTGATATTGATGTTTATGTTTATTTCCGCACATTGAAAGAACATTTGTAATAATAACTAACGAATGTTGCTTAAGGCGTAGTCTGGGTACTTGAGTATTTCACAAAAGAAAAAGTACGGCAGTGCCGCACCTGCCTACATAGAGCGGTTGAGAGACACCCGTGGTGTAGGGGCGTGATAGTTGGTATCAGAAGCGACTGATACGGATAGAAGTCTGATAACACAACTGCCACTACGTGACAGATGGTATCGGAGCCCTCTGCAGGGAGCTTTTGCTGAAGCAGGGACACAGTTGCAGGGTTGCAGTTGGTGTTGAAGCTGATTTATATATTTGGGGTTTCTCTTGGAGACCTTAGCTGAAGCAAGGCATTTGTCAGGGCTAAAGCTAGAAGAGGAGACATGCCGAGTTGGGAAGAATTCGAAGAGAAGACTTGTGAAGCATTGCGATGGATAAAGCAGCTGAACGAAGAAATCCCAAGGATTCGAAACAAACTTGGAGTCGTGGAAAGAAAATTGGTGGAAACTTGGAAGAAGGCTAAGAAGATTCATGAAGAGGTGAATGAGGCTAAGATCGCTCTTATGGCCTTGTGCAAGGAGGGGATCTCTTATTCAAACCAAGATGAAGCTGAAAGACTTCGAGACAAGATGGACCAGTTTGAAGGATGGATGGCATTATGCTATGAGCTACAAACTCACCGAGATGAGCTTGTTAGACTTGAAGAGAAGAACAATAAGAAGAGACTAAAACCTTCTATGGGGAAGCAGAATGTTATGGATGTTGTTTTGGAGAAACTTTTACAACAAGTTAAACCAAAGACACCACAAACATTGGAGTTTGAAGCTACAAGGAAAGCAGGTTTGGAGGCTCGAAAGAGGCTTATAAACATGACGGAGTTCTTGGAGGAAAGAAGGCAACAACACTACAAGGCTCTTGTGCAAGTGGAGGAACACTTGGAACACATGGAAGACGAGATGGTGGAGATGCAGACTTCCTTTGAAGACTTTCATGGCCGAATTGTTGAACTTGGAGAAACAAAGGATGTTGCAGATGTAGAAGATGTCAAGGATGAACTTGATAACCAAGTTGGACCAAGACCAAGCACGTTGCAAGCATCGATGTTGGATGATTCTCATGAGGATGTTATGATGATGGAAGAGATGAAGGACGAACTTGTGACACAAGTTGAACCAAGAAAAGACACATTGCAAGCATTGGTGGGTAAACCACATGGAGATGTTGCAAATGTGACCATGATCGAGGAGGAACTTGATGAGCAGGTGGTACCAAGATCAAACACATCAAAGGCATTGATGAGGATGGAGGACACTCACTTGAGGAGTCTTCATGGAGATATGACTTGTGTTTCATGGAAGCATAAGGAGGATGGACCGCATATGGAGATGAGGAGGAAGATGACTTCTTTGCCAACACCATTGGTGACTACTCCTTGGATGTCTATGATGAGACCTTGCACATTGATGGAACAAGGGACATGGGACGATGCAAACCTTGTTGAGGCAATTTGTGACCCTACTCTTGATGGTCCAAATGCCCGAGACAAGGGTGGAACGTGATGACCTTTGTGATGGAAAGGGGTCATGCTTAGCCATGTAGAATGGCAAGTGCCCGGTATGACCCACACACTACCTTGGTGGTAGGGCACGTTGTTGGAGTAGACTTCTTCATGGCTTCAACCAATATGGAACTCTTGGAAGACCTTTAGTGGGGAAGCAGCTTGAAGGAAGTACTCGTAGAGATGATGGAGGTAGGAGTGACCGAGAGCACTTCACTTCAACATGTTGAGACATGATGATGATGAGAGTTGAGTTGAGTTCACTTGGATGAACACATGGGCAGCCAAAGTCATGGACATGGACTACATGGATATCTTTATAGATGGACTGATGGGACGTTGTTCACCATGAGAAACTTGGACATTGGTTGGATGAGCAGCCTATGAGACATTCATATGTTTGCAAAGTGAGAACTTGTGATGGCACTCATGGCCAATACAAGTAGGCTTACCAACGCTTTGGATATGATGAGGCATGGGAGTTCATGATGAAGTTGCATTCGTTGGAGACTTCATATTATGGTGATCTTGGAGTATCTAACTCATTGAGGGGCTGAGGTCAGGATTGGTCCTGATTTTGATGCATTATGGGATGCATACCTTGGAGCACATTTATGGGGTGTGTTCAGGAGGAGTCACTTGATGGAGATAATAGAGCTGAGACACTTTGGAGTTTGATGGAGATGCAGCGATGGATGCCTTGGTGGCACACACTTTGGCATGGGCTTGAGTCTACTTGACTTAGCCACACTTATTACTTTTGATGATGCTTGGAGGATGAGTCTACTTGCATACAAGTAGCACATGGATTAGCATCATGGACAACATGTTGTGGATGAGATGGATACACTTCATGGACCCAAACATGGCAGACTTGGATGAGTTGATGGATGTGACAGTTTGCAGAAGGAACAACTAACAGTGGCACGAGGAGGAGTATTCTCATTGTTTTGGACGTTATGGTTGGATTAGCTACCCAACTAGTTCGAGCTATGGGGGCATGCAGTACACTGAGTTATGCTGGATACATAGCAACTTTGTTATGTTGAGTTGGTTGGAGCACTTGGTGCAGAGATTCACATGGATTTGACGATGGTTGAGGAGATATCTCAGGGACATGAACCTTTCTGGTTGATGCGACGATAGTTGCAACGATATCATGCACATGGATGCAACGACAGTTCATGCAACGACACTTGATAGCAGTTGCGACGATATTTCACACATAGCGTTGTGAATGGACCGTGTGACGATGGGATGATGTTGTCAAGGGACGACAACGCTTTGAAGTGGGGGAGAATGTAACGCCCCAAGACTTCATGGGCGCGTTCGGTGGAACGGGCGCGCCGGTTGAGCGTTTGGGTGAGCTCGGGCGCCGTGCGACGACGGGCGCGCGTCGCACCGTTGGAGAGTCACGGGCGTGCGAGTGTGCGAGCGAGTCATAACGGGCGCGTTGGTGGTGCGACGAGTCAACACGGTTGGCGTTAGGAGTTTATACCACGGCGGGTGCCCTTGGACAAGCGACCGACGGGGGAGTCGGTGGGTCGGCCGGCGCGTTGGGCGTGCGACCGACGCCACACTTGGAGGGCGAGCTAACAAACGGGGGGTCGGCTCGGGTCCGCCGAGCGCCCCAACACCCCACGAACGCGGCGTTTCGTGGGCGTCGACGTAACATGTGGGTCGGCTCGTGGTGGAGCGAGCAACCACGACTCACAACGCGTTCATATATATAGGATGAGCGTTGGTGAGTGGAAGGCATCAATCATCGAACAGCCAAGCGAACAAGGCAAGCAAGACGAAGAGCAACCGCAGCAACGAGTCAACAACTCGTTGGTCGAAGGTGCAGCTGAACGGAGTCGAGTCGAGTCAGGTCGAGCTCGTGCAGGCCACACCGTAGATTCTGGTTGGGTTGGGTCGTGCGCAGTTCAGGTCGAGTCGGGTCGTTTCTGGGTGCCGAGTAACGGCAGGGGCCCAGCACGAAAATTGCGATTCCGGGAGCGTCGGGTGTCGGATTGAGGTGCCGTAAAAACAAAAATGTGCGTAATTCCGAGGAGAATCCAAACATACAGGTTTGGGACGGATTGGACACACGTTCAGCTCAGAAAACGCTCTGCACTGATTTGGAGCAACGGTTTGGGTGACCCGAGTGACCAGCACTTGGGCAGTTTTGGGCAGAACTTCCGACGGTGAACTTCGATGGTTGTACATGTCTATTGTAAGCTATTTTGAGGATTGGCAAGTCTTAGAACTTGGCCAAGAGGCAAATAGCCTTGACTGTTGTACTTGTATTTTGATGAAACATAATATCCGGGCGGACTCATTTTAAAAGGGAGTTGCCCCTCCCTTGTATGTATGAGCGTACTTGTGGTTTGATATTGATGTTTATGTTTATTTCCGCACATTGAAAGAACATTTGTAATAATAACTAACGAATGTTGCTTAAGGCGTAGTCTGGGTACTTGAGTATTTCGCAAAAGAAAAAGTACGGCAGTGCCGCACCTGCCTACATAGAGCGGTTGAGAGACACCCGTGGTGTAGGGGTGTGACAAACACGTACATGCTTCCAAACTTCAAACGATGGTGAACGCTTGTTAAATTGAGATGAACTCACTCCAAAATTACACTTAGTATTTAATATAACATACTCACTCAACGCATAGAGAGAGTATTAACCAACACACAAAGGTTGAACGATATACCTCACAATGCACGGACTGAGTGCTCCATTTAACCATTAGACTGCTCAAGAACTTGCCTTGATGTTTTTCATTTCGTGTCCCTTTTCCACTCCTCCAATGAAAAATCCTTGAAACTTTGTTGTCCCACGTGTATGGTAGGGGAAATAGAAGCACGAGCTCAGTGGAGATTAAAAAATTATTGGATGAATTCAACTGCCAGAAATAATGTCTCTTGTACAAGTATTCAAGCTGAAAGTTTCGATATAAATTGCAGAGATCTATGGGTGGGTAGGCGATCGATGAGAGTGAAACAAGACAGTGGGAAGAGACCCTAAGAACAAATCTAAGAAGAGTTCCAAGAGAGTTCCAAGGAGCAAGAATATTCAACACCCTATTCAAAGAGAGATCCAGCTGCGAATGTAGGGACTAAACATTCAAAGACAGGTCAAATGTTGTTGGTGATAGTCCAACTACAATTTCTATGAAGTACAATCTTTCTCCTAGACAACGACAAAACTCATGTGAAGATTCCAATGTGCAAAGGTGTGTACCAACCAAGAAACCGTTCTAATATTGCAGATTTGAGAGACGTTACTATTGAGTGAATGCAAGACTGGAGGACTCTAGGTCTGACAAAACAAAGAGAGGCAGGGATTGGAAGATTCTTCAGAGTGGTGCAATGGGAATGGATGGAAACGTAATCCTAGAAAAAGTTCCAATGTTTCCAAAAGAAGTAACACTGGGAATGATATGAACATTCAAACCACCATTTTTATAGTAGCACATAGTGTAACAGTCAAGTAACATAAAACAATTTTATTCATTCGCATTTACAAAACTGGGCAGAAGAATACATGGCAAAGACGACATGCATACATACCAGAGTACTAGTGATTCAATTTTGAGGAGGGAAGAGTTTATTCCATGTTAAACACACATGGATAAGACAACAAATATGATAGATAATTGTGATATTTTTTATTATTCACAAGATATACATTTATAATGTGTATTGGTATGACGATTGAATTCATATTTAAAAGTTTCTTGAATTTTATTTAACTATTCAACTTCCACACCATAACCCTTAACGGCAAAGAAAATTCATGGTGAGGCCATCGTAAAAACAACTAAGAAATTGGAATGTTTGTTATGAAAGGAAATTCAGGGTAATGTTAAAACATGGTGTTTATTTACCTCATATTTACACTATCAATCCTTTTCGTTTTTAATGTTTTAAATAAAATTATCTCATAATGATATTAATTTTCAACCATATATATATATATATATATATATATCAAAGTAAATTATTGTATTAAACTAGCCATGGGGAAAAGCATAAACTTATAAGTACTCTATAAAGATATTAGGAATAGGGAAGGTATGTTGGACAGGGAATTCATGATGATGCAAAGTTTTTTTTTTAATTTGATACATTTTTTTTTTATTAATAATAAAAAGGATTACATTGAATATACATTTAGTTAACATGAGATCAAAGGAATTGAACTGAGAAATCATGTCTCCAACCAAATATAACATACTCATCTTTTCTATCTATAAATATATATGAAAACTAAAGTGATAGAGAAACTATGGACAAAATACCATATATAAAGTCTAAAAATTGACACCTTACTAAATATAAAACCAAGGAGTTGACTCCTTAATACATCCATGGCCCTTAATACAACGATGACGATGCAAAGCTATACATGGTGATTATTCATAATAAGTAGTTACTATTCTTAATTTTATTAATTACAATTTGTATATTATTTATATTTGGTTTTTACACTATAAGGGGTTCCTTTTATAAGAACTCATTTCCTATGCCACTTTGTAATGTCCCGCACCATTTATTTGGTGTTAGATGATAGAACTATTGTCTCCCATTGATCCAACAATGGTAAAATGTTTTTTAATTATATCTTGATATTTGAAAAATGATTAATAATGCATAAAATGTTTTTTAATTATATCTGGACATTGGGAAAATGATTAATAATGATTTCCTGCTCTTGGTCTCTCTTCCTATTTTGTAGTAGAAACACCACATGTTGGACTTTTACGCATCAATTAACAGAAAAATAGGTCAAGTTATGATCAAGTAGTAATGACAACGACATATGTAACAATCAGTTAGTGCACACGTGTAGATACAATAGTAGTCATCATCCCCACCTGCCCCTCTCAATTATTTGACAGGGCTAGCCTTTTGTTAGTAACATGAAAGCTTTACAAGGGTTCAACATTGCTGGAGGAATTTCGTTCTCTGTAAGCTGCAGAAACAACCACATTATTAATCCATAAAGCATGGGAAAAACCATCAGCTAGATAAGTGACGACGACGGAGGAGGATAAGGTGGATTGGGGCTCCATGAGTGGAATGGAAGAGAAATAGAAAATTTCCCTAACCAGACTTAGGAAGTAGGGCATCTATTAGAAGCATTTGTCAGATCTGGTCTCTGCTCTCTCCTTTTTGTTTCATGGCGGAGATGTGGAGTCCAATGAGAATTTATTATTCACGACGTCACAGAATAAAATGAGGTTGAACACAAACCCTAGGGATTTGAGGCGGAGGACCGTCCAATGCTTCATTGAGAATTATGAGGTAGCCAGAACTTCTAAACAAGAGGAGATTGCTAAAAATATTTTCTGCCCTAATCTTGAGGTTGGATGGGGCATCCATGTGGTTCAAGAGGTTAAGCTTCTTTCTCGTAAGGCATATCTTCTTTAAGCTTATAGAATTTATGTTTTAAGAAAACCCCAAAGGAGAAAAATGTCGTTATTGAAGGACGTATGAGATGGACGTTCTTCCTTTTGGTTTGAAATTGGATTAATCAAACTGTAAGACACAAATTGGAAACAAACTCAATAATGTATTAATGAATGTGTGACAAATAATGATTTACAATGTGTACATATAAATACATCAAGAAACTGTTGAATCAGTTCCCAAGGATTCTTGAACTTTAATAACCAACTACCCCATCACAAACTGACCCAAGGATTAGTTGTCTAACATTCCTCCCTTAATCCGAAGGGATATACCAAAGTCTAAGAATGAGAGCTCAAAATACAGAAATGTATCTTAGCCAAGAGTTGAATATCTCTCAAAAATGGTATTTAAGGATGACCACAAACTAAAGATGGGATAACTCAATATCTCAACCAACACTAATTCTGGAACCTATATAACAGTTCTCAGAACAACAAAAAATCTAGTTTTAAGATGACCACAAACTTTGGAACTATCAAAACAGTCCCTCGAACAATTCTGAAGCTGGAAGTTCTCGCTCGCAAAAAACTCAATCAAATCAAGTTACACAACACTGGCTCTAACTGGTACATGTTGTGGCTCATGATGCATACCTATGACTCGAGATCACTTAGGATGTGGATTTATGACATAGGCTCTCTCATAGGGGCTTCACTTAATAAACCTCTAACACATCACGTGCAATCATAGCATATTAAACAATACCCTTAATTTGAGTACATATTGGAAAGTACCCCTAAAAAACACATTATCTAACCCCCTATCAATATAAAACCAATACACCTTCCCAATTTAAAAAGCCTCTACTTTCACTATATATTGTAGGTATCCATTTTTTTATTAACATTTTTTATACCCCTTTATATTTTTTGATTAACTTTGAGCTCCATTTTGTATACCTGCCAATATAAAAACCCTTTATCCCATATATATCCCTCAATATATTATCTCATTTTTTCCTCATTATATATCCCCCAATATGAACCCACGTGATATGGTATTGCTCCCGTAGTGAAGCCCCTGTGGGCTTTCTTGACATCTCGAACTCGAACTTGTAGAAAAACACCAACAATTCCCCCCTTGTCGGATACAAGGTGAGAAGTATTCCTCATCACTGCAAGACTCGTCAACACACTCGAGCAAATCCTTTGGTATGATCTATAGATCCTCTTTGTTGCTTTTGACCATTCCCAAGAAGAAATCCATCCAAAACTTAGCTTCTCTCTTACATTACGCTTCTTTCTGGAACATCTGTTTAATTGGTGATTGGGCTTTCCATAATGCTTGCACGGGTGAAGATCAAAACTCTGATCTTTCACATGTCCAACTCTATTACAATGTTGGCATCTATCAAATTTTTCTGGAACTATACCATCCAGAAATCTTGCACTTCAAAATTTTATAGGTTTAGTGAAATCTGGAATGTGAAAAGATACATCATTGTTATAACCTAGACCAGTTATGTGTTTATTATGGGTAATCTCTTCCAATGGTCTTATAACATATTTCACATCAGAACTTCTAACCACATCAAATTTTCACCTAGAAACACTTCATTTATCTGATCATTCTCTGACTAATGTTCAGGCTCAAAGAAACTATTGGCCCTGAACAAGAATAGGTTCAAAATTATTTTTTTATAATTCATATAATTCATCTCACTAAAACTGGGACTCTAGCTCCAAGAATTCAATTTTACTTTTAGTATTTTCCAAACATGATTGGATGTCAGAGAGCATGTCTTTGCTGACTTGGACATCGTTATGGATAGTAGATAACATTAAATTGCTTAATAAATTTACTAAATCATTTAATTTGTCCATTTTCTCCATTGTAGTATCAAAGTAAAATTTCAATCAACTTAGAAAAAAAGGTGTCGGCTACCACCAAAAATGTATCCAATACAAGCAAATTTTCAATGATTTAACTAGGTGTCGGGTTCAAACGATCATGTCCACATCAACAATACAAGTCAACAAAAAAAATATCTGCCAATTTATTTTAAAAAACAAATCCACAAAACTTATCCAACTAACAATTGGTTCACATTTTTCTCATAAGTTTTCAAAAAATGAAAAAACTCCAACCATATTAAAGCCACCCTAGTAACACAAATCTTGCAATATTACTGCCACGAGAATACAATTTCCTTCCTTTGAAACTAGGCTTTGTTGTTTCTTGCTCTTGATTCATATCTAAAGCACCATAATAGTTGTAAAGTTGTCATAGGCTCCAACCATGCCAATATAACAAACAAAAATGATAACTCATGACCAACAAAAATTTTCAATTTTCAGAGTATTGATTCAATGCTCAGATCCAATAAAAACTTCAAGGTTCCCACCAACTCTAAAAGATTTCAACCAATTTTAAAAACATCAACCACATATTACTTTAGATAAGTCAATGATGGAAGCTTCATCAATGATTCAAAATTTATTATGGAAGCAACACATAATATGTTGCTTTCTGCAGCAACCTCTCAACGTGCATAGAAAATTAAAGAATTCCTTCAGTTTCATATCTCAATTTATATACACTACAACCTTATTCAAAAGTAGGCAAATATTGTCTTTTGAGCACATTATTACGGTCCTCTCATAATGGAGCAACAATTTTCCTTCTAAAGATTACAAGAACTATTCTTAAGTCCACACTTGTGCACTTTTTCATTTAGCCAACAGTGGAGATAAATGATTTTCTAAAATATATAGAAATACACCTTGAAAATTTCCGCAATTCAGTCAATTACCTTATGTTGTGCAATTCTAGGCCAGAGAATAAAATTTCTTAACTGAAGATTCAGTGAAACTCTTTGAGAGGAGCTTTCTCTATTGCCATAACACAAATCTCTGCCTTCACCTTAAACTTTTACAAGGTATTTCGGTAAATGCTTTATTTGATGTCGAGAAAACCAAAACAATGATGCTCAGACCTTGCAAATCAACCAAAAAAATGACAATGCAATATTTTTGTTTCAGAAAATGCAAGTTAAAGATAGTTCAAAGGAAAACTCCAACATCTTATTAAGACATCAAAACTCATATACTTTCAAGATATTTAAATCTTTTATCAACATTTCCCCAAATTCAAGATTTCTTTTCTCAATATTTTCCTGAAATTAAAGATTCAACGGTTCATCTCCGCTCCATATTACCCAGAACATGGTAGCGCACTTCAAATCCAAAGACATCATGCGGAGTGGCCCAAAATTACCTTAACTTGTCGACTTTGCTTTCGAGATTTTACTCGGAATATTGTCGAGAGACTATCAGGACTTGTTAAAATAATTTCATGAGAACAACATAACTTAGATATATATTGTTTGAAAGAAACAAAAAGAATCTCGATATGGTACCACAATCACTGGATATACCGGTAGCAATGGGTAAAGAAGGAAATTTATTTTCTAGCAATTGTATTTAAAAACTCCAAAATACAAACATAATTGCAAAGAGTTTCAAGTTTGTTAACAGATTAATAAAAATACGATTATACATGTCTTATGTTTCTAGTTCCGCATTGTCACGTGAGTTCACCTGTAGACTTAACAACATGTGGAAAACCAAATAGCAAGAAGTGAGTTCAGTACCCTATAAAAATATAGCACACTTTGTTCCTCGTGCAAAAGTTATCTTCCATTGAAGCGTGACATGAAAATCCGATTTTCTAAGAACCAACGCTCCATTCCACTAGAATCATCAGAATCGAACCCTCTCTTTCATAAAGAAGCACTCTTTAAGAAGGCCATGCAACTGGGAGTCAAAAAACTAATGACTCAAGTTATTCATACGAGCAGATAAATTTTTCCCTGATGTGATTAACCAATGCTTAACCTGCGCTTGGATACCATTGTAAGACACAAATAGGAAACAAACTAAACAATATATTAATGAATTTCTCACAAAGAATGATGTACAATGTGTACATATAGATAAATCAAGAAACTGTTGAATCTTTTCCCAGGGTTTCTTGAACTTTAATAACCAACTACCTTATCAAAAAATGACCTGAGGATTAGTTTTCTAACACATACACCATTTCACATTTATGATTAATTTGAATCCGATAAGTTTACCAAGGCAAAGGAATGGCCCAGACGATCAACAGTGGCCAGAAATGGTAAAAAAAATTTCAAAAAATTTAGTAGTAGCAGTGTTTGAATTATGTTTTTGATGGTTTAAATGAATTCAACACCATTACAAACCTATGGGCCACCCAAAGTTTTGAAATTTCACATCTGTAACTTGGATTTACAAAAATTCTTACCCGATTTTATTAAAATCTTGCTAGAATTTCCATAGTTTTCAAGGAAAAATAGCAAGCTAGTTAGACTATTTTTTTTGTTTTGTTATTTATATCATTTGGGAACATTATTTGAAAAAAAAAACCAAGGTCGAGGCCCTACCACATAACACAAATTAAAATTTTCTTTCATGCTAGGTTTGAGGGGTAAATGTTCCACCAAAATCACCCCATGGATTTGCACCAAATTCATCTTAATTATTCTTCCACATTATCTCAGATGTGGTGATAACTAATTTCTATATAATAAATTTTGAATTCATCCAGTCTAAACTCCATGGTGTTGATGCAATGATTGAAGATGACAACTATGTGTTTTTCCTTCGTGAAGGACACATGTAGACTTTGGATTTAATGGGATTTAAATTTCTCTATATTGCAAGTTATGATAGGATTTAGTTGGTATTGGTGTTATATTTTGAAAATAGTAGTATGCATGATTTTTTAGTAAAATTTAATGAAAATATTAGAAATTCATTAGTAATTGTGATATAGTGAAGAGGTTTGACGTTACACCACAACCCATAGGAATTGGTAAACTTTCCAAATCGGTAACTAGGATCCCTAGGGTGGGAATTATAGATTCCATAGAGGTGTGGTGATTCCTTGAACACCCCCCCTCAAACATAGCTCGAGTAATCGAACCTAGGCCTAGGCTCTAATACCAAAATTATTAGAGAAAAAATACGGATCTAGCTTAAGAATGATTGCACAAACTTGCGACAATTGAAAAATAAAAATTGGAATTGAAAATGAATTTGATTCATCAATATTAGTTTAAGAATCAATACATAAAGAAACTAATTTAAGCTTAGTTTTACATGCAATAAATATGGATAATTAAAGCTAATCGAAGCTAAGTTTTCTTTATGTTATGTTAATGTGCACATGCACCACATGCAAGCACTAGACTTAAACTAACTAAAGCCAAGTGCACATCACATATAAGCACTTGAGTTAACTAGCTAAAACCAAGTGCACATCACATGCAATAACTAGAGTTGAACTGAATCTAATTAAGGCTAACTATGTGCATGTACACCAACACCCCCCCTTAAGCATAATGTAGGCGAGTTTGATGCAAAATGAATGAGTCTCGACAACAAGGCCATATTAGGTACCCATATAAAATGCATGAAAAGAGGAAAGATGGAAAACGTAGTGGGAAGAAAAAAACCCGCTAAAAATATAATGAAAAAAGTAGAGAAAACACAATTGTTAGGTAGTTGTGTCCTTCACCCTAAGACGATCTCGTAGAAATTGAAACTTCTGCTTAGTAAAACTCTTGGTGAAGATATCGATAGTCTACTCGGAACTTGGACAATAATGAAGATCGATGATCCCATCATGAATTAGTTCTCTAATGAAGTGCAGGTGGATTTCGATGTGTTTGGTTCACTGCCACTGCACTAGATCTCTGCAAAACTTTAGCGTACTTTGATTATCACATTATATAACAATTAGATGATGGACATTGATACCAAGATCAAAAGGAAATGTTGTAGCCAAATTGCATGAATAATGGCATTGACTGCTCCTATGTACTCTACTTATGATGATGATAAAGAAATGGAAGGTTGCTTCTTTATTTACCAAAAACTTGGGCTAGATCCCAAAATTAGTACATAACTGGAGCTGGACTTGCGGTCAGTGTTGTCGCCAACCAAATCTGAATCTGTGAACCCAATGAGATCCAAAGAACAATTTGTTGCATAATGAATCCCATAGGTGATTGTCCCTTGGACATATTGAAGGATGCACTTTGCATCTTTCCAATGTAACTCATGTGGTTTTTGCATGTATCTAGAAACTTCTTCTACGACATATGAGAGATCAGGATGAGAGTGAGTGAGATAAATAAGACTTCCCACAAGATGATGATACAATGTGCAATGAACCAATGGTGTTTCTTTTCCATTCTCAAGCTTTATCCCTGATAAGAAAGGTGTGGTTGATGGCTTGTATTTACTCATCTGAAATCATGCCAAAATATCTCTAGCATACTTTGGTTGAGAAATAATAATCCTAGAACCACTTTGATTGATCTCTAGTCCAAGGAAGAAATTTAGTAAGACCATATCTGTCATATAAAACTGCTTATGCAATGCAATTTTAATCTTAGCAATGGCAGAAGATGAAGTACCTGTTAACAAAAGATCATCTACATAGAGTACTGGGCGAATGTATGAAGGTGGGATACACTCTCGTGAGAAATACGCCCAAAAATTTCACTCTCCCAGAAGTTCAGCCAAACTTTTGAAATTACTTTGGCCGAAATTTTTATGCCGTTAATCGAAATTATTCCGCCGTTTACGTTGATGGTAATAATAACCTTATTTTTGGCCGGAGGTGGAGAAATCGGCGTTAAAAGTTTGATCGAACTTTTAAAAAAGTTCAGTCGAACCTTTTTTTTTATAAATATAGTGGCTCTCATCTCGGAAGAATATTTCCGTCATTTTTTGGTTTGTGACCATTGGTGGATCTATGCTCGTCTTCTCGTCCACTCTGCTTATGTGCTCGTCCAATTGTCTACTCTTTGTTTGTGCTCGTCTGCTCGTCCACTCTGCATCTGTGCTCCGGGTATTATTCGGAAGCATCATTCTCATCTAGGTATTCTTTGAACGCTTCTTTCTGTGTGTAATTTATCTCTGTGTAAAGTTGCGATTCAGAAGCATCGTTCTCTATGTAATTGATCTCTGGGTAAATTCATGATTTTCATTCTCTATTTAATTGATCTCTGTGTAAAGCTATTTTTCACGTTCTCTGTGTAAATATCTGTTGTGTAAAGATTCACATTCTTTGTGTAATGGAAATGGCTATGTCTGAATCACACCATGTAATGGAAGTGGCTTTGTCTGAATCACATCGGCTCTGTTTGAATCACACTGAGTGTACCCAATTGAATTTTAGCGTATTACTAAATTTCTGAAATTTTGAATTCTTTAGCTTTATTTGGCCGAATTTGGTAATTGTGGGTCAAACTACATTAACTATTTTTTTAGAAAAATATAAATTATTAGTTTAGATTGTAAAATGATTTTGGAAGATTGGACGAATTTTTTCTAATGGTTAGGGGAGGTTTGGTCCTCACAGATTTTGTGGTCCAATCTTGAGTAAAAATATATATACTTGAAAGTTATTCCAAGAAATATTTTTGTGGTGGAAAAAAATTTAAACTGTAAATATGGATTTCCTTAATAAAACATGTTTTTTCTCTACAAAAAAAAAAAAACGTGTTAATAGAGCTTAGCCATAATTTAATGTTCAAAAGTTAATAAATCTATTTCCGAAAAGATTACCTAGTTGTTATAAATATTCTTTCCATTACTAGCTTTACAATTATTCGACTTATAAAAAAATTCATGGAATTGAAGGCTCTTATGTCAATAAATCAACAGAATCATGCAAGTGTGTTGGAATTGTTTGCGTGGAAAAACCATTCATGTATCACACTAATGTAGAACACTAAGGACATAGAGTGTCGTTGGCTGGATTCACCAGATCGTCACGGGAATCTGTAACCACATAAATCTCGCCATTTTTGCCTCCAAGACATCTTTCCAAAATCCAATGCCATAATCTACTAGCCATTTTCCGTTTAGAATTATAACAAGCTTACAGAAACTATTTGTATTTTTTTTTTTTATTGTAATGGAAGTGGCTCTCTCTAAATCACACCATGTAATGGAAGTGTCTTTGACTGAATCATAGCGGATCTATCTGAATCACACCATGAAGTAGAGTGCCATTGGCTGGATTCACCAGATCGTCATGGGGATTCGTAACCACATAAATCTTGCCATTTTTCCTCCAAGGGCGTCCTTCCCAAATCCAATGCCGCAATCTGCCAGCCGTTTTCTGTTTAGAAGTATAACAGTCTTACAAAAAATATTTTTATTTATTTGTTTTTTATTGTAATCTTGTCTAAAAACCTTTTAATTGTTGTTTTGAAATTTGATGCTTAATTGTTTCTCAATCATGAAATTTTAGAGTCTAGAATGTTTCCAATTCAACTCCATTCAAGGCTACTATGAAGTGTCAATTTTTTCCTCTCTATCCATTATCTCAAACAACCATATTTCTTTATTATTGTAGCCTAGAAATAGCTGGTGAAATGACAAACGAGAAAAGAAAAGAAAATGATGACAACACAAAAATATCATAACACATCTTCTGAAATAGCACATTTTGAGTTAAACAAGAGATTTTGTTTTGGTCTCCTTGAAATTTTCATTACCACTTATACATAAAAGTTAATTTTGTCAAAAATTATATTTATTTTTGTTATTCTGCCATTATTTTATTGAGTCTTCTCCTCGAGATGGTCATCTTAATATAAAATACTCTTTAAAGGGCAGAGAAAAATGGATAGTATCTAGAATGCTTATTATCTTGTGTTTCTTGGATTGTTTTCTCTTTAATATTAGAATTTACATATTACCATTACTTTCCGTTGTACATTTTCAGATTTTCACTTGAAACAGTAGGAATGCAACCTTGTTCTTTCATGATATGCTTGTTTCAAAAGCTTTCTCCAACTGGCATGTTTTCAAGTAACCATCGACAAGGATGCCATAAGCATTTTCATCATGCATGCAATTTTGAATTTTCATGGCATTGACTAACTGCATAGCAGCAACCAAGTTATGTGTAAACAAAATTCAAATTTAACACATATTATCGCACATCACCTACTCATTATTTTATTTCCATCACGAATAGAATTACTCCATCAATATTTTATTTTCTAGAATTATATACAAAGGTTAGATGTTAGTGTTGAAATACGGGAATCTTTTGTAGAATGAATTATGTCTCTTCTTCCTGTGTCTTGTTACTTGTGCTCTATCCCACAGAATTCTTAGTTTCCTCACCCTATGCACCTTCTGATTCTTGCATGTTGTTGTGATTAGTTTCTTGAGCCTTCTTGTTTATTGTTGTTGGTCTCTTTTTCTTGAGCATTGTTGTCATCACTCCAGCTCCTACAGCTACTCATAGTGGCCTCCTCCTCTTCTCCTCATTTCTAAGTTAATTTTTTTGAAAAAACATATTCAAGATTGTATCTCTACTTCCTTTCTTTTACTACATTTTTTGTACAATACATAGAATCACTTTATATTTTCTACACTTATATACAAAGGTTAGATGTTAGTCTTGAAATAAGGGATTTTTTTCCAGAATGAACTATGTCTCTTCTTCTTGTGTCTTGTTACTTGTGCTCTATCCCACAGTATTCTCAGTTTACTCACTCTGTCCACCTTCTAATTCTTGCACGTTGTTGTGATTAGTTTCTTCTTCTTGTTGTTTATTGTTGCTGGTCTCAATTCTTGAGCATTGTTGTCATCACTCCAGCTCCTACAGCTACTCTTAGTGGCCTCCTCCTCTTCTCCTCATTGCTGAGTTAATTTTTCTGAAAAAACATATTCAAGATTGTATCTCTACTTCCTTTCTTTTACTAAATTTGTTGTACAATACATAGAATCACTTTCTATTTTCTAGACTTATATACAATGTTCAGATGTTAGTTTTGAAATAAGGGAATTTTTTGTAGAATGAATTTTGTCTCTTATTTCTGTGTCTTGTTACTTGTGCTTTGTCCCACAGTATTCTTAGTTTCATCACTCTTTCCACCTTCTGATTCTTGCACGTTGTTGTGATTAGTTTCTTCCTCTTCATGTTTATTGTTGTTGGTATCTTCTTCTTGAGAATTGTTGTCATAACTCCAACCCATGTAGCTACTCATAGTGGCTGCCTCCTCTTCTGCTCATTGACGAGTTAATTTTTATGAAAAAACATATTCAAGATTGTATCTCTACTTCCTTTCTTTTACTACATTTGTTGTACAATACATAGAATCACTTTCTATTTCCTAGACTTATATACAAAGGTTAGATGTTAGTATTGAAATAAGGGAATTTTTTTCATCATGAATTATGTCTCTTCTTCCTGTGTCTTGTTACTTGTGCTCTGTCCCACAGTATTCTCAGTTTCCTCACTCTGTCCACCTTCTGATTCCTGCACGTTGTTGTGATTAGTTTCTTCGTTTTCTTGTTTATTTTTGTTGGTCTCTTCTTCTTGAACATTTTTGTCATCACTATAGCTCCTGCAGCTACTCATAGTGGCCTCCTCCTCTTATGCTCATTGTTGAGTTAATTTTTCTGAAACAACATATTCAAGATTGTATCTCTACTTCCTTTCTTTTACTACATTTGTTGTACAATACATAGAATCACTTTCTATTTGCTAGACTTATATACAAATGTTAGATGTTATTTTTTAGATGTTAGTCTTGAAATAAGGGCATATTTTGTAGAATGAATTATGTCTCTTCTTCATGTGTCTTGTTTCTTGTGCTTTGTCCCATAATATTCTCAGTTTCCTCACTTTGTCCACCTTTTGATTCTTGCATGTTGTTGTGACTAGTTTCCTCCTCTTCTTGTTTATTGTTGTTGGTCTCTTCTTCTTGAGCATTGTTGTCATAACTCCAACTCTTGTAGCTACTCATAGTGGCCTCCTCCTATTCTCCTCATTTCTGAGTTAATTTTTCTGAAAAAACATATTCAATATTGTATCTCTACTTCCTTTCTTTTACTACATTTTTTGTATAACACATAGAATCACTTTCTATTTGCTAGAATTATATACAAAGGTTAGATGTTAGTCTTGAAATAAGGGAATTTTTTGCAGAATAAATTATGTCTCTTATTCTGGTGTCTTGTTACTTGTGCTTTGTCCCACAATATTCTCACTTAATAAGATGAATTAGAGGATGAATTAGTAGTATGTCTCTTCTTCCCATGTCTTGTTACTCGTGCTTTGTCCCAAGGTATTCTTAGTTAATAAGATGAATTAGATGATGAAGACATTGTGAAAATTTTAATAATATTTCCATTGATCTATTGTGTGGTACAATGCCAGTTCAAGATTCATGTGTCAAAGATGAATTAGCAGATGAATTAGTATTTTATGGGGTAATTCCAATTCAAGATTCATCTCTAAAAGATGAATTAGTATTGAGATTCTCTCCTTCAAAATTTATTGATGGACATTGTAACATATCTTTGATATGTTTGTGTTTTTTACTTATAAATGCGTCATTTTTAATGACCATGTGTTTTTTTCAATTATATACCAAGTGTGCTCCCACCATGTAAGCGCAACTTGGTAAAATTCATGTTTTATAAAATTAAAATGTGCATGAATTCAACACATCTTTGTTTAAAGTGATTTTTACACATTAATTTGTGCTTTGAAAGTTTTGTGTTTTACATAATTTGTGTTTGTGCTTAACATTTGTGTACTAAATTACATTAATTTTTTGAATTATTTTGAATTTATTTTAAATAGTAATTTTAAAAATAATTGTAAATGTCCACTGTAGATATATATATATATATATATATATATATCATGGAGGATGAAAGGCGAACATCAGTAGAATCCCATGCCTCTATGAGAGAAGAGGATCATGGATCGAGGGATGTTCATGGTATTTATATTAAATGTGCTTGTTTTTAAATGACATTGAATATATAATCTTATCTCCATACATACATGTATACATGTGGAATTGATTTTTTTATTGAATATATATAATTTTATCCCCATGTACATACATGTATACATATGGAATTTATTTATTTTTTAAATTTTGTGCGTTAAATTAGTTTTTAATAAATTTCATTTTTTATTTTTTAGGAGTTTAGAGGACAAGAGTATCTACTCCATCAATGGAGTCTAGCCATGTTTCACACAATTGTGGTATGGTTCACGCAATCTAATCAATCATATGTACATGTATTTATATGTATATGTGTATTTTTGAATTGATTATAAATTCATATTTTTTTATGAAGCTTCCCTCTCGTCCCATGAGGTTGGTGTTGGTACACATTCCCCTGGTGTCCAATTCTGTGAGGGTGGTGATATGAATTCCCCCAGTGGAAAATCAATGGGTGGCCATGTTGGTTTTCAACCAATGGGTGGTCATGTTGGTTCTCAACGATCTCAAGGTGTGCATGATGCTGCCTAGCCATCTCGAGGTGGCCATAAATCTGAATTTTATTTTCATTCAATTATTAATTTTTTAAAAATAATTTATGTAATTTTTTTATGGTTAAAAAAGAAAATTTGTACACATTTTTTCACATGTTTTTTTATTTATACATGTAATTTTATATATTGATGCAGATGGTGAAAATGTCGCCCGAAAAAGACATAGGCCAGATCACGTTATTCAAGAAGAAGATTGTACACCAACCACTACTTATCTTTCTAACATTTCTGATTTACCTTGGGAAACAAACATCGAAATATGCACATTAAAAAGGTGTGAAAAGTTGTATTCAAAATTGAAGAAAGATATTTTGTCTTTGAAACTCCTTGTTGAGAGTCGAGAAAGCTTACAAATAGTTACGTACTCTTTAAGCACACTTTTTGATGTCTACAAAAATCTTGGGCCAACCACTGATACTTTTGTAGAAGTGATGAGGAAAATAAATGAAACAGTGATGGGTCTTGATACATAGGAGGATGTTAAACGAAAAGTTACAAAATAAATGGAAAAATCTATGTTTAATTTCAAATAAGGGCAAAAAAGAAAGATGCTAAAGGTGCAATATTTCAAGCACCCTCATATAGCTTGCCATTTGTATGACAAGCACCTTACTGCCTATGGAAGACTACCATGAAACAACGAGATTCCTCTTTATTTTTCAAAATTATTTTATGCAAAATTATTTTTTGGAATGAAACCCAATTATAATGACCTTCCCTCTGAATTTTTTGGTCTTGGGAAAGGTCGATTATGTGACCATAATGGCGCTAAGCATGATGCTGAGTTGTCTTTCCCCAAGCCACCATTGGTAAGTCGACCTATTCATGTGGAAAATTTGCGATTAGAGATGAATGCCACTTCTCAAATTAGTCGAGAATCAAGGGATGCTATCATAGAAAATGTTCAAAGTGGACTTGGTGGAATTGATGTTTGTCTGAATCAACAAAGAGCACGACAGAATGCACGTGCTAATTTTGTGTATCATATAGATGATGAGATAGACAAAATGAGTATTAAAGAGATTAGAACACATGAAAATCATTGTCGCAATGGTTGGCAGGACTTAATTATTCATGAAGAAGAGGGCATGGGATTGGTATGTGTTAATGGTTAGAGTGAATATTCTAACATGTGCAATCTGTAATAAATACATATATACATGTTTATTTGTATATGTTAATCTAAAAAAAATGTATCATATGTGAACATCATTTTGGTGAACGAAGATTTTTATAATATGATGGTCGAAGCTTCAGGTTATCATAATCAAGATGGTTCTCATAATCAAGGTGATATGTTGGAAAATGTTAGTGTTTTTTAAGTGTTCATGATGTTGATGTACAATTATTAATATATTATTATATCGGTATCATGATGACATATTTTTAAAATAAATAATTCTGTACACATGTATGTCTATAATAAAATGTTAACAGATTCTGATTCTGTCCGATGTTTTCGCAATGGAGCCACCCTCTTCTTCTCTATTAGGAGATGTGCCAGATCCACCATCACAAGTATGAACAAATTTTCACTTAAATATGTTTTTAAGTTATAAATTGAAGTGAAAGTTTCATTAAAAAATGAGATCTATATCTTCAGTTATTTTACAATTTAAAAATTTCTGAATTTTAGGTTTGTGGAGATGATTTTCATTCGGATCCACCCTCTTCTTCCATATTAGGAGATGTGCCAAATCCACCGTCACAAGTATTCAATTTTTCAATTATGTTTTTAAGTTAAAAATTGAAGTGAAAGTTTCATTAAAAATTGAGATCTAGATCTTGAGTTATTTTACAGTTTTCAAATTTTTGAATTTTAGGTTTGTGGAGATGATTTTTATTTGGAGCCACCCTATTCTTCCCTGTTACGAGATGTGCCAAATCCACCATCACAAGTATTCAATTTTTCACTTATGTTTAAGTTATAAATTGAAGTTCAAAAGTTTCATTAAAAAATGAGATCTAGATCTTGAGATATTTTAAAGTTTTAAATTTTTTGAATTTTAGGTTTGTGGAGATTATTTTCCTTCGGAGCCACCCTGTTCAGCCCTATTAGGAGATGTGCCAAATCCACGGTCACAAATATTCAATTTTCACCTATGTTTAAGTTATAAATTGAAGTTCAAAAGTTTCATTAAAAAATGAGATCTAGATCTTGAGTTATTTTACAGTTTTAAATTGTTTGAATTTGAGGTTTGTGGAGATGATTTCCATTTTCCAAGGACTCTAGCGATGGAGTGTAATATGGAGATACGAAAATAGAAACAATTTGAACAAGAAGTTGTCTAACTTTTTTTTTTTAATATTATTGAAAATTAGCTCATGCATTTTCATTTGAAAAAATTTAATACACACACACACACACACACACACACACACACACACACACTTGTACATGTATAATGTACATTTTATTGTGGAGGATGTATTGAAGGATGACCAACACGGGACAATGGAGAGGGAACTACATGAGGTATTGCATGATTTTTTTTTTCATTTTGTTTTTTTATGAAGTTATACATTCTCATTCAATTTTAAAACATTAAATTTTAATGTTTACACGTTGTGTATAGGTTCCCCGTTCTTCAGATGATAGCACAAGGTGACTTAGTACGCTGGTGGAAAAGACACTACATCCATCTCTATTTGATTGATGATGCACATGCAACATTTTTTTTATAGATAGCCTTAAATTTATTTTTTTATATAGATAGTCTTATTTATGCAAACATATTTACTTTTCTTTATAAATTGATACTTGTAACACTATACATTTAAATTTTGGATAGTTGAACTACATTTGGCATGTGATCACATGTTGTGATATAATGTTTTTATTTTTATTTTTATTTTTTAAATTCAAGTTATTTTGTTATTTGTTAAATATAAAATGAATCTAGATGGAAATTTCAAATTACAAAACACATGTGGTACATGTTATGCATTTGAACATGTGTGAATATTATATAATTAGGATGTCTATTAAAGGTGATGTTTAGGTACATTTTGCATTCAATCACATGTGTCATTTAAAACAATCATAAATGATTTTACATATTTAAGTTCATGAATATTTGTAAAAAGTATTGAAGTACATTACATATTGATGTATATATCTAAAACAATAACACACACACACACACACACACACACATATATATACTTTTATTGTTCATGATATAAATTTTTGACATATTTTAGATTTTGGATAGTTGAAATACATTTACATATATCAAGAATGATTTTAAATTTTGGATAGTTGATACATTTGGTATATGATAACATGTTGTGATATAATGTTTTGTTTTTAAAACTCAAGTTGTTTTGTTATTTGCTAAATATAAAATGAATCTAGATGGAAATTTAAAATTACAAAGCACATGTGGTACATGCTATGCATTTGAACATGTGTGAATGTTATATAATTAGGATGTCTATTAAAGATGATATTCAGGTACATTTTGCATGATCATACACATCATTTAAAACAAACATAGATGGTTTTACATATTTAATTTCATGAGTATATGTAAACATGATTGAAGTACATTTTAATATATATGTAAAAATGATTGACGTACATTTGAATATGTGTAAAAATGATTGAAGTAAGATATTTATATATCTAACAACAATCATAAAATTCTAGGTGTTCATAGATGTGTCAAAAAATCATAAAATTTTATAATTTCATTAAAAAATATATCCAGTGCATACCATTTTTCATTAATGTGCATAGAAAAGCTACTATGGATGTTAGTTGATAGTTTAAGGCACGATTGGTAGAAAAAGGTTTTCAACAGGTACATGGTGTTGACTATGATGAGACTTTTGATCTTGTTGCAAAAATGGATTCCATTCAACTAACTCTCTGCATTGAAGCAACAAGAGGATGAGAGGTGCATCATATGGATGTGAATAATGTCTTTGTTCGTGGTGATCTCAAGGAGAAAATCTACATGGATTAGCCACAAGGATACATGCAAGCTTCATCTCCGGTATGAAAACTAAAGAAGTCTCTCTATGGCCTCAAGCAAGCACCTAGAGTGTGGTATGCAAAGAAGGATTTCTATTTTTTATCTCAAAATTTTGTACGTTGGAAATCTAATTCCAATGTTTATTTTTTGAAGAAAATTGACTCCTTTTTTATCATAGTAAATATCAACTAACTTGGCCATTTGTTGCTTCCTTGTTCCAGTAAACCCACTTGCACCTCACAAGTTTACAATTGGAAGGTAGCGGAACCAAATCCTAAATCTGGTTCTCAATGAGAGAGTTGTATTCCTCATCTGTTACTGCTTCCCATTTATGATGCCCAACTACTTCTACATAAGTATGTGGATCAAATGCATGCATCATATAAGCATGCATGGGCATTCATGGATCCATAGCTAAGAGTGATTGTGGATCTTCCTCAAACTGAGGTATAGAGGCATGATCATCAAGGAGATCACTCATGCTACACCATTTTTATGTTGAAGGTGGCCAAGAATCATTCGAACTACATGAGGACGTATGATCTCGATGTTCAACAACTGGTGGTCCAACACGTGTCATAGGAAAATGCTAATCTTAATCAGAATTTTGATCTGAAGTATCATCGACATACTCATCAATGAGTGGTGAGGGAAACTTGATAACAAGTTCATCTGTTGTTGCATGCAAAATATCCATCAAACTTTATACTCCTTTCAATAAATATCTCTTTAGTTTTGATATCAAGCAATATTTACCCTTTGACTTCATTGGAATATCCAACAAACATGCATGCTTTACTTTTTGGCTCCAAATCCTCTCTCTTCTCTATAGGAATGTGGGCCCATTCTTGAGATTCGAAAATGCAAAAAAGTCTAACTTTAGGTTGCATACCAGTACAATCCTCAAAAGGTTTTTTTATAGTAACATATTTGTGAGGAGATCTATTATGGATGTATGAGGCACAATTGGTAGCTTTATCCCACAATTTTGAAGAAAGAGATCTTGCATGCAACATGCAACTATCCATTTCTTTCAAAGATCGATTCTTCCTTTCAGCCACCCCATTTTGTTGTGGAGTGTAAGGAACTTCTTGTGGTAAAACACAACCCCCCCATTTTTTGACTTGTTCACTTCAAATAATTGGGACCCTTTCTATAAATTTTTGGCTAAACGCCTTTTATGATTTTTATTTATTTGATTATCCTACGCGATTGTTAATTTTTCATTTTCTTTGTATTCTTGTTTTGATTGCTTTGTTAAAATCAATTTTTAATAAGCTTCCCATTGATGCTTGTTTTACCTCATTTGGTCAACTGGTTTGAAAATGGTACTCCTTTAAAGTCCCATCATTTATCTAGTCTGGGTTAAAAATGCTATTTTTATTATTTTTATTTATTTTCGGATTGGTTCTAGTTTAGAAAATTTCATAACTAAACTAAACATCATTAAAATAAAACCAAAATAAAAACTGATATTTAACATTAAATTGTAAGATTAATTAAATTAATTATTATAATAAAATATAATTAATTTAATTAAAATTAAAACTTAATATTAAAAAAAAATATATAATAAATAAATTAATATATATATATATATATATATATATATATTTTACATCTCATATCGCAATGTCGGATCCATCGCAATTTTTATAACATGCACATTTGAAAAACCCCGATCCAAGGTTTTTGCGATATGCGATAAGGCTAAATGCGATGTGTTAAAATAATTTAATATAAAGTTTTTTGTTTCACCCCTTATGCCTCCCGTACCTTCACCTCACTCAGCCTCACGTCACCCTCACCTCACACTCCACTCACCATATCTCTCCATAATCTCACGTGGATGAATTAATGGGTTTGGATTGATTTCAATGGTTTGTTTTATGGGTTTTGGGTTTGGATTGATTCCAATGGTTTGTAAATTAATTTTTAATATTTTTATATTATAATTACAATATTTATTATAATTTTAATATAATTTGAATTATAATATTAATCATATTTAAATTAACTTTTTCAAATCATTTGTATATTAATTTAATTTTGTAACTTAATCAATTTTTAATTAGATGAAAATTAATTAGAATTAATTGTATATATTAATTGGTTAATAAATAATTTAAAATTAATTATTAGATAATTAGAATCTAATTTAGGATTAAATTTCTAATTAAAATTTCTCATTTTTAGCCCTAGCAACAGAATTTCCAGAATTATGCCAGATTTGACTAATCAACTTTGGAAGCTCATAGAATGAGTTTTACTTGGCCAAATGAAGCCCAAGACGGCTCATTGGAAAGATAAAATCAATGAGAACATTTTTGAGGAGGTTCCACTAATAGATTTGGTCATTAATTGAGTCAAAAATCATGCAGAAGAGAAAGCTACGAATTTCTAAAACAAAATCAATTTTTAGATTTATTTTCTGCATTTTCATTTTTCCAAGCCTCTTCTAATTGCAGATTCATTCGTCAATAGTATACTTGGCCAATTAAACTATCACAGGCATCAATATAGAGCTTATATTTTATTTTCAATTATTTATTTAAATTAAATTTGATTGGGTTTGTTTTAATGCCAGAAATTGTATTTTGATTTTATTCGTTGCATCTTAATTTATTTTTGATTTCTTTTTGCAAGAAAACAGTAGAAGAGATCAGGAGAGAATATCTCAATCAATGAGAATGCTCCAGCAATTAAAGATTGGAATTCTGAGTAAATAAAATTGGATTGGGCAGATTTCTCTTCAACAAACTTTCCTCTCAAGAATTCCTTTGCAAATATTATGAATAGCAGATTGCAGAATGTAATAGGGGCTGCTCTCTTCTGCAATTCTGGAATTCTAAAAGCACTTTTGTAATAGGGATTTAGAGTTGTAGGTGGGAGGAGTGGAATCTCAGATCTGGGGATTATTGAGGTTTTTATTTTACATTCTGAGTTATGTATAATGAACAGAGTTTGCACTATTGTAGCTCTGCTTTTGAAAGTAGAAGCTTAGGCGTTGTAAATGACTATTAGAAATCAGAGCTAGAGAAATAGATTCAATAAATTGATATTTCGAATACTATTATTTTAAATGCTGGTTTTATTTTTATGATAACAAGAATGGTATCAATTTACTTACATATTTGTGCAGTTTTGTCGGTATGGTAAATTTGCTTCTATTTTATGTTGTTATTTATCTCTGCTCTTATGGGTTGAATTCTGATTTCTGAGTAACTATTTACTCATAAATCTGTCTTTTGATATTGGATGAATAAATAGTGATATGTTGTGAACTTCTTCCGCATATTATTGTTTAATAATTCAAGTTACTGATTAAATGATTAATACCATTTTGTGAACCATTTCCTGAGTGTTGTTGATTGATTATTTCAGTTAAAAGGTCTCAATAGGATGTGTTTTACTATCCATAATGTCAGTTAATTGAACTATTTCATTAACTTGATATTCATTATAAGAAAGACATATTTCAATCTCAATATTTTAAATACCTGCTCTTGGTTAGGTTAGATCTATATCTGCCTAATTGAGATAGGATTAAGATAGTTCATTTTTCTTGTATCTTAGAACAAGTTTGCATTTAGAATAATTTCTACATTCTCTTAAGTCCTCTTCCCAAAGAGGTAAACTTTAGTAGTGGATTGGCTGAGCCCTAAATTAGCTTAAGGATCACTTTCTTGCATGATCAGCAAGAAGGTTGATCTGATGTCTCTTTTCCATTGGTGAATGAAAGTCATATTTTAAAGCCATTGGAGATTGAGAGAAGGTAATTGGACCTAGTTGAACCAGTCGGAACCACCATTCCAAACGGAAAAGGAGCTGCTTTAAGGTCCGGACCGTGCGGTCATCCCCCATGTTGTTGCAGTGATTTTCGAGGCTTCAACAGAACTATATGTTGCAACTGTATGCCTACTTAATTACAAATATTTTTGATATATTTTTTGAAATATTCCATCCAATTATCTATGTGGAGTATCTTGATGCGTTTTCCAGGCTTATTTTCTGCATGTGCTTAGAAAATCTTCAGATGTTGAAAAACTTCAGGCTTGAGTTTCAAGAAGTAAACCAAAGTGAATCTCGTGTAATCATTTATAAATGACAAAAAATATCTTTCTTTGCTTAATAAAATTACTAGAAATGGACCCGTGAGATCACTATGCACAAGATCTAAAGATTAAGAGACTCTCAATGCATGCCCCTTCTCAAATTTGTCTTGTGGATTATTTCCAATATCACATCCATTACAAACACCATTTGAAAATTCAATGGTGGCCAATCCTTTAACCATCCCTTGCCTGCTAAGTTGTTGCATATATCTAAAATTCAAGTGCCCAAATATCTCATGCCAAATCCTAATTTATTCATTTGCATTCCTAAATAGAAAAATAGAATCTGATTTAGGAAGAACATTAAAAAATGTATACAAACGAGAGTGATCATTTACCTTTCCATATGAAATATTCAAGTAGGTTTTCATGTCATAAATGCTCATCGAATCTGGGGTAAATTCCACTTTCCTTCTGGTGCCTATGTGTTTCATCTATTACACTAAAAGAAGATTCACAGAAATCCACGGAATATGTGAGACATTCTCAAAACCTTCATCTTCGAATTGCACTGTTCCTTGTCCAGTTGATTCAACTACATAATTGTACCCCACCAGAATATGAGGTCCTGAGTATGCATGTAGAGAAGAAAATAATTCCTTTGAATAATCCATATGATGTGAAGCTCCTAAATCAATGATCCATTCTTGCGGTGTAGAATGAAGAGAAATCAAAGCACGACCATTACCCCTTGTTTTTTATGGTTTTTCCTCTGTCTTCTTCTTGGCACTTTCTGGAATGTGATGACCAAGATTATTTTGCTAAAGAGACTTTTCCATCAGATCAATAGTTTTTTACATGAAGGAGAATTCAGGAAGTTAACCTCAATTACAATAAGTACATTTGGAGTTTCCTTTCTTTCCCTTCTTACCCTTGGAGTTGGAAGAATCATTTGGAGGTTTTGGATTTCCTCCCTTTCTTAGATTTGGATCCCTTGCCTTTCCCTTGCCTTTATATTTCTGATTTGGTTTCGTGTTGGACTTTCATTTATCATGCACAGAAAGTGTGTGTGCATTTGGAGTTTTTAATGAACCCATTTTGATGAGCTTATCCTGCTGATGAATGAGAGACTCAATAAATGCATCAAGTTTTGGAATTTTCCATTTATCTCGAGTTGCAAGTCTAACTGTACGAAATGTATAAATGAAAACAACATATTCAGGGCCTAATTTAGAAAAAATATAAAGGATCAATCGACCTTCCCATTTGGATTTATCGATCCCGCACTCATGTAATTGTAGAAGCAATGATTTAAATTTCGTAAAGAAATCTTGGATGTTCTCAAAGTTATTTGGCTCTAAGGAATTTAGCTCATTTTCTAGAATATGAGCCCACATCTCATCTTTCTTTCCAAATAAATTCTCCAAGCTTTTCCAAACTGCATTTGAAGTGTTGTATGTGTCCACATGGAAATGCAATGTTAGAGATATGAAAAAAAAATATAAGACCAAAAGCCTCATCCATCCTGTTGGAATATTTGGATTTTTCAATGGCGAAATTGGGTTCAACTTTCGTATTCATAACTATCTGATACAAGGCTTTACCTTTGAGGTGAAGAAAAATATCTGACTTCCATTGGAAGTAGTTATATGGTGTAAGAATCCTTGAAGATAAGAACTCCATTTCTTTTCACCTTGTAGTTGTAGCAACAATGGTGGCAGTTCTCCAATATTTTGATCTACAAATCAAATCTTCGAACAATTTCCAATTCTTTTCTTTTAAAACCTGCAAAATATTATTAATGCATCTTCCCCAAGCCCCTGTAGCTCTAATACCATGAATAGGTTTTTTGTTACACCAAAACCCGCAGGTATTGGTAAACTTTCCAAATCAGTAACCGGCATCCCCAAGCTGTGAATTACAGATTCCATAGAGGTGTGGTGATTCCTCCAACAAATAGTTTCTTTGGTAGCTAATATATTGAATTTGGAAATACATGATGGTCTGGTGTTGGTGCTGATCACTATGAGCCATTGATTACTTGTATTGCTATAGCAGTCTCTCAAGACAAGGCCAAAGTTCTACTTTTACCTTTTTACTGCACTAATTATTACAGAATAAATTTTCTTATACATTAGCTTTTCATCGGTTTCATAAAAAATTAACGATTCTTTCGATACAAGTGAGACATTCCTTTCAGCTCAAATTTTGATGCATTTGGTGTCAACTCCATGTTTTGGGAGTAATTTCTTAAGAAATTTTAGGATTTATCAAAGGTTTTAGAATTTGATTTATCAAATTATTTATTGTGTTGGACTAAATATGAGGCTTTTTTGTTGAAACCTTCCATTTGTTTAGTTTTTTAGGCATTCATTATTTGACGAAACATTTTATATGGTTTTTTTTAGGGTTCTCTCCTCTTATGCCCCTCCTTGTTGTAGAAAAGAGATGAGAAATTGAAAGGAAAGATTTAAAGTTGTCTCATAGTTGTCTAACAACATTTTCTTTATGCTATGTATTCTACTATAATGCTAGAGTCATTAATTTTTTTGAATTTTTATTATTCATGTAAATATTAATTTGATGCAATAATTTTAAATTTTAGTTTGTGCCTCCACTTCTATGAGCCATTATCTTGCAACTAGTTTCAATTTAGAAGTTCAACTATAGTTATTTTTGTTCAAATTATCTATAAACCCAAGATATATACCTATTCCTTTTGCATGAGAAATTTTTATTTTTGTATATGGTACTTGACATCAACAAAAAAATTTCTTAAAGTTTTTTGAAATATGTTCAAGTTTTCAAAATGACAAATTTGAAATGGTTATTCTAGCATAATCTCATAGGTACTCCTATGCGCCTTCTACACAATTATCCTTGTGCTTGCCATACTTACATCCTAATGGCCTCTTCACCTTTATAAAGGAAGATTATTGTATAACAAAATTGTGGGCCATGGTTAAGGCTTTCATCTTTATTTTACAATACCTGCACCTCTACCAATGCCTAGGTGTACCCATGCAATGCCGTTTTTAGTTAATAGAAAGAAATAAATCTTGTAGTAATTCATAATGCCTACTATTTGAAACATTTTTGGAGTGACACATTGCTTGACCCGTTATCTACCTTGCATGTAGGAGGTTTTTTTGGTTGCTTACCCTTCTTGAGCAACTTGAGCCCCTTCAATAATTTCAGTGCCTACAATGCCAAATTCATATTTCCTAGGATGGTGGATGAAAGATTTTCAATTGTGTCATGCACACATACTCTAGTGCATCCTCATCTTATCCAAAAATGTTATTGAGCTCGGCCCTACTCATTAATTTTATGAGAAATATATTAATCTCCATTATTTCTCTTTTCTATGCTGCCATTTTTTTGCCTTATGTTCCTTGCTAGCATATACTTGTTCTCTCCTTGTATCATGTGGGTTCCATCCCCTCTAATTTCCTTTATAATTTTCATTAGGAAACAAAGTTAAATGAAATAGAGTGGAACCATCTCTCCTTGAGATGGACATTATTCCTTTTGGATTGAAATAATATTAATCATACACCATTTCAGATTTATGCTGAATTTGAATTTGGGGTTTTTTTTAATATCATTTGGGAATTTTATTCGAAAAACACTCACAAGCTTTGGTTTCGTACACCATAAAAAATATGAAATTTGTCTTAGATACCAAGTTTGAGGGTAAATGTTCCACCAAAATCACCCGATGAATTTTCACCAACTTCATTCCTTTTTCATTCAAGCTGTTTGGTTGGGTTAGGCCACAAATGGAGTGTAACCTTGGTGGATAATTTAATCCTATGGATACCTTAATAGTGAAAAAAAGCACATTCCTTTTCCAGTAATTCTATTTTGGTGCGTCAGACCAGAACAGGAATGAAACTCTTTTGGAAAGGTCAATCCTATATCTCACGTACCAGTGAACAAAAGATCCTCCACTCGCCCGAATCTATAATTCTAAAGTAATAGTTAAAAAATGTGAAACTTATATTTTTTAAGATCTTGGGCTGTAGAGAAGATAACATAATATTATTAGTGTCCAGCAAGTGATCATATGAAGTAGGTCAATGAGACTAAAATTTTCATTCAGGTATATTCAGGATCAACACATAATGGAAGTGGGAAAGCAATAACTTCTATTTCTTTTGAGAGTCTATGAAGTCTATAAAATGTTCTATTAGGGTTTTTTTGTGTTAGAACTTGGAAATGTTAAAGGTGGAACAAATGAGAAGAATAATGAATTTTCTATTTTTGGCCACCGTTTGATATTTTTGTTTTATATTTATTTCAAGGAAATGGTGACAGATTCAATATACAAAGAGAGATGTTTTCCAGTGGACATTGGAGTGACCTAGGAAAAGTATATGTCTGTCAATGGGACTCTGGAAGATGAGTATGATATTATCACATTATAATACACTCAAAAATTCCTTCTGATAGTTGATGAGAACACAGGTGGTCATGTAGCTTCCTTTGGAGATTATATTTCCATTGAAAGCCTATCCACTGATTTCAAGCAAGAAATATTTTCTGTGAGAAGAAAATGCTTTAGATTGTGATTTTTTAGTTGGGTTATTATGTTTTACTATTTTTGTGGAAATTTAAGATATCATTCACTGGTTTCTTCCATTTTCATATGACACACCACTTATTTTGCTCTCATAGGTACACTTTGAGTGCTTAATCCAAGATAGGGGGCCTTTCATATGGATTTCTATGTTTGGGCTTTGAGCTCATTAGTATGTCTTCAATTGATGGTTTGTACAAGTTGTGTTGCACATATTATAATATAGTGAATTCAAGATCACATATTGAGAAATGGCACCCACAAGTTACCCCTTTTTTATAATTTATTAATTTCAAATTTATGGTCTATTTAGATGACCTTTGATTAGACAGGGGGATTGTGAAACTACATATCATGTACAACTGGTACAATAGCCCCATAAAAGTAGCCCCTTATTCTTCATCACAAAATTGTATTGGATGAGGATTTTCCTCTGGGACTCCAACCTAGGTCATCATGGTGGTAAGTGCCCTGACTTGTGCCTTAATCACAACCCTACGAACCACCCCATAACTACTAGCTTAATCATGATCTGTCACATTTCTAGTACATTTGGATGCAGGAAAGAGACTTAGATCTCAAAGGACATTTGGTAGAGAAATGAGACTCATTAGTGAACATGTTGTTTACTTCTTCTCTAAAATTAAGTTTGCAAGAAGATGAAATTGTGTGGTCCCAAATCCCTAGAAGGGTATATACAATAGGCACTAGTTACAAATTCATTTTCCTAGTAGGAGCTTTAAGGAGAATGGTGACAATGGAAATAATTGTGCAAAATTAAAGTTTCTTTGAATTCATATCATAAGTGTTGATTATGGGATCTCCCACACCAACTCCATGGTATAAGGTCTTACAAAAGTATAATATGAGATTGTGTAGAGGGCATTATATAAGCCCAGAAAGCAACAAATTAAGTGACATGTGAGGGGAAAATTATGAGTTGTCGAGTATACAAGAACCAGTGAAAAATGTTGTTATGCCATTTGGTGGCCAAAAAGTGGATCCCATCATTGTTTCGTAGTTTTAGATAATAGATGTTGGGAGGAAAATTAAGGAGAATTGGGATTATCATTCATACTCACAGAGAAAGAGGGAAATAAAGAGCTCTCTTGGAGAATATTGGAGAGTTCTCATAATGAAAAGGAGACAGAAAGCTAAGCTGAGAAGATTCTTTGTCGATTGTATCCAAGCCAAGACTAAGATTGACTAGATCCTTTGAATATATTTTAATTTTGATAATATCATGTTTCATAACTACTAGTATTCTGTGGAGGCATATATGTAATATTTTGAACCTTTAATTTAATATAATAGTTAAATAATCTCTTACATTCATCATCAAATTTGCATGTTTTTCTTCTGTCATGCTAGGATTTCATTTTTAAGCTATGTTTCATGTTGAGACTCCAAAGTGTCATCCACTCACTAGTACAAAATGGATAATTAATTACTAAAAAAAAGGACTAAAATTTGCATATAAATGACTATTTTTCGGTCGGTGACCAATAGTAGCTAATTTACAATATCTTATAACTCAACCAAATTTTAGTAATTTTTAGCTTAGTCATTAATTGGTTATCTCAATTTTGTTGTCTAGTAATATATTTTGTCATTAATTTGGTCATTAATTTAGTCACTGATTTGGTCAATAATTTAGTGATTGATTTGGTCATTGATTTGGTTATTAATTGTCTCAATTAATGATCAAATATACAACAAAATATATTACTATATGATCACCCGAGATAACCAATTAATGACCAACGAAATATGATCAAAATTTTGGTCGTGCTATAAGATACTATAAATTAGCTACTAATAGTCATATATATGCAATTTTGGTTAATGTTTGAAACCAACTAATGACCAAAGAAATATGACTAAATTTTGGTTGTGTTATACGATATTGTAAATTAGTTACTAATAGTCATAAATATGAAAATTTTGGTCATCGTTTGAAACCAATTAATGACAAAATTAATATGACTAAATTTTTGTCGTGTTATAAGATATTGTAAATTAGCTACTAATAGTCGTATATATGCAAAATTTAGTCATCATTTATAATCAAAAATTTATCATTTGTAGTCATTAGAGGAATTTTGAAGTCTAAAATGGGCCTCCTAAGAAAAATGTACAATCAAAATTCACTTTATGAGAACCAATTACATTTTATGGGATGACATCATCCCTAATGGTTGAGGTGGCATTGTTTGAGTTAAAGATACTTACATTCTCAATGGTAGATAAAAATTCATGGTTAACCATGGTAGTGCTCTAAGTAATTTTAGAGTCATAAAGTAAAGTGCTCATAATAAATGTCATTTCACACTTTTTGAATAAAATATTATTATTTTCATTTCACATTTTCTTAAAGAAACAATGCATATCCATACACAATCTTAATGTCTTTACACACTTTTCAATAAATATTATATTTGTATATTTTCATATATTTATTTTTAAATTATATATTCATCTAATTTTATTTAATATTACAGTTGCAAATTAATTATAAGTTAATATCTATACATATATATTATTCATGTGAAATCAAATTAAATAAAAATGTAATCTTGTAATTTTACGATAAATCAAATCTAGAAATAATATTATTATAATATTAATAGCAATACAAAAATATTAAAATTAAAGAAAAAAAACATATTAGTTTTTTATGATGAAAAAAATATATTAGTTTTGTATGTTGAAAAATTTATATTAGATTCAACTTAGTTTATGGCAAAAAAAAAATCTAAATTTCAATGTATATAAAAATTATATTATACATTGGAGAATGTCCAATATAATACAAACAAGGTCCAGGAAGGTGTGCTTTATGCAAAAATGATTTGGAAACCGCGAATCATCTTTTTATGGAATGCCCAACAGCAAAAAAAGTATGGTCTGAAGTATTAAAGCAGATGAATTTAACTATCAAATGGGAAGGGCAGTCTCTATCAAAAGCATGGCAAAATTGGTGGAACAAAATTTCTGAACAGAAGCTAAGGAATCTGCCTCCCATCATCTGTTGGGGAATTTGGATAGCCAGAAACAGAAACATTTTTCAGGAGAAGGAAACAGAGGCAGTCCAAATTATGATTCGTTGTTTGTCCATATATTTAATTATCTCGGATGTTGAGGATGAGAGGGAACCTCGGAAAGTGGCGGAGGAGCAAAAAAAAATAAAAAAATAAAAAAAATTCATACATAAAATAATATATTATATTTATTATTATTATTATTTTTTATATAGTAATTACATATTATTATACAATTTAAATAATATAAATTTTAATTAATAGCATATTATATAATTAAGAATTTATGAATTTATATTTATATTTTATTTTAAATTATTTAAGTACAAATGACAAATGCATTAGTTGTTCAATGTTAATGACTTTTTCTTGAAAAAATCATTCTTAGTTATAGTCATATCAATACAATTTTTTTATTAATTTTATTTTGGTACTACTTTTGAATTGAATTTAACTATGATTACATGGATTGTGGTGCAAAAAGTGAAATGCAAATTCATAAATATTATTTTATTGGTTTAACAATTATTTTATTATTTCCTTAGGAGGCCCATTTTAGACCTCAAAATTCCCCTAATGAGTATTTTTTTTTTTTGGTAGTTTCATATTCATTATATAAACAACCAATTTAGTAATTTATATTCATTTCATTTAATTTCATTAATAATCATTATAAATGACTAATTTAGTCGTATATTCATTTTATTTTTGTTCATCATTAATCAATATAAACTACTAATTTGGTAGTTTTAAATTCATTTTGTATTCATTATTAATCCACATAAATTAATTTGTATGATTTAAAAAATGTCATACAATGTGCATGTTCATATAATATGAAAACACAAAGTTGCATATGTTAATTACAATACTAAACATTATCAAGTGCAACCATAAATAATTTCAGCTACATAAATTATATTGTATGAAATGTTAAATTATTACAATATGAGTTTCCAATTTAATATTAGTTGGACTACAATTTACATATGAAATGATGTTTCATCACTTCAAAACATTATCATTGTGTTGTCAAGGCATTACAGGTGAATTCACCAACTTTGAAAACTTGATCATCAGTCTTTATGTGTGTGTCTTATGCGAGATATTGGCTTTAAGGGTATCACCAGACGAGTTCTCCTCTCTCTTTTTTGCATTTGTTGCTCCAATTTTATTGTTGTCCTCTTTTTTCAATTCTTGCTTCTTACCATCAATCATTAGGGGAATTTTGAGGTCTAAAATGAGCCTCCTAAGAAAATTATAAAATAATAGTGGAAATAGTAAAATAAGATTTGATTACATCATCAAATTTTATAGGGAAATAAAAAAAAATTGTTGTTTCAATTCATATTTTGAGCTTATATCTCTAAGGTTTTGCTCAAATTTAGAGCAGGAATACTTATTGAATGCAAAATTTAATTATCCATCCAAGGAGTACCCATGTTGCATACTTTTGATGGACTCTACTAAACAAAAAATGAGAAATATATGAAAAACATGATTTCAATTATGTTTTTCATGTATTTATCATTTTTTGTGTAGCAAGTTCCATCAAAAGTATGCAACATGGGTACTCCTTGGATGAAGAATTAAATTTTGCATCCAACGAATAGTCCTGCTCAAAATTTAAGTAAACCCTTAGGGAGATAAGTTGAAAATATAAGTTGAAAAAATAGTTGTATTATTTTATTATTTTTTAATTTTTTTAATTTTTTACTCCAAAAATGGTGAATCATCCCCTATGGTTGACATCATCATCTTGAATCCTATTGGTACTCATAAATTTATTTTGGTTGTAAATTTTTTTTAGGAGGCCCATTTTAGACCTCAAAATTCCCCTAATGACTAATTTCATTTTCTAAAAACAAAAGAAGATACAATGCAGTGTAAGACATGAAAGACAATGAACACCATAATATAAACTAAATTAGACTATAAATAGTTTATATGACATATACATCAACATCAACAATGTCAAAGCAATTTTTCTTCAGCATTAATTTCTGCAAGATAAATGTCACACATTATTCTTTCCCATTTCTCAACATGCTACGTACGATAAATTGAAAGTCGCATATATCAACATCCCAGATGAGGACCTTAACACAAGATAAGCACAAATAGGATCATGAATTGAAACAAAACATTTTGATAGATCATAACTTGTTGATTTCCAAACTTGTTCTATTCAAGTGGTGTACTTTACTACTATGGAGAATCTAAGTTTCCAAAGCAATAAAAAACTGCAAAATAAAAAAAAAAATGAGACTCACATCTAGGCCATATGTATGTGTAGTGACATTTTTGGCTATTTTGTGGCAATTATTTGATTTTTTTAGCCTATAGTAAACTTCATTAAAAATATTTAAATATCAACCCTTTCAAGGTCTATAAGATTTTTCTCTTTCTTATTGTTCCTATGTTATTCCCATTTCCTCTACGATTTTGTTTGGATGTTCTTGAGCCTTACATAAAAAAAACAACAAAATGAAAAATTTTCATTCCCAACTTCTCAAGATCACATTAAAAAATGCATCAAAATCAGAATTACATTTTTTCATGATATTTGAATTTCAATGGAAAATAATGGAAAACTACAGAAGGATGGAAAATAAAAGGAAATTTACTTTTCGTTTACCTCACTATGGTGTACGATGGTCTTGAACTTCTTTACAAAAGGAAAATGTGCATTTTCGTTAAATTGCATAAAAAAATATGTTAAGTTAATAAACATTTTCATTCTCCTTTACTTAGCCACCTTATGGGATAGCAAAGCAAAATGGTATGATACGTACATGAATAGAAATTTGGATCTAGAACTAAAGTCATGCATTTTCATTAATGATAATAGCTATGAGCATGAGCCTATGGTTTAGCGCTAAGGTATTGGTTGTCAATGCCCCTAATTCAATTTGAAATATAATTTTATGATTTTCATCACCTTAAAAGCTTTCTAGTTGGCTATAATGAAATATTTAAATAGTCCAAACCCTTGGAAATTAAAAAAATTTATGGAATTTTAGAAATTAAAAAAAAGAAAAAAAACCTACAAAGGATAAAGCACCCTTCCAACTTGAGATATATGTTCAGTTGCTGCAACTCTTGGTTTGACAACTTCACAGGTAGCAATTACCATTGTATTTGGCACAATGTTATCAATCTATAGAACCACAAAATGGTAATGTGAATAGTCCATCCTCCAAGTAGAGTTCGAGGCTCATCCTTTGCACCTCAACCTCTAGTCCATGTTTTACAAGATTCATGAAGAGAATTACTTCGCTCAACATAGATATGAATTGCCTAAGAAATAGCAGAGATCCCAACAACTAACTCTATTTCACAGATACCTTTTTTTGTTCTTTTTTTCAAAAGTGTGGGGAATTGAGTATCTAGATGAGAATGTTGGCTACCAACCACAAAAAAAGTGGCAACCAAACAAGAAGGTTTTCTACAACTAGAAAATGAAATTTGGCCATTGCGGAGCATGGTTTGAACTCCCTCTAATACCACTTCTAACAAACCTAACAATCGCTATGATGAGATATCAGAAATTATAGGAAAAGGAACAAGCCAATGTAATATAAAAATGATATAAAGATTTTATGATGATATGAAACATGATTATTAAAATTAAATAATGTGATATATTTATATTACATTGAACATAGTGACCCAAAGGAAAGAAGACTAACATATTAATTAACTAGGAATTTTATCATTAATATTAAATATCTTAGTTAGTGGGTCATAAATATGCATTTAATAGTATATACATATATATGTTACATAAATAGAATTCATGAATCTGAATTCAAGTTCATTTATAAATGCTTGCATTAGCATCATCTTTGACTGGATTTACCTCCACATCTCTGAAAGTTGTATCTTACTAACATGAAGGGCTTACTATTAAAGAATTAGCCTCAATATATCAACAAACCCTTGTTTTCCATTGTTAAAAAATGGGTGCAATTTATTCCCACATAAACTCAGCAAAGTGACACACCTCACAAATTCTTTCTTCATACATTATTCTTGGGCATTTCCATCGAAAACACATTCCTAGTAAACAAAATTTGTGATTCCAAAATAATGATGCAATCAATAAAGACCGTTAAAATGTTTGTATCCATATTTTTGACTTAGTTGACCACAACATCTCATAAATATGTTTCTTTCTAATATGAAGGGATTTCTCTTATAAACTTATACTCAAGAAATCATCAAAGCCTCCTTCTTCATTATTGAAATGGGTGCAAAATTTATTCCCCAAACAAACTCAATAAAGGACAAACCTTTGTCTTTGAAATCAATGCATGGGGTACTAGTCTAATTGTAGCTAATTGAGAATGTTTGGAGAGACTTTAGTCTATCATGCTACAACATATGAACCATTATAAACAAGTCATTCCACAAAACAATTTCCAAAACAAGTTTGGTGCCCATCCTTTAAGAGCATTTCCAGGTTTTTTTTTTTTCCTTCACAAGATTTGCACCCCAGAGGACTGCAATACTTGACATTATAGATACACTTATTTAGATCTTTGATTCTCAAAGGGGATTGCTTCTGTAGGCTTGAATAAACATAGAGACTATTGGTTTTGGAGGCATTATTACTACTTCAATACATCGACATTTGTATTGAGCATGTCTCTTCCTTCAAGTACCTTTTGTATACCCTTTGCCACCTCTGCCACCTGAATGAGGAGATCAATAACCCAGTTAGGGATGACATATACATTATTTAGGTTCGGCTCACTTGGAATCCTCCCCTCAAACTGTTTTCCCCAAGATGGCATGTTATGAGAATTTTATGTTGCTATGCAACAGTCTCATTGTTCAAATGACCTCAAGACTCTTCTCAAATAGCTCAAGGTTTGTTCCCACCCCTTCCACATCAATAAAATCACCACATACCACATGAAGAGGATCTGCCAAATATCATTCCCTATCTTCTCTGTTGGACACCTAATCCTCTATGGGTAGGTGTGGAAGGCAAACAGTCAAAGAGGAGTCCAAGTGACCTTGGAATGTGGAATCCAAGAGTCCCTCCAATGTAATATAACTGCGCATCTATGTTTAATAGAAAGACATCTCATGCTTATCTTCATTTTCTGGTTGTGTTCTCCATGAATGTTCGACATGGTATCAGAACGGGTGTATTCTGGCCTTGCTCCAAATTGAGCCATTTGTATTATATTGAACCACTTCGTCTGCCATATTCTCTTTGTACCTACATTTTGTTGAATGCAATACTGAGCACACTAATGGTTATTTGTGTCGGTATTGTAAAGATGCGCGACTGTTGTGTTATGGTATGAGATTTATATGAGCTTTGGCCCTCTCGGCCTCTCCCCTGCCACCTCGAGCTTTGGCATTTAATTGAAATATATTAAATTCTTGTGAACCACCATTCAAAGCATGGCATGGTAGATGATTTATTCCATACATTTGGATCCCAAGGATTTAAAATATGTGTGCAGTAGGGTTCTCAGAATTTGCCTTATTTTCATATTCAATCGCCGTCCTCGATCGTATCAATTCTTGACGTAAATTGTCAAGCTCTGCCCTCAATGCAGAAACTTGCTGGAGATTAGCTTGTGCCCTAGTCAAGTCTTGATTGAGAGCTTGCACTTGCACTGACAATTCTTGACGAGAGGTACTTAGTTTTTGAGTATCAGCACGCAATTGCATAACCTCATCCCTCAAGGGCTCCACTACCTGCAATTTTTCTTCTAAATTCATACACTTGCCTATTCTCTGCAATAAGCCTTTGGCCACTGCACATTCGGCCCTCCTCCCTTCGCAGTTGGATCACCACACTGCCCACATATTCCTCGCAGCCTCCAAACACTGCCTTACACACCGCCTCCAAATGCTCTGAGAAAATGACCTCATATCCCACGCTCTGCTCCCCATCATCTAAGAGAATTATGCGATGGAAAAAGTTTCTCTACTAAGAGTGCGGACTGTTAGACCAAATTCCTTGTAAAATGAAGGATAATACAGTGGCGGCGCATATTGTGGTGCACCAGATTTGCAAAAGAAATTCGATGAAATGTGGCCATCTCGATTGTCGACCTAAATTTTAAGTTTTTAACCTCCAAAGAAGTGGATAACAAGCGTCAAAGGAGACTGGATTCGTGTTAAGGAGACTGGATTCGTGTTTATCATCTTGCGCACAAACCCATTTGTAGAAAATTCAGTGGACCCTCGATGCTCGAACTATAGGTGTGACTAAGCCATACCTTATTGGCTGCGAAGAATGACATTTTCTGGACTGGCAACAATGGACGATTGCAAGTAATTGAAAATAGTTTACAGAGGGCAGTGGTTGGTTTTAATGGGAAAATTTGATGTTTTTTGGATAAGAGTCAAGTTAGTTGTTAATGTGGATTGAACTATATTAAATGTATTTTTTTTTAACGAATTTATCATCAAATTTTTGTCAGCATAAGATGCTTCCCTGTTTATGAGTTTCTAGAGTGGACTTTCTTCCAACTCTCCAACAATAGTGTTTAGACGGTTTCTTTGGAAGCAATATAAATTTTTTAGTGATAGATTTTGGAATCCATGTCGGGTTCTATGTCAATTTGCATTACAGTTCAATGTGCAAAGTTTATTAGATAGGTGAAAGAAAAAAAAATTGGATAGCATTGGTCTATGTTTCCAATTATTCCATTTAACTAAAGAAGGGAGAAAGTTGTTATTTTGACATTGTATCAACAACTTGAACTTCAACAACACAATCCAACGCATTTCATTTTTTTTTTAAATGGCTAAAATTGATTTTATATTAGATTTTTTGAGAACTCTAATGACGTCTACCACTGAAATTATAGTTAAAATCAACAAGGACATTATTTCTGATATTCAAATATCTCTGCAAAAGGCAAAAGAAAAAATTAACTTTTTGCAGCTTGAGTCTCAGCTCCAACAAGATGGGCTTCAACAGATCTGTCATTCTAAATTGTTCAAGGTTGAAACAAACATCCATCAACAACCAACAAGTGAGGTTGAAGTTGATTAACATTCAATTCCCAGTTCAAGAGCATATTTGCATGGAGAAGAAAAAATCCAACCTGCACTTCCCAAGCCCATCATCAGACCTTGGGAAGAGCTTGTCCATAACAAGCACAAAACAAGTCTTGGATATGACAAGGAGTTGTCCTTTCATATTCTTGACTACTCCAAGCCCATAAAATTTCAGAGTTCCGGATTTCTTCATGATAGCTCACCTAGAGTTGTTCTAGATTATGTTTCTCTTCCACAACAACATCAACACATTGTAAAATGAAAACATTGTGATCAAGTTGGCCATATGAAAGATCATTGTTTCGATCTTCACCCATGCAAGCACTGTGGTCAGTACACCCATTCTTCAAAAAATTTCTTCAGAAACAAGCCTCTTGCAAGAACAAAAATTCATCTTGGATGGATCGCTTCTTGGCAATGCCCATCAACAACCAAGAAGATGTTTACGTCATATGTCAGAACTTGTTCTACAATATTGAACAATCTTGCAGTTGAGTTTTCGCCATCATCTCGCCTTGTATCTGACAAGGGGGGAAATGATGGTCATCTACAAGCTTCAAAGCCACATCAATTGAGCCTAAGCCACAACCTGTCATTCCAGATTCAAAGTTGTAGCTAGAGACACGGATGCCCATAAGCATGCCTTTGGTTGGTGGTGACCCTTAAACCATCTACGCGAGGTTAAGATTCTCCCTCTTCAAAGAATTCATGACACTTCCTCTAGCAGAAGACTTCAACTTCTTGCTAGTTTTGGAAGAGTTCCAGGAAATGCATCAAGCATTTCAGAGTTGGTTGTCATCCTTAAACCATCGCAGGGTGTAGACCTCCCTTCTTCTAGGTTGAAGGCCTCCATCTTCAAAATATGAGGAGCACTTCCTCTAGTAGAAGACCTCAACTTATTTCTAGATTTGGAAGAGTTCCAAGAACTGCACTAACCATTTCAGTGTTGGTGGTTATCCTTAAGCCACCTCTTTATGCAAAAATTTCAGAGAGCTCATTCAGCCTAAGTGCTTCCATGCATACTTTACAGATTTGTATTACAGCTCTCTTCTTGGACTCACACATACCCATTTGGATTAAGTGGGGGAATGTTGGACACCTAATCCTCCATGGGTAGGTGTGGAAGGCAATCAATCAAAGAGGAGTCCAAGTGACCTTGGAATGTGGAATCCAAGAGTCACACCAATGTAATATAAATGCACATCTATGTTCAATAGAAGGACATCTCACGCTTATCTTCATTTGATGGTTGTGTTCTCTATGAATGTTTAACATTTTCATTCTGGTGGGTATATGTTACATTAAAGAATTTGTCACCGTCCTTACCATTCCCCATCCCGCACAATGGAGGACCCATTCTGTGACCTGTGAACATTGTCATGCCTTGGAAACATCATCGATGCATCCCTCTGAACATGAGCTTTATTTGCCTTTGAGACATCTCCTTGCAAAAGTCATGAAAAACATCCCTTTTGGCATTGGCGCGGGCAGGCAGTTCAGTACTCGCGCCAATGGGGAAATTACTGCAAAGAGGTCGCGCCAACTGGCGCTCTGTCATAGAGCCGTAGTCGCGCCACCCAATTTGGGAGTTGTTTTTTAAATAAGGATGGCGGAAGTTGAGTTCCAACAAACTCACAAACCATTGCCTATCTTGAGTTGGGAGGTTTGGCTGCGGGAGTTCTATGGAAGGGAAGTGGTTTTTCCACCTCCCATGGAACCTTCCTTGTTGATAGGGCCAATCTCATAATAATAGGGATCCCAACTCCCTCCTTCCCCATCTATAAAAGCCTGCTCAAATCCATGGCAAGCTAGTCTTGAAGTGCCTAAGCTCTGAATCTCCATATTCCCAAGAGCCTTTGTGTTGTAAAGAATCCTCTTTTTCCCTTAAGGCTGACTCAAGTAAGGAGACCATTGTCACGAGACTCTGGAGAGGTTTTCCCTTTCCTTGGCGAGCTTTGCGAGATGTGGACTACTGGAGACCCGTCCGAAGGAGACCGCGACGTCAGAACTTGGTTGTAATCTCTCTTCGCTGGTTATTTAATAGATGATTATGATTATGGTTCCACTCTGTTTTCCATCATGTTAATGTGAGCAACGTCCTTTCTGACTGATGTTTAGTTACATATGCTGGTTTCTATGCTTGTATCTGTTCGTTTCTTCCATGTGCAGGTGTTCATCCGCGGAGATCGTGGAGGGATTGTGATCTGCCAAGGCTGAGGAACGGGGACGCTTCTTCTTCAGATCCTAGCGTTGGAATCTAGGTAGGCTTCTATCTCCAGCCTTTTCATTCGTAATTAGGAACTTGCGTCATAACATTGTTTGTTTGTTGCTAGACCCCTGCTGGGCTAGTAGGGATCGCCTCTGTCCGCAGAGGGGATTTACCTCCTCAACAAATTGGCGACTCCACTGGGGATCCAGCTTGTTGTTTGATTTGTAAACTATAGACGGAGCCTGAAGTACAGCCAGATAGCCTTCGAAACGCTTTTGCCCTGCATTAGCGGAGTAGATCAACGCTACTTCAGTCAATCTCCGGTTTGGTTTACGGACTAAACAACTTGGAGTCTTTGTCTTGCCTTGCCGTTTGTATCTTGTTTTTCCTTGCTTGATGAACCTTCTGGGTTGGGTTCTTTGTTTGTTTTTGCTTCTTGGATTGCTTAGCTTGCATTGGTCTGTTTCTGGAGTAGCTTGTTTTTAATTTTTGGCTGAGAAACTCGACTGGCGCGGTTTTTAACCCGACAGTCGCGCCAATTGGCGCACGTTGCCTTTGTCTAGCCCGCGCCAATTGCTTTCTGGCGCCAGTTTCACACTTACAGTCGCGCCACCCCTGTAAGTTTTTGAGTTTCCTCATTTTTGAGCTCTCTGGATTTGATCAGTGTTTTTCTTCTTGATTTTCTGACTGCCTGAGTGTGTTGGAGTCCTGTTTGACTGGGAATTCACCTCTGTCCTTTGGTTGTTTGCTTTTATCTACCGATTTCACGTTTTAAGCCCTAGGGCATCTAGTGGCCTAGTGTATCGAGCCCTCGGGAGTTTTGGTGTTTTGATTGTCCTGTCAACTATCAGATTGATTCTCCACATCCTCTAAGTAGTTGTTCATTATTTTATTGCGTTTTTGGGTGATTGTTCGTTCCTTCATTCGAAATTCGTTTGGTCTTGCCTTGGACCTAGATCACACGGTCCATTGGAAGCTTTCGAGTCTTTTCTTTGCTTTGAGAGGCTTTGGTCGATTTGGGGATCTGGTTGCTTGTATTGTTGAGTGAAATTTGTTTGTTTCACTCTCTTGAAAATCGTTTCTCAAGTTGTTCCGTTTGTTTTCAAGATTGTTTAGTGCATATTGGCTCTTAAACATTGAAAATAAAAAAAAAAATCTCTTTTGCTTTTGTTAATTAGTGCAAATTGTAATCTTTTCCATATCACTAGTGATTAGTGTTTTGAATGAAAAGTTGTCAACTGCATTAGTTGCATTAGAGATCTCATTGTTTAGTTTCCGTTCATTTCGTTTGTGTAAAAGCTCTCAACTCTTCTCTAACTAGTTTTCATCGAACGAAATGTTGCACTGTGGCATATAGCTTTGCATTTAGGAGTCTTCCGAGACACTACATACGATAGGGCCTGGAAATTGAAACTTAATTGAAGATCAACTGTAAAATTTATTCAATTAACCTAAGGCAACATTGGAACTTAACGAGACATATTTAGAAGGTCTAGGCTAGAGACGTGTTCCGGCGTCGTTAAACCTAGCAGCTGTCGTTCGCCTGTTGGCTTTAGACAGCGCTAGTACGGACTTGTGCTCCCCGTACCGTCGCGTATATAAAGGGAGACCCCCATAGGTTTTCAATCCTTTATCCACAGGAAGCCGAGTCTGTCGCCCTATACCCGTGATACACCGAACACAGCATTCGGGGAGACTACCTTCACGTACGGAAAGTCCTTGGTCGATTTCTGTTTCATTTTTGAAACCAAGGTGTATATTGCAGTTCACGGATATTTGGTACACCCTTTGTGCCTAGTTTTTCCTGAGCAATCATTTGGTCTTTTCTGACTCCCTAAACTTGAAAAGACCGTCAAGCGCTTGTCCTTTCACGCTTGTGTCAACTCTGAAAGAGATAGAGTCATCTTTTATCGTTTCTCGACTCTTAAAACATGAAACGGTAGAATTTGTTTATTTTCCAATGTGGTAAAATCAATCTCCCACGATTACACACCCGTTTAGACATTGCTTGTGACTGTTTGATCGTGTGTCTTAACTCGTTTTCAGCCCGTGTGTGTGTTTGCTCTCTTCTTCTAGTCTCTTGCCACGGTGGCGGAACCTTCGGTTTCGTCTACTGGTAGTCCTTACACGGAAGATTCTTCAGAGGCTTCTCAGCCTTCTGTTGAACCACAGCAGCCTGTTGTTTCCGAGTTCCCTGACGGGGGACCGGTCCTCGCCGAGCAACCCTTTGGAGAACCAGTTGAGTTCAACTGGCCCTTTTCGGACCCTGTGTCTGAATTGAGATTAGGAGCCGATTTCCTTTCTCTTACATCGGGTTCACCGTTTATTGCTGCTGTTTTTCCTCCTAGTCCTCGCCGTCTTCTGCGTGATTTAACGGCAGGATCAACCATGAGTGATTCTGGTGAGGAAATTCCGGGGTCTGATGACTATCAGCGCATCCCTCGTAGATTGTTTGAGGGAGACGGTTCTGAGCTCGCTACCACATCGTCAGCCAGTCCATCTTTACCACAGGGATACAGATCTCTGGGTCAGATCATTTCAGCTGCAGCCTCTATGGGGATATCATCTCCCGCATCGAGACCAGCTGCCACTACACCCGAGGTGTCCCCTTCGACGCCCGTCACTTCTGTTCCCGTTCGGCCCACTGTTTGTGTGGCTGCCTCTTCTGCTGTTGTCTCAGCATCTGCTACTAGGGCTGGGCCAACTCCCGAAGACATTTACCTAGCTACTGCTATACCGGAGAATATCTCTCCGGAGGAGTATCGGTTGTTTTTACAGCAGTCGAACGCCGGAGCTGGACAAGTTCCCCAAGATCCTTATCGATCCTTCTTTTCGCACTATGCACAGGATGGCACTCCCGTGTATATGTTCCCAGGTCAGTTTGACGAGCATGGGGAGGTTTTGCGCCTTCCTGCTCCTGAGGCTTATCTGTATGCTCAAGGTTTACCATACAACCAGGCTTACAACCCACAGGGACAACCCTTTCAGGGCCAACCTGCGGGCCAACCTGGCTATTTGTATGACCCACAGGGACAGCCCATCCAAGGCTACCCTGCGGGCCAGCAAGGGCCATTGTACAATCCGCAAGGACCATATTATAGCCCTGCTGGTCAACCTGCTCAACCTCAGCTAGGGTATCAACCGGGACATGCCTATGGTCCTGGGGGGCAAATCCAGCCGTCTTTACCAATGCAACCGCAGTATCCTGCTGTTTCTAATGTTGCATATCAGCCAGGACCACCCTATGGTTCTGCTTCGGGTCAAACTGGTTTCCAGCAAGCACCTGGTCCTGTTCCTCCACCAGGGCAACCGGCTCATCCGGTACAGCCCGGTGTTCCGCCTCCAGGCCAGCCGACCCATTCGGCACAACCTGGGGCTCACTTACAACCAGGTCAGCCTGCGCAACCAACACCGCCTGGTCACCCGGGCCAGCCTGGTCATTCAGGCCAGCCCCCTCACTCAGGTCAACCTGTTCATTCAGGACAGCCCTCTCATTCAGTTCACTCTGCTCAACAGCCTGTTCATTCAATGCCGCAGCCAAATCAACAGCTGCGCCCTACGTACCAGGCTCCGCAGGGTTCCACTTATCAGCAGCCTACTCATCCTCAGAGTGGTTATTATCCTCATGGTCAGTCTCAACCGAACTATAATCACTCTGGAGGCTCTCAGTATCATCCTCCTCCACCCGGTTCTACCTACGCTCAGCAGCCAAATCCAAACGCTGCTTATACAGGGCAGACACCTAATCAGGGCCCGAACCCTGGTTATCAAGCCCTGCACTATGGTTACCAGCAGCCAAATCAGTCTGGTTATACGAACTATGCCCCCTACGGTCAGAATCCTGCGGGACAGAACCCATGGGGGCAGGGATATTCACAACCATCGTGGAGCATGGGTACCGGACCTCATCCTGGGCCTGGCATGGCAGTTAACCCTCCATTGCCGTTCCTGGCTACCTTGGAACTACCGGACATTTCATAGTTGACCAATGATCCGATTTTACATAATCCATATTGGCCTCCGGTTCCCACCAAGATACCGGGTGATTGTCCCAAGTTTGAGGGAAAAGCTGGCGAAGACCCCCAGGCGCATGTGATGACGTATCACCTCTGGTGTTTGTCTAACTCTTGGGTCGATGATTTGATTCGTTTGCATCTTTTCCAGCGTACTTTAACAGGGGCTGCTGCTAAGTGGTACATAGAGCTATCTCGTGGCATTTTCCAAGATTTCAACTCGTTAGCCATGGCTTTCCTCACGCACTTCCAGTTACCGGTCCGGTATGAGGCCGGGACGCACCTCCTGACTTCTCTGAAGCAGGACAAGGCCACTCACATCTCAGATCACATTCATGAGTGGTGGCGCCGTCGTCGACTGATCAAGTTTCACATACTTGATCAGATTTTGACTCACTGGTTCACCACCTCCTTTGTGAATAAAATCGCTCAAGATATCGCGATGGGAGCGTGTGTGACGGAGGAACAAGCTATCGCGCGTGCCCAGTACTTGGATCTTGTCTATTCGCAGTCTGGCACGCTTTATGACATCTTGACTGATGCTCCACGGCCCGGAACCACTAAGGCTCTGCCTACCCCTACGGTGGATGGTGTCATTGGTTCCGTTTCTCAAAATTCGAAGAAGTCTTTGAATGGGAAGCAGAAGGCTAATTCTTCCAACAATACCTCTGCTAATCCCGCCTCATCCGATTCTGGTAAAACCGCGGAGGTGAATGCCGTCCAGGCCAATCCTACGGACAAATCCTCCAAGGGGAAGAAGAAGGGCAAAGGAAAATCAAAATCTGATGCCCCGAAACCGGAATCTAAATCTCGAACTGAGGATGGCTCCCAACGTAAGCCGAAATTCCCTTGCCTCATCTGTGAAGGTGACCATTACACTAAGGATTGTCCACGACGGTCCGAGGTTAGTCAGCTTCTTAAAGGCTCTAAAGGGACTCCGGCTGTTTTAAAAGAGCCATTTCCATCTCAGCAGACCCAGATGGTCGAACAGGCGTCACCATCTGCACCGTTTGGGTCTCAGGTTTTCATGATGAAGACTAATGCACCTATCACTATCGCTACGCGGTCGAAGGATTACAATGAATCGCGGCAGGCACCCGGGAAGGCAGTTGCGGATGGGTCGCCTCCCCCACCTGCCTCCGATCCATTAGAAATCGAGAAACCGACTCCCGAACCCATTGTGAAACCACCTCCCAAGGGTGTTCTTCGAAGATCCTCTTACAATCCAAATGCTCGTGCCGCTCAACATTACAGCATTGTTGAGGATCTGGCACAGGCGCCATGTGCTATGTCTGCACTTGAGGTTCTTCAGAGTTGTCCTTCACAACGGAAGGCTTTACTGTCTGCCATCGGTGGTATCGATCCCGCCGACTCGAGCCTTCTCACCTTTGATCTGGAGAATTTTACTCCCCGGCTTCCACATCAAATCGCTTTGGTCATTCAAGTCGGGATTAACGGTCTCAACATTCATAGGGCCGTCGTAGATGAGGGTGCATGTACTTGTGTTATGTCCTCCGCCTGCTGGAAGGCCATTGGCTCTCCAGCCTTGTCGTCATCTCCCAATGCCCTTGAGGCATTTGATGGTCGAGAGTCTAAACCCCTGGGAGTTCTTGAGAGTCTTGCGATCACATTACAGGGAAAAATTGTCAACGTGGAAGTGGAAGTGGTTGACGCGAAACTCAACTACAATATACTTCTTGGCTGCAGCTGGACCCATGCCATGCTCTGCGTGCCGTCTACTGTCTTTCGATTCATTAAGTTCCCCCATGAGGGCAAGATTGTCACGGTAGATCGGTTGTCATTTTTCACCTCTAGCTCTGAGAACAACGTACCATACGTGGATCAAATTCTGAATCCCCCAGACAGCATAGGACTTGGTCTTTTCAAAGACCCAGTTATTATGGGTATATTCCCCGCACCGCCACCGAATACCGCTCAAGTCAACATGTTGTCCAGGACTGATGACCCCTGGCTTATTCCTACACCTGAGCAGGTATATGAGTTTGGAGAATCCATGCCTTTAACGCCAGTAGAGATCAGCTACTGTGAGATTGTTGCCGCATCGGACCCTCCGCCTCCTCAGCATGCTCCGATGAGCATGGCTCTCGACGTCTACTCCCAATCCCCCTGGCTTGGTCAGGCTGATTCACCTGATCCTCTCAGAGAGACTTTTCCTTGAGATGAGGCTATCATTGAAACTATGTCTCTTGAGGAGCTGCCCTGGGGCGATGGACATCATCACTCCTCGTTTATGCCCAGCTTGGGGGCAATGACTGATTGTCTGGAGCGTTATGCTACTCAGGTTCCTTCCCCTCCTCTTGAGCACGATCTTATTACTTACGAGTTCTTTTTGAAGATGTCCCAGTAACAATACTCAAATTTGTTCCAATCCAACATTTCGGTCAAGCAGGGATTGTTGAGAACATTCATGTGGGTGTGACTTGTTCTCCCAAGGAGATTCAAGTCTATACTGAGCTTTTCAAAGAATTCAGAGATGTTTTCGCATGGTCTTACGAGGAAATGCCGGGGATTGATCCGAGTATTGTCGTGCACGAGATTCCAACCTACCCAGGTTCGAAACCCGTGCGCCAACGCTTACGTCCCATGCATCCTCGGAAAGCCGCCGCCATCAAGGCAGAAGTTGAAAAACTTCTGAACGCGGGTTTTATTTATCCTATCCCCCTTACAGAATGGGTGTCCAATATCATACCTATTGATAAAAAGCAGGGTACAATTCGAGTCTGTGTGGATTATCGCGATATCAATCGCGCCTGTCCTAAGGATAATTATCCCACTCCGTTTATCGACCAGATCATCGATGAATGTGCCGGGAGTGAGATCTATTCCTTAATGGACGGTTTCTCAGGCTATAACCAAATCAATATTGCACCTGAGGATCAACATAAGACCACATTCATCTGTCCGTGGGGCACTTTCGCGTACAAAAAAATCCCGTTCGGCTTAAAAAATGCTGGCGCCATGTTCCAGCGCGCGATGTCCTATGCTTTTCATGATATTCGCCATATCGTCCAGCCTTATCTGGACGACTTGCCAGCCCATTCGGGTAAGCGAGAGGACCATCCTGAGCATCTCCGCCAGATATTCCTTCGTTGCAGACGCTACAATATCAGGCTCAACCCTCATAAGTGCGTCTTCTGCGTTGACTCTGGCCGTCTTTTAGGCTTTATAGTCTCGAAAGACGGAATTCGCCTCGACCCTCTAAAATTTGAGGCCATCGTAAACCTCCCATCACCCTCCTCCCTGTATCAGTTACAGAATCTACAAGGGAAAGCGAATTTTCTTAGGCGCTTTATCCTGAATTATGCCGAGTTGGCCAAAGGATTCACTCGTTTGTTAAAGCAGAATATCCCCTTTCACTGGGACGAAATTGCTCAGGAATCCTTTGAGAAGCTGAAGACATTGCTAGTCAATGCTCCGTTGCTTCGTCCTCCGGACTACCACCGCGACTTCACTTTGTATCTAGCCGCCGCATTTAGCACCATCGCCATGGTCTTGGTGCAGGATGACGATAACAGTGATGAACATGTTGTTTATTACCTGTCTCGGAACCTTCTCGACCCGGAAACGCGTTATGCACATGTCGAGAAATTGGCCTTAGCAGCAGTACATGCCGTACAACGCTTTCGCCATTACATCCTTTTGCGCACGATAACAGTGATTTCAGACTGCAACCCTATGACGTATATTCTTTCAAGACAACTACTAGGGGGCAAGTACTCCAAATGGATCGTGATCCTGCAGGAGTTTGACTTGGAGTTTACCACTGCCAAGTCAACTAAATCACTAGTCTTCGCGGATTTGATATGTTCTCTCCCTACGGACTCTGTTCCCTCACACTCAGAAGATCATATACCGGACGAAACGTTGTTTCTTATCGACACTCGTGATCCTTGGTATGGTGACATTATAGTGTATCTTCAGACCGCGACATTTCGGTCTGAGTTGGATAAAACTGCCCGCCGTCGGATTCGGCACCAGTCCCAACCCTACCGTATCATAGGAGATACCTTATATCGCATTGGAGTAGATTCGGTGCTCCGACGATGCCTTACCTTGGAAGAGGCTGAGAAAGTCTTGAATGACTGCCACAGTGGCGCCTGTGGTGGACACATGTCCGGGTATGCTACTGCCCAGAAGATTCTGCGGGCAGGTTATTTCTGGCCTTCCATATTCAAGGATTGTATCACTGCAGTCCGTAAATGCCATCCATGCCAGATTTTTCAGCGCAAGATGCGCGCGCCGCCATTGCCTTTGCATCCCGTTATTACCGTCGGCCCTTTTGCGAAATGGGGCATGGATTTTATGACGTGTAACCCTCACTCGGCCGGGGGGCATGCGTATATCATTATCACCGTCGACTACTTCACTATGTGGGCCGAGGCGATGCCTACACTAGCTGCTGACGGGAAAACGGCTGCTTCATTTATATTCAACCACGTTATTGCACGGTTCGGGGTTCCTCAAGCCATCGTCACTGATCATGGTACTCATTTCCGTGATTACATGATGACGGAGCTGACTTCAACGTTGGGCTTGCGTCACGATAGCTCAACACCATACTACCCTCAAGCGAATGGTCAGGTTGAAGCGGTGAACAAGGTTTTGGTCACCATGCTTCAGCGAACGGTTGGGATTCATAAATCCAATTGGCATCTCCAACTGTTCTCAGCTCTCTGGGCATACCGAACATCTGCTAAGAGTGCAACCGGGTTCACACCTTTCCAATTGGTGTACGGTCTGGAAGCTACTCTGCCGATTGAATGTGAAATTCCTTCGCTTAAATTAGCTGTGGAGCTCTTACCGGATACCTCCCCTGAGGAAGAACGTCTTCTGTATCTCGAACGGTTGGATGAAACCCGTCGACTAGCTGCTTTGATCATCGAAGCACAAAAGAAGAGGGTCAAATCTCATTTTGATCAAATTGTTTCTCCCCGTTCTTTCATTGAAGGAGACCTCGTTCTCTTGTACGATCAGGCACATGATAAGCTTGGAGCCGGTAAACTCCAGCCTATGTGGCACGGTCCCTATATAGTAAAACGCATTTTGAAAAATGGGGCCTACGAGCTTATAGATTACGAAGGAGTTCCGCTGGCGCAGCCCAGGAATGGGCTGTACCTTAAAAAATACTACGCCTGAAGTGATTTCTTGGTGTGGTGTGTGTACATAGGTGTGTGATTGTCATTTGTGTGCATAGTGTGGTGTGCTTTGTAAACATCTTTCTGCTGATCGGGTCTTCCTGGTTGTGCATATGTCTATTCATCCATTTATTGGTTTCGCGGATGGTGCCTCCCTCAGTACCAGGAATCTGTCTTCCGCAGCCTGGGTAATTTACGATCCTGCTGGTGAGTTGATTGACCTGCAAGGTGTGTGTTTAGGGCGTACCACGAACAATATCGCGGAGTATAGTGCCGTGTTGGAATTGTTAACCGAGGCAGTAAACCTTGGTATCCGTGAATTGCTCGTGTACCTAGATTCACAACTTGTAGTGTTACAGCTGAACGGACACTATTCGGTAAGGAACCCGTCCATCTTATGTCTGTATTTGCGTATTCGATTACTGGAAAGGAATTTTGACTACATTACATATCATCATATACCCAGGCATTTGAATACATTAACAGATGCAGTAGCAAATTTGGTATTAGGCAGACATTTGCGCAATTTATAAATCATCATCACATGTAAAGAAAGACTCATCCAGAAATAGATATGTATATATATAGATATCGAAATGTTTACATAGAGTGTGTCACATAAAACTCAAAAAATATACATAATCGTCTTAGTACATCCTGAGACACTATGTCTCTCAAAAATAGGTGTGGTATAAATCCTAAGGACTAATCCGCATGGTGCTCATGGTAGCACGTCACTGCACGCACTAGGCGCCTCAGAATTCGGTGGATCCGACCCGGGACTCCCACCGTATGGCGCTGGTATGCCATCAGTACGTCTGCTAGCCGGGCATAGTCTGGGATCCCGTGAGCAATCCCCTCGAGGTTTTGGATCAGTTCATCTCCTCCGGTGCCTTCCCCTTGAATCTCAGGGGCGAGTTGTGTCCTCCGGGAGATTGGAGACATCCCGGCTGGTCTCTCAGGTCCTACATCTGCATGCATATATAATTGTGTTAAGACGAATGTGTATTAACAAAAAAAAAACATATAAACATAAAATCAAAAAATATGAGGTCTTACCCAGCTCCTCGTCCCAGTCATCTCCTTCTGGTAGTGGGAGATTTGGGTCCCCGGTAAAGTCAGTTCCAGAATAGGGCCAGTCTTCCACGACGATCAGCTGGCGCCGTAACCACCTAAAGAACTCTAGCCTCTAGGACATCTGTTGGCCACCTCCAGATCTGGGCATCAGTGCTGCCCAGCGAACCATTCGTGGCTCTCGTGGTATCGGACTCGCCACTGCGGCTCCTTGGCCCTGGAAGATTGGTATGCGTTCCAGAATGAACGATACCAAGATGGAACCATAACCGAACTATTTCAGTTTCCCCTGTTTGCACTTTGTGAGCTGCCTTTTCATATTGATAGTTACTGCTTCTGCCCAGTTGAACAGTAAGGGACCCATGCATTCTGAGGCCAGCAAGAGTTGGGTCTTCGTGGCCTCGTGCGGAGCCTGCGACCCAGCAGCCCGCGTAATGGTATGGAGAACTACTCTCAGTGCTAGATCAGGGACAGTATGGATGTCTACCTTCTTGCTTCCTGATCCTGTTTGTGCCCCTCGGCACACCCGTGCCATTACCTGTTCCATATTTTCCCCGGATGGTCTGCTCCCAGTCAGTACAGGGATTGGACCTCTGCGGGATAATCCGGTAATAAAATAAACGTCAGTGACCTCCAATTCTAACACCTGGTCTCGTAGCCTGAACACTTGTTCATTTTCATCCCAGATGCTGATTAGATATTGGAGGAGCTCGGGCTGAGCTCGTAAACATGGCGTGAGGAAGAACTTTTTCAATCCACAGTCTCTAAGTGCATTCATGCAAGCTTGGCTTTGCATGGCCTGTTCATCCTCGTCTCCGTGCTCTCGTTCCTTCCATTCGATTGCCATTTTAAGTGATTTTCTGCATTCACATGGTCAAAAACCCTTAGTTAGATCTTTGATGAGCTTCAAATTCCAAGCATTTTGGTCTAAATGTCAAAATTTTGGGCGGACTTTAAGGTTCGGCCGCTGGCGCGGCTGTTTGGCGAACAATCGCGCCACGTGGCGCGAGCCCTTTACAAAAAAGAGCTCATTGGCGCGGGTCCGTGCCCGATACCCGCGCCAATGGGCCCGGCCCTAAAATTTTAAAAATGGCCACACAAAACTGATTTCTAAGGGAAAGCTATTAAAAAATGAATGGAAATGAAGAGCAAAAGAGCGCCTCTTACCTGTGACAGACGAGAAGCTGAATGGTCGACTGGATTTGTCGCAATCACCGTCAGAAGTTTCTGCTCCAAAAGGACCACTGTTGCTTTCCACCAAGGTAAATAGTAAAAAGTAATTTTATTTTTACCAATTAGACATATTTATAACTTTTTCGACATTAAATGAGTTTTAAAAGTTATTTTTATCAAATATTTGCATATGTTATGTCGAAAATGGGTTTTACGCTTGCTTGGTATGTGCAGCAGCAGGTTTTTGCGACTTAAATGATGGAAACGAGTTGTATTTTATACTTTTTCGGACTTGGTAAATACACGAAAAAGTCACTCTGGAGTCATCTTTCAGCTCTTTTCTGACTCTCTAAATATGAAAAGATCGCCGAGGCCCTTGTCGTTTCGATCTCGTTAAAAATGGACACGAATCGACATTCACCCAGTATAAGTTTAACCCTTTTTCGGGCTGGGCTGGATCGATTACGAAAAAGGAATACCCTAGCCTATCGCGACTAGGAGGTTTTCCCGGATATTGTTTTCTACCTTTTCGGATCTGGGGAACTATTTACGAAAAGGGACCTATGGAGTTTTCTTTTCAGCTGTCTTTTCAAACTCTCTAAACATGAAAAGACGCCGAGTTCTTCCTTTGTCAGACTCGTTAAAACCTGATGACATCGGATTTAGTCGAAATGACGTTCTCCGAGTTTCTCCTTCTTAGGACTCGTTAAATGCACTAGGATGGATTCGCCCGAAGGGCGGACTTATATCACAAGCATATGCTATCCCCTTCAAGCTTGTTATCAAAAATAATTGGGGTACTCGCCAGAAATGGTGGGGGAGAAATGGAACCATCGTCGTTGTCGTCGGCAGTATGTCGCTCTTGAACATGGCACTTGTCTGCATTCGTGTCGGGTTGGGGACATCTCATCTCGTTGCTTCACTTTGCCTCCATGGGTTTGGGTAATCTTTTTTGACCTCTCATCTGTTCACTGCCTCGTCACCATGACCTCTGATCCGTTGATGTCAAATACTGCCAAGTCCACTGTCGTGCCGTTCATGTGTTCAAGAGAAGTTGGCCTCTGCAAATATCAACCTTCCTCTGTTTCTCATACAATCCTGATTCACAACAAAACATTATGTTCCTCTGTCTCGTGTCGATGATGTGGGAATCATTATGGCCCACCTTCGATCAAGGTTACTTCCTGTCGACTTCAACTCATTATCCAGGAAGTTGGTCTAGAGACTCCTTATGGTACCTTGGAGCTTGCATGCCTCAATGGCAGGTTCGTCGCATTCGACGAGAGGTTTACATCATTGGCCTCCGATCGAGTGATTCTGCGGGTGTTCGACGTCAACTCATTTATTCGCACGCCGTAGATTGTACCTGTAGTACCTTGAGGACCATTGTCATTATTAGTGGTTTCTCTCGCGTCTGTTAACAGCGTTCATCATTGGCTGGTAATCAGACGATGTTCTTGCATGTTTGACATCAGCTCACACATTCGCATGCTAGAAATTGTACTTATTTGGGTCGAGATGGAGCGCAAGACCCTGGATTGTGTCTGTTGTAATCCAGGCTGCGATTGTGGATTATTATCATTATGTACATGACTCACTGATTGGATGGCTGCGACCATACCTGAGTCTATTGGTTTGATCTTAGTCGGATGGCTGCGCCCATACCCTGGATCCGGATTATAACATACTCTGTTTCGGATGGCTGCGTCCATACCACTTATACATCATGTACTTGAGATATCAGTTGTATCTTTCTGCGCAGGTTTTCCAACGGCGGGCCTTCAGTTGAACATGTTCTCGTAAAGCATTTCACCCCTCTCTCTCTCGGGCCTCATACTTTAGGGGGCATCTGTTACACAGTAATTTGTCACCGTCCCTACCATTCCCAGTCCCGCACAATGGAGGACCCATTTTGTGACCTGTGAACATTGTCATGCCTTGAAAACATCATCAATGCATTCCTCTAAGCATGAGCTTCATTTTCCCTTGAGACATCTCCTTGCAAAAATCATGAAAAACATCCCTTTTTGCATTGGCGCGGGCAGTCAGTTCAATACTCGCGCCAATGGGGAAAATCCTGCAAAGAGGTCGCGCCAACTGGCGCTCTGTCATAGAGCAGTAGTCGCGCCACCCAATTTAGGGACTGTTTTTTAAATAAGGATGGCGGAAGTTGAGTTCCAACAAACTCACAAACCATTGCCTATCTTGAGTTGGGAGGTTTGGCTGCGGAAGTTCTATGGAAGGGAAGTGGTTTTTCCACCTCTCATGGAACCTTCCTTGTTGATAGGGCCAATCCCATAATAATAGGGATCCCAACTCCTCCTTCCCCATCTATAAAAGCCTACTCAAATCCATGGCAAGCTAGTCTTGAAGTGCCTAAGCTCTGAATCTCCATATTCCCAAGAGCCTTTGTGTTGTAAAGAATCCTCTCTTTCCCTTAAGGCTGACTCAAGTAAGGAGACCATTGTCGAGAGACTCTGGAGAGGTTTTCCCTTTCCTTGGCGAGCTTTGCGAGACGTGGACGACCGGAGACCCGTCCGAAGGAGACCGCGACGTCAGGAGCTAAAGGTTGTAATCTCTCTGCTGGTCATTGTAATGCATGATTATGATTATCGGTTCCACATCTGTTTTCCATCATGTTAATGAAAAGTACATATGCTTTCGACCGATGTTTAGTTACTTGTATCGCCGGTGTGTGTGTGTATCTCGGTCGTTTCTTCCACTGCGTGTGTGTTCATCCGCGGAGATCGAAAGTGAGAGATTGTGATCTGCTAAAGGTGTCGAGGAACGGGGACGCTTCTTCTTCGTGATCCCAGCGTTCTGATATCCAAGTGAGCTCTCATCTCACATCACTTTTCATTTCACGAATTACGGAACCATGCGTCATAACATCGTTGCTGATTGTTACTATCGACCTCGCGCTTTCAGGCTGATAGATCGCTATCCGTGGCCGTAGGGATTATACCTCCTCAACAAAGATACTTCCACCACCATTTCCTATCCCACTTAGACATGACTGAAGATTTATGCACAAGCACAAGGAAATCACCAAAAAATGATATGCATAACATACCTTTTCTAGACCTTTGTACCCACTAGGTTCACCACTTCCTATTTTTCAGATGTATCTTTCATCCCCAGGTGAGGCATTAAGCACAATGAAAATTATGACACTAGCCATGCTAAGTGGGCGATTGATCATATTTATGAGACTTAATGTATAAATCTTCCATACTAACCCAATATATGTACTCACATCCACAAGGAATTACAATATCATTCCTACTCTGTATCGGCATACCAATAACTACCCTCACCACTAAATTTTCAGTAGTGAAACATCCATCACTAGGTTAACTTCTTTCTTCTGTTATTTCCAATGTTAGGAGGTTTTTTATATTCCACCCAACCTTCTAGGCTCATCCAACTAGGGCCTTATCACCCTTAGGCACTGCATTAAAAACATTATGAGGGTCCCAGCACGGGCCCTCCACAATGATAATTGATGACGAGGATGTATGTATTCCCTCACTTATCTCTACCTCTATCTGAAAATTCTGACAATTGATGTTGAATAGTGTGCTCTATTTCTATGGTTTACACTCCCTATTCACCATTTCTTATGTAGCTATTTTTCTTTTATATATCATGGCACCCCCATAGTCCAATGTTGATTGCCTATATTTACTGGTCCTATTGATCTATCCTTAGGTGATTTTTGAACATTAATAAACTCATATTACCCTCATAAAATATTCTTGGACATTTCAATGTGAATTAGTTGATATTAGTTTATTACTATTTCTACTATCAATTTCCCTACATGACATAAATGCCTTAAATTATGTTTGAATTTATACCTAATTTGTTCAGCAATTTCAACACAATGGCATTATTGCCTCTTTTTTCTCTCTTTAATTTGTAATTAGACCATCGTAATCGAATATGAGGACTGATCAAGTTTTCTTAGTTTTGTAGATACAACACATGCGGCCACTGATTTCATTACCAAGAAACAAGGTCACCTTGACATATCAAATTTAAGGAAACTCTAAGGACAAGCTAAAGCCTACCCGTCTCCCATGTTTAATTGTATACCACACAGCTACTAAGATAGCCTCGAAGAATCAATTTTAGTCCTAGAGCCCCCACTAATTCTATTTTTAGTGTGCTTGAGACAAACATAGATCACATGGAATATCATCAACTTTTTCAGCATTTATTATGTCCATTTTCAGTGTTTGTGTGCATATGTGCTCTATCACTTTATCCTCCGTAAATGTCATTGCTCTGAACAAGGGGTAACACCTTCAGTTGCAACGGTAAATAGGTTACACCCCTAGCTCTAGCTCGAGTCTCCAACCCACGATCTTGAACATTCTATTCTCCTGAACCCTAGCAACCTCGATATACCCATGTAATAGATGTGTCTTTGCATTCCATAATAATTTCCACTTTGATATGGTACTACTAAATCAATATCTTTATGCCAATCATACAAACATTGACTTTTCACTACTCTGAATCAATGTGTAAAAGAATACAATAATTCTTGACTGCAATTTTATTAAATGGAAACTTTTTGCCTGAACATGCAGCCTATATGTTGCAGTATGTGGTCACTCGCAAAACCTCATTATCATAGCATGGAAGTAACACAAACAAGGAAATTTTTTTAATCCATGTTTGATTTAACGTTTTATGTAAAGAGGAGAACTCCTCATCCTATGAATAGAAGAGAAAGCATGAGACATAACACTAATATTTATCCTTTAATACTGAGTACCATACTACCCATCAAACAAATATTTCTCATTCTATATCGTAGGCATCAAAAAATGAACATAATATTAGTAGAGTCGAGAGGGGCCACAATAATTTTTGTTGCCAATTGAATGCACATCCCATGGAAAACCCATCCAACATTTCTCATTTTATTTCGAGGGATCAGTACTCTAGTATGCATTGATCGATTATGAGCTTTTGGCAACCCAAGCGACGATGAGTAAGACCCATAATATTCACGATAAGAAACCACCCAAAGGACTTGAAACCACAACCTCCATCGCAAATTCATAGCACCCAACCACTCAAGCTAAAACACCAGGTGCCTTAAATAACCAACACAATATTTTTGGAGTAAATTATTTGGATTTTAAATGTAGGAAATATCAATCAATTTTCGATCAAAACTTAGCATAAAGAAAAAAATTATAGGATATTGGAGAGCGAGTTCATAGTATGCACTCACTAAAACACTGATGAATAATAAATATACCTTAGGGTGGCTTGAATGGATGACTGTGTGGAAAATGAATTGTCACCATAAACACACCCACTACAACATATGGTACCGAAGTCGGGAGGTCCCTATAATTTACACTTGTCAATGGAACATATCATCTACCACCAAATTCTATACAAGCATGGAAGTAAATATATAAATTTTGACCTAATTTTTTGTGGTATAAAATATAACTAGAGAAATTACATAAGATTTTTTCTCTTTTAAAATCCAATCCTTCTATTTAATTGTAACCAAGTCAAACCATAGGTAAACTCTTTTCCATTAGTTAATTAACCAATGTACTAATACTAGCTTCTACATAAGTAGTACACAAACATGCCAAATTATCATTCAAATGTGAAACTAACATCTCACATAAACCATAAGCACATCGCCTCGGGAACTCAATGATGCCGAGAGATTTTGTTTTCAAGATAGTACCATAGGTAACATTTTATTTACCTCAATAGTAGCTCATACTACATAATTTATACAAAAAAAATGTGGCCCCCTCGATATAGAGATTCAATTTTTAAGAAGATACACAAACAACTATATAACCATAACATTCCTCAGGATCAACCTGGGTTATAATTCCATGTACCCTCAGCCAGAAATAATTGATCGATGCTAAGGCCTGGATTCCTAGTAAGTTCAATGGAATATTAAGCCATCTATTGACGTTCATTCTCATTATGATCTCCGTCTAAAGGCATATATATTACGCCTATAACGTCATTATAATTATTGTTGCAAGGTACTGCACTTTTCTTGATGACTTCCCTCGAGGAAGATGTGGGGTCACTATTTTTATAAGAGATCTCATGCTTTCAATCGAATTAATATTTTTAAGGGAATTAGTATATGTCGGGAAGAAGGTGACGCAAGTATAAAAGGTCCTTCCATCAAACAATGTAGTGGAGTTCCACTCTAATCTCAGTGGATAATTTTACAAGGATGCATCTAGACTCTAGAGAAAATTTTTCTCGTGCACACACACTTTCCAAGCAACATGACTTTGCGAGAGAGAAGAAACAAGATAGTTGTTGAAATGGCCAATAGCATTTCGTCAAAGGTACGAGGGTAGTTCTAGTATAAGCCTTCATCAAAAGCATACGTATCGCATTGTATCAGAATACAGATGTAGATTAAAATAATGATTCATATTCATCACCATTATATTTCATAACTTTGTATTTAAGTTTAATTAATAAAAATATAATATTTTTGAGTTGTGATTTCAAGGAAACCATATCCATCTGAAAGAACCTAGAAATTGGAGTACCAATCTTAGAGATATTTCAATTATAAGACAAGGTCAACATGGACACCATTCCCCAAAGTTAAGCCTAAAACAACATGTGTCAACTTAAAATCCGGCATTATCTTTGCTAGAGTGTCCAAATTAGGTTTTAAAGGTACATTAAAAAGAGGAAATATATTGTAATATATGTTAAAAGATGATAAAAATTGGGACAATCATTGTAAAGAAATTGTATTTCAAAGTTAGAAATCAAGGAGGAAGCCTATGGTTAATGTTTTCTCAAGTTAGATAGATAATCAAGATATTAATGTATTGAAAGCTTCGAAAATAATTACAAGGGACTAAATTGAATAGTAGGAAGGAAATTGAAAAGAAAAATGACGAAGTATTCAAATTGTAGAAGAAAAACTAAGAGCTTTGCAGAAAAGGAATCAATTCTTCAAGTTGCAGAGGCCTTAATCAAGTCCTAGGAGGTTATGAAATTAAACAAGGAGAGGTGAGAAAATCTGCAATAGTGGACGAAAGATAATTCAACAGAAGATATTTTTGGGTAAAAAATACCAAATCATGAAACCATGCCGAACACTACACGAAGATAGATAAAAGATTAAAGAAAATAATTATCATCAAAGAGCAAACTCAAAAAAATATAAGATCATAGATGAAGAGACAACCAAGAGAATTGAAAAGGAAATATGTAACAAAGTTGAAGAAATCCTCAAAATAGATAAAGTTCAATAACGAATGTAGATAATACTGGAAGGAGCATAGAGGAAATTGTTCAACTTCAAAAGGAGAAGAAAAAAGAAGGTACAAGAAGGTCAATGGAAGATAATTGAGATATAGTCCAAATATGATTGAGTCCCAAACTCCATTTAGGTTATCGAAGTCTTGGGCAAGACAATATTTCATTTTAGAAAATATTTTATTTGCCTCTTAATGGAGGAGACATTCTCTTTGGAATGGAATAAATGGTTAACAAGATTTGGCACGCTCAATAGTTGGGATTGAATGCTTCATGGTCATACTATCTTATCTCAATTATTTCTAGGGAGAGTGCATGAATGATATTTGAATATAGAAGTCCAGACTCCAGATTCCATTGCGTTGATGGTTTACAATCTCTCCTTACATAAATTGTCCGAGGTTTCAACCCCTCAATATAGATCTACTAATTATACCTCCTCAAGGGATGGATTTATGCAATGCGTAAGACCGAAGACCAAGCTCAAACATGGTCGGGTAATTCTGCATCGCTAAACAACATATTATTTTTTGAAGGGAAATGGCTAGAGGATCCTGTAAACTACCAATTATCATATAGGAAAATGTTTTGAAACTTTTTTACTATTTCTAAATATTATAATGTATTTTCCTTGATGCCAACTATAGTCTTGAACACACCCGTCAGTGGAATTGTTTATAATACCCTACATCTATAATCCAAGACTCGTAAAATGATAACAAAATGTATATTCCAAATTTACAATACCTTAGTTTCCTTTTTAGTTTGGAAACCCTTGTAAATTTATGGCATTAATGATTTATGCACAGGGATGCTCAAGTAGCTTATCGACAAGACAGGAAGGATTGAACCATAGCTTCAAGATTTAAACAAGTCTAGGGAACAACATGGTTCAGATATTAATAATTGTTATACCTGTGTTGAATTAATCCTTTTTATCTCAGTTTTGCAATGACTAAATATCCAAATGATATCAGGATTCTCATCAACAATGAAGTTGATCTTCAAATAGGCACCACTTCTACAAGCTTCAAACCAAAGTCCACAAGAATGAGTATATTTTTGGATTGATATTCAATAAGGCCGACTTAATTTATATTCTACATGCACATGTATAATTATATGTATAATTTGTCTACAAGTATCTCGGTATTTGAATGCTTGATATCTATTGTGTGTATACAATAGGTGTCTCTGGTCGATTAATTCCGATGAAGAATTACATGTTTCGTATTGAGTATAATTATCATCAAATCTTGATTAAAAGATTAAATAAAAGAATTATCATTAGCAAACCGCAAAAAACATCAAAGATCATAGATGAAGAGACAACCAAGAGAATTGAAAAAGGAAATATGTAACAAAAGTTGAAGAAACCCTCAAAATAGATAAGGTTCAAGAACGAATTCGAGTACAAGATCGGAAGGAGCACAAAGGAAATTGATGGATAGCATCGACTTTCAACTTCACAAGGAGAAGAAAAAAAGAAGGTACAAGAAGGTCATAGGGAAAGGTAATTGAGTAAGTCCAAATATGATTAGTTCGGCACTCCATTTGGTTTTCACTCTTTCTCGGCAAGAAAATATTTTCATTTTATCAAAGATTTCTATTTTCCTCTTAATGGAAGAGACATTCTCTTTGGAATGGAAAAAAATGGTTAACAATATATGGCATTCTCAATAGTTGGGATTGAATGCTTCATGGTCACATACTATCTTATCTCAATGCTTTCTAGGAGAGTGCATGCATGATATTTGAATATAGAAGTACGCGACTTCCGTATTCCATTGTGTTGAGGGTTTTACAATCTCTCAACAAAATTAGCTGAAGGTTTGAACTCTCAATATAGATCTACTAATTATGCCTCCTCAAGGATGGATTTACGTTGTAATGAATACCGAGAGACCAATCTCAAACATGGTCGAGTAATTCTTCATCTGCTAAACAAAATATTATTTTTGAAGGGAATGGATGGAGGATCCTTCTCAACTAGTCAATTATCATATAGGAAAATGTTTCGACACTTTTTTAGCTATGCATCGTATTCAGTGAGCAAGAAGAAGTCAGGAGTACCCTCTTCTTCATAGCCATTTTTCATTCAAGGATGTAGTTCAATCTAAGATATCTCCATTCAAATAGACCAACCCCTTTTAAGCTAAATCCATACATCATGGAAAAATCTAATGAGGTGACAACATTGTAAGATCTATCTAGTTTGGAGGCCAATGAATACCTTGATTCATGTAAAACAACAACAACTATAATTTGTTATTTTTTGGCATCATACAAGTACCGATTCAATCCCAACACTTCCTTCAAATGACATAGAAACAATCATCACACATATTCTCAGTAGTATGTATGTTCAGAATGCCCTCTTGGAAGCTTTCGATGCTTAGTAAAATATCACAAGCTTGTTCACTTTGATGATTTTATTATCCATGTTGGTGTCACGCCTATAGAGAAAAAACTAGTATACTTTTCGAGCATTAGGACCGCATCATCCTTGCGCGCAGCTCAGGTGTTTTCCTCCCGTACTTGGAAATTTTTGCAACCAACTCCAATAGATGCGAGGCACAATTCTGATGTGCTCTGGTGATTTATATAGCTGATTCTTCTTAGCCAAAGCCTGGGAGGAGGTGCAAAGCTCGGTAGTCGTACAAGAACCATAGAAAATGAAACATTCTTGACTAAATACGTAGGTACAGTACGCTAAAATCGTGTTTTTATATTGAGAGAGGGTAGCTGTGAAAAAAACAACTCCCACCGAAAAATTGAATTTGAATAAAAAACCTATTTCCATTAAAGAGACATGCATTTAACATCACTTCATCCTATAGACAAGCTAAATATATATGTTATCTTGTAGGGGTTTTCGATGGTACTAATGGAATTAACCCTCATAGAAAAGATGAACTCTGCTTTTCCCTGAGACCATATTTCTTGAAAGTGACGAGGGAGCATTCCCCTAATTTGTAACACCCTATGCAACAAAGCCATTGCTAATAGTTCTAACGAAGTTGGTCAGTGCAATCTTTGAACCTAGGCACTTTTCCAAATCACTAGATATTTGTATTTCGTCGACCGTCTACTCAACTCCAATAATTCCCATGGAAGCACCTGCAAAATGCGTAGTGTTGGAATCAGTTGGAGACACGAAGCCATAAAAAATTATTAGTTCCTGGAGGCACATACTATTTAAGCAGCTCTACACCAGGCTGTGATCATGGGACCTCTTAATTTGAAGTATCTTGATCTTAATTTCCCAAGACATAAAGGGAGATATTTTAAGCTTGATAGTTGGATATGGAATGTGCTAATAACCTCAATGATAAAGTTTTCTCCATATTGTTAGGGAAGCGCTTCAAGTACTTTTACACCCACCCGGATATGGAGTTCTTGCAATGATGTAAGCTTTTCAAACAGCGCTAGGAAGCTCAATTCAGACTTTTAAAAGCAAGAGCCCAAATGTTCGGAAAAATATCCAAAAAATTTCAATATAATCTTAAATGGATTCATCCGTTGAAGGACCATCCTTCTTGACATTAGTTTTACATTAGCATGTAACGGGATGTCATTAACTCAATTTTATATGCCTTTGTCTCCTATTCTTTGTTGTAAATGTCTTTGATAAATTGATTTAGTCCATCAATTCTTATAAACACTATTGATTCATTTAAACAAACGATTTTACTCTCTAGGCAACAAGCATTTCATGCCATCATTGACAACTCTGACTACTATACTTTGTTAAGCGTATGTGAGAAGCCATTTTCATTGTTAAGAATATAATAGTTTGTTGCAACTTAAATTCTTGATCCACAAAGATTCATGTTCTTGGCTTTCTCCACTTACGTGAAGAATCAAAGAAGAACGAACACCGTATGGGTGACAAAGTATAAAGGGGGTGGATTTGAATCAAGTTTCTAAAAGAAACTTCTCCAATAGTAATGTTTATAAAACAAATTTCTATCCGGACATACTTTATTACATTTTTGAGTCTTGATAGACTAATTTAAAAGGGAAAAAACTATTTGCGTACTTCTCTTTGATATTGAAAAGAAAGACTCGTATTTTTAGCTATCATGTTTTTCGTACTCAATTTCAATAAACAAAAAAGTTTATATCCCGAAGAGCACATTTCGATTTATTCTTAGTAGATAGTGAAAGGATAGAAATAGTCATAATCAAGAATCTAAGATTAACTCTGTTCGACTAGGTCAATTACCGATTCACGAGCTTGACTACATCTAACATCTGGAGGCACTTCCCGAATCTTCCGTATTTGCACAATTTACCTACTGAATCGTTTCACTCTGCGTATCTTGAGTACTTTCGTGGACCCACGAGAGATGAAGGGATCTAGGTCTCTTCTACTTGGTCCATCTTGATCATATGCCTCACTCAAATCACGAGATTTCCACCTTCCCTTCTTTTAATTCCCATACTTCGTAGGCTCTGCATCGATTAATAGTCCCAACAAAATCACGCCATGAGCTGAAAACATCACCCCTAGTCGTTTCCTTCCAGACTTTGCCCATGATTCAAATAGTGAATATAATTGAAGGTTCATGCAAGATTTGTGCTTACATGACTGTCATATGCACTTATGAGATGGGCAAGGACAAAATTGGCAAACTTGGGTTCAAATGACTCATCTAGAAGGATATTTTTACGATTTCATATCTCCGGTATAATGTGGGGAATGAAAACCATGATGCAAAAAATTCATACCTGTGTAGTTAAACCATGGCAATGCATTGAATCTCTTTGTCGCCAAGAGACCTCAACAACATTTGTACATGATTACTGGTGGCCACGGTATCAAGACTACCATTCTCCACATACTCGTAAATAAAAAACGCATCCTTCCCCAGGATGCAGTAACCAAGTAAATATAACAGATTCCTATGCTTCACCTTTCCAATAGTTTCCATCTCCACTAGGTACTCATGTTGCCCTATCTGTGCCTGCTTGCCATGGCTTAGCCTTTGTGCACTACAATCACGCTTTCCGGAAAGAACAACTTGATAGACAGCCATGTCAAACTGAGCCATCTCCAATGATATTGGTTTTGTCGTTCAAGGATTATGAGTTGTTGTTAGAATATTACGTTGGGATAAAGGTGTGAATAGAGGCTTTAAAACATTTCCACATTGAGACTAAGAGGCTCCTTCATATTTTTTGAAAAATGATAGCTTAATGGGTCTCAAGAGGAGATGTGAGCATTTTTTTCTCTAGATTTTTCACCAAAGTCTCCCTGTCCCTCAACATACCTACCCTCAATACACCCGCTAGATCAAGGAAATTCAATGAAAATTCTCTCCTAGTTTGCTATGCCCCACTACTAACAAATTTGCTCTAAGAAGGATCTTGAGGGACACACTAATACAGCTGGCTGCCCACATGAGTCTCGGAGTTGCTTGCAAATAATGATAAATTAAATACTTGCAACTCTCCAGAATCTCTCCCACTAATGCATTTTCTGCAAGAATTTTATAAATTCAATGCCAAATATTTTTGCTACAGCAAGTTGGGAGAGACATGATACCTTCAAGATGATTGAGGATAAGTCCAAGTACATCGTTGAGGCTAGGTTAGCCGTCTCTGCTACAGAATTATTCCAAAGTAAGACTATTATTACTGAATAACAAAAAACACCGTGAAGATAGATTTCTATAGTAAATTTGTTATTGCTCAAATCCAAAAACAATAAAAGGATTGCCGTATTTCGGAAAAGATGATAGTAAGAGACAGTAAGTGATATTTCGTTGCTCAAACTAAATGAGTGAAACTTTTTGGATTTCCAAGCACCGCACGTAAGGGCATGTTAGTTTATTATCATCATAAATTAAGCTTCTATGTTAGCCCGAAATCCTTCCTAACCCCATACTACATAGGAATACTACCAAAAAAACTAGTTATGAGACAAAATCGGACCGTTGAAGGTTTTGAGAGTTGTATCGAAATAAGGTAAAATGGGCCCACTAAGAAAATTGGAGGACAAATCTAGCAAAGTTAGATTTGCAAGCCAAGGTAAGCTACAGGAACATGACTAGTAAGTAGGTTTCCCTCTAAATTTAACTCAACTATCATGCTACATCCCCAACTGCTCGGGGAATGTTACCAGTAGAAATTGTTCCATGAAAGGTCCAATAGTCCATGGTGTCGTGTAAACTCAGAATCGGGTAATGGGAATATTTCATTGTGTCTTACTGAAGCACTCTACACCCGGAATGAAACCAAAAGCTTGTTATGAGAAAGGACAAGGTTATCCAACATTTCTAGTTGCCCAATATTTCGTGGGATTATGCCAAAAAAATGATTACTTCACTTTAAACCAATAGCCACAAAAATTGGACATGAGTCAAAAAATCAGGGAGGGATATTTTTCGAGAGCCTATTTCAACGAAGTGATAAATTTGTTAAATTATCCATTTTTACTTTCAAATCTTTAGGAATAAATCCTTGTAAATAATTAGTTATCAAGATGAAACCTCACGGGAGAGATTGATGGCGATAGACATGGACAAAGACAACCCACCCACTAAGGAAGTTATCGTTGAGTGATATCTCCAAGAAAAAGTCTCGTGAACTCCAAAGCTCATCTTCTAATTTTCCATAGAAATTGTTGTGTGCCACGTCTCAAGGTGACCAAAGGCAGACTTTGAAAGATAGCCGCAGATTGTACTGCAGATTGTTCCCATCATATATAGATCCCCAAGCATCAGCAAGATCGTATCACTATCCATAATTGGAAGCAACCATTTCACTCTCTCGATTCAACCCCATATTCATTGATAATTACTAACGAAAGTATGTCAAATTCATTCACTCCCCGGAAAGTGTCCTTTTTATGCTAGTTGTAAAATGATTTCGGTTGGACAAAAGAGATAGAGAGCTAGGCTACTTGGCATGACAAAGCTTTCGAGTGTTTATTGATCCGAATTGGATGCAACCCTGGTCCCATGACTGCAATGCACATATCCTACCTCCCGAATTTATCCTCTCAGCCGCAGACAATGCTAGACTACCATACTCTTGATCAGGGTTGTTGATCCGACCAACTCAATCCATTTTTCGTTAACAAGGATGCAGATAAATTCCATGATTTTCATATCCATCATCATTAGTTAGAATAATGGGCACATTTCACATTACTACTCGTTGAAACTCATGTCGAGAATAACCGACGAGAGATGATGAGATCATCTCGAAGCGATCTCTAAACATGGATAATAGTTCCCAAAGGATGGATATATACTTATATATGATTCCCACGTACCAATGGATCTATGTTGGTGGTGGAGATTATTATGGAAGTTGAAGTGCCCTACAAAGGCCAAATTATTAATAGTGGTGCATTTTATCTAATAATATCCCCACTAGTTCTCTACCTGCTACAAAGAGTTCATTCATTGGTCCTTATTGGTGCACACTCTATAAAGGGGTTGTTAAGGATTCCGACCATCTTTTCCTACTCTCGTCTTGTCAACCATTCCCTCTAGACTCATGTGTTGGCTACCCTCAATCTCAACTGAACTTGGATGGGCCTATCTATTTCTCAAGCTTGTGCTAATACTTGTGGCTCTCCTCCCACCCGCACAAATCCTCTTCACAACCTACCCATCCTAATTTGTTGCTATTTATGGATCACTTGAAATCATTCCCATCCTCACGCGATGATCACCATCCATCTCTGGTTGGTAATATTCGCACACATCACCACCTTTTACCATTTTGATCGACGCGATGACCCTACTCACCCTCCTCCCCGGTTTATCACTCCAAAAACAATTGATAAATATTTTCCCTAGGCCTATTTTTTATGGACTCAGCTCAACACATTACCGTGTGGAGGGGAGGAAATACTCGTACTCTATCGGATAAACATTTCTACAAGGTGAAGATTGGCACTTTCGGTAGGGGTACAAACAACTATGCCCTCAGGGAGCTCTTCTATCCTTTTGCACTACCAAATATTGCAATAGATTTCATGATATGTTGGCGACTCAAAGATCATCATTGATCTGGTTCAATATTCATTCATCATGTCATGTGCACACATTAGTGAAATATATACTGAAGAGGATCTAATAGCTACAATCTCATTTTGACTATATCTCTGCCATCATATATATCGGGAAGGAATCAAATTTCCATTTCATTTTCCAAGGAGGCAGCGCGACTTATTAAAGGATCAATGGGAGATATATGAACAAAATGAACATAAATTTTATCATTTCTTCCACGAGGCCATTTGAAGAAGCACCTCTCAGGGGGTGGTTGTGCCCTTATATCCGAAGTTTACTATCATATTTTTTATTATTTTGGGACATCTACATATCTATCTTTTGCTAATGTACAACTCTATCATCGCATGTTTACTCAACTCTATATTTTTTTGGAACAATTTACACTGATATTTATTTTTTTGAATGCAAATCCCTTATGTACCCACATATCCGCATATGCTACTATAAAAGCATCTACAACATGTAATTTTTCATCTTATTAATGAAAGTTATGATTTTTCCTGGGGAAAAAAATACCACTTTTTATTTATTTTTAAGGATCGAGACAAGGAGAAAGAACCCTTGAATTTCAAAGGACTAATGAAAAAAAACAAAGACTAGACAATGACAGCTATTTTGTGAACAATTGATTGGCACTTAAAAATAACTAGTAACTCAACTTCATAACTTGATTCTTTCCCGATGATAGGTATTTGTGTGATGTATGCATGTGAAATTGAGATCAATCATAGACATGCGAGTAAATTATGAAATAAAACCTACCAAAACACACAAAAAGTAAATTTTAAAGTTAAAACCAAAAATCTAGATGCTGCAGGAAATTTAATACTAAGGTTTGTTTTGACATCTTATCTAGAAGCAATGATCAAATAAAATGCACATTGTGGAATTAGGGAAGATCGTGTTGATTATGGCTTAGCCAAAGGAAAACTTTATCAAACAAGTAACTTGTCGAAAAGAAATTTTGTGGGGGCAGAATGCAACAATCCTTTTGATGTATGTACACAATACACATGGAATTTGTTAACAAGAAGTCATAATGTTGGAGTCTCTGGTGTCATTATAAAAGACGAGACATGGAACCTTGAAAATGCTAAAATCTAAATAGAAGTTGAGTATTGAAACAAGGGACTCAATTGCAGAGAAGGATTGATTTCACATAGTTCCTTCATGTGAATAAATGGAAAAACAACTGCACGTTGATGGTATAAATAACAACATAACACCAAAAGAAGTAATATTGGAGATGAAACAAACCAATGCAAAATAGTGATAAGTTAACAAGGGAAAAATGAGTTTGCTTTGGTTGCAAGACAAGGTCATTTTGTACATTCTCACCGACTTAACAATATAATTCAAAACAGTGAAGGATATAGGTATTTGCAAAAACATGTCTTTTTATCACTTGGACTCTTCAATGCCAATTTACCATCCATCCATCTATCTACATATGCTTGACTGTATATGCATAAAGATAGGGAAAGGACCTTAAAAAAAATATTTGTACCTAACATCGTTGGATTCTCGAATGATAGCGGTGACACCCTATTTGTCCAATATATTTGAAGGGTAAGTGAGACCCTACCTTTGAAATAAAGGTTATTTAACTAGTAGTTTTAGGGTAAATTGAATAGAAGGGGTTTTTTTTTTTTTTTGAAAAATGAGTGGTGGGGGGTGGGGGGGGGAGAGGATTTTATGGTTTCTAGGTTTTCGCACTATGTTTATTAGGACGATCAATGAAAACGGTCACTATAGCTATTATGGCTTATAGGAACCACCTCACCACCTATACACACATGCAAGGTCCTCATTAGACGCTCCTCCAAATCATAACTGGTCTCCCTTCGAACTCTTGTTTAACACTCGTTTTTTTTTTATGCATTTTTTAGTTATCCGTTGCATCGTTGTTCCATTTTTGCATCCTCCCAGCGTGGAATACAGTCCAAAATTTGAGACTCTCCCTCATAGTGTAGAATTTGTAACAATTTTGTGATTCATCTCTATATGCTCTCAATATGGTTAGCCACAAAGAGAATTTTGACTTAGAATCGAAACTGGAGGACATTCTGTCGATCTGGGGGTTGGAACCAACCCAACAGAACCTGGAGAAGTTCCAAATTCCAGCGAGGTCTCCACTTGGCAAGCGAGGTGCCATTGAGATGGACTGGGAAGTCAGTGTCAGTTTAGGTTTTTTGGAACAGTCAGGAAGCCTCTCATCAAAGGCAGTATCCTGGATGTAGGCAACAGAGTCTTCAGTCGGTCTGGAGAACGCAGTTTGACAAAGAGTTGAAGGTTTTGTTTCCCTGAAGAATTTTCAGGTAAGATATTTATGTCTCTCTTATTCCTTAACCAATGGTCTCGAAGACGTGGTGAAGGGAAGTATTCTGCTAAGGCATGAAGGGTTAAAATCTTCTTTAATTGAGGAGGTAAAGGCGATGTCTCCGGGAGTGGGTCAACATTTAGATAAGACTCAGGGATGCAAAATCCCGCTAGTTTTTTGCCCTGGTCTGGTGTCTCAACAAGATTTTTTTTCAAAGTGTTCGGGTGATATTGAAGGGTTGTTTGGGGAGAACCAGTTTAAAGGATTCCCAGTTCTAGAGGAGTCATATACAAATTTTTGGCCTGCAGAAGAAAGTAGGTAGGAAGGTAATATCTTCTCTCAGAAAATCTAATGAATAGTTAATGAAATCTCTCTGGGGCTAAAGGAGAACTACCCGCTTCTTGATCCCGAGACATGATCTCTAGGAGTCAATGTACCTCCTCAGAGCGTCGGGTTTCTGGTTTCTTTGCTAGAGCAACCCCCTGTGGAAGAACCACAGAATGATGAAGCTCTCAACACTTCTTTTGGTATTGGGTATACCTTTGGCTCCAAGAGAAAGAAGGGGAAAGTAGTTAGGAAGAAGTAGGTTAGGAAAAAGTTGGTATTGGGAGTGGAAATTCCGATGGACAAGGCCTTGGAAACCTCAGAACTTATCCTGGTTGGGCGTGCGAAAGGTCGTCAATATTCCTTAAATTATATCGAAGAGAGGATACATACGTTTTGGAGTGGAGGTCTGACCACTCAATCATAGGTTATCATCTTGACCAGAGGCTGGTTTATGGTCAGGTTAAAAAATTAAGAAGTAGTGGAATGAGTTATGGAAAGGAATTGGGGCTTTGGAAATTCCCCAATATTCTTCAAAAAATGGATGCCATTATTCGACGCACAAAGAGAAAGGCTCGAAGAAATTCCGGTTTAGGTGCGTCTCTTGGCCCTCGTGCCCCATATCTGGTCAATGGGAGTGTTTAGAGCCATTGGAAATATGTTGGACACATTTCTTGAATAGAATATGTCATTCCTGGTGACAAAAGAGAGAAAGGTGGCTCAAATATTGGTTTGGTTGGACCTAAGAGAAGGGCTAGCAAATATGATGCAGATTCAAGTGGATGGCCACACTTTCTCTCAGGTTCTGGATTATGAGCAGTTTGCATTCTGTTGCCACCATTTTCATAAGTATGGTCATCTAGAAAGGGATTGTCCTTTAGGCTTCCTTAGACGCAGGAGACACTTGGAAGAGCCCAAACTTGAGGGCAGTATTAGGGAAGAGGTGGAGGCCAAGGTACAATAGGCGAAGTTGGATACTTAGTAGGATGGCTTCATTGAGGCCATGGAAATTTAGCTGCCACCACAGGGGGTATAGGTGGAAGCAGTAGACACAGCTCAGGAAAGTCAGGGTGAAGTGGAACTCATGCAACATGTGCCTCTTCCCGCGGGTACTAATACTCCCCCTACTACTCCTATGTCTATTAATTTATTTTCTTATTTTGTTTGTATCAAGCTTAGTCCCTCCATCCCTAAAATTTTTGAGTCTTTTTCCCCTGTTTTTGATCTTATAGCTCTTGCACGTATCATTTCTACCATTCCTAAGTTATCTTTATCCAATATTCCCCTATTACCTGAAGATCATCCCTTAGGCCCTGTGTGCCCTACTAAAATTCCTCACTATAACCTCAGGTCGAGAGACAAAAAAGATGGCATTGGTATCCCTATTGGAGGTCTTGGGATCCACTTAAACCCTTTGTTACTAATAAAACAAGAGACAGAAAATTGAACATCTCCAAAGCAAAGCTGAAAGAAAAACTCGATATTGATGATTGCAAGCAATTATCCCTTAAAGGGGCACTTAGAGAACCGATGTCCCCTATCGTGGTTTCTCGATGATTGTGATGTCCTACAACTATAGAGGGTTGGCCAGTGCCCACAAAAACCTAGCTCTAAATAGTCTCTTTAGTTCAGTGCATTGTGATATTATCTTGCTTCAAGAAATCATGGGTGAAGGGGGCATGGTGATGAAGTTTTTAACCTAAATTCTTCCAGGGTGGTCTTTTTTGGCCCTTGATGCATCTGGGAAATTGGGAGGATTGGATTTTGGATTCAGATATCAGAGCACCAAACTTGTGAATTCCTGGGGGTCTGATTTGGCTCTAAGGGAGAAGGTCTTTTCTTCTGATCTTGGGTTACAATTCTCCATTATAAATATCTATAACCCCTGCCAACATAGAGTAAGCTTCTGGAACTCTTTCTTCTCAATGTATCTCATAAACAACTTTATGATAATCCTGGGAGGGAATTTTAATGTCACTTTGGGTTTGTTTGAGCCTTGGGGGGCCTCACGCCCAAGAAAATCCCTTGGCGGAATTTTTTCTAAATAAATTTAGGATGGGTAACTTCATTGATATAGATCCAATCAAGCATAGTTGGGTTTACCACTATACGTAGCAATACAGAAGGTATTGTATTTGAGTTTAGAGTGATTGATTTATTTGTCTGTGGACCTATATCAGTTATCCGGGTCTCTTTTCTTTCTCCACTCTCTTCCTCACCTACAAATGGAATCCTTAGATTTAGATTAATATATGTACATTTCAGCCTATTGTGAAGGACTTCAAGGCTGTTTGTGGGAAGCAAGATGGCCTACCAAGTATTTGAGAGTAGATCAATATTCATAGGGAGCCTCTAACATTTTCTCTTAGAAAGGGAGGATCATGATAGTATATGAGGATAATAGGGTGGGAAATTTTATCAAAAACACAATTCCACCACCACAAGATCCCCAATAGCTAGACCAACATAATAAGAATGGCATCAAGGCCAATTTGATACAGATTTGATAAAAATAAATTTTGATAAATATTGCTTTTTAATTTTATCAGGAATTTTTTTTTGGATTCACATAAAAATCTGCACTTTTTATGTGTATTGCAGATGTGGATTTCAAAATTAGAATATGATGAGTTTGGCCCCTCAATTATTCATAGGAATTTCTTCTATAATTTTGGATGTTTGTTACTTCTATCTAGGAGGAGAACTCGATGCATATGCCTTGGTAGTTTTAGGTTCGATGGAGGAATAGCATTGTAAAGAGATGATTTTTGTATTTATTTATGCACTAACTTTCTTGAGTCAGTTTTGTGGTTTGGGTTGTTTATTGTGTCGCATTCATGAAATAATTTGAGCCTGTGCTAAAGGATTTCATTAGAATCCTTATATTGGCCAAATTCAAGTTGTGCTAGTATTTTCCACCCTATTCCTGATTCAATATATTTTTTTACATATATTCATACGGATTGGGAAATCTTTGGTATGTGTGAAATGTCTCTGCATGATTATGATCATTGCAAGAGGATGAGTTGTTACCATGTTGTTGAAAACTTGTTGCATGTTTTGTTTTGAATTTATTTGTACGGTTGTAGCTTTGAACATAGTACATTAGGGAAATTTTGAGGTCTAAAATGAGCCTCCTAAGGAAATTATAAAATAATAGTGGAAATAATAAAAGAAGATTTTATTACATCATCAAATTTTATAGGGAAAAAGGAAAAAACTACTTTTTCAACTTGTATTTTCAACTTATCTGCCAAATTTTTTACTCAAATTTTTAGCGGGCGTACTCGTTGGATACAAATTTTAATTCCTCATCCAAGGAGTACCCATGTTGCATACTTTCGATGGACCCTGCTACATGAAAATGAGAAATACATGAAAAACGTTATTGTAATCACGTTTTTTTCATGTATTTCTCATTTTTCGCATAGCAGGGTCCATCGAAATTATGCAACATGGGTACACCTTGGATGAGGAATTAAATTTTTCATCCAATGAGTACTCCCACTCAAAATTTGAGTAAAAACATTGAGAGATAAGTTGAAAATACGAGTGTAAAAATCAGTTTTATTATTTTATTATTTTTTAATATTTTTACCATTTTACTAAAAAAATGGTGAATCATCCCCCATGGTTGACATCATCGTCTTGAATCCGATTAGTTTCTATAAAGTTTACTTTTGTTGTACATTTTTCTTAGGAGGCCCATTTTAGACCTCAAAATACCCCTAATGTTTACTTCTTACATCCTAATATTCCTAAAAATGACTTCTCAAACTCTGTTTAATCAAATAAATGCATCCCAACTAAGTGGGTGTATAGTCATTATCATGAATTCATTTAGTATCACTTTGAAATATTGGCACAAAAAACTTAATGAAAAAATGGGTCATTTTAGATACATCTTAAGAGAAGAAGCAATGGATTCAATAGCCATAATATAAAATCAAAATAAACAAGATCTTTTGAATCATTGAAAGGATAGACACACCTATACTAAATCTAACAAACTGCCTTGTGATAGAGATCAGTGATAAGTACCTTGTTTTGTTATATTTGCTATTTCATTTGGCAGCCCACGACCATTAATGTGAACAACATTAGGATTACCAATAGGTCTTCCCACATCAAGTGTTCTTATAAGGATCTGCCCAAAGATAGAATATAGTGAGATATTGATACGTTGAAAGAGAGCATTATGGTGGACACGTTGAAGTTGAACATAGACAGTCTCTTTAATTTCAAGAGATGTACATGTTTCATGGATGGATTAATAACTTACTGAAATGGTGGTTTTGTACCAGTAACCTATAAGCAGAGTTATATCACCATTAGGTGGAGGGAATAGAACAAGGATCAGGGCCCTTCTAGCTATATTTAGTCCTTCAAGGCCCCCTATAGCTTTCTGCAAATACAATGATGGAAATTAATAATAGCTACCTATCTGATCCTTCACTTGGAACTTGTACATAAAGTTATTCCACAATGATGGAAATTAATAGTAGATACCTATCTGATCCTTCAATTGGAACTTGTACATAAAGTTATTTCCTGGTGGTATGGGGTAGTTTGTGCTAGGTACTCCATCTTGCCACGAATTTCTCCATTATTTGGTGGTCTATGATCTTCTATAATAGTTGTGGCCTCACTAGGAATGTGCATGTATTGTTTGATGAATTATATAGAAACAATGTAGTTTGCAAGTGAAAATTGGTTTTGTATACTTTTAACAAAAGATTTGTTCAATGATATACCATAAGAGAAGGCCATCCCAACGAAACCTGCACCCATTGAAATTGTTAGGAATGATAATCTTATACATAAAAACATTAAGTAACATCATAAATCACCCACAATTGATATTTAGTTTCATTGTTCATACCAGGATTGGAGATGCCCTGTGGGAGAAGAACCATAGCAAGAGCAGAGGAGTAAAGAACAGTTGCATTTAACACCTCTAGACTCTGAATCAACCATTCAATGGCTTGGAAAGTGTGGAAAAAGGGGCTCGATTTTTTGTCAATAAGGTCTAAATTCTTCTTCAAGAACTGATCCTCAACCCTGAAAGCCCTAATGGTCATTGTTCTTACTATGGACTCGCCAAAATGATTTGCAGTGGGTGATTTCTTTGTACCATTTAGTCTCATCAGTTCTAGAAGAAGAAAAATAGTCTTCTCAACTACCACTACCTTGTCTCCGGAATTGTGCATCATCGGCATGCCATTTCTCTCATTCTTCCTGCCACGTTGTGCATCATCGACATGCAATTTACTTCATTCTTCTCACCAGGCTATGCATTGTTGGCATGCCATTACCCTTATTCTTCCCACCACGCTCCATAGAGGCCTTCCTCCTCATTTTTTTTAACGTGATTGCTGCTTCCTAATATGCTATGCATCGTTGGTGTGAAATTTCCCTTATTCTTCCAGCCACACTTCCCCCATTCTTCTAGCCATGCTCCATAGAGGCCTTCCTCCTCAAATTTTTTAATGTGATTGCTACTTCCCACCATGCTCCATAGAGGTTGTCCTCGAAAATTTTAATGTCATTTCTACTTCATAAGAAGGCACAAATTAGGTGCAATTTTTGAAAGCTATTAAACTCTCCATGTGGTGGGACTCTCTAGTGGCTTTGAAAAATAATGTTCACGGTTTTTATTTGTGTTGTTTTCAAATATGGTTTTCATTTAGTGATTCTTTTGAACAAAATTTGAATATGTATTTTATTTTTGAGTGAACACAATAAAATAATACTCCATTAAGGGTTAGAAAAATAAAGCTTTAATTATGTGTAAAGAGACAGTCATGTTAGATACAAAGATGGGGTAATATTTATTTGTGGAGAAATTTTGACAAAAGCGATAATAAATTAGGGTAAAAAGGATTATTAAGGGAAAAAGAGTAATTGGTTGGTTGGTTGGTTTAATTGATTATTATCAATGTTGTAGTATTTGTTTAGTTCTTTATTTCCCCTAGCTAGGTTTAAATTCCTGATAAGACATTTGTCCTATCTTTATAACACTAGAAATTAGAAGCCTCCAAGGAGTAGGACCACCCTGCAAGTGTATCTCCAAACATTTTGACCCTTCTTACTAAATCATGTGTTATTAGTATATACTAGCAGCATATTGGATATACTTTTGGGGTATAGCAGCAATCATTCCATTTCATCTCAAGTATAGCTCAAGTCACTTTGATTAATTACGAGTGTTGGATTTCTCTATAAACGTTTCATAGAAGTAAAAAAGAACATGACTTTCAATCTAGAAGGCGAGTTTCCCCAAGGAACGTGACCACCCCACAAGTGTATTTAGAGATGCCTTAACGCTTACTAAATTATATGTTATTACTATAGACTTGCAACATATTGAATATACTCTTGGGTTAGAGTGGAAGTCATTTCAGTTCATCTCAAATGTAGCTCAAGTTACTTTAATGATATATATATATTTATATATATATATATATATATTCTATTTATGACAAGGATATTGAATATGTTAATCTGTGTTGTGGTTAATCATTTTAATAACAACTTCTATGTTGGTTTAGTAGTGATTGTATAAAAGTGTTCTAATTTTAGCATTATATATGGATTCATGGACCCCTTTAAGTGGGTCATTGAATCCATCTACCTAAATTTTAACATTGTAGATGAGGGTCTCTAAATTTTAACACTTCAAATGGACTCAGAGACCCCTTTGTCTCTAAATTTAACATTGCATATGGATTCAAAGAAGGGGGTCTCTGAATCCATTTCTAGTGTTAAACTTTAGAGACAAAATAGTATTTAGAATCTTAACACTGTAGATGGATTCAAAGACACATTTTTCTCTAAATTTTAACACTACAGATGGATTTAGAGACCCTTGTAGTGAAATGTAACACTTCAGTATCAAAATTGCAATTTTCCATTTCTGGAGTGACACAATTAACATAAATGCCTAATTCATATACTTATTGTACTTATTATTTGATCATATTTTTATCCTTGGACTATAATAGTCACTTATGTTAACCATTATTAGTTTTGTCACTTATTATCTAGTCATGTATTTTAATATTAGAATAAATTAGTCATTTATGTTAGTCGCTTTTAGTTTAGTCACTTATTATTTAGTCATATATTTGATCCCTAGACTAAATTAGTCATTTAACTTAGTCATTTTTAGTTCGGTCACTTAAAATTGCTCAAATTTAGTAGTAATTCACTTGAAATAATTGCGGTGACTAACCTTTTTAGTCACTTAGTCACTAATTTCATCATTTTTTACTAGTGACTTCTACCCACATTTCCATCATTTCACCCTCATTCTGTAGCTCATCCTCATTCCATAGCTATATAACCGTACATTAAGTAACCACTTTCATGATCATAAGGGTTTAGCATTATATTTTCCAAAGTCATTTATTTTAAGTGAATTTGTGATTAAATATTATAAAATTAACATATTTTCGTATATACATAAAAGTGGTATAAGTTTTGTGATATTGTAAGCCCACTCGGAGATTCTAGAAGGATCTTACTTGGCCTCCTAACTACAAATTTTCAAATTCCAACTCATGAGGATTATTAGATATTTGAAGAAGATATGGATAATTAAGCTAAGAACATTTAAAGGAGAGGAATCATGGATGTTTCAATATGTGTCCTTATCAAAAGTATGAGAGAATTTGGAGAGGATTTGTATCTTATATTTTTAGGAGATTGGTTGTAAGCACATGAGATAAATGTGGATTTAGGAGAGATTTGAGCATCTATAGTTATCTTCCATTTTTGTATAAATAGGATGCACCCTTCATACAAAGGGTTGTAAATGGTTGGTTGTAAATTTTTAGTTGTTAGATATTAGAGGTAGCTAGTGGCTAGTTGATAGTTGGAGGTTGCAAGTTCCATTCAAGATGTGATTTGTAAAGTGATGAGAGATAATTATTGTAATATGTTGTAATCATTTTATGAAATACATACTGCCACTTTAATCTCCAAGATGTGATAATTGTTCTGTGTGTTTGTTGAGGAATGGAGGGCCCCCATCAACCCTAGGTTGCATACCTTTGTACATATTGGTAACATAGTATAGTTTTTTAATTTCATTTCTTTTCAGCAAGTGCGTTTTTATTTTATGCAAGTGTGTTTTTCCTTTTAGCAAGTGTGATTTCAATTATGCAAGTATGGTGTGATTTAAATTATGCAAGTGTGGAGTGATTTCATTTATGGAAGTATGGTGTGATTTCATTTATGAAAGTGTGGTGTGATTTAAATTCTGCAAGAGTGATTCCAATTTCATGCAAAGTGTGATTTCCTTTATGCAAGTGTGATTTCACTTTATTTATGTTTGATTTGATTTAGTTCGAATTAGATTGATTTAATTGTTTTTGTAATTAGTTTTAATTGCATTAGATTAATATAATCTGAAAGATAACCACCTAGTACATGTATACCTCGTTAGTTTACAAAACCCCAGGTTGAAAATTAAATGATAGGGATTTAACTCAAAATTAAATCACCCCACATTTTGGCGTTGTTGCCGGGGAGCTATACATAGGTGTTTATTTTGAAATTTATGAAATTCATTATAGTTGCATTCATTTTTAGATCATAGTTAAAATCATATTTAAATCATTTTGCATATTAAATTTAAAAAAAAATAAAAAATTTTACTAATCTGCGTATGCAATAGGAATTATCAACCAGTTGGGGTAATTCACACGCAATTAAGTGTTAGAAGAATACTGTTCCTTCTTTACTTCTTGATTGCATTATCTAAACAATTGGTCTTTCATCCTTTGATGATTTTTAATGCATATTTTTCTATTTCAAGTAGGGCAGAGTAGGTAATGAATACAATCAATTATTGTGATGTTTTCAATTTAATTGCAATTTTATTTTTTGGTGGTGTAGTAAGAGCCACCCAACTTACTAATCATTTGCAGGAAGATGAAGAAAGAGAAAGAATATTTGAGAAGGAGAATAAATAAGAGTTTTGAGAGCCACAATCTAAATTTAGAGATCAAATCCTTGTGTTTCGTCTTTTAAATTCCACATTCAAATTGAATAAATAGTTTCAATATTGTTGAGGATGCTCTCTTCTTGCGCTTTCTACGATTTGGAAGATCAGAAAGAAAATTAAACAAAGTTAGTTTTAAAATTTTGCAATAAAAAATGGATAAGAAATCTAAATTTGGAATCAAAAGTATAATTATAGACCTTTAGAAAGCTCAAACAACAAAATGGATGTCTCCAATGGATCCAACATTGTCGAAAACACCTGTTTTGACTCTTTTTGCACCTCATTTAGCCAAAACTTGATAAAGATATCAGTTTTTAAGTTTCTACCCAATTTTATTGTTAATAAGCTTACAATTCGACCCAAACCTAGACTGTACGCCTAGAAATAAGGAACGGTGCGCAAATTTGGCCTTCCCGACCAGCGGGCGAAATTGAAGACAATTAAGATAAGCCCCCAAATCCAAAAACTGTGGTCATATGGCATCGAAGGGCCAGGGGCTAGGGCTTATCCCTCGCCCCTTCCCCAAATGCGTGAATGTTAAAATTTAAATAAAAGGTTTGTTAACAATATTTAATAATTAATAACATAATTGAGTTGGTTAAGAGCTTTGGTGATAGGCAAGATGTCTCAAGTTCAAATCTCATGGAGGTCATTTGACCTCCAACTTAAAAAATTTCCACCTATTTGGAGGCCATGTGGTAGCCATTGGTTGGCCCACGTGGCACTCCCTCATTGGGCCACCAAAATAGCCCACGACCCAATCAAAAACTGGTATGCGTCCATAAATAAAACAGTGCCAACTGTCAATCACATATTAGCCAATGACGGACCAATCAAACAGTTCCACGTTTCATGACCCAGTCAGTGTACGGATTGTTGATTGGTCGTACCTGCAACTCAAAAATTCTTTTTTTAGTTGTTTCCTAAAATGACCAGAACACGATTCTGGGATCACGTGAAGTTGGATTTGAGTGAAACAAAGCATGTTGGATTCAAAGAGACGATATCTATTCTTTCGTCCTAGTTTCAAGTTGATCCAAGAATTTCAATTTTGAGCATTTTCTTGATCCATGGGATCATGGACAAAGATGTAGAGCTAAATTAAAAGGAAAAATGTAGTTACAAGCTTAGATCTCCATAAAAACCCTACAAAGTTTAAAAACCCAACTATGATAATTAAAAAAAACCACCATCCGACTCTAAATTGCAAGTTGTAAAGTGGAAAGGCAGTGCAAGGATCCATGCTTTTGGTAGCTACAAAATCAACACAGTTAAGTAGCTTATGCAAATTTGGTTTATGATCTACTGATGAAGCATTAAGTGTATGGAGAAGAGGTCTCAACCTCAAAATTGGTAAGAAACTAGTAAAAGTGCATTTAATTTTTCTTGAAGTTATTTCTTGAATTTGTTTTATTAGTACTATTTCTAAGTTTTTTGTGTATATATCAAGATGAAGAGAGACTAATCACCTCTCTCTCTCTCTCTCGATAGAATTACATTTTATTGCAGAAAAAAAAGTGCTAAGTTTTTTCAGGTTCCAAGACATGATGAAAGAACATCACTATATGCACGAGAAGACCACATTTTTTTCAAAAGAGAATGATCATTTCATGCCAAATCATATCCATTACACCATTTCTACTAAACGAAATACCAATTTTACCAACACTACTCATTCCAAGCCTACAGTTGATCCATAACTATCCATATCCCTACTACCAAAAACTCATTTTCCTTCACAATCGTCATACTTTCCTACATCATTTTCACTCATCTTTCCCAAAAATAAAGTCATTTAGCTCTCTTACAAAGTTGAGTCACCCCATTTTCTTTTTCCTTACTCTCAAATAAACCTTGCTTCAATCCAAAATTTTCCTTACATCAATGTTCCATGTTTGCCATATATTTTAGGTGACTCGACTTCAACACGTCTATTCGTACCTAGTAATATGTACTTAGGCATCTTGACTCTCATTGAAATCAATGATGAGTAGTCTCGTGTTGGTTAATGGCATTCATTAATGGCTAGTAATCCAACAATTTCTTTCTATGTTCGACATCGACACATCCATTCACATAGATAATAATTATTCCATCGAGTGGGAATGATGGAAGATTACACGATTTTAGTAGTTTGCAGTGGGACTCAATTCACCAGCCATAGAAATAAAGATTCCAATCTCATACTCTATTCATACAAGCAAGAGAATGAAGAAGGAGATCAGATCCTTTTACTTCATATTCCATGATCCAGCGACAACATCCAAACTCTTCTCGGTATATGTATCTTTTCCACCTTTCAGGTAAGTGAAGTTATGTTGTTTTCTAATGTTTAATCATGTAATTCCATAAATGTGAAAATTTTGATTTTGGAAAATCCCTCACCACAATCATATTCTCTTTCCCATTTGCAAGAAAAATGAAAACACCTTAAGTTGGGGGGAAGGGATATTCATATTTTATGCCACATGTCACATTTCATTTCATCTTAACCAACATATTTTTCCAAATCAACTATTACTGAATTTTGATTCCAAAAAGTTCATTTGTTTTGCGATGATCAATTGATGAGCATAGTAAATGGCTGACATCCACTATGGGAACTTAAAAAAGAATTCTCAATGTTTTCAAGTATTTTGATGTACAAAAATAAGAGAAGTATTCTTACACGAACCAATACTGAAAAAAATTGGTTGTCACATAAGAACCAACCATAAAAAAATATGTTGTAATCAAATGATTTCAAAGTACACTTTACAAAAAAAATAAAGTTATCAAGTGATATGATAATGCAATGTTAAAATAGAATCAATACAAAGCCAATGCTCATATAAAAAGAAAAAAAATTCAAGAAGATTAAACTATGACTAAGGGAATCAATGCAATAGTTTCATGAGGACATGCAACATCTTCAGTTGGGGGGTATCTTGAGTCTCTAAAGTGTCATCCACTTCTACCCACATTTCCATCATTTCACCCTCATTTTGTAGCTCATCCGTCATTCTGTAGCTACATAACCCTACATTAAGTAACCATTTTCATGATCATATGGGTTTAGCATTATATTTTCCAAAGTCATTTATTTTAATTATTTTAAGTGAATTTATGATTAAATATTATAAAATTAACATGTTTTCATATATATATAAAAGTGGTATAAGTTTTGTGATATTGTAGGCCCGCTTGGATATTCTAGAAGATTCCTACTTGGCCTCCTAACTACAAATTCGAATTTCAAATTCCAACTCATGAGGATTTGTAGAATATTTGTAAAAGATATGGATCATTAAGCTAAGCACATTCAAAGGAGAAGAGTCATGGATGATTTGATATGTGTCTTTATCAAAACTGTGAAAGAATTTGGAGAGGTTTTGTATCTTATATTTTTAGGAGATTGGTTGTAACCACATGACACAAATGTGGATTTATGAGAGATTTGAGGATCTATAATTATCTTCAATTTTTGTATAAATAGGAGTGCACCCTTCATACAAAGGGTTGTAAATTGTTATTTTTTAGAGATTAGAGGTAGCTAGTGGCTAGTTGATATTTGGAGGTTCCAAGTTCCATTCAATATGTGATTTGTAAAGTGAGGAAAGAGACTTCTTGTAATATATTGTAATCATTTTATGATATACATACTACCATTTTGATATCCAGTATGTGATAGTTGTTCCGTGTGCCTGCTAAGGAATGGAGGGCCCCCATCAACCCCAGTTTTCATATCTTTGTACATATTGATAACATAGTATAGCTTTGTTATTTCATTTCTTTTTAGCAAGTGTGTTTTTATTTTATGCAAGTGTGTTTTTCCTTTTAGAGTGTGTAATTTCAATTATGAAAGCGTGGTGTGATTTCAATTATGAAGGTTTGGAGTGATTTCATTTATGCAAGTATGGTGTGATTTCATTTATGCAAGTGTGATGTGATTTCAATTCTGCAAGAGTGATTCAATTTCATGCAAAGTGTGATTTCCTTTATCGAAGTGTGATTTCAATTTCTTTATGTTTGATTTGATTTAGTTTGAATTAGATTGATTTAATTTGTTTTGTAATTAGTTTTAATTGCATTAGATTAATATAATATGAAAGATAACCACCTAGTACATATAGTATAGGTATAGCTCGTCAGTTTACGAAAACCCAGCTGACAATTAAATTATAGGGATTTAACTCACAATTAAATCACCCAACAGTTCCATTAGCAAATAGACAAGTTATTATGTTGGAAAATATTTTAGAAATAAAGGCTTCCTCGGTTGCTATGGAGCCAAGTATTTGATTTCTATTCATTGTTTGGCATATTGAATTTGCAAAGAGAAATACCTTTTGAGAATATAATTATGATTGAAGTTTGCTCCATCTATTTTCATATGTTGCTTGTCAAACCATGATGGAATTGTTTGATACAAATACTAGATTTTGAGATTCCCATGAAACCCTTGGCTAAATCAATATGATTGCATCTCAAGCTTGTACATTTGGTTGCGATATAATTCTGTCAGATGTGAGTTTAATTTTTCAATAAGACAACAAGGCTTACCAATTGTTTGTTTCTATAGAAAATTACAAGTGCTTCAAAGCCTTAACGTTCACTATGAAGACGCTGAGAATGGAAGGTAGTTGTGCAATACTTCAAGCAAGGAATAACATATGATCTTAAGTGAATATACTCTGTATACAATCTATACTCACCTAAGGCTATAAAAAAACAAATTTCTTTATCCAAAAAAATCTCTTATAAATAATATAATGCATATTTATAATTTAAATATATAATTAAATCACCTAACATATTACATCTTCTTTCATCAATGCTACTCTTCCCTATGCTACCCATTTAGGGTGTTTCCTTTGCAACATGTGGTGAAATTGCTAGTTTAATAAATTATGAAAGGAAAGTAATAGTTTTGATTTTAATGAAAGTGGACAATTTATATTTTTAATTTTTTTCCACAATTAGATTGAATTTAGATTGAAATTGATTTTAATATTGGACAGAAGAATCATCTATTCTCCAACATAATGTTATTACATTCATTATGCCAAAATCCATAAAACTTGAATACCACTTGAGATAGTTTAATTCTCCCTTAAAGTAACTTCCATTCACAACTGCTCTTATGAAATTTAAACTTGAAACCAAATAAAATTTAAACCCCACACAAACATTCAAATTTTACCTCTAAGATACACTTTAACCTCAACTCAAGAAGCAAACAACCATTAATATGAACCACACTAACTTCAAACCAAATAAAATTTAAACCCCACACAAACATTCAAAATTTACCTATAAGATACACCTTAACCTCAACTCAAGAAGCAAAGAACCATTAATGTGAAGAATACTATCAACCAGTATACCAATCCCCAAGAATCTCGGATAACATTCAAATTTTACATGTAACATACGCCTTAACTCAGAAAACAACCATAGTCCACTCAATCAAATTCAAATATATAATTGACATCAACTACCTGCAATGTACAGAGTACACAAATCCCAGAAGAATAATAAATGAAATTTTCATCCTATTGTACACAAATATTCACAACAAAGCTGTTATGTATTTAGTGAATTTGAAAATCTCATTCAATACATTGACATCCACTACCTGCAATGTACAGAGTACACAAATCCCATAAGAATAATAAATGAAATTTTCATCCTATTGTACACAAATCTTCACAACAAAGCCGTTATCTATTTAGTGAATTTGAAGGCCTATCCATGATACTCGAATCGCTAACTGCACAGGTTACCTCCCTTGTTTCCCAATGATTTCACTGTGGATCAACGATATGTAGAAGAATTGGGCTGCCGAGCGAATGATAAGGAGTACCTCTATTATTTTCTGCAACACTACCAATAACAACCATGACCAAATGTACAGAAATTTCAAATATCATTAACAAATACATCTAGCAACTAATTTGTACTGATTTTCCTACAGGCATTTAAGAATTTGTACACAGCTCTTACCAGGTGTGAGTTCATGCTATGCAAATGAATTGCCTTGCATGCCAGCCTACAAAAGCTCATTAATACCCATTATGTATTGATGCAGATAGATAACTATTTATATTTGGTGCCCAATATTTTAGGATTAAAGATTTTAAAATATTTAGAAATCAAATAAATTTTTTTTTTTAATTATATCTTGACATTGGGAAAACGATTAATAATGTTTTCATGCTCTCAGTCTCTCTTCCTATTTTGTAGTAGCAACACCACCCATTGGACTTTTTTTTTTTTTGTGAATTCCGTAGGACCTGTCTTTTTTATTATTGAGAGCAAGTTGCTTAATAAATACATCAAGAGAATGTGTCTCAACCTGCCCAAAGGGAAACCAAGTCTGTTGGCCATCTTAAATAGTTAAAGGCCAACCAAAAATGATACTATTTCAGTCTAGCTGTAGCAATAAGAACTACGCGACTATGTCCATAATACTGACATATACAACAACAACTATAATATCGTTGAACAGAAAACATATATGAACAAAAAGAAACAAAAAGGTCTAGCCATCAGAAGATTTCACAGGGGCTGGATCTTCCGCAGAGGACCCAAGTAGCTCCACCCACTGCATATCTCGCAGCTACTCTTCAATGCGTCCAATGCGGTCATTCTGCTTCTGTTGAATCTTAGTCATAGTATTCATGTCCTGTTTGATATGGTTAAGCTCAAATAACAAAGAAGAATGAGCGTCATGTTCCTTCATACTCATGAGGGCTTTGGCAAGAAAACATTTGAACTGCCAATACATATTAACAATTTGCTGGAACAGAGATACCCTGCCCCTAGTACTACCAGGGTCAAGCAGGAAATCCATTGTTGCTCACTGCTGCTGCGGATCAACTTCTTCTTCCGAACTATGCTGCTCCCAGTCCTGAATTTTCTTTCGAATAGGAGGAGGGGTCATGGCAGTATAAGAATTAACCAGACTTTCAACAACATGCTCATTTGTTTTACACCCTCGTTTACAAGAGTGCGAAGAGATTTTCGTTGCCTTACCCTTGCCTCTTGATTTACGAGTTGGCGAGGTTGATTTTGTCATGCTGGCTCCCGAGAAGCCTGTGAGAGAGAAATAAGCAACAGAGTGAAACAGTAAGGCAGGGAATCTGTAAGAGACATGAGAGGAGTATCGAAGAGGTGCAGATTCGTAAAATGCAACAAGCCAACGGAAATAGTTGCAGGGCCAGAAAAAAATAAATGTGCGCAAAACTGAGTAAGAAGGGCTAGATTGACCAAGGATGAGAATCGTCTGGAAAAAACCAGACAAAATGCAAAGAACCCCACAGAGCCGGCATAGAAAATGAAAAACCCCTTTCGTACCACAAACCAAACCAGACAAGATGCAAATAACCACATAGAGTTGGCATACAAAATGAAAAACCCTTATTGTGCCGCAAATCAGCCTTTCATAACCGCCAGGAAAAGACTTGCAAAGATAGAAGAAAAAGTGGTGAAATAAACCCACATCTAAATCCTTCAAAAACCATATCATACAACAATGATTGAAAACCAGACTCCGGAAACAAGGATCAACCTCTTCATCTTCATGTAAACGACATGAGGGAAAACTATCAAGAAACCCGTCACCTTTGAGAAATCCATGGTATATTGCAGAGAATGAACAGAGTTAATAGTATAAAATTGAGGTTGTACATACCAAAACCCTGTAAATAATCGCTGGAATGGACTGAAAGCACCCCCAGAATACCCTCCTATGCTATGCCAAACCACAAAACTAAACCAGAAAATGATACAAATGCGCATAAAACCAAAATGCAAGCTGCTATGAAGAGCCATCTCATCGGCAGGCGATGGTATAATTACAAGCGATCGTGTCCTCATACGGAGATCATGGTCATAATTAGAAAATGACAGCCAGCTTAGGCAATAAAGGCCACTGACGCCGAAGGGCCTGACCCCACCCGTTGGACTTTTACATAAAAAGTGGTATAAGTTTTGTGATATTGTAAGCTTACATGGAGATTCTAGAAGGGTCTTACTTGGCTTCCTAACTACAAATTCGAATTTCAAATTCCAACTCATGAGGATTTGTAGAATATTTGAAGAAGATATGGATCATTAAGATAAGCACAATTAAATGAGAAGAATCATGGATGTTTTGATATGTGTCCTTATCAAAACTATGAGAGAATTTCGAGAGGATTTGTGTCTTATATTTTTAGGAGATTGGTTGTAACCACATGAAATAAATATGGATTTAGGGGAGATTTGATGATCTATAGTTATCTTCAATTTATGTATAAATAGGAGTGCACACTTCATACAAAAGGTTGTAAATGGTTGGTTTTAAATTGTTAGTTGTTAAAGATTAGAGGTAGCTAGTGGCTAGTCAATAGTTGGAAGTTGCAAGTTCCATTCACGATGTGATTTGTAAAGTGATGAGAGAGAATTCTTGTAATATGTTGTAATCATTTTATGAAATACATACTGCCACTTTGATCTCCAAGATGTGATAGATGTTCGGTGTGCCTGTTGAGGAATGGAGGGACCCCATCAACCCCAGTTTGCATACCTTTGTACATATTGGTAACATAGTATAGTTTTTTTATTTCATTTTTTTCAGCAAGTGTGTTTTTATTTTATGCAAGTGTGATTTTCCTTTCAGCAAGTGTGGTGTGATTTAAATTATGCAAATGTGGGATTTCACTCAGCGCGTCCCTAAGGCTGTTGCGCACAATAGACTTGCTCGCACCCCAGCTACATCTCTCTTGCTCCGCCATGGCCACTTCTAGAGGGGGATCTGAACCCCTCGCTCTCCCCCTGGAGGTGAGTGCCTTCAAGACTCTGGTGGCCTCTTACAGCAAGCATCCCTCATCAATATTGCAGCAGAAATTCGTCAAGAAAAATGGACAACATCCCTTCGGTGGCCCTTCTAGAGGCAGAAACTTGTAGATCTGCAATGAATCTCATAGAGAGAGGCCTCATAGGGCAGTTCATGGGCCTTTGGCAATCTCCTAAAGTAGTGGAATATTGGGTTAAAAGGAACTAGATCCCTTTAACCAAAGAAGGTAGAAAAGGCTATTTTGTTGGCAAATGTTTATTTGTGTTTGTTTTTGAAAGTGTTGAGGATAGAAGTCTCATATTTAGGAATGGCCCATACTTCATGGGGCTGCAAGGCCTATACCTAAATAAGTTGTCGCTTGACTTTGATCCCTCCCAAGACATTCCCTCAACAGTTCCTGTTTGGGTACGTCTCCCCAACCTCCCTCTACACTGTTGGAATCAGAAGTCCCTCTGGATTATTGGCAACGCCCTAGGAAAATATATTGACCAAGCTATAAGAAAAGATCAGTATTCTTCTGCCCGCATTTGTGTAGAAGTAGATCTGAAAGAAGGGTTGTTGGAAGCAATCAAACTTACATTTGCCGGTTGGTCCATGTTCAAGATCTGGATTATGAACAACTCCCCTCCAAATGCAGACATTGTCATGGATATGGAAACTTCACAAGGTACTGCGAGAAAAAGGCTGAGGAGTAGACGAAGAAATATAAGGGTGAACAATGGACCCTAGTCCAGAAAGCAGCCCAACAAAAAGGAGGTGGGAAAGGAACCACAAAGGGGAACTCCACCACCAAATATTGGAACTCCACCCCCAACCAGGCTGGGGCCTCAATCCCCATTGAAAAGGAAAGCATCCCTGCAAGCTCTCCAGAAACAGTCCCAGACTGTGTCGAATAGAATGTGCCTCCCACCTCTAACAAAGATGGTGAAGAAATAGTCCCTCTTGGAGCCTCTCATGATAGTTCTTCCAACCCTTCATATGTAGAAATCACTAAGAAGAAGTAGGCAGATAGCTCATGATCCTCAAAGGATGAGACCGTTGAGAGACCATAAAAAATATCCAGAAGGAAATCCTACAAATAAGTCAAGGAAGAGGAGGAAAAAAGGCTAAAAACACAAGGAAGCCAACCCACAATAGAGATGTCCATCAGGAGAAATACTAGAGCAAGGCCTCCCAAGGGAAGATTCATCAACCCCTCCTCTGGTAAATAATGCAGTTAGTCTCTTGGAAGTGCAGAGGCTTGGGGAATCCATGAAAATCTTAAGCTGACAAAGACCTTCCGAAAATAGACCCCCCATATATCCTCATGCTCCAAGAGACTAAAATCAAAGGCCTTTCTCTTCTTGACATTAGCAAGATGAAGTGGAAAAAAAATGCAGGAAAAGTAGTAACCTCAAGGGGCTCTTCAAGTGGATTAGCAACTCTATGGTCCGATGAACTCTTCCAACTGAATAAATATGTTGAGACTTGGCACTGGATCTTCACCGAATTAAAGCATCACACAAGTAATTTGACCTTTGCATTATTAAATATTTACGCTCCAATTATTTGTCTTGAAAAAAGAGAGTGTTGGAGCTCTCTATCTGCCTTCCTAGAGCAACACTCCCCCAATAATATCATTATGGCTGGAGATCTAAATATAGTTCTGAAACCAAGAGAAAAGAGGGGAGGAAACAACAACAGAGACCAAATTCTACCATTGGTGGAAGATCTTATTCAATAATGGGATCTTCTTGACTTCAACCCAGTCAGAGGCCTTTTCACCTGGACCAACAACAGAATCGGGGAGGACCACATTTCTACCCACTTGGACAAATTCTTAGTTCAAGGCTCACTGCTGATGGAAAAAAAAGATAATATCAACAAAAATCCTTCCTAAACTTACCTCGAACCACAAGGCCATTCAACTACTTGTGGAAGAGGAAGAAGACTTGGGCCCAATCCCATTTCAGTTCAGCCCCCTCTGGATTGAAAGAGAAGGATTCTTCGAAACTGTTCGAGCAGCCTGCACTAAACCTATCTGCGGGTCTCCAAGATATGTGTGGGAGAAAAAATAAAAGGCAACCAAACATGCCCTGAAAGAATGGATTAGAAAACCAATAAAAACCCCAACCAGCCAGAGAATAGAAGCAGTTTAGTCACTGGAGACTCTGTAGCTGGAAATGGGAAGAAAAACCGTCACTCCTGAGTTGCTTGACAAAGAGGTGAAAGCCCAAAGCTCCTCCTACCACTCCTTTTGAATGGAAGAAGGATATTGGAGAATCAAATCACACAGTCTGTGGTTGAAGGTAGGGGATCGGAACACCTCCTTCTCCCATTGCCAGTATAGAGCTAGACTCTCCCGCAACCACATCACTGAAATCACAATAGCTGAGGGACATATCTTTAAAGGGTTTGACCAAATCAAAGCATCAGCAAAAAGCCATTTCAAAATCATTTTCAGTGCTAGGATAGAAGGCAGTGAAGAGGACACAACAAAATTTCTCTCAAATATCCCCCACCTTGTCAAACCTAAAGACAACCTTGCCCTCACTAAAACCTTCTCAGAAGAAGATATTATCAAAGTAATTTGGTCTATGGAACTCGATAAGGGCCCTGGCCCTGACAGATTCATAATCCATTTCTACAAAACATCTTGGGACATAATAAAAAATGACTTGCTGAAAATGATAAAAGGATTCTTGAATAAAGCTAAGGTTGGGGGTAGCATCAACTCAACCTTCCTAGCCTTAATCCCGAAATAATTCAATCCAGAGACCTTCGGTAGATTCAAAACCATCTCCCTTTGCAATGCCTCCTATAAAATCTTAGCCAAACTCATAGAAAACATAATAAAACCTCTGCTTGGGAGACTAATCTCTAACTCCCAATGGGGGTTTGTCGAAGGCAGGCATATCCTGGACATTGTAATCCAAGTGCAAGAAGCCATCCATTCTAGCAAGCAGTGAAAAGAAAAAGGGATGTTGATCAAGCTAGATATGGCTAATGCATTTGACAGGATCAAACTCTCTTTCCTTCACAAAGTCTTCCTCTCCTTTAGACTCTCCCCTCAGTTTTTCAACCTCATAAAATCTTGCACTGAAAAGCCCTGGATTGCTCCGTTGGTCAATGGGCACCCTGCATCATATTTTCAAGCCCAGATAGGACTGAGGCAAGGCTGCCCTCTTTCCCCATTCATGTAAATTCTGATGGCAGATACCCTTAGCAGAAAGCTCACTGCTAAAAGAATTAATGGGGCTCTACATGGATTAATAATATCCAGCGGTTTGGAACCCTCGAACCATGCCATCTTCGTTGATGACTCTCTTCTCCTTGGAGGAGCTTATCCTAGAATTGCAAATGCATTTGACTCTGTCCTGAAAATATACTGTAGGGTCATCAGAGCTCTAGTTAATGAAAGAAAAAGTGTAGTCTATGGATGGAATGTAGAGCAAGATGAGCTCACTCATATTGCGCAACTCCTTGGGTTTGATGGATTTTCCCAATGAGAGAAAATAAAGTACTCGGGTTTGACATTAACATCCAGGGTCAACAAAAGATCCCTATGGACAGAAATCATTAGCAAAATTTAGTCCAAAATTTCCTCCTGGGGTGGTCACTGGCTCACCAAAGGAGGAGAATTGATCCTTATCAACTCTATTTTGTTTGCTCTTCCTGTCTACCAAGCCTCCTTCCTCTTGGCTCCAAAAAATATCATGGACTAGCTATGAAAGCTCTTGCGAAAATTCCTTTGGCAGGGAGGTAAAGGAAATCATCGAAAATTCTACTTGGAAAACTGGGAGCTTCTTAAACAACCAGTTGAGGATGGAGGATTATAGATCAGAGACCCATCCCTTTCTAACCTCGCATTAGGATGAAAAATACTATGGAAAATTCATACTAACCCAATTCACCCTGTCAGAAAAATCCCCAGATCAAAATACACGCATGGAGCTTCTCTCAGGACTTTGCAAGAAAAAAACACAACAAATAGAACTCAAGTTTGGAATCTCTGTAGAAAAAAGTATCAATTTTTTCAAACTAAATATATATTTCATCCTAGGAAATGGAAGGCGAACAAAATTACGGGAATATTGCATCAAGGATCACGATCCTCTCAGCAAGAATGAAGACATAACAAAGTTGAGAGTTTGGATGATCCACGCAGGCATTAATAGCCTTTACGACCTCTCCAGCTGGGACAGGAACAAGAAGTGGCTCGGCTAGGACCTCCATGATGTGTCAGATCACCTTCGTCAACAACAACTCACCCTCACAGAGCTGCTGATCAGTGATGCTCCAGTGCATAAGGATATGTTAGATAGCTGGGGTTGGGGACAGTCTAGAGTCTACACTACTACTTCAGGCTACAGAACGCTGCAACCTCCAAAAGACCAAATTCAAAATCCCAATTTCTGGAAGCAGGTATGGGACCCCATCAGTCTCCCCAAAGTTTTTTTTTTTTTTTTTTTTCTGGACTCTTATGTAGAATAAAGTGTTGATATGAGATAATCTGGCCAAAAGGAATATTGTTGGCCCTCACAGGTGTACTTTGCAAAAATGATAACAAAACATTGACTCATCTCTTCATTGAATGCATATTCGCAAAATGTGTGTTGGGATTCATCGTCAATGATCTTCAGATTTCTGTCCCATGTCATAACTTTGTCCTAGAGCTCTTTTCTTCATGGTGCTAGTATTACCCTCATAGTATCCCCAAAAAATCCATTTGGCAAAGAGTCTGGCTATCCATCCCCAAATACGTCTATTGGAAAATTTGGTTGGCTCGAAATGAGAAAATCTTCAATGATACTTCTTTGCCCCCATCAAAGGTTGCGGCTAAAGCCAAATATTTTCTCCTTGAATCAATACAACAACAAACTTACAAAGAAGACACCTCACTCCTTCCTGAAGAAAAGAACTGGATGAAATACCTCACCCCTCAACCCAGGAAAGAATCATTGGTCTCTCCCATCATAAACCTAGAATGGAGAATAAGAGAATCTGATGACATTTTTCAAGAGTGGTGGAGGAACCAAAACAAAACCACGATCTTTTTTTATGGAGCATCCAAGGGAAACACCTGGGAAGTAGGTGCAAGTGGCATTATGTACTCCTTGGATAGAACAAGAAGGGATGGTTTCTGTTGTGGACTCGGGCAGCGAACCTGATGAACACCTAATCCTCTATGCATAGGTGTGGAAGACGAAGAGTCACAAAGGAGTCAAAGTGACCTTGGAATGTGGAATCCAAGGGCCACCTCATTGTATTATAAATGTACATCATATCAATGCTAATATGTATAATGAATGCCTATCTTTCTATTTGTGTGTTTGATCTTCTCATACACTATGTGTGTGTTTAACATGGTATCAGAGAAGACGAATTTTGGCCTTGCTCCAATTTGAGTCATTTGTTTTGTGGCCTCTCTACATGTTAGTTTGGCCTTCCTTATTTTTCAGGCTGCAGACCTGTGCCAAATCATTTTTAAATTTGTGGAATTCTACACCTGCACCACTCTGAAAAGCTAAATCAATTCTGATATGCTTAGTGAACGTTTTCGGTTTCCCAAAATGTTATTGTAGGAGTTTCTTTACAACTAACATTCTCTGCTCACATCGTATGCATTTGGTTGCTACCTGTGCTTCTGTTGGCCTCCTGCAATGATACCTCCCACAACACTGAGCATGTCCTCTACTTCTCGGCCCTTCCCTCTCCTCAGCTCTTACCTCACATAGCTGCCCATTCCGCCAGCCTACAACTCTCTCCATACGCTCTTGCGTTCCTCCCTATCGACCCATCATCCCTTTCCTTCACCCAGCTCACGGCCCCTGCTCACTCCCACACAACTCACACCTGCCCCCTCACCTGCACTCCCTCACCCCTCGCCCTCCCCACTCATTGCAAGCCTGCCCCCCTCACTCTCGGCCCCACCTCACTTCCATACGCCATTCCCTTCCCCTTCCACCTCACTGCCGCTCCCCTCCCCTACCCCCGCTCTCCACCTCACTTTCGCTCCCCTCCCATACCCCCGCTCCCCACAACCACACCTTCACTTCAGCTTCCTCACCCTCGGCCTCCCACTCTACCTCCTCCCTCCATTCTGCCTACGGGCTTCCATCCCTCTTCCGCACCCGCTTCCGCTCTTCTAGCACTCCTTCTCCCTCTTACCTTCACTATAGCTCCAACTCCCCACAACTGCTCCCAATAAAGGTGTGTAATAAGTTTCTGGGTAGATAAAAGGGTGCACACATTATTATTAGAGGTCATATTCACCAATTGCGAGCTGCTGCCTTTCTAATTTGGTTGCTGGAGTTATTTCTGAATTTGTATGCAGTCCCAATTTCATACATGAGCATGCTATAATGTATCTGAAGTTGTGTTGACAAGAGGATTATGGGAATACCATTTTTTGTTGCCCTTAGCATTCAATAACAAGAAATTGTGCATAGTTTGAAAGCAGAAGAGGAGTGAGCAGTGTCAAGCACGAAAAATCTGATTTGTGGGTATTTTCTCAAAAATTGGCTACTATTTATGAGTTCAATTTTTCGCTCTACTCATTATTAGGGCTATACATTTAAATTCAGTATATTCCTCTTAACTATGCATTGAGTTGAAACTCTTTTTGGGTGGTATTTTCTCTTATTGAGATTGACATGGAAGGGATATAGCTCAACAAGGTAGAGCACCTTGTTTACATGTACGCCAAAGTTTTTTGGGAGAGTTTATCGATTTATTTGACATATCATTCAACCACACTAAACTACTCGCCCCAAATTCCCTTCGATTTTAATTAAAAAAAAAAAAAAAAAAAAAGAAGAAGAAGAAAGAAAGAAAGAATAGAGGGGAGATAGTATATGAATAGATGGTATATGGATTTTATATATAGTGAAGAGTGAAGTTTTTGTTGTATGTTTCTCTATTATGAAAACGTGACCACGATGTGTGACATGTATAGAAGGGTGACTCTTTGAAAGATATTGACAATGTGAAGGAAAATGTTAAAAATTGGTGGCATCATAAAAATTACTCATAGTTTTTGGAATTTTCCTTCGGCTTTATTGTAAGTGCAATAGGAAAATTGATGAGTTTCCACAAATTCTCAAGGCAGGATCTAGTTGAGAAATTGTTGAATACTTCTATGATGCGACTCATTGTTGCTTGTTGGTCAGACGACCAAGTCTATACCTTGAGGTCCTCCATAATGTGAGTAGCAGAGTCTATTCTTTGGGAATTCCATAATTGGAAATTAAAAAAAAAGGGTCTTTGAAGTCATTTGTATTTTTTTCAAATTAAGTTGAATCACATTGTAAACGGGTGCATTATCAATTGAAGCCGACACCCTTTATTTCTTGAGCTTGAGTTGTTGAGAAAAATGGCTAAAATCAATGATGCATTAGAGTTGTTGCATAACCTCATTCATTCCATTGTTCATGATATGGTAAAAATGAGCAATAACGCTCTTTTTAATATTCAAACTTGCTTGTAAGATGCACAAGACAAGATTGAGTTTTTGCAGTTAGAGTCTCAGTTTCAGTAAAATGAACTTCAACAAAAGAGTCATCAATCTGAACCTGTTTCTGTTCAAAAAATTGAGAAGGACTCTCATCAGCAACAAGAAAATAAAGTTGCAGTTGATTCACATTCAGTTACTTATACAAGAGCAGATTTGCATGCATATGTAGCATCTCATTCTACACTTCCCAAGCCCATCATCAGACCTTGGGAAGAGATTTTCCATAACAAGCATAGAACTGGCCTTGGATATGACAAGGAATTGTCCTTTCATATTACAGACTACTCCAAGCCCATTCAATTTTAGAGTGTCGGATTTCTGTATGACAGTTCACCTTCAGCTGTTCCCGATCCTGCTCCTCTTCCACAGCAACAACAACAACAAATTGTGAAATGCAAACATTGTGATCGAGTTGGCCATATGAAAGATCGATGTTTCGATCTTCACCCATGCAAGCACTGTGGTCGACACACTCATTCTTCACACAGATGCTTCAGAAACAAGCCTCCTACAAGAACAAAGATTCATCTTGGATGGATCACTTCTTGGCAATGGGCATCAACATCCAAGAAGATGTTTAAGTCACATGTCAGAACTTGTTCTCGAATATTGAAAAATATTGCAGTTGAGTTTTCGCCATCATCTCACCTTGTACCTGACACGGGGAAAATAGTGGTCATCTACAAGCTTCGCGCCACATCAAGCAAGCTTGGACCACAATCTCTCATTCCATATTTAGAGTTGTAGCCAGAGACACAGCAGTTCAAGCGATCCTGAACCACAATTCATCATTCCAAATTCAGATTTGTAGCCAAAGATATAGTAGTTCAAGTGAGCCTGAGCCATAACCTGTCATTCCAGATTCATATTTATAGCCAGAGACATGGATTCCCATGAGCATGCCTTTGATTGGTGGACAACCCTAAACCATCCATGCAAAGTTGATATTCTTCCTCTTTTAGAACACTTCCTTTAGCACAAGACTTCAGCTTCTTGCCAGCTCTGGAAGAGTTCCAGGAAATGCATAAAGCATTTCAGTGTTGGTGGTCATCCTTAAACCATCACAGGTTGTAGACTTCCCTTCTTCTAGGTTGAAGGTCTCCCTCTTCAAATATGAGGGACCCTTCCTCTAGCAGAAGCCCTCAGCTTCTTGCCAGTTTTGGAAGAGTTCTGGGAACTGCAATAAGCATTATGTTCTAGTGTTGGTGGTCATCCTTAAACCATCTCTTTATGCCAACATTTCAAAGAGCTGATTTAGCCTAAATGCTTCCATGCATACTTTGCAGATTTGTATTACAACTCTCTTCTTGGACTCACACATACCCCTTCGAATTAAGGGGGGGAATGTTGAACGACTAATCCTCTATGGGTAGGCGTGGAAGACAAAGAGTCACAAAGGAGTCCAAGTGACCTTGGAATGTGGAATGCAAGGGTCACCTCATTGTATTATAAATGTACATCATATCAATGGTAATATGTATAACGAATGCCTATCTTTCTATTTGTATGTTTTATCTTCTCATACACCAATAACTAGGCAGAGATATTAGGCCTCCTAAAATCATGCCACATAGCACGAGATAGAGGTGTCAAATAATTCCAAGCCTTCAGAGACTCGGAAATTCTTATAAAAAAACTCAACACAGAGGATCAGTTTAACAACACAGTCCTCAACAAGACATTGCAAAGACTAAAGACATTACTGCTCGACTTCACTTCCTAAAAATTTTTTCACACCTTCAAGAACTCGAACAATGAAGCAGATTCCATGGAAAAAAAGAATGTCTTCTTCAAAAAGGAGAACTTAGTATAAATGAGGAAAGACCTATCCAAATTTGTATTCCATAATAAGGGGAAAGTGGGAGTCAATTTTTCTGCTCAAGAAAGTCGGCTAGCCATAATGTACCTTTGGTTGTCATCGCCTTGGCCCAACCAAATATTTCCAAATAAATAAAACATATCTATCTCAGTTAAAAAATAATAATTATGTAAGTGTGGAGTGATTTCATTTATGCGCGCATGGTGTGATTTCATTTATGCAAGTGTGGTGTGATTTCAATTCTGCAAGAGTGATTCCAATTTCATGCAAAGTGTGATTTCCTTTATGCAAGTGTGAGTTCAATTTATTTATGTTTGATTTCATTTAGTTCGAATTAGATTGATTTAATTTGTTTTGTAATTAGTTTTAATTTCATTAGATTAATATAATTTGAAAGATAACCACATAGTACATATAGTACATGTATACCTCGTCAGTTTACAAAACCCTAGGTTGAAAATTAAATCATAGGAATTTAACTCACAATTAAATCACCCACATTTTGGCATTGTTGCTAGGGAGGTATACATAGGTGTTTATTTTGAAATTTATAAAATTCATTATATTTGCTTTCATTTTTAGATGCATAGTTAAAACCATATTTAAATCATTTTTCATATTAAATTTAAAAAAATTTCAAAAATTTTACTAATATGTGTGTGCAAAAGAAATTATCAACTGGTTGGAGTAATTCACAAGCAATTCAGGGTTTGAAGAATGTTCTTCCTTCTTTACTTCTTGATTGCATTATCTAAACAATTAGTCTTTCATGCTTTGATGATTTTTAATGCATATTTTTCTATTTCCAGTAGGGTAGGGTAGGCAATGAATAAAATCAAGTTTTGTGATGTTTTAATTTTAATTTTAATTTTATTTTTTGGTGGTGTAGTAAGAGCCACCCAACTCACTAATCATTTGCAAGAAGATGAAGAAAGAGAAATAATAATTGAGAAGGAGAATAAATAAGATTTTTCAGAGCCACAATATGAATTTAGAGATCAAATCATTGTGTTTTGTCTTTTAAATTCCACATTCCAATTGAATAAATAGTTTCAATATTGTTGAGTATGGTCTCTTCTTGCACTCTCCGTGATTTGGAAGATCAGAAAGACAATTAAAAAAATTTATTTTTAAAATTTTGCAATAAAAACTGGATAAGAAATCTAAATTCTTCATCAAAATTATAATTACAGACCTTTATAAATATCAAACAACAAAATTCATGTTTCCAATGGATCCAACATTGTCAGAAACCCCTGTTTTGACTCTTTTTGCACCTCATTTGGCCAAAACTTGATAAAGATATCAATTTTTTAAGTTTCTACACAATTTTGTTGTTAATAAGCTTACAATTCGACACAAGCTCGAATGATATGCCTAGAAATCAGGAATGGTGTGCAAATCTCGCCTTCTCGACCAACGGGAAAAATTGTAGGAAAGTTAAGATAAGCCCCCAAACCCAAAAAATGTGGTCATATAGCACTGAAGGGCCAGGGGCTAAGGCTTAGCCATGGCCCCCTTCCTCAAATGCACGAATGTTAAATTTTAAATAAAGGTTAGTTAACAATATTTAATAACTAATAACATATTTGAGTTGGTTAAGAGCTTTGGTGATAGGCAAGAGGTCTCAAGTTCAAATCTCATGGAGGTCGTTTGACCTACAACATAAAAAAATTTCGCCTATTAGGAGGCCACGTGGTAGCCATTGATTGGTCCACGTGGCACTCCCTCATTGGGCCACCATAATATCCCACGACCTAATCACAAACTCCCATGTGTCCACAAATAAAACAGTTCCAAGTGTCAATTACGTATTAGCCAATGACAGACCAGTCAAAGAGTGCCATGTTTCATGACCCATTTAGTGTACGAACTGCTGACTTGGCGTACCTGCAACTAAAAATTCATTTTTTAGTTGTTTCCTAAAATGATCAGAACACAATTCATGGAGATCCGAAGTCAGATTTCAATGAAACAAAGTGTGTTGGATTCAGAGAGACGATATATACACTTTTGTCTTAGTTTCAAATTGATCCAATAATTTTAAATTTTGAGCATTTTCTTGATCCATGGGATCATGGACAAGGATGTAGCGCTAAATAAAAAGGAAAAATGTAGTTACATGCTTAGGCCTCCATAAAAACCCTGCAAATATTAAAAACCCAACTACGATAATTAAAAAAACTACCATCCGAGTCTAAATTGCAAGTTGTAAAGTGGAAAGGCAGTCCAATGATCCATGTTTTTGGTAGCTACAAAATTGACACAATTATCTTATGCAAATTTGATTTGTGATCTATTGATGAAGCATTAAGTGTATGGAGAAGAGGTATCCACCTCAAAATTGGTAAGAAACAGGTAAAAGTGCATTTATTTTTTCTTGAAGTTGTTTCTTGAATTTGTTTTATTAGTACTATTTTTAAGTTTTTGTGTACATATCAAGATGAAGAGAGACTAATCACCTCTCTCCCTCTCTTGATAGAATTACATTTTATTGTAGAAAAAAAGTGCTAAGTTTTTGCAACTTCTAGGACAAGCTGAAAGAAGATCAATATATGCACGAGAAGACCACATTTTTTTCAAAAGAGCATGATCACTTCATGCCAAATCAAATCCATTACACCATTGATACTAAACTAAATACCAATTTTACCAATGCTACTCATTCCAAGCCTGCAGTCGATCCATAACTATCCATCTCCCTACTACCAAAAATTCATTTTACTTCACAATCGTCATACTTTCCTACATCATTTCACTCATCTTTCCCAAAAATAAAGCCCTTTAGCTCTCTTACAAAGCTGAGTCACCCCATTTTCTTTTTCCTTCCTCTCAAATAAACCTTGCTTCAATCCAAAATTTTCATCTATAGTCCTTCAAATTATTATTGTATACTCACGTTAGATGATGAAGGATTCATTAAGGCCTCTCCTTTAACAAGTTTTGACCCATCGACTCCAACACATCATCTAGGATCAAGACTAGAGATCTTTAAAGTACCTTGAGGCTTGCATGCCTTAATGGCAAGTTCTCTCGCCAATAAATAGTGGGAATACATCAATGTCCCCTGTTTTCCAGATCTTCTAGGTGACTTGACTTCGACACATCTATTCATACCTAGTAAAATGTACATAGGCATCATGACTTTCATTGATATCAATGGTGAGTAGTCTCGTGTTGGTTAATAACATTCATTAATGGCCAGTAATCCAACAATTTATTTATATGTTTGACATCAACACATCCATTCGCATATATAAGAATTATGCCATTGAGTGGGAATGATTGAAGACTACATGATTTCAGCAGTTTGCAGTAGGAATCAATTCACTAGCCATAGAAATAAAGATTCCAATCTCATCCTCTATTCATACAACCAAGAGAAAGAAGAAGGGGATCAGAGCCTTTTACTTCATATTCCATGATCCAGCAGCAACATCCACACTCTTCTTGATATAGGTAGCTTGTCCACCTTTCAATTAAGTGAAGGTATGTTGTTTTCTAATCTTTGATCATGTAATTTCGTAAATGTTAAAATTGTGATTTTGGAAAATCCCTCACCACATTCATATTCCCTTTCTCATTTGCAAGAAAACATAAAACACCTTAAGTTGGGGGCAAGGGATATTCATATTTTATGCCACATGTCACATTTCATTTCATCTTAACAAAAATATTTTTCCAAATCAACTATAATTAAGTTGCATTTTGATTCCAAAAATTTCATTTGTTTTGTAATGATCAATTGATGAGCATAGTAAATGGATAACATCCACTATGGGAACTTAAAAAGGAATTCTCAGTGTTTTCAAGTATTTTGATGCAACAAAAATAAGAGAAGTATTCTTACACAAGAACCAATACTAAAAAAAAAATTGGTTGTCACACAAGAACCAAGCATAAAAAATATGTTGTAATCAAATGATTTCAAAGTACAGTTTACAAAAAGAATAAATTTATCAAGTGATATGATAATGCAATGTTAAAATAGAATCAATACAAAGCCAACGATCATATAAAAAGCAAAACATTTCAAGAAGATTAAATTATGAATAAGAGAATCAATGCAATAGTTGCATGAGGACATGCAACATCTTTAGTTGGGGGTACCTTGAGTCTCCAAAGTGTCATCCACTTCTACCCACATTTCCATCATTTCACCCTTGTTTTGTAGCTCATCCCTCATTTCGTAGCTACAGAACGCTACATTAAGTAACTATTTTCATGATCATATGGGTTTAGCATTATATTTCCCAAAGTCATTTATTTTAATTATTTTAAGTGAATTTATGATTAAATATTATAAAATTAACATGTTTTCATATATACATAAAAGTGGTATAAGTTTTGTGATATTGTAGGCCCACTTGGAGATTCTAGAAGGGTCCTACTTGGCCTCCTAACTACAAATTCGAATTTCAAATTCAAACTCATGAGGATTTGTAGAACATTTGAAGAAGATATGGATCATTAAGCTAAGCACATTCAAAGAAGAATAATCATGGATGTTTTGATATGTGTCTTTATCAAAACTATGAGAGAATTTGGAGAGGTTTTGTATCTTATATTTTTAAGAGATTGGTTGTAACCACATGAGATAAATGTGGATTTAGGAGAGCTTTGAGGATCTATAGTTATCTTCATTTTTTGTATAAATAGGAGTGCACCCTTCATACAAAGAGTTGTAAATTGTTAGTTTTTGGAGATTAGAGGTAGCTAGTGGCTAGTTTATATTTAGAGGTTCCAAGTTCCATTCAAGAAGTGATTTGTAAAGTGAGGAGAGAGAATTCTTGTAATATCTTGTAATCACTTTATGAAATAAATACTACCAATTTGATCTCGAGTATGTGATATTTGTTCGGTGTGCTTGCTAAAGAATGGAGGATCCCCATCAACCCTAGTTTGCATACCTTTGTACATATTGGTAACATAGTATAATTTTGTTATTTCATTTCTTTTCAGCATTGAGTGTATTTTTCCTTTTAGAAAGTGTAATTTCAATTATGCAAGTATGGTGGGATTTCAATTATGAAAGTTTGGAGTGATTTCATTTATGCAAGTATGGTGTGATTTCATTTATGCAAGTGTGATGTGATTTCAATTCTACAAGGGTGTTTTCAATTTCATGCAAAGTGTGATTTCCTTTATGTAAGTGTGATTTCAATTTATTTATGTTTGATTTGATTTAGTTCAAATTAGATTGATTTAATTTGTTTTATAATTAGTTTTAATTGCATTAGATTAATATAATATGAAATATAATCACCTAATACATATAGTATAGTTATACCTAGTCAATTTACGAAACCCCAGGTTGTTATTATAGGGATTTAACTCACAATTAAATCACCCAACAGTTAGCTTCACAAATAGGCAAGTTATTACATTGGAAATTTTTTTTTGGACAATCTTGTAGAAACAAAGGCTTCCTCGGTGGCTATGGATCCAAGTATTTGATTTCTATTCACTATTTGGCATATTGAATTTGCAAAGAGAAATACCTTTTGAAAATATAATTATGATTGAAGTGTGCTCCATCTATTTTCATATGTTGGTTGTCAAACCATGATGGAATTATTTGATACAAATACTAGATTTTAAGATTCCCATGAAACCCTCGGCTAAATCAATATGATTGCATCTCAAGCTTGTACATTTGGTTGCGATAGAATATTGTCAGATGTGAGTTTAATTTTTCAATAAGACAAAAGGCTTACCAATTGTTTGTTTCTATAGAAAATAACAAGTGCTTCAAAGGCTTAACCTTCACTACGAAGACGCTGATAATGGAAGGTTGTTGTGCAATACTTCAAGCAAAGAAGAACATAAGTGAATATACTCTGTATACAATCTATACTCACCTAAGGCTATAAAAAACAATTTTCTTTATCCAAACAAATCTCTTATAAATAATATAATTCATCTTTATAGTTTAAATATATAATTAAATCACATAACACATTACATCTTCCTTCATCAATGCTACTATTCCCTATGCTACCCACTTAGGTGTTTCCTTTGCAACATGTGGTGAAATTGCTAATTTAATAAATTATGAAAGGAAAGTAATAGTTTTGATTTTAATGAATGTGGACAATTTATATTTTTAATTTTTTTTCCACAATTAGATTTAATTTATATTGAAACTGATTTTAATATTGGATAGAAGAATCATATATTCTCCAACTCAATGTTATTACCATGATTATGCCAAGATCCATAAAACTTAGATACCACTTGAGATAGTTTAATTCTCCCTTAAAATAACTTCCATTCATAACTCCTGTTATGAAATTTAAACTTCAAACCAAATAAAATTTAAACCCCACACAAACATTCAAATTTTACCTACCAGCCTAGATCCATCTTACTTTGGATCTATCATGCACCGAGAGGGATCAAATCTCTCGAGGTGAAAACCTATTTTTTGAGTGCAAAACTTGAGGAAAGGTTTGCACCTAGAGAGATTTGATCCCTCTCGGCGCATGATAGATCCAAAGTAAGATGGATCTAGGCTGGTTCCAGTTGGAGGCATCAACGTCACATTTTTTCAGATTATTAAAATTTTTGTATATTTTTGAGATGTACATCATACTTTGAAATTTAATATAAATGTATCTAGTGCAAGTAAGCAAATAATATTAGAAACCAACATCACTGAAACCAATGCATCTAGTGCAAGCAATCATATACAATTAGAAACCACCATCTATACTGAAATCGATGCATTTACTGCAAGAAATCATATACAATTAGAAATCATGTACATTGAAATCAGTGCATCTAGCGGAAGTAGTCAAATATAATTAGAAATCAACATCTACACTGAAATTAATGCATCTAGTTCAAGGAATCAAATAGGATAAAAAATCGTCATCTACACTGAAATCAATGAATTTATTGCGAGAAAACATATAGAATTAGAAATCATCTACATTGAAATCAATGCATATAGTGCAAGAAATTAAATATAATTATAAATAAACATATACACTAAAATCGATGCATCTAGTGCAAGCAATCAAAATGGATTAGAAATCTCCATCTACACTGAAATCAATTCATCTAGTGCATGAAATCTTTTTCCCTCTCTCCCCCCTCGAAGTACATCTTTGTTTCCTTCCCTCTATCCACTCTATCACATCCTCCCTTTCCTTCCTATCTCTCCATTTCTCTCCTACATCTCTATTGCTCTCTCTCTTCACCCTCCAACTATGTTACTATATCCCTACCTCTCTCCTACTCTCATCCCTTCTCTTCATATCTCATTCAATGTCTCTTTATCTCATCCGAAAACATACACACTCTCTCTCCATCTCTCCCTTGTCACTTAATCTCTCTCTCCACTTATCAATCTCTCTGTATTTCTTCTTCCCTCCCTCTCTTCCCCTCTAAATCCATCTCTCTCTCTCTCTCCCTATATATATATATATTTTCCCTCCAAGTTTCTCTCTTCTCCCATCACTCTCTTCCTCTCTCTCAAGTCCTCTCTCTTTTCCTTCCTCTCTCTCCCTTTCTCTCTTACATTGCTCTCTCTCTCTCTCTCTCAACATCTACACTAAAATAAATGCATATAGTGCAAGAAATAAAATAGGATTAGAAATCACCATCCACAATGAAATCAATCCATCTAGTGAAATAAATCGTCTTCCCTCTCTCCCCCCTCCAACTCCATCTCTCTTTCCCTTCCTCTCTCCATTCTCTCTCTCTTCCTTCCCCTTTCTCCCTTTCTCTCCCATGTCTATATCTCTCTATTTCCCTCTCTCTCCCTCTCTTCACCCTCCAACTCTGTCAATATATCCCTCCCTCTCTCCTTCTCCCCCCATTCCCTCCATCTCTCCTTTTTCTCTTTATCTCACCCAAAAACATACACACGCTCTCTCTATTTCTCCCTTTTCACTCCCTCTCTCTCTCCACTTCTCACTCTCTATGTATTTATTCTTCCCTCCAACTCCATATCTCTATCCCTCCCTCTCTCATCCTATCTCCCTCCCTCTCTTCTCCTCTCTCTCTTCCTTCCTCTCTCTCCCTTCCTCTCCTCCCTCCCTCTCTCTTCCCCCATCTCTCTCTAGTGAAATAAATCGTCTTCCCTCTCTCCCCCCTCCAACTCCATCTCTCTTTCCCTTCCTCTCTCCATTCTCTCACATCCTCTCTCTCTTTCTTCCCCTTTCTCCCTTTCTCTCCCATGTCTATATCTCTCTCTTTCCCTCTCTCTCCCTCTCTTCACCCTCCAACTCTGTGAATATATCCCTCCCTCTCTCCTTCTCCCCCCATTCCCTCCATCTCTCATTTTTCTCTTTATCTCACCAAAAAACATACACATGCTCTCTCTATTTCTCCCTTTTCACTCCCTCTCTCTCTCCACTTCTCGCTCTCTATGTATTTATTCTTCCCTCCAACTCCATCTCTCTATCCCTCCCTCTCTCCTCCTATCTTCCTCCCTCTCTTCTCCTCTCTCTCTTCCTTCCTCTCTCCCTTCCTCTCCTACCTCCCTCTCTCTTCCCCCATCTCTCTCTTTTCCCTCTAATCGTCTCTCTTTTAGCTCTAGTTGAAGTTGTCTATCCAGGCAGTGGAATAGCTCGGAGGGTAGTTTTTTGTCAGAATCTGGTCAACTAAAATTCAAAAAATCAGGTAGTTGGAGTGTTTGGAATCCATTTTTGATAGTGTAAATGAATTCAACACTATCAAAAACCCTTAGGGCACTCAAAATACTAAAGTTTAACAACTGTAAACAAGATTTTGATAAAATCTTTGCTGGATTCTGAGCCAAAACGTTGCTTTTTTAGACTACGCGAGCTCTAGTTTTCTTTCAAGACAAGGTCACAGTTCTACTTTGACCTTTTTCACGCATTAATTATTGCAGAATAAATTTTCTTATACATTAGATTTTCATTGGTTTCATAAAAAAATTCATGATGCTTTTGGTGCTCAAAGTTTGATGCACTTGGTTCCAACTCCATGTTTGTGAGTATTTTCTTAAGATTTTATAGGATTTATAAGAGGTTTTAGAATTTGATTTATCAAATTCTTCATTTGCCAAAGTAAATATGGGGCATTTTTTGTTGTTGTTGAAAGTCTCTATTTTTTTAGTTTGTTAGGCATTCATTGTTTGATGGAACATTTTATAGGGTTTTTTAAGGGCTCTCTCCTCTTAGGCCCCTCTTTGCTGTAGAAAAGAGACGATCAATTGAAAGGAAAGCTTTGAAGTTGTCTAATGGTTGTTTGACAACATATTCTTTACAGTATGTATTCTATTATAATGCTAGAGTCATTAATTTTTGTGAACTTGTATTATTCATGGAAAAATTAATTTGATGCAATATTTTTAAATTTTAGTTTGTGCCTCCACTTCTATGAGCCCTTATCTTGCAACTGGTTTCAATTGAGAAGTTCAACTATAGTTTTTTTGTTCAAATTATCTATAACCCAAAAAGATATACCTATTTATTTTTCATGAAAAAGTTTTGTTGCCATATATGGTACTTGACATCATCAAAAAAAATATCTTGAGTTTTTTGAAATGTGTTCAAGTCTCCAAAATGACAAATTTGAAATGTTTATTCCAGCATAATTACATAGGTACTCCTATGCGCCTTCCACATAATTGTCCTTGTGCTTTCCATACTTGCATCCTAATGGCCTCTCCACCTTTACAAAGGAAGATTTTTGTATCAAAAACCAGTGGGCCATGGTTAAGGCTTTCATCTTTATTGTGAAATACTTGCACCTCTAGCCATGCTTAGGTGTGTCCATGCAATGTCGTTTTTAGGTAATAGAAAGAAATAAATATTGTATTAATTTAGAATTCCTTCTATTTGCAACATTTTTGGAGAGACATATTTCTTGACCCATTATATACCTTCCATGTAGGAGGTTTTGTTGGCTGCATACCCTTCTTGAGCTCCTTTAGCCCCTTCAATAATTTTTGTGTCTACAATGCCAAATTCATATTTCCCTAGAATGGTGGATGAGATATTTTCAATCATGTCATGCACACATAAGCTATTACGTTCTCATCTTATCCACAAATGTTATTGAGCTCAATATTTCTCATTAATTCTATGAGAAATCAATTAATATCCATTATTTCTCTTTTCCATGCTTCCATTTTTTAGCCTTATGTTCCTTGCTAGCACATACATGTTCTCTCCATGTATCATGTGGGTTCCATTCCCTCTAATTTCCTTTAAAAATTGCATTAACAAACACATTTAAATGCAAGAAAGTGGATCCATCTCTCCATGAGATGGACATACTTCCTTTTGGTTTGAAATCAGATCAATCATATATCTTTTCACATAAATGTTGAATTTGAATCTTTTTTTTTTAATATTGTTTGGGAATTTTATTTGAAAAACACTCACAAGTTCGGGTGTCGTACCACATAACACATATAACCTTTGGCTTAGATGCCAAGTTTGAGGGGTAAATGTTCCACCAAAATCACCCCATGGATTTGCACCAACTTCATCGCTTTTTCAATCAATCTGTTTGGTTGGGTTAGGCCACAAATGGAGTGTAACCTTGGTGGATAGTTTAATAATGTGGATACCTTACGAGTGAAAAAAATATCATGCATTTTTTAGTAATTCTATTTTGGTGTGTCACACCAGAAAATGAATGGAACCCTTTTGGAAATCTCAATCCTATATCTCATGTACTAGTGAACAAAAGCTCCTCCACTCGCTTGAATCTATAATTCTAAAGTAATAACTAAAAAATGTGAAACTTATCATTTTAGAGCTTTTGGGTTGTAGAGAAGATAACATAATATTATTAGTGTCCAAGAAGTGATCAGATTAAGTCGGTCAATGAGACTAAAAAGTACATTTTGGTACATTCAGGATCAATACATAATGGCAGTGGGAAAGCAATAACTTCTATTGCTTTTGAGAGTCTATGAAGTATGTAAACATGTTCTATTAGAGTTTTGTTTTATGTTAGAACCTGGAAATGTTAAAGGTGGAAAAAATGAGAAGATTGATTTTTTTTTCTATTTTTGGTCACAGTTTGATATTTTTGTTTTATATTTATTTCAGGAAAACGGTGGTAGATTACATATATAAAGAGAGATGGTTCCCGATGGAAAATGGAGTGAACTGGGTGAAATACATGTCTTTTAGTGGGAATCTAGAAGACGAGTATGATATTATCACATTATAATGCACTCAAGAAGGCCCTTTGATAGTTGATGAGAACACAGGGGGTCATGTAGCTGTCTTTGGAGATTATATTTCCATTGAACGCCTAGCCACTGAGTTCAAGCAAGAAATATTTGTGTTGAGAAGAAAATGATTGAGATTGTGCTTTTGTTGTTGTGTTATTATGTTTTACTATTTTTGTGCAAATTTCAAACACCATTCACTAATTTCTTCCATTTTAATCTAATGCACCACTTATTTTTCTCTCATAGGTACACTTTGAGTGCTTAATCCATGATAGGGGGCCTTTCATATGGATTCATATGATTAGGCTTTGAGCTCATTGGTATGTCTTCATTTGATGGCCCGTACAAGATGTGTTGCACATATTATAATATAGTGAATTCAAGGTCACATGTTGAGAAATGACACCCACAAGTTACCATTTTTTCTAATTTGTTAATTTAAAATTTTTGGCCTATTGAGATGCCCTTTGATTATACAAAGGGATTATGAAACTACATAGCATGTACAACTGTTATAATGGCCCCATAAATGTGGCCCCTTATTCTTCATCATAAAACTGTATTAGTTGAGGCTTGCCCTTTGGGAATCCAATCTAGGTCATCATGGTGGTAAGTGGTATCACTTGTGCCTTTATCACAACCCAACAAACCACCCCATAACTACTAGATTAATATTTATCTGTCACATTTCTAGTACATTTGGATGTAGGAAAGAGACTTAGATCTCAAAGGAAATTTGGTAGAGAAATGAGACTCATTGGTGAACATATTGTTTATTTCTTCTCTAAAATTAAGTTTGAAAGAACATAAAATTATGTGGTCCCAAATCCCTAGAGGGGTATATAAAATAGGCACTGGTTACAAATCCATGTTCCTAGGAGGAGCTTAAAGGAGAATGGTGACAATGGAAATAATTGTGCAAAATTAAAGTTCCTTTGAAAGCATGTCATAAGTGTTGATTGTGGGATCTCCCACATCAACCTAGTGGTCTAAGGTCTTATAGGAGTATAATGTGAGATTTTGTAGAGGGAATTTGATAAGCCCACAAAGAAAAAAATTAAGTGACATGTGATGGAAAACTTATGAGTTTTCGAGTATACAAGAATCAATGAAAAGTGTTTTTATGCCATTTGACGACCAAAAAATGGATCCCATCATTGTTTCGTAGTTTTATATAATTGATGTTGGGAGGAAAAGTGAGGACCATTGGGAGTATAATTCATATTGAGAGAAAGAAGTAGATAGAGAGCTCTCATGGAGAAGAATGGAGAGTTCTTACAGTGAAAAGGAGATAGAAAGCTAAGCTGAGAAGATTCCTTGTCTATTGTCTCCAAGCCAACACTAAGATTGAATATCACCTTTGAATATATTTTAATGTTTTTAGAAGGTGATAATCTCATGTTTTGTAACTACTAGTATCCCATGGAGGCATACATGCAATACTTTGGACCTTTAATTTAATAGAATAGTTAAATAATCTCTTACATTCTACATTAGGTTTTCATGTTTTTCTTCTTTCATGCTAGTATTGCATTTTTAATCCATTGTTCGCTTAGAAAATAGGCAAGTTATTACATTGGATTTTTTTTTTGGACAAGCATGTATAAATAGGGGCTTCCCGGGGTGCTATGAAGCCAAGTATTTGATTTCTATTCATGGTTTGGCATATTAAATTTACAAAGAGAAATTCATTTTGAAAAGATAATTATGACAGAAGTGTGCTCCATCTATTTTCATAAGTGGGTTGTCAAACCATGATGGCATTGTTTGATACAAATACTAGATTTTAAGATTCCCATGAAACCCTCGGTTAAATCAATATGATTGCATCTCAAGCTTGTACATTTTGTTTCGATATAATTCTATCACATGTGAGTTTAATTTTTCTATAAGACAACAAAGCTTGCCAATTTTTTGTCTCTATAGAAAGCAAAAAGTGCTTCAAAGCCTTAACCTTCACTATGAAGATGCTCAGAATGGAAGGTTTTAGTGCAATACTTCAAGAAAGGAAGAACATATGATCTTAAGTGAATATACTCTGTATACGATCTATACTGACCTAAGGTTATAAAAAACAAATTTATTTATCCAAACAATTATCCAAACTTAGAATTTATTTTTAAATAAAATAATTCATATTTGTAATTTAAATATTTAATCAAATTGCATAACATATCACATCTTATTTAATCAATAAAATTTAGACCTAAATAAACAGTAAATTTTTTTACCTATAAGATACACCTTAACTTCAACTAAAGACACAAACAACCATTGATGTGAAGAATACTATAATTGAGTACACAAATCCCCAATAATCACGGATACAATTTTACATGGAACATACGCCCTAGATGAGGAAACAACCATAGTCCACTCAATCAAATTCATATATTGTAACACCAAGATTTAATTTCTTTATGTTATTTCAAATTATACATTTGACTTTTTAAGTAAAAGAGTATTAACGATCTTATGTTAATCAATTTATGTACAAGATTTATTTTCATTTGAATAAAAGGATTAATTTATGGTGTGGTTTCCATAAACTGATGGTAAAAGTTTCCAAGATTCCAGAGTAGTTAGATTAAAGTAGTTATTAACAGTTACCATTACTCTGTGGATAAAAGGGAAATCCTAGAGAGGAAAAGGGGTTTTGTACAAAGGAAAAAGATCAACCAGAGGACTGTAAGGTGAGAGTGTCTAGAGCTGGTATAAACCGGTGGACCTCTGCAACTTGACATTGGAGAAGAGGTTGGACAGAGGTATTGAGGTCTACCTCTAGAAGAACTACTATTCAATCCTACTCTGTTGAGGAGAACGGGGGGAGTTAAGGACATAATTTTCTCTCTCATGGTTGGGAGGATACCATCAGATTTACTTATTTGAGATAAGTATTATAAACCCAAGACAGGGTAAAAGGAAAGGTCCTTATTATGCATTATATAAGTACGTTAATTTTTGTATACAGTCTCTATGTATTGTGAAAATTGAATTATAGTATATTAGTATTCATCCCTTTCTACATGATTGTTGAGCAGACTATCTATGTCAGAGTTAAATGTTTAGTTCAGGGTGGCTGTATAGTTTGTTAGTGCATTTATGATGTTTATAAATCTAAGAAAAGAAAACATATTTTTATGCATATAGAAACTCAAGATAAAACAATAATTAACATCTTGAACAGTAGGGGAAAAACAGTTTGGACTCTGTAGAAAACTAATGAATGGGTTGGGACAGTTAGTCTATCCAGGGAGGAATTCCCAAGACAAGATAGTCTGTCTTGTGAAAAAGATAGGACAAATCCTTCATGGAATAAGGGTTTGAGAGATCAAAACCCCTTTTGAGTGATGGTCCGAAAATCTGTAGACTTTTAACTAGAAATAAAATTCTGAACTTAAACAAAACAAAACAAAAATTGAATAAGAATGGTAACTACAGAATTAATACATAAATCAATTAAAACAAGTACATGAAACATTTTTTCCATTTAATAGCGTTACTGTGAACAACTATTTCTGAAGAACATAAGACATAAGCAAAATAGAGACAATTTTAACAGGAAACCCTGATGAGGAGGTAAAACCCTATGTCAGAGAATACTTATAAATAAATTGTACATTTCCACTACACAGATAGTAGGCTAGAGCGCTATCGCTCTGTCTAGAATTTACCATATTCACGGAATTACTAAAGGATATACGATGTATTTGAAGAAGAAAAGAACAAACCAACTATATGCATGGTGCGATGATTAAAATCCAGGAGCACCCAAGTTAATTAAGGATTATATAAATTCTACAAAAGAGTATTAAAGACAAAAGACATAGCAAAGTTTATATCATATATATCTACGATGAATATACATATACAACCATAGACCAACCTATACATTGCATAAAAAATAAGATATGGAGAATTTTCTTAAAACCCATTTCAAAAATATAAAAAGAGCAGAGTCTTGTTGTTCGATAGGATACTCGGATACAGTGTTCAGACTTAAACAAAAAATAAATTAATCCTCAAGTTTACAGTAAAGCCTCGAAGGCCTTTAATCCATTATTGGTGAATAAGAGCTCTGTAGCTCACAAGAAAATTGACAGAACCATATGTAACTAGTTAAATAGAGAGTAAACCTATTTTAGGATGAGAATATGAGATATTTGGGAGGAGACATTCCTGGAGGTTCTCGTAATACCTGGAAAATGGGCGATGGGTCACAAAATTTAGAAGTCAACCTATTAAAACTGGAGCGCTGGAGAGAGTTGGGGTTTCGATAGTACCTTCAGGACAGAGAGGAAAATATTAGAAGACTGTGAGTTTTTTGTAGATTGAATTATAACTTGCCTTAAAAAAAGTAAGTTCACAATATATCAATGAAAACACATAATACCTTCTGTGGCATTGGGGTCAAACATGGAGACCTGTAAAAAAGGAATAATAGTTAAATTTTAGAATGATAATATTTACTCTTAAAACTAAATTGATTATCCAAAGGCAGAGGAAAACGCATATACCTGTTCTGGCCGACGTCGGTGCTGGCAGTAATCTCCTCTATCGATGATAAGACTTGTGATTTGCCAAAATTCCATGAAGACCGGATATGAAACCATATGTGTGCAAACCCTGCAGTGGAACAACTCTGATGCATTTTAGTAAGGCTGCAAGAGAACAGGGTTTTGCATGCCTGATATTTCTTGGAAAGCCACAATAATTCCAATAAGCGAAACACTACATCTGAAAAGACCAAGGTTCAAGATAATATTGTTACCTACACAATCAAATTGAGAGCAAAAGGAGGAGGAGGCACCATCTGAAATAGGAGTTGCAGAGCTTGGGTTGCCTCGTAGTGGAGGTGAATGCAAAGAATGGCTAGGGTTTGGGGGGTAGGCTATTACCCTAATTGTCTAAGCCAGCATCGTAGTTGTAGATTCAAAGACAACACAATGACATAGATTCAACCAAATGTCATACCATATAAATGATAATAATAATCGATGCCATAGAGAATCAAAACTAATATTATTAATCTGTGCAAATAATTACTAGGTATTGTATAATGTATGTGTGTTAGAAACAACATGGGTTTAAATATCTTAACAATCAAACACTTATATTCTTTCCAGACTATAATATTATTCCAGTGTCTGTTATGTTGTATATATCTAAATGCCAATGGTTATGGAAACAAGACATGGTAAAGTTGGATAAACGTTAGCATGGTAATAGTTAAGTATATTTTGCAATGTTATTTATTTAATAAAAGTACAAAGTTTGAAATATAGTTAGAAATAGTTTTTTATGTATTTATTTTATGGCAATATATTTTACATGGTAAGATGTTACAAGTGGTATTAGAGCAATGTTCGCATGTTGGGACCCAGATGGGTCACATAAATAACATTGGGAATGTGTAAATTTGTGCACAGAAATATGAAGAAGGTATTGATGGAGTGCAATGAGGATGGGGTCTGTATATCAAGCTCTGAGAGCTACAGGGGAAGCTCACCCCCAGTCTAATACAGATACGAATCCAAAATATGGTTGCAGCTGAGCGTGGATCACCATAAAAAACCCAGCAGATTACTCGAGGAACAACAAAGGCAAACCAGTAGACTACTAGATACAGTTCAACAGTTGCAAGAAGAAATGGTTCGAGTAAGAAGTGATAATGAGAGGTTAATGAGAGAACATGAGAGAATTCTTAAAAGCCTCTCCGATAGGTAGAATCAAGGGAAAACCCAACCAAGCCCAGAAAGAGATACCCAAGAAGAGGGTGAACAATGACAGCAAGCTAATGATAAGTTGGAAGGTAGCCATACCCAAAGAACTTATAAAAATAGGACTTATAACGAGGTAGAGTCAGGAAGTGTTTCAAAGTATCTAGAGATGAAAAAACATAAAGAGGAGTTGCAAGGTGAATTCTAGAAAATTAAACCTCTTAAATTCGATGGAGAGGCCGAAGAGGTAGCAGAAGCATGGATAATTAACATGAATAAATATTTTCAGGTCTATGAATATAGCAGTAAATTGAAAGTTCACTTGGATATTTACCAACTGCAAGAAAAAGCCACATTATGGTGGGAGGAAGTTAAAATTATGCGAGGAATCGAGTACTAAAATGTGACTTGGGACGAGTTCCAATAGCATTTTAAAGAAAAATACCTAGCATAACACTTTTACGATGGAAAATATTGAGAGTTTCATGATTTGAGATTGGGACAACTGTCTATGGACGAGTTCATAACCAAATTTACCTCCTTATTGAGGTATGTGCCCTATCTAAGAGATGAAAAGGAAAAAGTAAAATTATTATTGAGTAGCCTACCTGCTCATATGAAGGAGGGGATCGAATTTGTGAACCCAAAGAATATGGATGAGGTGATTTGAAAAGCACGTATGTGTTATCAGTAGTCCAAGGTAAAAGGAGAAGTTCGTAGGAGTTGGCCACCAAAGAAAGGGCATAAAAGTATTTCAAATTTTAAAGGCAATAGATCTGACAATTATAGAAATGCTGCAAGAATTATAGCAAATAAACAACATGGAAGAAACCAACAGAAACCCAATTGGCCAACAGAAGAAAGACCCACTGAAGCATCTAGTAGACTAGATCATGGGCAGATCCAAAAACTGCCACTACAATGTTGGGAATGCAGTGAGGCACATTATTATAAGAACTGTCCTCACCGTGGGAGAAACAAAACTGCATCTAATCTGCAAGAGGCATCCATAGTGGGGGATCTTGCACGAAACATACCAAGAATCAACGCGGCATTAGAATATTGGAAAGAAGATTACTAGACGACCATGATATAACTAGAAGGTAAGTTGTATTCCCAAAATGTTTATATTTTCGTTGATCCTGGTGCTAGTTTAAGTTATGTAAGTCCCTAGATAGTAGAAAAATGTAACTTGTAGAGACAAAAATCTAAAAATCTCTGGCTGGTAGAATTGGCCATTGGGGCAAAGAGAAGAGTTAATGCTAAAATTTCCAACTATCCCCTAGAATTTGGAAACCAACAAATAAAGTTGGAGTTGAAAATTCCACCTTTAGGATCCTATGATATATTACAGAGAATGGATTGGTTGGAAGTTCATTGGTCATTGGTAGACTACCAAGAGAAAAGCATTTATTTTAAGGCTAAAGATGGAACTCAGACGGAATTGCAAGGAATTAAGAAACCACTTCAGTTGTGTCCCATTACTACATCTCGACTGGGGATATGCATTAGAAAATGATGTCAAATTTATGTTATTCAAGTGGGATTCACCAACTCTAAAGATAAGACCCATATGATGGAAAATGTACCGGTGGTACAAGACTTTATGGATGTGTTTCCGGAAAACATACCAGGACTACCTCCAAAGCGGGATATCGGTTTCACCATCAAATAAATGCTAGGGGCAGCACCAGTGTCATGAGCACCATATTTAATGAGTGTACTTGAACTGACTAAGTTGAAATTGCAACTATAGGAATTGTTGGACAAGGGGTATATTTGTCCTACTGTGTCTCCCTAGGGGGCACCAGTACTATTTGTGAAAAATAAGGATGGTATGATGCAAATGTGTATGGATTACAGGCAGCTTAACTAATTGGTTGTTAATAACAAATATCCACTAACATGGATAGATGATTTTTTCGATCAAGTAAAGGGGCAGCTGTATTTTTGAAAATAGATCTAAGATTTGGGTATCATAAAATACGGATAAAATATGAGGAAATATATAAAACAACCTTCTATATCTGATATGGGCATTATGAATTCATGGTTTTACCATTTGGATTAACCAAAAGACCAACAACATTCATGAGTTGGAAGCATGTCATTTTTCATGCATTTTTGGATAAATTTGTTATGGTTTTTATTGATGATATATTAATCTACTCAAAGACCATGGAGGAACATAATGAACATTTAAGAATAGTATTAAAAATGATGAGAGATCATCAACTTTATGCCAAATTTAGTAAGTGTGATTTTTTACAAAGAACAAATCCAGTATTTAGGCCATGTTATTTCTATTGAAGTTATAGTAGTAGATCCTGAAAAAATAAAGACTATTATGGAATGGAAGGTACCCAAAAACGTAGCAGACATACGTTCTTTCATGGGATTGGCTAGCTATTATTGGCGTTTTATCGAGGGATTCTCTTAAATTTCCTTTCTTATAACCTCCTTGTAGCGAAAGGGGTGAGTGTTTAAATGGACTAGAGAATGTTAGACCAGCTTCGAATGGTTAAAACAACTGCTGACTACAACTACCGTACTGAAGATAACTGATCCAAACAAGGAGTTTGAGGTTTCCACCAATGCTTGCAAGGAAGGAGTGGGAGAAGTGTTGTCACAAGATGGAAAAGTTGTGGCATATGAATCTAGGAAGCTAAAAGATCATGAACACCGATATTCTGCCTATGATCTAAAGTTAACCGCATTGGTTCATGCACTTAAGTTATGGAGTCACTACCTATTGGGAAAAATGTTTGTGTTGAAAACATACAATATTAGCTTGACTAGTTATTTTAAACAAGCCGACTTGAATGCTCGCCAAGCAAGGTGGAATGAGTTCCTGAGCGAATTTTATTTTGAAATTTAGCATGTTAAATGAAAGGAAAACCATGTTGCTAATGCTTTAAGTAGGAAATTGCATTATGTGTATGAAATCTAATTTAATTGTGTGGAATTTAAGTTCCAGGAACAGGTGAAGGAGGCTACGAAAAATGATCTTGAATATCAGTTTTTATGGCAGAAAACACAAGAAGAAGAAAAGAAAGGAAAACAATCAGATTATAAGATCATTAATGAAAAATTATTGATTTTTTGAGGAAAGATATAAATTTCTAATCAAGTAGGCTTAAAAGAGTTGATCTTAATTGAGTATCGCCAAAGCTCTTATTTTGGACACCCTGGTTACCAGAAAATGTTAACAACAATCAGGAAAGATTATTTTTGGCCTGGAATGCGTAAAAATATCGCTAAATACTTGAAACAGGTTTGTTGCAACCTATTCCCATACCAGAATGGAATTGGGTAGTTATATAACTAGATTTTATTACAGGCTTACCAAGATCAAAGAGTCACAATGAATCTATAATGGTGTAGTTGATTGACTGAGAAAAGCAGCTCACTTTATTCCATGACAGTCAAATTATAAAACCATGAAAATTGCTGACATCTTCATGAGGGATGCGTTTAGATTACATGGTATTCTGAAAATATTCATCTTGGATGGAGATGTAAAGTTCACCTCAGCCTTTTTGAAGGAACTGTTCACCGTTTTGTGCACACAAATCCAATTTAGCACGGCATATCATCCACATATATATGGGTAGACTGACCGGGTAAATAAAATCTTAGAAGACATACTATGGATGCATATAATGCAGCAACCCACGAAGTGGGAAGATTATTTTAGTTTAGTAGAATTTTCATACAACAATGGATACCAGGAATCCCTCAAGATGAGTCCCTTTGAGACATTCTACGGAAGACAATGCTGAAGACCCATAAATTGGAGCAGTCCAGAAACGAAAATAATGCTTGGAATAGAAATTTTGGCTGAGATGGAGCAAGAGGTAAAGAAGATCCGACAAAATATAAAAGCTACCCAGAATTGGTAGAAAGTGTATGTGGATCGAAAGAGGACATATCGGGAATACAAGGTGGGTGATCGTGTATATGTGAGAATTAGACCCAAGAAGAGTACCTTAAGGTGGACTACCTGCGCCAAGTTGGCTCCCCGATTCTGTGGACCTTTCCAAATCTTGGAAGGGGTGGGGTTGGTAGCCTATCGGCTAGCTTTACCAGGACACATACGGGTGCAGAATGTGTTTCATGAATCTATATTGAAACGATATGTGCATGATCCAAAGCATGTAATACATTGGAAGAACATACAGGTAGGAATAAATTGGATAATAAGATCTCTAAAGGGAGATCAATATTTTTATAATTAATTAAATCTTTGTTGGTTGTAGGTCGATCCGGACGGTGAATTTCTGGTAGAGCCTCCTATGATATATTACTGGGAATGGATTGGTTGGAAGTGAATTTGTCATTGGTAGACTTCGAATAGAAAATTATTTATTTTAAGGTTGAAGATGGAACTTGCCAAGAATTTCAAGGAATTAAGAAACCACTTCAGTCACGTCCCATTAACACATCTCAACTGAGGAAATGTATTAGAAAAGGATGTCAAATTTATGCTATTCAAGTGGGATTTTCCAATTCTAAAGATAAGACCCCTATGATGGAAAATATAATGGTGGTACAAGAATTTACAGATGTGTTTCCAGAAAACATACCAAGACTACCTCCAAAGCGAGATATTGATTCCACCATCGAATTAATGCCTAGGGAAACATTGGTTCACAAGCACCATATCAAATGAGTGTACTTGAACTGACTGAGTTGAAAATGCAACTACAGGAATTGTTGGAAAAGTGGTATATTTGTTTAGTGTGGCTCCCTAGGGGGCACCAGTATTATTCGTGAAAAAGAAAGATGGTACGATGAAAATGTGTATGGATTATAGGCAGCTTAACAAATTGACTGTTAAGAAAAAATATCCACTCCCATGGATAGATGATCTTTTCAAGCAAGTAAAGGGGGAAATTATATTTTCGAAAATAGATCTAAGATTCGGTATCATCAAATACAGATAAAACATGAGTAAATATATAAAACAGTCTTCCATACCCGATATGGGCATTATGAATTCATGGTTTTACTGTTTGGATTAACCAACACACCAACAACATTCATGAGTTTAATACATGGCATTTTTCATCCACTTTTGGATAAATTTGTTATGATTTTTATTGATGATATATTAATCTAATAAAAGACCATGGAGGAACATAAGGAACATTTACGAATGGTATTAAAAATGTTGAGATATCATCAAATTTATGCCAAAATTCAGTAAGTGTGATTTTTTACAAATAATAGATCCAATATTTAGGCCATGTTAGTTTTTTTGAAGGTATAACAGTAGATCCTGAAAAAATAAAGGCTATTATGGAATGGAAAGTACCTAAAAACGTAGTGTATATACATTCTTTCATGGGTTTGGCTGGCTATTATCGACGTTTTATAGAGGGATTCTCTAAAATTTCCTTTCCTATAACCTCATTACAGTGAAAAGGGCGAGTGTTTAAATGGAATAGCGAATTTCAGACTAGCTTTAAATGGTTAAAACAACTGCTGACTAAAACTCCCTTATTGAAGGTAGAAAATCCAAACAAGGAGTTTGATGTTTCCACCGATGCTTGCAAGGAAGGAGTGGGAGCAGTGTTTTTACGAGATGGAAAAGTTGTGGCATATGAATCTAGGAAGTTGAAAAATCATGAACAATGATATTCCACGTATGATCTAGAGTTGACCGCGGTGGTGCACACACTCAAGGTATGGAGGCTCTACCTATTGGGAAAAAGGTTTGTGTTGAAAATAGACCATAGTATCTTGACTAGTTATTTTAAACAAGATCACTTGAATGCTCGCCAATCAAGGTGGAATGCATTCCTGAGCGAATTTGATTTCGAAATTCAACATGTTAAAGGAAAGGAAAACCTTTCTACCGATGTTTTAAGTAGGAAATTGCATTATGTGTATGAAATCTACTTTAACCGTGTGGTATTTAAGTTCTAGGAACTAGTGAAGGAGGCTGTGAAAACAGATCTTGAATATCATTTTTTATGGAAGCAAACACAAGAAGCAGAAAATCAAGGAAAACAATCAGATTATAAGATCATTAATGAACAATTATTGAATTTTCAAGGAAATATATACAATGCTAATCAATTAATCTTAAAAGAGCCGATCTTAAATGAGTATCATCGAAGCTCTTATTCTGGACACCCTGGTTACCAGAAAATGTTAACAACATTCAGGAAAGATTATTTTTGGCCTGGAATGCGTAAAAATATCGCTAAATACTTGACTAAATGTTTGGAATTTCAACAGGTCAAGGTGGAACATCAACACCTAGCAGGTATGTTGCAACATATTTCCATACTCGAATGGAAGTGGGAAATTATATCACTAGATTTTATTACATGCTTACCAAGATCGAAGAGACATAATGAATCTATAATGGTGGTAGTTGATCGACAGAGCAAAGAAACTCACTTTATTCCAGGATAATGAAATTATAAAACCGTGAAAATTGCTAACATATTCATGAGGGATGTGTTTAGACTAGCCTAGATCCATCTAACTTTGGATCTATCATGCGCCAAGAGGGATCAAATCCCTCGAGGTGCGAACCTATTTTTTGAGTGTAAAAATTGAGGAAAGGTTTGCCCCTCGAGAGGTTTGATCCCTCTCGGTGCATGATAGATCGAAAGTTAGATGGATCTAGGCTGGTTCCAGTTGGAGGCATCAACGACACATTTTTCAAATTATTAAAATTTTTGTATATTTTTGAGATGTAAGATGGATCTAGGCTGGTTTTAGTCATGTGCTGCCAAGGAAAATCTATCAAAGATATGATTAATTTTATCAGTAATATGTAAATATATCAAATATTAATATAATCATTTTAAATATGCTAAATATTTTTGAGATTAACTTGGTCATTTTAATTTTAAATTTTCTTAGTTATCTCAGTTCATTGAGATGATAATTATTGATAATAACTATAATGATGAAAAATGATGAAATATTTTTTTTAAATGCAAAGTGAAAATAATAGTGTTGAAAGATAGAAAATGTGAATAATAAGAACGTACTCATGTTACAATCAATCTCAAACTATTTTCTTCTACTATTATTGTTTCCTCCCTTGTTAGTTTTGTTATCTTTTCATATTGATTATATGAAAAAGAAAATTTAAATCGTAAACCATTTAAATCTTTAGCTCGATCTATTGTAGTAAACATGATACCTTGTCTCTCTTTCTCTCCAATATTAATAGCTTAAATTACTATAACATAAAAATCAATCTACATTGTTAATAACTTTTTGTTCTTACACTAAAATCAATGCATATTGTTAATCCAATCACTTTAATATTAATGTACCGTCATCTATCCAATTACATCAAATCATAAATCAACAATACATTGAAATCAATGCATTTAATGCAAGAAATCAAATAAGATTAGAAAATAACTTCTACATTGAAATCAATGCACCTAATGCAATCAATCAAATAAGATTAGAAACCAACATCTACACTGAAATCAATGCATTTACTCAAAGCAATCAAATAGGATTAGAAATCGCCATCTACACTGAAATTAATCCATTTAGTGCAAACAATCAAATATTATTAGGAATAATCTACATTGAAATCAATGCATCTAGTGCAAGAAATCAAATATAATTATAAATCAACGTCTAAATTGAAATCAACACATCTAGTGCAAGCAATCAAATAGTATTAGGAATCATCACCTACACTGAAATCAATGCATCTAGTGCAAGTAATCATATATCATTAGAAATAAATATCTACACTAAAATCGATGCATTTAGTGCAAATAATCAAATAGGATTATAAATCACCATCTCCACTTAAATCAATCCATCTAGTGCAAGAAATATTCTTCCCTCTCTCCACCCTCCATCCATATCTATATCCCCATCCATCTCTTTTTTTTGTCTCTATCTCACCCCCCTAAACACACATGCTCTCGCACTCCATATATATCATTCTCTTTGTCAATCACCCTCTCTCCCCATCTCTCTCTTCTTCCCTCTCTTCCCCTTCTCTCCCTCTCCTCCGCTAATATCTCTCTTTGCTCCTTTTGTCCTCTCTCTCTCTCTCTCCATCTTCCTTATCATTCACTCTCTCTCTCTCTAGGAACCAACATCTACACTGAAATCAATGCATTTACTCAAAGAAATCAAATAGGATTAGAAATCGCCATCTACACTGAAATCAATGCATTTAGTGCAAACAATCAAATAGGATTAGAAATCATCTACATTGAAATTAAGTCATCTAGTGCAAGTAATCAAATATAATTATAAATCGACATATAAATTGAAATCAACACATTCAGTGCAAGCAATCAAATTGTATTAGAAATCACCACCTACACTGAAATCAATGCATCTAGTGCAAGTAATCAAATATCATTAGAAATAAATATCTACACTAAAATCGATGCATCTAGTGTAAATAATCAAATAGGATTAGAAATCACCATCTCCACTTATATCAATCCATCTAGTGCGAGAAATATTCCTCCCTCTCTCCACCCTCCATCCATATCTATACCCCCCTCCACCTATTCTTTTTTGTCTCTCTATCTCACCCCCCTAAACACACGTGCTCTAGTACTCCATATATATCAATCTCTTTTTCAATCACCCCCTCTCCCCATCTCTTTCTTCTTCCCTCTCTTCACCTTCCATCTATATCTCTATCTTCCCCTTCTCTCCCTCTCCCCCATTAATATCTCTCTTTCCTCCTTTTATCCTCTCTCCCTCTCTCTCCATATTCCTTATCACTCTCTCTCTCTCTCTCTCTCTAGAAACCAACATCTACATTGAAATCAATGCATTTACTCAAATAAATCAAATAGGATTAGAAATCGCCATCTACACTAAAATCAATGCATTTAGTGCAAACAATCAAATAGGATTAGAAATCATCTACATTGAAACCAATTCATCTAGTGCAAGTAATCAAATATAATTATAAATCAACATCTAAATTGAAATCAACAAATTTAGTGCAAGCAATCAAATTGTATTATAAATCACCACCTACACTGAAATCAATGCATCTAGTGCAAGTAATCAAATATCATTAGAAATATAAATCTACACTAAAATCGATGCATATAGTGCAAATAATCAAATAGGATTATAAATCACCATCTCCACTTATATCAATCCATCTAGTGTGAGAAATATTCTTCCCTCTCTCCACCCTTCATCCATATCTATGTCCCCCTCCATCTCTTCTTTTCTGTCTTTCTATCTCACCCCCCTAAACACACACATTCTCGCAATCTATATATATCAATCTCTTTGTCAATCCCCTCCTCTCCCCATCTCTCTCTTCTTCCCTCTCTTCACCTTCCATTTATATCTCTATCTTCCCCCTCTCTCCCTCACTCTCCATATTCCTTATCACTCACTCACTCTCTCTCTCTCCACCTTTCTCTATCTATTTATTTCTTCTTACCTTTCTCCCCCTCCCCCTCCAAGTCCATATCTCTTTCCCTCCCTCTCTCCACTCTCTCACATCCTCTCTTTCCCTTTCTCTCCCATCTCTCTCTCCTTCTCTCTCTCTCTTCACCCACCAACTATGTTACTATATCCCTCCCTCTCTCCTTATATCTCCTTCTCCCCCCTTATCTCCATCTCTCCTTATTTGTCTCTTTATCTCAGCCCCAAACATACATGCTCTCTCTTTGTCTCTCCCTTGTCACTCCTTCTCTCTCTCCACTTCTCACTCTCTATATTTCTTATTTCCTACATCTCTCCCCCTCCAACTCCATCTCTCTTATCTATCCCTCTCTCAAGTCCTCTCTCTCGTCCTTCCTCTCTCTCTCTCCCCTAAATCCCTCTCTCTTCCCTGATATCTCTCTCTCTCTCTCTCTCCAATACTCTCTCTTCCCCCATCACTCTCCTCCCCTCTCTCATCCTTCCTCTCTCCCTTTCTCTCCCACCTCTCTCTCTCTCTTTTCCCTTCAATCCTCTCTCTTCCCCCATATATCTCTCTCTCTCTCTAATCCTCTCTCTTCCCCCATCCCTTTCTTTCTCTCTCTCTTTCCACCCCTCTCTCTCTCCAATTGCATTACTATATCCCTTCCTCTCTCCTTCTGACTTCTTCTCTCCCCCCTTCTTTCCATACATCTTACTTTGTCTCTTTATCTCACCCCTAAACATACACACTCTCTCTCCATCTCTCCCTTATCGCTCTCTCTCTCTATTTATTCTTAGTTATGTAAACTAATGAACATAAATATTCGTAAATATAAAGCAGATTATGGAGTAAATATGAAAAGAGGTTTTATTTACTTACCATACCTCTATTTTATTTATATTTTTATTTATTTACCATACCCCTTTTCTTTACTATGGTATTTTTCCCATAGGCTTGTTATATAATTAGATTCTTATTTATAATCCTATTTGATATATTGTTATTTATTTACCTTACCTCTTTATGCCTCTTTTATATTTATTTATTTACCATACCTCTTTATATCTATTTTATATTTATTTTTCATACTTGTTTATACCTCTTTTATATTTATTTATCTACCCATGGTACTTGGCCCATGGTATCAATATTAATTCGTCCCATAGGCTTCATCTAAATAAAACCTCTTTTTAAAGTTTTTTTAAATATAAAAAGGTTTATGGAATAAATATAAAAAGAATTTTTATTTATTTACCATACATCTAGTTTATATATTTTTTTATTTATTTACAATAGCTCTGGAGTAAACATAAATTCATTTTACAAATATTTAATTAAAAGAAATATTAAAAGATTTTGGATTTTGATTGTTTGTGTTGAATTAACTCTTTTCCTTTGATTTAGGAAATGGTATTGACTTTAGTAAAGAGTAAAGATGTTTAAAATTTCACTTAATTTGGAAATTCAATGTGGTATTTTTTTGTTACAGGTAAATTTATGATCCATTCAAATTCACATATATAATTTACTATCCATTCAAATTATATAAATAATACATAATTTTATTATAAATTGATATATGTTCTAGCACAATGCGATTTTTATTTTTTATTTTTATTTTTAATTTAAAACTTAAGCCGAAATTTTGTATGAGGACGTGACCCGCCTGACATCGGGGTCATATTGGGCTGTAGATACGCCTCTCGGCGCAATTACACAGTATTCCGAAAACAGTCATCTGAGACAGAGATGTAAAGTTCATCTTAGCCTTTTGGAAGGCATTGTTCACAGGTTTGGGAACACAAATCCAATTTAGCAACACATATCATCCATAGACGGATGGGTAGTCTAAGCAGGTAAATAAAATCTCGGAAGACATGATACGGATGTATGTAATGCAGCAACCCATGAAGTGGGAAGATTATTTTCATTTATTAGAATTTTCTTACAACAATTGATACGAGGAATCCCTCAAGATGAGTCCCTTTGAGGCATTCTACAAAAGACAATGTCGAACACCCATCAATTTGAGCAGCCCAGAAACCAAATTAATGCTTTGACCAGACATGTTGGCTGAGATGGAGCAAGAGGTAAAGAATATCCAACAAAATCTAAAAGTTGCATAGGACATGCAGAAACTGTATGCGGATCGAAAGAGGAAATATCGGGAATTCAAGGTGGGTGATCATGTATATGTGAGAATTATACCCAAGAAGAGTACCTTTAGGTGGACTACCTATGCCAAGTTGGCTCCCCGATTTTGTGGACCTTTCCAAATCTTGAAAAGGGTGGGGTCGGTAGCCTATCGGCTAGCTTTACAAGAAAACATACGGGTGCACAATGTGTTTCATAAATCTACTTTGAAACGGTATGTGCATGATCCAAAGCATGAAATACATTGGCAGAATATACAAGTAGGAATATATTGGATACTAAGATCTCTAAAGGGAGATAAATATTCTATTAATTAATTAAATCTTTGTTGGTGGCAGGTTGAACCAGACGACGAATTTTTGGTAGAGAATCCTATGATATATTACTGGGAATGGATTGGTTGGAAGTGCATTGGTCATTGGTAGAATACCAAGAGAAAATCATTTATTTTAAGGTTGAAGATGGAACTCGCCAAGAATGGTAAGGAATTAAGAAACGACTTCAGTTTCGTCCCATTACTACATCTCGGTTGGGGAAATTCATTAGAAAAGGATGTCAAATTTATGCTATTCAAGTGGGATTTGCAAACTCTAAAGATAAGACCCCTATGATGGAAAATATACTAGTGGTACAAGACTTTATGGATGTGTTTCCATAAAACATACCAGGACTACCTCCAAAGCAGAATATCGCTTTCACCATTGAATTAATGCCTAGGGAAACACCAATGTCACAAGAACCATATTGAATGAGTGTACTTGAACTAACTAATTTGAAAATGCAACTACAGGAATTGTTGGACAAGGGGTATATTTGTCCTAGTGTGGCTCCCTGGGGGCACTAGTATTATTCGTGAAAAAGAAGGATGGTACAATGCAAATGTGTATGGATTACAAGCAACTTAACAAATTGATTGTTAAGAACAAATATCCACTACCAGGGATAGATGATCTTTTCGATCAATTAAACGGGGAAACTGTATTTTTGAAAATAGATCTAAGATCTAGGTATCAACAAATATGGATAAAAAATGAGGAAATTATAAAACAATCTTCCATACTCGATATGGACATTATGAATTCATGGTTTTACCGTTTGAATTAACCAACACACCAACAACATTCATGAGTTTGATGCATGTTATTTTTCATCCATTTTTGGATAAATTTGTTATGATTTTTATTGATGATATATTAATCTAATCAAAGACCATGGAGGAACATAAGGAACATTTACCAATGGTATTAAAAATGTTGAGATATCATCAAATTTATGCAAAATTCAGTAAGTGTGATTTTTTACAAAGAAAAGATCCAATATTTTGGCCATGTTATTTATGTTGAAGGTATAACAAGAGATCCTAAAAAAATAAAGAACTATTATGGAATGGAAGGTAACCAAAAACATGGCAGACATACGTTCTTTCATGGGATTGGCTGGCTATTATCGATGTTTTATAGAGGGATTATCTAAAATTTCCTTTCCTATAACCTCCTTGTAGTGAAAAGAGTGAGTGTTTAAATGGACTAGCGAATGCCAGACTAGCTTCAAACGGTTAAAACAACTGCTGACTACAACTCCATTATTGAAGGTAGCAAATTCAAACAAGGAGTTTGAAGTTTCCACCGATGCTTGCAAGGAAGGAGTGGGAGTAGTGCTTTCACGAGACGAAAAATTTGTGGCATATGAATCTAGGAAGTTGAAAATTCATGAACAACGATATTTCGTGTATGATCTATAGTTGACTGCGGTGGTGCACACACTCAAGGAATGGAGGAACTACCTATTGGGAAAAAGGTTTGTGTTGAAAATAGACCATAGTAGCTTGACTAGTTATTTTAAACAAGCTCACTTGAATGCTCACGAATCAAGGTGGAGTGCATTCCTGAGTGAATTTGATTTCGAAATTCAGCACATTAAAGGAGAGGAAAACCATGTTATCGATGGTTTAAGTAGGAAATTTCATTATGTGTATGAAATCTACTTTAACCGTGTGGTATTTAAGTTTCAGGAACATGTGAAGGAGGCTGCGAAAAAGGATCTTGAATATCAGTTTTTATGGCAGCAAACACAAGAAGAAAAAAATCAAGGAAAACAATCAAATTATAAGATCATTAATGAACAGTTATTGATTTTTTGAGGAAATATATACATTCCTAATCAAGTAAGCTTAAAAGAGTTGATCTTAAATGAGTATCATCGAAGCTCTTATTCTGGACACCCTGGTTACAAGAAAATGTTAACAACAATCAGGAAAGATTATTTTTGGCCTGGAATGTGTAAAAATATCGCTAAATACTTGCCTAAATGTTTGGAATGTCAGCAGGTCAAGGTGGAACATCAACACCTAGCAGGTTTGTTACAACATATTCCCATACTATAATGGAAGTGGGAAGTTATATCACTAGATTTTATTATAGGCTTACTAAGATTGAAGAGACATAATGAATCTATAATGGTGGTAGTTGATCGACTGAGAAAAGAAACTCACTTTATTCTAGGACAGTGAAATTATAAAACCGTGAAAATTGCTGACATATTCACGAGGGATGTGTTTATATTACACGGTATTTCGAAAATAGTCATCTTAGATAGAGATGTAAAGTTCACCTTGGCCTTTTAGAAGGCATTGTTCACAGGTCTGGGAACAAAAATACAATTTAGCAACGCATATCATCCATAGACGGATGGGCAGACTGAGCAGGTAAATCAAATCTTGGAAGACATGCTACGGATGTATGTAATGCAAAAACCCATAAAGTGGGAAGATTATTTGCATTTAGCAGAATCTGCTTACAATAATGGATACCAGGAATCCCTCAAGATGAGTCCCTTTGAGGCATTCTATGGAAGACAATTTCAAACACCCATCAATTGGAGTAGCCTATAAACCAAACTAATGCTTTGACTAGAAATGTTGGCTGAGATGGAGTAAGAAGTAAAGAAGATCTGACAAAATCTAAAAGCTGCCCAAGACATGCAGAAATTGTATGCGGATTGAAAGAGGACATATCGGGAATTCGAGGTTGGTGATCATGTATATGTGAGAATTATACCCAAGAAGAGTACCTTTAGGGTGGACTACCTGTGCCAAGTTGGCTCCCTGGTTCAGTGAACCTTTCCAAATCCTGGAAAGGGTGGGGTCAATAGCCTATCGGCTAGCTTTACCGTGACACATACAGGTGCACAATGTGTTTCATGAATCTACATTGAAACGGTATGTGCATGATCCAAATCATGTAATACATTGGTAGAACATACAGGTAGGAATATATTGGATACTAACATCTCTAAAGGGAGATAAATATTCTATTAATTAATTAAATATTTGTTGGTTGCAGGTCAAACCGAACAATGAATTTCTGGTAGAGCCTCAATGCATTCTCGAACAGAGAGAAATAATGCTCCGAAGGCAAGCCATCCCCCAAGTTAAAGTGCAATGGAAGCATTTTGGCTCGGAAGAGGCTACTTGGGAAGATGAAAGATTTGTAAGAGAACCTTATCCATAATTATTTACTTGGATGGAGTAAACACCAAAGACGGTGTTTACATCAAGTGGAGGAAGATGTAAGACCGAGATTTAATTTATTTATGTTATTTCAACTTATACATTTGGATTTTTAAGTAAAAGAGGATTAACGAGTATGTTAATCAATTTATGAAAAAGATTTATTTTATTTTGAATAAAATATTAATTTATTGTATGGTTTCCATAAAATAATGGTAAAGTTTCCAAGATTCCAGAGTAGTTAGATTAAAGTAGTTATTAACAGTTACCTTTCCTCTAGGGATAAAAGGGAAATCCTAGAAAGGAAAAGGGGTTTTGTACAAAGGAAAATGAACAACCAGAGGGCTATAAGGTGAGAGTGTCGAGAGCTGGTATGAACTAGTGGAACTCTTCAACCTGAAATTGGAGAAGTGGATGGACAAAGATCTTGAGGTCTAGCTCCAGAAGAACTGCTATTCAATCCAAATCTCGTGAGGAGCACATGGGGAGCTGAGGATGTAATTGCCTCTCTCATGGTTGAGAGGATACCATCAACTTTACTTTCTTGAGATAAGTATTATAAACCCAAGATAGGGTAAAAGAAAAGGTCCTTATTATGCATTATATAAGTACGTTAATTTTTGTACACAATCTCTGTGTACTGTGAAAATTGAATTACAATAATTATTATTCATCCCTTTGAGCAGACTATCTATGTCAAAGTTAAATTTTCAGTTTAGGGTGGTTGTATAGTTTGTTAATAAATTTATGATTTTTATAAAGTTAAGAAAAGAAAACATATTTTTATGCATAGAGAAAATAAAGATAAAACAATAATTAACATCTTGAACAGTAGGGTAAAAACAGTTTGGACTTTGTAGAAAACTAATGAATGAATTGGGACAGTTACTCCATCTAGTGAGGAATTCCCCAGACAAGACAGTCTATCTTGTGAAAAAGCTAGGATAAATCCTTCACGGACTAAGGGTTTGAGAGATCAAAACTCCTTTTGAGTGATGGTCCCATAGGAGCATCACTCAATAAACCTCTAACATATCACGTGCGATCATAGAATATTAAACAATACCCTTAATTTGAGTAGATATTGGAAAATACCCCTAAAAATCACGTTATTTAGCCCCCTACAAATATAAACCCAACACACCTTCCCAATTTAAAAAACCCCTACTTTCACTATATATTGTAGGTATCGATTTTTTATTAACATTTTTTTATACCCCTTTATATTTTTTCATTAAATTTGAGTTCCATTTTTTATACCTATTAATATAAAAACCCTCTATTCCCTATATATCCCCCAATATATAATGTCATTTTTTCCTCATTATATATCCCCCAATATTAACCCACGTGCTATGGTATTCCTCCTGCAGTGAAGCCCCCGTGGATGGTCCGGATATCTGTATATTTTTAACTATAAAGAAAATTCTAAACTTAAACAAAAGAAAACAAAAACTGAATAAGAACGGAAACTATAGGGTTAATACGTAAATCAATTAAAGCAAGTACATGAAAGATGTTTTCTATTTAATAGCATTATTGTGAACAACTATTTTTGAAGAACATAAGACATAATCAAAATAAAGACAATTTTAACATGAAACCCTCATGAAGAGGTAAAACCCTATGTCAGAGAATACTCATAAATAACCTGTACATTTCCACTACATAAAAAGCAGGTTTACCATATTCACGGAATTACCAAAGGAAATACGATGTATTTAAAGAAGAAAAGAAGAAATCAACTATATTTATGGTGTGATGATTAAAAGCCATGAGCACCCAACTTAATTAAGGATTATATAAATTCCCCAAAAGAGTATTAAAGACAACAAACATAGTAGAGTTTATATCATATATATCTACAGTGAATATACATATACAACCATGGACCAACTGATACATTGAATCAAACAACCAAAACCAGATAAGTTTCTTGAAACCCATCTCAAAAATATAAAAAGAGCAGTATTGTTGTTCGATAGCATACTCAGATACAATGTTTCAACTTAAACAAAAAAATAAATTAATCATCAAGTTTACAGTAAAGCCTCAAAGGGCTATAATCCATTTTCAGTGAATAAGAGCTTTGTAGCTCACAAGAAAATTGACAGAAGCATGTGTAACTAGTTTAATAGAGAGCATTCATATTTTAGGACAAGAATATGTAACTAGTTTAATAGAGAGCTTTCCTATTTTAACAAGAATATGATATATCTGGGAGGAGACATTCCTGGAGGTTCTCGGAAAATAATTAATGGGTCACAAATTGAAGAATTGAACCTATTAAACCTGGAACGCTGGTGAGAGTTGGGGTTTCAAGAGTACCTGCAGGGAAGAGAGGAAAAGATTAGAAGACTGTGAGTTTTTTCGTAGATTGAACTATAACCTGCCTTAAAAAAAACAAGTTCACAATATATCAATGAAAACAAATAATACCTTCTGTGGCATTGGGTCGAACATGGAGATCTATAAAACAGGGATAATAGTTAATGTTATAATGATAATATTTACTCTTAAAACCAAATTGATTATCCAGAGGCAAAGGAAAACTCACATACCTGTTCTGGCGAACGTTGGTGCTGGCAGTAATCTTCTCTGTCCAACATAATACCCATGATTTTCCAAAACTCCATGAAGACCGGCTTTGATACCCTGTGCACGCAAGCCCTGCAGTGGAGCAACTCTGATGCATTTTAGTAAGGGTGCAAGAGAACAGGATTTTGCATGCCTGAGATTTCTTGGCAAGCCACGATAATTCCAATAAGTGAAACACTGCTTCTGAAAAGACTAAGTTTCAGGATCGGTAGTCCTCTGTTAAATGGCCCGATTGAACTGTGATAAGAGATCGGACCCGATTCACTTATAAAGGCGGAGTTAATTGGAACCATCACATCCGTTGTGTAATCAGCAATTGGGACTTTTCGGTTGGTCGTTTGAAATGTTTTGAAGTCCGGACCCAATATTTTATTATAGCAGAGTTTATTTGGTTGTCGCATTCGTTCCCCAATCGCAATCGGAAGATTGAGTGGACCGCTTTGTTTTGTTATGTTTCCAGACCCGATGAATCTTTTAAACAAGATTTAATCATGTGATTCAAAGCACATTTGTAATGTGGGTCCTCGACGACATTATTTTTTAAAATAGATTTGATTTTTAGTTTAAGTTTAATATAGTTTTTTTATAATTTTTAATATTCACGGCATATAAAATAAAAGGCCCGAGATCTTGTGTTGTATAATGTAGTTTTTGTTATATGCACAGTAGTGCGTTTTCTCAGCAGAGACAGAGTGTGTTTGTTTTGTACAGACAGTGAGTTTGTTCTATGCCCTGCGTTTGTAGCAGTCATATTTTGTAATCCCTCTCAGTGAGGAAGCATTGTAATAGTTTTTTTTAAAGAATAGAAGTTTGTTTTTCAATGTGGAAAACTCTGTCTCCTGTAAGTGAAATTTTAATATTTTCTCTGTGTTGAAGAGGGGAGTTTTATTATCCATTTATTATTCTGGAATTTTCAATATTCCAACATGGTATCAGAGCTATTCCAGGCTCTTTGAAGGTCAAAGAGGCTGAAGGAAGGAGTTCTTTGTTGCAGCAGCTTCTCCAGCAGTGTGAAGACTCAGCCAAAAAGAATTCAAGGTATTTCTCTATACAGTTTATATTGTTACTATTGCAGAACAGTAAGCTATTTTAAATACACAATCAAGTGTTTTTGAATCATAGTTAAGAGTGCAGAATGGCTGGAGCCAACACTAGCATGGGTATTGGAAATATCCACCTCCCACTATTTAATGGGAAAATTTATGACTACTGGTCAATAACTATGAGAGCTTTATTTGTTTCCCAAGACTTATGGGAATTTGTGAGGATGGCTTTGAAGAGCCAGCAGATGAAGAAGAGTTTGATGATTTAACTCAGGCAGAGAAAGAGCTGCTGAAGAGAAATAGGAAGAAAGACTCCAAAGCTCTCTTCTTATTGTATCAAGCAGTGCATGAGAGTGTATTTCTGAGGATATCAGTAGCCAAGAGATCTAGAGAAGCATGAGAAACTCTCAAGATAGCCTATCAAGGCATGGAGAAAGTGAAGACAACAAAACTTCAGTTGCTGAGGAGAGACTTTGAGACTCTATGTATGAAAGAGTCAGATACTATTGACTCATTCTTCACTCATGTGATTAGAATGGTCACACAAATAAGATCTCATGGAGAGACTCTTGAAGACAAGAGGATTGTGGAAGAACTCTTGAGGAGTCTACCCTCAAGATTCGATGTGATTGTCACCACCATAGAGGAGACTAAGGATCTCACAAAGTTTTCAGTGGATGAGCTACATGCATCACTGATGACCCATGAGCAGAGATTGGGTAGAAGTGAAAACTCATCTCTTGATCATGCCTTTAAGACCGAGATGTCTTTTGGAAGAGGAAGAGGGCAAGGCAGAGGAAACAAGAGAGGAAGAGGCAGAAGCCAAAATAGAGGTGGAAGGAATAGTCCAGCAAATGCTCAAGTAAGGGGCAACAATTCAAATCAGCATCAAGGCCAAGGCAGCAACTAGCAAAGTGGTCAGCAGAATGCTCAAGGACAAAGGTATGATAAGTCCAATGTCCAATGTCACTATTGTAAAAAATATGGTCATTATGCTAATGAATGTAGAAATAAGCAGCATGATATGGGAAATAGAACAAATGAAAATTTTACTAGGGAAAATCTCAGCCAAGACAATTTATTTTTAGCTTGTAATATGGCTGAAGAAAAGAATGAGGATTTATGGTTTCTAGACTCTGGTTGCAGTAACCATATGACATGGAACATAGCAATGTTTTCTATGTTAGATGAGAGTGTGAAGTCACAAGTCACACTAGGGACTGATAGCAAATTTTCTGTTATGGGAAAAGGAAATGTAAATGTTTTAACAAAGAAAGGTGCAAATAAATCCATAGCAGATGTGTATCATGTTCTAGGAATGAAGTGTAACCTCTTAAGTATTGGACAACTTATTCAAAAGGGGTACAATGTATTTTTGAAGATGGTGTTTGTACCATCATGGACAAACCACCCAACAAACAATGTATTACTGAAGTGAAGATGACAAGGAACATGATGTTCCCTCTTAGAATGAGAGCAGATTTGAAGAATGGTGAAGAGAAAGCAGCAGTGGCACAAGAGGCTATCCAAAGCGAACCAAAAGATGAAAATTGGTTGTGGCACTTGAGATTTGGACATCTCAAATTTGGAGGTCTTAACTTGTTGAATAGAAAATGAATGGTAAGAGGTTTACCATTGATAGAGAAACCGGACAGCCTTTGTGAAGGTTGTATCTTGGGGAAACAACACAGAGAAAGTTTTCCTTCCGAGAAAAGCATAAAGGCAAAGGCACCCTTAGAGAGTTTCCACTTAGATTTGTGTGGACCGATGAAAACTCCATCTCTTGTTAGAAGCCACTACATGTTAACATTCATAGATGATTTTACAAGAAAAACTTGGGTTTACTTTTTGAAAAACAAAAGTGAAGTGTTTGAAAGATTTTGCAATTTCAAAGCACTTGTGGAAAACCAAAGTGGGCTGCACATAAAAGTCCTAAGGACTGATAGAGGAGGTGAATATATCTCTAAATATTTTCTACGTTTTTGTAGAGAAAATGGTATTCATAAGCAGTTTACAACTAGATATACTCCGCAGCAAAATGGAGTAGCCGAAAGGAAGAATAGAACCATAATGGACATGGTGAGGAGTATGTTAAAGGAAAAGGATTTGCCTAATGATTATTGGGCTAAAGCTGTACATTGTGCAGCGTACATTTTGAATAGGTGCCCTACAAAAGCAGTTATGAACAAAGTGCTAGAAGAGGCATGGAGTGGCACAAAGCAAGGTGTCACACACATGAAGGTTTTTGGATGTGTGGCTTATGCACACATTCCGGATTAGCTAAGGAATAAGTTGGACAGCAAGGGGGAGAAATGTATTTTCATTGGATACAGTAATGAATCCAAGGCTTACAAGTTGTACAACCCATCCACCAAGAATTTTATTGTGAGCAGAGATGTTCAGTTTATTGAGGAGGAAGCTTGGGATGGAAGCATAGAGAAAACAGTGAATGTTAAACACTGTTTATCTCATGATGAAAATGATGATGAATTGGCTGAAATACATCCCCAAACAGTAGCTCCAACACAAGGGCAGCAAGGCACACCCTTGATGAGAAATTAAGGTGCTTCTCTGAGCACACCACACGGAGGAAATTCAAGTGCTTCTTCAAGCATTTGCACACCTAATGAAAGAGGTAAGCAGTTCGGAAATTTGAATGGCATTTATGCACAAGAGGTAGCAAATGAAGGTATCAATTCTTTGTTTTCTTTATATTGTCATGTTGAAGACCCTATCCACTTTGAAGAAGCTATTAAGGATAAAAAATGGATAGAATCTATGGATGAGACGATTAATGCCATAGAAAGAAACAAGACATGGGATTTGGTTGAACTCCCAAAAGGTAAAGATGTCATTGGAGTTAAATGGGTCTATAAGACCAAGAGTAATGCTAAGGGCAAAATAGAGAGACACAAGGCTAGACTTGTTGTCAATGGATATAAGCAGAAGCATGGGATAGATTATGAGAAAACTTTCGCATCGGTTGCTAGAATGGAAACCGTGAGAGCAATGTTGTCCATAGCAGCACAAAACAAGTGGAAAGTTTACCAAATGGATGTGAAGTCAGCATTCCTAAATGGAGTGTTAATGGAAGAGGTTTACATTGAACAACCTCTCGGATATGAAAAGAAAGGCCAAGAGCACAAAGTGTGCAAGTTGAAGAAAGCTCTTTATGGGCTGAAGCAAGCGCCAAGAGCGTGGTAAAGTAGGATAGACTCCTATCTACTGGAAAATGGATTTGAAAAGTGTGAGGGAGAACCCACCCTCTACATCAAAGAAAAGGATGGTAAAATGTTGATAGTAGTTTTATATGTTGATGATGTTATTTTCATAGGTAATGATGATTACCTTATTGAAAATTTTAAAACAGTCATGAAAGAAGAATTTCAAATGACTGACATGGGTTTGTTGAAATAATTCTTAGGAATAGAAGTAGAACAAGATGAAAATGAGATTTTTATCTCACAAGAAAAATATGTTAATGAAGTACTAGAAAGATTTAATATGCTGGAAATTAAAGCAGCGATCACTCCCACAGTGATGGGATTAAAACTCAGTAGAGAGGACAATAACAATGATTTTGATCCTAGCTTGTATAAGAGCATAGTTGGCAACCTCATGTATTTGACTACAACTAGGCTGGACATAATGCATGCTATTAGTTTGATTTCCAGATTCATGGAAAATCCAAAGGATGCACATTGACAGGCAGCGAAGAGAATTCTGAGGTATGTTAAAGGTACTAAAAGTTTTGGTATTTTATATACTGCTTCAGAATGTTTGGATTTAGTTGGATACACTGACAGTGATTGGGCTGGAAGTGTAGATGATCGGAAAAGCACTTCCGGTTATGTTTTTTACATAGGTTCAGGAGCCATTTCATGGGCTTCTAAAAAGAGCCTATTGTAGCATTGTCTACAGCAGAGGCAGAATATGTGGTAGCTACAGCAGCAGCGTGTCAAGCAATTTGGATGAGGAGGATGCTAAGAAGTTTGTGCCAAGAGCAGACAAAAGGAACAATGATTTATTGTGACAGTAGCTCAGCTATTGCATTATCTAAGAATTTTGTGTTTCACAAGAGGACGAAACACATTGACACAAAATTTCGTTACATCAGGGAATTAGTAAACAATGGAGAAATTATTTTAGAACACTACAAAACTCAAGAGCAGTTTGTAGACATTTTGACCAAGCCATTGGGACAAAGGAGTTTCGAATTTTTGAGAAAATGCCTGGGTATGACTGATAACCCAACAGTTGAAAGTAAGGGGGAGTGTTGAAATGTTACTTTCAACAGTGGCTGTGCAGAGCCGCTTTCCATTTTCAATTTCCAGTTTTATGTCCTCCAGCCGCTTTCTAAATGCAATGAATAGTTAGTTCAGATTTTGTTGAATCGGTGCAGTCCGTTTTTGACAGACAATCTTTTTATTATGATCAGGGACAGTCTCTGTTTTTGGCAAAACAGAGTACTTGTGTTTTAAACACAGTGAAGATATTTTTTTTGTATGCGGGCGTTTTATTTTTAATGTACGCCATGGTCCCCATAGCAGTGTCTTGTTGATGTTGGAGGTCCGATGCGTTCAACGCAATCGGAGGTGTTATACATATCATACAACCATTTTATAATCGCCCTCCACCATAGCCAAGGTCCACGAGTCCCACAGACCACGCGGCGTTACAACTTGCAATCGCATCGGAGGTTTGAAGTTTGTGTTTTGTGTTATGTTCCTAAATCGTTGGTCCGATGCGATCATCGGATCGGGAGTCGTCTGTTAAATGGCCCGATTGAACTGTGATAAGAGACTGGACCCGATTCACTTATAAAGGCGAAGTTAATGGGAACCATCGCATCCATTGTGTAATCGGCAATCGGAACTTTTCAGTTGGTCATTTGAAATGTTTTGAAGTCTGGACCCAATGTTTTATTATGGCAGAGTTTATTTGGTTGTCGCGTCCGTTCCCCAATCGCAATCAAAGATTGAGTGGATTGCTTTGTTTTGTTATGTTTCCGTGCCGAATGAATCTTTTAAACAGGATTTAATCGTGCGATTCAAAGCGCATTTGTAATGTGGGTCCTCGACAACATGAGTTTTTAAAATAGATTTTATTTTTAGTTTAATTTTAATATAGTTTTGTTATAATTTTTAATATGCGCGGCATATAAAAGAAAAGCCCGAGAGCATGTGTTGTATCGTGTAGTTTTTGTTTTATGCATAGCAGTGCATTTTCTCAGCAGAGACAGAGTGTGTTTGTTTTGCACAGACAATGAGTTTGTTCTATGCACTGCGTTTGTAGCAGTGATATTTTGTAATCCCTCTCAGTGAGGAAGCATTGTAATAGTTTTTTTTAAAGAATAGAAGTTTTTTTTTTTTTTTTCAGTGTGGAAAACTTTGTCTCCTGTAAGTGAAATTTTAATATTTTCTCTGTGTTGAAGAGGGGAGTTTTATTCTCCATTTATTATTATGGAATTTTCAATATTCCAACAAGGATAACATTGTTACCTACACATTTAGGCTCAGAGCGAAAGGAGGAGGAGGCGCAGTCTGAAACACAAGTTGCATAGCTCGGGATGCCTCGCAGTGGTGGCGAATGCGAAGAATGACTAGGGTTTGGGGGATAGTGTATTACCCTAACCGTCTGGACCAGCATGGTAGTCGTTGTTTCAAAGACAGCACAATGGCGTAGATTCAACCAGATGTCACACCATATAAATGATAACAATAATCGATGTCACGGAGAATCAAAACTATGATTATTAATCTGTGCAAATAATTACCAGGTATTGTATAATGTATGTGTGTCGAAACCAACACGGGTTTAAATATCTTGTCAATCAAACACTTATATCCGTTCCAAACTATAATAGTATTCCAAAGTCCGTTATGTTGTATATTCTAATGCCAATGGTTATGGAAACGAGACATGGTAAAGTCAGAGAAATGTTAGCATGGTAATAGTTAAGTATATTTTGCAATGTTATTTATTTAATATAAGTACAAAGTTCGAAATATGGTTAGAAGTAAAAAATTTTATGTCTTCAGTAAGATGTTACATATATATATTATAGTAAAATCCCATTCAATACATTGACATCAACCACCCAGCAATGTCCACGGTACACAAATCCCAGAATACTAATAAATGAAATTTTCAGCCTATTGTACACAACTCTTCACAACAAAGCCGTTATATATTTAGTGAATTTGAAGGTCTATCCATGATACTCGAATCGCTAACTGGCCATCAGGTTGCCTCCCTTATTTCCCAATGATTTCACTGTGGATCAACAATATGTAGAAGAATTGGGTTGCCGAGAGAATGATAAGGAGTACCTCTATTGTTTTTTGCACCATCATCAATAGTAGCCATGGCGAAATGTACACAAATTTCAAATCTCATTAACAAATACATCTAGCAACTAATTCTAGCTGATTTTCCTAGAGGCATTTAAAAATAGGCACACAGCTCTTACCAGGCGTGAGTTCCTTCCGTGCAAATGAATTTCCTTGCATGCCAGCTTGCAGAAGCTCATTAATACCAGTTATGTACTGGTGCAGATAGATAACTATTTGATTAAGTGCTTTGGACATTCTGATTTTGATCATAGATTTTAAAAATATTTAGAAATCCAATAACCCATGAACCCCGTAGCAGCGTTTCCCATCGGAAAATACACCGCCCAGACGTGGTGGGAAAATCGATTTCCGACGCCTACATTACATTATTTTCATTTATTTGGGCTGTTCGTTTTCATTTTACAATTGAGAAATGCAACATAATCGACTATTCTGCAATTTATAATGATTTAAACAAATTTCTTTTAACTGAGTTAGTTATATATATTATTATTATTCTTTTATATATAAAAGGTTTTTATTTAATTTATATTAGAGTTATTATTGATATGTTTTTATAGTTTTAAACTATATAATATTTTACCATATATATGGATTTTTATGCTTTATTTTAAAAATAATAACATGGTGTTTTGTTAAGGTATTTAATAAAAATGCTATGTATTCAAACTTTTGTGAGTAATATTAAGAAAATTCTATAAATAATGCTAAACTTATAACCCAAACCCGCATTTAAATATTAAATTAAAAACATATAATTATATAAATATCTATTTTTCTAATAATATGTTTTCACTATAAATTAGATTCATATATCATTATAAAATATAACAAAATATAAATTAAATTAATTTTAACTACTATGAAACGTAATTGGGCATTCAAAATATTTGTTAATAAAGGCCATTCATGGTGATGCCATCTTAAAAACCACTAACAAACTCGAAGGTTTGTTATTAAAGGAAATTCATGGTAATGTTAAAACATGGTGGTTATTTACGTCATACTTACATTTTCAATCTTTTTCATTTTTAATGTTTTAAATCAAATTATCTTATAGTGATATTAATTTCAACCATATATATCCAAGTAAATTAGTTATGTAATTTAGAAATATATTAGGAATATGGAAGGTAGGTTGGGTAGGGAATTTATGATGATGCAATGTTTTATTAAGTTGATGCAAAAGTTTTCGATTAATAGTAAGAAGAATTACATTGAGTACATACTCATATAGTTAACATCTAACTGAAGGAATTGACTTGGGAGGTCATGCCTCCAACCAGGTATGGCATACTAAGCATATATATATATATATATATATATATATATATATATATATATATATATATATATATATATAAGAACTAAGGTGCTAGAGAAACTATGGACAAAATATAAAACGTAAGAGTTACACCTCACTAAATATAAGACCAAGGAAGTGACTCCTTAATACATCCATGGTCCTTAATACATTGATGACATTGCAATGTTATACATGGTAATGATTCATAATAAGTATTTACTATTCTTAATTTTATAAATTATGATTTACATATTATTGAACCGAGAGGTTCATTGAGTTGAGTGGCTCATTGAGTCGATAAGCTCATTCTACAACCCAATATAAGGGGATGTGTAAGTTTGTTTGTCTGTCCATGCCAGTAATAACAGATGTGTATTTTGTGTTAGGCAATGTCTTTGCACTATTAATTTGGTGTTAGACGATAGAACTAGCATATCTCGTTGATCCAACAATGTAAAATGTTTTTAATTATATCTTGACATTGGGAAAATGATTAATAACACCTTGCCTTCCTGCTCTTGGTCTCTCTTCCTATTTTATAGCAACACCACATGTTTGAAATTTACGTGTCAATTAACAAGAAAATCTAGTTCTAAGTTAGATGATCAGGTGGTAACGACAATGACAAAAGTGACATATGTAACAATCAGTTAGTGCGCACACACATATATGGCAGTTGCTGTCATCATCATCTTCCCTGCTCTGTTATCTGACAAGGCCAACCCTCTATTAGCAATAGGAAATATTTACAAGGGTTCAACAGTGGTGGAGGAATTTCATTCTCCATAATTTGCAGAAACAACCACATCATTAATCCCTAAAGTATGGGAAAACCCATCAGCTAAAGAAGCGACGATGACGGAGGAAGAAAAGATGGATTGGGTTTCCATGAGTGGAATGGAAAAGCAATAAAGAATGTCCCTAAATAGACTTAGTAAGTAGGGAATCTATTAGAAGCACCTGTCACAGCTGGTCTCTGCTCTCTTCTTTCTGTTTCATGGCGGAGATGTGGAGGTTGACGAGAATTTCCAGTTCATGGCATCATAGAAGGAAATGAGGTTGAACACAAACCCCAGGGATTTAGGTGAAGGACCATCCAACACTTCATTGAGAATTATGAGGTAGCTGGATGTTGGTTTAAATGCACATAGTTAGCCTTAATTAGCTTTAGTTCAACTCTAGTTATTGCATGTGATGTGCACTTGCCTTTAGCTAGTTAACTCGAGTGCTTACATGTGGTGTGCACTTGGCTTTAGTTATTTAAATCTAGTGCTTGCATGTGGTGCATGTGCACATTAACATAACATAAAGCACACATAAATTTAGTTAGCTTTAATTATCCATAGTTATTTCATGTAGAACTAAGATTAACTTAATTTATTTATGTATTGAGTCTGAAACGAATATTGACGAATCAAATTCATTCTCAATTTTAATTTTAATTTTTCAACTCTCGCAAGTTTGTGCAATTATTATTCAGCTAGATCCATATCTGTGCTCTAATAATTTTACATGGTATCATAACTACAGGGGCTTGGATAAGGTGAATGAAAAATATTTTGCAGGTTTGAAGGGAAAATAATTGGAAATTGTTCGAATATTTGATTTGTAGATCAAAATATTGGAGAACTGCCGCAATTGTTGCCACAGCTACAAGGTGAAAAAATGGAGTTCTCATCTTCAACGATTCTTACTTTGTATAAATACTTCCATGGACGCCAGAGATTTTTCTTCACCTCAGAGGCAAAGGATTGTATCAGATAGTTATGAATACAGAAGTTGAAACCAATTTCGTCGTTGAAAAATCCAAATAATTCAACATGATGGATGAGGCTTTTGGTCTTCTATTGTTTTCCATATCTCCAACATCGTGTTTCCATGTTGAAGCATGCAACACTCTGAATGAGGTTTGGAAAAATTTGGAAAATATATTTGGAAAGCAAGATGAGATGCAGGCTCGTATTCTCGAAAATGAGCTAAATTCCTTATATACAAATAGCTTTGAGAACATTCAAGATTTCTTTACGAAGTTTAAATCATTAATTCTACAATTACATGATTGCGAGATCAATAAATCCAAATAGGAAGGTCATTTTATCCTTTCTGCGTTGTCTAAATTAGGTCATGAATATGTTGTTTTCATTTCTACATTTCATACAGTTAGACTTGCAACTGGAGAAAAATGGAAAATGCCCAAATTTGATGCATTTAATGAGTCTCTCATTAATGAGAAGGATAAGCTCTTAAAAACGGGTTCATTAAAGTCTCCAAATTAACACGCACTTGACATGCATGAGAAATAAAATTCCAACTCGAAACCAAATCAGCAATACAAAGGCAAAGGAAAGGCAAGAGATCCAAATCAAAGAAAGGAGGAAATCCAAAACCTCTAGATAATTCTTCTAGCTCCAAGGGTAAGAAGGGAAAGAAAGGAAACTCCAAGTGTCCTTATTGTAATAGAGGTTATCATCTTGAATCCTTTGCATCCAGAAGACCATTGATCTGATGGCAAAGAATCTTCAGCAAAATAATCTTGGTTGTCACATTCCAGAAAGTGCCAAGAAGAAGACATTGGAAAAACCGTCAGAAACAAGGGGTAATGGGAAAGCTTTCATTTCTCTTTATTCTACACCGCAATAATGGATCATTGATTCAGGAGCTTCACATCATATGGCTTCTTCAAAAGAATCCTTTTCTTCTCTACATGCATACTCAGGACCTCCTATTCTCATGGGGGACAATTCTACAGTTGAAGCAACTAGACAAGAAAGAGTGCAATTCAAAGATGGAAATTTTGAGAATGTCTTGCATTATTTTAATGTTATTTCAGTGTATCAGATGACACACACATGAATCAAAAGGAAATTTTAATTTACCCCGGATTCCGTGAGCATTTATGAAATGCAAACCAACTTTAAGATTTCATCTAGAAAGGTAAATGATCAATCTCGTCTGTATACATTTTCTGATTTTACTCCCCAATCAGATTATATTTTGCTACTTACGCATGTAAATGAAGAAGGTAGGATTTGGCACGAGATATTTGAGCACTTGAATTTCAGATATATGCAATAAATTAGAAAGTAAGAGATGGTCAAATGATTTCCAGCCATTGAATTTTTAAATGGTGTTTGTAATGGATGTGCTCTTGGAAAGCATCCATAAGACAAGTTCGAGAAGGGGCATGCATGGAGTGCATATTCACCTTTATAACTTGTACATAGTGATCTCATGCATCCATTTCCAATACTTTCAATAAGAAAATAAAGATATGTGTTTTCATTTATTGATGATTACACAATATTCACTTGGGTTTACTTCTTGAAACTCAAGTCTGAAGTTTTTCAACATCTAAATATTTTCAAAGCACATGCGGAAAATCAGTTTGGAAAATGCATCAAGATACTTAGTGCAGATAATGGGACAAAATATGTCAATAAAGATATCAATAATATTTTTAATGAATCAGCCATATAGTTTCAACATAAAGTTCCTTACACCCCACAACAAAAATGGGTGGCCGAAAGGAAGAATCGATCTTTGAAAGAGATGGCCAATTGCATGCTGCATGCAAGATCTCTTTCGTCAAAATTATGGGTTGAAGTTATCAATTGTGCCTCATACATCTAGAATAGATCTCCTCATAAATATGTTACTCGAAAAACACCTTTTGAGGCTTGGATTGGCATGCAACCTGAAGTCAGTTATTTCCGCATTTTAGGATCTTGAGCATGTGCTTGCATTCCTACAGAGAAGAGAAAGGCTTTGGAGCCTCAAAGTAAAGAATGCATGATTTTTGGATATTCTGATGAAGTAAAAGGGTACATCTTGATTTATATCAACATTAAATATCTCTTTATTTAAAGGAGTGTAAATTTTGACGAAGATATTTTGCAAGATCCAACAAATGAACTTGTTACCAAGTCTCCATCATCACTCATTGATGAGTATGGAGATGAAAATTCAGATCATAATTATCATGAATATGATCCTTTTCCTGTGGCACCTGTTGGACCACCAATTGTTGAACATCGAGATCATACTTCCTCATGTAGTTCGAAAGATTATCGACCACCTTCAACACAAAAATGGGGTAGCATGAGTGATTTCCTTGATGATCCTTCATCTATACTTGAGTTTGAGGAATATCCAAAACCACTCTTAGCTCTGGATCCATGCATGCCCATGCATGCATATGATCCACATACTTATGCAAAAGCAGCTAGGCATCATGAATGGGAAGCGACAATGGATGAGGAATACAACTCTGTCATTGAGAACCAGACTTGGGATTTGGTTCCACTACCTTCCAATTGTAAACTTGTGAGGTGAAAATGGGTTTACCGGACCAAGAAAGTAGTAGATGGCCATGTTATTCGATATAAGACATGTTTGGTAGCAAAATGTTTTCAACAGGTACATGGTGTTGACTATGATGATACTTTTACTCCAGTGGAAAAAAAGGATTCCATTCGGCTAGCTCTCTCCATAGCAACAACAAGAGGATGGGAGGTGCATCATATGGATGTGAAGAATTTCTTTCTTCACAGTGATCTTGAGGAGGAAATCTGCATGGAGTAGCCACAAGGATACATGCAAAATTAATCTCTAGTATGCAAACTAAAGAAGTCTCTCTATGGTCTCAACCAAGCACCTAAAGCATGGTATGAAAAGATGGATTCCTATTTTTTATTTCAAAATTTTGTACACTGCAAATATGATTCTTGTTGGAGAGGTAAATCCCCTCTACGGACAGAGGTGATCCCTACTAGCCCAGATCGGGTCTAGCAACAACCGAGTCACTCTAAGACGCAGGTTCCTAGTTACAAAAGACCAAGATGCGACAAGAGGCCTACCTTAAGTCCTATGATTTTGTTGCTTGTAGAGAAGATGGCGCTTCCGTCATTTGCTTTGGTAGATCACAATTCTCCTGCCCAGCACATTCGAACACTTGCACGTACATGAAGAAACAACAACACACAAGCGTAAAACCTAATACATGCAACTATGTATCAGTCAGAGAAGATACAACTTATAAAATAAAACATAGACATATGAATGGAACCATAATCGAAGTCGTTTATTATTAGTTACAACAAAAGAAAGATACAACCTAAGCTCTTACGCCGGATCTTCCTTCAGCGGGTCAACAACGGAGCACGTCTCGATGAAGCTCGTTGGGATGGGACAAGGCTCTCTCTCTTCGGCTATCTAACGATAGTCTCCTTACTACTGATTCATTTCTATTCAGGCTAGCTTGCAAAGGGAAAATGACAAGCTTATATAGATGGTGGAAGGGGAGTTGGGATACCTGCTATGGTGGGATTGGCCCTATCCTCAAGGAAGCCTCCATGATAGGAGGAAAACCACTTCCCCTACATGGAGATCCAGAGCCAAACCTCCCAACTCATTTTAGAGACTTGTTTAGGAGTTGGTTGGAATCAAACTTCCGCCATTTATTTTTAAAAAAAATCCTTATTAAGCTTGGCACGAGTAATACACTAGAACAGAGCGCCAGTTGGCACACCCTCTTTGGTGGATTTCCCCCATTGGCGCGAGGGCTAAACTGGCTGGTCGTGCCAAGGTCAAAAGGTCTATTTTTAGGGCTTTTTACAGCAAATTTTCTTCAGAGGAATGATTGTCCTTATCAAGGGGGATGCCATGAAAGTGGTTTCAGGTCATGTCACTGTTCACAGGTCACGGAAAAGGCTCTCCAATGTGTGGGACGGGGGATTGCAGGGACGGTGACAAATTACTGTGTAACATATGCCCCTTAAAGCATGAGGCCCGAGAGAGAGAGAGGGGTGAAATGCTTTATGAGAACGTGTCCAACTGAAAACACTACCATCGGAAAACTTGGGTATACAAGTACAACTGATATCTCAAATACATGATATGTGGTATGGGTGCAACCATCCATAATAGAGTATACAATAATCAGGATCCAAGGCATGGTCGCAGGCATCCAAAAAGGATCAATAAGTAGACTCAGGTATGTTCGCAGCCATCTAGTCAATGAGTCATGTATCCAATCATGATAATCCACAAAATCTGCAGCCTGGATTCCAACAAACAAAATCCAGGGTCTTGAGCTCCATCTTGACCCGAATAGAGTAAAATTCCAAGCATGTGAATAAGTGAGCTGAAGTCGAACATGCAAGAACATCGTCTGATTACCAGCCAATGATGAAAGTTGTTAACAGATGCGAGAGGAACCACCAATAATGACAATGGCCCTCAAGGTACTATAGGTACAGTCCACGGAATGTGTATAGTGAGCTAATGTTGAACACCCGCAGAATCATCCGATTGAAGGTCAATGATAAAAACCTTGCGTCGAATGTGAAGAACCTGCCATTGAGGCATGCAGGCTCCAAGGTACCGGAAGGGAGTCTCTAGATTAGCTTCTTGGATAATGAGTTGAATTCGACAGGAAGTAACCTTGATCAAAGGTGGGCCATAGTGTTTCCCACGTCATCGACGCGAGACAGAGGAATATGATGTTTGTGAATCAGGATCAGATGAGAATCAGAGGAAGGTTGAAACTACAAAGGTCAACTTATCTTGAACATAGAAGCAACACAAGAGTGGATTTGGAAGTATTTGACATCAAAAGATCTGAGGTCATGACGACGAGGCAAAGAGCAGATGAGAGGTCAAAAAGGATCACCCAAACCCATGGAGGCAAGCAGAAAATGAGATGAGATTCCCCAACCCAACACGAATGTAGACAAGTGCCATGTTCAAGAGCGACATACTGCCAACACGATGATGATATTGGTTCCATTTTTTCCCCACCATTTCTGGCGAGTACCCCAATTATTTTTGAAAACAAGCTTGAAGGGGATATCATATGCTTGTGATATAAGTTTGTCCTTCGGACGAATCCATCCTAGTACATTTAACGAGCCCTAGGAAGGAGAAACTCGAATATCGTCATTACGACTGAATGCGATGTCATCAGGGTTTAACGAGTCTGAAAAAGGAATAACTCGGCGTCTTTTCATGTGTAGAGAGTTTGAAAAGACAACGGAAAAGTAAACTCCAACAATCCCTTTTCGTAAATAGTTCCTTAGATTCGAAAAGTTAGAAAAATGTGTCTAAGAAAGCCTCCGAGTCACAATAGGCTAGGGTATTCCTTTTTCATAAATAATCTATCCCAGCCCGAAAAAGGGGTAAACGTATATTGGGTAGAAGTCGTTTCGTAGCCAATTTAACGAGATCAAAATGACAAGTGACTCAAAAATTTTATCATGTTTAGAGAGTCAGAAAAGAGCTGAAAGATGACTCCAGAAATGACTTTTCGTGTTTTTACCGAGTCCGAAAAAGTATAAAATACAACTCGTATCGTCGTCCAAGTTGCGTGAAAACCTGCTGCTACACATGAAAGCAAGCGTAAAATCCATTTTTCTACAAAATATAATAAAATATTGGAAAAATGACTTTCAAAACCTAATTTTAACTTTGAAAGTTATAAATATACCAAAAATAGTAAAAACATATTCACTTTTACTTTTTACCTTTTGTGAGAGCAACAGTGAGCTTTTGCTGTGCAAACTTGCGGCGGCCATTGTGGTCAATCCAGTACGTCATTCTGGTTCTCATTCGTTCGAGGTAAGAGGCGATCTCCTTAGCTTTGTTTTGATTCATTTTTGGTAGATTTCCATTGTGTTTTGATCCCTGGGGGGACCCTTTGCAAAATTAGGGCTTGGCCAATTGGTGCAGGTATCAGGCACAGAATCGTGCCAATTGGCTCCTTTTTGCAAAGGGGTCACGCTAGTTGGCGCGACTACTAGAAAAATAGTCACGCCAATGGCGCAACTCAAATTTCCACCTAAATTTATCAAAATGTGAGCTAATTAGATGAATTTCTAAGTGTTCTAGAGATCTAATGAGGTGTTTATGACCATGTTGGTGCAGATACACAACCACAATGGTGATCGAGTGGAAGGAAAGGGAGCATGGTGAAGAGGATGAAATGGCCATGCATAATGAAGCATGCATGAGTGCTCTTTGAAACTGTGGTCTCAAAAAGTTCTTCCTAACACCATGTTTGAGAGCACAACTTGAGCTACTGCAGTATTTGATCAAAATTTGGGACGAGAACGAAGAAGTGTTCAGGCTTCGAGACCAAGTATTGGAAGTTGAGGTCTCTGACATTTATTTCATAACTAGATTGTACCGCAGAGGTCCAGTGCCAATCATGATAGGCAGTAGACCTTCTGGTGAGAAAATGGATATGGTGATGGCAAGAGTGTGCCCAGGGGCACGGACAGGATCGGGCAGTGGGAAGGTCGATATCCACACGGTCCCCGATCTAGCACTCTGAGTAGTGCTCCACACCATTACACGGGCTACGGGATCACAGGCACTGCACGAGGCAACCAAAGCACAGCTCCTACTAGCATCTAAATGCATGAACTTGACACTTTTTGATTGGGCCACTGCCGTAACAACGAAAATCAAATGGCAGCTGACAAAGTGCAAGAAGGCCAAACTGAAATAGTTTGGGTACGGTTCCATCCTGGTATCATTCGTCCTTGAACAAATACCAATTTTCCAAGGCCAGGGGGCAATAGTCGTTGAGCCATCATTGAGGGAGCCGAGGATGGCTCGATGGGCAGCACTCATGCCCAGATTAGGAGGGGGCCAACAGATGTCCTAGAGGCCCAAGTTTTTTGTATGGCTACGGCGTTAGCTGATCATCGTTGAGGACTGGCCCTATGCCGGTACCGACTTCATGGGAGACCCAGATCTTCCCCTCCCAGAGGGGGATGACTGGGACGAGGAGCAAGGTAAGACTCTTTTTGATTTTTATGTATTTATGATTTTTTTGTGATACATGCCTATTTTAACAAATAGTTCTATATGTATGCAAACGTTGGCCCAGAGAGGCCCGCTGGGATGTCGCCCATCGCACGGAGGACCCCTCTCGCACACGATCCTCAAGCTGAGGGCAGTGAAGGGAGCGATCTAGTCCAGAACCTGGAGGGTATCGCCCGGGGGATCCCGAATTACGCACGGCTAGTAAACATCTTGATGGCTTACTAGAGACACACTGTGGGGGTGCCTAGTCACCTCCACCGATTACTAAGGCGATTGGTGCACGCGGTGACATGCTACCATGAGCACCATGCTGATTAGTCATCTAGAGCTTTTGAATGCATATTTTTGAGAGACATGTTGTCTTCGGCTATTATTAAAATAGACATGTATATTTTTGATTTTATGTGATGTACACAAACTGCAAACTATTTGACATATATATATATATGGATGGATCTTTTTACATACAATAATGTTTTTACAAGTTGCGTAAATGTCTATCTAAAACCATATTAGCTACTGCATCTATTAACGCATTCATGTGTCTGGGTATGTGTTGATATGTAATGTAATCAAAATTTCTTTCCAGTAAACGAATACGTAGATACCGTTGTAAAATGGATGGGTTTCTAATTGAATAATGTCCATTAAGTTGTAACACTACAAGCTATGAGTCTAGATATACAAGTAATGCACGAATACCGAGGTTAACAGCCTCGTTGAATAATTCCAAAACGACACTATACTCCATGACATTATTTGTGGTAGGCCCTAGACAAACACCTTGCAAATTGACCAACTCACCAGCAGGATCGTAGATTACCCAGGCTGTCGAGGACAGATTCTTGGTATTGCGGGAGGCACCATCCGTGAAACCAACAAAAGGAGTAATAGACATCTACATAATCAGGAAGACCCAATCAACAGAAAGGCACTTACAAAGCACACCACACCACACATGAACAAAAATGAAACCACTCACTTATGTACATACATACCACACAAGAATATCTCAAGCGTAGTACTTTTTGAGGTACAACTCATTCCTAGGTTGCACCAGAGGAACACCTTTGTAGTCGATAAGCTCATAGGCCTCATTTTTTAATACTCGCTTAACGATACAGGGCCCATGCCACATGGGCTGGAATTTGCTCACTCCAAGTTTATCGTGTGCTTGGTCATATAGGAGGATGAGGTCCCCTTCAATGAAAGAACGTGGAGAAACCGATTGATCGAAGTGGGCTTTGACCCGCTTTTTTTGTGCCTCAATAACCAAGGCAGCTAAGCGGCAGGTTTCATCCAGTCGTTTCGATAAGCCCAGAGAGATGAGAACAATTGGAGATGCCAGTTGGATTTGTGGATACCAATCGTTCGTTGAAGCATCGTGACCAAAACCTTGTTCATGGCCTCAACCTGGCCATTCGCCTGGGGGTAGTATGGCGTTGAGATATCATGGTGTAAGCCCAATTTTGATGTCAGCTCAGCCATCATGTAATCCCAAAAATTAGTGCCATGATTGGTGACAATGGCTTGAGGGACTCCGAAACGCATAATAACATGGTTGAAAGGGAATTGGGCAGCTGTCTTACCGTCGGCAGCTAATGTAGGCATCACTTCGGCCCACTTAGTGAAGTAGTCCATGGAAACGATTATATAAGCATGCCCCCCGGCCGAGTGAGGGTTACATGTCATAAAATATATGCCCCATTTGGAGAAAGGGCCTACGGTAATGAAAGGATGCAAGGGTAGGGGTGGCGTGTGCATCTTGCACTGAAAGACTTGGCATGCATGACATTTTTGGACTACAACAATACAGTCTTTGAATATAGACGACCAGAAGTAACCCACATGCAGAATCTTCTGGGTGGTGACATATTCGGACATGTGACTACCACAGGCGCCACTGTGACAGTCATTCAGGACTCTCTCAGCCTCTTCCAAGGTCAACCACTAGCGAAGCACAGAATCAACTCTGACATGGTACAAGGTATCTCCTACAATGCGGTAGGGTTGAGATTGATGCCAAACACAACGGCGAGCATCCTTTGTCAACTCAGGCCGGAATGTGGATGTTTGAAGATACACAATAATGTCACCGTACCATGGATCACAAGTGCTAATAAGAAAGAGTGTTTCATCCGAGATATGATCCTCAGATTGGGATGGAACGGAGTCTGTCGGGAGAGAGCAAATAAGATCAGCAAAAACCAATGATTTCGTCGACTTAGCAGTGGTGAACTCTAAATTGAACTCCTAAAGGATTACAATCCATTTGGAGTACTTGCCCCCCAGCAATTTTCGAGACAAGATGTATGTCATGGGGTTGCAGTCAGAAACCACTGTTACTGTATGCAACAGGATGTAATGGCGGAATCGCTGGACGGCCTGAACCACAGTGAGCACCAACTTCTCGACGTGGGCATAACGCATTTCAATTTCAAGAAGATTCTGAGATAGATAGTAAACTATGTGTTCATTTCCATCATCGTCATCATATACAAGAGCCATAGCTATCGTGCTAAATGCAACAGCCAAATAAAGGGTAAAATCCCGATGATAGTTGGGAGGATGTATCAACGGAGCATTAATGAGCAATGTTTTAAGCTTATCGAAAGATCCCTGTGCAATCTCGTCCCAATGGAAGGGAATGTCTTGCTTCAAAAGTTGCGTAAAGCCTTTGGCCACTTCCGCATAGTTCAGAATAAAGCGCTGTAAGAAGTTGGCTTTCCCCTACATACTCTGTAGTTGATGTAACGAGGATGGGGATGGGAGGTTAATGATGGCCTCAACCTTGAGGGGGTCAAGTCGAATCCCGTATTTGGAGACGATGAATCCCAAAAGATGGCCAGAATCCACATAGAAAATGCACTTATGAGGATTGAGCCTAATATTGTAACATCTGCAACGGAGGAAAATCTGGAAAAGGTGTTTAGGATGGTCCTCACGCTGAGCTGAATAGGCCAGAAAATCGTCCATATACGGCTGAACAATATGACGTATGTCGTGGAAAGTATAGGACATAGCATGCTGGAAGGTGGCTCCAGTATTTTTCAAGCCGAACGGGAGCTTTTTGTAAGCGAAGGTACCCCATAGACAGATAAAGGTAGTCTTATGTTGATCATCGGGTAAAATATTGATTTGATTGTACCCAGAGAAGCCATCCATAAGGGAATAAATCTCACTCCCTGCACATTCATCAATGATCTGATCTGTAAAGGGAGTGGGGTAATTGTCCTTAAGATAGGCCCGATTAATGTCTCGGTAATCAACACAGACCCGTATAGTGCCCTGCTTCTTATCTACAGGGACGATATTTGAAACCCATTATGTGAGGGGAATTGGATATATAAAGCTCGTGTTAAGAAGTTTTTCAACTTCTGCCTTTATGGCTGCGGCTTTTCGGGGATGCACTGGGTGTAGACGCTGACGCACTGGTTTCGCACCTTGGTAGGTAGGAATATCATGCACGATTATACTGGGATCAATCCCAGGAATCTCCTCATAGGACCATGTGAAAACATCTCTGAATTCACGAAAAAGGTTCGTGTAAACTGGTATCTCTTCGGGAGAACAAGTCACTCGCACATGAATATTCTCGAATATCCCCGGTTTGACGGAGATGTCGATTGGCATGGTTTGAGTCATATTACTCAGGTTTCCCTCCAAAAGGACCTCATGAGTCAATATCGGTGTTTTAAGAGGCGGAGTGGGAACCTAAGATGAAAAGCACTCTATATAATCAGACATTTCCCCCAGGCCAGGCATGAACGAGGAATGATGATGTCCATCGCTCCACGGTATGTCTTCAAGAGACATTGTTTCAACAATAGCTTCGTCAGAAGGGAAGACTTCTCTTAAAGGATCAAGCAAATCTGCATTGCCTAGCCAAGGGGATTAAGAATATATATCCAAAGCTATGCTCTAAGGAGCATGTTCAGGAGGAGGAGGATCAGATGCAACGACGATTTCACAATAATTAATCTCAACTAGAGTTAAAGGCATTGATTCTCTGAAAGAGGTCACCTGTTCAGGCAAAAGGATGATCCAAGGGTCATCTGACCTAGAGATCATGTTAACTTGAACGGTGTGTGGTGGTGGCATGGGAAAAATACCCATGAGGACGGGGTCCTTGAAAAGACCAGGTCCTACACTATCGGGGGGATTGGGGATCTAATACACGTAAGGAACGTTGTTCTTGGAGGATGAGGTGAAGAAAGACAACTAATCCACAGTGATAATTTTTCCCTCATGAGGGAACTTCAGAAGCCAAAAGAGGGTGGACGGAACGCACAGCATGGCGTGAGTCCAACTGCGACCAAGAGGGAGATTGTAGTTGAGCTTGGCGTCAACCACTTCTACTTCTACGTTGATTGTCTTACCCTGTAATGTGATCGAAAAACTCTCGAGAACACCCAGGGGTTTTTATTCCCGACCATCAAATGTCGCTAGGGCATTGGGAGATGAAGTGAGAGCTAGAGAGCCAATGGTCTTCCAGCAGGCGGATGACATAACACAGGTGGAAGCACCTTCGTCCACAATGGCTCTATGTATGTTGGGGGCCTTGATCCTAACTTGGATAACAAGAGTGATTCGATGTGGAAGTCAGGGGACAAAATTTTCTAGGTCGAAGGTGAGAAGATTAGAATCGATGGGATCGATTCCACCGATTGCGGACAACAGAGCTTTCTGTTGCGATGGGAAAATTTTAATCACTTCCAATGAAGACATTACAGAAGGCGCCTATGCAAAATCCTCAACAATACTATAGTGCTAAGCGGCATGGCTGTTTGGGTTATAGGAAGATTTTTGGAGAACACCTTTAGAAGGTGGCCTCACAACAGGTTCAGTGCTGGGCTTCTCAATTTCTAAAGGACCAGAGATAGGTGGGGGAGGTGGGCCATCCACAACTTCCTTCCCAGCTGCCTGGCATGATCCAGCATAATCCTTCGAACACGTAGAAATTAAGACAGGTGAAACACCATTCATCATAAAGACTTGGGAGCTAAACGGTACAGATGGTGAAGGTTGCTCAACCATCTAGGTTTGCTGAGACGGGAATGGTTCTTTGAGAACTATCGGAGTCCCTTGGGAGCCTTTCAGAAGTTGACTAACTTCAGATCGTCGGGGACAATATTTGGTAAAATGGTCTCCTTCATAGAAAAGGCAGGGGTACTTCGGTTTACGTTGGGAACCATCGTCAGAACGAGGTTTAGAGGATTCCAGTTTCGGGGCATCAGGTTTGGATTTTCCTTTGCCCTTCTTCTTTCCTTTAGAGGCCTTTTCTGTAGGATTAGCCTGAATGGCATTGACCTCCACAGTCTTACCAGAATCTAGAGGGGCGGGAAGAGCAGAATTATTGGAAGAATTAGACTTCTGCTTCCCATTAAAGGACTTCCGAGAATTTTGAGAAACGGAACCAATAACACCGTCCACCGATGGGGTAGTTGGTGCTATAGAGGTCCTTGGCGATGGGGCATTAGAAAAGATATCATAGAGCATTCCAGACTGAGAGTACACTAGATCAACATACTGGGCACACGCGATGGTTTGTTCTTCGGTCACACATGCCCCCATAGCAATATCTTGAGCGATCTTGTTAACGAAGGAGGTAGTGAACCAATGTGTTAGTAGCTAATCAGGTATATCAAACTTGATCAGTCTACGATGACGTCGCCACTCATGAATATGATTAGATATGTAGGTGGCTTTATCCTGCTTGAGAGAAGTCAGGAGATGCGTCCTGGCTTTGTAACGAACCGGTAACTGGAAATTTGTCAGAAAAGCCATAGTTAATGTATTGAAGTCTTGAAAGATACTGCGGGGTAATTCTATATACCACTTAGCAGCATCACCAGTAAGAGTGCGCTAGAAAAGACACAAACGAATTGAATCATCGACCCAAGAGTTGGACGAACACCACAGATGGTAGGTCATTATATGAGCTTGGGGGTCCTCTCTAGCTTTACCTTCAAATTTAGGACAGTCACTGGGCACCTTGGTCAGAACCGGAGGCCAATAAGGATTGTGAAGAATCAGATCAATGGTCAATTTAGAAACATCCGACAATTCCAACGTAGCAGGGAATGACAACTGAGGGTTGAAAGGCATACCAGGCCCTCGATAAGGACCTGTACTTGTACTCCAACCTGGTTGAGAATATCCTTTCCCGCATTGGTTCTGTCCTGAAGGATTCTGACCATAGGGGGTGTAAGCCATATAATTAGTCTGATATGGTTGCTGATAACCAGTGTACGGGGGTTGATAACTGGGGTATGGACCCTGATTATGTGTCGGCCCCGTCTGAGCAGTGTATGGATTTGACTGTTGAGTATAGGTATAGCTTGGTTGTTGAAGGTAATAATTAGAACCTTGGGGCAGGTTGTAAACCGGTTGAGATTGACCTTGGAGGTAATAACTGCCTTGGGGTTGAGCAGGCTGTTAGTAATTGTGCCCCTGCTGAGCTTGATAAGTTGGGCGCACAGGGGGATTTGGCTGTGGCATAGAGTAAATCGGCTGTTGAGTAGGGTTGACAGGATGTGCAGGTTGGCCTGGTTGAATAGGTTGACCTAGCTGAGCGGGCTGCCCTAGTTGAACAGGTTGACCCGGGTGAATAGGTTTCCCTGGTTGAACAGGTTGACCTGGTTGAAGAGGGACACCAGGCTGCCCCGGATGAGCCAGTTGGCCTAGTGGTGGAATAGGGCTAGGTTGTGCCTGATAACCAGTTTGACCTGTAATAGGACCATAAGAGGGCCCTAGTTGTGCAACATTCAGACCGATAGGAAACTGAGGTTGTAGAGGTTGCACCATAGGTTGAGAGGGTTGGATTTGCCCCCCAGGACAGTACAACGGCCTCGGTTGGTACCCCGGTTGACCTGTGGGTCCTTGAGGTTGCCCTGGTTGGACCATAGGGTGAGGCTGTATAGGTTGACCTTGAGGGTTGTAGGGCTATCCTTGTGGACCATATAACAACCCCTGCTGGCCCGAAGATTGGCCCTATAAGGGTTGTCCTTGCGGGTCATAGAGATAACCAGGCTGGCCCGAAGGTTTTCCCTGAAAGGGTTGTCCTTGTAGGTTGGAAGGTTTCCTAGCCTGGGCAAACAGAAAACCTTGAACATATTGATAAGCCTCTAGAGCAGGAAAACGTAGAGGGTTTCCCTGCTCATCGTACTAATATGGAAAAATGTAAACGGGTGTACCATCTTGTGCATAATGGGAGAAATAAGGATGGTTGGGATTTTGGGAGGATTGACCAACCTTAGAGTTCGACTGCTGTAGAGACAACCAATACTCCTCAGGAGAGATATTCTCTGGAATAGTAGATGCTATGTAGACGTCTTCGGGAAGTGACGCGGTCCTGACGGACTGAGTAGTAACAGTGGGTGTAGATGCAGCTACAAAGACGGTAGGCCTAATAGGTACTGATGTGACTTGAGGAGATGACGTGAGAGGTGTCCTTGGGAACATCCCTAACGAAGGAATAGCTGGCCTGGTAAAGGGAGTTGATACTCCCATAGAGGCGATAGTGATCATAATTTGACTTAAGGATCTATATCCTGCTGGAAGCGAAGGACTAGGCGAAGACATGACATATAAATCGGGGTTGTCTTCTAGGAATATCTGGTAATCTTCACCAGATGTGGGGATTTCCTCACTAGGAGAAGGATTGGATGAGTCCATATCTAACCCTGCCGCTATATCTTATAGAAGACGGCGAGGACTAGGAGGAATAATAGCAGCTAAAAAGGGCGAACCTGATGTAAGAGGAGGGAAATATTCCCCTACTCCAAATCCAAACCAAGCGTTGGATAAGGGCCAATTGAACTCAAATGGTCCTTCAAAGGGAAGCTCAGATAGAACCGGTCCCCCATCGAGAAACTCAGAGACAATGGACTGCTGAGGTTCAGCAGAGGATTGAGATACCTCTAATGAATCGTCTGTGTAAGGAATACCAGTAGACGAAACTGAGGGTTCCACCACTGTGACAGTAATGACAAGAGGAAGAAATCAAACAAAAGCACAGGGGCTAAAAACCAAGGCACACAATCAGATGGCCAACAAGCAAACTCTAATAGGGCATGTGATCGCAGGTGATTTATTTTACCACATTGAAACTTAGAAACTTCACCATTTCATGTTTTAAGAGTCGAGAAATGGATGAAAGGTGACTCTATCTCTTTCAATTTGGAACAAGCATGAAAGGACAAGCACTTGATGATCCTTTCAAAGCTAATGAGTCAAAAAAGATCAAAGTGACTACTCTGGAACTCTAGGCAAAGGGTGTACCAAATATCCATGAACTACAATATACACCTTGGTTTCAAAATGAAAGAGAAATCAACCAATGACTTGACATACATGCAGGCAATCTCCCCGAATGCTATGTCCGGTGTATCATGGGTATAAGGCAGCAGACTCGGCTTCATATGGATAAAGGATAGCAGCTTAGTGGGGTCTCCCTTTATATACGCGATGGTACAGGGAGCACAAGTCCATACTAGTGCTGTCTAAAGCTGAGAGGCAAATGATAGCTACTAGGTTTAACGACGCCGGAAAACGTCACTAGCCTAGACCTCTAAATATTTCGTTAATGTTTCAATGCTACCTTAAGGTAAATTGAATAAATTTTAGTGTTGATCTTCAATTATGTTTCAATTTTCACGCCCTACCGAATGTTATGTCTCAAAATCATCTAAATGCACACTACATGCCACAATGTATCACTTTATTCGATCAATAGCTAACTACGGGAAGGTTGAGAGCTTTCACACAATAACAAAATGATCACAAAACAACCACTAGTGTATCTAATTCATGCTAATGCAACTAAAGGCTTTCCCTTTAGAGTTATATAACACTAATAACGCATAAAAGATTTCAATTTACATTAACTAATCGAAAGAAAAAGAGATTTTATTTTTTGTATTTTCAATGTTTAAGAGCAAAGTGCACTAAACAAAATGAAAACTAATGAAAAGAACAATCTAAGAAGTGATAGCAAAAGAGCACAGACAAGCAAGCTCACTCAATGCAAAACACACAATCAGATCTCAAACTAATGAATAAATCCCTCAAATCAAAGAGGAATCCCATAGACTCATACAAACCGTGTAATCTAGGCTCAAAAAGAGACAAAGAAAAATTCAAATGAGAAAGAGACCAATCACTCGAATAACGCAATAAAACAATGAAAAACCACCAAACGAATGCAAAGAAGCAACAATGAAATTGACTGATCAAATGAGAACCAAAAACTTCCATAGGAAGCTCGACACACTATAGCACATAGATGCCCTAGGGCTAGAATGTAAAACTGATAGTATAGGGCAAAAAACTAGAGGATAGAGGTCACACACAGTCAACCAAGGCTCCATAACACTCAGGCATATGAAAAAATGACACTAAAACCACGAATCAAGCTCATAAAGCTCAGAAAGGAGAAAATCCTAGCACCACACAGGATTGGCACGACTATCTGGTTGCAACTAGCGCCAGAACAGGATTTGCGTGGGGGATGAACTAGCAATAAGCACCAGTTGGTGCGATTGTCAGGGAAAAAACTGCGCCAGTTGATTTTACTAATGAGAAAAATAAAAAAGAGCAAACAGGGAGCAGATTAGGTATAGTGAGGCTAAACAGAGGTTTAACACTAGGAAAAAGCGAACTAAAAGAGCTGATCAAGCAGACAAAGACCAAAATCAACCGAAAAGACAAGAAAAACTCCAATCAATGTCTCCCCAGTGGATTCGCCAGTTTGTTGGAGAGGTAAATCCCCTCCGCGGACAGAGGCAATCCCTACTAGCCCAGATTGGGTCTAGCAACAACCGAGTCATGCTAAGACGCAGGTTCCTAGTTACAAAAGACCAAGATGCAACAAGAGGCCTACCTTAAGTCCTACGCTGTTGTTGCTTGCAGAGAAGATGGTGCTTCCATTGTTCGCTTTTGCAGATCACAATTCTCCTGCCCAGCACATTCGAACACCTGCACGTACACGAAGAAACAACAAAACACAAGTGTAAAACCTAATACATGCAACTATGTATCAGTCAGAGAAGATACAACTCATTACATAAAACATAGACATATGAATGGAACCATAATCGAAGTAATTTATTATTAGTTACAACAAAAGAAAGATACAACCTGAGATCTGATGCCAGATCTTCCTTCAGCGGGTCAACAGTGGAGCACGTCTCGATGAAGCTCATCGGGATGGGACAAGGCTCTCTCTCTTTGGGTGTCTGACGATAGTCGAGCCTTACTACTGATTCAACTCTATTCAGGCTAGCTTGCAAAGGGAAAATGACAAGCTTATATAGATGGTGGAAGGGGAGTTGGGATCCCTACTATGGTGGGATTGGCCCTATCCTCAAGGAAGCTTCCATGATAGGTGGAAAACCACTTCCCCTACATGGAGATCCGGAGCCAAACCTCCCAACTCATTTTAGAGACTCGTTCAGGAGTTGGTTGGAATCAAACTTTCGCCATTTATTTTTAAAAAACAATCCTGATTAAGCTTGGCATGAGTAATACACTGGGATAGAGAGCCAGTTGGCACGCCCTCTTTGGTGGATTTCCCCCATTGGCGCGAGGGTTGAATTGGCTGGTCATGCCAAGGTGGAAAGGTCTATTTTTAGGGCTTTTTAAAGGAAACTGTCTTCAGAGGAATGAATGTCCTTGCCAAGGGGGATGCCATGAAAGTGGTTTCAGGTCATGTCATTTCTCACAAGTCACAGAAAAGGCCCTCCAATGTGCAGGATGGGGGATTGCAGGGACGGTGACAAATTACTATGTAACAATTCCAATGTTTATTTTTTGAAGAAAATCGACTGCTTTTTTATCATAGTAATCTACGTAGATGATCTTTTGATAACAGTTAGTTAAACTTCTAGCATTAGTGAGATTAAAACTGCATTGCCTAAGAGGTTTTCTATGACAAACATGGGCTTGCTAAATTTCTTCCTTGGAATAGAGATCAATCAGAGTGGTTTTTGGATTATCATTTCTCAACCAAAGTATGTTATAGATATTTTGGCACAATTTCACATGAGTGGCTACAAGGCAACAACCACACCTTGCTTATCAGGGATAAAGATTGAGAATGACAAAGACACACCATTTTTTGATTTCACATTGTACCATTAGCTTGTGGGAAGTATTATTTATCTCACTCACTCTCATCCTGATCTCTCATATGTCATAGGAGAATTTTATAGATACATGTAGGAGCCACATGAGTTACATTGGAAAGATGCAAAGCGCATCGTTCAATATGTCTAGGGGACAATCACCTATGGGATTTATTATGCAGAAAATTGTTCTTTAGATCTCATTGGGTTCACAGATTCAGATTAGGCTGGCGACAACATTGATCGAAATTTCACCTCAAGTTATGTACTTAGTTTGGGATTCATCCCAATTTGTTGGTCAAGTAAGAAGCAGGCTGCCATTGCTTTATCATCAGTAGAGGCCGAGTACAAAGGAGAAGTCAATGCCACTATTTAGGATACAACATTTCCTATTTGAGCTTGGCATCAATGTCCATCGTCCAACTATCATCTGGTGCGATAATCAAAGTACGCTAAAGTTTTGCAGAGATCTAGTGCAGTGGAAGCAGACTAAACACATCGAGATCCACATGGACTTCTTTAGAGAATTAATTCATGATGGGATCATTGATCTTCAGTATTGTCCTAGTTTCAAGAAAACTGCTGATATCTTCACCAAGACTTTCACTGAGCATAAGTTTCGATTTCCTCGAGATCGTCTCAGGGTGAAGGACATGACTGCCTAGAAGTTTTCTTTTCTCTACTGTTTTCATTATATTTTGAGTGGGGGTTTTCTTCCCACTCGGTTTTCCCTATTTCCTCTTTTCATGAATTGTATATTGTTAGCTAAAATGGCCTTGTTGTCGAGACTCATTCATTTTGCATCACACTCACCTAAGTTATGCTTAAGGGGGGGTGCTAATGTACATGCACATAGTTAGCCTTAATTAGCATTAGTTCATCTCTATTTATTTCACGTGATGTGCACTTGTCTTTAGCTAGTTTACTCAAGTGCTTACATGTGGTGTTCGCTTGGCTTTAGTTAGTTAAATCTAGTGCTTGCATGTGGTGCATGTGCACATTAACAAAACATAAATCACACCTAGCTTCAATTAGATTTAACTATCCATAGTTATTTCATGTAGAACTAAGATTAACTTAGTTGCTTTATGTATTGATTCTCAAACGAAAATTAATGAATCAAATTCATTCTCAATTCTAATTTTTGTTTTTCAACTCTTGCAAGTTTGTGTAATCATTCTTCAGTTAGATCTTTATTTGTGCTCTAATAATTTTACAATGCATCTTTTAACTAATTTCTATATTTTTTTGCAATAACTAATTTCTATATAATAAATTTTGAATTCCACTAGGTTCAAGCCCATGGTGTTGATGCAATGATCGAAGATGACAGCTATGTTTTTTTCCTTCATGAAGGGCACAAGTAGACTTTGGATCTAATGGGATTTAAATTTTTTTGTATTGCAAGTTATAACAGGATTTAGTTGTTACTGGTGTTAGATTCTAAAAAGAATAGTATGAGTTATTTTTTTAGTAAAATTTAATGAAAATATTAGAAAGCCATTGGTAATTGTGATATAGTTTTCTTTGGTAGCTGATATATTTCATTTGGAAATATAGGATGATATGGTGTTGGTTTTGATCACTATGACCCATTGGTTTCTTATATTGTTCCAGTGGTCTCTCAAGACAAGGCTGCAATTCTACTTTGACCTAAGTTCTCGCAATTTTTTTTTTTTTTTTTTTCTAAATAAGATTGTATTCTATTATATAATGAAAAAATTACAAAAGTACAGTCTAACTTCCAGACCAGGATTTATAAGCTAACCAATCCTGGTGGGAAAGAGAAAATTCAAAAAAACAAAAATGGGGTTGCCCCTTGGGGGGAAACCAACCCATAAAACATTCCATAGAGCATAAAAAGAGTTGCCCTTTAAGGGGAAACTAGCCTTAAACATAAGAACCCAGTAACTGAGTTTGTTGTGCAAAATGTAAATAGACATAGAGACGGAGCTAAAGCTAGAGAAAACTAGAAAAGGAGGAACCATGGCGCTAACGTTCTGGTCCTTCGTATCCTGAATTTCCTGAGGAGGCTACTCTCCCTCTATGTAGCATCCATATTTGGAGGGGTAATCCTATTGCTTGGAGAGATGAGGGTCCATCTATGGAATGGAGGTGGAATGAGCCCCTGTTTCTTCTGCATTTCCACCTTTGGCGGAGCTGCTGCTGCCTCCACTGTCAGATGATTTTCCTAGATGTTTAATGGGGATAACCACTATTTTTCAAGGTTGTTGGGGTGAAGAGCGAGATAGAGTTGATTTACGCATCCTTTTCTTGGGCCCCGTGCCAGAGTAGCGTGGCTGAGCTTTGGGAGTTTGAAGAGATAAGTGGGTAGAGAGGAGGTGAGGTTCATGAACCTCCAACACATCCATGGCCAATGAGAAATCCACAGAGTGCTCTGCCATGGTGAAGATGGGAGGGTGGGAGGGAAAACCTCTGCCTCTACCTCCACGATAGTGCATTCGATGGCAGCGAGGCATGGAGTCGGCAGAATTCTAAGAATGTAGGTGAGTCAGATGAACAAAGGGATATGGACGAGCAGAGAGGAAGTATGTGGTGTGGAGCAAGTGAGATGAGGGCGAGTTAAGGGCTGAGAGAGGGGTGGAGGCGCAACAAGGATCAAAAGAGTCGAGAGCAGGATTTTTTAGAGTAAACTTGACAAAGAGACATAGGGAGAATTATTTGGAGGAGACGTCGCAATTTCCCATAAATGGCGAGGGCGTTCTGCAAGCCTGATGCATAGGAATGAATGCATAATAAATGAAATTGAATACCAGGTAAGGCATCGGGTTGTGGACCAACGAGTCGTATTTAATGCTTCCCACACCAGGGCCATGTGTTGCCTCATGGTGAGGACATGTGCTTGGCATTGGAGAGCCCATGTGGCGAGCCAGCTGTGCATTATGAAACATCCGCATCTGGGGACCTAAGTTCCTGCATTAATTAATTATTTTTAGAATACATTTTCTTATACGTTAGCTTTTCATTGGTTTCATAAAAAAAATCGCGATTCTTTTGGTGCAAGTGAGACATTCCTTGCGGCTCAAATTTTGATGCATTTTGTGTCAAATTCGTGTTTTCTGAGTATTTTTATCACTTATCAAAGGTTTTAGAATTTGATTTATCAAATTATTTATTGAGCCAGAGTAAACATGGGGTGTTTTTGTTGAAACTCTCTATTTATTTAGTGTGTTAGGCATTCATTATTTGATGGAACATTTTATAGGGATTTTTTAAGAGTTCTCTCCTCTTAGGCCCCTCCTTGTTGTATAAAAGTGACAGGAAATTGAAAGGAAAGATTTGAAGTTGTCTCATATTTTTCTGACAACATCTTTCTAGTATGTATTTTGCTATAATGCTAAATTCATTAATTTTTGTGAACTTATATTATTCATGGAAAGAATAATTTGATGCAATACTTTTAAATTTTAGTGTGTGATTCCACTTCTATAAGCCTTTATCTTGCAACTGGTTTCAATTTAGAACTTCTATAAGCCCTTAACTTGCATTTGGTATCAATTTAGAAGTTCAAAAATAGTTATTTTTGCTCAAATTATGTATGACCCCAGGAGATATACCTAATTCTTTTTCATGAGAAAATTTTGTTTCCGTATATGGTACTTAATATAAAAAAAAAGATATATTATGTTTTTTGAAATGTGTTCAAGCCTCCAAAATAACAAATTTGAAATGTTTATTATATCATAATTTCAAAGGTACTCCTGTGCACCTTCCACATAGTTGTCCTTGTGCTTTCCATACTTGCATCCTAATGGTCTCTCCACCTTTACAAAGGAAGATTGTTGTATCAAAAGCCTATGGGCCATGGTTAAGGCTTTCATCTTTATTGTACAATACGTGCACCTCTACCCATGCCTAGGTGTACCCATGCAATGCCATTTTCAGTTAATAGAAAGAAATATATCTTGTATTAATTCAGGATGGATGCTATTTGAAACATTTTCAGAGTGACAATTACTTGACCCATTATCTAACTTGCATGTAGGAGGTTTTTTGGCTACTTACCCTTCTTGAGCTCCTTTATCCCCTTCAATAATGTCAGTGTATACAATGCCAAATTCATATTGCTTAGGATGGTGGATGAGATAATTTCAATCATGGCATCCACACATAAGCTAGTACATCTTCATTTTATCCAAAAATGTTATTGAGCTTAGTGTTTCTCATTAATTTTATGAGAAATCAATTGATACCCATTATTCCTCTTTTCTATGCTACCATTTTTTGCCTTGTGTTCCTTGCTAGCACATACATGTTCCCTTCATGTATCAGGTGGGTTCCATCCCCTCTAGTTTCCTTTAAAACTTGCATTAGGGAAAAAAGTTAAATGCAAGAGAGTGTATCCATATCTCCATGAGATGAGCATTCTTCCTTTGGGTTTGAAATAATATTAATCATACATTGTTTCACATTTATGCTAAATTTGAATCTAGGTTTTTTTTTTTTAATATGATTTAGGAATTTTATTCGAAAAAACTCACAAGGTTGGGTGTCGTACCACATGACACATATTAACTTTGGCTTAGATTCCAGGTTTTAGGGGTAAATGTTCCACCAAAATCACCCCATGGATTTGCACCAAATTCATCCATTTTTCAGTCAAGTTGTTTGGTTTGGTTAGGCCACAAATGGAGTGTAGCCTTGGTGGATAGTTTAATCCTCTGATACCTTACTAGTGAACAAAAGGCCTTTCCTTTTATGTAATTATATTTTGGTGCGTCAGACCAAGAAAGGAATGGAACTCTTTTGGAAAGCTCAATCCTATGTCTCACGTACAATTGAACAAAAGATATTCCACTCACCTGAATCTATAATTCTAAACTTGTATTTTTTAAACTCTTGGGATGTAGAGAAGATAACATAATATTATTAGTGTCTAATAAGTGACTATATTAAGTAGGTCATTGAGACTAAAAAGTGAATTCAAGTACATTCAAGATCAATACATAATGGGAGTGGGAAGGAAATAACTTCTATTTCTTTTGAGAGTTTATGAAGTCTGTAAACATGTTCTATTTGGGTTTTTTTTTTATGTCAGAACATGGAAATGTTAAAGGTGGAACAAATGAGAAGACTGTTACAATTTTTTTTTTGTCACGATTTGATATTTTTGTTTTATATTTATTTAGAGGAAATGGTGGTAGATTCAATATACAAAGAGAAATTCTTTTTGGTGGACAGTGGAGTGAACTAGGCAAAGTACATTTCTGTAAGTGGGACTCTAGAAGACGATATTATCAAATTATAGTACACTCAAGAAGGCCTTCTGATAGTTGATGAGAACACATGGTGTCATGTAGTTTCCTTTGGAGATAATATTTCCATTGAAACACTATCCATTGAGTTCAAGCAAGAAATATTTGTGGTGAGAAGAAAATGGTTCAGATTGTGCTTTTGTTGTTGGGTTATTATGTTTTACTATTTTCTTTTCTTCTCTAAAATTAAGTTTGCAAGAAGATGAATTTGTGTGGTCCCAAGTCCCTATAAGGGTATATAAAATAGGCATTGGATACAAATCCATAGCAAGAGCTTAAAGGAGAATGTGATAGTGGAAATCATTGTGAAAAATTAAAGTTCCTTTGAAGGTGTTCCATAAGTGTTGATTGTGGGATCTCCCACACCAACTCAGTAATCTAAGGTCTTACAGAAGTATAATATGAGATTTTTTAGAGGGCATTTGAGAAGCCCACAACGAAATAAATTAAGTGACATTTGATGGATAAACTTATGAGCTGTCGAGTATAAAAGAATCAGAGAAAAGCGTTGTTACACCGTTTGGTGTCCAACAAGTGGATCCCATCATTGTTTCATTGTTTTAGATAATTGATGTTGGGAGGAAAAGTAAGGAGCATTGTCATTATCATTCATACTCACAGATAAAGAAGTAGATAGAGAGCTCTCATGGATAATAATGGATATTTCTTACAGGGAAAAGGAGACAAAAAGATAAGCTGAGAAGATTCCTTGCCTATTGTATCTAAGCCAAGACTAAGATTGACTAGAAGCTTTGAATATATTTAAATGTTTTGAGAAGTCGATAATAACATGTTCTTTAACTACTAGTATCACCTGGGGGAATATATGTAATATTTTGGACGTTTAATTTCATATAATAGTTAAATAATGCCTTACATTCTACATCAAATTTGCATGTTTTGATTCTGTCATGTTGGGATTACATTTTTAAACCATGGTTCTCTTATCATATAGGAAATTTATTACATTGGAAAAAGTTTGTTGGAAAATCTTGTTGAAATAGAGGCTTCCTAGGCTGCTATGAAGCCAAGTATTTGATTTCTATTCACTATTTGGCATATTGAGTTTGCAAAGAGAAATACATTTCGGAAATAGAATTATGATTGTAGTGTGCTCCATCTATTTTCATATGTGGGTTGTCAAACCATTATGGAATTGTTTGATAGAAATACTAGATTTTAAGATTTCCATGAGTCCCTTGGCTAAATCAATATGATTGCATCTCAAGATTGTACATTTGATTTTGATAGAATTCTGTCATATGTGAGTTTAATTTTTGAATAAGACAAGAAGGCTTACCAATTGTTTGTCTCTATATAAAATAACAAGTGCTTCAAAGCCTTAAACTTCACTATGAAGACGCTGAGATTTGTAATGCAATACTTCAAGCAAGGAAGAACATATGATCCTAACTGAATATACTCTGTATACAATCTATACTCACCTAAGGCTATAAAAAATAAATCTTTATCCAAACAATTCTCCAAACTTAAAATTTATTTTTAAATAATATAATTCATATTCATAATTTAAATATTTAATAAAATTGCAAACATATCACATCTTATGTAACATCTGGTTTAATTTCCTTGTGTTTTTTTTTTTTAAATATAAATTTGAATTTATGAGAAAACAAAGTTTAACAAGTTTGTTAATGAGTCTTTGAACAAGATTAATTTCTTTTGAATAAAGAAATTACTTTACAGTTTTGTTTCCATAACTCATGGGTAAATTTTTCCAAGATTCTAGAGTAGTTAGACTTAAGAAATTATTGATAGTTATCTTCTCCTTTAAGGATAAAATGGAAATCCCAGTGAGGAGAAGGGGTTTTTTGAATGGAGAATTTGATAGTCGAATGGCTGTATGGTGAGAGTGGTCCAGAGCTAGTCTAAACCAATGGAGCTCTACATTGGAGAAGAGGCCGGATAGAGGTCTTGAGGTCCTCCAGAAAATAAAGAAATTTCTAAACGAGTCTTCTCTGGTGAGGAGCATGGGGATAGATGAGGACGTAATTTCCTCTCTCAAAATTAGTTTTGGTTAAACAAAGATAGCTATTTAAATCTCAAGTAGTGAAGGAAGAGAGACTGAATTATTTATATGCATAAGTTTCAAAATTGTAAGTTAAAGTAAATGTGCATTCATTCTAAACAGTAAGTAGATGATGTGCAGTAGGAAAAATAAATGTCTCTACATTAGTTTTGTGAATATATTACATGTTGATGCTGAGAATAAGTACGTGCACTCATAGTGAGACTATATTAAATCTGTTGGTGAATGTACAATCCCTAAAGCTACTAGGCTATGAACATTAGTTGAATCTTTTGAAGTCTAAGTTGCCAAGCTTGATCTACAGGAATCAAAGCTCGAGAGAAACCTGGAATATAGATGTAGACAAAATAATTTCAAGACAACTGAGTCAATATTCAAAGAATGTAGAGAGGGAAACCCTCTTTTTAATATCTCAGACAGAGGAATTCATACATACCTCTTTAAAATATAGATAGACCTCTTTTAAATACAGAGACAAAGGAGTCAGACAGACTACCTCGACAGAGGAATTTGACAGTCATATGAATTGAAACAAGAACTGACCCTTGACATTAATATATTATAAATTCAAAATACAAAAATCTATAGGGTTTTGATGTTAAGTTCGAAAGGAATAGACAAAATTATAAGTAAAGATAATAATATCAACAGAAAAAAAAAATTCAACACCGAGTAGGAGCATTGCTCCGCATGTGAGAACAACATATATTTATATATATTAATGGTGAAGGAATTTACAAAATATGGTATAGCATTGCACAGAAGAAAGAAATTAATTAGAAAAACCCTCACAGGGCAACGAAAATACATTAAGACATGTAATTTCTATCAGTACCGAGACCAAAAAATAGTCATGAGAACACTACTAATTTAATAGAGACAAAGAGTATTTTCTATAGACAGGAGGTGATTCTAGCGAAAAACTTAGAAAACAAAATAGGCTTATCTGCCATAAATTAATACATGCATTTCACTATCAAAAGAAGCAAGTTTCGAGAACAAAAATATTGTTAAAAGAAAATTTTATATGGCATAACCCTTCGAGGGACGAGTCCAATTAAACAAAGAACTAAACCAAATTGTGAGAATTAAATGCTCAATGGATATCCCGATTAAGGACTCTTAAAAAATCACAGTTATGAAAATATATTTCCCTTTGAAAGTTCCAGTGGTACCTGGAAGGGAACAAACAATGTTAGAGGCCGAGAGAGAGCTTTCAAAATAACAGAGGTATGTTTTTGAGCAAGAGAGCTAAGACATACCTGTATTGCAGTAAAACCAGTAAGAACAAAAGGAAATGTATTCTATGGGAAAATCCTAAAGAAAAGAAAAATAATCATACACAACAAACTAAATAAAAATAAAGATTTACCTGATAAATTGTAAGAGGTCGACCCTGAAGACATTGGCAAGAAGTGAACAAATGGAGTAAGGGTTTCCACATACCCTCAAAAGAAAAAAAACTAACCCAAAGAAAAAAACACAGAGAAGCACGAAAAAATTTAAGAACCCCCTAAATTTATATGTATAATAAATGGGCGAATCCACATGATACATAGGAAAAATGGAAGGTGATTTTATTAATAATATAATATGTATATATAATTTTTTTGGTGAATCTCTCATGAGATTATATTATCTTGTAAAATCATGGCAAATCACCAGTACAAATGGCAAATCACTAGTACAAAATGGAAAATTGTTGTCTAGTGGAGTTCGGGGTGTTGGTTCCAATGAAGATATGGTAGTCGAACCAGGAGTTGAAGGAAGCAAACCACCAAGACCAAGCATGGCACATGGTGACTCGTGAGGGAAGTAGTTCTCGTGCAGTTTGGAAAACACATTCTAGTTCTACTAAGCATAGTGTTGCTGCTCATGCTACTACTATCACTGATATTGAGGTTGGAGAGGAGTTTGAGGAAGCATGCAAGGTAGACGTGGTGGAGAATTCCAAAGAGAACCCCATGATGGGCTCCATTTTCCCCTTTAATAGTTGGGCTTGCAAGATCTTCTATCCATTGAAGCAACAATTAACCGTTCAACCGACAATCAACTTGATTGAGTTGATTAGGTGCAAGTCAACTTAGACTAATCTTCAAAACTATGCTTTGAATTATCCCATATTTATCACACTAATGCTACACAACATTGAGCATTTTCACCCAACTCGCATGCAAGCACACAAAATTTTCATTAACATCTATAACCCTAACCAAGTGAGAATTGATCAACAATTTGCACCAAAGTTTGTTATAGTGTTGAAAGTTCATAAGAAATTTAAATCCATGGTACCTTAAATAAATTTTGAGATAACATGCACAAATTCAACTGCAATAGAGAAAACTTGTGATAAATTTTAAACCTAACAAAATTAGGATTCATGTTCCTAGGAACGATCATAAGAAGTAGTTGACATATAGGTCGAGTTTTGAGCCTTGACACATTGATAATGAAATGTCTTAGGTCAAAACTCACACATTGAAAAGTCGTCAATGAAGAGAAGAAAATATCATTATGAATTACACATACTCCAAACTTCCTACCAAATTCTACTTAGTTGTCTGCAACTTAGCTATACATAATCTTATAGTAAATACAAATTCCACAAATCCTTCTTCACATAGCTAATAAATGGCCATTGGAAGAGCAATCAATAGATTATTTCACATTGAACTTCATAGCCATAACACTCCTATATATTGTATGATGTATTGTATCATTTTGACTGTTATAACTTGTACTTTCTCTTTCTGCTGAGTTTGAAGAATAATAAGAAGATTTGATCAAAGGGTTTTTCTCACATTGGATTTTTTACCTCACATCCGCCAAAATATTGTGTCCTCTTGTCTTGGCTTGTATTCTAGTTATTTTCTTATGTTCTATCAACATTTACTGTCAATGTTAATGTGGTTGCTAAATAGGAAATTGAATTGGGCTAATAGATTGAAGTAAATTACTCCAAGCATAGAAAATACCATTGTTAACTAAAAATTAACACATTTTTTTATTTATATGTCTCGACATTAATTACAACTCATTTTAGATCCAAAAATATAGGATCCAATCAACCAAAAATAGGAACATAATTTATCATGACAATAGTTATCTCATGATCCTCCGGATGATCTCAAGCTCCACCTGGAAATAAAGCCATTTATTGGACATACATCACCATTCAATCTAACAAACTAAATTCTCTAGAAATTACCAAGGTAAAATCAAAAAATTAAATTATGCCCCTACATCAAGACATAACCATCTAAAAATTAAATGACCATCTAACAAGTGGAGTAGAAAATGTTTTTACAAATGCGGGTTCTCTTAGTGCTTCCGATATGGCATCCTCCAGAGTCCACAACTACTTGATATGGCCAGTTATCATATATGAACAAGGTATTTATGATTATATCAACTAATAGTGATGCACACTAAATATTTACTTCTCCTACACATTCATAGTAATTAGTTCATTGCAAAAAATAACAATAAAAATATAATTCAACAAGAAATGAAGAATTAAAATATGAAAAAATTATCCAAATGATCAAATAATGATGTTAGTGTGAAAAAATTAATCCAAATGGAAAAATATTATCCACATCAATTCCAACTTTAATATATAATAGGTTAAATATGAGATGGAACAAGAAAAAATATTAGAACAAAGAAATGGTTTCCAAGTCCATGTGTGAAGGTTCGCTACTACCCTAAAAGGCTGGAAATATGGGTTTTTTTGGACTCAGAGTGATTTCCAGGTCTCGTTAAGGATATATAGTAGGTCATCGAGAGTTTAGAAAAAATGGGAATGAAAGGATACTTAGAAGAGAAAATGGAATAAAGTTGTCAAGTGGCCAACCAGGATTGGTTGGAAGGTGGCATGGGTCATAAAAACCAAGAAGCACCTACCAAGTCATATAGTTTTCAAATTCAAGTAAATAATATGAGGAAACTAAACACAAAGATATGTTTTGCATTTCCATTTTCTAATCAAGAAAATACTTTTCCTTTCAGTGAAATTCAAATAATATTTAATTGTTCTTATTGTACAAACTACCATCATAAATTTATTCTACTTAAATAACATGTGTTAGATATATACACAAAAAATTATTAGTAGCACAACTATGTTAGTATTTTTAAAATAATTTTATAGCTTCCTCAAGAATATTGTTACAAAAAAGTATTCCATGAACTCACCTTCCAACCTTCTCGCTGGGATGCTTCACAATCTCTTGATAGTCATAGTCTAACAACAACATCAGAGATTATGTGAACCAAAAAGAAAGGAACACCTACATTTGGCCAAGTCTTGTTTCTGTGTGAATCAGTATATGTTTCGATATTAATTAAGGCTTGAGAACACAAGACATCAAGTGAAAAAAACATCAAATATCACACATTGACCTTCACCAATAACTGCAAGCATATGTATTTTTGTTTTATGAAAGGGGGCTTGTGCTAACCTGTAGTTGATGTTGACTAGTGCCATTCATTACAAGCTGCTAATAAGGTGGATTTGGAACTAAAAGTATGATGAAATATTTCTATTAATTATGAAAATATGGAGTAATATTATAACATTGAGATAAAATATTGTTTATAGATTTCAGGCGCGGATGGAAGTGAATGAAAAATTTAGGAAGTTTTGTTTTGAAAATTTCATATACCTATGGTGGTAGAATACTCATGCCACAATTGGCAGAATTTTAGAAATTTGAACATCTGTAGAGCTTCATATGTAGTATATATATTAAAAAAGATGGCCACAAACGTATTACTCATGGGTATGTAAACCCAAACCCAGAGCACATCAAGCAAGTACTGGTATATTTCATACTTTGTACCTAGTAGTACAAGAAGACTACAAGTACAGGAATACAACACCACATATTGGTGTGTATTGTGACCATCCAGGTATGATAAGGCCCTCCTTAAAAGGAAATTTAGTGTGGATTTCCCATAAAAAGTGTTTTTTCTTTTAGAAAGAATGCATAAAAATAAAAGGAGAAGGTGGGTTGAAGATCTAAAACTCTAGCCTATCATTTTATAGGTGCAAGGAAAAAGTGTATAAATCATGCTTGGGGGCTTTTCATCTGATGTGGGGTGTATGATATGTTAATAACCCTTGATTGTGCCATGATGGATATTCACACTCAAGATAGCTTTCTTATGGGAATTTCTAGACCTTGTCTTGATGCTTATGTGGTACACTTCCTTAGATCATTGGAGATGTTGACTGCACAAATATTTTCATGGAATGTTTTGACACCTAAAATGAGCCTTGGGTGCATGTTTCATAGAAAAAGAACTATCACCTCTTGAAATCCTCTCACTTTTGGTTTTTTGTTCCCAACAAAAAAGGGGTATATGTATCACTTGCCTATGATCTACAAGTAAATCATTGAGAATGAACTATGCCAACAAGTAAAATAAATAAGGAAAATAGTAAAAATATTTGGGAAGGATCCAACAATAGGTGTTTTCCATTGAGTCTTGAAGTCAAATAAGAGATAGAGAATTCCAGTGAGCCATCTATGTTAGATGAATCTCACTACGTAACACTATTTTGAACCCTACAACATATGCCTAGACACAACCCTACTCTTATTGTTTAAACCTAATCAGAGGAAAATTCTTACCTTACCAACATTTGTGGTCAAGGACCACTAGGAAAATTCAAAATAATCTTAGTGAAACCAGGGGACAAAGGCCCACACCATGTCACAAAATTAACTTGACTAGGCTGAAAAATAGAGATGTAAGCATTCACCAACAATGGAAAATACATGAGGAAGACAACCAAGTTCCCAAGCTTTACTCATTCTAGATTTTCAGGCATTTACGAGTCTTTTAGATTCTGAATCCTCAATGGCGAAGATAAAAACTCCTAGAATTCATGCTCGTTCAATGATTTTTTGTTATTTTAAAAAGCTATTCCTCCTTGAAACCTGCACATTAAGTCCCAAAATTCTCGTGCATGCTGCCAAGAATAGAATTAGGGAGGTGTACCCTTCATTTCAGTATGCATGCATCTGAGAATGCATACCATCCATCTTAGTGATATTCCTCTCTCCTTGTGTGCACTGATATGTTAATCCATCAAATTTAAAAATGTACCCTGTTGCAACAGTCCAAAACCATCCATTGAAATGTATATCACAAGTGAAAAATCATGCCATATGACATGTAGCAAGCATATTTTAGAGTTTTTCAGTAGATATTTTGTAGATATTTTGAATCAATTTCATTCCACCTTGTTACCATTAGCACATAGAAGTGTTGGAAGCCAATGAATTTCTCTTGTATTGGTCAGCAAGAAAATGACATCATGGATGTCAATCAAATATTTAAGCTATATACAGTCCTTCATAATATTTTATAGTTTGTCTATTGTCACAAAATGTCCAAGCATTGGAATGGTCATAGAAACACCCCGTTCTTCCTAGTTAGTAAGGTTTGTACCAAAACAATTTAGAAAAATGTAGTCACATCCCTCTCAAAATAATTAATAATGAAATCAAGCCACTAAAGGATATAGAAACTACCACACCAAGAAAAATGTGCTTCAAATTCTATGTTGTTGCATTACCTTTTAGTTGACATCCATTCAGAAAATCATCATGAGTATATAAATACTAGCACAGAGGATTCAACATAGCCACATGATCATGGCCAATTAACGTGATATGTCTAACAACCCAAGCCTGCATATTGAAAAAAAAACACATTAACTTCAAAGACAAGTACTAAGTGGAAGATGCATTCTCATGTAAGTTAATGGAACTTGCCATAATATTATGAGCAACCTAACACCCAAGTGTACCAACTACAAGAAGAAGGATAAGGATACCCTTCAGAGTTCCTATACTGTATAAAGTCAGAAGATCCAATAACATTTCATGAAGTCCATTATTTTGAAGGTTGATACCTCCCTCTGATTTTTGTTTTTGTTTTTTGGGCATTTACATTTGAGGATGGATCATGGTCACTTACAATTTTGGGGAGGCCAACTCAATGAAAAGAAAACATTTGGTTTGTGATGTGTTATTATACAACTATTTCCTTTAACATTGAGGGTTCTGTTATGTTATAGCATCCGAACTAATATTGTTGATATTATTATATACCAGAAACAAGTGACAATGATAATGGTGCATTTTACAAAACACCATATCATAGTCTATCCAAATTGAAAACCCATAAATTTTAATGGTGCATTTTTAACCCATAAATTTATTAACTGAACAAATTCCAAATATTCTCAAATTCTACTATTCAAATTCTTTAACAATGATAATGCTCCATATTGTATCTTTTCCCAAATATTTCCAAGATCTATAATCCAATTACATTTATAATTTTATTACTCCATACCTTATCTACCTGGGTCAAAACATGACCTGAAAAAACATGCTATCAATGATAAGGCCCCTCATACTTGAATATTACAACTGCTATCCCTCCACCAAATTGGTCATGAGTATATTCTAGTTGAATTAAATACTTCCATGGAATGATTCACAATCTTGACATGTCTGGTATCTACACGCTCATGCTGCTGCAACCTTGATCTGGCATTATGAATTTGTTAAGCATTTTCTTTCTATATATATGACTTCTCAAGATGATATTTTCATTTATAGTTTTAGTTCTGACTTCTTGCTGCATATTTAATCAAGGTAGAGTGATAATTCCCATGTTTGAGAATGGTGGGAATGTTAAGGGAAGCCATGAACTAGCTGGGTTCAGGAAGGCGCAGAGAGCTGAGGGACCTGCAAGTGTTCTAGCCATTGGGACTGCTAATCCTCTAGGGATATTTTTTCAGAGCTCATATTCAGATTTTATTTTGATATTACCAACTCCAGCCATAAGATAGAACTCAAATAAAAGTTCGAGCACATGTGTAAGATCCATTACATGAACTCTGAATTTGTTCCCATTTTCATCATTGTTGTCTATTATTCAAAATCATTTCAGAAGTTCCTCAAACTTAATGTTGTTGTTTGCTTTGCCTAGTAAAGCATTTCATACATCTTATCCTTTCATTTTTCAATGAACTCCTTGGTATCCAAGACAAAGAGTAATAATACTTCTTTGATACTATTCCTGTGATCAGTTGCCTACCTGCTGTTGTGAGCTTTAAAGCATTCCATACATCATTTTATTTCATTTTTCAATGAACTCCTTGGTATGCCAGCCAAAGTGTAAGCATATGTCTTTGATCGTTTTCCTGTGATCAGCTGCCTAAAAACCGAATTAACATAGAAAACATCTTTCTCTCAAAAAAAACCTTCCTCAGTAGGTTTTCCTCAGTATTATGTGGGTATTGTCAGTTCTGTCAACACTACAAAACCAGAATCGATATTTTCATCTATGTGATTATTAAACCTTCAGAACCTTTAAATCTTTGGAAATGCTATAATTCACATTATACAATGTTTAATGGCCTTCGGAACAATAGATTTTTGGAAATGTAATAATAAACAATGTTTATTATTAAACAAAGCTTAAAACCTTCGGAAATGTTAACCCTTTGGAATTGTAATAATTGACTATTTAAAACAATGTTTTAAACCTTTCAGAAATAGGTTTTGGACTTCAAAATATATAATAAAATTCTATTGCATAAAACATCGGTTCCATACCTTTGTTTTAACCCCCATGCAACTCTCAATGCGAATACCGTCAGATCTCCAGTGCATAGGATCGAACGACAATCGTGTTTAATCGAACCCAGAACTTTTTCAGTCAAATGTTATGCGAAATTGGTGGTTTTTCCAACGTGACATGTCGGCATATGATACGATCGCGTTGTTTTTTTCAAAACCACCTGCACGCCAAAAGCTTTGCGAAAACAGTGGTTTGTTCCTCAAAACCACTAACCTCCAAACTTTCAATTCTGATCATGTTTGAAATCGGATTTTCTTCAGATTTCAGGGTTAACTTCAATTTCTCTGGAAAACCTCCTTTTCGCTATGTAAATCAATAAACATAATCAATTGTTGACTTATTCAATTTCAAATGAAAGAACCATAATATTTCATCAGTTACCTTCACGTCACATAGCGCATCGACGAAGTGCCTGATGAATCTATCTTGTTTTCTCCAAAACAGAGAAACCATTATAATCAGCTAGATGAATTTCAATTTCGATATTGACAAAATTCCATACAGAGAAGGATCTTTTGTTTGCTCCAAAATAGCAAAGAACATTAGATTCATCTCGATGGATAAGAACATTAGATTAAGCTGGCTGAATTTCAATTTTGATATTGACAAAATTCCATACATAGAAATCATTCTGGAAAGTATTAGAAAATAAGCTGAGAATGGTTATTGCTACCTATCAGGAGGACATGAACGAAAGCATTCACCAGGCTGACTAAAGTTATTTTCCTTCGTAATAACTCTCTGCAACATTAAATAAAAATGTTTCGTGATTTCAAAATAGTGCTCGCAAGGTTTGAGAATCATAGCAGAAAAATTCCTCTGTTTTATACAAAAAATTTATGTTTGGAGTGTGTACTTTTTTGCGATTAGAAGACCTTATTGTAGCTTTTTCTAAACACTATCACTAGTGCTGGCAAGGACTGAAAATTAGCAAAGACATTACTGTATGTTAAAGTAGCAACTGATAAAACCCTGATGAATGTAGCATCCAGAGGACCCGGAGGTTATTAAAGTCCTCCGAGAAACCAATCCCAGCAAAGCAATGAAGTCAAGGATCGATTACCTAATGGGGGGTTTTGTGTCTCAAGTGTATTAATACTGCTTGATGCTACAATCATTAGGGTTTTGAGTTTGATCAAGTGCTAGTAACATCGAAGTCTAATAACAAGGGCACAAGTTTCAAAACATGGCAAAACAAATTGGGCAATTAGCTTGTACCCCAAGATTTCCAAGCTAGAGATAAAGGCGGTTGTCAAGGTCAGGTATAAAGTCCTAGCTAGTTCATGTAAAGATTGGGAGTTCATCAGGGCTACACTGTACATCTCAACTTACAGCCAAAGGCGATTATGACGGTCAGGCGTAACATCCTAGCTAGCTCATGTAAGAGAAAGATAGTATCTGGGCTACACTGTACATGAATATGTACAAAAAATAAGGTATAACTTCCTACCTATCTCACCGATACTGTACAAGAGTGTGTATAAAAAAGTAAGATGTAACTTTCTACCTATCTCCGATAAGACCAGAGCCTTGGCCCTTACTAACATTCTACCTAGATCAGATAAGACCAGAGTCTAACTAAGGAAGGCATGACCTTATATTTTAGAGATTACTTGATTGAGTCGAGAATTTTAGAATGGGGCATTGTTCTTGAGTTAGTTGACATACCTTTCACCTGGTACCACTGACAATATTTCTCAGAATAGAGAGTGTCTCTAAATGTTGAACTGGGTCAAAACTCAAAGGAAAATAATTCACGTGCAACCAGTGGTATGATCATAAAATGGAACTATTTAGACAAATGCAATCTCTCAACAAACATTATGTATAAAATCGTGCTTAGTTTCCCATTTGAAAAGGCAAAAAAATAAAAGCAATAGACAAAATGAGATTTCCATTGAATCTTAGCACTCCAGAAAATGTGTACTAGTAGTTGCTTATATAAGGATTTAGTACTAGTAGTTGCCTTAAATCATCCTCTATATGGGGGATTTTAGAATCTAGATGGAAAATTTTATCTTTAGATTAGGGTACAAAAAGTTAATCGATATTTAAGTTGCACTAAAGTGTTATGCCAAACCAAACCACATGTGAGAAATACAAAAGAGAGAAGATTGCTGATACTAGCAGGGAAGTAATGGCATGTAACATACCTCCTCATCTCTGTGCATGAAATTCATAAAACCATCATGATGATTGTTATGATGGGAACACTTCGGTGCATTCACAGGAAGCAGCAAGTAATTCGGCCCAAGCCTATGCCTCTGCGTGTCAGAGTATGAGAAAACTCGAGTCTGGAACATTTTATCATCGGTGTAGTAGATACCGGGCACAATAACTCCAGGGCAAAATGCCAACTGTTCATTCTCATTGAAAAATTTATCAATGTTTCTATTCAAAACCATCCTCCCAACAGGCTGCACAAGAAAAGGATCCAATTTTCAACCATGGTTCAATGCAAAAAGCTTGAAACTGAAGAGCATATAAAGTTGAATTACTACCAACACTTGAAAATTTTGAAGCAAGAAGAATTTATATTACAGATTATATGACTGATAGTTTCAGTCTTAAGTATTTTATATGTACTTTACCTGCAAATGAAATGGATTCTTTGGTCATATTTTAGTATCGTCAAGAGGATCAAAGTTGAACCTATCTTCATCTACAGGATCCATAGTTTGAATGCATAGCTTCCATTCAGGATAGTTACCAGAAGCTATGGCATCATATAAATCTTTGGTAGCATGACTGTGATTGGTACCTCCAACAATTACAGCCTCCTCATCAAGCAAAAACTTGAGTCCACAAGTACGCTTGCAATGAAACTTGCAGTAGGTTTCTTTACCTTCTTTGTTAATAAACTGCAAAGAAGATAAAAAAAATCAAGTCATATAAACAATAATGACAAATTTTTAAAGCATGGTTCATTTGACAACAAATAAGGATACTTGAAGTACCCAAATCCAGGGGTTTAAAAGAAAATGAAACCAGAGGGAAATTTTATGAAATTTTCAGAGATGGTTTCAAAACCTGGGTAAATCCCCATCACATCCAATCTGACCATCTCCTGAGCATATCACTAGTCCATTTTCATATATGATAAATATGTACTAGGATTACTATCATATTTTAAACATATACATAATAAATCAAACTATCATATGGCACAAAGTCTGAAACACGTAATTGAAAATACTGTGCTATGCTAGCGTGTTTTGAATGTGACCTTGAGATTGGTTGATTACCATTTTATGCAGCAGGCAAGCTTAGTGTGTTGAGAAATGAAAAAAAAAAAAATAGTAGTAGGACTCTATTTAACTTATGAAATTGATTTGAGCTCATGCAGCTTAGAGCTCAAAGGCTGGTTGATTTCCATTTTATGCAGCAGGCAAGCTCAGTGTGTTGAGAAATGAAAAAAAAAATAGTATTAGGACTCTTTTTAACTTATGAAATTGATTTGAGCTCGTGTAGCTTAGAGCTCAAAGACTGGGTGATTACCATTTTATGCAGCAGACAAGCTCAGTGTGTTGAGAAATGAAAAAAAAAATAGTAGTAGGATTCTGTTTAACTTATGAAATTTATTTGAGCTCATGCAGCTTAGAGCTCAAAGAAATATCAGTGTTCAATGCTACTTATTAGGTGTGACTTGCAATGCCAACATTGATCCAAAATTCCTATCTGCTTACAAGTTTGCTTGTAGTAATCTGGCTTCATGAGTATCATGAATTTCAATGATAGAAAGGATTCCAAAGTGCAACTGGCAGGCTTGCACTAGAACAACTAATAACAAATATTTAACACACTAACATATTTACCACAGACTTAAGAAATCCATGTATCCCATTCATGAGAGAATTTCTTGCATTAACAACTAAATATTGGTGCAGATGCATCTAAAACTATATAGAGAACATATTGAGAGATTGTGCCTGACCTTGAAAGTGTGAACTCCAAAACCTTCAATATGTCTAAAGTCATATGGGATTCCCCAGTCATCAAACAGAAATGTGAACATATGGCAGCTCTCTGGTACATGGGAAAAGAAATCCATGATACGCCATGCCTTTTGAATATGGGTTTTTAGATTGGGCTTCAAAGCATGAATGACATCTGGGAACTACATAGCCAGAAACACAAGTTTAAAAAATTAAGAGTTAATAATTTGTGAAAAGCATATGTTTCAGTTTTACATATACTTCAAAATGAGAGGAATTGATTTCAGTGTATGGTCCCAATAAACAAACCTTTATACCATCATGAATAAAAAACACTAGGATGTTGTTGCCAACGAGGTCAAAGTTCCCTTATATTGTGTAAAACTTCACTGCAAAGCCTTTGGGATCCCTTAAAGTCTTCGAGCTCCCGCGTTCATATATAACAATAGAGAAGCAGACTATCACAAGGGTTTGAACTCTAGGTGCCCTAAAAAATTCAGCACATGTGAGGTGTGAAATAGCATGTGTGACTTCAAAAAATCCCTTGGCTACTACTCCTCTAGCATGGAAAACTCGCTCAGGGATTCTTTCTCTATCAAATTGGGCAAGCTTTTCTACCAGGTGATAATCCTCCAAAAAAACAGGACCTATAGCATTGAAGTAAGCCTCGCTCTGAGAATCAGACCCAGTGTAACATTTGAAGCTCAAATTTTGAAATGCAATTATTCACTTAATCTATCAACGTTACAATCATGTAATTTAATCATGATACCATAAACAAAATGTTCTAATAAATAAAACAATCACCTCTTTCACCAACTGTAAGAGAGGAGTTATTATTCCAAACAGGGGCACCCTGGTTGTTGGTCCAAAAAGGAGCATTGTGGGCAGTAGAAGGTAGGTGTTTATATGGATCTATTCCACCTAAAGTACCAAATGGTTAAATATATGCTCTGCTAAATCCTGCCTGCAATGACAATTCAAAGTAATCATTAAAGTTCAGTTCTATAAAACAGTGAAGGAGCCATAGATGGGCACCTCAGAGAAGTGGGTCTTACATTTTACCTTCTTAATAAAGGCACTGATTTAACATTAGAAACACTTCAAAACCCAGGAAGTAAATAGTATTTTACATCCATCCCTTCTTAAACTATCTTTAGGGTTAAGTGATTTCACCCAAATTTGACACTTAGAATGCAGATAATTTCGAAGAATATTGAGAAGATCCTCAAAGAAGCTTTTGATCAATTCGGCGTCTCGGATTGGGATGACTTGTTCTGGATTGCGCATCCAAGGGGACCAGCAATTTTGGATCAAATCGAGACCAAACTCCAATTGGGTCCGAGCAAATTAGAGTGCACTCGCAGTGTGTTGGCTGAGTATGGCAACATGACCAGCGCTTGCGTGCTTTTCATTATGGATAACATGCGCCGGCAGTCTGAGGAGAAGGAGAGGAGTAGCACGGGAGAGGGTGGGAGTTTCCCTCGTCAATGCGTGCAGGTGAGCCTGTCATCGGTGAATGGAAAATGCGTCCAGATCTCCATCGGTTTGCACATAACTTCCAAGCCCTTCCATTGTCCAAGCCCCAACCACCTCTCTGACCCAGTAAATGCGGCGAAATTTTTGTTACACCTCCAACTTCCAAGCCCCAACCAGTGAAAAAATGGGGTGAATCACTCCAACACCTCCCTCTGACCCAGTAAATCCAGGCGAATGCCATTGAAATCTGCTCCAAGCCAAGAAAATCGGGAGTGAATTCCATTTTTTCAGTTTTATGGGCATTTATTTTGGTGGGATAATATTTAATAATTAATTATTTTAAAAATAATTATAGGGCTAACTTTATAAAACTATAAAAAATGGGTTTTATATAAAAAATTTGCCCTATCAAAATTTAAAACCCGTTAAAATTCGCCTTTGGGCTAAAATTCACCCCTAAAATTTTCCCCACTTTGCCAATTGGTCACTCACAGAATATTGGAGGGTGTTTCCCGTGACTGTGAGTAGTTTCATACTGCGAAAAAATCATACATAAGGACATCATTTCTCTTGGTGAAAACTTCCTCAAAAAACACACAAAAACCTATGTTTTGGCCTTGGCACGGGTAGCCAGTTCATCCCTCACACCAATGTGGTAAATTTACACTAGAGCCCGCGCCACTTGGCGCTTTGTCTCAGTGTAGTGCCTGCGCCATCCGTTTTAGGAATGTTTTTTAACAAATAGAGGTGGAAGTTTCCTTCTAACCACCTCAGGGATGAGTCACAGGAAGTGGTTAAGTTGATCAGCCACGGATCTCCCTCTTTAGGTAGTGGTTTCCACCTCCCATGGAACACTCCTTGAAGATAGGTCTCCCTTCCATAATTATAGGGATCCTAACCTCTCCCTCTCCCTCTATATAAATAGGTTTTCTCCCTTTATGAAAGCTAGCTGAACATATAGCCAAGGAGATAAACTTGGAGAAGAGATATTATAGCTGAGTAATTGCTATTGAGAAGGTAGAACCAAGGAGAATTCCGTAGAGAGAGCCCCGCCCAAATTCCTGATGAGCCTTTGCGAGACGCGCTCCGTTGGAACCCTGTTGGAGGAGACCACAACATCAAAGCTTGGTTGTACTCTTCCTTTCATTCATTAATATACTCAACTATGTTGTTGGTTCCATCATTGTGTTATGTTGATTATCTGATGCAATTGGTTTAGTCTTCTTTGACTGACTGATAGTTACGGATGTGAATTAGTATGTTGTGTATCCGCGTTGTTTCTTGTGTGTGTGCAGGTGTCCGAGCGTGAAAGCAAGCGGATCATGATCTATCAAACCAGGAGCGAGAGACAACCACTCTTTCTGATCACTACAACAGTGTAGGACCTCCGGTAAGTCATCTTTCGAATCTCCATCCATTCGTTAACTAGGAATCAATATTATAGATTGTCTCGTTTGTGTGTAGACCCACTCTAGGGCTAGTGGGATTGCCTCTGTCCGTAGAGGGGATTTACCTCACCAACAACAAGTTAGCTTGATGACTGGGATAACCTCTGGGAGTCATGTAGCAGGTGCAAGGAGTTTGTGTTATGGTTTTCCATGCTGATTCCACTTACTTAGAGTCTACTCTTCCCTACCCTCAGCTCATGTTTACCCCAGTGGTTGATTACTTGGGTAGATGTGAGGGGAGGTGTATGTTACATCTCTCAATAGCCAAGGTGATTTAATGATGACGACTTAGCCAACATAGCTAACCCTTGGGGCATATATATAATTTTAAAAAATTAGTATTATTTGCTATATTTTAATATATTTTCTCTTGACATATATTACATTACTAAAATATATACCTCTTTCATTTTTTCTATAAAATTTTATCATCTTAACCATTTTTAAAATAAGATATACGCCACATTAGAACCAGGGAAAATTTTAAGAACCCTCTAAATTTATATGTATAATAAATGGGCGAATCCCCATGATACATAGGAAAAATGGAAGGCGATTTTATTAATAATATAATATGTATATATAATTTTTTGGCGAATCTCTCACAAGATTATATTATCTTGTAAAATCATGGCGAATCACCAGTACAAATGGCGAATCACTAGTACAAAATGGTCAATCATTGTCTAGTGGAGTTCGGGGTGTTGGTTCCAATGAAGATATGGTAGTTGAACTAGGAGTTGAAGGAAGCGAATCACCAAGACCAAGCATGGCACATGGTGACTCATGAGGGAAGTAGTTCTCGTGCAGTTTGGAAAATGCATTCTAGTTCTACTAAGCGTAGTGTTACTGCTCATGCTACTACTAGCACTAATATTGAGGTTGGAGAGGTGTTTGAGGAAGCATGGAAGGTAGAAGTGGTGGAGAATTATAAAGACAACCCCATGATGGGCTACATTTTTCCCTTTGGTAGTTGGGCCTGCAAGATCTTCTGTCCATTGAACCAAAAATTAACCGTTCAACCAACAATCAACTTGACTGAGTTGATTAGGTACGAGTCAACTTAGAATAATCTTCAAAACTATGCTTTGCACTATCCCATATTTATCACACTAATGCTACACAACATTGAGCATTTGCACCCAACTCTCATGCATGCACTCAAAATTTTTATTAACATCTATAACCCTAACCAACTAAGAATTGATCAACAATTTGCATGAAAGTTTGTTATAGTGTTGAAATTTCATAAGAAATTGAGATCCATGGTACCTTAAGTAAATTTTGAGATAACATCCACAAATTCGACCACAATAGATAAAACTTGTGGTAAATTTTAAACCTACAAAAATTAGGATTCATGTTCCTAGGAACGATCATAAGTAGTTGACATATAGGTCGATTTTTGAGCTGTGACACATTGATAATGCAATGTCTTAGGTCAAAACTCACACATTGAAAAGTCGTCAATGAAGAGAAGAAAATATCATTATGAATTACACATACTCCAAACTTCCTACCAAATTCTACTTAGTTGTCTGCAACTCAGCTATACATAATCTTATAGTAAATACAAATTCCACAAATCTTTCTTCACGTAGCTAATAAATGGCCATTGGAAGAGAAATCAATAGATTATTTCATATTGAACTTCATGGCCATAGCACTCCTATGTATTGTATGATGTATTGTATCATGTTGACTGCTACAACTTTTACTTTCTCTCTTTGTTGAATTTGAAGAATAATAAGAAGATTTGATCAAAGGATTTTTCTCACATTGGAGTTTTTCCCTAACATCCGCCAAAATATTGTTTCCTCTTGTCTTGGCTTGTCTTCTAGTTATTTTCTTATGTTCTATCAACATTTACTGTCAATGTTAATGTGATTGCTAAATAGGAAATTGAATTGGGCTAAAAGATTGAAGTAAATTACTCCAAGCATAGAAAATACCATTGTTAACTAAAAATTAACACATTTTTTTATTAATATGTTTTGACATTAATTACAATTCGTTTTAGATCCAAAAATATAGGATCCAATCAACCTAAAATAGGAATATCAATTATCATGACAATAGGTATCTCATGATCCTCCGGATGATCTTGAGCTCCACTTGGAAATAAAGCCATTTATTGAACACACATCACCGTTCAATCTAACAAACTAAATTCTCTAGAAATTACCAAGGTAAAATCAAAAAATTAAATTATGCCCCTACATCAAGACATGACCATCTAAAAATTAAATGACCATCTAACAAGTGGAGTAGAAAATGTTTTTACAAATGCGGGTTCTCTTAGTGATTTCGATATGGCATCCTCCAGAGTCCACAACTACTTGATATGGCCAATCATCATATATGAACAAGGTCTTTATGATTATATCAACTAATAGTGATGCACACTAAATATTGACTTCTCCTACACATTCATAGTAATTGGTTCATTGCAAAAAATAACAATAAAAATATAATTCAACAAGAAATGAAGAATTACAATATGAAAAAATTATCCAAATGATCAAACAATGATGTTAGTGTGAAAAACTTAATCCAAATGGAAAAATATTATCCACGTCAATGCCAACTTTAATATATAATAGGTTAAATTTGAGATGGAACAAGAAAAAATATTAGAACAAAGAAAGGGTTTCCAAGTCCATGTGTGAAGGTTCGTTGCTACCCTAAAAGACTGGAAATATGGGTTTTTTGGGACTCAGAGTGATTTCCAAGTCTCGTCAAGGATATCTAGTAGGTCATCGAGCCTTTAGAAAAAGTGGCAATGAAAGGAGACTTACAACAGAAAATGGAATAAATTTGTGAAGTGGCCAACCAGGATTGGTTGGAAGGTGGCATGGGTCATAAAAACCAAAAAGCACCTACCGAGTCATATAGTTTTCAAATTCAAGTAAAGAATATGAGGAAACTAAACACAAAGATATGTTTTGCATTTCCATTTTCTAATCAAGAAAATACTTTTCCTTTCAGTGAAATTCAAAGAATATTTAATTGTTGTTATTGTACAAACTATCATCATAAATTTATTCTACTTAAATAACATGTGTTAGATATATACGCAAAAAATTATTAGTAGCATAACTATGTTAGTATTTTTAAAATAATTTTATAGCTTCCTCAAGAATATTGTTACAAAAAAGTATTCCATGAACTCACCTTCCAACCTTCTCGTTGGGATGCTTCACAATCTCTTAATAGTGGTAGTCTAACAACAACATCAAAGATTATGTGAACCAAAAAGAAAGGAACACTACATTTGGCCAAGTCTTGTTTCTGTGTGAATCAATATATGTTTTGATATTAATTAAGGCTTAAGAATACAAGACATCAAGTGAAAACAACCTCAAATATCACACATTGACCTTCACCAATAACTGCAAGCATATATATTTTTGTTTTGTGAAAGGGGGCTTGTGCTAACCTGTAGTTGATGTTGACTAGTGCCATTCATTACAAGCTGCTAATAAGGTGGATTTGGAACTAAAAGTATGATGAAATTTTTTTATTAATTATGAAAATATGGAGTAATATTATAACATTGAGATAAATTATTGTTTATAGGTTTCAGGCATGGATGGAAGTGAATGAAAAATTTAGGAAGTTTTGTTTTGAAACTTTCATATACCTATGGTGGTAGAATACTCATGCCACAATTGGAAGAATTTTAGAAATTTGAACATTTGTAGAACTTCATATGTAGTATATATATTAAACAATATGGCCACAAACGTATGCATCATGGGTATCTAAACCCAAACCCAGAGCACATCAATCAAATACTGGTATATTTCATACTTTGTACCTAGTAGTACAAGAATACTACAAGTACAGGAATACAACACCACATATTGGTGTGTATTGTGACCATCCGGGTATGATAAGGCCCTCCTTAAAAGGCAATTTAGTGTGGATTTCCCATAAAAAGTGTTTTTTTCTTTTAGAAAAAATGCATAAAAATAAAACGAGATGGTGGTTTGAAGATCTAAAACTGTTGCCTATCATTTTCTAGGTGCAAGGAAAAAGTGTATAAATCATGCTTGGGGGCTCCTCATCTGATGTGGGGTGTATGATATGTTAATAACCCTTGGTTGTGCCATGATAGATATTCATACTCAAGATAGATTTCTTATGGGAATTTCTAGACCTTGTCTTGATGCTTATGTGGTACACTTCCTTAGATCATTGGAGATGTTGACTGCACAAATATTTTCATGGAATGTTTTGACACCTAAAATGAGCCTTGGGTGCATGTTTCATAGAAAAAGAACTATCACCTCTTGAAATCCTCTCACTTTTGGTTTTTTGTTCCCAACAAAAAAGGGGTATCTGTATCATCTGCCTATGATCTACAAATAAATCATTGAGAATGAACTATGCCAACAAGTAAATTAAGCAAGGAAAATAGTAATAATATTTTGGAAGGATCCAACAATAGGTGTTTTCCATTGGGTCTTGAAGTCAAATAAGAGATAGAGAATTCCAGTGAGGCATATATGTTAGATGAATTTCACTACGTAACACTATTTTGAACCCTACAACATATGCCTAGACACAACCCTACTCTTAGTGTTTAAACCTAATCAGAGGAAAGTTCTTACCTTACCAATCTTTGTGGTCAAGGACCACTAGGAAAATTCAAAATAATCTTAGTGAAACCAGGGGACAAAGGCCCACACCATGTCACAAAATTAACTTGACTAGGCTGAAAAATAGAGATGTAAGCATTCACCAACAATGGAAAATACATGAGGAAGACGACCAATTGCGCAAGCTTTACTCATTCCATATTTTCAAGCATTTACAAGTCTTTTAGATTCTGAATCTGCAATGTCAGAGATCAAAACTCCTAGAATTCATCCTCGTTGCAATGATTTTTTCTTATTTTAAAAAGCTATTCCTCCTTGAAACCTACACATTAAGCCCCAAAATTCTTGTGCATGCCACCAAGAATAGAATTAGGGAGGTGTACCCTTCAGTTCAGTATGCATGCATCTTAGAATGCATACCATCCATATTAGTGATATTCCTGTATCCTTGTGTGCACCAGTATGTTAGTCCATCAAATTTAAAAATTTACCCTGTTGCAACAGTCCAAAACCATCCATTGAAATGAATATCACATGTGAAAAATCATGCCATATGACATGTAGCAAGCATATTTTAGAGTTTTTCAATAGATATTTTTTAGATATTTTGAATCAATTTCATCCCACCTTGTCAGCATTAGCACATAGAAGTGTTGGAAGCCAATGAATTTCTCTTGTATTGGTCAGCAAGAAAATGACATCATGGATGTCAATCAAATATTTAAGCTACATACAGTCCTTCATAATATTTTATAGTTCTTCTATTATCACAAAATGTCCAAGCATTGGAATGGTCATAGAAACACCCACTTCTTCCTACTTAGTAAGGTTTGAACCAAAAAAATTTAGCAAAATATAGTCACATGCCTCTCAAAATAATTAACAATGAAATCAAGCCACTAAAGGATATAGAAACTACCACACTAAGAAAAATGTGCTTCAAATTCTATATTGTTTCATTACCTTTTAGTTGACATCCATTCATAAAATCATCATGAGTATATAAACACTAGCACAGAGGATTCAACATAGCCACATGATCATGGCCAATTAATGTGATATGTCTAACACCCCAAGCCTGCATATTGAAAAAAAAACACATTAACTTCAAAGACAAGTACTGAGTGGAAGATGCATTCTCATGTAAGTTAATGGAACCTGCCATAATATTACGAGCAACCTAACACCCAAGTGTACCAGCTACAAGAAGAAGGATAAGGATACCTTTTGGAGTTCCTATATTGTATAAATTCAAAAGATCCAATAGCATTTCATCAAGTCATTCTTTTGAAGATTGATACATCCCTCTGATTTTGTTTTTTGTTTTTTGGGCATTTACATTTGAGGATGGATCATGGTCACTTACAATTTTGGGGAGGCCAACTCAATGAAAAGAAAATAATTGGTTTATGATGTGTTATTATACAATTATTTCCTTTAACATTGAGGGTTTTGTTATGTTATAGTATCTGCACTACTGTCTTTGATATTATTATATATCATAAACAAGTGACAGTGATAATGGTGCATTTAACAAAACACCAGATCACTGTTTATCCAAATTCAAAACCCATAAATTTTAATGGTGCATTTTTAACCCATAAATTTATTAACTGAACTTTTTCCAAATATTCTCAAATTCTACTATTCAAATTCTTTAACAATGACAATGCTCCATATTGTATCTTTTCCCAAATATTTCCAATATCTATAATCCAATTACATTCATAATTGTATTACTCCATACCTTATCTACCTGGGTCAAAACATGAACTGAAAAAACATGCTATCAACAATAAGGCCCCTCATACTTGGATATTACAACTGCCATCCCTCCACCAAATTGGTCATGAGTATATTCCAGTTGAATTAAATACTCCCATGGAAGGATTCACAATCTCGGCATGTCTGGTATCTGCATGCTCATGCAGCATCAACCTTGATCTGACATTATGAATTTATTAAGCATTTTATTTCTATATATATGACTTCTCAAGATGATATATTCATCCGTAGTTTTCAGTTCTGACTTCTTGCTGCATAGTTAATTGAAGTAGAGTGACAATGCCCATGTTTGAGAAAGCTGGGAATGTTAAGGGAAGCCATGAACTAGCTGGGTTCAGGAAGGCGCAGAGAGCCAAGGGACTTGCAAGTGTTCTATCCATTGGGACTGCTAATCCTTCAGGGATATTTTTTCAGAGCTCATATTCGGATTTTTATTTTGATATTACCAACTCCAGCCATAAGACTGAACTCAAATAAAAGTTCAAGAGCATGTGTAAGATCCATTACATGAACTCTAAATTTGTTCCCATTTTCATCATTATTGTTTGTTATTCAAAATCATTTAAGAAGTTCCTCAGACTTAATGTTGTTGATTGATTTTCCTAGTAAAGCATTCCATACATCTTATCCTTTCATTTTTCAATGAACTCCTCAGTATCCAAGACAAAGAGTAAGAATACTTCTTTGATACTTTTCCTGTGATCAGTTGCCTACTTGCTGTTGTGAGCTTTAAAGCATTCCATACATCATATTCTTTCATTTTTCAATGATATCCTTGGTATTCCAGCCAAAGTGTAAGCATACCTCTTTGATCGTTTTCTTGTGATTAGCTGCCTAAAAACTGAATTAATGTAGAAAACATCTTTCTCCCGAAAAAACCTTCCTCGGTAGGTTTTCCTCAGTATTATGTGGGTATAGTCAGTTGTGTCAACACTACAGAACCATAATTGGTATTGTCAGTTATGTGATTATTAAACCTTCGGAGCCTTTAAATCTTTGGAAATGTTATAATGCACATTATACAATGTTTAATGATCTTCGGAACAGTAGATTTTCGGAAATGTAATAATGAATAATGTTTATTATTAAACAAGGCTTAAAACCTTCAGAAATGTTAACCCTTCGGAATTGTAATAATTGATTGTTTAAAAAAATGTTTTAAACCTTTCGGAAATAGGTTCCAGACTTCAAAATCCATAATAAAACTTTATTGCATAAAACATCGGTTCCATACCTTTGTTTTAACCCCTGTGCAACTCTCAATGCGAATACTGTCAGATCTCCAGCACATAGAATCGAATGGTAATCGCGTTCAATCGACCCCAGAACTTTATTAGTCAAACGTTACGTGAAATCAGTGGTTTTTCCATAATGACATGTTGGCATATGATACGATCGCGTTGTTTTTTTAAAAACCACCCGCACGCCAAAAGTTTTGTGAAAAAAGTGGTTTGTTTCTCAAAACCAGTACCCTACAAACTTTCAATTCCGATCGTGTTTGAAATCGGATTTTCGCCGCATTTCAGGGTTAACTTCAATTTCTCTATAAAACCTCCTTTTCATTGTGTAAATCAATAAACATAGATCAATTTTCAACTTATTCAATTTCAAAGGAAACAACCATAATATTTCATCAGTTACCTTCACGTCACACAACGCATCAATGAAGCACCAGATGAATCTGTCTTGTCTTCTCTAGAACAGAGAAACCATTATAATTAGCTGGATGAATTTCAATTTCGATATTGACAAAATTCCATACAGTGAAGGATCTTTTGTTTGCTCCAAAAGAGTAAAGAACATTAGATTCATCTGGATGGATAAGAACATTAGATTCAGCTGGATGAATTTCAATTTTTATATTGACAAAATTCCATAAATAGAAATCCTTCTGAAAAGTATTAGAAAATAGGCTGAGAATGGTTATCGCTACCTATCAGGAGGCCATGAACAGAATTGTTCACCAGGCTGATTAAAGTTATTTTCCTTTGTAATAACTCTCTGCAACATTAAAGAAAAATGTTGGGTGATTTCAAAACAGTGCTCGCAAGGGTTGAGAATCATAGCAAAAACATTCCTCTATTTTATACAGAAAATTTATGTATGGAGTGTGTACTTTTTTGTGATTAGAAGACATTATTGTAGCTTTTGGTAAGCACTAGCACTAGTGCAGGCAAGGCCTAAAAAATTAGCAAAGACATTACTGTATGTTAAAGTAGCAACTGATAAAACCCTGATGAATGTAGCAGCTGGACGACCTGGAGGTTATTATAGCCCTCTGGGAAACCAATCCCAACAGAGCAATGAAGTCAAGGATTGATTACCTAGTGGGGGATTGTGTGTCTCAAGCGTATTAATACTACTTGATGCTAAAATCATCAGGGTTTTGAGTTTGATCAAGTGCTAGTAATATCGAAGTCTAATAACAAGGGTGCAAGTTTCAAAACATGGCAAAACAAATTAGGCAATTAGCTTGTACCCCAAGATTTCCACGCTAGAGATAAAGGTGGTTGTCAAGGTCAGGTATAAAGTCCTTGCTATTTCATGTAAAGACCGAGAGTTAATCAGGGCTACACTGTACATCTCAACTTAGAGCCAAAGGTGATTGTGAAGGTCAGGCGTAACTTCCTAGCTAGCTCATGTAAGAGCAAGATAGTATCTGGGCTACACTGTACATGAGTATGTACAAAAAATAAGGTATAACTTCCTACCGATCTCAGCGATACTGTAAAAGAGTGTGTATAAAAAAGTAAGATGTAACTTTCTACCTAGCTCTGATAAGACCAGAGCCTTGGCCTTACTAACTTTCTACCTAGATCAGATAAGACCAGAGCCTAACTAAGGAAGGCACGACCTTATATTTTAGAGATTACTTGATTGAGTCGAGAATTTTAGAATGGGGCATTGTTCCTGAGTTAGTTGATGTACCATTGACCTGGTACCACTGACAATATTTCTCAGAATAGAGAGCGTCTCTGAATGTCGAACTGGGTCAAAACGTGAAGGAAAATAATTCACCTGCAACCAGTAGTATGATCATAAAATGGAACTCATTAGACAAATCCAATCTCTCAACAACCATTATGTATAAAACTGTGCTCAGTTGCCCATTTGAAAAGGCAAAAAACGAAAAGCAATAAACAGAATGAGATTTCCATTGAATCTTAGCACTCCAGAAAATGTGTACTAGTAGTTGCTTAAATAAGGATTTAGTACTAGTAGTTGCCTTAAATCATCCTCTATATGGGGGATTTTAGAATCTAGATGGAAAATTTTATGTTTAGATTAGGGTACAAAAATTTAATCAATATTTAAATTGGACTAAGGTGTTATGCCAAAACAAACCACATGTGAGAAATACAAAAGAGAGAATATAGGTGATACTAGCAGGGAAGTAATGGCATGTAACATACCTCCTCATCTCTGTGCATGAAATTCATAAAACCATTGTGATGATTGTTATGATGGGAACACTTCGGTGCGCTCACAAGAAGTAGCAAGTAATTCGACCCAAGCCTATCCCTCTGTGTGTCAAAGTATGAAAAAACTCGAGTCTGGAACATTTTATCATCGGTGTAGTAGATACTGGGCACAATAACTCCAGGGAAAAATGCTAACTGTTCATTCTCATTGAATTTTTTTTTAATGTTTCTATTCAAAACCATCCTCCCAAGAGGCTACACAAGAAAAGGATCCAATTTTCAACCATGGTTCAATGTAGAAAGCTTGAAACTGAAGAGCATATAAATTTGAATTACTACCAGCACTTGAAAATTGTGAAGCAAGAAGAATTTATATTACAGATTATAAGACTGATAGTTTCAGTCTTAAGTATTTTATATGTACTTTACCTGCAAAGGAAATAGATTCTCTGGCCATATTTTACTATCGTTAAGAGGATCAAAGTCGAACCTATCTTCATCCGCAGGATCCATAGTTTGAATGCATAGCTCCCATTCAGGATAGTTACCAGAAGCTATGGCATCATATAAATCTTTGGTAGCATTACTGTGATTGAGTCCACAAGTAGGCTTCCAATGAAACTTGCAGTAGGTTTCTTTACCTTCTCTGTTAATAAATTGCAAAGAAGATAAAAAAAATCAGGTCATCTAAACAGTAATGACAAATTTTTCAAGCATGGTTCATTTTACAACAAATAAGGATACTTGAAGTACCCAAATCCAAGGGTTTAAAAGAAATAGTCAAAGGGCGAGTATGAAATGAAACCAGAGGGAAATTTTATGAAATTTTCAGAGATGGTTTCAAAACCTGGGTAAATCCCCATCGCATCCAATCTGACCATCTCCTGAGCATATCACTAGTCCATTTTCATATATGATAAAAACGTACTAGGATTACTATCGTATTGCAAACATAAAAATAATAAATCAAACTATCATATGGCACAAAACTTGAAACACGTAATTGAAAATACTGTGCTATGCTAGCGTGTTTTGAATGTGACCTTGAGATTGGATGATTACCATTTTATGCAGCAGGAAAGCTTAGTGTGTTGAGAAATGAAAAAAAAAATAGTAGTAGGACTCTGTTTAACTTATGAAATTGATTTGAGCTCGTGCAGCTCAGAGCACAAAGACTGTCTGATTACCATTTTATGTAGCAGGAAAGCTCAGTGTGTTGAGAAATGAAAAAAAAAATAGTGGTAGGACTCTATTTAAATTATGAAATTGATTTGATTTCGTGCAACTTAGAGCTCAAAGACTGGCTAATTACCATTTTATGCAGCAGGCAAGCTCAGTGTGTTGAGAAATGAAAAAAAAAATAGCAGTAGGACTCAATTTAACTTATGAAATTGATTTGAGCTCGTGCATCTTAGAGCTCAAAGAAAGTTCAGTGTTGAATGTTACTTATTAGGTGTGGCTTGCAATGCCAACATTGATCGAAAATGCCTATCCGCTCACAAGTTTGCTTGTACTAATCTGGCTTCATGAGTACCATGAATTTCAATGATAGAAAGGATTCCAAAGTGAAACTGGGAGGCTTGCACTAGAACAACTAATAACAAATATTTAACACACTAACATATTTACCACAGACTTAAGAAATCCATGTATCCCATTAATGAGAGAATTTCTTGCATTAACAACTAAATATTGGTGCAGATGAGTCTAAAAATGTATAGAGAACATATTGAGAGATTGTGCCTGACCATAAAAGTGTGAACTCCAAAACCTTCAATATGTCTAAAGTCAGATGGGATTCCACAGTCATCAAATAGAAATGTGAACATATGACAGCTCTCTGGTACATGGGAAAATAAATCCATGATATTCCATGCCTCCTGAATATGGGTTTTTGGATTGGGCTTCAGAGCATGAATGACATCTGGGAATTACATAGCCAGCAAAAAAGTTTAAAAAATTAAGATTCAATCAGTTGTGAAAAGCATATGTTTCAGTTTTACATATACTTCAAAATGAGAGGAATGGATTTCAGTGTATGGTCCCAATAAACAAACCTTTATACCATCACGAATAAAAAAAACTGGGATGTTGTTGCCAACAAGGTCAAAGTTCCCTTCTCTCGTGTAAAACTTCACTGCAAAGCCTCTGGGATCCCTTAAAGTCTCTGGGCTCCTGCGTTCATGTATAATAGTAGAGAAGCGGACTATCACAGGGGTTTGAACTCCAGGTGCCCTCAAAAAGTCAGCACATGTGAGGTGTGAGATAGCATGTGTGACTTCAAAAAATCACTTGGCTACTGGTCCTTTGGCATGGACAACTTGCTCAAGGATTATTTCTCTGTCAAATTGGGCAAGCTTTTCTACCATGTGATAATCCTCCAACAAAACAGGACCTATAGCATAGAAGTAAGCCCTGCTCTGAGAATCAGACCCAGTGTAACATTTGAAGCTCAAATTTTGAAATACAATTATCCACTAAATCTATCAATGTTACAGTCATGTAATTTAATCATGATACCATAAACAAAATGTTCTAATAAATAAAACGGTCACCTCTTTCACCAACTGTAAGAGAGGATTTATTATTCCAAACAAGGGCACCCTGGTTGCTGGTCCAAAAAGGAGCATTGTGGGCAGTAGAGGGTCGGTGTCTATATGGATCCATTCCACCTAAAGTACCAAATGGTTAAATCTATGCTCTACTAAATCCTGTCTGCAATGACAATTCAAAGTAATCATTAAAGTTCAGTTCTATAAAACAGTGAAGGAGCCATAGATAGGCACCTCAGAGAAATGTGTCTTACATTTCACCTTCTCAAGTAAGGCACTGATTTAACATTAGAAACACTTCAAAACCCAGGAAGTAAATAGTATTTTACATCCATCCCTTCTTAAACTATCTTTAGGGTTAAGTGATTTCACCCAAATTTGACACTTAGAATGCAGATAATTTCGAAGAATATTGAGAAGATCCTCAAATAAGCTTTTGATCAATTCGACGTCTCGGATTGGGACGAATTCTTCTGGGTTGTGCATCCAGGGGGGCCTGTAATTTTGGATCAAATCAAGGCCAAACTCCAGTTGGGTCTGAGAAAATTAGAGTGCACTCGCAATGTGTTGGCTTGCATGCTTTTCATTATTGATAACATGCACAGGAAGTCTAAGGAGAGGGAGAGGAGTAGCATGGGAGAGGGTGGGAGTTGCCCTCGTCAATGCGTGCAGGTGAGCTTGTCATCGGTGAATGGTAAATGCGTCCAGATCTCCATCGATCTTCACCTCCGTCGATTTGGTAGGTTTGCACATAACTTCCAAGCCCCTTCCATTGTTCAAGCCCTGACCACCTCTCCGACCCAGTAAATCAGGCCAAATTTTTGTTACACCTCCAACTTCCAAGCCCCAACCAATGAAAAAATGGGGCGGATCACTCCAACACCTCCCTCTCACCCAGTAAATCCAGGCGAATTCCATTGAAATCTTCTTCAAGCAAAGAAAATCAGGAGCGAATGCCATTGAGATCTGCTCCAAGCAAAGAAAATCAGGAGCAAATTCCATTTTTTCAGTTTTATGGGCATTTATTTTGGTGGGCTAATATTTAATAATTAATTATTTTAAAAATAATTATAGGGCTAACTTTATAAAACTATAGAAAATGGGTTTTATATAAAAAATTCGCCCTATCAAAATTCAAAACCCCTTAAAATTCGCCTTTGGGCTAAAATTTTCCCTTAAAATTTTCCCTGCAGAGAAGTTGAATGATTTACTTGTTTCAACCATGGGGAATATGAACAACTGTGTCCAAATCGAGAGAAGCGGAGTGAACAAGTGGCAAAGAACCTCATTTAACCTTGCAAAATAAATGGAAAACTCCATCTGAGAACTAGAGGAGGAAAGAAAAGGTAATAAAGGGATCTTGTCATGCAAAAAGAATGGCATAAATGTCTCGTCTATGAGCATAGAGAGGCGAAGATTAGACATGATGTTCTCACCTATCGAAAAGATAGAAACTAAAGCATTTTGTCACTTGGAGGAGGAAGAGGAGAGGCAGAGTTAAAATGCATCCGCAGGCCAAAGATTGTGAGCACCCCACCAATAGAGGAATAGAGGGCTGCAGAGATTTCGAGGAGGAGTGGCGCAAATTGCAAAGGTAGTTAAGGTTCGGGGGTATGGGTAATACCCTAACCCTCTCAAGCCAAATCCTTGTTGTTGATCTGCAAACACGCATGGAGGAGATTGCAACAAGTGTCAAATGACATAGTGATAGTAGATTCGAGACCAAGATGGACAACTGTGTAATCGTGACAGAGACCAAGACGAACAACTATGTAATCGTGACAGAGACACACTCAATCAATATTTGTACCGAAATTAAATTGAATAATGCACATAAGTATCAGCGATAATAAATACAATTATATATGTTCCGAAGCTCTATGATATTGAAACATAATCATTCCATACCTTATATCTAGCATTGATAATTCGGGGAGAATTACATGCGGAATCCCAAGATAGATTAAAGGTAAAATTACAAATTGAAATGGTACATGTGAGTACATGTAGAAGCATATTCAACTAAGTAATAATGTTAATATGCGTATTAAACATAGTTAATTATTTTTTGGTAAGATGTTACATCTTATTTAATTAACAAAATTTAAACCCACACAAACATTCAAAATTTTTACCTATAATACACCTTAACCTCAACTGAAGACGGAAACAACCATTAATGTGAAGAATACTATCAACCAGTATATAAATCCCCAAGAATCACGGATACATTCAAATTTTATATGGAACGTACCCCTTAACTGAGGTAACAGCCATAGTCCACTCAATCAAATTCTCTTTCACATATATATATATATATATAAAAGTAAAATCCCATTCAATACATTGACATCAACCACCCTGCAATATGCAGAGTACACAAATCCAAAAATAATAAATGAAATTTTCAGCCTATTGTACACAACTCACAACAAAACCATTATATATTTAGTAAATTTGAAGGTCTATCCATGATACTCGAATCGCTAACTGCGCATGAGGTTGCCTTCCTTATTTCCCAACGATTTCACTGTGGATCAACAATATGTAGAAGAACTGGGTTGCCGAGAGAATGATAAGGAGTGCCTCTATTGTTTTCTGCATCACCATCAATAACAGCCATGGCTAAATGTACACACATTTCAAATCTCATTAACAAATACATCTAGCAGCTAATTGGAGCCGATTTTCCTACAGGCATCTAAATATCGGTACACAGCTCTTACCAGGCGTGAGTTCCTTCCGTGCAAATGAATTTCCTTGCATGCCAGCCTGCAGAAGCTCATGAATACCAGTTATGTATTGATGCAGATAGATAACTATTTAGATTAAGTGCCCAATACTTTGGACATTCTCCGATTTTGATCATAGATTTTAAAAATATTTAGAAATCCAATAAACAACAACTGGATTAAACAATTAATTGATCTAGCTGCTGTAAGGCCAATTTCATAATTGGACTAAATCTACAATGTGAATAAGTTCAGCCCAATATTTGTGATATATACATATACACTTCGGATCGTTAAATGCAATATATAGGAATATATACATATAGCCCCTGATTGATCCGTGATATTGTTTAAAATTGAAGAGTGTACAAGTTGAATATATATTATATATAATGCTATACTGCTCTGTAATGATTACTTAGGTATCATAATGATTATTATGTATAATTTGAAAATCAAAATAAATAAATATCTCTTCAAAATTAATTATATATATATATTACTGCTAAATACTTATTATTAACTCTAACTATAAATAAGTTGTAAAATTAGAAACATAGCATAAAAAAAAATTGAGATATACCCCATGGCCAGTAGAGTGAGAGCCCAGGCTGTCGTGGCAGCTGATGCAACAGCAGAGAAAGTCTTCTCTGACCATAGCCTCATATGGTGCATCCCCGAAATGCAAGAAGCCGCACCCACCACGCCTGCTATGAGCGCAAAGATGACCATGAACCCCGTAGCAGCGTTTCCCATCGGAAAGTACACCGCCCAGACGAGGTGGGGAAATCGATTTCCGACGCCTACATTACATTATTTTCATTTATTTGGGCTGTTCGTTTCCATTTTACAATTGAGAAATGCAACATAATCGACTATTCTGCAATTTACATTAATTGTGATGCTATGAATATACATACGGATAGTAAATGCATCTTCAATAGCTTCGTTAATGGCCCATCCTGCGGTTCCACATACGATTCCATACATACAAAAATTCAATACCAACAGAAGCGTTGCAATCGGTTTGGCTCCTGCCCTGTTAGCCATATCACTCTTAGCCATAATTAATTAATTAACACGCAAATACAGTGAGAGATATACATGAAAACTGCCTTCAACTCAACTCGTAATCTAAGAAGAGAGCGAAGAGAACGAAAGGAAGACGCACCCCTTAAAACTGTAAAGAAAATTGAAGGATGAACTGCACTTTTAAAGAGCAAGTTGGAGTATCTGATGATCATTTTCTTTCTTAAATGAGAAGACGTGGCGGAGATGTAAGGGTAAATGGACGCATTTGTTTTCTTTACATTAAAATATTTTATAAACATCATCCTACCATATATCTCAACTCTCGGGCAAAGGGAAATGGTGGCTTTGGAGGGCCATCCTACCTCAACACGATGTCACATAGCTGGTCACATCCACTCAACTTTTTTTCCTCCTCTTCACGATGATGATGATGTGGGTAGATGTAATAATAAATGCAATTTTTTTGGTTTGTTTGGATTATAATGATTTTAAAACATGATCTTGTTATATTTTTTATCATTAAGATAATGATGATGGTAATGATGATGATGATGACGACAATGATGATGAGTGCACTATTGATGATGATGATGAGGATGGATGACGTGATGATGATGATGGCCATACCTCAACACAATTTCTTCACATCCACTCAACTAAAGTATCAACATGATGATGATGAAGAACAACATCAACTAAGACCTATATAATCTCTAGACCTTAAGAAGGTAAGAGATTAATCAAAATGCTCTAACATTCTATTTCTATACTCAAAGAGAAGTGAGATAACCATTCCCAAACCACCAAAGTTTTATTGAGTTAAAATGTTAAGAAAGTTGGTTGTTTAACAATTATTTTGAAAATTAGATAGAATGTGACTATAAGATGGACGATTGAAGAGAAAGCGACTTTCATCTTCAACCTTCTTAGAATCGCATAGGTAACAAACTCTTTCATGCCATGACATTTTGGGAATTGACCAATGCTTAGTTTCACTATGAAGTTCATGAGAATTAGTTATAATCATGACAATATTAATTTTCTTCTTAAAACTAGCCAAGACAAAGAGAATAGAGAATTTTGGTTTTCGAGATTGGGGTTGGTTATTCATCTGTAAATTGTTGTGGATATTCCATTGGATGGTTCATCAATGACAAAAAAATTAAAATATATCAGGAAAATATCAAATATACACTATGAGAGTTTATTTCTCCTTAGATTTATGGATATATTAATTATTGTTTATTGCATATGCATGCAAATTATAATTATGTAGAAAATAAATAACAATAAAATAAAACTCACAAATCACAATTGACACAAAAGATAACCTATAAAGCCCTTTTGAGAGAAAACCCAGCGACAAGGTGAGGTTTCTCTGCTCCCTTTCTCCAGATGTAAAATGGATGCAAGTACAAAGAACTGAGTTATGTGGCATGTGGGATGCTACAATGCACAAATCCTCTTTGTTTACTCTCTCCCTATCCACTCTCATCTACTTTGCACATCTATGGAACAAAACACACTTAAAAGACGATATTAGTACTCCAAAAGTATTTCTACTAGAGCCAAAGCTTCGAAAGGATGTCTAATGATATATGGGATCATGCACTACTTACGCCATTGCTAAACTAACCATCAAGAAGGAGGGGTTGTATACTCCTCTACTTACCCCAAACAGGCCCTTGGGAGTCAGTATCATTGGATTACTAACGATAACATGGCTAGCACAAGGTTCCACATAGGTTTCAGGTTGGTGATAATGTGTGGTTACATTTACAAAAGGAGTGCATTTCAAGCCCCAATAGGAAGCTTAAACCACTCAGATATTGGCCTTACACAATCACAAAGGTTGTGGGTGAAAATTATTTTGAATTGAGCATCCCCCCTTTCCTTGGCTTGCACCGAGTGTTTAATGTGGAGTTGCTTCGACCATATTTTTCACCTATGTTGGAGACCTCAGATGTAGCCAAGAAATTGAACCCCATAGAACTCAATCATGATTTTATTGAAATGGTTATAGTGGATCATAACATGGACACCGAGACAAAGGATACTCGCCAAAAATACGTACAACTCTATTAGGTTGTGAAACTAGGGAAACTTCCTCACCAAGGAAAGTGGCTCACCATGATCCAAATTCAATAAAAGCTTCCCCATTTGATGGGGGCACTCAATACAATGGAGATCATTATTTTCTAAGAGGGAAGGACTAATTTAGGTGGATATTGGTGGGCACCTACATATTAATCTATTAGCTCAAAGCACAATTCTCCATCTTGGTAGTTTTCCTACAGTTTTTTTGGGTGCTAAAACTTCAGGGCCATTTTGAGGTCCTTAATGATGTTTTTTCTACGTGGTGAGGGCCCAGGTAAAAGACTTAGGGTCTATCTTTAGCCTCAATTAGAATGTGTAATTACCTTCTAGATCTTTATAGCAAGCTATAAAGTGCATGAAACATAAATCATATGCAAAATTTACGACCCCACGAAGTTGACATACCAACTAACCCCATCATGAGAATTAGTTATAATTATGGAAATATTCATTTCCTTCTTAATGTTAGTCAAGACAGAGAGATAATTTTGGTTTTCAAGATTGGGGTTGATCATTGACCTGTAAAATGTCGTGTGTTAGAATGAATTCTTAACACAAGTATACGAAAAGAGATCACTTTAGCTACACATGACAAACATCCCTAACAACAAAGATGGTTGTCTAAATTCTTTAGATCTGCAATAGATGGTCGAAACAAATGCAAAGCAAACCCATATCTATATAAATAAAGTAGCTAAACAGTAAAATGAAGTAAGAGTTTCTCCAAAATATCCAATGGACAAGACAAGAATTATAAAGAATTTTTATATTATATTAACACCTAGGAAGGGAACAAAGAATAATGTTACCAGTCCCCCTCAATGGGATGGGTTCTTGGTTGTCATCAATGCTTCAGCTTCAAAGTTTCTCTCTCAATGGTATAGAAAACCCAAGATGTGTAGAACTCAAAGGGAGCTCAATAAGCAAAAAGAAAATAAAAGTAATCAAAGTATGACAGTGATAAGAGGACCAAATTCTGACCATGATAAAAGGATCAAAGGTAAATAATGAATGGAAAACCCTCCTATTTATAACAAAATATTGAGTTATCCTTGATAATGGTGCATAATAAAATATTACTAACCAAGATCTAGATCTAATTGCTTGGAATATTTTATTATATTTTGTTGGAGGGAAAAGGAATTTAAATTAGTTAAATCCCTTTATTTAGAAATTAAAAAAAAAATGATTTAATTATTACTTCAAGGATGGGTTAAGGAATAATTTAACAAATAATGATTTATTTTATTATTCCTAAATGATTTAGTCAAATTTAACAAGGAATATTAATTAAATACTGATATAATTAATTACTCCTAGATAATAATAAGATAAATAATGATTTATCTAATTATTTCTCATTAATTGGGTTAAATATGACCAAGAATATTTTTAAACAGTGGTTTAATTAACTATTCCTAGAGGAAAATAAAATAAATAAGGATTTATTTAATTATTCCTCATGGGGTTTCCTGTTTGGACCAAAAATAACTTAATAAACTATGGTTTATTAAATTATTTCTTATAGTGAAAGAAATTTTACTATGGAAAAATTGGTCTTACGTGGTGTTTTTCGATCCATCTAATTATAAATGGTCATAAAAATTGGTGTAACAGATTGCCCCTAAATGTGCAAACATTAGGAGCTAATCGTATAAGCAAAGTACGTTGTAAGAACACAATCACTAGACACCAAAGGGGAGTCATAGAAAGAGAGATACGTAGGCCAAGTGAAGCGAGAGAGGACAATAACCCTGAGGGGGCGAGACCTACAAATGAGATAAGTCTCCTTTAATGTTTTGGTACATGTTCTCAGTGAGACGGGAGGCATAACTATGCCTGCTAAGATGACAAAGTATAAAGAATAATGGTGTGCGTAGTAAAATGAGACTGAGCCATAAAGTACATGATATGTTGGCGTGAACATGGGTCAGAAAAAATATAATGGATGCCACAAACATATTGTTCCTGGGATAACAGCCACGAATAAATACAATAATATATGAGTACATGAGATATAATAACAACTAGAGAAGCCCTGATAAACAAGAAAGGGCTCTGAAAATATGAATGGATCATCTAAGTGATGCATGCATGCTATAGGTGTTGCAAGCAGCTGGGGCCAAACCCATCAAATCTGCGAAGCCGCATCTGAGGTTGTAGCATAAAATGAAACCTGAAGGGGGGCTACCTGAAGGGCCACCCCCTCATGAGGTTTGAAACATCTCACACACAGCCGTGAATCACTGGATCAATTTGTTGGATCAATAAACTATTGAGTATATGAATCTCGATCATGTTGAAGTGGAGTGGATGAGAAACAATCAAGTTAAAGGGAAATAAAGAGTCCCTTTCCCTAATCTGAGGCACCGAACAATGATGGAAGCTGGAACCAAGATACACCGCCCTCTAGACCTCTCTTCTCTAATGAATGTGTTGATGTCGATAGAAGGAGGTCATCCATAGGTGAGGCAATGATGGTAATAACTAAAGCACGAGATATCATAGTAGAGTGACTGATTAACTGACACCAGGGATTATGATGGAATGGGGAATACTGAGTAGAAAACTAACAACTTCCCTTGTCATAGCATAAAATCATGGATGACCTGGTGGTGACTCAATCAAGTCCTGAGGGGATGGGGGGACAATGAGGGCGGTGGAAAAAATGGGCTACATGAGAGAGGGACAAGGCGTGAACCGATGGAATACTGTAACAAGAGGAAAAAGGGATTTGGGACAGACTCCATGAATGTGATGATGACTCAACTCAGATGCTCTAATCAAGGGCAACTCGATGATGCTGCCACACAAAATAGGCCTGGTGGGGACCATAAAAGTATGAGAAAACGATGGCGACTCATGACGAAAATCGACACATACATTGACAAGTACGAAGGCTAAGCGGTGCCCAAAGTACAAGTCATTTAGGTGTAAAAATTTGATTTTGAGAGGTGGCAAAGTGACCCTTCTTGGAAAAAAGGCTTCCGGGTGAAGTATCAGATCACAAAAAATAAAGGGATACCCAGAATTTCCAATTCCGCGTGACTGAGCATGGGGACTAGATGGTAAGTGACAATTTTTTATATTTTATGATGCATTTAATTTTTTAGAATGATGTATATGGTACTGATTCGTTACTTTTGGTATGTAGATATAGCACCAGTGAAACTGGTCAGGTATATCGGATGACCCACAGTGCCAGGGGCTTCCGAGTCTAGCACAAATAGAGGAGATGTTAGAGCAGATCTAGAGGAACTATTGGAGGATTTCTGCCGCAAATGCGAGCTCTGGATGAACGAGGTATCAGAGCACGGCTTGCATGATGTATATTACCACTACATTGAGGCATGTGTCAGGTACCCTTAGAGTGGTGAGGGGTCATGCGCCACATGGCAATGGCCAGGCAGGGTATGTAGGATTAGCGGGCTGCAGGAGTCGAGCCATTGGCTCGGGACCCTCTAGATAGTGATTAGATGTAGAGTAATGAGGTGCCCCTAGTTTTGATTTTTATAACATGTTATGGGCATGTCGGATGTATTAGAGTAGAGGACTCCAAAACATTTATGATTTTGTGGACACATATTATGGATATCCATCCTTTTATATATGATGAGTACATGGCTCGCCATTTGTTTCTGGTTATTGTTTTGTGTTAAATTCATGTGATAAGTGCTAATCTAGAATTTTGTTTGCAATGTTATCGACATAGAGATTTTGGGCTCTAGGTACATAACCAAATGTAATGGTTTGTTAGGTCCCTATATTACTAGTATAGTACCTTATTGTTGTTAGTGTAACCCCTTTATTGTTATTATTGTACCCTTGTAACCCCCATTCTGTTATTATTGTGCCCCTAAATTATTATTGTTAGGTCGGCTAGGATTACATTGTGGCCCACTCGGATTACATTATGGCCCCATGGACTCCTATATATAGAAAGGAGGTTTTGTAAATTGTATCATCCAAGAATTGTTCATTTATGTAATGTATTGGAGGTTTCCCCCTCGAAATGGCTCATTTCTAAGGCGTTGATATCTCTTTTCTTCTCTTTTTGGAGCTGGTTACACAACATTTGGTATCAGAGCTTTGGATTCTAGGGTTTCGCTGCTCCAAACAGGTCATCGTGGCATTTTCGCTATAATTTTTTTTCTACGAAGCTTCAGAAGCTGAAATTTCTAGGGTGCGAAGCTGAAATCTTGAGGAAGGTTGTCTAAAAATTTCAGATCTTGGTTCGCAATATTTGAGGAGATATCATCTGTGGAAGTTAGGTATTTTTTCAGGCTCATAAACAGGTCATCGTGGCATTTGCGCTATAAAGTTTTTTGTACGAAGGGTCAGAGTCTGAAATTCATATGGTGCGAAGCTGAAATCCTGAGGAAATTCGTCAAAAAATTTCAGAACTTGGTTCGCAATATTTTTGGAGATATGATCTCTGGAAGGTAGTGCTTTTTCAGGCTCCTGAATTTCATCTCAAAGAGGTGATCGTGGGAAAAGTTCAATAACTCTCTCTCTGAAGATTGGATTGGAGTGCCGTCAAAAGTGGTCACAAGTACACAGCCTTTAGTTTCTTCGCTATCAATTTCAGAGACAAAGGACAAAAAAGTGACACGTGGAAAGTCGTACAAGTTCGCTCTACTGAACCAGTCCAGAATTAGGTCATTGTGGGAGATTGGACACAACTTTGTCTTGGAGAATCCAAATCAGGTCAGACCTGTGGAATTTGAAAGAAGCTTCAGAGATATACTATAGGGCTGAATTTCAGATATCAAAGATTTTCAACTACATAGATAATTCAAATTCAATATCGAGCTCCTAAAAGCTAGTAAAAGGTGTGTATTTTTTTCCGAATTGCATAAGTCTTGTTTGAAGAATCAAGTTGAATTGATTCCAAGGGCATCTTGTAGAATAGATATCAATATTGGATTCTAAAATGGCCCCAAAAAATAATTCAACACCCATCAAGCCTTCAAAAGGCTCTACCATGACTCATGAAGATGAAGAATTGCAACATGATCTATCAAAATTACAAGAACAAGTGCAACAAATTTCACTCTCGCAAAGAGCAGCAAGAAATGAAATGGAAGTTTTGAAGAAAGGTGTGGAAGTGAAGATGGATGGTTTGAAGAAAGGCATGGAAGCTAAGATGGATGGCGTGGAAGTAAAGATGGAAGGTTTGAAGAAAGGCGTGGAGGCTAAAATGGATGGTGTGCAAGCTAAGATGAATGGCATGGAAGCTAAGATGGATGGCATGGAAGTGGGCATGGAAGCTAAGATGGATGACATGAAAGACAACATGGAAAACATGAAGAATGATCTAAAAACATACATGGAAGGCTTGATGACAAGCTTAAAACCAGAAATGATTCCTAATGGCGGAAATATAGGAGAAGAACCTCATGATGAGAACAAAATAAATGTTAATCGTGATTTCATAAACTCGAATGTTTGTGGGAAGAACCACCATATTCCAAAAATGGATATGAGGAAGTTTGATGGAAAGGATCCTGTAACATGGATACTACAGATGGAGCAATATTTTGATCTCCATAACGTGCAAAACACACAAAAGGTACGCATTGCAACTTTACATTTAGAACAAAATACATTTGCATGGTATCGATGGCTTTGCTCCCGTAAAAAAATTGTCACTTGGTCAATTTTTACGGAGGAAATGATAGCACATTATGAGGATACAAAGAGCAACACCTTCTTTAGCCAATTGATAAATCTCAAACAAAAGGGTTTAGTGGGGGAGCACATTGAGGACTTCAAAAATTGAATATAAGGGTAACTGATATTCCAGAGGAACACAGGATTGATCTCTTCATAGGCACTTTAAAGGATAACATCCAACATGAAGTTCGCGTTCTGGAACCTGATTCATTGGAGAAGGCATTCAAGTTGGCAAGAAAAGTTGAATGTAAAGTTATGGCAACAAGGAAGCCTACCACTCAATTCTATAAAGAAGGAAGTGTTGCTACATCTAGATTTCCACAACCTACAAGGTTGACACCACAACAATTGGAAGAAAAAGAGCAAAAGGGCTTTGCTACAGTTGTGATAGAAAATACACTAAAGGTCATAAGTGTGCTGAGAAGAAATTATTTTACATAGATTGTGAAGAGGAAGAAGAAAATGAACAAGAAGAGGATATACACCAGGAACCAACCCTAGAAGAGGAAGAAATGAATCCGACCATATCGTGTAATGCACTGGCAGGGATTACCACTCCTCAAACTCTCAAGATAGAAGGACAAATCAAGAAGAAAAAGGTAATAGTGTTGATTGATTCAGGTAGCACCCATAATTTTATTCATTGTAAGGTAGCCAAGGAATTAAATTGTTTCCTATACCCAACACCTGAATGTCAAGTAATGGTTGCAAATGGAGGAACTATAAATTGCTCTGGAAAATGCCATAACATCAAGTTAACCATGGGGGAATATGTGTTGACTAGTCCAATGCTTTCCATTCCTATGGGAGGTGCTGATGTTGTACTAGGAGTACAATGGTTACAATCTTTGGGGACGGTAGCTTTTAATTTTCAAGAAATTTTCTTGAAATTCTTTTCAGAAGGAAAGGAAGTCGAACTACGGGGTATTGAAGGGAAGCCAGGAAGGATAATAAGCTCTAATGGCATGAAAAAACTTCTAAAGAAAGAACAACGAGGCGTAATTGCACAATTATGCTCACTAGAAGTTCCAACATCAAAATCATCTATTTCTGCAGATCTCCAACAAGTCTTCGACAATCATTCCAAGGTGTTTGAAACTCCCAAAGGACTCCCACCTATTCGTGATCATGATCATGCTATTCATTTGATTCCAGGAAGTGTTCCTCCAAACATCAGGCCTTATAGATATCCTTACTTCCAAAAAGAGCGAAATTGAACGTATGATTGCAGAAATGTTAGAGGCGGGTATAATTCAACCCAGTCAAAGTTCTTTCTCTGCTCCTGTAGTGTTGGTACACAAAGAAGGATGGATCATGGCTAATGTGTCCGGATTATAGGGAGCTCAATAAGCTCACCATTAAAGACAAATTTCCCATTCCTGTGATTGATGAATTATTGGATGAATTACATGGAGCAATTTATTTTACCAAGTTGGATCTTCGTTCAGGATATCATCAAATTAGAATGAAGACTGAAGATATTCCAAAAACAGTGTTTCGAACTCATGAGGGTCACTATGAATTTTTGGTCATGCCTTTGGCCTTACCAATGCACCTTCTACATTTCAAGGGTTGATGAATTCCATTTTCAAACCCTTCCTTAGAAAATTTGTGCTAGTATTTTTTGATGATATACTAATCTATAGCAGGTCCTGGAAGGATCATGTTGAACATGTTGACAGGGTGCTCAAACTATTGCAGGAGAAACAATTATATGCAAAAACATCCAAATGTTTCTTTGGAGTACAAGAGGTGGAATATCCGGGTCATATTATATCTCACGAGGGTGTTAAAGTGGACCCTAACAAAATTAAAGCCATTAAGGAATGGAAAGTCCCCAAGACAATAAAGCAGTTGCGAGGATTTCTCGGGTTAACAGGCTATTATCGCAAGTTTGTTAAGAATTATGGGAGAATAGCAGCACCTCTAACAACATTATTGAAGAAAGATGCATTTTCATGGACTCCTCAAGCAACTAAGGCCTTTGAACGTCTTAAAGAGGCAATGTGCCTAGCACCGGTCTTAGCTACACCAGACTTCACAAAAACCTTTATTGTGGAATGTGATGCCTCAGGAAATGGAATTGGTGCAATTTTAATGCAGGAAGGAAGACCCATCGCTTTTGAAAGTCGTCCAATCAAAGGAAAGTATTTACAGAAACCTATTTATGAGAAGGAAATGTTAGCAATACTACATGCACTAAAGAAATGGCGAACTTACCTAATGGGAAGACACTTCAAGGTAAAAATCGATCATGATAGTCTTAAACACTTTTTGGAACAAAGACTATCATCAGAAGAGCAGCAAAAATGGGTCACAAAGATGTTGGGTTATGACTTTGAAATAATCTACAAAAAGGAAAGCTTAATGTTGTTGCAGATGCACTCTCAAGAAAGAAAGAAGAGGTGGAAGCATTGCTTTGTGCCATTTCTATTATCCAACCAGATTGGATAACTGAAGCAAGAGATGAATGGAAGAAGGACAAAGATGTATGGATACTCATTCAAAAGTTGCAGCAAGATCCTAGTACACCTGATACATTTAGTTGGAAAAATGATTCCTTATGGTACAAAGATCGCTTATATCTTTGTAAGAATTCCCAACTAAAACAAAAGATTCTTCTCGAATTGCACACTTCTCCTTTAGGAGGACACTCAGGATTTTTAAAAACTTACCACAGGGTGAAGAAAGAATTTTTTTGGGATGGCCTTAAATCTGATATTCAAAAGTTTGTGGCGGAATGTTTGGTTTGCCAGCAGAACAAAGTGGAGACAATTAAGACCCCGGGACTTCTACAACCTTTATCCATTCCAAGTCAGCGTTGGGAGGAGATTTCAATGGATTTTATCACAGGTTTACCTAAGTCTGAAGGAAAGAATGTCATCATGGTGGTAGTTGATAGATTTACCAAGTATGCACACTTTTGTGCATTATCTCATCCATTTAAAGCAAGTACAGTTGCTACTACATTTATGGACAGAATTCAAAAGCTACATGGAAGCCCAAGGGTTATTGTGAGTTACAGAGATCCCATTTTTACTGGAAATTTTTGGACGGAGTTATTTTCTTGTTTGGGTACTCAATTAGCTCATAGCTCATCTTATCATCCTTAATCCGATGGTCAAACTGAGATAGTAAATAAATGTTTGGAAGGATATCTTCGTTGTTTTGTATCTGATAAACAAACACAATGGGTCAAGTGGTTACCTCTCGCTGAATGGTGGTATAACACTTCCTTCCATACTGCAGCAAAATGACCCCATTTATGGCACTTTATGGATATCATCCACCATCCATCACATCATCTTTAAGAGAAAATTCGAAGGTTCAAGCAGTGGAAGATCACATCGAGCATCAACAAGAAGTTCTCCAACTCTTAAAGGATAACCTGAATTTGGCACAAAATCGAATGAAACAACAGGCAGATCAACATCGCAATGAGAGAATTTTTGATGTAGGAGATTGGGTATTTTTACGGCTACAACCATACAAACAAATGTCCCTCAAGCAAGCAAAGAAGGATAATAAATTATCGCCAAAGTACTATGGTCCTTACAAGGTGTTGCAAAAGATGGGTACTATGGCATACAAATTGGAGCTTCCTGCTTCTTCGCGAGTACATCCAGTTTTCCATGTTTCATGCTTAAAGAAGGTTATAGGAGAAAATCTTCCAGTTCAAACAATATTGCCAGAACTCGATGAGGAAGGAAAAATCATATTGGAACCAGAAGCGGTCATGGAAACAAGAACTCGACAACTACGGAATCGATCAATTTCAGAGTATCTCATCAAGTGGAAGAATTTATACACTGAAGATTCTACATGGGAGGATGAAAAATTTATACAGAAGCACCCAGAGCTACTCAAGCGTTGAGGACAACGCTTTTTTGAAGGAGATGGGCATGTTAGGTCCCTATATTACTAGTATAGTACCTTATTGTTGTTAGTGTAACCCCTTTATTGTTATTATTGTACCCTTGTAACCCCCATTTTGTTATTATTGTGCCCTTAAATTATTATTGTTAGGTCGGCTAGGATTACATTGTGGCCCACTACGATTACATTATGGCCCCATGAGAGTGATATGATTCAAGTTCTGATGGAGAAAAAGACATGCCAACATGAATATTTTCTACCATGCTAAGTTTGATTGAATATCGATAGAAATAGTTTCTTCAATATTTGACAAATTTCGCTTGGAATTGATTGCATTAATAGGTAAAGAATTCAAAAATAAAATTTTCATTGATGGGTGATATAGTTCACTAAGATTATATTTATAGTCAGGAAGATGAGAATGATGATGATAATCATCCCAAGGTTCTCTTTCTGACATCATGGTTTCCAAAATATTCTCATCTGTCAAGAAAGTTGAGGAAAAAGGATCAAATGGAGTACCAAAATCTAAGGAAAAATCAACCCAAACAATCGGTGCATTGATTTCGGATTCACTGCCCAAGTGAGATAGATTGATGGCTATGCCAGCTCAATAGGGCTAGGTGGCAAAAAATCATCCAACGTAACAATTTCAGAATCACCCGTACTCTTCCTTAAGCGAGATGGAGTGCAAGAGATCATGTAGCAGGTCTCTATACTTGCAATTTCTACCGACGTCGTAGGCAGGGGTAATGCAAAGCTTCCCATGAGAGTGGAATCCCTTAAGAGTCCTACACCAATGTTTTGAAGAGCTAGGTGGGGTGTGTGAACGAACAAAAAACTTATAATTACCTATTAAGTGGAGGCAAAGAAGGATAGCTAATTAATGACTGTGATGGCACCTTTATATGGAGAGGCGATCATTCTAAAATATGTAGACACAAATTCATTCATAGCATATACCCATGGCCTTCCAAGTAGAATATTGTAGTTAAGGGGTCTGTCAACAATATCAACGTCAACATTCACTATTTTCCCCCCTATTTCAACATGTAGGTTATTTATAATACCACAAGATTATATGTACGTCCATAAAAAGCCTTCAACGTTGTTGATGATTGAGAAATTCCAACAGTTTAGAGATATAATACACGTAGATGCTCCCTCATCAATAATAGTACAATGAAAAATGTTGTTGAGAAAATTTACTTGTATAGAGAAGGCAAATTCTTCTGGTAGCTATGGCTGATAGCCCGTATGATTAAAGACGACGAGATTAGAATCAGTCGGATCAATTCCACCAATAGATGAAAATAAAGCCTATTTCTGGGAGGGAAAATTTTGTAACACCTCAAGAGCTGACATAACTGAAGGGGATTGGGCCAAATATTCAACTATATTATAGTTTTGAGCAGCTCTTGCTTGAGGATTATAAGTCAATTTATGAATGACTCCCTTCGGTGGATTGATTGTTAATTCAGGAATAGTAGTAGGCAGTACTAGTTTCATAGACGGATTCGTGGTCCAGGTAGTACGTTGATTAGTGTCTTAAATAACATAATATTTATTGTGCATTGACACAAAAATGTATGTTTAAGGTTTTGTGAGAGATAACATAAGCACTTGGGAACTAGAAGATAGATCCAACAACCAAATTGGTGTCCAGATTTAGAAACGGATCTGTCAACACAGCTGATGCATGTGAAGTCTTAACCATTTTTTATACTTTAGCACAGTGAGGAAAATCCAGAACAAAGTGTTCCTCATTACACATTATTCATGGATAATGATTTTTCATAATTCTAGGCGAATGATCAGATGATCTTTCCTGCGGGTTAGAAGTTTTTTTTTCTTTGATTTCCATTTTTTCTTGCTTCCAGGTTGCTTGTCACTTTTTCCTTTGTCAAATGACGTGGAATTAATTTCGGAAGAAGGTGCAGGATTAGATGCAGTAGTATGATGTGTTCTTGTAGTACCAATCATACCGTCTCCAGCATGAGAGTCCTTTAATTTAGGAGGAACTGTAAAATTAGGTCGCGACGCGTTTGGAATTTTTTCATAGAGCATGCCAGATTGTGTACAAATCAAGTCTAAATATTTAGCATGAGAAATTACTTTCTCTTCAGTGATGACACCACCCTTAGCCACATCCTCAGTCATAGATGGTAGCAGGGACTTAATGAACCACTCATTAAGGAGTTGATCAGGAACAAATGTCTTAACCATTCTACGATGACGACGCCACTCATGAATATGATAAAAAATGTGAGTAGCATTAGTCTATTTAAAATTAGTTAAGGTTTCCATTACAGTTTCATATCATATGGGTAACTGAAATTAAGTCAAAAATACAGTAGCTAGGGTAGTGAAATTATCAAAAAAAGCTCTAGGTAACTCAATGTACCATTTTGCAACCAGACCCGTGAGCGTATGCTAGAAAATACATAGCCGAACAGAGTCAGCATTCAGGGAGTTGGATGAATACCACAAATGATAAGTCATAAAAATATTCTATGGGTCTTCTCCAGGGTGTCCATTGAACTTAGGAATATCTGAGGGTAATTTCTAAGGTATCACCAGCCACTAAGGAGAATAGTTGATTGGATCATTGGTTAGCCAATTTAAATCTGGTAACTCTAAAGTTGCAACAAAAGGCAACTGTCGATTAAGGTTAGGTTGTGCATAGCTAGGGTATGATGTAATTGCATGGGAAATATGCCTTTGAGCACCAACATAAGGAATCTATTGCTGGTAACCCAGATAGGGGTTGTTTTGATAAGCAAACGCTTGAGGATTATGTTGATCAAAACCTGGATATGATACTTGTTGAAATGAAAGTTGAGGCATTTGCACCTGAGGCTACCAATGGGTCTGTCCACCAATGTTATAACCCAAATTAGGATAACTTGGATTCAGTTGAGGATAATTATAACCTCGTTGTGGATATGAAATCCCATAATATGGTAAACCAGCTTGTGAATAAATGATTCTAGGTACAGGCTGTTTTTGTAAATTAATTGGATGATTTGGATTCTGTGGGCCCAATACTTGAGGGTATTGAGTTGAAGGACCTGCCTAAAATGGTTGTTGTACAACAGTTTGTGTCTCTAAGGGGGGTAAAGATGTATTAACAAGTGGGATTGATGTGGATGTAACAGGTTGAACCGGTTGATATGAGTGTACAATTTTTTGTGGTTGGATAGGCATAGTGGGTTACCATTGAAAAGCATTCATTTCAACATTAGGTTGACCAAAAAATGATGGATTACTATCAAAGTGGGTGGCCAAAGGTTTATAAGACGAAAAATATTTCTCTCCAAATGCAGGGAGTCCAGTTGATATGGTACTGGATTGAATAGACCCAGAAGGACCAACTTGATATTGCCCTGATGATGTGTATATAGAATCAAGCTATCTAATACTCACTATAGGTTTACCAGTTAGAATACCAGATGATGAAATTGGTCAAGTCCATGGGTTTGAAGATGCACCAGAGAAAATTCCAAATAAATATTTATAGCCTAATGGAAGCAAAGGGCCTCCATGTAAATATGACTCTGGTGAAGTTGTAAACATCGACAAGGTAGCAAGGACAGGTGCTAATGTAATTGGAATAGATGGCCCAACTAAAGATGTTCGTTCAGGCATGTTTACTTGACCAAATGTGTACCCTTTTGAAACGACACGAATTTGAATAGGCACAGGATCAATAAAAGCAGAGGGTGGTGATTGAGGAAAAGACTCATATAAGAAAATATCCTCCCCAAAATGTGTTGGATTTAATGGTGTTTCATCTTGTGCGATTTCTTCAATCAAAATCAAACTAGGTGGAAGTATGATTAGGAGATCATGTCCAAGTTAAGGAAATTTCTCAAAAATGGAAGTGCTCAGAAATGGTTGCAATATAAACGACCGTAAAGGTCTCGTCGCTGCATTTCTGGTGCCATGAACAGTTCTCAAAACCGAGGTCGTATGCAAAAGTTATTGAGGTTTGAAATCTTTAGTAAACTCCAAAATTAATTTGACCAAAGTTGAATTTTTAAATTTGGAAAAAATAAAAAAAAGAATATTCTGGGAATATTCCTCAGAATATTCCACGAAGTATTCCTTGGAGGGAAAAATATGTTTCAACAAGTGGCAGCTTGCTATTTTATGTTTGGTTGACTTTGAAGATTTTAGGCCAATCAAAGGGTGCCACGTGGCAAGCTCAGAAGCTGCCACATGGCCCCAGGCCGAGGAGCAATGGTATGGTAAAATTTTATGTATTCTAATAGATTCAAACTGCGGACCTACCTCCCGCAATGGACGTGCATTACTAATAGACCATAAAGTGTTACTTAACATCTATTGCATATGGGTTCTATTTGAATTTTAAATAAAATTTGGTTGGCAGAAAATGGGGGCCAGCCCATATGGGCCAATCCCCACACTACACGACACCATGTGACTAGGACTCGGTGCTCAGGAGCTAACTGCCCAGTGGTCACGAAGGTGGTTGGAAGCCACAAAATTTGACCACTCCAAAATATTTAATGTCGCGGTTGTAAAACCTTATCCGCCCACCAAAAATGTCAGCGTTAAATGCGCATGTGAACAAGCCCGCCCAACATTAAATGCCAATATTAACTGTCTTCCATTTTGGAGTGAAGTCCACTAATTTTGAATTTTGGTCACTTTTGGTTGGGCTAACTGGAGTTCCTCCAGTTTTGGAGGAGGATTTTGGGGGACACTGAGCAAAAATTTGTTTTTGTCGTAACTTTCTCAATTTTTGACCAAACAGGGTGCAATTTTACTCAATTTTGGGTTTATTTATCATTTTTAGTAGTTTGGAATAGGTTTCAGGTTGAATAGAGGTGATCTACAACATATCTTTCTTCTAGGAAGATGAAGGATCCATTAGGGCCATCATGGAGAAGGCACTGTATTAGGTAATATTTCACTGTTTAGTATGAAAAAAAATCCATTTATAGATATTCTCTATCTTCAGAAGCTGAATTTACATCTGGTTTTTTCTATTGAGGCATATTTTTACCTGTGTAACCATTTTTAACAAATTAATAGAGCAAGGACATGCCATTGGGGAGTCTTTGACCCACAGATGTAGCCCAGGAGGGGTGAACTTCCTCAACAATTTGTTGTGTTATGTGATGGTGAAATTTATTTGCTGTGTATTTTTTCTATGATATGTTAAACAATAAATTTACTTAACTAATCCTCACATTGAAAACTCAAATGCATAACCAAAACTACTTTGTTTAACCTGCAATTCATGGAGAACACTTTTCACGCTAAATTATATCAAAATGGATACTTTGCATAGAATTACAAATATTTACATTAATATCAAGTTGGCATCATAGCTAGAGTTTTACTCTACATTTTTTCTTATGCAAAGATATATTTGACTATTTCCAAGTTTTTATGCTTACTAGGCTTAAGCTTAAGAGAGGGGAAGGACAATTGGTTAGAGCTCAAAATAATCCTCAACCAAGGAGGGCCAAAGTGTCATTATCTCCACCTTCTAATTCACCTCCAAGAGCCACAGAAGAAGTATTAAGCATGTCTTCAAGAGAAGGAGAATTTACTGAAGACATTGATCCTAAAGAAGAAGAACGAGTGTTTTGAAAGGTGTTCCTGGACATGACCGAGATGGTGAGGAAACTCTACCAAGAAAGGAATGAAAGGCTTGAAGGAGAAGGGTCGAAACACCACGAGGAAGGAGAGGGTTCTTCAGGAAGAAATAAAAGTGATGACAATTCAAATAAAGGACATGGAGGAAATGATGATCCACCATCCCCATCTTCATCCTCTTCCTCTACATCGTCATCCTCTACTTTGGTGAATCAATCTCACAAGTCAAAGAACACTGGTAAAAGTTCATTTTTAAAGCTTGATGTTAAGTTTGAGTTGCCTATGTTTAATGGTGAAGTTAATGTAGAAAAAATTGACAATTGGATAAGACATTTGGAATTTTACTTGAGGATATAGAACCTTCATGATGACAACACCAAGATTCAGTTAGCCTCTTTGAGAATGGAAGGTGCAGTATTGGTTTGGTGGGAAGCCAAAACCAAGGAGGAGATTAGAAAACATGGTAGGATCACTTTATCATGGGATGATTTTATTACTTCAATTAAGAAACATTTTTATCCATTATCTCATTTTGAAAAGGCTATCATGAATTGGAAAAATTGTAGACAACTTAAGGGACAAAATGTACAAGACTACACCCAAGAGTTTAGGAGAAGAGCACTCTTATTCAGGGTAGACTTACAAAGTCAGGACACTTTGCTGAAATATATAGGTGGCTTTCACAACTACCTTAGAAATACTATCCTTATGTTCAATCCTACTAATCTAGATGATCTTTTTGTTCAAGCCACACATTTAGGGTCTAGAGAGAAACATACTTTTGATGAGGGTAGAAACAAGCCTTTTAAGGGGGGAAAAAAGATAAAACCTCGAAAGGAAAAGGCAAAAGGAGTGTATCTGTTGAAAAATAAGGTGAGAATGTGATTTGTAAACACTGTTCAAGAGAAGGCCATGAAGAGAAAAAATGTTGTAAATTATATCCTGAAAAAACAACTCAATTTAACAAAAATAAAGAGAAGAAGAAAACTGCAGCTACTACAACTACACAACAAGACTTAGGTGATGATTCAGGTGATGAAAAAAAAATTACAGCCATAAGTTTGAAGAATATGAAGGGAAAAGAAACTGAAGCTAAACCAAGCACTAGTACTTCAAACTATCATGTACAAGCTCCAAATGAGGAAGAAGGAATTGAATTGTTCCATGTGAAGGCTATCTCCAAACATACAAAAATTGACACATTGTTTGACAGTGGGTCACAAGTGAATCTCATCTCAGAAGACTTAATCAATTAGCTAAAACTTAAGACCATTCCACATCCAAAGCCATATCCACTTGGTTGGATTTTCAAGGATGCAAACTTACAGGTTTCCAAGAAGTGCATATTGTGCTTTGCAATTACTGCACATTTCATTGACACAGTTGAACTTGATGTAGTGCCACTTGATATATCAAGAATTGTTTTGGGAAGTCCTTACTTATATGAAAAGAAAGAGATCTTCCATCGCCATGAAAATAAGTATCATCTCTTTAAATATGGCAAGGAGTTTATTGTCAGAGCACATCACAAAAAGACAAATATCGTGATGGTAAATGCTGGATAGGCAAAAAGGCTAGTGAATTCTGGTAAGAGTTTTGTACTTCTTATGGTTAAGCCTAAGGTTGATGTGAATCATGAGTCATTTTAAAATTTTGATTCCAAGTTAAAACTATATTTATATGATGTATTTGATGCACATCATGAGATGTTTCAGTAGCCAACAAGTTTTCCTCCTAAAAGGGAGATTCAACATGGAATACAGTGGCAACAAGATTGTCCTCTTCCAAGAATAGGCATGTATCGCATGTCTATCATGGAGAATGATTATCACTTGCATGATAATTTTTTGTTTCATATGGGCAATTTATGTATACCACAGGGAGAGAGACTAAGTGTCATGAGAGAAGCTCATTCTTCTCTTATTGTTGTACATTTCGAGGTAACCAAAACAGTGGCACATTTACAGACGTATTGTTATTGGCCTCGCATGGTAGATAGTGTTTCACATTTCATTAGAGGTTGTTCATTATGTGCTACAAGAAAGCCTAGAAATATGAAGCTTGGTTTATATACTCCATTACCAGTACCTTCTAGACCATGGGAAGTTTTGCTATGGATTTTGTTGGAGGTATACCAATGTCTAGAAAGAAACATGATTATCCTTATGTAGTAGTTGATAGATTCAGAAAGATGTGTATTCTTATGTCATGTAAGAAATATATAACTACTGAACAAACTTTTGATTTATATTTTCAACATGTATGGCTTCATTATGGCTTGCCTACTTCTATTGTTAGAGACAAGGATTCTAGATTTGTTGGGAATTTTTGGTCCAATTTATGGAAGATGATGGACACCAAGTTGAAAAAGAGTATTGCTTTCCATCCACAAATAGATGACCAAATAGAGGTAGTGAACAGAACCATTATACATCTCTTGAGAAGTTATTTTATCAAGGATCCCAAGCTTTGGGATGAGCACTTTCATTAAATTCAACATGCTTACAATCGGGACAGACACTCTTCTACAAATACTTCATCTTTTGAAGCTTGTTTTAGGTATTTGCCTAAGTCACCTTTAGATTTCCTTCTGAGAAGGATGTTTCCATTGATGGGAATAGTGACATTGTCAAAGCTCACATGTTCATTGAAATAATTCGGCTCATACATCAGCAGGTTCAAGAACAGCTTGAAAAAATTCAAGGCAAGTATAAGGAGAGGCATGACAAATACAGAGTTGATCATAAATTTCAAGAAGGTGATGAGGTATGGATACATATTAGCAAATAAATAATGAAAGGAGAAGGTAAAAAATTGAATAATATTCGTTATGGTCCATTCAATATTATTAAAAATGTTGGAAATAATGTTTTTCAACTAGATTTTCCTTCATATATGCAAATGTATTCCGTTGTGAATGTGGAAAATTTACGTTTGTATGAGCCTTCTTTAATTTTTGATCAAGAGAGTGAAATTTAGATACCATCCATAAAATATTTCTCACCAGAATATTTGGATGAGCTAAAAGAGGATTCTATCCTTGACAGGAGGTGTAATATCCCAAAATTGGAATGCACAACAATGCCTGTTGGAATAAGGAACTCCTGAGAAATATATGCACTAAAATGAGTTTTCAGCTCCTGGATCCCTCAGATCAGTGGATCTAGTGTCTATATCCAAAAGGAGAGAAAAAAAAAATCAGACTAGGTGAGGTAAACAGACCTCCCACCACCTAGTCTAGTTGAAAAACACCCAAAGAGAGGGGTTGCAGCTATATGCAATAAAATGCTTCAGAAATAATGTAGTTTAACTATTTGAGAGAAAGAGACCAATGTGGAGGTTCATTTTTCAGATATACATTAGAAAAATATATTTACAATGTAGCTTATACAGTGTATAACAGAAAGGAAAAGAATCTACAAGAAGAATCCCTCAGAAATGAGGTGCTACAACCAAAAGAAATAGAGGAATAATCTTGAAAACATTATTTTCATTGGCAGAAGAAACTATTGACTACATCTTAGGTCTAGATTAGATTTTTATACAAAATTATAGATCTATTTCAGATCTGTATACAATAAAGGATCCTTTATACACTCCCCTTGGGGATTTCAACAAAACATGAATAATAGTGAGTAGATCTAAGATCTAAGTTACATATCCGTAGTAATATTTAGAAATTATGAGGCATAGGATGTACAACAGATCAGATCTGAACTAACATGGATTGGATGGCCAATCCATGGATCACCAAAGTGAAAGGAAGAATCCAATCACTAGAGATCTCTCCTCCAAGATGATGCCAAAACTCCCTGTAACTCTGCTCTTGTAGATAACGCATTACTGGAAGAGGGACTGCATTGTAGGCTCTGAATATGCTTTGGCCTAATACCAAGATATGGATCTGAAGCTCCAAGGGTCTAGAACGCTCTTGTGAAAGGGATATAAGAGTCTCCCAGTGAAAAGGGGTGCTAGAGATGCATAGATCTGAAGAGATCTATACTCCACTTGTTGCAGCTCACAAGGACAACCTAATCCTAAACAGGATGAGAATTGTAAGTGCAAGATGAAGCTTGGCCAATTTCCAGATAGTGGACAAGAAAAACAAGGCTCCTCCAAGAGTTGCTCTAGGAAGGAGATGGGTTTCCTGCTCAGGAACACCCAATGCTAAGCAGCATAGCTGAACAACAGAGAATGATATATGTCTAAGCATAAAATATATTCAGAATTATATATAATCAACAACCCTATCATGCTGCTCTCCTCTTCCTTTTATAATATGAAAGCCTTGTCAAACCCTAAACCACTTCAATGAGTTAGCTCCTTTCACATGTGGAGCCCCCATCTATAACTGCGTTTTCCATCCATGAGTTACATTTCATCTAGACTATGTTGTAGATTTGGTCAAGGTTGACCCAGTCTCATAGCTCAAACCCATTCACACCTGCACGTTTTTTGTTTACATGGCCTAGATTTATCCCTGTTCACACAGGCATTGATTTATTCATTGTTTTCAAGAGCTTTACATGTCCTCCTTTATTCATTTATTCATGCAACATAAAATGAAAAAAAAAAGTATATTCCTCTTAGCTTAGGCTAAGTAGGAATATTACAAGAGGACACACACTTTGAAGAGGGGAAGTGTCAATTATCTTTGGATTGGTCTTAAAGGCAGCAAACTGAGTAAGGAAAAATGGATGGAGGTGGAAAAGGTGAGGGGTCTATACCCTCATCTTCTGAATAGGTAATTGAAGGATTTTGGGTTCCAAAAGCTTCCTAATGGGGAGGGTGGTCAGGAGATCATGTCCAAGTTAAGAAAATTGCTCAAAAATGGAAGTGCTTAGAAATGGTTGCAATCTGAATGACTGGAAAGGTATCTTCGTTACGATTCTGGCGCCAAAAACAGTTCTAAAAAATGAGATCGTATGAAAAAGTTATTGAGGTTTGAAATCTCCAGTAAACTCCAAAATTCATTTGACCAAAGTTGACTTTTTAAATTTGAAAAAATTTAAAAAATAATATTCTAGGAATATTCCTTGGAGGGAGAATTATGTTTCGACAAGTGGAAGCTTGCTATTTTATGTTTGGTTGACTTGAATATTTTAGGCCAATCAAAGGGTGCCACATGGCAAGCCTAGAGACCGCCACGTGGCCCCAGGCTGAGGAGCAAGGGTATGGTAAAATTTTATGTAGTCCGACGGATTCGAACTATGGACCTACCTCCCGCAATGGATGTGCATTACCAATAGACCACAGAGTGTTACTTAACATCTATTGCAGACAGGCTCTATTTGAATTTTAAATAAAATTTCGTTGGCGGAAAATGGGGGCCAGCCCCTAAGGGCCAGTCCCCACTCTATATGACACCATGCGACCAGGACTCAGTGCTCAGGAGCTAACCGCCTGACGGTCACGATGGTTTTTGGAAGCTGTAATGTTCCCAAATTTTCACATAGCAATTTGGAACATTATATTTTGCTACTTTCACCTAGGAGAGGAATAAATGGGTAAGGGAGCCCATGAACAATAAAAATATGAATAATTTCTACCTTAAGAAGGAAGGGGATCACTTTAGGAGCTGAAATTTACACTTACAAGTGTGAACATGGGAAAAATAGATAAGGACATAATCAAGTTTGACTAAGTCAACATGCATTCTTGAGGAGGAAGAGATCACCTAAGAAAATCGGTTCAATTTGAACAAGGATCATCCAAAGACACATATGTAAACTAGATTGAAGATCCATAGTGTGAAAAGAGGCATTGGAGGTGGATTAGTTGACCAAGTCAACAACGCAGCTATAAAAGGAGGGAACCAAGCTAGGGCAACACAGTTTTGAAAGAGCTTCATGAAGAAGTCACCTCAACATTGTGTGGGGTCCGGGGTGAGGAGGCTCACCAAAGATAAAAGGAAGGCATAGCATCAAAGGGAGATCATTCATGTATTCAGCTATTTTGGTCTTGAGACCAATTGAATGCTTCAACTATTTATCTAGAGTTTTTGCACTGCTTAGTGCAAATAATTCCCGTGCGGGAATTCCATCCTCTCTTTCGATCATCTTGCTTAAGGGATCAAGAGAGAAGGATTTGAGCTTCATTTCAATATTTGGCTTGGGGCCATTCATCCACATTTAGCCACAACATAGTCTCCTTCAGAAAAATGCATCCTTTATGTAGCAGCAGTAGTAGTACAGCTACACCCTTTTATTTAATGCAAATATTTGAGGAGGAGGTTATCTTTTCCCTCTAGGAGTTTTTTTAGAGAGGCCATTGGCCATATTTCTGTATTATTCAGCTCTTTCATGTCATACTCAACCATGTATAGTACATAGAGATAGTAACTACATTATTTCTACACTGATGTTTTTTTTTTCATGCATACTAAAATCATTCAGCTCTAATATGTTATATTCAGTCTTGTTTAATGCAGAGTTTCCATAGACTGCATTATTTTCTGCATTCCTACCTTTGTACATGCATTTTGCCAAAATATTTCTAGGAGCCTTGTTTCTACTATATAAGTGATTAAACCTCTATTTATTTTCTGTGTGATTAATATAAGTTGTATATCAGACCTCTTTCTTCATTTTTTGTAGAAGCCCTCATGAAAATTACGCTCTCACAGTATTCAGAAATTTTTGTTTAGCAAAGTGATGAGAAATCAATGTTTTCTGGCCTAGTCGGGAAAGGAGGAGTTGTTTGCCATAGCTAGAAGCATTAGTTTGAGCTGAAATTCAGAGAATAGGTCCCTCATGACCTAAGATATCATATCCATCCATTTCCCCTGCTTATTTTTATGCTCATTTCTGAAAACAACCTTTTTAGGGCATAAAATCCCCTTTTTCCCCACTTTCCGGATCATGAAACAAACTGAAAGTTGATGTTGTAGCTAAAAATGATGTCTACATGTTTCTTATATATATTTTAAGCTCATTAATCATAACATGACCATTATACAACTTATTCAGTGTTGAGTTCCAGATTTGGAACATTACAGTTGTATCAAAGCTGCCATCTTGGCTCGACCTGTGGATTTCATATCCACTCAGAAGATAAGAAGGAGAGGAGAAAAAAATTATGGAGAGGATGAGCTTACTCTCATCCATTTTCAGATATAAGAAGAAATAAGAAGAGAAATTCATTGAATCTCCAAGAGGGTTTCAAGGAGAAGAGAATTGCAGTGAGACCTCTAGAAGGTTTCGAGAAGCAGAAGAAGATGCATTTACTTCCTATTCTTATAGAGGAGGTGAAGAGCAAGGAGACCACTTAGAGCATGAAATCCTAAGTGGATATTTGGCAGATTACAAGTGCAAACCTAGGGCAATCAAAGAAACCCTAAATTTTCCTCATTTTATTCAACTAAGAGAAGAGAGAAGACCTTGCAGCAAAGGAGAGATCAAAGGCAATAAGTTCCTATTTTCTAAGTTTGATGGGTCAACTACAACAAAAACTTGGGCAAGGAAGCTTGAGGAATTCTTCCTACTTCATCCAATGGTAGAGGAGGAGGTAGCAAAAGTTGCAGTGATGCACCTGGAGGGTGAAGCCAATGCTTGGTGGTGCAATCACTTGAGCCACATAAGAGTGAATTATTTTTCTGAATTTACTCGAGAGCTGATAAAAACCTTTGATGGAGGAAGATCAGAGGAGAATAGACCCACACCACCATGGGAGGGAGAAATTACCAGTGATGCCATGGCCTTGAGAGAGCAGCCTTCTACACTAGCAGTTGGATCAGCCAACAAATTGAAGAGAGGACCTCTTGAAGTCATAGAATATGTCCCAAGGGCTCATAAAGGTATGCATAAGTTTCCATGTCTTAACATTTTAGAAAAAAATATGGAAAGGGTTGGAGATTTGTTTGCATATGGCCCAGGATCAAATGATATTGCTGAGATAGAGTAGCAGGATTGCACTGTGCTATGCAAGCTTGGAGGGTTCAAGGGTGATTTGAACCATCAACCTCATGCATCTTTGTTGAGTTGCACTCAACCCTTGAGGTTTAAGTGTGATCTTTTGGGGGGAGTCATGATCATTCTTGAGTCAGGATATGAGACAGCTTATACACCATGGAGGAGTTATACAGTGCTGTCAAGAGATAGAAGTAAGAGGGTTTTTCCTTATTCGCATTTTGATCCTTATGGATTCAAGATGATTGTAGAAATGAGATCTTATCTAAGAGATCTCCAAGGAGATGCCTATCAGCACTTCATGAGAGGCAAAGAAAAGAAACTGTTTGTGGAGGATGGTAGATCTCATTGGAGAAATACCAAGATGAAGAATGATGAGAAGCATCCACAAGGAGATGAATGGATGTGGATGGGAGGCAAGGGGCTTGTAAACCACTTGCAAGTCTATGAAACTAGGTAGCAAGAGGCAATGTTGTGTTGGCTACTCTTGAGAGAGTTTGGTCAACCTATGACATGTCCTTTTCCATGGGGTGAGAAGAGGAAGGAAGATTGGCAGGATACTTTCATCATGGGGCAGCAAGGAGTGTGGATGGACTATGATGATATGGTAATTTTTTTTCACTACATCAATTGTATGATGGAGGTATGATGAGGTAGTAAATTCATTTTTTTCTTTGGAGGATTGGGAGAGAGCAAGGGCAGATTTTCTCTCACACTTGGCATGATGCTGCAGGAGTAAGGGAAGGCACTGGCATAATGCAAGGAGAAACACCTCCATCTTGGGAGGATCTCTACATACACATCAGCATTTTGGGAAGAGTCTTTGACACAATCTATGTCTAAGAATTGAGCTTTGAGTTGATAGTGGCCCTACTCCAAAGGCTAGCAGCGCTGTCACATGGGAGCTTGGATTGCTTGCTGGAGTGTTCTCAAGACCACTTCACAAGTAATACACCTTGGAGGCATGTGGAAGATGAGCATTAAGAAGTAATATATGGAAGCATCCCTTACCATGTTTTGACCTTCTTGGCTTGGGTTCACAAGCACAAGGAGAAAGATCTACATGCAACATTTGTCGACTTCCCTTCCATGCAATTTTATGCATACCATCCCTTAATGGGGGAGTTCACTTGGGAGGGCATTCAATTGAATGTATATCAGCATATGGAGAGATGAAAAGCCCGGAATATGAAGAAAAGGTTGGCACAACCACTTCCCTACTCACTTGTAGCAAGGGAAAATTTTCACTTGAGCCATTTCAACTCAATGACCGAAGTACATGATGGAGGAGGTAAAATTTTGTTTTGTATTTTACACTACCTTACCTATATGAGCAGCATATCCTACCAAGAAAGGTATTTATTTCTTAAATATTATATTTTTATGTACTTGAGGCCACTTGTAGCATTTATGATGGCCATTCTATTTTTGGATTGTGGGGGAATGCCACATGGTTTTCGGTGTGCATCATTGGCACCAAATTATGCTTTCATGTTTCCATTTTGTAAAGTGAATGTGGCAGCAAACAAGTGGCTGAAAAGACACTTGTTGCACTATGTATAGAGGCAGGCAAAGAATTCATTTCGTTGGTTCCATGTTTGGGACTATGTTCTACCTCCTTGTTTTCATATGTTTATGCTTCCATACTATGCTGCTAAAACATTGATCGTAGGAAGCAAAATTGGAGGAGTGGCATAAGAGGTGGAGAAGCCCAATGAAAAGATGGTTCTTCACATTATACAAGCTGCATATTTCAGAAAGAACAATGGGTAGAACTTGATTGCCATGATTTACATCTTGCCTTCAAGTGAGAGGACTCATTTTGGAGGTTTTCATTCTTTGGGGAGACACCTCATGGGTGTTGGATTTGCTGGGGTGGCTTGGGTATTTCTTGAAGACCATTATATCTCAGCCATATATCAGCAGCAGCCCCATATATATCATAAGTGGAGAGTGAAGCAACAAGAGATACATATTTTAACTCCACACAATCAGCTATGCAACCCACCTTTCTTGTAGGAGCTCAAGGTGGAAGAGATCCTTCATGAGTTGCCATACTAGAGGGTGACTCATTTTGCTTGGTTGATAGCTTGGGGAGGAGAGATTCAAATGGAGATGATGAATCCAAATCTATATCAGCCCTCATGCTTCAAGAGGACCTACAAACAGCCCATTGTTGCTTCCATGGATGTTTCATTGTCACACAATGTTAGCTATTTGGGATGCTTCCCAAAAGAGGGCTTGCACACTTTGGAGGGGAAACTTGGAGATATATTGATGTTGCAGCACCTTGATCCTTGGAGGATTTCATCTTATGAGGTTGCTGTAGGGGAGAAGAGGGTGCCCTTCAGTCCTATCCTTGTAGTTGCTTGAGGACAAGAAACATTTGGGAGGGGAGGACTGTAATGTTCCCAAATTTTCACATAGCAATTTGGAACATTATATTTTTCTACTTTCACCTAGGAGAGGAATAAATGGGTAAGGGAGCCCATGAAAAATAAAAATATGAATAAGTTCCATCTTAAGAAGGAAGGGGATCACTTCATGAGCTGAAATTTACACTTACAAGTGTGAACATGGGAAAAATAGATAAGGACATAGTCAATTTTGACTAAGTCAACATACATTCTTGAGGAGGAAGAGATAACCTAAGAAAACTGGTTCAATGTGAACAAGGATCAGCCTAAGACACATATGTAAACTAGACTGAAGATTCATAGTGTGAAAAGAGGCATTGGAGGTGGATTAGTTGACCAAGTCAATAGTGCAGCCACAAAAGGAGGGAATCAAGCTAGGGCAGTGCAGTTTTGAAAGAGGAACCTTGATGAAGAAGTCACCTCAACATTGTGTGGGGTCCGGGGTGAGGAGGCTCACCAAAGATAAAAGGAAGGCATAGCATCAAAGGGAGATCATTCATGTATTCAGCTATTTTGATCTTGAGACCAATTGCATGCTTTAGCTGTTTAGCCGGAGTTGTTGCACTGCTTAGTGCAAAGAATTCTCGTGCGGGAATTCCATCCTCTCTTTGGATAAGCTTGCTTAAGGAATCAAGAGAGAATGATTTGAGCTTCATTTCAATATTTTGCTTGGGGCCATTCATCCACATTTAGCCACAACATAGTCTCCTTCATAAAACTGTGTCCTTTATGAAATAGCAGCAGCAGTACAACTGCACCCTTTGATTTAATGCAAATATTTGAGGAGGAGGTGCTCTTTTCCCTTCGGAAGTTTTTATAAAGAGGCCTTGGCCATATTTCTATATTATTGAGCTCTTTCATGTCATACCTAGCCATGTATAGTACAGAGAGATAGTAATTGCATTATTTCTAAAGTGTTGTTTTTTTTTTCATGCATACTGAAATAATTCAGCTCTAATATGTTATATTCAGTCATGTTTAATGCATACTTTCTGTAGACTGCATTATTTTCTGCAGTCCTACCTTTGTACATGCATTTTGCCAGAAATCTTGCCGAGAGCCTTGTTTCTACTGTATAAGTGACTAAACCTCAATTTATTTGTTGCGTGATTAATATAATTTGTATATCAGACCTCTTTCTTCATTTTCTGTAGAAGCCCTCATGAAAATTATGCTCTCACAGTATTCAGAAATTTCTGTTTAGCAAAGTTATGGGAAATCAATGTTTTCTAGCCTATTCGGGAAAGGAGGAGTTGTTTACCATAGCTAGAAGCATTAGTTTGAGCTGAAATTTGGAGCATACGTCCCTCATGACCTAAGCTATCATATCCAGCCGTTTCCCTTGCTTATTTTTATGCTCATTTCTGAAAAAAAAAAACCTTTTTAGGGAATAAAATCCCCCTTTTCCCCACTTTCTAGATCATGAAACAAAGTGCAAGTTTCTGTTGTAGCTAAAAATGATGTCTATGTGTTTCTTATATATATTTTAAACTTATTTATCATCATAGGACCGTTATACAGCTTATTCATTACTGAGTTCTGTTAGCCTCCTATACCAATAGGTTTCATCTTTCATGATTGTCTTGATTGAACTATGGAATATGTTCAAACCTTCTTTCTTGAGCAAAGGTGTTCCATATTCTTAAAAAACCAAAAAATCAAAAAAATTAAAAAATGTAAAGAGGGTATACCCTAAAAGAAAGATCAAAGGGTAAAAAGAATAAAATGGTCAAAAAAGAGAAAGAAATGAACCCCAAGAAAAAATAGACCAAGGAAAGTGTGCAAATCCAAATGCCACTGCTATTTCATTTTTGTAATAAATCAATTGTGTGCAGCTTGTCAAACTTTTGCCACAATTTATGAATAAGTCAAACTGTTTAAACTTGGCTTACTCATATTTCAATTTCATGTTATAGATTAGAGAATAAATATCTGACCAAACAGTTTAATCTTGGCAGATAAGTAGATAAGTAGAGTTAATAAAAGGTGCTCAACAGTTTAATCTGAGCCCTTGGATGTAATAAGGGTAGAAATAGATAGATTTATCATGTAAAAAGAAAAGATTGATAAGGGTTTGCAAGTCTAAATGCACCCTAATAAAGAAGAGAAAATGGTAGTGTCAAGTAGATAGGGTAGGTAGATGATGCTGCTACATGTTTTTAATCCTTTACTTTCATCACAAATACTAAAGCAGGAAATACACTGGAAAATCATAGCAAGCAAAGTCAAACTCATTAACTTCCCTCATCACTTTCCCCTCAAAAGTTTTACTAATTTCCCCCAAAATACTAAGGTATTTGGAGATCAAAAGGGCTCAAGGCATTTCCTTGACTTTTGGAGGGACCGGACCCTCGGCCTAATGATCAAAAAGACCTAAGTACTTAAGACAATTCATCATTATAATCATTCACCTTTAACCTTGTCCTAAGTAAAAAAGTTTAAGTGTTGGAGATCAGATATTGCAATTTACTTCAAAAGTTTTCACTTTCTTGGATGTGCAAAAATGTTTTGATTTTCCCTGTCCCTTTGTCATATTAATGTTTAACTTTATTTACTAAATCCCTAGTCAAATACCCTATCCTAAGTATATAAATCCCTTTTTATAAATAACCCAAAAAACCCCCCTATTATAAAGTTTAACCAAAGTATTTTATATCCCCGAGCATTTATAATAAAAACCCATTATATGCCCTTTGGTTAAAATTATCAATATATTATAATCCCACCCTTATGGTAATTAAATAATATTTTTTTGTTACCATATAAATAATATATATATATATAAACTTTAAACATGCGATATGTATGTTTAAAACGCAAAAATATGAATAAAACTTCGGAGAAGTCTTGCGCCACCGTGGTTTGTCCACATGGAATTCCACTTAATCAAACCCCCGCCGCAACCCCTTTCATTATGCACATGGGATTAATTAGTCATCAGGACTAGTTAATAACCTTTCCGCCTATTAAAAATCTTCCGGAGTGATTAAATTACACGTTAAACTGTTTTAAAACCCGACGGGCCCACACCTGAACCCTCCGCATGTTCCCCCATCTCTTCCAGCCGTCGGATCACCCCTTCGTAGATCAACGGCCAGTGTTCACCCCGCTGCCCATCCCTTGTCAGCATTTTAACCAGCGGGGGATGGGTGGTTTTTGAATAGTCTACTGTCCACGTGGCGATCATCCTGTGGAATTGCTGCCCTTCCAATATAAACCACCCTCGACCAAAAGCGGTGCGGGCGCTTACCGCTTACCGCTTACCGCTTACCGCGTACCTCCCAACCTTGCATACATCAGCCCGTACGTCGATGACGTCACACCTCGAAAAAATAAAAAACCCTTTAACTTGTAAATAAAGCCATTTTTTCGTATTTTCCTGTTATTTTTGTTATTCTGAAAACGACAGAGCTCCCGCTGCGATTTTCAAAATTCCACTGCAATTGACCGATTCACTCCAAGATTCCGCTGCACCTGTGTTGAAGAACAGTCCCGCCATTACCTGTTACCTGTTAAAGAACCAGCTTCCTTCTAAAAACAGGTATTTATCCTTTTCCGCCCCGACTGCAAATAAAACTCAGTGTTCTTTGTTTTTCGCTGAAATAGTGATTAAAAATCGTCACTGAGTCCTTCCCAGAGGTTAAAAAAATTGTGTAATTGCTCCCTGAACCACCAAATTGTGCTAATTTCCTCCATTTCAGAAATCCCGCCCGGTCTGTAAGGAAAACCAAAAACCTCCATTTTGAATCCACAAGAACCAAAATGGAGGTCCCGACAGCTCTGAATATCACTCCATTGAATGCTCCTCACCGTGAATTGGACTATTTACCTTTGATAGATGAAGATTTCCAAATTAAAGACCTGCATTTTGATGAAAGTCCCCTATTGAGCTATTGTCGCTGCAGAGACGAATACTCAAAGGGGCAAGATCTTATAGGGTTGTGGGAATCCAATCTCCCAAAGTATCTCATTCCTTCAGTCCTTATTTTCCTAGAAATCATTCATTACTGTCATTCAAACTATGATCCCACACAGAGGGCTGTAATAGCTCCTGATCAAAGTGTTATGTTTCCCATCACTCCCCAGGCTATCAATGCCATGTTACACTTTGAACCAGACCAAGAATTAGCACCATTGTCCATGGAAGGATTGATTGAGAAAACCAAGAAATTAACCCCAGAAAAGCTAAAATCCATGTGTCAGCATTTCATGTTACCTGAGCATCAGCCAAAAGGGTCTCCCCCCTATGGTTTTTACTATTTCAATACATTGGGAAGGCTCATTGTAAATATAATATCTTTTGTCTTAGGATTCAACACCAGTGAATATGTGGATGAGATAACCTTGGCTTTGCTATCCATTTTTACTCCTGGGCAACCTCCTGAGATTAAATATGACTTTGATTCCTTCATAGCCAACAAGATCCATGATCAATTCATAAGACTAGGTACTGAAAAAGTTTTTAAGTACTCCTCTGTTATCTATCATCTTATGATCTATTATCAGTCAGAAAGGTTCCCTTTCCCTGTTCAAAAACTTGATGCCAAGGGAAATCCCAGGTCAGTCATATTTTGGTCCCCCATCATTCATTTTTCCTCTGATTCTCCCTACTCCTACTCAGAATTCATTGATCAGTTTGTATATCCTGCAACAACTTTGTTAACAGGAATTCCTCCCCCAAGACTCAACAATCAAATTAGAAAGACCTTGCAATTTTCAAAGAGTTATAAGGTTGGGGATTAGTATTTGTATCAAAACCATACAGTCATCAGGATTTATGGATGTGAATTACATCCATTCAGGTTACCCAGATATGTACCAATGAGGATTTTTGCCTTGGAATACTTCAGGAAAATGAACAATTCAGATGTGATCCATTTTTGTAATGTAAAGAAGAAAGCTCAGTTAGGGATCAAAAGCCAATTAGGTCCTTTCATTTGCAATTCTAGGGAGGCTGAGAGAGAAGCAGAAATTCTATTAGAGAAAAAGTTCCAGACATCTTTCCGTTGGGTTCCTTATGACCCCTTTGGTTTTATTTGTGAAAAGAGATTAAAGAATAAATCATCTCCTTATATACACCACAAGATTCTTGATCTAGAACAGTATGCAAATCAAGATGAATGGGTTGAAGGAACACTTGTTGAGGAAGAAAGTGAAGCAGACAAAATGAATAAAATTATGAAAGATGTTGAGAAGAATTTTGACCTAGAAACGTGTGGTCAAATGCAGGTACCCTACATTGGCACATCTTCAGCAGCCACTCTACAGCAAGCATTACAGGAAAGCAGTCCATCAGTTGCAACAGAACCCAAGGGTAAAGGAAAGGAACCTGTAATCCAGGTTATTGAAACTTTGGTCATGGCGGAAAAACCACAGACTTCCAAAGCACCGGAACAATCACAGGCTTCTCCCACACCAGCAAAGCACATCCAAGTTCTAGAGTTGCAAACTCCATTAAATGTGGAAATAGGGAAAAAGAGGCAGGCTCCAGATACCACACCTCCAAAAGGGGCCTCACAGGTACATCAGACTAAAAAACACAAATATGATCCACCTCCAGATGTAGAAATTATAGATGAAGTATTTGATGATGGAAGGGAAGATAGTCAGCAAACTGGCACAGCAAGTGAAACAAACATAAGCCAGAAAGGGAAAGCTTCACAAAAGCAATTAAGCACTGAAGTATCTTCTTTCAGACCCCCAAAGACAGACACTGGAGATATTAAAAGAACCTTCATTAATATTAAAACAAAGAATGATCCATTGAAAATGAAGGTATATGATCAATATATGAAGATGGCTCCCCATAATCAAGAAAGGCTAATGTCAGCATTTGACCTTTCACAAGGTAAAATGCTGATGAGCCACTTCAAAGCAAAAGTGCCAAAGCCAACTTCAGCAGCAGATTACATCAGAACAAATTTTGAAGTTTTAGCAAAGGATATCCATCCCCTGGACCAGATAGAGCTTCACAAACAAACTGGGGAAATGGTCTATTCTACTCTCACCAACAAGGCCATGGCAGCTATAACGCTGCAGGATTCTTTGAATAACACTACTGCACAATTGAAAATTGAGAAGGCCTCCTCACAGGCCAAAGATAATAGAATAAAGTCTTTAGAAGAGATAATCATTGGTTTGGGTCATAATCCAAAAGACATTAAAGGTATTGAGGCATTGATAAAAAAGAAAGAGGATGATATAGCTGCACTCAGAAAATAGCTAAAACTACCAGCCTTGAGGCACCCTCAGACCCAAGAAGTTATAAAAGGGAATTCATAGGAAGAAATGATGGAGTTGCTCCTAAATATGACTGAGCGACTAAATGAAACAGAGAAGGAATTGGAAAAAGCATTGCAAGAACAGGAAACTATTAGGCAGACTTCAACAACAGGTACCACAACAACAGGGCAGCAGATACAGCCATCTCAAGTGAACACTTCTAGCTTGAGTTCCGAGGACTTAATAAAACAAATGGAGAGTTTGCAACTGAGGGTCACAGAACTCCAAGAAACTAAATTGCAATTAGTAAAATTGGAGGAAAAATATGACACATCTAAAAAGACAGCTTCTGAAAACACCAGGGAGATAAAAAGGTTGGAAAAATTGGTTCAGGCTCTGGAAAAAGATCTTTCATTGGAGAAGCCTTTAAACAAAATAAATGACATTCTTTGGGGTAACATCATTGAATTAATAAAGGGTATTTGGCTTTCTATTCAAGCTATTTTTGAGCAAATGAGTTGGTTAAAATCGCCCAAGAAGAAATAAACAGAACCAGAAATGAATTGAGAGGCAGGCCTGAGCAGGCCAATCAGCTCATTCAATTTTTGAATTCCAGAACAAAGCAACAGCTTGCATTGTTAGGAATTGATGATAGGACAGGCACATTTTTGGAAGTAAAGAGAGTTTTCACCAAGAGGACTTTCATGCAAAATTTAGAAAGGAAGTGCACAGACATTTTGGTTGATATCAACATTTTCAGAGAAAAATTTCAAGCTTTGTTGGATAGTGGGTTACCAAGTCCCATGCTCACAGAAGATCAAATAATAGACTTGGAAACCTATGAGAAGAGAATAAAGGCTCATGCTAAAAATATAGCTGCTTGTTCTACTAGCTCGTCAGAATCGGCATTACCAACCGGGAAAAGTATCTATGATAAAGTGAGGAATTTATTTCATCTCGAACATGAAATAAAGTATCTATTTCCGTATGAGCCCACCTTTTATAAACTTACTGAAGCAGATGAAACTTTAAGAAAGCTCACAAGAACTATGATACCAGATGATCAATGGTGGAAGGAAATGTTGGAAATTCTATAAAAGTTGTTTTCAGGATGAGAATTTATCTTTACTATCAGGTAAATGGTAAAAACAGGAAAACAGATGAAAGAGTATCAAGTGAAAAGGTTAAAGAGTATCCGTGAGAATAAAGAGTGTCCAACAAGCCAAAGAAATACTGCAAGGGACAGCACAGAGCCCTATTTCAGCACTTACCTCCAGCACATCCACGGAAAAAGGAACAGCACATCGGCAGTTGCCCATTATTCTATCCACGAGACCCTTTGTCTCTTGTTTGTTTGTAAATTATGCTTTAATTCAGCCTAGATTATTGGCTAAGATAGTGTAAGATTGTTTAAGATTATTTTGTGTATAAATAAACCCTCAAAGAGAGTGTTGAGGGTGGATTCTATTACTCTGCTGTAACATTGAGATTTTCGGAATAAAAGCATTTTGGAGAAATTTATTCGTGGCTTACTGGATGACGATTTGAAGTATAGGACTTTTTGCAGGATTCATGTGTTGGACCACAGTTCAATAAGTCTTTCTACCCTTTGTCTTAAGTTTTTCATCAGTTTATAATATCATCATATCCATTTCTGAATAATTTACATAAAAGATTGAAACAGAATTTGCTTAATTGTACTCTGTTTTCAAATGTTATTATTCTTGATGTTTTCTTCTAAATTAGTTATAAGCATGAATTCTTAAATGCTCTTGCTTTACTAATTTAAACACTGTTGATTACTATAATAAATAATTCTTCATTGCTCTTTGTTTGTAGTCATCTCATTTCTTTCTTTTGGACATGGTGATTCTTAGCTGCCTTTCATCCCTTCAAGATCATCCCATCCACTTTAAATTTTAAGGATTGTTCTCTGTCTAGCTATCTTGCCCTGTAATACCATCTTGTGTTTAGAATAGAAATCCAATAAAGCCATCCTTTGACTCCATAGCCCAATGGACTGAAAGTTCTCAACCTTGCCCTTAGTTTGTGAATTCCACCATTTTCCCAAAACAAACTCTTAAATCTATAACTAGCCTAAAACCTTCTAAGAACAAAGATAAATTATAAAGAGAGAGCCCTCTCTGGATGCAGATTGGCTAGATTCTGCATCTAAAAGGTTGGTTTGTGGTTACCTCGGGTATACTTTTCTCTTACACAACTTCTAGGAAAACCTGAGTGATAACATAGTGGCGACCATACTGGGGAATCTGAATCATTTTATTGATACTATTGTTTGATTTATAAGCTATAGACAGAGTCTGAAGATCAGCCAGGAAGCCTTTGAAATTGCTTTTGCTTTGCAAATGCAAAAGTAAATAAAAGCTGCTTCAGTCTAACTCTGATTTAGCTTGTATACTGAACCTTACTTTCCAAAATTTTCAATCAGATTCTCTAGTTTAACAGATCTTTGAGAAAATTTTAATCATACATCATTATTTCTTGAAGAATTTGTAGAAGTTGTATTTATTTTTTCAATTAAAATCAAAAAATCCAAAAAACACATAGTCTAGGAAAATTGGCTTCAGAAAGGATTCGACATACTAGGTCAAACCCTGACCCCAATCCACCACCAATATTTGAAAATCCAAATCTGATTCCTAGGATTCTTAGAAGACAAGGAAGTGAAGAATGTTCTGAAAGAGGAAGTCAGGAGAGTACAGGAAGTTCTAGACCACTTTCTAGATCTGCATCTTGTCCTGTGAAAATTATATATATTGATGACATTCCTTTTGATGCACGATTTGAAACATATTTGTTTGTGAATTTTTCTGAAACTGAATTATCTAGATTAGTTCCAGATCCATTGTTCTTTGAAGATTTGCAATACAGATTTGTTTCACATCATATTGACAGAGAATTGTATAACTCTATTCAGTCTGAGAAAACCTTTGAAGAAAGTTCAAACATCTCTGTAATTACTGAAGCTTCTACAAGTTCAGTTGTTTTTTCCCAAGCTTTTCAAACACCTGTTGCACCCCCTACTCCTTCATCTCCTCCTGCTAGACCATCTTCTCCTCTTGCTAGACCATCTACTCCTGTTATCCCACTTTATCTTCCAATGGCTAATCGATATGCCCCTTTACAGTTACCAGCCAACCCTCCAGCTTTACCTCAGGACTACCAGAGTAAGATCACACCTTTCGATGGATCAGGTACTTACACAACTCAACAACACACCAAAAGGATGACTGATTATTTTGAGTTTTATGAGATTGATACTGATAATATCTGAATGAGAATTTTCGTTCAGAGTCTTACTGGAGAAGTTAGAACTTGGTTTAGGGCTCTTACCCCGAACAGTATTGCTGATTTAGAAGCTTTGTATAGGGAATTCTTGAACAGATGGGAGAAAAAGAAGGATCCTCTCCAGATCCTATCAGAATTTGAAAAATTAAGAAGAAGACCAAACGAAACCGTGCAAGATTACATCATAAGATTCAATGAATCTTATAATGCAGTTCCTCAAAACCTAAGACCCCCACCCAACAATGTGTTGGTTAAATTTCCGGATGGTTTTGACTCTGATATAGCTTATTCCCTCAGGGAAAGAGCTCCTCAAACACTAGAGGAAATGCAAAGCATAGTGGTGAGTGTAGAAGCAAATCTGATAGAAAAACGGGCCAGAGCTAGGGCAGAGAGAAGAATGCCTATGAATGAAGAACCTTCAGCTTTTGAAAAGAAGTTGGATGTAATCATTAAAGGTATGGAAAGATTAGGAGACAGAGTGGAAACCATTGAAAGAAAGTCTTCTACTGACAATCAAAACGTTGCAAGAAACCCGAACTTTAGGAGGAATCTGAATCAAAATAGTGGAAAGAATGTTCCTGACCAGAACATTAGGCCACCTTTTCAAGAAAACTTTGTTGAAGGCTCAACTTCTGAAGAACCTACAGAAGATGTAGAAATAAACAATGTAACAGATGACAAAAATGAACCAGAGGTTTTCCTATCCCAGGATGATCAAGAGAACCACATCCTTGAAACATTCCAAACTCATTCAGGTGAGACTTTTGATTTTAAGGAAGGCTATGACACAGCAATCTATGAAGTCCATAAACAGTATAATTTGAGAAGTAGAAGAATTGATGTGCCAGAGAATACCAAACAGAAAACAGCAAAACAAAATGTCAAAGGTAAACAAAACATTCCCCATGTACAAAACATTCCCCAAGTACAAATTTTGTCTAGGATAACTCCCAATTCTTCAAATCCAATAATTGAAGATGTCTCTGACAACCAACCAAACAACAAACAACAGTCTAATACATCTCCTCCTGTAGGAAATGTAGAAGAAACAGTAGAAGTTAGTCCTGAAACATCTTCAAAACAAAACTTCATTCATGAAAAAGAGAAAAACATTGAAGACCCAAAAAACAGAGAAAACCCAACTGTGCAAAATACTAAAACTCAAACAGAAAAACCTTTTAATCTAGAGGCTGAAATAGGCAAACTCAAGATAGTTGTTCCTTTATCAGAATTGGCTAAACATGATGTCTATAGGATTCAGATTACCAAGTCCCTAAACATTAACATTACTGGATTGGATGATTCGGTAAACATTCTTGATGATCAACCCAAACTTCTTTTTGGCCCTGAGGTTAATGGCAAACCAGAAAGTGGAGGAACTCCTCCATTTTATGTAAGCCTGAATGTTCACGACAAGATACTACATAATGCAATGCTTGATTCTGGAGCATCTCACAATTTGATGCCAAAAGCAGTAATGGAAAGATTGAATCTAGATATTACCAGACCATACAAAGATTTGTTTTCATTTGATTCTAGTCAGGTAAAATGTTTAGGTTTGATTAAAGATCTGTGTGTCACTTTGGTCCAATACCCTGCTAAGTCTGTTTTAATGGACATAGTAGTTGCTGATATTCCACCTAAATATGGTATGTTATTGTCTAGATCGTGGGGTGCTAAACTTGGAGGGTCTATTCAACTAGACATGTCATATGCAACTATTTCAGTATTTGGTCAGCCTAAAAGATTATATAGAGAAACCTTGATGAAGTACTTAGTGAGTAGCCATGAGAAGCCTGAAAACTTCCCTGTTTACTCTGTACATTCTGATATGGATTCTTTTATTTTATACAATGTTGAGTTAGATCTCCCTACTGAAATAGAAGCTCTAGAATTGGAAACCATAAACAAAACCACTGTTAAATTGAATAAATCTCTGAAAACAAAGAAACACCAGATGATCAAGAAATACCTGAAGAAACTAAACAACTAGCTCCTGTCAAGAAACACTTTAAAACAATTGATGAAGATTATGAACATGAAATTCTATGGCATTTAGAGTTTGATGGCTCAGTAAACAGACTAGGGGCAGGAGCTGGGATTTGGTTACATAATGTTGAGAATAATCATGCAGAGGGTCATGCTTATAGGTTGAATTTCAAATGCACTAACAACATGGCAGAGTATGAAGCTCTTTTATTAGGACTTAAACATGTCAAGAAGTTAGGAGGTATTAGGGTATCAATCATAGGAGACTCCGAACTAATCATCCAACAGATTAAAGGAGAATGTTCAACAAAAGACATGAGACTGAAACAATACAGAGAGACAGTTGTAGAGATTCTCAACACATTTTTACAAGCTCAACTTGCCAAGATTCCCAGGAAACAAAATTTACATGCTCACAGTTTGGCAATGTTTGCTAGTACATGTAAGTTACCTTTTGATCCTAATCATCAGTTTTCAGCTGAGATTAGACACAGGCCTGCAATACCAGACAATCTTATGAATTGGCAAGTATTTGTGAATAACAATCAAATCAATAATATTTTGACACTTCAGAATGAGTTTTCTAACTGTAATATAGATGAAGACATAACTATTGATGAATTTGATCAAGAAAAAGAACAAAAAATAGAAATATCAAGAGAAAATGCAATTCATATGCTGCATCCAACCACATTCACTGAAAAAGACATGAAAAATTTGAAACACATGGAATCTGATGAGATCATAGATGATGAAACAGAAATCATCAATTTAAAAGATAATCAATTACCCAAAGGATTAACACCTTTGGAAGATCTGTTCGACTCAAATGATATTCCATTCAGACCTAAAATGGAACCTGTTAAGGCCGATATGGAAGAATGCAACTTAGGAACCCCAGAACATCCCAAAATAGTTAAGTTGTCCAAATCCCTTCCAAAAGATCAAAAGGTGAAATATGTTGAACTATTAAAAGAATTCCAGGATATTTTTGCCTGGAGTTATGAAGACCTCAAATCTTATGATACATCCATCATTCAACACACTATACCTTTAAAACCAGACCAGAAACCTTTTAAACAAAAGCTTAGGAGAATAAATCCTGTTTTATTACCCTCAATTGAAAAGGAAATCAAAAGGATGTTTGAAGCAGGGATTATAGCTCCTATAAGATTCTCAGAATGGGTTTCTAACTTGGTACCAACACGAAAAAAGACAGGAAAAATTAGATTGTGTGTCGACTTAAGAAATTTGAATAAAGTTTCTTTAAAAGACAACTATCCTCTGCCGAAAATGGACCACATTCTGCAAAGGGTTGTAGGATCTTCGAGAATATCACTACTGGATGGATTTTCAGGGTACAACCAGATTCTGGTTCATCCTGATGATCAGGATAAAACAGCATTCACAACACCATGGGGTACGTTTAAATATGTCAAGATGCCATTTGGGCTCAAGAATGCAGGAGCTACATTTCAAAGAGCAATGGATATTGCTTTTGCTAAAGAAATACATGATTTTCTGGTTATTTATCTAGATGATTTAACTGTTTTTTCTAAAACAGATCAAGAACATTTAGATCACCTAAGGCAAGTATTTATAAAGTGCAGAAAATATGGGATTTCTTTAAACCCTAAGAAGTCATTGTTTGGTTTGGAAGAAGGAAAGCTTTTAGGTCATATTATTTCTAAAGATGGCATTAGGATTGATCCAGAAAGAATACAAGCAATTTTACAGATACCTCATCCTAGAAACATAAAAGAGTTGCAAGCATTCATAGGAAAAATTAATTTCTTGAGAAGATTTATTTCTAGTTTAGCTGAATTACTTAGATTTCTTACTAACATGCTGAGGAAAGATTCAAGCATTGAATGGACTGCAGAAGCCAAACAATCATTTGAGGAAATTAAAATGGCTTTAACAAGGACACCGGTTCTGACTAGTCCTAAATTTGATAGAGATTTTATTATTTTTTCATTTGCTTCTGAACATACTGTTGCAGCTGTTTTACTTCAAAAAGATGACCAAGGGTGTGAAAAGCCAATAGCATTTTTTAGTAAAGCACTGAGGGATGCATCTCTAAAATACAATATTATAGAAAAACAGGCTTTTGCATTGGTAAAAGCAATCAAAGATTTCAGAGTTTACATATTATATTCTCATGTGATAGCATATGTGCCTAATGCAGTAGTTAAAGATATTTTGACTCAAGATGGCATAGAAGGTAAACGAGGTAAGTGGATAGCTACCATTTTAGAATATGATATTGAGATCAAGCCAACAAAACTTATAAAGGGCCAAGGTTTAGCACAACTTATGACAGAAACCAATTGCCAAGCCTTAGACCTCAATGAACTGGATAACGAGCGGGAGATGGCGACTCCTCAGATCAGTCAAGCTTTCTTAGATTCACCCTGGTACACTGATATAATTTATGTTTTATTAAACCTGCAAGCTCCTCCAGGGTTGTCCAGAACCAAAAGAAGATTTTTAAAAATGACATCTTTGAAATATTGTATTTTAGATAGCACTCTATTTTGGAAAAATCATGAAGGAATCTTGTTGAATTGTCTCTTAAAAGATCAAGCTGATAAAGTGCTTAATGAATTTCATGCAGGGGATTGTGGAGGACATCTCTACTGGAAATCTACTGCAGACAAAATTTTGAGGGCTGGGTTTTACTGGCCAACATTATTTTCTGATGTTAAGAAATTTGTAACAAGTTGTCACAAGTGTCAGATATTTGAGGGTAAAAGAAAGTTGTTACCATTGCCTTTAAAACCAGTTTCCACAGAAATACCTTTTCAACAATGGGGTTTAGATTTTATTGGAGAAATTCATCCCCCTTCTTCAGGGCAACACAGATGGATTTTAACTGCCACAGACTACTTCACCAAATGGATTGAAGCCATCCCATGTAGACAGTCCAATGATTCTGTAATCATAGGGTTTTTAGAAACAAACATACTTTCAAGATTTGGATGTCCAGAAAATATTATAACAGATAATGCTGCTGCATTTAAATCAAAGAAAATGATCAGTTTCTGTAGTAAATATCATATTACTCTAGGCCATTCAACAGCCTATTACCCCCAGGGTAATGGACTAGCAGAATCCTCTAATAAAACCCTTATCAATATCATCAAAAAATTATTGGAAGAAAACAAAAAGAATTGGCACAAGAAACTGACCAATGCATTGTGGGCAGACAGACTTACAACTAAGAAATCTATTGGGACTAGTCCATATGAGTTAGTTTATGGCATTGAAGCAAGATTCCCGTCATCTTTAGGAATTCCTGTTATGAAATTACTTCAGGAGGCTCAAATAGAGCCAAATGACATTCAAAGAAGAATTAATCAAACAATCCACCTGCAACAAACTAGGGAAGAGGTATACCAAAGATCACAAGTCTTGCGGGAAAAGCTAAAGAAAATGTTTGATAGAAGGACTAAATCAAAAGATTTTCAACTAGGTGATAAAGTCATAAGATGGGATTCCAGAAGAGAGGAAAAAGGGAAACATGGAAAGGGCCTTATATCATTCATGCCTTGCAGGGAAACAACACTTACTTTTTGAAGGACTTGGACAATTCAGAAGTTGAAGAAGGACTAGTCAATGGTCGAATGCTCAAGCATTATTTTGATCCCATTTATTAGAGTTTTTAATGTTTCTAACTTGTACATAATATATTGTTTCTTGTTTTGTTTTTGTTAATGCAGTTTGGATTGGATGGTGACTTCTGGAAGTTGAAGCCCGAAGTGAAGGCCCTAAGCTTCAAGAGTTTCACTATCATATGTAAAATAAAGCTACCAGAAGAAGGAAGATTTCATACTTTCAGTTTGAAGACATTTTGAGGCATCTGACCTGTTGTTCTTGACTTTCCACAAGGAAAAGCCATCCCCAAGTGGAGCCAGTGTTAGACTCCTATACCAATAGGTTTCATCTTTCATGATTGTCTTGATTGAATTATGGAATATGTTCAAACCTTCTTTCTTGAGCAAAGGTGTTCCATATTCTTGAAAAACCAAAAAATCAAAAAATTTAAAAAATGTAAAGAGGGTATACCTTAAAAGAAAGATCAAAGGGTAAAAAGAATAAAATGGTCAAAAAAGAGAAAGAAATGAACCCCAAGCAAAAAATAGACCAAGGAAAGTGTGCAAATCCAAATGCCACTACTTTTTACTCTGTTGTAATAAATCAATTGTGTGCATCTTGTGAAACTTTTGCCACAATTCATGAATAAGTCAAACTGTTTAAACTTGGCTTAGTCATATTTCAATTTCATGTTATAGATTAGAGAATAAATATCTAGCCAAACAGTTTAATCTTGGCAGATAAGTAGCTAGGTAGAGTGAATAAAGGTGCTCAACAGTTTAATCTGAGCCCTTGGATGTAATAAGGGTAGAAATAGATAGATTTATCATGTAAAAAAGAAAGATTGAAAAGGGTTTGCAAGTCTAAATGCACCCTAATAAAGAAGAGAAAATGGTAGTGTTAAGTAGATAGGGTAGGTAGATGGTGCTACAAAGTGTTATCTGATGAATGTTGCTGCTACATATTGTTGATCCTTTACTTTCATCATAAGTACTGAAGCAGGAAATACACTGGAAGATTACAGCGAGCAAAGTCAAACTCATTAACTTCCCTCATCACTTTCCCCTCAAAAGTTTTACTAATTTCCCCCAAAAGTACTAAGGTATTTGGAGATCAAAAGGGCTCAAGGCATTTCCTTGACTTCTGGAGGGACCGGACCCTCGGCCTAATGATCAAAAAGACCTAAGTACTTGAGATAATTCATCATTATAATCATCCATCTTTAACCTGGTCCTAAGTAAAATCCCATTTTACTTAGGAACATCATGCAAAATTCCATAAAAATCCCTCAAGATAACTTGCTATTCTAAGTTTATGTGTTGGAGATCAGATATTGCAATTTACTTCAAAAGTTTTCACTTTCTTGGATGTGCAAAAATGTTTTGAGTTTCCCTGTCCCTTTGTCATATTAATGTTTAACTTTATTTACTAAATCCCTAGTCAAATACCCTATCCTAAGTATATAAATCCCTTTTTATAAATAACCCAAAAAAACCCCCCTATTATAAAGTTTAACCAAAGTATTTTATATCCCCGAGCATTTATAATAAAAACCCATTATATGCCCTTTGGTTAAAATTATCAATATATTATAATCCCGCCCTTATGGTAATTAAATAATATTTGTTTGTTACCATATAAATAAAATATATATATAAAAACTTTAAACATGCGATATGTATGTTTAAAACGCAAAAATATGAATAAAACTTCGGAGAAGTCTTGCGCCACCATGGTTTGTCCACATGGAATTCCACTTAATCAAACCCCCGCCGCAACCCCTTTCATTATGCACATGGGATTAATTAGTCATCAGGACTAGTTAATAACCTTTCCGCCTATTAAAAATCTTCCGGGGTGATTAAATTACACGTTAAACTGTTTTAAAACCCGACGGGCCCACACCTGAACCCTCCGCATGTTCCCCCATCTCTTCCAGCCGTTGGATCACCCCTTCGTAGATCAACGGCCAGTGTTCACCCCACTGCCCATCCCTTGTCAGCATTTTAACCAGCGGGGGATGGGTGGTTTTTGAATAGTCTACTGTCCACGTGGCGATCATCCTGTGGAATCGCTGCCCTTCCAATATAAACCACCCTCGACCAAAAGCGGTGCGGGCGCTTACCGCTTACTGGTTACTGCCCAACCTTGCATACGTCAGCCCGTACGTCGATGACGTCACACCTCGAAAAAATAAAAAACCCTTTAACTTGTAAATAAAGCCATTTTTTCGTATTTTCCTGTTATTTTTGTTATTCTGAAAACGACAGAGTTCTCGCTGCGATTTTCAAAATTCCACTGCAATTGACCGATTCACTCCAAGATTCCGCTACGCCCGTGTTGAAGAACAGTCCCGCCATTACCTGTTACCTGTTAAAGAACCAGCTTCCTTCTAAAAACAGGTATTTATCCTTTTCCGCCCCGACTGCAAATAAAACTCAGTGTTCTTTGTTTTTCGCTGAAATAGTGATTAAAAATCGTCACTGAGTCCTTCCCATAGGTTTAAAAAACTGTGTAATTGCTCCCTGAACCACCAAATTGTGCTAATTTCCTCCATTTCAGAAATCCCACCCGGTCTGTAAGGAAAACCAAAAACCTCCATTTTGAATCCACAAGAACCAAAATGGAGGTCCCGGTAGCTCTGAATATCACTCCATTGAATGCTCCTCACCGTGAATTGGACTATTTACCTTTGATAGATGAAGATTTCCAAATTAAAGACCTGCATTTTGATGAAAGTCCCCTATTGAGCTATTGTCGCTGCAGAGACGAATACTCAAAGGGGAAAGATCTTATAGGGTTGTGGGAATCCAATCTCCCAAGGTATCTGATTCTTTCAGTCCTTATTTTCCCAGAAATCATTCATTACTGTCATTCAAACTATGATCCCACACAGAGGGCTGTATTAGCTCCTGATCAAAGTGTTTTGTTTCCCATCACTCCCCAGGCTATCAATGCCATGTTACACTTTGAACCAGACCAAGAATTAGCACCATTGTCCATGGAAGGATTGATTGAAAAAACCAGGCAATTAACCCCAGAAAAGCTAAAATCCATGTGTCAGACTTTCATGTTACCTGAGCACCAGCCAAAAGGGTCTCCCCCCTATGGTTTTTACTATTTCAATACATTGGGAAGGCTCATTGTAAATATAATATCTTTTGTCTTAGGATTCAACACCAGTGAATATGTGGATGAGATAACCTTGGCTTTGCTATCCATTTTTACTTCTGGGCAACCTCCTGAGATTAAATATGACTTTGCTTCCTTCATAGCCAACAAGATCCATGATCAATTCATAAGACTAGGTACTGAAAAAGTTTTTAAGTACTCCTCCGTTATCTATCATCTTATGATCTATTATCAGTCAGAAAGGTTCCCTTTCCCTGTTCAAAAACTTGATGCCAAGGGAAATCCCAGGTCAGTCATATTTTGGTCCCCCATCATTCATTCTTCCTCCGATTCTCCCTACTCCTACTCTGAATTCATTGATCAGTTTGTATATCCTGCAACAACTTTGTTAACAGGAATTCCTCCCCCAAGACTCAGTAATGAAATTAGAAAGACCTTGCAATTGTCAAAGAGTTATAAGGTTGGGGATTGGTATTTGTATCAAAACCATACAGTCATCAGGATTTATGGATGTGAATTACATCCATTCAGGTTACCCAGATATGTACCAATGAGGATTTTTGCCTTGGAATACTTCAGGAAAATGAACAATTCAGATGTGATCCATTTTTGTAATGTAAAGAAGAAAGCTCAGTTAAGGATCAAAAGCCAATTAGGTCCTTTCATCTGCAATTCTAGGGAGGCTGAGAGAGAAGCAGAAAATCTATTAGATAAAAAGTTCCAGACATCTTTCCGTTGGGTTCCTTATGACCCCTTTGGTTTTATTTGTGAAAAGAGATTAAAGAATAAATCATCTCCTTATATACACCACAAGATTCCTGATCTAGAACAGTATGCAAATCAAGATGAATGGGTTGAAGGAACACTTGTTGAGGAAGAAAGTGAAGCAGACAAAATGAATAAAATTATGAAAGATGTTGAGAAGAACTTTGACCTAGAAACGTGTGGTCAAATGCAGGTACCCTACATTGGCACATCTTCAGTAGCCACTCTACAGCAAGCATTACAGGAAAGCAGTCCATCAGTTGCAACAGAACCCAAGGGTAAAGGAAAGGAACCTGTAATCCAGGTTATTGAAACTTTGGTCATGGCGGAAAAACCACAGACTTCCAAAGCACCGGAACAATCACAGGCTTCTCCCACACCAGCAAAGCACATCCAAGTTCCAGAGTTGCAAACTCCATTAAATGTGGAAATAGGGAAAAAGAGGCAGGCTCCAGATACCACACCTCCAAAAGGGGCCTCACAGGTACATCAGACTAAAAAACACAAATCTGATCCACCTCCAGATGTGGAAATTATAGATGAAGTATTTGATGATGGAAGGGAAGATAGTCATCAAACTGGCACAGCAAGTGAAACAAACATAAGCCAGAAAAGGAAAGCTTCACAAAAGCAATTAAGCTCTGAAGTATCTTCTTTCATACCGCCAAAGATAGACACTGGAGATATTAAAAGAACCTTCATTAATATTAAAACAAAGAATGATCCATTGAAAATGAAGGTATATGATCAATATATGAAGATGGCTCCCCATAATCAAGAAAGGCTAATGTCAGCGTTTGACCTTTCACAAGGTAAAATGCTGATGAGCCACTTCAAAGCAAAAGTGCCAAAGCCAACTTCAGGAGCAGATTACATCAGAACAAATTTTGAAGTTTTAGCAAAGGATATCCATCCCCTGGACCAGATAGAGCTTCACAGACAAACTGGGGAAATGGTCTATTCTACTCTCACCAACAAGGCCATGGCAGCTATAACGCTGGAGGATTTTTTGAATAACACTACTACACAATTGAAAATTGAGAAGGCCTCCTCACAGGCCAAAGATAATAGAATAAAGTCTTTAGAAGAGATAATCATTGGTTTGGGTCACAATCCCAAAGACATTAAAGGTATTGAGGCATTGATAAAGAAGAAAGAGGATGATATAGCTACACTCAGAAAACAGCTAAAACTACCAGCCTTGAGGCACCCTCAGACCCAAGAAGTTATAAAAGGGAATTCACAGGAAGAAATGATGGAGTTGCTCCTAAATATGACCGAGCGACTAAATGAAACAGAGAAGGAATTGGAAAAAGCATTGCAGGAACAGGAAACTATCAAGCAGACTTCAACAACAGGTACTACAACAACAGGGCAGCAGATACAGCCATCTCAAGTGAATACTTCTGGCTTGAGTTCTGAGGACTTAATAAAACAAATGGAGAGTTTGCAATTGAGGGTCACAGAACTCCAAGAAACAAAGTTGCAATTGGTAAAATTGGAGGAAAAATATGACACATCTAAAAAGACAGCCGCTGATAACACCAGGGAGATAAAAAGGTTGGAAAAATTGGTTCAGGCTTTGGAAAAAGATCTTTCATTGGAGAAGCCTTTAAACGAAATAAATGACATTCTTTGGGGTAACATCATTGAATTAATAAAGGGTATTTGGCCCTCTATTCAAGATATTTTTGAGCAAAATGAGTTGGTTAAAATCGCCCAAGAAGAAATAAACAGAACCAGAAATGAATTGAGAGGCAGGCCTGAGCAGGCCAATCAGCTCATTCAATTTTTGAATTCCAGAACAAAGCAACAGCTTGCATTGTTAGGAATCGATGATAGGACGGGCACAGTTTTGGAAGCAAAGAGAGTTTTCACCAAGAGGACTTTCATGCAAAATTTAGAAAGGAAGTGCACAGACATTTTGGTTGACATCAACATTTTCAGAGAGAAATTTCAAGCTTTGTTGGATAGTGGGTTACCAAGTCCCATGCTCACAAAAGATCAAATAATAGACTTGGAAACCTATGAGAAGAGAATAAAGGCTCATGCTAAAAATACAACTGCTTGTTCTACTAGCTCGTCGGAATCGACATTACCAACCGGGAAAAGTATCTATGATAAAGTGAGGAATTTATTTCATCTGGAACATGAAATAAAGTATCTATTTCCGTATGAGCCCACCTTTTATAAACTTACTGAAGCAGATGAAACTTTAAGAAAGCTCAGAAGAACTATGATACCAGATGATCAATGGTGGAAGGAAATGTTGGAAATTCTATAAAAGTTGTTTTCAGGATGAGAATTTATCTTTACTATCAGGTAAATGGTAAAAACAGCACAGAGCCCTATTTCAGCACTTACCTCCAGCACATCCACGGAAAAAGGAACAGCACATCGGCAGTTGCCCATTATTTTATCCACGAGACCCTTTGTCTCTTGTTTGTTTGTAAATTATGCTTTAAGTCAGCCTAGATTATTGGCTAAGATAGTGTAAGATTGTTTAAGATTATTTTGTGTATAAATAAACCCTCAAAGAGAGTGTTGAGGGTGGATTCTATTACTCTGTTGTAACATTGAGATTTTCGGAAGAAAATCATTTTGGAGAAATTTATTCGTGGCTTACTGGATGACGATTTGAAGTACAGGACTTTTTGCAGGATTCATGTGTTGGACTGCAGTTAAATAAGTGTTTCTACCCTTTGTCTTAAGTTTTTTATCAGTTTATAATATCATTATGTCCATTTCTGAATAATTTACATAAAGGATTGAATCAGAATTTACTTAATTGTACTCTGATTTCAGATGTGATTGTTCTTAATGTTTTCCTCTGAATTAGTTATAAGCATGAATTCTTAAATGCTCTTGCTTTTCTAATTTAAACATTGTTGATTACTATAATAAAGAATTCTTCATTGCTCTTTGTTTGTAATCATCTCATTTCTTTCTTTTGAACATGGTGAAAGATTCTTAGCTGCCTTTCATCCCTTCAAGATCATCCCATCCACTTTAAATTTTAAGGATTGTTCTCTGTCTAGCTATCTTGCCCTGTAATACCATCTGGTGCTTAGAATAGAAATCCAGTAAAACCATCCTTTGACTCCATAGCCCAATGGACTGAAAGCTCTCAACCTTGCCCTTAGTTTGTGGATTCCACCATTTTCCCAAAACAAACTTTGAATCTATAACTAGCCTAAAACCTTCCAAGAACAAAGGTAAATCATAAAGAGAGAGCCCTCTCTGGATGCAGATTGGCTAGATTCTGCATCTAAAAGGTTGGTTTGTGGTTACCTCGGGTATACTTTCCTCTTACACAACTTCTAGGAAAACCTGAGTGATAACATAACTGAATGAATCAGTTTCATATCTTATAGAGGCAAGCTGTTCCACTGCCTATTTTCCAGTTCTTAGTTTAGATCTTGTTGAAATAGCTCCTAAAATAGTGATCTTTACCCGTAGAGGCATGGGGATGAGTTAGGCTTGTCTATATCTTGTATTTTCTCAGTCATTTTCAGGGTTGGATACTTGGGATCGCTTAGAGCTCCATTGTACATTTTCATCTCTGCATTTTGACAAAGGAATAAAACAGGGTTTGCAGCTCTCTTTGGGATCCATGTGGCTCTATGTTTTTATGGTTTTTTTCTCTCTGTGATTGTAATTTTACTGATGTTTCATGTGTATCATTTCCCTTCTCATTTCTTCTTAAGTTAAACAAACAAGTATTAAAGGTGGAATTCATTAGATTTGCAGTGCTTTGCCTTGAGTTTTGTTTAATTTTCCATGTTTTCAACTGTATGAAGAGGATTCTTGAATGCCTCTTGCCCTCTTCAACTCATCCCTGGTCTGAGCTATGCATTTCATTCAATTTCGAAGCATCAAAACAATTTCCTTCCTTTCCCCATTCATCCCTCTACAAAACTGATCGTTTCCCGGACCCAAAATTTACCTTTCCCTTTTATTCCAACAAAAACCCCCAAAATCAAATCAAACCCTTTTACATATATACCTAGCCTAAAATTAGCTTTTATTTCAAGTCATCTCAAGCCTCATTGATTATTTTTGATGAGATTGACCCGGAGAGAGCCCTCTTCCGATCTGGTAGGGATAGCTACCATATTAAGCGTGGTTTGATGTTACCCTAGACTCTGCCTTCCTTTAGCCTGAGGTATATTTAGGCAGTAACATAGTGGCGACCATAATGGGGAACAAAATGGTTTGCTTGTTAGTGTTATTCTTTTTATAAGCTACAGACGGAGCCTGAAGTTATGCTAGGTAGCCTTCGAAACGCTCTTGCTTTGTATTAGCGACAGTAGATAAACGCTGCTTCAGTCAATCTCTGGTCTAGTTTGTAAACGTAACACTTGACTTGTAGATTGCCCTAGTACATTAGATCATTTAGACTTTTGGATGATGAGTTTAGAATTTGATTGGCTGAACAAGTTGGTTTTGTCCCTTTGATTTTCGAAAATAATTCAACACACTGGCTTCCATACGACATACCAGAGAAAATCCGGATCCCGATCCACCTCCTGTGTATGAAAATCCCAATCTTATTTCGAGAATCCTTCGTCAAGAAATTCCTGTGATTCCTCCATTAAAATCTCATTCATGTCCCGCTGTTTTTGAGTACCTTGAAGATCTTGAGTTTGACGAACAATTTGAGTTGTCGTTGTTTGAGACGAAGTCTGAAAGTGCTATTGGTTCTACTGTCATAAATCCAGAGTTTATCAAATATCTTGAAATTGAACAGGCTAATAGATCCATTGACAATTACATTTTGAATATTCAAAATTCCATTGTGGCAACAAATATTCCTGAGTTCATAGAGTCTGCATCTGCAACTCTTGGGCCATCCGTGACTACATCTGGTTTACAAGTTCATACCGAGCTTCCTTTCTTTCCTACCATTCCCGTGCAGCCATCTATTTTTGATCAACAATTTGAAGTAGCTTCTCCATCCACACCACATACACCTCATACATCTACTACTCCGACTCCTCCTATATCCCCAAATCCGATTGTAAATCCACCCAGAGCAATGGCTGCCCGATTTGCACCTCTCGTGTTGCCTCAAAACTTAGATGACATGCCCGCAGATTATCAAAGAAAAATTCCATTGTTCGATGGAACTCCTCAAAGTGTCACTTCTCAGCAACATGGGGATAGAATGGCAGATTTCTTTGACCTTCATGAGATTGATGCAGAAAATGTGACAATGAGATTGTTTGTTCAAACCTTTGGAGGAGAAGTGCAAAAGTGGTTCAGATCTTTGTTGCCTAGAAGTATTGCTACATTGGCTAATCTTCAGAGACAATTCTTGGATCGATGGGAAGCGTAGAAAGATCCTCTTTCAATCCTTTCCGAATATGACAATATCAAGAGGAATGTTGGTGAGTCTGTCCAAGATTATTTTATTAGATTCAATATTGTTTACAATGCAATTCCTGCTAATATAAAGCCACCTAGGGGTTCATTTTTGATTAAGTTTCCGGATGGTTTCGATCCTGATATGTCCTATCAATTGAGAGAAATAATTCTGGCTACATTAGAAGATATGCAGAAAATTGCAGTCAATGTTGAAGCTAATTTGAATGCCAGGAGAGCTAGAATGAGAGCTGAAAAGAAAGTTGCAATAAAGGAAGAGGTTTCCACGTCAGATCAAGTGCTTCGGAAGATGGAAAAGATGTTTGAAAGATTAACACTTGATAAGCCTGAACCGCAGATCAGAAATCCTAACTTTCGTGGCCAGCAGCAACCACAATTCAGAATCAAGCAAAGAGAGCAGCGAGCACAAGAGCCGACAGTACATCAGCAAGTGAAGACACCTTTACAGCATAATTTTGTTGGTCCAGAATCAGAAGATGAAGAGAATGTAATAGGGGAAGAGAATCATTTCTTTACACCTGATGATATGCCAATTTACATAACTGAAGATGAGGAGTATGCAGAAAACTCAGCTGTACAAAAAGACGAGGATTTCATCTTGGAAAATGACACAGCTCTTGAAGAAGAGTCTAATGAGTACCAGAGGGGATACATGAATGCCTTGACAGCCCAGCAGCGACAATATTCACTCAGAAACAAAGATGTCCCTATTAATCCAATTCAAAAGAGAAAGGAAGTTTTAGCACCAAAGAATGATTCACCCGTGGCGCAGAAGAAGGGAAAAGAGATAGCTGATCCCACTACTATCAAATCCCCATCAGAAAATGAAAGATCCAATCAACCAATTGTATCAAAGGAGAAAACTGAAAAGAAGGATGTTCCAGCTAAAGAGGTAGAGAAAATTTCAGTTTTTAACTTAGAAAATGAAATTGCTAAGTTAAAAGTATCCATTCCTTTGACCGAGTTGATGAAGAATAGCAGTTATAAAGGTCAGGTGTCTAAAATTTTGAATTTAGATCCATTTTATGATATGGTGAATGTCGAAGATGATCAACCTGAGTTGATTTTTGGTCCAGCATTGGATGGTGAGTCTCCAGATAGTGATGTGCCTCCTTTTTCTATCAGCCTTAGATTGCATGATTTTGTGTTACACAATGCTATGTTTGATTCCAGAGCCTCTCATAATCTCATGCCGAGGGAAATCATGGAGAAATTGGGATTGGATATCACTAGAAAGTATCATGATCTTTACTCTTTTGATTCCAGTAGAGTAAGATGCATTGGGCTTATCAAAGATTTGGTGGTCAGATTGGATCAGATTCCTACTAAAAATGTTTTGATGGATGTGGTTGTGGCGAATATTCCTCCTAGATTTGGCATGCTTCTTTCCAGATCTTGGGGAGCGAAACTAAAGGGAACATTGCAGCTTGATTTCTCCTATGCTACTATCCCTATCTTTGGTCAGATGAGGAAATTATATTGTGAGAAAAAGATGAAGTATATGATCACCAGCAAGGAGAAACCAGTAAATCATCCAATCAACTATGTACATATAGATTTAGAGTCATTTGTTTTGTATTCAGATAGTTTCAATGATGTAAATAGCCAATTATTTGAAGTAGAAGACATTCTGGAAATCACCGAGAATTTCAGACAGGTCTTAAAGAAAGAGAGACAAAAACTTGAAAGTTCCGCTGAGCAATCAACCTTCCGACAACAGAAAAAAGTTGATGGACAACAAGCAGAAATAACAGAGAAAACATAATTTCAGCACTTGGAAGAAGATGAAGATGGTCTGTGGACCATGGATTTTGATGGTGTAGTAGGAAGTGATGGTGCTGGAATTGGCATTTGGGTATGCAGCCCTTTTTCCATCCCAAACAAGGTACCGAGTAATGTAAGGGTCTGTTCTTATAAATTGGCTTTTGATTGTTCAAATAATGAGGCTGAATACGAAGCTTTAATTGCTGGTCTGAAAATTCTTAGAAAGTTGAATGCTAAGAGGATTGAAGTGTATGGCAACTCCGAGTTAGTAATCAAGCAAGTGAAAGGTGAATACCAAGCTAAGCATCCTCGAATGCGGGCTTACCGAAATGCAGTTCTTGATATCTTGAAATTGTTTTCAGACTATACTTTGACTTGTGTCCCTCGTATTCAGAATGGTATTGCAGATGCACTTGCAAAGGCAGCAAGTAATTTGAAAATTCCGATGAACTCAGGTAACAAATTTGAAATTCATGTGAAGCATCGTCCGATTGTCCCGAACAATCAAAGGTATTGGCAAGTATTTCACGATGATGAAGAGATTGATGAATTTCTGCAAAATGAAGGAAAATTTAGAGACACTTCAATTGATATGGAGCATGATGATGGTGAGGCTGATGTGCAAATAAATCAGATGGAAGTTTTGCAGTTGAAGGATAATTTCATTCCTAAAGGTTTGATACCTTTAGAGGAGCTTTTCGATCAAGATGACGTAGCTCGAAAACCAACCTTGCGGCCAACCGAAAAGGGAGTTGAAGATGTGAACATTGGATCAGCTGAAAATCCAAAGATGGTGAAATTTTCCAAAGCATTGCCACCGGAGGTAAAAGAAAAATATATCAGTTTGTTGTCTTCTTTTGCTAATGTATTTGCTTGGGACTATTAAGATTTGAAGACATATGATACAAACATAAATCAGCACACCATTCCAATCAAGCCAAATCAAAAGCCCTTCAGGCAGAAATTGAGAAGAATAAATCCAAAGTTGCTGCCCTCAATTGAGAAGGAAGTGAATCGATTGTACAAGGCTGGTATTTTAGTTCCCATAAGGTTTTCAGATTGGATTTCTAATTTGGTGCCTGTACGCAAGAAGATAGGTGAGATTTTCTTATGCATTGATTTTAGGAATCTGAATAAGGTTTCTTTGAAAGATAATTATCCGTTGCCCAAAATGGATCACATACTTCAGCGAGTAGTTGGAGCATCTCGTATGTCGCTTCTCATGGTTATTCCGGTTATAACCAAATTCTAGTCCATGAGGATGATAGAGACAAAACAGCGTTCACCACTCCGTGGGGAACTTTCCATTATGCTGAAATGCCTTTCAGTTTGAAGAATACTAGTGCGACCTTTCAGCGAGCAATGGATATGGCATTTGCAAATGAGAAGGATGTTTTTTAGTTTTGTATCTTGATGATTTGACAGTCTTTTCAAATTCAGATGAAGAGCACCTTTACCATTTGAAGATTGTTTTTCAGCGATGTAGAAAGTATGGTGTGTCACTCAATCCGAAGAAGAGTTTGTTTGCCATGGATGAGGGCAAGCTTCTTGGTCATATTATCTCAAAGGATGGCATCCGTATTGATCCAGCTCGAGTAGAAGCTATTCAGCAAATTGATCTTCCCCGAAACAAAAAGGAGATCCAATCATTTAATGGTAAGATAAATTTCTTACGCTGTTTTGTGCCTAATCTTGCAAAACATTTAAGGGAGATTACAAACATGCTTAAGAAAGATAACTTAGTGAAGTGGACTAAGGAAGTTGTAAAGTCTTTCAATTTAGTGAAGTTGGCTCTTTCTTCAACTCGGGTTTTGATGAGCCCGGATTATACTTAGGATTTTATTTTGTTTTCATTTGCTTCGGAGCATACTATGGCAGCAGTATTGATGCAGAAAAGAGATCAGCATGAAAAACCAATTTCTTTTTTTAGCCGAACCATAAGAGATACAACCTTAAAGTATAACATTATTGAAAAGTAAGATCTTGCTTTAGTGAAAGCGTTGAAATATTTTCGAGTATATTTTCTGCATTCTCACATTATTGCTTATGTTCCTAATGCTGTTGTTAAGGATGTTTTAGTGCAAACAGATCCAGAGGGGAGACGAGGCAAATGGATTGCTGCCTTGTTGGAGTATGATGTGGAGATAAAGCCTACAAAGCTTCTTAAAGGACAAGGGCTGGCTAAGCTAATGGCTGAGTCAAATTTACATGCCTTGGACATTAATCTCATTGCTGCTATGTCCAAGGAAAATGAAGAAAGCTCGCTAATTCAGGTATCATAAATCTTTTTTCATTCTACTTGGTATTCTGATATTGTATATGTGCTCCAAAATTTGTCACCACCACCAGGAATGGCTAAAAACAAAAGTAGAACTCTGAAATTGAAGGCTGCTAAGTTTTGTATTTTGAACAATGCACTCTATTGGAAAGATCTCGGTGGTGTTTTGCTAAACTGTTTGGTGGAATAGTGTCTAACGGAGTGATGTGGAAGTTCCAATAAAGAATTCTGGGAGACCTTTTTCTAGAAAACAACGGCCAAAAAATTTTTGAGAGAAGGTTATTATTGGCCGACTCTTTTCGCTGATGTATATTAAAAATCCATCTATTGTCATTTCAACACATTGTATGAAGGGATCTACATCTTTGCATGCTATTGATTTAGAGCAACAGAGTTGCACTGCGCTGTGCAGAGGCAGTAAGGAAGAAGAGAGGAACCATTCCTCATTAGAGCATTCACATGGAAGCTTCATTCATGAAGCAATAGAGGATGGAATGATGGATGGCAGACATCTTGAAGTGAGAAACCCTTTCTCCTTTCTAGACGACCCTTTCTTAATGAGCACATCCCTGCTCAAAGAGAAACTTCTACTTGCAGAAAATCCAAGGCCCCTTTGGTTTTGGAAGGATATGCATGAGGAGAAGACCTCATGGGAAGAATTCATTGGAGGTGCACTTCAACACTTCATGGAGTGCAAAGTTCTTCAACAGTTTGAGGAGGATCTTCCCTTCTCACACTTGGATCTTCATAGATTCAAGGAGGAGTAGATAGATGATGGAGGACATCTTCGGATGGATAAAATCTCTCATGTTTGTGTTGGACACTTCTTGAGCCATACACATCGTGATGGAATGTTTTTGGATACCACCTATTTGAGTCCTTATGGGATCAAATTGATCCTTGAGAAGATTGCATTTCAAAATCCCATGAAGTGTAGGAATTTGATTTGGGATGATGGTAGCCCTCATGGGAGGAGTACCAAGATGGAGGATGGAAGGAGACATCCACAATTAGTTGAGTGGATGTGAATGGAGAGAAAGAAGCTGGAGAACTACTTGTAGATCTATGACACCAGGCAACAGGAGGCTTGGTTGTGTTAATTTCTCTTGAAAGAGTTTGGTCATCACTCTCTTTCTAAGGGTATGTGGTGGGATACTTGCATCATGGAGCAAAAAAGAGTATGGGCACATTGTGTTGGCATAACGTTCTTCATGTAAAGTACCATGTTGTCACTACATGATTTGGATGATGGAAGGATGAGGAGGCAGCAAAAGATTTTATGGCTTTGGATGTTCTTAAGAGAGCAAGGGCATATTTCCTCTCACCGTTTTCATGATGTTGTAGGAGTAGAAGATGGCACGAAAATAGTGCAAAGGGGTTACTCCTTGGCCTAAGATGTTCTAGAAGGAATTCTCATATGTAGCAGCATTATGGGAGATGCCTTTAACATTCTACATGTCAAAGATTGGAGCTATGTGTTAATGGGAGCCTATTTTAATAGGCCAGCAATGTTGTCACTTTGGAGCTAGGATTTATTGATGGAGTATTCCCAGGATCACTTCTCATTCGATGCACTTGGTAAGCAAAGAGGAGGTGAAGAATATGAAGTGGTAGATGGAGACATCTATTATTGTGATGTGATTTTCTTGACTTGGGTTTCCAAGCATGAGGAGAAGGACTTTCATGTAGCACTTGGTTCATCCCCCTTCATGGGAGTGTGCCAAACTATTATTGAGGATTCATTCATGGATCCATGTATCTTCTTGCTTCCAACACACGGTGAGATATTTTTCTTGCATCCTCTTACCATATTTTGGCAGTGCCTTTCTCCATAAGAGGGCAAGCTATTCATTGAGCTCCATGATCTACATTGGGCCAAATTATATTATGGAGACAACCATCTCTTATGTGGCCTTGGGAAAAGATGTTTTTCTTACATGTATGTTCATTTGATTCATATGATTAACCATGTAACAGGAAACAATTTTCCATGTATTCTTCTGAAGCAATAGTTTGTAAAACTGTGCTGTGAAGACTTGGGGAATTGTTGGTACTCTCTTGCATCACATAGGACCTTCAGTATTTCCTTCATGATGGTGATAATCATGTTTTCAATTGTTGATATTGCTTTCATCTTGATGGGAGACATGATGTTGAGTGAGGCACATGGTTTGGATCTGTCCTTTTGGGAAGTAGGTTCCCACATTTTCTGAAATACATGTTCTAATGGGAACATGGGAAGAGTTGTGGCCACCATAACCAAACACTTGTTTCCCTTGGAGGTGAGCCATGTGTGTGATGGGATACCTTATGATGATACTCTTCTATGCATCACATATGAAACATTTTGGGCTAACTGGTTTTACAACGTTGGAGGGAGGATCTTTGGAGATCTAATCTTCATGATGCCACTTGAGGGAAATATCCTTGTAGCCCAAGATCAGTTTGCACTCTACACTTATCTTAGTGGAGAGGAGAAAATCAAGGGGTAGGATATCTTGTCTACCATGTGCAGATTTTCAGCCCACCTATTTTGCGGGAGCTCAAGGTGGAGGAACATTTTCAGGAGTTGCCATGTTGGGAGGTGACTTATTTTGTGTGGATGATTGCTTGGGGGTGGAGGATCCACATGGGAATGTTGTTTCCCAATAAATTTCAGATACCATGCCTCAAGGGAGCCTCTAGGCAACACCTTATTGCCTTCTCGATTACTCTACTTATTCATGATGATAGCTATTCAGCTAACTTGCATGCTTGCAAGAGGCAATATGGAGATTCATTGTTGACACAACATCTCATTATTTGGAGGAGATCATCATATGTGGATGCTATAGTAGGGTGAGGGGAAATCCTTCAGTTCTATCCTTGTAGTTGTTTGAGGACAAGCAACATTTGGGAGGGGAGGACTGTAATATTCCTAAAGTAGCCCAAGCTAATATGAATATTCAATTTTTCCTTGTTTTACTTTTGTTTTCATGTTTATGAATAAATGACTAATGGAGGACATGTAAAACTCCTTAGATCAAAGAAAAAATACATGCCCAATGTGAAAAAGTATAAATATGGGCCATTGTAATAAAATCCACTTGTGTGTGAAATTAGATTGAGACAATTGACTGGGTCAACAGGACCAAATCTCAGTTCTATCTAGATTCATTGAACCATCTAAAGGCTCAGCGCAGTTTTAGATGGAGGAGCTTCATGTAAAAGGAGATAAATTTTTGGAGGTGGTTAGGGTTTTGCACATCCTCATCTTATAAAAGGAAGGTGAAGGCTCAATAGAAGGGTTGTTGAAGATTGTTATATTCTAAAGGTATTGTCTACTCAGACATCCCTTGTTGGGTCTTCCTGTTCAGGAATCCCATCTCCTTCCTTGAGTAGCTCTTAGAGGAGACTTGTGCTTTCTTTTCCACTATCTGGCATATGGAAAAGCTCTGTCTCTCTTTGGAAGCGTAAATCCAGTGAGGGTTTCATTGTCTAAGTGAGCTACAACAAGTGGAATCTAGATCTACTCAAATCTATATCATACTATCATCTCTTCTAAGTGAGTTAGTCTTTTATTCTCCTGGAAGAGCGTAGTATCATCTTGAGCTTTAGTTCCAGATCTTGGCATCAGGCCAAAGTGTATACTATCATCAAATGCACAGTTTCTCTCCCTGATCTGCATACATTTTGTGGAGCAGTGTTTCAGAGGTTTTGGCATTGTTTTGGAGACAAGATCTCTGGTGTAAAGGAATCTTCCTTGCACTGTGGTAATCCATGGATTGGAAAAAAAATCCATGTATGTTTCAGATCTGATTCATTCACTGAAGTATATGATTTAGGTTTCTTGAATCATTCTATAGATCTTCTACAGTAAAACTCATATCTACTCCTGTACTTTCATGTATTGCTAAAATCCCCAAGGGGAGTGTAATAATCAGCCTCTTTGGCTTCCATATCTATAATACATCTATATTTTCATGCATATATCTATTCTAGATCTAATATATAATAAATCAGTGCTTCAATCTTCAGAAAATTACACTGTCTATCTTTCTTGGAAATTTCCAGTGTTGCAGCACCTCAATCTTGAGGGTTTATCCATGTAAAATCTTTGTTTTTATCTTGAAAATGCATAATTCCTGCCCCAGATCTAATTTCATGATGTTATGAACATATTTCATCTAATCCCTTCAGAAATTTACGCTAATTTCACTTCAGAAACTTCTACATACATTAAGTCATGGGAAATCAGGGTTTTGAAGCCTAGTCGAGATTGGAGGAACTGTTTAATATAGCTAGGATCATTTTTTTTACCTAAAATTTGGTATGGAAGTCTCACGTGGTCTAAGCTAAAATATCCTATAGCCATTTCCGTTATTTTTATGCAGATTTCTAAATACACTCATTTTAGGGCATAAATCACCACTTTTCCCCACCCTTTTGAGTCCAAAAGTGAAGTATGTTGGGGTTCCCATTTTTTGGACAGGTTGACAAAGACCAAAAGATGAGACAACATAGAACCACTTTGGGACCTTAGGATCTAGCCCTCCTAGGTCCAGAGAGGGATCTCTCTATACAAGTCAAAGGATATATCTTTGAAACTCTAAGTTATGATTTTAGGCTAGTTGTAGGCTCGGGGTTGTTGGTTTGTTTGATTAAGATTTTGGTTGTTGGGAATCAGGAAAAGAGAGTCCAATATAAGGCAAGGGTGAGCATAGAGTAAACTAGGAAAAGGTAGATAACTCAGAGAACATCAAGGCCATTGGGCAATGGAGTCAAGAAAGGGTTTACTTGTTGTTCAATGTGCAAGCTTTCAGTTGGGCTAGTCATCTAAATTATCTGGATCTTTAGAGATACTGGGTGGAATGGAACATTAAGGACTGAAAATGAAAGGAGGAGAACCATCTAGTCCAGTCTATAGATCAGGTCAGAGGTCATTTAACTCCAGACCTGCTTGGACCAAATCAGAGGCAATACAAGGGATCTTAGAAAGGCTAGCTGGTCGCGCAAGGATCCTAGTGGATAGGGTTAATACTAGTCCCCAGTGTTCCCAAACCTTCCAGCTAAATCCTAACTAGAACATCTAAATATAGATTTCATCAATTCATACATCAGAGAGCGGGCAATAACATCCACTACACTGGTTAAACCAATTGAAATAAATATTCAGATACACATTTAAGCAGAAAACATAAAGGGCTGGGAGAGCAGCAACATAAGGCACCTAACAAGGGTGAATCCTATACCAAACTTCTGATGCAAGCCAGTAGAAATGAAATGAAATGAAACATGAAATAAGAGCAAGTCAATCACAAATACAGAGAAAGAGGAAACATCACCAGTTGCTTTAGATCAGGATCCAAAGAAATGTGCTTGTCTTATTAAAAACAAAACCAATCAGGTACAACATTGCCCACAGCTTGAACATTCAGTCTGAATACATCAAATCTCAGCCTATCTTACAATATACACAGAGAAATTATCTCAAGAGGAGAATACTTGCATTTCACTGATATCTCATCAACAACCTTTACAATGTTTCCTTCTGTGTTTTATAGCAGTGGGAACACAAAGATCGACCGAAGAAGGTAGGTGAACATTGAATGTCACATTTAAACACAACAATGAATGCAGGGCTGAAGCCCATTCTGCTTGACATGCTGTATGTTTAATCTCTGCCACTTTCCTTGTGGGAGAAAGATCTGCTCTGGATATGATCTTGACAATTTTGGTCGAAGTACTCCTGGTGTCATGAACAAAAGATAAAATAAACTGCTGAAAGGTCTGTCTCATAAATGTTCTGGCATTTTCAGGTCTGTTGTCTGGAGGAAAAAATTTCAGGGACATGGTGCATAATAAAAGCTATATGGGTGCCATGTACTTGATGAAGAAAAAACATTCTGCTGATGAAAAACCCTGATATTACCTTTTGCCTGTGCTCGGGATCCTTTGATCGATCCTCGGGGTCTGTAATCTGCTGCTTTATCTCTGAAAACATTGACTTAGGGCTCGAGATCTTCATTGGCTTACCTTAATCTTCCTGCTTGTACTGAATGAATCTACCTTTTCATTTTTCTTCTGACAGGGTAGCTTGGGCTTTAGCGCTGGAAGGTTTTCCATAGAGTTTTGGATCCTCTTCTTTAAAGCAAATCCTGTCAGCCGCTTTCTTTGACTTTCTCGTGGTAGTACCAGCTCTTGGATTTAATACTATCTGGACAGCTTTGCCATGTAGAATCATGGCGGCCTTTCACCTTTGGAAACCCTGCAAAACAACAAACCTGTAAGGAAAACCATGGATGTGAATGATGGAGGAGGCGGGGACACACCGTGGACGCGGAAACAAGCCATGCAGATGGAGAACTGGGGAGAAATCGTGACGGAATGTTGAAACAAGCTCTGATGGGGGGGGGGTTGGCGGAACACGGAGCGACCATACGTGAAAAATAAATGATAATCGTTAAAAGACAAGAAAAGAGCCAATTATATGTAATGGGCAGGGAGGGAGTACGGAGTGTGCACGTGGAGCTGACGTGGCGAGGCGGGGTGACGAGGAACAGTCAACGGAGGATAAAAAAATCTGGACCGTCAACCAGGGTGGAGATAGACGGTCGGGAGCAACAGGCGTTGGACCAGCAAGCATGATGGTCGGTCGTGAAGCAGTGCGCAGGTTCGATGAATGAGTGCCGTTGGATGAGGGCTCCAAGATCTGACGACCGTCATTTATTCCGCTACCTGTCTATCACCCGAACAATAGCGCGTGAAATGAAAGCGGTTTCAGGTTTGTACAGAGGACACGCGGTAGGTAATGTATGGAATCGCTAGGTGATGGAGGAAAATCGCCATCTGTAGATGAGCGGTGCGGAAAATACTGGCGGTTTTTGAACTACGAATGCAGGATGGGGACCACCGCTTCGGGCGAGCTCCGCATCGTCGGATCATTCATTAATTCGGACGGCGGAGATCCATCGATCTATCAAAACATATTAACACCCCAAAATGCGCGTTTGCAAAGGTTTTTAATGATTTTTCGCGCGGAGAAAGGTTTGGAGGGGCTAAGCGCCTGGCGGATTCGGTGTTGGTCATGGCGCCGGGTCTTATGGAAAAAGGTGCGGAGGCTAATGGGGAAGGGGCTAAGGCCTCATATGTGAAATGTATGTATTTTTACTCATTTTCAATGCAATTTGGGGCCAGCCAGGGGTAACGATAGGGCAAAGAAGGGTAGGAAAGGCCAAAATAGGGGCAGGGAAAGGATTTCAAGGGGGTTTCGAGGAATTTGAGAATAATGAAGGGGGGGAACTTGGGGGGGGAAGAAAGGGAGAATTGTGGTATTTGCAGGGATATGAGGGGTAAAATATGCCCTTTGAAGAATGGATCATCAGAGAGGATTAGAATTGGGCGTAGCACAAAGAGACTCCAAGGAGGATGGATTTTCAGGGGAAAGGCATTCCTTGGAGGCTCTAGAACAATCTAGCCCCCAGCGTGCTTGTCAGGAATTTCATAGGGGGGCTAACAGTGGCTCCACATGGGGATGGCTTCTCCTTGGAGGAGTCAAGAAACCAGATATGATCATTGCAGTAGGCTAGATGCCTGCTATCATAAGCCATCTTTCTTCGTTGATTTTCAGCTGCCACAAACATGATATATCAGCAGAAACATTTTCCCAACCAAACTACCTACCCAAACTATAGTTCTACAATTTTCCCTTGGGTGCATTTGAACTAGCATACCCTTTACATTATTTTATTTTGAAAGAAAAAACAAACCTACTCTAGATCTACCCTTATTTCTCCATGAGGCCAGATTAGACTGTTGGCCTCATACAATTCTCTACCTAATCTACTACCTGTTGGGATTAAACTATCCAACAGGTTTCTTCACCTACATTCTAAGACAGGAAATTTAAACACAGCCAAGCCAGGATTAGACTGTCTGACTTGCTGGACAGAAACTTGTAGAAGACAAAACTGTGAAGGCATGGAATTCTGCAACTTTGAAACATTCTTCTTTCTTTCTTGTGACTCAGGTTTTGAGCATATTTGAGTCACCTCTTTTCTTTGCTTCAGCTCTGGTTTTGGGCATATTAGAGCTAGTTCTTCTTTCGCTGCTGATATAGATTTTGAGCTTATTAGGACCAACTATTCTGCTTCCTTTGGCTCGGATTTTTACCAGGTTTGAGCCATGATTTTTACTTCAGAGGTTCATGTTTTGAGCATGTCTGAACCTCTCTTTTCATTCTGTTTTTTGGAACATTTTATCTTTTTCTAAAAATGAAAACTTGCAATGGTATGTACAATGGAGATGAAACTGGAAATGGAAAATCAATAGAAGTAATGTTTGAGCATCCTGCCATTGACAGGACCCCCAAACAATTCTGTGCCATCAATTTCTTGCAGAAAAAACGCATTAGGACCCACAGTGGCCTGGATTATGTATGGACCCTGCCACAGGCTATCAAATTTTCCATGTTTACCTTTGTCCTCTCTTCTTGAGTCCCATTTTATAACCTTGTCACCAATTTTGAAATTTGAAGCTTTGGTTCTTTTGTCAAATTGCCTTTTTATGTTTTCTTGGACTCTGATAGCTCTGTTATAAACCTGCTCCCTTGTTTGCCGAAGATGGATTGTTTCATTAATTCTCCTTATCATGCTGTCCTCCTCTGCCTGAATCTCTTGGACCAGCTTTACCACCGGTATCCCAAGGCTGGTAGGAAAAACTGCTTCTGTACCATAAACAAGTTGGAATGGTGACATGCCAATGGATTTCTTTGTGGTGAGCCTATCAGCCCATAAGGCATGTACCAACTTGTTGTGCCAATATTTCTTGTTCTCCTCTAATAGCTTTTTGATGATTGTCACTAAGCTCTTATTTGATGATTCAGCCAAGCCATTACCTTGAGGGTAATAGGCAGTTGAATGACCAAGCGTGATATGGTACCTGTGACAGAAATCAATCATTCTCTTGGATCTGAAAGCAGCAGCATTGTCAGTGATTATCTTCCTTGGACAACCAAATCGAGAGAGAATATGGCCTTCTAGGAACCTAATAATAACAGAATCTGTGGCACTCCTAGTGGGAATGGCCTCTATCCACTTAGTGAAATAATCAGTGGCTGTTAAAATCCATTTATGTTGTCCTGAAGAGGCTGGATGAATTTCTCCTATAAAGTCTAGACCCCATTGTATGAAAGGACCTTCAACAGTAATGGGCTGTAAAGGGAGGGGAAGAAGTTTTCTTTTGCCTTCAAAGATCTGACATTTATGACAAGCAGTTATCATTTGGTGGACATCATTAAAAAGTGTAGGCCAATAATAAATAGCCCTGAGTATTTTGTTCATTGTGGCTTTCCAACTCAGGTGGCCTCCACATACTCCAGCATGAAATTCTTGTTTAACATTTTCAGCCTCAGGTTCAGACAAACATTTCAGTAATAGGCCATTTGGGTTCTTCCAGTACAAATTTTCATTCAATATACAGTAGTTTCTGGCTTTGAGTTTTGTAAATCTGGCCTTAGTTTTTTTCAGTTCTGGGGGAGCATTGAGATTGGTGAGGACGTAAAGGATATTAGAATACCAAGGAGAGTTTTGGAATTTCTCTTCTATTGTGGGATCAGGCAGGCTTTCCTGCTCATCTAAGGCATTCATCATGTTAATGTCAAGGGCCTGTAGATTAGATTCAGCCATTAATTGGGCCAGGCCTTGACCTTTGATCAGCTTAGTGGGTTTTATTTCAATGTCATATTCTAAGATTGTAGCAATCCATTTGCCCCTTTTCCCATCTGGGTCTTGGGACAAGATATCTTTTACCACTGTATTTGGCACGAAAGCAATGGTGTGAGAATGCAAAATGTACACCCTAAAGTCTTTTAAGGCCTTAATCAGAGCATAGGCCTACTTTTCCATGATGTTGTACTTTAAGTGTGCATCTCTTAAGGCTTTACTGAAGAAAGCTATAGGCTGTTCATTACCTTCTGAATTTTTTTGCAGCAAAACTGCAGCTATTGTGTGTTGGGAAGAAAATGAAAAGACCAGAAAATCCTTTGAGAAGTCAGGCTGATAAGGACAGGGGCCTGAGTGAGTGCAATTTTTACTGCCTCAAAAGATTTCTTGGCTTCAACAGTCCACTTAATTCCTGCATCTTTCTTTAGCATTTCAGTCATTTTCCTAAGATGTTCAGCAAGATTGGGGATAAATCTTCTAAGGAAATTGATCTTCCCTATGAAGGACTGCAATTCTTTGATATTCCGCGGGTGTGTGATTGGAAGTATCCCCTCAAATATTTGTGTGTCTATCCTAATCCCTTTCTCGGAGATGATGTGGCCTAGGAGTTTACCTTCCTGCAGCCCAAAAATAGTTTTCTTAGGATTTAGGGATAGACCGTACCTTCTGCATTTCTCAAAAACTTTCCTCAGATGCTTGAGATGTTCTTCTTCAGTTTTAGAGAAGACAGTTAATTCATCCAAGTAGATAGCTATAAAATGTCCTATCTCATCTGAGAAATCTATATCCATAGCTCGCTGGAAGGTAGCTCCAGCATTCATCAATCCGAAAGGCATCTTCACATACATGAAGGTGCCCCAGGGAGTGGTAAAAGCTATTTTTAGTTGATCTGTGAGGAGTACTAACACCTGATTATAACCCGAAAATCCATCGAGCAGGGAGATCCTCTTAGATCCCACTACCTTTTGTAAGATATGTTCCATTCTAGGCAAAGGGTAATTGTCTTTCAGGGAGGCTCTGTTGAGGTTTCTGAAATCTATGCATAGTCTAATATCCCCCGTCTTCTTTCTCACAGCCACTAAGTTTGACACCCAATCAGAAAACCTCACAGGAACAATTATGCCTGCATCATACATTTTCTTAATCTCTTTTTCTACTGCAGGCAATTGTTTTGGATTTATTCTTCGAAGTTTTTGTCTGAAAGGCTTATGATTTTCTTTCAAGGGTATTTTGTGTTGAATGATATTGGTGTCATAGGCCTTTAAGTCTTCATAACTCCATGCAAACACATCAATGAATTCCTTGAAAAGGTCAATGTACTTCTTCTTCATGTCTGCAGGTATAGACTTAGCTAGTTTAATCATTTTGGGTCTATCTTCAGTTCCTATGTTACATTCTTCGACATCTGAATCTGCATGTTCAATAGTAGGAATTTTAGCTACATCGTCAAAGTCAAAAAGGTCCTCTAAGGGTGCCAGGCCTCTAGGTATATTCTTGTCTTTGGCCTGCAATACCTCAACCTCTTCGTTTTCTGCGTTTTCACTATTTTCATTAAAATTTCCAGTTTTATCAGAAAAAAGATTTATTGCTATGTTACAGGGAGTTTCTACGTTACAGGGTGTTTCTTCCTGATCTGAGGAATCTTTATCTAGGTAGAAGCTATCAGATTTGGAGTCTGAATCAGAAAATTCAAACTCATTTCTGCCTATCAGAAAATCCTCAATCTATTTGTCTCCTTCGAAAACCTGCCAGTATTTTTCATTGTCTGGCACCGCAGGTCTGAATTTGGTCTGGATGATGATCTGTTGGTCATTGGGGGCCTTAGGATACGAACTAGCTAGGCAAGCTAATCCATTAGCAACAACGTTATGACCCCTAGGAATGAACACTAATTTATATTCAACGAATGTTTTCAACAGATCCAAAGTGTCATTCCTATATGCTCTTAGTCTGGGATGTTTTGCTGAATACTCACCATTCACCTGTTTTATAACTAACTCTGATTCTCCTTTTACAGCTATCCTACGGGCTCCTAATTTCTTCAACAGATTCAAGCCCAAAATGAGAGCCTCATATTCTGTAATGTTATTTGTACATTTGAAATGCAGATTGACAGCATGACTCTCCGTGTGGTTACTCTTTGTGTTACGTATCCATACCCCTGCTCCAGCATTTTTCCTAGTATAGGACTCATCGAAATTCATTTCCCACAGGGGTTCTTTGTTTAATTCGTTTTCATCGCCTCCCCCACAGCTGGGTTTTCTTCTAGAGTAGCCATTATGTTGAAATCCATGAGCTCTACGTTTGTGTCTCCGTTATTTGATCTCAACTCTTCTGAGGATTGGTCATTGTAGAGAATGAAAGAGTCTAGATCTGTATGTACAGAGTATAGCGGTGAGTTTTCAGGTTTCTCGGGGCTACTGACTAGGAATTTCATTTGAGATTCTCTGTACAGTCTTCTAGGCTGGCCGAATATAGGGATGGTGGCATATGAACCATCCATCTGCATTTTCCCTTGCAGTTTGGCTCCCCATGATCTTGATAATAGCATGCCATACTTAGGTGGCACATCTACCACCACAACATCCATGACCATACATTTAGCAGGAATCTGGGTTAAACTCACACATAAGTCTTTGATGAGGCCTAGGCATTTTAATCTGCTAGAGTCAAATGAATATAAGTCTTTGTATGGTCTGGTGATTTCTAGGCCTAGCCTCTCCATCACTACCTTAGGCATTAAATTATGTGATGCTCCAGAATCATGCATGGCATTGTGGAGTATCTTGTCATGAATGTTAAGACTGATATAAAAAGGTGGAACTACCCCTTCCTGAAATTTTCCTTCAATTTTGGGACCAAAGAGTAGGGCTGGTTGATCATCATTCAAATTTACAGAATCATTCATTTCTCCCAGATTTAATGCTTTCAAAATTTGGCCTTTATATACATCTTGAGTGGCCAGCTCAGATAATGGTACAGAGATTTTTATTTTTGCAATCTCACTCTCTAGATTGAAAGTGGACTGGACCTTTGTAATGTTCAATTCTGTTTTATTTGCTACTGCTTTAATAGCCGAATCGGTTTGTGATTTCTCACTATGTATAGGGTTGGGAACAGTTGTATCAGGAGCACTAACTGTGGTGCTAGTACTGCTAGTTGGTTGACCTTGTTTTTCAGCGTTTTGGTTGTCTTTTTCTTTGTCTTTTCCAGAACCTTCAGCTGCTGATTTGGAATTCTCAGCAGTTGCTTTAGAAGTTTTGTCAGGCTTTTTCTTGATTGTAATCTCAGGAGTCTTGGCTTTGGGAGTATCTTGGTTTTTCTTGCTCCTAAGTTCATATTGTTCCCTGACTTGCAACATGGCATTTTCAAATCCTAATCTATAATCCTCAGACTCAAACCACTCCTAATCACAACCAGTGGTGGAGGGCTGGTCTTCTTCTGAATCATAATTTAGGATTGAGTCTTCTGTTTCAAACATGTTTATTGCATTCCCTTCAGACTCTTCTATGATTCCCTCATCCTCATCTAGAAAGTTTTGGAAAGGGGGAGTAACTTGTTGATCTGATTCTTTCTGTCTGTTGGGAGTGGCATTGTTGTTTCTTCTAAAGTTCTGGTTCTGGTTTTGATTTCTGTTTTGGTTACTAACTGTGACAACCATTTTCTCCATCATTTGTTGTAGCTTATCCACATTTTTAGATAATCTATCATAGTTTGGATCAGAGGTGGAAGCTACGTTGTCATCCCTATATGTTACCCTCTTCTCAGCTCTCAGTCTTGCTCTCTTTTCAATCAGGTTTGCCTCTATGTTAACTACTCCTTTTTGCATGTCCTCTAGTGTGGCATATTCTTTATCTCTAAGCTCATAGGCCATGTCAACATCAAAGCCTTCGGGATATTTTGCTAGGGCCATGCCTTGTGGAGGTTTCATATGTGGGGGGAGAGCATTATAAATGCTATTGAATCTTGTTGTGTAATCATGTACACTCTCTCCCGGATTCCTCTTAAGGCTCAGGTATTCTGCTAGGAGCTGGCGAGGGTTTTCCCTAGTCTCCCATTTGTTTATGAATGTCTGATATAGAGCAGGAAGGTCTTGGATGCTATTAGGAGGAAGATTTTTAAACCATTTCTTTACATCACCCCCCAGGCTCTGAGCAAAGATTCTCATTTTGACTGTTTCATCATCAATTTCCATATAGTCAAAAGAGTCTTCCATTTTATCTACATGTGCCTGAGTTGTGATGGATTCTTTGGCAGTGAAGTGAGGGATTTTTGATTGATAGTCATTTGGCAGGGGGATAAGAGGCTGAGGTAGAACTAGAGGTGCATACCAGGCTGCCATTGTGATGTTCTGATGAGGTAAAATATTAACCTGAGCAGCTGGTATATGGATGACAGGGATATTAAGACCAGCAGAGGCTTGTTGAGCAGATCTAGGGTGAGACAACCCCGAGTTTTGGACAAAGTGTATAATAGGTGGTGTAGATGGAGGGGTTTCTCTGTCCCTAGGGTCTGGCTGGTCTGAAACACTAAATGACCTAGTTCTAGGTAATCTGTTTTGAAGGTCCAGGTCGAAGAAAGGGTCTAATAGAGCTGCAAGATCTTCTGGTGCAGAATTAGCTCTATGAATGTTGCTGGAAATAGTTGATCTCCTACTTACAGGTGTTCTCTTGAGGATTTTATCAGGATTATCAACTATTTCAGGTGGGTTTGGATCAGGGCAAGCTCTCGTATGAATGGTTCCGTGAGCCAGAATGGTGTTCTTGAACTAAGCAGCTTAACCCTACTTGTTACTTCTATTGTGGTTGATATTGTCTCAGGGCTGGTCTCCCAACGGAGTCTTCATTATGTTTCGGGTCTAGTCTCCCAGTGGAGTCTAATGTGAAACCAAGATGATCAGTAGGCCTACTGATCACCAGTGGAGTCTTTTAACGTTTAGGAGCTATGGAGTCGCCAGGTGGAAAGGTTTAAGGTATTTCAGGGGATACACTGTCCACCACAGTGCTGATGAAATATCCCTTTTCAAGGATATCCCACTAAACATAGCAAACTCTAACCAGAGATTGACTGGGAGGGCATTTACCAGATATGTCACCTCAAAGAAGAGGATGAGATCCGGAGGCTACTTGGCCCTTTCCAGGCTCTGTCTAAGAGTATGGGGTAAAACACACAAGAGGTAAGTGGAATGGGAAGGATAAGTGTTTTACTACCAACCTAACCAGAGATTCTAGGTTTTCTGAGGTTTGGAGATGTATCAAGATGAAAGTACTCAGAAAGTCCCCAGTGGAGTCGCCATTATGTTGGGGTTCCCATGTTTTGGCCAGATTGGCAAGACCAAAAGATGAGACAACATAGAACCACTTTGGGACCTTAGGATCTAGCCCTCCTAGGTCCAGAGAGGGATCTCTCTATATTTTCCAAAGCATATGTCTTTGAGGCTCAATGTTTCAATGTTAGGCTAGTTATGGGGCTCAGGGTTTGTTTGTTTGATTGAGTTTGGTTGTTGGGAATCAGGAAATAAGTGTCCAATACAAGACAAGGATGAACAAAAGGGAAGCTAGGAAAAGGTAGATAACTCAGAGAACATCAAGGCCATTGGGCAATGGAGTCAAGAAAGGGTTTACTTGTGTTCAATGTGCAAGCTTTCAGTTGGGCAAGTCATCTAAATCATCTGGATCTTAA